>JAGSMX010000009.1:9530508-10842344 GCA_029286785.1 Meandrusa payeni | reverse complement strand
CTAAGGAAAACTGTCACCAGCGGTTTTTCCGAACCTGTACGATTTGGGGACCTTCAAAAGGCTACTCATTCTCTAAGGACTTAAGGAACTTCCTCAGGGGTTGTAGATGTTCATGGGCGACGGTGATTGCTTAACATCAAGTCGTTAACTCGTTTGCGCCTTTTCCTAAAAAACCTCAATTTTTGAATTCGGTAAACAGAAAGTGGTACTCACATTTGAGTCGCTCGGTGCGCGGCCCCCGGCAGGCGGCACTGAGGCCGCAGCACAGCTCCTTGAAATCCACGTGCCCGTCCCGGTTCTCGTCCAGGGCGCGCAGGGCTCCGGCGACGGCGGCGCGCGGTAGGGGCGGCGAGAGCAGCGGGCCCAGGCTGTCCGCGTCTAGCTGCCCGCTCACCGCGTTGTTGCGCAGCGACCAGAAACATTTCTCCAGCTCTATGATGTCCTGCGATAAACGTGCCTTATAAAAACTGCACTTTTTATAGGACTATGTGCAATGAGCTTACGGATGACCTGAACTTAAGTAATTATTTTTAACCGACTTCAAAAAAACAAGTTCTCAATTCGTTTCTGTACGTATTTTTATGTTAATTACCTCATAACTTTGGACTGGGTGAACCGATTATAATGATTCTTTTTTTTATTTATAACCTGGTGCTTGCATTGCAAACAATGGCATCCTTAAGAAAACCATTTTACCAACCAGTATTTCTTTGTTGGTAGTGAGCCCATGTATATAAACCGGGCACAAATTTTAGAGAGTGATTTTTCCACTGACTGTCACATATCCTCACAAGTTCGATTAAAGAAACCGCCGAATTGCCGTTTTTTAAGTACAAAAAAATTACTTAAAAAAATGTGGTATGGTAATGGGCTCACCACTCGTCACATATTTGACGTAATAAGCGGGATGAAATGTGAACATCGATAAAGATGGGGAAGCTTTATTAATTTATGAATGAACAATTACGCGCCGTAATGTTCCTTTCTTTTATTAACTAGATATTGGTTTGCCGCTATAAGAGTCAATTAGGAGCCCATTCAGAGTGCGCAGTGCTTGCCAGTCTAATTGTTTTAGATTGGTCCATTTCAAAGAGCATTTCATTTTCAATTAGGTATTTGACGAGTTGTCGAAGTCTCGGCATCCTTAAATGCACGATTCAATCGAGTGAATAACGTGACCACAAACTTGACAATGACAAAAATTGACCACAAGAATGTTGATCAAAAGATAGACATGAACATTAGAAGCATATTAGCGTTATCGTTAAACGTAGAATTATTTTGTTATTCACTTTGCAAAGTGAACTTGTGAAAAGGTGAAATTACTTCAGTAGATGTCTTATGAAGACGAAAGTACGAAGAGAACAGAAAAGCGTTATAGGCTATTAAAATAAACCTTTTTAACGCTTCCCGAAGTGGCACTCAAAGTTAGTTTAGCTTTTGAATGTCCCTTAGATTATCCGTGAAATAGCAACCGACCGAGCCGTGGTTCAGCCCTCTCATGCGCCCTCGGATCGGAATGCTTACGCGTAACATAGTAACCGTCCAAGCCGAGGTTACCGCTCACCGAGGGGACCCTTGTGTCGAGTTACTAGCAATAGAGGTTCAGGCTAAGCGACCTAAAAGCTATGTCACCTCTCAATCCGGTAAAGCAGTCAAGGGCAGCTTCTCTGGCCAATCTGTGTAGTTCGCCATTGAAAAAAAAACAAAACCTTTTTAACACAACTGGGGTAAACAGATAAACAATTACCACAAGTTGAAACCATATTAACAAGGACAAATAATATATATACAGAAGAATGTCGTTATTGCAAAAGATATAGGATTATTACTATTTTCAACCGACTTCAAAAAAGAAGGAGGTTCTCTATTCGTCAGTGCGTTTTGCTTATATTTGTTTACATAATGACTTTCGACTGATTATTTTCATACACCATACTCTTATACCATCAGAAAGACGTGATCTGATGTAACCAGAACACAATCTTTGATGTTAGGCACAAAATTCGTCCCATCATCTGTACAAATATGCATAAGCAAAGCAAACGGGAGGCGTTATCTGCTAAGAAAATCTGTAGTTGCTGCGCATTTGCGCTGCCAGATAAGGTCGATTATCTGGCCGCTCGCATGTCACCTGATGCTGTACCTTCGCGCGCTCTGATAACTGAATTTGATATGATCATTAGGGTGCGCTTCCACTCCATCGGAACGTTTGGTCATGGCTAGGCTTCAGTTTGTTTTAGCCGTTTCCATCTAACTGGCCCTCCCATCGGAGGATGGAGGATGGTGATCCCATTTCGGCAATAAATCACCTGTCCCCTGGCACTTCGGCCATCCTGGTCCAGTGGAGAGCGTCACTGGTAGATGAATGTAAATCCTAACTCGTGTTCCCTTAACACTACGAGGGCGCCGTTGAAGGAATTAATGTTTAGCAGTCGTAGAGTTGACTGAGTCTGAAGCCTTTTCCGGCGCCCTCTGATTGGGAAGCTATCGCGAATAGAGTAAATAGCCCGACCCGACTACAAATCGAATCAAACGTTAAACGCTATTACACGCAGACGGCGTCTTTGTATTTAAGAATTATCGTAGGAATATTACGAAATAGAATTAATCAGAAGTTATGCAAACTTTCATCAAACTACTCTTAAAGTAGATAGATAGATAAATCCTTTATTGCACCAAAGTATATGTACAAAGGCGAACTTAATGCTATTTAGCATTTTCTTCCAGCTAACCTTTAGTTGTTAAGAGCAGGCTAAGGGTAGTGTCGCTAAAAATAGCGTTTTAAAACTATAATATAGATAAATAAATATACATATACATAAATAGATACTTCTATATAAATATAATAATATACATACACATGAAATATATATAACGACAATAAATATACCAGTTTGTAATTTTTCATTGTTTGAGTAGAAAGTATTCAGATACACGCGATTTAAAGACATTAGTTGACGAAGCCTCCCTAATCTCAATCGGCTTCTTCTTCTAACTTCATCCATTCCAATAAAAATGGACTGTTAAAGTCGGTTGGCGTGAGATTCAATTATTCATCCATTTGTGGCGCACATACTTGATGCAAATTTAACGATTAAATGTTTTACATGGATGCCATTGTCAGAATTGGAAGTACCACCTTTCAAAAAAGAATCATTCAAATCAGTTAGTTCAGTCTAAAGTTATGAACTAACATTAAGAAAATACAGATTGAGAATGTCCTCTTTATTTATAGCGGATCAAAAGCTGAAAAGGCTCTTTAATCAATTAAAGATGGTAAGACCGAAATTATTATCGATGTGCATAATCTAATTCCCCCATCCCGCTTCCACTATTGGACTTCAAGACACACCGCTGTAATTCATCCTTTTGTTGTGGACGTCCCTCAAAACCGAACGAAGCGCTTTGCTTCGTCTTTCATTATTCGTACATTTCCTACCCACCACCTCCCATGGCCGCTCCGAACTCGCGGTTATATGGCCCGAAACGCGGTACGCGTGGTCTGGCCGTGAGGCCCCAAACGCAAAACGGTTCTTTGAATTAGTATCCAACTCAGAATTAATTAGTATGTTTCCTCTAGAATTCGAAATTTTCGTATACAAAATCCGCCTGAGTCGAATCTTCTATAACACGATTTTTTGTCTTCCTTGAGGTTGAACTGTTACTGCACACAAGTGATTAATTTCTAGACAAGTTTCCTTGAGGAAAATAACGTAAGTATGTCTAACAAAACCACATTACGCATGCCGTGACTATAATACAAAGGTCAGGGGATTTCTTTTATGTACAACTTAAAATAAATAATGGTTCTGGTTAAAACTCGAGCAATTGGATAACACAGTTTTTTTTTAATTAATTTTGGGAGTTAAGACTATGAACATCGGTAAGTTTATTTTGAAATAGTTTAAATAATATTTATGAGAATTTGATTTGAACATTTTTCAAAACACGATCTCACAATTTGCCAAATTTAAAAATTATTTTTAAAACAAAATCTAAAATTTAAAAACACAACTGGCCTGAATGAACAATCTTAAGTAAATAAACAATAAAAATATCACAAGGTCATTAACGCGGCAATATTACATTAAAAAAAAACAAGACGATTGAGGTTATTGGCATTACAAACATTATATACAGCATTATCTGCAGCGATGTAATTATATGTAATCACGTTATCAGAACACCAATTTAAATTATGTTACAAGTACAAAGCATTCAATTTATAATAAAACAAAGTTATACATCTTTATATATAGATAGTAGCTTAATGTCCGGGCAGTAACTTCAAGTTGCATAGTACCTTCGTAACCCGAGATCGATCCCCGGTGCCGGCACCAACGAATTGGAAAACCGATGTCACCTTCTTCCCGGGTCCACTTTGGCGGACGACAAAGGCCCCCCACCCTTGTCGCCCAGTGAACCCGAGGCCCCTTTTAGTCGCATTCTACGACAGGCAGGGTATACCGTAGTCTTATTCAACGAGCCCCGGACTACAGGGCTGGAAATTGCCATACTGTCCTAAGCAACAGTAGTGTTGGATTATAATCTACTTTTTTATAGGAGCTCGTTTTGCTTAGTGGTCACTGTGTGGTCGTAAGTGAGAGCTCACCTGTGATTACCGTCGCTCAAGAACATCTACAATAATAGAGTAGTTGCAAGAACGTTGGCGTCTTTTGAGAATGGAATAGACTCGTTCCTCAAAGGACCTCAAATCTATAGGTTCGAAAACGCTGCTGGTGACATCGGGTTCCACAGGTGGTAGGAAATTACGTGAAAAACGCACTGCTGTGTATTGTCAACTATCAAAATTTGAATTTCTTGATTATATTCCAATAATCTACCGACAGAGTCGTGGTTCGGACCTCTCTGACGCCCTCGGATCGGAATGCTAGCGCGATTTGACTAACCTTCCTAGAAGAGGTCCCTCCCGGAGGCTCTTGCGCCGTATTGCTCATAACACAATCAGTCTAAGCTACCTAAGAGCTTTACCATCTCTCAAATCAGATGACGAAAACTGTGTGGTCATTTTCTCTGGCCAATTAGCATACGTCCGTCACAAAAAAACTATCAAAATTATGTCAATATTTAGAATTCTGCTGTGATGTGAATAAAGCATACTATCTCAGTAAACAAGCCTCCAACAATCCAAGTATTCGGATCTGATAAAATTTATTCCAATCCACTGCTGGACGCCAAATGAAGGGCAGATATGTGGGATATTAACAATAGAGACAACAATGATTAAATGCGTACTAATAAATGGGAAGACGTTTTCTCAACTTCAACTGCACTAGAAGAAATAGATATGATATTTATATCATAAAATGCAGTGTTATAAAAAAAAACTTACCCTCTCTTCCAGATGAGTGACACCAGCAAGGCTTTGATAGAATGTTGGAGTCTCCAGGTCATGAGAAATGTTACCCCTGTCTGAGAGCAACCACTTGGATAGAACGGTAGCGTCTTTATGTATGAGGAGCCAAGAGCGGAACTGCTCAAACGTAACCCTTTCGCTCGGACCGAACAAGCTGGTGAGTATATCTGCGGAGCGATGGGACTCGGATACTGGCAGAGACGTGTTCTCCAATTGTAAAGCGCGCGCAAAGTCACGCTTATATATGTATGTGCCATTTTCACTTTGGTTGTTGACATAGAGGGTCCACAAGAATCTAAAAAATTAAAAATAAATTAAAATAAGCCCTTACAATATGTTTACCTCAAAGGTAAAGCATACAGCTTTAGTCCTATCAACAAAGAGTAAAACAAATGCCATTCTAGTGATCCAGTCAACAACATTTGTTGCAACACATTGTAACTTCCAATAAAAAAAATGATACAAACTGTCACAGCTTCTAGGAGATTTTTTTAAAAACGAATGCTAATAATGATATCCTTTTTTTACAACAATTATGAACATTCTTGTATGTTTCAAGACCCTTAGGCTATTGATACTTGCAGATTTTGAATTAATTAACTAGATAAACAAATTACATGTAATATAATTTTTTATAATAATTAATATAATATTTTATAAAATATAATAATGTGTAAATTAAAATTAAACCGCTATAAAAAATCATTATTCATTCAAAATGGATAAATGAACATTAACTCTGATGGCCTAAGAGTTCGTAATAAAGGTATGGGCCAATTTGTGCCTGGCCTCAAAATTGATAAAATTTATATATATTTGGCATCATAATTAATATTTATATCAAAGCATTTTTACTTTATCTATATAATGTTAATAATAATTATTCAAATTGAATAAAGATTAAAGATATGATCATATATCATTGCGAAGTTCTCCTTATCACACAAATACTGGGACACATAATATGTACAAGAGACTTGCTTATTTCAATCATGTTGCCATCAGTTAACATTCTTCTCCAACATAATGGTAATAAAAAGTACAATAGCTTTATTGGATTAAACATTATTAATTTAAAATAAATCTACTGGTTTAAATATGATATACCAGTGATAAATACAGCAAACTTGCATCAATAATTTTCTTCTGCTGACTATAAAATACAAACACTTGTGTGGATTATAGTGTTGGTTTATTCAGTATCACATTTGTGAGATTATAAGCTCAATGAATAGCAGATAACAGTTACTTGATTACAGTCCTAGTCAAAAGTAACAGATACCCCTCTAATTTTACTACAATTTTAGGGGTTGATAATACATATGATTCATAAACAATAAAAAGTAATTGTAAATAAAGTAATTAAAAACTTAAGAACAACACAGTAAACCATTAGCCAATAATCTAATATTTTTTCAGTATTATATATTAAAGCTGCAAGTAAACTCTTTTTGCATAGATTGAAACAAAATTTAAATCTAATTGGCCATTATCTTGTTGTAAAAAAAACAAGGAACTAAAAAAAGCTTTTTTTGAATAAAGTTAATGTGTAGTGGAAAGGTGACAAGGAAGGTTTTTGGTATCCCCTTAGAAAACCATACCAAAAAATTCTATCATCAGTGAATTTATTATTAATGTGCTGGGTCAACTTAAACATCATACAAAACAAACAAAAAGCATGAATATTGCACCAATGTACAAATGTATATTTTTGTTGACTAATAATAAGTATGGAAAACGTCACAGTCTTATACAAAATTTGTTACAAGAATAATAAATAGAGAGTTACAATTTATGTAAAACTGCTATTGTATATTTTTTCCTAATTATAAAAAAATATAATTGTGTGTGTGTGCAACTTAATACTCTATAGTCAATCAATATGAATTAATGTAAATATTTTGATTGTTAATTCTTATTTATTTATTTATTTTTACGTTTCATAAATTGACTACGGTGATTTTTTTGTAATACAAGTTTTCATTATTTTATTCTCAGTCCACACTTTCTGTTTTGTAATATCTATAGCATTTATTTGGTTTTTTTTTTTAAATCTCACCAGGCTCTAATTTCTTTTTAATGTTTTAAAACTGATGTATTATTTTTATTAAATAAATCTTTTTTTAATAACAACTAAAAAATCAATAAATATTACATGTAGGAAAAATTATCCTTAAATATATTGAAATAAATAGTCTTTTAAAGGTAAAATCTAATAAGATTGTTATGATAGTAGTAAAAAACTGGGCATACTTGATTTTTTCCTCAATATTTCCTTTAGTTAGGCAACAATACCGCACAGAAGGTCCCTGAATGTGATTCCTCGCTTTGTCCCTCCACAGGCCTGATACAACCATTCTGCAACTTCATAGGGGACTCCATCACACAGCACTTCATGAACGAACGCTTCCAGGCTCAAGGCCGTACCGCTTGTACCGGCACATCTCTTAAACGCTTCGCGAATACGCCTTAATTCACTCTCGCTTACTGCAAACAGAACTCTACAATAGAATCATAGTAACTTCTCTGTAAGACATAAACGCACATATTATCACACCGCGTACCTCTCTTCGTCGCATCTTCATAAGATATAAAACTAGGTTTTGAATCTTTCGCACCCATATTCAATTACACGTAACGTTCATAACATTTTTAAGGCGTAATAAACACAAAGAAACAAAAATTACTACAGCTGACAGCTCACGTCGTATGATCTGTAGCCATATTGAATATTTTTATTTTTTACAAGTTTTCATTCCCACTATATGCACTTGTTCACTCAAATCAACTTCTAAAGAAACAAATTCTCACAGATAACACATGAATCCAATAAAATGTAAATATCATTTAAAGCAGTAAAACTAAATGAATGTTAAATATTTCGCCGATCTTTGAGCAGAATTTAATTAAGTTATATTTTAATAAAGTTATAGAAAAAAAATCATTTTTATTGTTAATATTGGTCAAGTTCGGATTGAGTAGTGATTAAAAGGCATACCAGTTACAGATGATGGATACCATCATCTGTTTGAAGTTTTGCACTATAAGTTAAGGTAAATAGACAAGATTGTAAATAGTACCAGATTCGAAAAGGTACGCAGTAATTTGTATCGTAATGTTCATAATCATCATTATAAATGGGAGTAGGAGTTTTAATTAATTATAACAGATGTATAATCTGTTACAGTCACAAAATTCATGTAAACTAGAAGAGAAAAAGAAATGGCGCGAAGACTCATGGGGGGGATCATCTAACTTACATTTTCATTTTCATCTTAGACGTAAGAAATAAGTGTATGTGTTTTAAAAAAGACTTGGCTTAAAGGTCTTGTTACCAAGTCATAAAATATTCAACAATAATGTAAACTATGACCTAAAGGTCTATGTTACCAGGTCATAAAATAAAAAAAAAACTAAAAATGTCAAGTATAAATTTTCTGTCAATTCAGTGTCCCTGTCCAAAGACAGTCTGTCAACCAATTAACAAAAAATATAAATATATGTTGTGATATTGTTTCTCAATATTTACTTTGATTTTAACGTTCCTAGAACAGTAATCCGTACAATTCAATGGTATAATTCAAAATCTTGTGTACAATTTCTGATATTGAGAAAATTCCTTTAAATGATACAATTATTTCTAGTATACAAATATTTTGGTTTGTAAATGTCTGTGTCATTGTGTGTCTTACGTATAGAAATTGACGAAGATCTACCCGACATGGGAGATAATTCCTCAGAAGCTGGTGAGATTTACCTTTTATAATAAATAATATTAATCGCTTGAGAAATAAAAATGCCTTTTACCTGTATTATGATAACAAAGAAATTAAGCAACATTCATTGCCTTGTCGCCTTTACGGCATATGTTTGTAAAAGATACTGAAAAGGTTTCTGATATCGTCAATCTTACTACAAAATTATTTATATGTTACATATAACTATTATCATTAACAAAAAATTGTTGCAAAAATATAATTGCAACTGAACTTAAATTTCAGTGTTTGACTTTTATAAAGTCAAATTAGAGTTAACACTTTTAACTCTAATTTGAACTTAAAATTTAACTGATTTTTTTTCAACATAATTAAATTAAAAATAATTTATTGAACCATAAATTATTATATATATTACTATTTGTATAATAATTTTACTGTTATGTAAACTCTTCAATAGAATATGATTATAACATAATCTACAAAGAGATTGAATTGCAATTTTAAAGAAGCTTTTTTTAGGGATTCTATTGTTTGTCACTATCAGTGGTGCCTTCACGGGCTAGTTTATTATCTATAATGGTGTAAGACAGAGCTATGAAGCATTGCCATATCTGTTTAATTTGCTCATTCAATCAGTCATTTTTATGTGGATTAAGAATATTGCCCCGAAAGGGCAAAAGTCCTTTAGAATAAAGAAAAAAGAATGGGTGTGCTTGTGGTTGATGTCTCTAGTATGCATATGAAACTGTATTTAATTCATCTTTATCCTTATCAGAGATGGTAGATTAGATAAGTATGTACAAAGATGAGTAAATGCAGGAAAAATAATGAATGGAGGAAAAAATCCATTATTAGATTGGTGGATTTTGTTGTACATTGTTAATGAATGGGTCGGCAAGATTAGGGATCTTCCACAGTCTCACAGAATAGAAGTGGATGTATTTTGTCCCTATGTTTTCCCATGGCGAACATGGTTCCAACCCTTCGTAATAGGTTGGCAGTGCACCTTAATCCAATTAATAGGTCTTCGTGGGTGCTGGAATAACTTAACATTGCCAACATGATTCTCTGCTCTGACCACCTATAAAAAAATTGAAATTGTATTAGTGCTCATTGAACTATCATGGTTAAAGTATTTTGTTTTGTCTGGACTAAGACCTAACTGCTATTGGTACATTGATCTATGTCAATTGTGTAAGGGAGATAGAGATATGTAATATTCCAAAAAATTGTTGTTTTAAATTGTAGAAGCAGCGAAGGAACAGAAAAAGAGAGACCGTGGAGCTCGTGAAAGTAAAACCATCACGGTGGAAACATATGCTAGTGTGCTTATAGGCGCGAACGCTAATACAGGAATTTTGCCAACTAGCTCAAGAAAATCTCCACCTGTAGATAGCACTGCCAGTGATGATGAAACAATCAACTTTTTCTGCGGTAACCCTTTGGTAGAGGTTACTAAAGGAATACTTCATTTGTATAAAGAAAAGTGAGTTAACTACTTTTAAATTTGCTAACTTTTTTTATTATCTTTTAAAAGAGGGTGATGTGTATCATTTTGAATGTATGTTTATACTTATCAGTTTGTTCATCTGGGTGTTGCTAATACTGTGATGCTGGTAAATGTTTGGTTAAAACTTTGTTAGTTATTGATGTCCAACTATTCTTTATATAGGCACCTGCTTTAATAGGTGTTGATAGCTAAATTGCTTAACTGAGTTGCATGCACAACTGCCCCTTTCTCACAGTTACTACTACTAATAAGAAAGGTTGCTGAGCGAAACTAGCCTATTTTCTGCTTTGTTTCCTGGCTATGAGAGGGTTCATAAAGGCCCAACCACAGATCAGTAAGATGCTATATATAGATTAGAAGAAATTCTGCTACCTACAATACTGTGACCTGAAAGCGCTTGTTCAGGTCGCAAGGTTCATAGTTCGTGAATCAAGGATAACCTGGTCCTGTTAAAGTAAAATTGAAGCATCAATGGTTTAGGGGTACAGTCTGTGAATCGTAAAGTTTAATTCATCTATTGATGGGAGCCATCTTCTAGCACAGTCATAAGCTTAGTTGGAATGGTTTACAAGCATGTTAGTAATATTTCTGAAAAAGAAAGAAAAATAGCTAGCTTTCTTTTTTTTTAAAAAAAGTAACTCAATTGTATTTTAACTTGTTTCAGTGAATTAAAGGAGGCAAAAGAGGCTAAGACACTTTGTCTGTTATCTGTGCCTGGTGCTTTAGGGGCACCAGACCTTTTAGCTTTTGCTGCAGCTTGCCAAGAAGATATCGCACATGTAAGAGTTCTGAGAGATGGCTCACTGGATCACTACATGGCTTTACTTACGTGAGTATTTTCACGATTTGTAGAACTATGTTTTAGTTTCCTAAAAATTTATTGGATTCATCCAATTATAATTATTTTGTAATGAAAAACTCTTTTTTGATACCTCGGAGATATAAGACAGTTGTGTGTAGTAGTGATTACTTTTTGGTTCTTGATTTGATATCAGTTTTTGTTGTATAATAGATTCCGCACTTCAGCGGCTGCTCGCGAGTTCCACTCGGCGTTCGATGGTGTCCCGTACAGCAGTTTGGAGCCCAATGCGTTGTGCCACATAGCTTGGGTCTCAAGGGTAGAGTGGGCCAGAGATGGCACACCACCGCCTTCACATACGGAGCTGCCCACATGTCCTGTTTGCTTAGGTTTGTTTCTTACTAATTATTGCAAAAGCTTAAATATCTGTACAAACTTACTAAGCATAGTATTGTTTGTGCACTTATTTTTTGACGGTTTTTATTCTTTTTTTTTCAAAGCTTTTCTGGTTTCTGGTTCTGGGTTCCAAAGACATATCAGGGAATCCCGAAAAATCGTATAGAATATTTATTGATAGAGTTAATAGTAGATTTATGATAAACCAATAATAGATAAGTTTTCCTTATTTATAAAAGTATTGTACTGCCCGAGCTCATAATAAACTCTCTTCATTTCGGAATCTGAAGAATAATTATCACGGTGCCAACCAACCTGTGAGAACATTGGTCCTTCGAGCCGGATAGCGATTTATCTAGTATACCGGCGACGATTTTGACTGCACTAATTTAAGTGGTACTGTCAAGAGAATTGCAACTGTATCGACGGGCCCATATACATCTACGTAAATAAAGTAGATGTCGCTAAAGGATTGTTTTTAATTGAATGCGCCGTGAAAAGCAGCCATTATAAAAAGGCAAAAAGCCCGTCTAATGATCAAAGTCTGCGTACCATTTCATTCAAACGATTTTTTTTTGTTTTCGGCTATTGTTTAAAATTGCATATTTCATAGATACATTACCGCTTTCTATAGTCGATATGTAGTATTGTGTGAAGTCTCGTGTGGTCTTCAGAACGAATGGACGAGAGCGTGGCGGGCGTGCTGAGCGTGCAGTGCGCGCACGCGTTCCACGCAGAGTGCCTGATACGTTGGCGGGACGCGCGGTGCCCGGTGTGCCGGTGCGCGCAGACGCCCGAACCGCGCGGCCAGGCGCGCTGCGACCAGTGCCACGTGAGCTCCGGGGACGTGGCGCAGGAGGAGGCCGAGGGGGATACAGTCGGCGCGCGCGACGGCCTTGCCGAGGGGCTGCCCGACGGCGTGACGGCCGGCGCGCTCTGGATCTGCCTCATCTGTGGACACGTCGGCTGCGGCAGGTCTCGCTCATTTTTCTATTTTCTTTACGGACGCTTGACTTGGGGAGTAAGTGAACGTGTTTGGGTGAGGCGAACAGAAGTTGAGAGGGAGATATAAGTTAATGAAGAAGAGAAAGAAAGAGAGTTACGTTTCGTAAATGATTGTAGGATCGAGTGAGAGAGGTACACATTTTCTTGTCTCTTTTTCTCATGTATCTGACAATAAATATAAACAAAAATCTATTCAAAAATAATAATATCAATAAATGTATATATTATACATAATATATTCACATATAGCTACAGAAGTCTTTAGTTGTGTGGTCTAAACCACAATCATTTTCTTTATATGTGTTGTAGGTGCTTTACTGGCCTTTGACAAATACGTAGGCTCTTTAAAGGTCCCCAAGTCGTAGTAAATTACGTGAAAACCATACAGTTGAAGAATGCTTATTTTAAATTCAATTGAAATATTAGTATTTCTTTATCTAGGAGAGTGCGGTGTAATTAGGCCCTATTCGTCATTGTTAAAGACCGAAAATTTACCTACAAATCCTGTTGTTATCAATGACCTTTGGATGCGATAATCACTCTAATATTAGACGATACTTGCTCGATTGTTTGTTCATCAGATAAAGTAAATATGTTGTTATGAACATAGGTATGAAGGTGGTCATGCGGCGAAACATTTCCTGGCATCCAACCACACGTATGCTTTGCAACTGGGCTCCAATAGAGTGTGGGATTATGCAGGTTGGTGCATACATTTTCTTATAACAGGTTTTAATATCACAGTAAAAAAAAACATGTTTTGGACCTTCAAAAATATGTTATTTTGTACAATTTTTGTGTGTTTTCTACTCATATTGAGCTCACAAGGAATAATGGTAATATTTGTCAAAAAAAAAATTGTTAACAGTCTTTTTTTAAAAATCTACGACTAGGAAATTGCTCCTTAACGACAATGAGGGCGAATGTGGAAGGCCAAAGTGAATGCAGACGCCAGAACTTCGTATCATAACTTCGGTAATAAAAGAGAGCATAAATAAGCGTGCGTTTAATCAAATACAATAAGACAATTATACATTAACGTTAATTTAAGCGTAGATTTGATTTAAAAAACGGTTCTTGTTTTAACTCATAAATGTACTTGTTTCTCTTTCTATACTCACACTAAATACGACACCAGTGGAATATGCTATGGTATTCTCTAAAGGCAATACAGTGGCATACAAAATTCTATCATAACTTGTAAACGTCTGGTATTGACAGGGGACAATTTCGTGCATCGGCTCGTGCAGAACAAGACTGACGGGAAGCTGGTGGCAGCGGAGGGTGGCCTGACGTCTGAAGACTCCGCCTGCGGGGTAGAGAAGTTGGACTCCGCGCAACTGGAGTTCACCTACATCCTGACGCAGCAGCTCGACAGCCAGCGCATGTTCTACGAGGAGAGGATGTCAAAGTCAGTACTTTTGTTGACGAGGGGGATATGAACAAGAAATCCCGTCTTCTGGGTTATGTGAGGTTCTTACTAAAACCTCCCCGGTGGCCCCCTTCCATAGTCATACTTACTTGCTATATGATACATAATCATTAGGTATATAACTATGTCTCATGTTTAATGTAAGTTACAAGAGTTTCCTAATACATCTCATATCTTCCTTAAATTGGTTACACGCCTTAGATATTTTATATCAATACAATACTGATGCAGTGCATGGCTCACTTCATACATTTACATGTATGTACAATCCACCCATACAATTAATATAATTTTACTTGGCATAAGAATTATTTGCAGCGCGTGCGCAATTCAATTCACTTTGTGTGCTGTTATACTTGACTGCTTTAGAATGTTTTGAAAGAAATACGTTACACTGAAAAAACTTTAATAAAATTACAATTAAGTTGAAAATTAAAGATGGATTATTCTATATAACTATACAGTACTACTAATTACGCAAATAAAAACTAGCAGTATATTATAATCATTGCAGAGTGGACGCAGAACACAGCGCTGAGTGTGAGAAGCTATGCAAGCGCGCGACCGCGGCTGAAACGGAGGCCGCGTCACTGCGCAGCCAAGTGAAGCAGCTGACGAAGGAAAACAAGGGGCTGGACAAACGCCTGCAACATCTCACCAACAAGTACGTGCCCACTTGCGAGATAGATAGATATAACTTTATTGTACACCAAAATCAAACAGAAGGCATTACATAACTGTACCTACCCTATAAATGTACCTTACATTATACAATTCGTTGTACAATTGGCGACCTTATCGCTAAAAGCAATCTCTTCCAGGCAACCTCTGTATGGACAGAAATATATGACCAAAACAGGACGATGACTTTCAAATACAAATAATATAACAAATCTGTACATATATATAATCAATAACCTTTTTTGTTAACGGGGAGGAAATCTTCAGAAAGATACCCTCCTTGTGCCCCTCGCACTGCAAGGCGACACTTCTTCCCGGGTCCACCTTAGGGGACGACTAAGGCCCTTGTCGCCCAGTGAACCCAGGACCCCTTTTAGTCGCCTTCTACGACAGGCAGGGGATACCGTAGTCTTATTCTTGAGAGCCCAGAACTACTGCTGTTAATAATCAATTACCTACACTAAATATACGTACATAAATAACTTATCATTAAATATACTAATACTTAAAATATTCATACATCATTGTTCCGACTAAATTGACTGATAATGCTGTGCTAGCAAATTCTTAAAAGCAGGTAGGCTTAGCAAGTCGAATGGAATTAGGAAGGACATTCCACAGTCTAGTAGAGAATTGGGGAAGGAGGCAAAGTTAGCGGTTAGTGGTTTGACTTTTTGATTCTTTCTCCCACCTGATGTTAAGTGGAAATCCAGTCTTTGATAGTAAAGTGCACTAAAGATTGTGTATGTGTCTTCACTCTACTCTTGAAAACACTACAATGAAAAGACAGACACGGAGAAACTATTCCAGTCTTTTGCTGTAGGAATAATGAAAGACAGAGCAAAGCGCTTCGTTCGGGTTTGATTAACCTGATGGTCGCCGATTCGATCCAAGTCAGCTTGTACCAATGAATTGCTTTGAGTAAAAAAAATCATGTGTTAAAAATTTATGCCCCATATATAGCGACTGGCTGGACCAGCTGTCAGATATGGACCCTAATATGGCGAAATCCGTCTCTGTCTACCTTGCTAGGGTTAAATGGCCATGAGATAGGCGATAGCTTATATGAGGATGAGATGATCTGTAAGGGATTATAGGTTGTCAACCTATCATAAAGAACTCTTTAGGTTTCCAGTACTTCGCTCATCAGGCGACGAGCAGAAGTACCGCCACTTTATGTATTCTGCAAAGTCGTGATACTTGCTCGATCGTGCCGACCCATTCATGCAAGAGCAGAAGCCATTGACAACTGAAGTCATTAACTGTGTTTTGTGTAGACTATCAAGCCTGCAGAGCGATCTGAACGACGAGCGGGGCCTGGCGGCAGCGCTGGCCGGCAGTCAGGCGCAGTGGCAGCAGCAGGCGCGTGCCAAAGAGCAAGCCTTTGCGCAAGAGGTACCTACATTGGTATCCTTTTTTTTGGGACAAACTACACAGTTGGCTAGAGAGGCTGGCCTTTACTGCTTCACCGGAATGAGAGGTGGCATAGCTCTTAGGTTGCTTAGCCTGAACCTCTATTAGCTAATAACTCGACACAAGGGTCCCCCCTGAGGGGTACCTAATAATAATATAATCCTATCCAGGGTGGGGCCTACCCATAAAATACATTCTATATCTTCAATACTATCTCTAGTGTTGGTCTCTCACATGTGAGGATCGTGTTCACTATCAGGGTTGCATCTGCG
Organism: Meandrusa payeni; assembly: GCA_029286785.1. Lineage (NCBI taxonomy): Eukaryota > Metazoa > Arthropoda > Insecta > Lepidoptera > Papilionidae > Meandrusa > Meandrusa payeni. Next base: position 10,825,737 of record JAGSMX010000009.1, on the reverse strand, counting down.
GATGCTCTCCTGCACCGACTGCTGTCCATGCTGGACATCTTTTACGACCCTGTGAAATTTAGAGGACAATGGGACTTGATCGGTCCATCTAGTCTCGAGATAACATTTGATATATTTTAAAAGCTAATTAACGGAGGCTTCAAAAAAGGATCTTTCAAAGTATTACATCTACTAAAAAAAAAATATTACAATCTAACAGGTATTTTTACAAAATAATAATGAATTTTCCATCTAGTGGTTTTTTATACTTTCTATGCAAGTTTTTAATCACGATCCCATCTGATGTTAAGTGGACATGCACTCCTGTATGGTGAGGCGCACTAGCTTACGAGTAGTCGGTGTACGGTGACGGAGAAAAGAATGTTTTAGTTTTTATAAATTCACGAAATCGTAGTCTTACATCAAAAATCTAATGAATTGTGAACCTCATTTTTGTAAAAAATGCTAGGAATTTGGAGCCTTGTTTATGTGTGTATTTATGTTTCGTTTCTTGTCAAATGAAATCAGGTGACAGATCTCAAGGAGCAGATCCACGATCTGATGTTCTACGTGGAAGCGCGCAGGCAGCTGGAGAAAGCCGAGGGTGCTTCGCAAGAGGAGATCGCCTCCGCCAGCGTTACCGTCGCGCCGGTCAAGCCCAGACGCAAGCGACGATAGCTTCGCGAACAACAGTACCAAAGAAGTTTTATTGAATGTATCGAATAAATAAAAGTTAATATTGTTATAGTAATTAATGTGATAGGTTTGAACTATAATTATGTAACGTAACCATTTTTTATGACGTTGGGGAAATCTTCAAGAAAATACCCATGAGGAGGGAAATCGGGTTTATGTGAGGCTAACCTAACCGCTAAAACCCCGGTGGCCCCTTAGGTGCATGGCGAGGGGCTCCACGAGGATCTCTAGAACGCACCGGAGCCCCTATGCACTGCTCTGAAGCACGTCCTGATCAAGGTTACTCCCTCACAGTGCTAAGGCGACACGGGACCACCAGTGTCGCTTTCTTCCCGGGTCTACTGTAGCGGCCCTCATCCTCATCGTCCGTGAACCTGAGGCCCCTTTTAGTCACCTTTCACGACAGGGGAGAGTGTAGCCTTATTCTATAAGCGGGGCTGATGTTATACAACTTTTTTTTTTTTTGCTAATGGGGAGGAAATCTTCAAAAAGATACCCCGCCTTCTGGGGAAGGCGGCGGTTATGTGGGGTTTTTACCCACTAAAACCTCCCGGTGGCCCTTTCCTCGGTGCATGACGAGGGGCTCCGGGATCTCCAGTGGAACGCACCGGAGCCCCTCTGCACTGTGCTCAAGGAGAGCACGTCCCGGGGGGGAAGGATTCTCCCTCCCCCCCTGTGCCCCCATAGTGCAAGGCTACACGGGCCAGCCGATGTCGCCTTCTTCCCGGGTCCACCTTAGCGGACGACAAAGGCCCCCACCCTTGTCGCCCAGTGAACCCGAGGCCCCTTTTAGTCGCCTTATACGACAGGCAGGGGATACCGTAGTCTTATTCTTGAGAGCCCAGAACTACTACTATACAACTAGCACAAGTGTACAAAGTGAACGTTCAGTAGCGTTGTATTGGTCGATATTGTAGTAATCTTTCATTGATGGCACCACCGATTCTTGGTGGCGTACCACTGAAACGCCAATCGTGTGTTGGTATATCGTAACGATGGAATGATAATTGATATGATTTTAATAGATTGGTTTCATAATGAAATCTCTCTGATAAATGTAATACAATAATTTCATAACATTTACTTAATAAGTCCGAGATCATAAAAAAAGCTTAATTTCACAAATTATACATGTGACTTGTATATTCAGTAAAAAGGATTCCCCCGTGTAAAATTCAATTCTATCAAATTATAGGGTGCCTGAAATAAAGATCTCTATATGACATATTGATACTGACAACTTATTGATTGATAAATATTTACCTAAAATATTTGACGCTCAAAAAAAAATTATATTTTGAAAAAATCCACTTTAGGTTGCTCCCTTACAAAACACCTATTTCATATGTTAGGGCCTAGTATATAAAAATAATATTTGACGCCCTAATAAAATTAAATAATAACATGTTACACTAAAGATATAAAAGTGCAGAAATTTTATGTCTTAAATATTTTAAATCAGTAATAAATTCAATGCTCCAGTGATATGACAATTTTCGGTCCTCAGTATGCACTTAAGAAATTTAATTGAGGCCGTCAGCGCTAAAGTGGCCTAACCGTCAATTTTCAAATGACATATCTACGAGAAATATATTTAAAACTATAAATATATTAACAATGCTCCTTGTGATAAAAAAATCCAAATAGCACTGCACCATTTGTATTTCACACAGTACCTATTTGTTAATGTAATGTTATTTTTTTTAATTAATTCGCAATCTGGTTGTTCTAATGCGTACACTTATTATAGGTTTCATGTGATCAATAAAGATATAAGTATGTAATTGTATTAGACGTGTTTCTTTTATTTATAACGCTTGCGTACCCAGCCCGCTTCGCCGTGCTAGATTTTATTTGAACAATAAACTTACATCATTAAATATTTAATTTAACTCTCTCCGTATTAATTCTATTCTCGAGCGGATGAAGATCACACTACACCCATGTACATATCAGTAAATACAATATTATTCTTTTAATTAAGGGATTTATGATACTTCAATATACTCCATTGTACTTCAATAAGATTCATAATGACATCAATATACACAACGCATGTGTCAAACAAATTTGGATAATAAAACAATAGAATATCATCATAATAAATAAAAGCTGTATTTGACAGTTCAAAAAGATGAGTGCTCCGATCGTCACCAAACTTTACACGATTACTCGCCAGGTTTATCTGAAGATTCCCTGAAAGTATCGTTGAGATTGGTCCAACCGTTTCAGAGCCTATACGGATCAAACCCGCTATTTCAAAACTCAACTTTTCAACCATTCTTTCATAGACAAAATTACTAAGCTTCTTGAGATAGGAAATGGCCATCATTAATTATGATTATTATTTATTTAATAAAAATAGTTTTAATATTGATTTCTAACAAAAATCAAATTGTCATCCCTACGTCCACTACATAGCTGTCATTTGCGTTTTGTTATTCCAAGATTGATTATTTTTTGTTACACCACGTTTTAGCTAGTCTTAGTCTGCATCGAAATTTATAGTCATTTGATGGGCTTACGCTGAGCAAATGCTTAGCAAAATGTAAGTCACAAAAATCGTTTACTTACCGAATACTTATAATACTATGTTTTTAAAATACTAGGAATTTACAAGAACATATTATACGAATAGAAACGTTTTGTTCCTCTTAGCTTCACCGTGGGAGGTGGACCACGGCTACTGAGCCCCCCCGGCACGACAAGCCGGGAACCCTTCGGGGGGGACGCAAGTAAGATAAGCCTGAGCAAAGTCAAAGTACGCTTTATAAATGCCAACCTTAATCTCGAATGATCGAGATAAAAAAGATAATGGCGACTGGCGTAGGAATTGCATGATTTAATTCCTCCAATTTAGCATCTAATTAAGTAATATTTGTAGCATTAAAAACTGTTTCATTCACTGTAATAGTATATTAAAGTGAAATTGCACATTCTATCGGTATGACCAGAAAAAAAAATCGATAAAGAAATACTATAACGAAATCGATTTTAAATGTACATCTCTATTACCACCATTAGAGTCGTTTCTAGTCATTTTATTGTGTCCATGTGTGTCTGCCAATGTTAATTTTCGTTTTGGCATTTTTGGTATTCACGTCTATAACTCACTAACATCTTCATGATTAGTAAAATTTTAACTGGATTATAACATAGTGAATAGCTTTAGATAATATGAATCAGTGTTAAATTTAATACCGCATAAAATATTACTTCAATTGTCATTTAGGTAAGCTGATTAAAGGTAAATTCCTGAGTTTTTATACGCGGTCAATTTAATTTAGTTAATTGCATACCTCCTTAAATATAGGCGAAAATTATAATGAAGTAGCAACAGATTTGATGTATTGCGACATTTTGATTAGTTCTCTTGCAGAGCGCAGTAAAGTTCAACACACTTCAGGAGCACTACTTTCGTCCACTTCTTTTTCTGTGGCATTGCAATGGACTGCACTCTGTGATATTTTCAGAGTGAGTCTCTCGCAATACCACTCATCCTCGCGCAGTTCTTCTTACTCGGTGAATTTTGACATTGTGAAAGTTTGCACCGGGCGATGGTAAAAATCCAATTGTTGTAGTACATTGGATTTTTAATGCTATCGCTATTTGCGGACTATCTTTCAGCTGCTTGTCTCGTAAAGCCATTGAAAGCACAAAGGTAATGGTGCAGGAGATTGTTGGTAGTACACTTGAACTTACCTGTGCACCTTAGAAGAACAAGATATCTTCAAGCATTTTCAATAATATCTCTAGCATCTTAAAACTAAGTCCTACTTAAAGTTTACTGGATTGTGTATCATTTACTTAGTCATTAAGTTGAATTTATTATTTTTATTACACTGCTACTTTTACTACTCTGACAAAAATTTATTAAATAAGTTCTAAAGTTTTTTTAAGTTTATACAGTTCAGAATACATCTGATCATATAACATACCTTATTTATGTTTATTAAAAATTGATATTTTAACACATAATAAACATATACACACACATACATATTTTTTCATAGTTGCATCTCAGTTATCATAAGTAGTTGATAGTTTGTTGACACATTAAATTTAATCTCCTGATATGTTTTACGTGTCTGAAAATAACTTCTCAATTACATGTAGGTCACATAAAATTGAATACTTTGTTGATTTGTTGAGTGGTCTGCTTCATGCATATAATTAGAAGTACAATACACAGAAATATTTTTTTGAACAGAAGCATACAGGTATGAGTTAGTTAGGATTAAGTACAAAGATCCATAATATTTACTTAAGCTAAAAACAAATTTTATGTAATACAGGTGACAACAGAAAAAAAAGGACACTAGTATTGCACTGACAACTCTTCAGACATTCATTTAGTGCATTATTATTCATCAAGTGGAATATCCAGTTGTTAGCATTAGGCACCTATAGAGAAATATTGTATTCCGTTGATACATTAGTATATAATGCCAATTGTCCTTTGATAAACAATTACTCATATTAGAATTCTATGATCATAGATTTAGACATTCAATTAAATTTTTTAGCTAATAATACAAGCAAAATTAATTATGTTTATTTAGTTAAATATTGCAATAATAATTAAAAGGGTTCGGACAGTGAATTTTAGTTACGTAGATTATGATTGTTTATTCAAAATTCTTTTGAAATTTTCATAAACTCTTTGTAACCGTTGGAGGAGTATCGTGTGGATACACTCTCTCTCTCTCTCTCTTTTTAACTTCTCTCCTCAGTGCTTTGTTTTCAATATTTAAACTATACTTGATTATTTTGAAAACTTTTATAAATTAATATTTTATATTTAGTATTATTAAAAATATATTTTAAAAGATTATAAACGCGGAACAGGAAGCCTTTCTTATAAAGTAAGGTTTTGTAAAGAAAACTAGTAGCAAAAAATTGATATAGATTAATAATTATTAATTAAGTTTATTGGAAACATAACCTTTGTGAAATAATTTAAAAACCACTATCATTTGAGTGAGATTATAGGAATATCTCAATAAATATTATTTAAATTTAGAATATTTTTGTTTTTCTTAATATTTGATGACCTGGTAACATTCCTCTCAATTGAGATTTTAGACTGTTTTTTTTTTAATATTATTTTTAATTAAAAAAGATTGTAGCTTATATATTAAAATTTTTTTACATTATTATTTCTATGTAAAATGTATGTGGAAATTAAATTAATTTGATTTATTATTATTAAACTAATTAGGCATTGGTTTATTACAATTCACTCATGACCAAAAATAAAGGATCGGTAAAGAAAATTTAAATACGCTAACTAACTGAAATAAAGTGTAAAATTTTAGTGTTACCTCTATGTGGAGACACTTAATAAAATTTATTGAAAAATACTGCTTTATCCAAGTTTACGTAAGATATTTTTCGTTTAAGTTTATATTTTTTAATGATATATAAATAAATTAATAAAAATATTTTATTTCCTTTTAAGGATATTTAATTGTCTATCATGCATAGTCGTCTTTATCTTCCGAAATATTCAAACTTTTGTAACCGACCCTTTATTTTGTTCACGGCTATATATTACAAATAAAAGGCAATCAATTCATACTTACTCTCTATCTCTATTTTTACATAAATGATTTCATGCTAAGTCATATTTAAAAGTAAAATTTTATTTTAATGCTGTGGCTGGTGACCCTGAGATCATTGAAATAACCATTCCATTATGCTCGTCCTTTTATTGGGGAATATTATTAACAGACTATAATTGTGATGTCAATCAATTTTAATATACATTGACATTACTACCCCCATATAAGTTGTAACTATTTTTAGGTAGGTAAAATGGATCCTGACACTATAGACACACAGCAGCCTCTGTCGAAAAGGCAAAAAGTTGAAGAATATCAACCGAAGCCAACCAATGAAATGGAGCTTGATTTTTCGAATGACAATTTAGATTTCAACCCGAGTTTTTCCAATGAGAATAAGTACACAAATTTTGTAACCCAAGAAGAGCTGGACAGGTTGAGAGAATATCAAGTGCTGGATGAAGTGAAGTCGAACGACGAAGACAGCAATGATGGGGACTCGGATAGTTCCGATGGTAGCTATATCACTTATCTTTTATTATTGGTGGGCCTGTAACAGAAAATTATTGCCTTGATGTTTGTTTTTTGCCTTTGTGTCGTGTTTGTGTTCAATTATGATTTAATATATATTCTATTTACAAGTGGCTGAAAAGTCTGTGACGGTAAGTATAGTTACGTATGTTGATTTGTACTTTAGCGAACAGCTTGAATGCTTGTTTTAAAATCATATGTTCATATAGCATGGCTTATGAAACAAAATTTTGAACAGGATTTGTTTAGCTGGATTACATAAGCTGCTAATGCTGATAACAAGAGATCAGAACATTAGTCTGATATCAATGTACATTTTTATTCTGAGAAGCTATTAGCCATGATACATCGTTATTTACTCATCTGGAATCAATATTTTTTGGTATATAAAAAAAATCTTTACAAATTCTTTCTATCCACTTGACATGTGTAATGAATTAGAAATTCAATTATAAGGTAAAAATATACCGAAATCTAAGTTGCATCTCTTGTAAGTAAGATTGTTTTATTACCCTTTCAATTATAACTTTAAATTTGCATTATAATGGTAATTGTATATCTTTTTGTAATTTATTTATTAGTGTAATTCTGTCTTTCTCAAAGTGGACGATAACGACCCCTTGGGGGCGTTAAGAGGCCCAGAAAAAATTGAGGGGAGGTTGATGTGGGTTAGGGGGGCGATGTATAATTTGTAATTTAATTTACTTTATATAGTATTTTAAATTTCACTAAAATTAAAACCACCCACACAATAACGAATAATTACTTTATGTAAAAGTAAAATAAATATTTCATTCATACAAATATTTCATTCATTCATTCATATTGCTACCCTCTATGACGTTATAAAAACTGAAAATACTTAACATAGATTTCTAACGATAGCCCGCACACCGTAAGTAATCGAGTTGTAACAAGTTTCTGCGGACAAAGGAACATGATCGAAGATAGTTAAAAAATTAGAGTAGTTACATTGCACCAGAAATTATTTTAAACATTAGGAAAAAAACTGCCATGCAGAGTTTTAGAGAATTAAGATTATTTAAGATAATTGATACAAAATCACTGGTCTAATTGGTAAAAAAAAACTCAAATAGTATTTAAAATAAAACGAATGTGCTAATTGTAAAATAATTTCCATATTTTTTTGTGTATTGGCTAATTATTTTTTTTTACAAACTACAAATAAACACTAGGTTTTTCAATTAGTCTGTATTCATAGTAGATATGTCATGAAATGTTTATAGGACAAACTGAAGATCTCCCCGAAGAGGAAATAGAAAAAATGTTAGAAGAGGATCTACCCGATGGATTTAAACGAACACCAACACCTAAGGAGAAGCCATACGTAACACGACAAAAGATAGTGCTTCAAGGTGAGCAACTATATATATTAATAGGTGTGGAAGGTTTCACCTTTTTAACCAACTTCAAAGAAGCAGGTTCTCAATTTATCTACTTTTAAACCGACTTCAAAGAAGAAGGAGGTTCTCAATTCGTCTGTATTTTTTTATATGTACGATGATTATCTTTTTATTTGAAAGCTGGTGCTTCCCGTGTGGTCTCATTTCAATTTGGATTTTTGACAATGGTATCCACGAGAAAACCACATAAATCTTAAATATGCCTTAAGTAATTCGTGACAAATGTCGAATAACTCAATATTACATCGACTAAAGGTAATTTGAAGAGAGTTTGATTAGATTCTGATTAATTCAATTTTGTAATATTTCCACCAATAATTCGGCAATTTTGCAATTTTTCAAGTTCAAATTTTTCAAGTCAATTTTGCAAGTCAGTTAGTCGGTTTTTGTTTTTACTCGTAAATAAACATGTTGAAAATTTACCTCAGCCCCCCGTGTAGATAAACGCTGCAAAGTGTTCGTCATGAAATGAAAATGAAGATTAAAACGGTATATTTTCCGTCCTAATAGTCTCTGTTCAATAATTGATTTTGTTATGAAAAATTCCAGAGAAAGGTGTGAACCATTTTGAAGTTCTGCCGCTGGACTGGATGATGGTCCGACATTACAGCGGCATGCCTGTGTATATGCATCGAACGACTCGAGTGTGCACACTCTCCAAGCCTTACTTCTTGGGCAAGGGAAACACCAGGGTAAGTGATTTAGCTGACCACAGCTGAACTGGTTCAAGCCGCAAAAAAAGAGGCACCCACATCGCCCTGGTTCAAGAACCGTACGTGGGGAAGGAGGGTATGGTCGGACAATACCCGGGAACAACAGTCATCCAGTGTTCCCAAAACAGGCAAAAACCAGTAAAGGCTGCGATACTCGTATTCGGAGAACAGCTGGAAGTCAACCACGATCCCAACTGGTGACCGAAACTGAGGCGGCAGCCCTCGTAACAGCCGGCCAGCTAAAGATAGGAATGGTATCGGTTTATTTCGAGGGAGACCAAGACGTAGAGCCATACCTGGCGCGCACACGAACTGCATGCCAGGGAATCAAAACACCAAACATCATTGTAGCGGGCGACGTAAACGCCTGAAGTTTTGGTGGGGAAGCAGCCATGAAAATCCGAGAGGGACTGCCTACAGCACCTTACTCAACAATATGGAACTAGAGGTGCTCAACACCGGGAATACACCAACCTTTGAAGCCTACAGGGGAGACAGACTGTTCACCAGCATAGTGGACGTCACGGCCCGCAGTCGGTCTCTCCTACAACATCTGCAAATTGCCAAACATATCATCACGACAACAACATACAACCACCCAATCCTTATTCGCACACACTGCTTATATAAACCATGAAAGAAAATAGCAGTGAAACTGGAAGGAAGCCGCGTATAGTACAGGGTTTTCCTTTTTTAAGCACCGGCTGCATCATTTTGTTTGTTTAATTTGTCAAATTTTAACTGATTATTTTATATTATTATATTGATAGTATTACATAATATCTTGCCAAATTATTGTATTGAAGTAAATTAGCCAATAAATCATTCATTCATTCAAAGTTCTCGTAAAGATCTTTTTATACTTTTAAAGATAGCTTTACCTCGATCCCACTTGATATAAAGTGGAAATCCAGTCTATTTTTTTTGTTTAAAAAAAGCTAGCAATTTTTTTTAGAAATATTACTAACAATCTTGTTAACCATTCCAACTAAGCTTAAGCTTGTGCTAGGACATGTTTCACGGCAATAGTCGAATGGTGGATTCGAACCCACGACCTTACGATTCGCAGGCCGTACCCAAAACCATTAGGCTATTGATGCTTCAAAGTCTATTCTCTCTACTCTTGAAAACATCCACATTGTAAAATGTATCTTCTTAGTTCTGTAATTTTCTTCTTGTTTGATTTTGTTGTACAATAAAGTTATATCTATTGTATTGTAATATGAGGGAAAGACAGATGCGGGCAAATGATTTCAGTCTTTTGCTGTACGCATAATGAAAGACGAAGCAAAGCTCTTCGTTCGGGTTTGAGGGATGTTTACCACAAAAGGATGGGATCGAGCAGTGCATCTCAAAGTCCGATGGCGGATGAGGAAATTAGATTATGTAATTCCTGAGCTCTTTCTCCAAACAATCTGTAGAACACCGAAAGGCTAGCCACCTTACGTTTGCGCAATAGACTAAGCTGATTTTTTTTTATTTGATGTGAACTGTGTAATAATATTTCAGAGACACGATATACCAATTAGCGCTATCCCCTGTCTAGCTTATAGACGCGCTTTGGAGGAAGAACAGAAGCAGAAAGAGATAGATAGGAAAATTCAAGAGCAAATAAAAAATGGAGTTTGGGTAACGAGCGCTAGTCAATCAACTGTTGGTAACCAAAGTGCCACCTCAACGAACGTTCGAGAAGATACAATAGACAATATTGATTCACTTAGGGATAAGATTAAAATTGAAAAACCCGACATAGACGAGGAATATGAAGCGAGACAGAATGAAGCGATCGAAATAGAAATATCTGGTGTTAAAGTCAAGCAAGAGAATGAGTTATTAGATGATATGAATAATAAAGTTGATGGAAATAATCAAGGGGACAGTTTCAACATGGACGCAGATGAAATTGAACAAAAGTGCCCATTCAGTGCTGGTCGTAGTCTCGCAGGCAATGATCAAGGTTCTTCAGTCGACACTGACGAGATACCATTGAACAGGCAGCCAGTTGTGTTGCCAGGTGGTATAGTAATGCCACCGCCCAGAGTAGAATCCGCCAATTCAAGTTGGAAGACACAACACTTGACACCGGAACAAATCAACGATTACTGCAAGCGGCTGTTCATGTTTAGGACCGTCAATATTATGCATTTCAAGTAAGACTATTTTCTGTTTTATATAAGCTCTCACTTTTTTTAATCCTAGTGGTAGACTGACGGCAATCGACCCTTTTTCTGTACCTTGCTAATTGCCCGACATGGTCAGTTTTCTGGATTTTCGTTTCCACTTCGCTCTGGTCCCAATATCGTATTGTGTACAAACAAGTTTCCGCCGTTTTGGGAAAAATGGCGTGATTACGTTAGAATTTGCAGATGGTAACCGGGATTATTAGTTTGTTCATTCCATACCAACTTAACCATATGTAATTAAGTGCACATCAGCATAATAGACATAGACATTTATTTATTGGCATCACAATACAAAAACACATCACAGACAGAATATAACACACATTAAAAATAATGAAAAATAGACAAAACACAGTTAAAGTTACACGGACAAATAATACAAAACATATGATGCCAATACCGGACACCGTCTCAGCATATGCTGTCGCAAGGATGCGACAGCGCTGATTTTCAGCGCAAATAAATATTTTTTCATCTAGAAATGTTTAAATCTGAGACAACTAAGTGTCATATGCTGAAAATTTCTTTAATTTGACATATAGATAGATAAATCCTTATTGCACCAAAGTATATGTACAAAGGCGAACTTAATGCTATTTAGCATTTTCTTCCACATAGCCTTTAGTGGTTACGAGCAGGCTAAGGGTAGCAGCCCTGTAGTTCTGGGCTCTCAATAATAAGACTACGGTATCCCCTGCCTGTCGTACAATGCGACTAAAAGGGGCCTCGGGTTCACTGGGCAACAAAGGTGCCCCCCTGCGTCGTCCACAAAGTGGACCCGGGAAGGGGGCGACATCGGCTGGGCCGTGTCGCCTTGCGCTGCGAGGGCACAGGGCGGGAGGGAGTAACCTCCCCCCGGGACGTGCTCTTCTTGAGCACAGTGCAGAGGGGCTCCGGTGCGTTCCACGTTGAGATCCCGGAGCCCCTCGTCATGCACCGAGGAGGTTTTAGTGTGCAAGACCAGAAGGCGGGGTATCTTTTTGAAGATTTCCTCACCGTCAACAAAAAAAAAGTGCCGCTAAAAATAGCGTTTTATATTAAATATTATTTATATAAATGAATTTACATTTACATATACATACACATGAAATATATAAACGACAATATATATACCAGTTTGTAATTTTTCATTGTTTGAGCAGAAAGTATTCAGATACACGCGATTTAAAGACATTAGTTGACGAAGCCTCTATATATGACAGACAATACAGCGAACTCAACCATGTCTTACATCACTTATTCTTGAGGAGTCGATGGCTCAAAGCTTTTTTGTCATACAGCACTTCAACTTAAGTGGCCAAGTGTTTTGTAATTGTAAACTGTGTACTTCGCTAAAAATATATATAAATATTTTTATTCACTGTTCATTATTGTTGTCTTTGTGTTCGTAGCCGATGGGCAGATCGTCGTAAATATACGAAAGCGAGGAAGACATTACAATATCCTACACTGCCCGAGGGCACCAAACTCATAACTATCCCGGCGCAGCATACACCCGGACAGGAGAACGGTATGTATAGCTGGGAACTGATTATAATCAACTCACTTCAAAAAAGGAGGTTCACAATTCGGTTACATTTTTTAAATAAAACAATGCTAATTTAATTTTAATTTAGATTTTTCATAACCATTACTAATATTCTTGTTAGACATTGTAACTAAGCTTAAGCTTGTGCTAGGTGCTAGGCTAGATGGTTCACGTTAATAGTCTGTACCCTAAACCATTAGGTTATTGACGCTTTTGTTTTGTCAAAACATAAAGCTTTAACATCCATTTAACTTTAGTGGGGTAGACAGTGACAGCATTCGCTTTTCAACAAGTTTATTTAGTCCCTTATGTGACAGGTGGTAAGTCTATCGGCATACGCCGGGCACTAATGGTAATTCTGATTCGATCGAATAGGCAGACCGCTCAGCCACTAGACTATCCCTGTTATTAAATAAATTACAATAATTTTGCTTTAAAATTAAAAATGTTTGAAAACCACTATTTTTTTATAGATATTGTCAAGCCACGAACTTGCACGTGCGTTAGCACGACCGGCTGGCGAGTCCTCCAGGCAGCTCTCAGGTCTCTCGCAGTATAGGCCGTGATTTGCATGTCCAAGCCGAAGTTACCCCTCACCGGGGGGCCCTTGTGTCGAGTTACTACCAATAGAGGTTCAGGCGAAGCGACCTAAGAGCTATGCCCCCTCTCATTTCGGTAAAGCAGTCAAGGCCAGCTTCTCTGGCCAATCTATTTAGTTCGTCATAAAAAAAATCGCAACAGTTGTTAACCGTCTGTTTTGAGTTTATTAACTTGCTCAATAAACAGTTTCCAAGTGTGCGACGTGCAGTTTTCTTGCTCCAAATGATTATTCAATTGACGTGACGTACGATGTACAGGCAACAGATCAACGAAGCGCGACTGGGTGATGAACATGAACGGGCGGTGCTATCTGTCCGTATTCCACGAGTACGTGTACCGGGCGCTACAGAAGCAGCCCGTCTACGAGTTCAAGCAACTTGGTAAGATTTGCAGTTATACTACTTTACGCACGCTTGTTATCGAGAGAGAGACGGAGATATGTTAGTGAAGATAGAAAGAGAGACGTTTGGTATTTTACTGTAGTGACAAGAGCTCTTTCTCTCTTGAATAAATTTGTATATATTATACATGTTTAAACGTATATACGTATATATAGATAAAGCTAAAGAAGTTTTACTTCAGTCGTGTGGTCTAAAGCAAACGTTTGTTTCTACGCAAAACTACGAGACTTTCGCGAGGGACTTGATGGTTCGAAATCTTTATAGATCCACTGAAACGGCTTCCACTGGGTCAACACTATCACGGGCCCAAGTTCTCGCAGAATAATTGTGAAGTGGAGCGTTTACGCCGTTTAAACGTCAGTGACACCTGTCATTGACATTTAAAAATTTAAGTGACAAATAGATAGCGTGCAATAAAAATGTGTCCACCAACAAAAAGTAACATTAAAAAAAATACAAAATATTACAAGTAAAAAAAAAAGAGGAGGCTCTCAATTCGTCTGTATTATTTTCTATTCAGAACAAAATGTCTACCTTTATTGGTCGATTTAAAGACGTTCTACAAACATCGTTTATGGTGTATGATAATTGTGGTCAATAAAGATTACACATATTAGAAAACGTATATATTATAACAAAGATTACAATGTGTCCGTTTTCAGGAGTAGAGTGAATAGGCATCTATTAAGCTAATAAAGATAAAAAAAGAGCCGTGGTAGCTCAGTGTCAAGGCGGTTACTTCAAATTGTATACGCTATGCCGTTATACTCTGTTTGCAGAGAAATCCTGCGCCCAGCAGTGGGACATATATATCATATAAATAAAAGGTGTAACTTATAAATCATTATTGTTATAACAGAGAATGCATCGACACCGTACCAGGCAACAGTGTACATTGGCGGCATGCAGTACGGAGTCGGCTACGGCTCTAGCAAGCGGCAGGCCAAGTCGGCAGCGGCGCGCGCCTCCATACATATCCTCATCCCGGAGATGCGCGACCAGATGGAGCCTGTGCCCTCGCAGCAGGAGCCCGACTTCACTGTGAGTAATACGTAACTTTATTACATTAAGCATATACAATCCTCCAGCCATCTGGATATAAGGCGTTTTTACAGTAAAATGATAGGTACATACAAGTCCACACCAACACTACTAGATTAGATGTACCGGTTTATTTAAATCTCATTTTTTTTTATAATTTCTAAGCAAGTGCTTGACTACGATCTCACCTGATGTTAAGTAGAAATGCAGTCCTGGATGGTAAGGCGCACTAGCTTAGTTAATGCCTATTCACTCTACTCTTGAAAATACCCACATTGTAATCGGAAGGAAAGACAGACGCGGGCAAACTATTCCAGTCCTTTGCTGTACGAAGAATGAAAGACGAAGCAAATCGCTTCTTTTGGGTTTGAGGGATGTGCACAACAAAAGGATGTAATCATATTGATGTCCTCTTAAATAAATGAACGAAAAAGATGTCTGACGTCCTTGTTTTTTTTATGACGAACTACATAGATTAGCAAGAGAAGATGACTTTTACTGCTTCATCGGATTGAGAGGTGGCATAGCTTAGATCGCTCACATTTTTGAGTCATAAATTATTTAGTTTCTCTCTCTATCCCCACTCATCCCTATTGTGCCCCAAATCACCGAAGTATGTCTTTCTCTATTTTAGTTAAAAATAACTTTTTTAAAGCTGCTCGTCAAAGGAAGTCATAAGTAATTGATGTTTTAAGTAGTTTTCTATTGCAATTGATGAAGAATTTTAGTAAATGACTTTTGGTTTATCGATATCAGAAAAATAGCTCTACGGTACAAGGAGCCGTGGTAGCTCAGTGTCCGGGCACTTGGCCCAAATTGCGTAATTCGCTGTCGTAGAAGGCCTTTGTCGTCCGTCAAGTTGGACCCGGGAAGATGGCGACATCGCCTTGCTCTGCGAGGACACAGGGGGGAGGTAGTAACCTCCCTCCCCCGGGATGTGTTCTCCTTGAGCACAGTGCAGAGGGGTTTCGGTGCGTTCCTCTGGAGATCCTGGAGCCCCTCACCATGCACCGAGGAAGGGCCACCGGGGAGGGTTTAGAGGGTCAAACCCCACATAATCGCCGCCTTCCCCCTAGAAGTCAGGGTTAATTTTTTGAAGATTTCCTCTCCGTTAACAACAAAAAAAAAGTTGCATAGTTCGCTAGCAACCCGAGTTCGGTCCCCGGTGCCGTCACCAATAAATTTGTTGTTGCAATTTTATGTACTGATTTACCACGCGCTCGGCGGTGAAGGAAAAGATCTTGAGGAAACCTACATGTCTTAGAAAGTTTTTCTAAGGCATGTAACTTTGGCTGTAACTTTAATTTAAAAAAAATGATTTCTGTTTATACAATGTGGTTAAATATTAATTGCTGGCCTTCTGAAGTCCGTTATAGCGGCTATTTGAAATATGACTACGTCTTCGTGTCCCATTCAAACTCTAGTGAAGATCATGGCGATCGTTTCAGTTCTTCGACTACGTGAGCATCGAAGACCCGCGAATCTCTGAATTCTGTGCGGCTACCTGCGAGCCGTCCCCGCACGCCATCCTGCGCACCTGTCTTCTACGGAACTTCGGCGCTGGCGACCGGCACATAAACACTGAGGTACGTACGTACACATGCAGAACGTAGCTCCACTTGTTACGTGTTTCGTTTATATTTTTTTTTACACCTTTTAATCTATGTTATAATAAAGAAATATTCTTCCTTTGGTTCTGAAAACGGACATACGTACGCAAGTACGCACGTATGCTCTCACAATATTTTTCATAGCTCACCTTATTATTAAGTCATCGCAATAACAAATAATAATATTGAATAAGGCGCCGGAAGAACTGTAAGTTTGGCGGACATTTGAAGAGATAGATGTCACGTCGGTATTGAGAGACTTGACGACCAAAAATTCATTCCAAAAAAATATACATGTTGCCTACATCCTTCTTCTTCCTAGCCTAATCCTAGCTTCAGCCAGGATCGGCATTCTTTTATTCACCTCCATTTTGCCCGGTCTTTGGCATACTCTTCAGTTAGAATGTTGGAGTTGTTCATCCACCTACAGTATTTTGTGAAGGCCGCGTGGCCGTGGTTCAGGTATCTCAAGGGGCATACACATTTAATAAAGTATATACAATTATTTCCTAGAATGGAAAGTCCACTTCTATTCTTGTATACTTGATTCTATATGTTCTTAGGCAAAGTGCTAAGTCGCGAGCTCTGTTGTTAAATAATTGAAATAATTTGCACATTTTAGATGAAAAAGTTGGAATACCAAAAGATCGAGCTGACGATGAAGGTGGGCAAGCACAGCGCCACCGTAGTCTGCAAGAACAAGAAGACGGCCAAGCAGCGCGCCTCGCAGTCCATACTCCAGGTACTTAACATTTCCCTTGTTCCTTGTTCATTAAATAGCTTTTCAACCAGTTTATAGCATAATGGTTTAGTGTACGCTCTGCGCAAAGTTCGTGATTTCAAATCCACCATTCGACTTTTGACGTCTATCATCTCATTTATTGTGGGAACATACCTAACCGCACCCGGGGCAGTCCCAACATGCCGCAACCGCGGCGCGGCACCGTTTAGTCGCCACGGACAATCGCCCCCCGCAGCCCTTCGACACGCTCGTGGCCAGCTCCTAGAGCCCGCTAGGTGCTGCCGCCCCGGCTGGCCCTACCTTGCGCGCATGTAGGTTCTTCTTAGCTAACGCTAACGGATTTCGGTTATTGATATTTTTATTGGAAAAGATGTACTTCAAGAGTAGTTTCATGAGAGTTTGGTTAGGTTGTGATAAATTCTATTTCGTTATATTCCTAAGATAATTCGGAAATATAAAAATGGCGTCCGCGCGTAATAAAGTTTAACGTTTGATTCGATTTGAAGTTGGTTGTTTGTCACCAGGCCTTGCATCCGCACGTGCGCTCGTGGGGCTCGCTCCTTCGCCTGTACGGTTCTCGTTCAGTAAAAGTTGCAAAGAGAAAAGTTAGAGGAGCAGCAGATCACGCTCCTGCAAGACAAGGCTCGACAGAACGAGCCCAACTACGCAGTTCTAGAAAAGCTGCGCCAGGAGATGTGGAAGCTGAAGGAAAGGGACGAGGCCGTTGTCCCAATTGGGACTTTACTGCTGCCGGCCGACCTGCCCCCCTCTGCGTCGGACCTCAACCATGTTCAGCTGTAATGTGTGAAGTACGAGCAAGATGCAGCCTCCAATAACTAAGGAAAGATCTTTTATCTTCTTTCTACACTCTAGATTTAAACGATTCATGTCTACTCGACGACATTTCAACCAAGAGAAATTGTGAAATATTGTTATATACCCTTGTTACAAATATTTTGCTCCGGGATTATTTTTGGATACTAATTTACCTATATTTCTATTTAAAGTTAAATAAAAAAAAAACAATCGTAAGTCACACAAAAGACAACTCCTATACATAAACATTTTCTTTGGAAATCAAATTAAATTAATCAAAAAAAAAAGATATATATAAAAAGTAAAGAATCGTAATTTTGAATAAAAAAATTCGTTAATGAATTTAATATTTATTTTCAATTCAAAGATTCAATTCAATTCAATTGTTTTTGTTGATGGCGTTTCCATTTAGATTTCGCCAATGTCCAAGTGTGTACGTTAAACCGCAGTAAAAAGCGGGCTTCGTGACGGACGCGAAACGAAACTATCAAATAAAATACCGCCGAGATTCCGGACGATGCTCACCGTTGATATGTCTAAAACAATAAAAACATACACAATTTATACAGGTTAGTTAGTTAAAAGACAGACAAAGTAAAGTCTAATGTTATTTTTGTTAATGAATGAACATAAAATATAGACAAAAGGAGAGTTAACAAGAGAGAGTAGCGATTTGAAGTGTATAGGGTGTGGGATAACTAAAGATATTATTTTAAACTTGCCATGATCGGTCGCCATGTTTGTGACGTCATAATGTTAAAATAGTTTCCCGACTACAGCATTCACGGCTGATATAACTTTTTAATTATTGCAACAAAACATAATATTGCTATAAAACTTATATAATGATAATCTTCTTTACTTTTTTTTTTTATATGAAAAGTGGCAAACGAGCATACGGCTCACCTGATGTTAAGTGATCACCGTCGCCCATGAACATCCACAGCACCAGAGGAGCTGTAGGTGCGTTGCCGACCTTTGAGATAGGAATAGGCTCGTTTCTTGAAGGTCCCTAAATCGTAAACGTTCGGAAACACCGCTGGCGACAGTTGATTCCACAAGTTGACAGCGCGTGGGAGAAAGTTACGTGAAAAACGTACAGTCGTTGAACCAACTTATTTTGTGGTATTGTATTATAAAATATTTGTTTTCAAGTACCGAATAAAAGTATTCTTTGTAATAAATACTTTTATTTAATCAATAACTTAGCCTAAATGTACAAATCTTTTATATGTATGCAAATATCTCTTATACTCTATTTTTTTTAATGTTTGGCTACGTCAGCAATATAATGTAAGAAACATACATAGATATTAGCGAAATATTCAATTTTGCTGTTAATATCAGCTTGCACTCGTGTCTGCACATTTGATTGTTGCCATATGTTCATTATTAAATACGTTAAATATCCTTAATATCTTATGTAAAATGCATCTCGCCTGAATTTATTAGTAACCCTTGTGTTAGTCTTGTCATTTTTTTTTATGCGTGTAAACTAGCGCTGACCATGATCCCACCTGGTGTTAAGTGAAGGTGATATAGTCGAAAGATGGTACGCGCTAGTTTAGTAAGCGCTTATTCACTCTACTCTTGAAGGCTCCGACGTTTCTTGGACGGAAAGACTGACGCCGGCAACTTAGTCCACTCCTTTGCTGTACGCACGATGAACGATGACTCAAATCGCTTCGTTGGGACGTGCGGAAATCAAAGGAAGCAGTAACAGTATAAGCTCCTTTTAACCTTTTCAAGGTAGACAGAGACAGCTTTCAGTGCCGCCGTACACCAGGCACACAGTTTTAGCAGATTTTTTGTACTAAAAAACCGTAAGAACAGTTATCGTCATTCGAACATGCAACCATCAGATCGTAGGTCGGATCACTTAGCCCCTAGGGTATCTATATCCCATTAAGGAAGTTTAATTATACTGATATAATTGTAAACCAGCTTCCCTAAAAGTTAAACGGTCACGGATATTTTTAGCTAATTTAAAAACGTAGGCGTCGTTAATTAGATACGGTCTTTAGCTGTTTCTCTTAATTTTTTCGTTTTTTTTTGTGCTTTTTCATTAATTTTTCAACCGACTTCAAAAAGGAGGAAGTTCTCAATTCGTCTATGTTTTATGTTTGGTACCGCCTTTGGATTGGTTGAACCGATTTTAATGATTCTATTTTTTATTTGAAAGCTGGTCCTTCTCGTCGTGGTTCCCACCACATCAATCCAGCTACAAAAAACAAATTCCAACTTTGGTCCTTCCAAGTTTTCACCAAGTTTGGTTCATTTCTGACAATGGGATCCATGAGAACACCATATAAGTCTTAAATTTGCATTAAGTATGTCCGCCACAAATAGACGAATTACTCAATATCACGCCAATTAATTTTTTATTAGAAATAATGTCCTTTAAGAGTAGTTTAATGTAAGTTTGGTGACATTCTAATTAATTTTGATTTCGTTATATTTATTCAATAATTCGGAAATACAAAGAGGACGTCTGTGCGTCGTAATGGCGTTTGAAAGTTTATTTCGATTTGAATTCGGTTTTTGTTTGTAAATATACTTGTTATAAGGCTAATAAACTCGGTGAAAACCGAACAACCAAACCTGCCTCTGTCTACCCAGGGATAAAAGGTCGTGAAAGCTTATCCGTGCAATGTAACATAAAAAATTACGTGGATTATATTTTAGATGTGATGCATGTATGTGTGAAATGAGAAGTATCATAAAGGAATACTAAATACTATAATATAATACGTCCCTTAAAGTCATATGACCAAACTAGATACGTTAGAAATACATATCTAAGTTGTTGTATCATTATTTACTTCGTACAAACATGACCAAACTCTATTATACTAGAATTTTATACGGAACAAAATTTAAATCGATAATCGGGTTGTAAATTATAATTGTAAGTTAGTATTTGTTTGTATTTCTTAAAATTTACGTATGAGACCTGTATCGTAGAGAAGTTGATGACGTCATCGGAAGGAGGATTAGAGAGATTAGAGAATGCAATATGCAGATGAAGTGAAGCAATTTGCGTCTCCGTGCTATTGTAACTCGCCGTGCGTTCTGATGCTGTAATTCCTACATATTCATTATTAAGATTTCGAGTAATTGATTTTGAAGCGAGAAGAGAACGGAGTACGATATTTTCTTTATAGATAGACCATTCGCTGTTCGAAATCTAGCCCGATCGAGAGAAAGAACACTTAGCTTCTTTTGGACACATTATGCGGTCTTCAAAGTACTGGAGAAGCAGATCATTTTGGGCCAAATCGACGGTAAACATGGTCAGGGAAGGGCAAAGTGGTCTCATTATCACGAAGACGGTGTGAGACAGCATGCAGCGTGCGGTCCACTTCGTCTATGACCACACCCAATGGAGACTGCTATACGTGGTCACGATCCACAACAGTGACGGGACGAAAAAGAAAGTGATAATGCGTACTAAATTTCTATTCACTCTACTCTTGAAAATATCCACATTATAATCGGAGGGACATTTAGGAACCTTATATACTTAGCCCGAGATTCTATTGTACTCTGTTATGTATCTATTATAACGTAACATAAAACAACAGAAAAGCAGTGGGTTCGCCAATTTGAATCGGACATGACCTCAATAAAAATGCCAATCAGTGAAACTTTAACATTGAGTATTTATCTCATCATGATGAGTTGTTGATAAAGTTGGATAAGTTTCAACAGGAAAATTTTGTGTATGAAGGTAGAATTGAGAAGACGGACAGGCAAACTATTCCAGTCCTTGGCTGTACGAATAATGCCGAAGTGCTTCGTTCGGGTTTGAGGAATGTTTGCAAAAGGATGAAATTCAGCAGTGCGTTTTTTAATCCTTGAATACATTTTCCAAAATGTAGTAGAACAACGAAAGGCTACTTCCGCTTGGATTGAGCAGATTGGGATCAGCTGAGACTAGAATTAGCTCTTAATAATATAACTCTTAATAATAAATCTAAGCTACTAGCTCTTAGTTTCTACCGAGTCCAAGGCTGTGGAACATATTTTTAGGTTCGTAGTTAGTGGTTCTATTGCATATTAACATTTTATCTAAACGTTATTCTATTCAAGTAGTATTTTAAGTTATCTAAGTGTACTACTACTACTTTAAACTCTTGTACTATAATTTTGCTAGCTTTAAGATTATTTTATCTCTGAGGATATATTCATAGTCTATGTGATTATCCTTATTGTTAACAGAAAAACATTACGACTGCCGTCCCGCTCAGACGAGTATAAAATGATTGTATATTTTACGTATAAAGCGCGGGCGCAGGCGTGGGGCGGGGCCGAGATTGCAACGCCCCTAGCGTGTCTGTCCGTGCGTTTGTGATTTGTGTTTTTTAAGTTTCTTGATAAGTTTTCTAATCAGTGTAATAGGAAAAATAATTGCTTATGTTTTGCGTTAATAAGAAGTAAATAATAAGGGTAGATAGTAGATTGATCGTATTGTATACGGCCAGCGCTCTCGTTTTATATGGAGCAATATTCTATGGACTTATATAAGATAAAATGTTCGTGATGTAATATTAGAACCTTTAACATATTCTTTATGGCTTTTAAACTTGTATCTATTATTAATAAAGTAAGGGGTTAGCTTCAACGCCGAAGAAGCTATTTTAAATATATATTTATGTGTATAGTGCTATGTGTCGCCTATAGGCGCTTGTCGGAATATTTTAAATGACTATGATATAGCTAACCGTAGTATTCGTGTCGGTAATAAACACACACAAAATCCCACGTTCCTTTTACCTTTTAGCAGGGTAGATAGAGACAGCAATCTCTACGCGTTATAAGAAACAAAAGTAGGGAAAATCAATGATACGAACCGCTTGTGATTCGAATTGCTCACCACAACGATTAACAATTAAGCTATCATCGTTTAATTTTTTTTAAATAATAGCCATCCACCAGTTGAAATAAATTCTTACGCATTTATTTAACGTTACTGACGACGATTTAACGATGCTGGTCTTAGATCAATTGAGCCTAACCTCCCTCAAATGCGATAGCGGGTAGCGATTCCTACTCTGTCTACCCCATTGTTATTAAAAGGACATGAGACCTGGGCCTCGAGTCTGCTATTTGCCTGTGGTTTCATTATGAAACCTATCAATTGTCATTCCATCATTACTACATACGTTAAATACTGAAACACACCCCACACCCTTGTGTCTAGTTACTAGCGATAGAGGTTTAGGCTAAGCGACCTAAGATCTATGCCACCTCTCAATCCGGTGAAGCAGTCAAGGCTAGCTTCTCTGGCCAATCTGAGTGCGTCATAAACAAATACTGAACCATTGACTGTGGTACGCTATCGGTAACGGGCACGGATGAACTAGAACTTTCAAATATCGCTCACTATGATGCCAATGAACATTCATATTTTTTTTTTAAAAGAAAGCTAGCAATATTTCTTTTTTTTCACAAATATTACTAACAATCTTGTTAACCATTCCAACTAAGCTTAAGCTTGTGCTAGGACATGGTTCATGGCAAAAGTCGAATGGAGGATTCGAACCCACGACCTTACGGTTCGCAGGCCGTACTCTATACCATTAGGCTATTGACGCTTCTATTATATTGTAGTTGGCTTAGCCGACTCGGGGCGCTGTTGTATAAGTATAGTTGTATTAATATAGACTTGAATCTTTTATTAACTATATTTTTCGTTATACTTTTTAGGGTATATTTGTATAACCACCGTGATTTAAAATTGAAGAATATTATATTTAGTGTTTCGTTGTTTGTGGTGAGTAGGTTTAGGAATATTCGTGTATTATTAACTAAGCTAGCATTAAGTTATATTGGAAGATGCTTATAGTAGTGCTTATATGCTCATGTTTAGTTAATTTTATTATTGTACTAACGGAGTACGATGCAGTCAATCTAGTTTAGAATTAGAAACGATAATTTTATTGTATGAAATGACTGTGTTCTAAGCAATTGTTGCACATCGCTGCACAATTCCAAATTCGAATTCCAATTCTTACCCGATACTGCCCGGACCCTTGAAGCCAGTTTTCAAACCTCGAAATTCCAAATAAGGATATACTAGTTCAGCTTATAAAACTTAAGGCTCTATTTTTCACCCTTTTGTTCTTGGCCCTAGAGTAGCGGGCCCTGAGGTCTTGACGTAACTCGAAGTTTTTTTTTAAAGAAATTTTATAGCTATGGTCACTGAAATAATGTCGTCTTGTCTCCTAAACTAGGAAAACCTGTGTTATAGGAAACAGTACACACCCATTATGTTGCAATTGTGCACGAATCAGACATATACATTTATTTTACATAATAATACAATTATAAATAGTGTGTGTGTCTATGTGTGCGTGTACCAAGTCATAGAATCAGGTCTTCACACTTTTCATAATCGAAATCTTTTAACCAGTTGCCTATAATATGTTTTAATTTAAAAGTAACTCATAATATAGGTTCAGGCTGAAGCACTCTAAAGAGTTCGAAGACTTCTTTTGTTCTTCTAAGTCCACTCAATGCAATAAGAATTAAGACAATTAGTAGGCGCATAATATCCAGCCGAGTCCGTCATGTCTTGTATTATGTACGTACATTGTTTCCATTTAGTCCCGAGGTTCAGACTAAGCGACCTAATAGGTGTGCCACCTCTTAAAAATTCGTCGCCTGGGTAATGGGCGTAGTTCAATCAGAAAAATAACAAGAAAGAAACGTTGCAAGTAATAGCGTATATCTGAGTAGAAGCCAAGTGGGAGAGAATGCATATTATGTACTATTCGCATTAAGGCTGAAAACCATCAAAATAGTTTGTAATTTTATGTTATGTTAGACCAAGACGCTGATGATTAATTGTAATTTTATGTTAATTGTAGAAAATGGTTGTGAAAACTGTATAATATAAAAACTGGCACTTTTGGGTATGTCAGCTCCAACATACCCTAAGCTTGGTAACACACAACGATCGCATGTAGCTAGAAAGAAAGTCATCAAGGTTGTCTCCGTGAAATAGCAACCGACCGAGTCGTGGTTCGGCCCTCTTGGGCGCCCTTGGATCGGAATGCTTACGCGTAACATAGTAACCGTCCAAGCCGAGGTTACCCCTCACCGGGGGGACCCTTGTGTCGAGTTACTAGCAATAGAGGTGCAGGCTAAGCGACCTAAGAGCCACCTCTCAATCCGGTGAAGCAGCCAGCCTCTCTGGCAAATCTGTGTAGTTCATCATAAAAAAAATATATGATATTTTTTATTCGGTTTCGATTTTTGTTAGTCCCATCGTTAAAAGTGTCTTTAGTACTATCGTCTGTTTCGTTTTCGGAAGCGGTTTTCTAACATCCTGTATGTATATATAGGCTGTAACTTAACGTTATCATATCGAACGAATGCTCATTTCAGTTGGATAAAATCTATCTTCTTTTTTTTAACGAGTTTTACTAAAATAACTAATTTTAATTCAGTGTTTTCATTAGTAGTTAAATGATATGTCTATATATTTTTGTGCAAGTTATTAATGAATGGAAAACAAGAAACGACAATTTGTTTAAATGACATCAAAAAAATTGTTACAATATAATCTATATATTTTTATTTAGTAATGGACTATAGACCATTGTAGTTTAAGAATAGCCAATTATAATGTTTAAATAGATGTAAGTTTGATGTGCAAATTGCTTCTCTAGACATTTGTTCAATATAGAATACTACTAGATTGGGAGATTGTGTTTTATTTCATAAATTATTCTATCCTGTCCTTTAGTGCTTAATTATTCGCCAACTTTAACTTACAAAAACAATATACCTGGACACTTTACAATTATTTGATTGAAATGTGTCTATTTTTTTTTTACAGAAAGCTAGCAATATTTTTTTTTTTCAGAAATATTACTAACAATCTTGTTAACCATTCCAACTAAGCTTAAGCTTGTGCTAGGACATGGTTCACGGCAATAGTCGAATGGTGGATTCGAACCCACGACCTTACGATTCGCAGGCCGTACCCTTAACCATTAGGCTATTTAAAAAAAAAGAAACAGATTTAAAATTAATTTGAAAATATATTTTTGTTTTGTTGACGGGGAGGATATCTTCACAAAGATACCCCGCCTTCTGGGGGGAAGGCGGCGGTTATGTGGGGATCTTACCCACTAAAACCTCCCAGTGGCCCTTTCCTCGGTGCATGACGAGGGGCTCCGGGATCTCACGTGGAACGCACCGGAGCCCCTCTGCACTGTGCTCAAGGAGAGCACGTTCCGGGGGGAGGTTACTCCCTCCTCCCCTGTGCCCTCGCAGCGAAAGGCGACACGGCCCAGCCGATGTCGCCTTCTTCCCGGGTCCACTTTGGTGGACGACGCAGGCGACCACCCTTGTCGCCCAGTGAACCCGAGGCCCCTTTTAGTCGCCTTGTACGACAGGCAGGGCATACCGTAGTCTTATTCTTGAGAGCCCAGAACTGCAGTGCTGAAATTTTTGTGTTAAATTACTTCAGCTCTACATTATACTATAGTTACTTAAATAACAACACAAGTTGAAATAAGAAATGGTATTGTCATGTTTTATTAAAGAAAACATTCATAAATAAGTACTATTTTGTACAAATGATATTAAGAAATAACTTACATAACTTAAGTAGACACTCATTTGTTTTATTTTTATATTTCCGCATTCAAATCTTATCGAAGGATTTACTTGTCAAAGAGATTATTTTATATTTTAATGATAACCTTATCTAATATTAAGTATTTATAGGGATGTCTAAGGTAAGCAATAAATAGTACATTTTCAATAAAAAAAATATCTCCTACCTAGTTATTATAAATCGGTGTCGATTTTTTTTTATTATTCCTAATGCGTTCAGATAACATTACAAATATTTGGATGACTAATATAAAAAAATTAGTATAAAGTAAAATATAATACAAGCTCTCGCGATCGATCGATCTATCGACCCTTACAGGGTAGACAGAGACAGCCGCTGTCCACTTTTAACAAAGCTTAGGTCTTATGGTCACTCCATCGTAATACACCAGATTAATTTTCCATCAAGTGGTTTTTTTGTAATTAAAAAAACGAAAAACGGCATTAGATTGGAACCAGCGCATTGGGATTCAGACCCACGATCAGATTGTCAGTTGTTATTGACTAGACGATGGCCGGTAACTTTCTGATCCAAAAGGGAGAAATAAAGACAATACATAATTGAAATTTATTTCTTTAAGTGGGAACCATATTACGATTCTACGTGATCTAATTCCCGTTACACCATCTTCTAGACGCACTGCGGGATTTCATCCTTTGTGAACATCGGTCAAACCCGAACGAAACGCTATTCTTCGTCTTTCATTATAAGTACGACAAAGAACTGCAATAGTTTTTCTTTCTTTTTATACTTTCTAAGCAAGCCGATTATTTTTCAAAGCCGGCTTTAAATTAAATCATTGATGAATTTAACATTAGTCCATGACGTGCGGACGATCTCTTTTAAGACTGATATGGTTTTCTCATGGATGCCAAATTCAGAAGTGGACCAAATTGGAAAAAATGCGAAGCTTCAACTTTCAAATAAAATAAGAATCATCAAAATCGCTCACCCAGTTGAAAGTTCTGAGGTGACGAACATAAGAAAGAAAAAGTCGGTTGAGAAAACATAAAAGTCATCCAAGTTTTATGATAATTACAGTAGTAAGTTTTTCGAGGAACCTATGTCTAGTGTATTTACATGCTAGCAATATAATATTAAGAATGTATTTTATGAGATAGTGCGTGGCGCGCGTCGTCAAAGCCAGGGTGCCCAGGGGCGCGCGCTGTGACGTGTCTCGCTGGCTGTCAACACGTTGGACACCTCGCCGTGGCCTGTCGGGTACGCCTGGCGACAAATATAGTTATTATTGAAGTGGAAACTCGTTTAGACGCGTTGAGCACTTTTTGGTCGGGCATCTTATGAGTCAGCGTTACGACCAGATGAATTGTTATAAATATGCCAATATTAACAGAGAATTTCAATTATTTTAATTTCGCCAATTCAATTGAAACCAAACCCTTCCATCCAAAACAAAAAGCCAAAATGTCCCCATATCATACATCACCACGAGTGCACACAATTTTAAAAAAATACACAAGAAAAAAATTGAGACAGTGAAAAGGATATCGGTAATTAATTACCTAGGAATAACTGGCAGATGTTGGTAAGATCTAGACCCTTACCAACATCTGCCAGTAATGGCACATAGTTGGTGCCGATAACATAATATAATTCTACCCACTATTAAGTGAGTTTACCTTTCTCCGTGTCCGGATACACAGGAATACCTTAAATCTCGACCTGGACAGATTCATAGACATATTTTGTGCTCAACATGCTGAGTTACGTAATAAAGAATAAACAGTGATGAAGACAAAACAGTGTTTTCTAATCAACGTGCTAGATTCATGCGAGCTTCGTCATATTACTCACGCCAGTGCCTCTAAGAGCTTTTTTAGCTGATCGGCGTGTTGTATTCCTGCACGGTCCACTTGCTAAGGTTGACGCCATCTACAATTAAATATAATGGCTCAGAATGTTCAGCTGATGTAATGAGTTGGTCGGAGAGTATCAGCATCCAGCCACTTCCGGCTGTCCTTATAGGTCGTCGATCCATATGTAAACAGGCCCTATTTTTCTCCGACCTTAGTGCGCTCCCTCCAAGTCCTTCATTCCAAGACTTTCCTTCCCCATCTGCCTTCAGACTTGACAGATGTGGTCGGCCCGCTGCCACTTCAACTTACCGACTTTAAGAGCTACGTCAACTGCCTTTGTTCTCCATCGAAGTTTTCGTTTCGAATTGTATCTCGTAGAGCGTAGCTCTCCATCGTTGTGGGACTTTAAGTTTGTGGACTATCCTAACGGTCAGAGTAACTAAGTAAGCATCTTAACCAGATTAAATTTTTACTGACTTGCGTAAGCCAGCGTTGTTTGATAAAGTCCGCGGCGCGTTCCCCCACCATGACGCAGGCGGCGTTGGTGTTTCCAGACGGCACGGACGGCAGCACGCTAGCGTCTGCCACTCTCAGCCGGTCAATACCCTGCACCTATAATAATAAACATTTATTTCAAACTCATCATAATATTATAAAAAATCCAATAGTTATAGGATTATGCTGAAGTAAACTTGAACGGTTCGCAAGCATGACGCAAACGTAATCGACCTTCAAGAAACGAACCTTCTAGTCTTCTCAAAGGTCGACAACGCACCTGCAGCTCTGGTGTTGTGGATGTTCATGGGCGACAGTGATCACTTATGATCAGGTGAGCCGTAAACTCGTTTCAACTTTTCTTATAAAAAAGGTGATAAGTGTCACGTGATAGGTGATAGGTAAGCCAGAGCGCCTTACCATCCAGAACTACACTCCATTTCCACTTAGCATCAGGTAAGATCGTGGTCAAGCACTTGCATTGAAAGTTAAAAAGAGGCTATGGGCTATAAGTGACATGTTATAATTAAAAAATATTTTTATGTAAACGCAATAGAATTTTAGCTTAGTTTTCGAATGTCACTTATATTATCCGTGAAATAGTAACTGACCGAGTTGTGTTTCGGCTCTCTCGGGCGTTCTCGGAACGGAATGCGTAACAAAGTAAGGGTCCCCGGTGAGGACAACCTCATCCCTCACCGGGAGGACCTTTGTGTCGAGTTACTAGCGATAGAGGTTCAGGCTTAGCGACCTAAAAATTATGCGAGCTCTCAATCCGGTGAAGCAGTCAAGGCCATCATCTCTGGCTAATTTGTGTACTTCGTCAATAAAAAAAGCAGTAAATTCAATTCACTAAGCATTTGTGGTTCCAACGCAGACGTGTTGTTCTGTGCCCGGCGAGACGACAGTCACAGGAACAGCGATTCGTCTATAAAGTAAAATATCTGAACGGAGCTGAAACGAGGTCCGCATATGTACCTGAAGCAAGTGGTCAACGACAGCAACAGGATCTCCCCGCGGCCCCATCCTGCAGGAGCCCGCCTGGTGGTTCTCTGGCCCGGTCTGCATCCTCACCGCGCACTCCCAGTAGGCGTCGCATCCGAACTTGAAATTCTCGCAGCCGGTCACTGGGGTCTTGTTCAGTTTCAGGCCGTACTTCTTGAGGGCCTTTGTCTCTGACAGCTTGATTGCGAACTTAATGCCTTCTATGAGAGTTTTCACGTCGTCCGGGTGGGTTAGATAGCTGCAAGACAATTAGTGAATTATTATTATTTCGAGAGTAGAAAGGAAAATTGTCCTAAATGACTGACTGCTATAGAATTCTTCTTCTGCGGAGCGATTTCCTGGCCTACCACCAGGGTTCGCTTTCTTGATCTAAACGACTTTGCCCGGTCTTCGGCATCGCCTAACAAGGTGGTTCTCTCACCACCGCCTTCACAATGTCCATGCCCACGTTTCTTGGGCCTGTCGCTTATTGCCATATGATTGACTGTAGCAAAAACTCGCGTCAAATGCCTACGTGTTGTCTGCATGCCACGAAGAATATAATGATACAGCATTGAATTTCTCCTAGTTTATCTACTTTTTATTTAAATATTTATGAATTTTTGAAATAGTTTTACGGGTCCGCTATAAAATTGGATGTTTCGAGATACGACTCTTCCGCGTTCTACCGTTGATTTTGTTTATTTTTTATTTGCACACATTCAAAGTTGTACAAAATGGCTGCCAGTCTGCTTTTGGGTTGTGTTTTTTATAATTTCTAAGCAAGTGCTTGACTACGATCCCACCTGATGTTAAGTGGAAATGCAGTCCTGGATGGTAAGACGCACTAGCTTAGTAAATGCCTATTCACTCTACTCTTGAAAATACCCACAATTTGTGTTGTAAGAAAAATCGTTATTGGTGGTATATATTTTAATAAATAAATAAATATTTCTTACGTAAGTATGCATGTGCCACGGTGCCGGCATCAATAAATTTTTTTATCGCAATTGAGTGGATGATTTGTTGATGGAAGGGGTTCTTCTCGTGAGGAATGTATTAGAATTTTTTATGACATGTGACGTCTGCCATTTCGCACTAGCACTGCATGGCGAACTATGCTTTTATACTTACTTTACAGAAAGGCCTGTGCCCAACTGTCTCTAACACTTGGCACTTTGGGTGACTTCAACTTTTATACTGTATGTCGTAGAATAGCTAGATTTGTTTTTGGATTCATATGGAATACTAAGAATACGCCTAGAACGTTGGTTTCATATCTTACTTGGCGTAGATCTTGGGATGAGCGAATGGATCGTTACTCGCTATCTCCAGATGTCCCCTGCTCTTCGGATGCAGTACAGCCGGGAAGATCTGTACCGTGCGGGAGCCGTTGCCGAGGCTCTCGCCAACCATGCCGGTTTTGGCGCAGTCTGCCAGGAAACCGCCGAAGAACAACTGGATATCCGGATTGTCCTCCTTGGGGTCCGCGTACTTTGTATTTATAAATGCTGTCACTTCTGATATACCTAGAAATTGAAAGTACATTTATTTTTACCCTTTCATATAATTATGTCATCATAATGTCTTTTTATGAAAAACAAT
This sequence comes from Meandrusa payeni, assembly GCA_029286785.1. Lineage (NCBI taxonomy): Eukaryota > Metazoa > Arthropoda > Insecta > Lepidoptera > Papilionidae > Meandrusa > Meandrusa payeni. Next base: position 10,794,376 of record JAGSMX010000009.1, on the reverse strand, counting down.
ATACTAAATGATCAATTGTATTGTATTGTATAAGTCGGAGCGTTACTACCTGTGGCGCCATCTCTTAATAGTTTTCGAGAAATAATCAATAACAGAGACTGATATTGTCTATGGTTACGAGTGCGTGGTTATGGTACGATCTAATCTAATCCTACCTAATATAATCTAAGTCTATATACTTGAAATATTTGTGTACTCATCGCACCGATATTTATAAATCGGTTTTTAATTTTTTTAATTTATTAAAAAAGATTTTAGCTTCAGTTAAGTCCTATGTGAATTTTGTTAGTATTGCACTGGGGTTCCGAAGGTATACTACGGATCTACTAAAAATCGTATGAAAGAATAATTGTTTATTGCGATATTAGTAATTTAATATCGCGTTATGTATATATAATAATACGTTTGACTCGATTTGAAGTCGGTTTTTCCTAGTAAATATACTTGTTGAGTTAGCGCTGCTGTAAGATTACCTCCTTTGATCTTTGGTACTTCTGAATAACACACTCACGCTGTCCACACCCAGAGGGTTGGGCATAGGGCAAAATGTATACATACCAGTGCCAGACATAAGTCCATCCCTGAAGAGTAGATACTCCATAGCGGTCGCCCAGTTGAGAGGCGCCGTGTTGTTGTCTTTGAGAGTGAACGAGAGGAAGTGCGTGACGTGGTTATGCAGGTTCCGGCCGACCGCCGGCAGCCGGTGTACGAGTGGGACGCCTGCCTTAGCGAGGACCTTCGGGTCACCGACCCCGCTAAGCTGGAGCAACTGAGGTGAAGCGACTGCTCCGGCACTGGGTGGTAAAAAGGTTCCAAAATTTAAAAGCGGTAGTTTGTTGGTTTTCAACCGACTTCAAACAAGTATAATGGCGCATGGGAAGATGGGAAGCAAATTGTTATTTCTGAACGAAGCAGCGCTGTCACTCTGACGTAACGCCCGGCATTGGAGAGGCGGTCATGAGAGGAGGGGAGGATTTGATCGGTGGTGAAGGCGCGCGCATTCACGTGTACAACGGACATCATAATTTCCATCAGAAATCTCTCTCTACTTATTTTTCTACTACGTTCTATCCTGGATGACTGTATAATCATATATTCATCTAGGATTTCATCCTTTTGTTGTGGATATCCCTCAAATCAGAACGAAGCGTTTCCACTTTTATTATTGGTACAGCAAAGGACTGGAATGGTGTGCCCGTGTCTGTCTTTCCTTCAGATTACAACGTGGGTATTTTCAAGAGTAGAGTGAATAGACATTTTCTTAGCTAGTGCACCTTACTATCCAAGACTGCATTTCCACTTAATATCAGGTGGGATTGTGGTCAAACACTTGCTTAGAAATCATAAAAAAAAACTCATCCAGAATAGAACGATCGACGTCTAGAATGCACTTACCTCAAAATGATCTCATTATTAGCAAATATAGTCTCCGTTGCGCCATAGCTGTTCCTGACTTCCACGGCGTAAGCCTGCCTCGTGGTCTGGTTGATGAGCACGCGTGTGACGGTGGCGTTGAGCATGATGTGCAGGTTGGAGCGCTTCGCCACGGGCCGGAGGAAGGCGCGCGCCACGCTCAGCCGCGACCCATTCCTGTTGGTTGTTTGCGCGATAGCGAATCCTGTGTGTCTCTCACCGTTCAGATCCCTTGATTTGTACCCTGGAAACATTGAGTTCAAATTATACAAGTATACAAACGAACAAAGCAAAGGGTTCAGGAACATCTCTTTTTTTTACTTGTGGGAACATTTTTTTCTGCACTGTGCTCGTCGGAGAGCACGTCCCGGGGCGAGGTTACTCCCCCTGTGCCCTCGCAGTGCAAGGCGGGCCAGCCAATGTCGCCTTCTTCCCGGGTCCACTTTGGCGTATGACAAAGGCCCCCACCCTTGTCGCCTAGTGAACCCGTGGCCGGAACTACAGGGCTGTTTACTAACCTAACTCTTCGCCAGCCTTCACGATGCTGTAGCTCAGAGGCGGGTGATAAGGGAACTGTGAGACGGTGAGCGGTCCCCCCGCGGCATGGTACCCCGCGTCCATATCCGATAGCTGCCGGTTGTCCTCGGACTTTAGGAAGTAAGGCAGCACGTCGTCGTACGACCAGCCCTCTATACCGGCCGCTGCCCAATCGTCGTAGTCCTTACGGGAGCCGCGGATGTACATCATGCCGTTCAACGCCGAAGTGCCGCCTAGTACCTGGAGTACAAGCATGAAGGTATTGATGTAGACTCAAATTTTAAAGATTTATTCCAGGATCATTATTTTAACTGTAACTTCAATTTAAGTCTACGCTTACAAGTGTTACGAGTTTCGCAAATGAAATACGTCATAACTAGTTTGTCTTTTACTTTACGATAACAAAACCGACTGCAGGTCGAATAAAACGTTAAAGTTATTACGTGCAGACGCCCTCTCTGTATTTCCGATTTATGGTAGGAATATTACTAAATAGAATTGATAAGAACCAAACCATCAAACTGCCTTTAAAGTACATCCTTTTCAATAAAAAATGAAAAATCGAAATCGGTTGACGTGATATTGAGTTATTCGTCTATTTGTCACGCACATACTTAATGCAAATTTAAGACTTATATGGTTTTCTCATGGATACCATTGTCAGAATTGGACCAAATTTAAATGGGTTAACTCGGGAAGCACCAAACCACCAGAAGCTAACAAATAAAAAAAAAAGAATCACCAAAATCGGTTCACTGAGTTGATAGTTTTGAAGGTAACAAACAGAAAAAAATATACAGATGAATTGAGAATCTCCATCTTTTTTGAAGTTGGTTGAAAAAAAAAACTGTAATTAAATGAAATTATTCTTTAAAGTGCTCGCTGTCGTTAAGGAGTAATGACGATACGATACGAGTTTTAGAATCTTATCAATAACAACTACATATTAAAAAAATCCTGGCGCATAGACTACCCCAAATTTTAAAGTCAGTTAAAAACTATAAAAGCTGTCATTCATTGTTCACTTATAGTCCATAAGGTAGCTCATGTATATTGTACCTTCCCTCGCGGCCAGTAGCAACGCCGTTCATCCTCCGCGAGGCAGGCAGCCGGCTCGGGCTCCGTGCGGTACCCCCAGTCGATGCTAGACCCTATGAAATTCAGGAACATGGACGGCACTTGGGTACCGGTGGGCTCGTCGAAACCTGTGCACGTTGATTATAAATATCAAATAAGCTCTCATATTAATTAACGACGCGTAGATAGACAAAAATCGCTGATTCATTTCCACTGGTTTATTAAAGCGAAACATAGTATCTGCAGGGTTATAAGTAATTCGATGGATTAGAGATGATATGAGTGACGATTTGCGATAATTTTAACGCCTATACCCACGCTTATACCGATATATATTACGCATTAGGTAATGGCTTTTAGAGTTATCATGTTATTTAGCTTTTTTTTCAAAATAAGTAAAAAACGCTACATTATATTTTAAAAAGTATCAATTTAAATCTATTTTTTTCTTCTGGTATACAAAAAATATTTAACACTGGTTATTTGTTAATGTTATAACAACAATTACTGGTCCAAATTTAAAGTTGCGAGACGAAAAACAATATTATTTCAATATTTTTTGAGATTTATTTCTGCATAAAATGCCTGAAAAAAATAAGCTTTGACACTTGACTGGCAGAATTTTTTAAAAACATAATATTCTACTTAACTCTCCAACAATGCATAATAATTAGAAACTTATTTCACAGAAAAAAAACATGACCATAAAGGAAGAGATCGGAAATTCATTGAAAACAATACCTAATGTAAATAAAACAAAAAATACAAAAAGCACTAAAGTATATCTATTCTAGCGTAGTTGCTTAGTCGTAAAAGGCGAGTATTTATTCTCTTCACCTAGAGGGTCTTTTTTTTTTTTGTTGACGGGGAGGAAATCTTGACAAAGATACCCCGCCTTCTGGGGGGAAGGCGGCGGTTATGTGGGGATCTTACCCACTAAAACCTCCCCGGTGGCCCTTTCCTCGGTGCATGACGAGGGGCTCCGGGATCTCACGTGGAACGCATCGGAGCCCCACTGCACTGTGCTCAAAGAGAGCACATAAAGCAGCGCAAGGCGACACGGGCCAGCCGATGTCGCCTTCTTCCCGGGTCCGCTTTGGTGGACGACGCAGGCCCCCACCCTTGTCGCCCAGTGAACCCGTGGCCCCTTTTAGTCGCCTTGTACGACAGGCAGGGGATACCGTAGTCTTATTCTTGAGAGCCCAGAACTACAGGGCTGCACCTAGAGGGTCTTGTATCATCTTGTATCTACTAATACGTAGAGCTGGGACCCTGAGCTACCAACTTACCGGCTTCCAACAACAACACCCGCCACTCTGCCACCTCGGAGAGGCGAGCGGCGACCACAGATCCTGCCGACCCTCCGCCCACCACTATAAAGTCATACACCGAGTCCATATGACGACGATACTGGAAAATAAAGTTTTATTTCAAATTCAAAGTTTTGAAGCGTCATAGCCTAATGGTTAACAGAACAATTTGCAAAATCTAATGTCGTAGGTTCAAATCTACCATTCGCCTAACCATCTTTTTTGGAACGAAGTTCCTTATGGGGCGTTACGGAAGGGTACCCTAGCTGGCAAAAAACGTCCGTAACGTTAAACAAAAGCATAATTTAAGTAATACTTTTAGTGTCAACTGGTAAAGATAGATGGCGCTATTATTAATTAATTATTTTCTTCATAATTGTAATTAAAACAAAGTTGTTAAGTTAATTCTGAAAAGTAGATTTTTTGATTTTTATACCCTTATATAAATAATTATTTTCTTTATACTTCGAATGGAACTTGACTGTTATACTTGACTGTGACTACTGTAGCGCGACACCACGTGGTTTTTAAATCTGTAGTGTCCGATTTTTAAAGTTATACTTGTTAGGGACATTGTAAATGTTTCTGTCTCTCACTTGCGTTCTGCCGCATGGGTCCTCCAGATCACATTGACTCCTCAGGAACACCTCGAGCAGCCCCATGAAAAGCATGAATGCTCCACCGCCGCACGTGGCGGCCAGCGTCGGCCCCGGTTGGGACATCGGACAGTCGCAAGTTATCGCCATCTGTACGGTGACGGATAAAATATTCATACATTCGATATTTGTCACGATTTCGATGTCACTTGATAAAGCGAAGTGATAAGATTTTCTAATGAATATACAACGATTGTGAGTCGTGGTAGCTCAGTGCCCGGCGATCGCCTCAAGTTACATAGTACGCTAGCAACCCGAATTCGATTCCAGATGCCAATACCAATGAATTTGTTAGTTGCAATTTAAGTGCTAATTTACCATGTGCCCGTCGGTGAATGAAAACATCGTGAGGAAACCAACATGTCTTAGAAAACTTTTTATGACAAGTCTGGCAATCTGCACTAGGTGTGCGTGGCGGACTATGCCCTTATACTCTCTTTACAGAGAAGCCCTGTGCCAGAATGAGACATAAAAATACAGGGTGTAACTTTAACTTTTTTTTAAAACGTTTAAAGGCCGGCGTTTACCGAGAAGATTATTTTGAAATCACACATCTGATCACATAAGTACTTAAGCGTTAGTAATAAATGCCCCAAGACAAATGTAACTAGATCAAAGTTCGATTTCGTAACATCTTTGATATCATTTTTATGTACTCGAAAGAAGTTGTGGCAAGATTTTGTCATATAGTGAACGGCCCTGGCATCAGGATTTTTCAAACAGTGTAACCTGCTTATTGATTGCAGTAACGATGTTTTTGTAAATGAGTACTTCAACTTGTTGAGATTCCAAACACACAGCGCACTCAACTTGAACCTTTAACATTAGAGATTTAGCACCAAGTCAGTATTAGCCAAGCTAACGCGTCTAGTCTCGATCGGCATGCTTACGCGTAACATAGTAACCGTCAAGCCGAGGTTAACCCTCACCGGGGACCCTTGTGTCGAGTTACTAGCAATAGAGGTTCAGGCTAAGCGACCTAAGAGCTGTGCCACCTCTCAATCCGGTGAAGCAGTCAAGGCCAGCCTCTGGCCAATCTGTGTAGTTCGTTATAAAAAAAGCGTCTAGTATTTTCGGTTTTCAACCGACTTCAAAATAGGAGGTTTTCAATCCGTCTGTATTTTTTTTGCTACCTTATAGCTTTCGACAGGGTGAACCGATTTTAATGATTCTTATTTATTTGAAAGCTGTTGCTTCTTGTGTGGTCGTCCATTCTGACAATGGAATAAACGAAAACGTCATATAAGTCTTAAATTTTTGCATTAAGTATGTGACAAATGGACTATTAACTCAACATCACGCCATTTTGACGATTCATTTTTTTGGAAAGGTTGCACTTCAAAGGTTAGTTTGATGAGAGTTTGGTTAGGTTCTGATTAATTCTATTTCGTAATATTCCTACGATAATTTGGAAATACAAAAAGGCGTCAGTACGTAAAATGGCATTTAACGTTGCATTCCATTCGATGACGGTTTTTGTTTTTGTTCCTAAATATACATGTAGTCTTTTAGGTAATTTGTTGTCACTATGGTTTACCGATCGAATACTAATGGTACGACAATTGTATTTAGTATGTTAGTATTAGACGTATTTGTTAATGATGGAATAATAATTGATATGATTGTTACAGATCGGTTTAATAATATAGCCAATAGCTGACTATTTACGTCGCAACATAAGTAAATGGCGTTGCTGAGCAACACTAAGTCAATCACTGGTTTTATATTAGATCAAAAAAATCATTTTTTACTAGAATATATTTAAAAAAATATCATATTATTATTTCGGTGATATCAAAAAATATTATTCATAATTCATCATTATCTTAATCTAAATATTATTTCCAAAAAAAAACAAGATTTACCAAAAAATATCATCTACTTACCTTATTTTAAGTAGGTATATCATAATTAAACAACAATAGACAATTGATTAACAAACAAATACATTTTCACTAATTAAATTTTCATTCAAAAATAGAATCACGAGACAGTACTTAATTAAGTTCGCCCCGACTCTATTTTGATTGGCAGACATTTTCACAGACTAAAAAATGGTCACAGATTATCGCGACATTCATTGTTAATTTGTCATTAATTATAGACGCGTCACTATAAGTAGGTGTTGCCTAAAGAGACCGTTAATTATGTCCAGAAATGATGGATGGACGAGGTCGATTAATGTGTTATTATGGTCCATTGGTCGGATGCACATTAGGGTCAGATAAGTCTAATTGATGTACAGATGTACTTGAAGTCCGATTTGTCATGCACAGATAACGTATTGAAAGATTATGCATGATGAGTATGTGATTTACTGAATAAGTGAAGGTGGAAAAGTAACAATTAGGTGTAATGGGTTGAAGGTCACAGGTCCACCTTTGGACCCTTGGGGTGAACCAAATTTTTAACCGACTTCAAAAAGGAAATTCCCAATTTGCTTGTAATTTTATTTACTTTCCACTGGGTGAACCTTTGTGAAATTTTGATGATTCTTTTTTTATTTGAAGCTGGTGCTTCCGATATAAACCACTCAAGTCGGCATTAACGTTTATCACTAATTACGTAACAGATTTCGACGATTATTTTTATTGGAAAGGATAATAGAGTTAAGAGCAGTTTAATGAGAGTTTAGTTAGGTTCTGATTAATTCTATTTCGTAATTTTCCTACGGTAATTCGGAAATACAAAGAGGGCGCCAGCGCATGATAGAGTTTAGCGTTTAATTATTTTTGAAGTCGGTTTTTGTTTTTGCTCCTAAATATACTTGTGAATGGAAAATTTCGTATCCGTCTAAACCATTTAAATAACAACGGTTCACCTTATAACACTACAATAACGAAACAGAAAGTAACAATTAAATTGAAGTGCATCTTAAAAATGATAATATCCGAAAGCGCGCTCACGTAACATGTAAAATGAATTGTCTAAATTTTATACAGTCGAGAGCGATTTGTATAAATTACGTCTAAATTTGCATTGGACCTACAGTCTAGTAGCAGACTTGGTCTGTATTGCAATTGTGTCAAAATTAATGTCCAATTACATCACGGTAATCGATTTTTCTATGGTATGGTTATATATTAGTTCAGAGCCCCGAGTCGGCTAAGCCAATTGTGGAGAAAATGAACGTTCATTGGCATCATAGTATGTTTGCTTTACCTTTTTAGATTTTTTACCTTCATAGATTCATGCAAATCAAAAGTATAGTTTACAATTCTAATAAGGACATAGAGACAAACATTCATTTATATATAAATATAGAAAATTTGTAATAAAAGCTGATATTATGTAAAGAAATCTACACTTTAGTAATTCAAGGTTTTAAGTTCACGTCTACAGTCTACCTATTTCCAAGTAAGCTACGTTTACTTGTGGGATGAAGGCCGATGTGATATAATTTTGCTTAGACTGCTTTGAGTGATTGGCAGTAATTTAGTTAATAAACAGAAATTATTTACTGTAAACTGGAGCGGTTAAAACCGTCAAATTAATCTATATTTGACATAAATCGAAATTTAATAAAAACACTCACGACCTTATAACCGTTGCCAGTAGACAGAAATATAAATCTATATTCGTTTTTTGCCAAATTTATTAGGTCTCTTATGTGACAGGGTTTAAACCATTGCCATGTACAAATATTAGTGAAAGTTATAGCATCGAATTAAAAAATGAAATTATAAATATTTCCTTAGTATATAGAATTCAATACAGGAGTGTATTGAATTATTTTAAAACATTACCCAGATTCATTTTAGATATGAATTTTTGAATTGTTTCATTTATGATCTGATATGTTTTAGAGCCGTGGTAGCTCACTGTGCGGGTGGTCGCCTCAAGTTACATACTACGCTAGCAATTCGAGTTAGATCCCCGGTTGTCCCGAAATGGCATTTAGTTAGTTTAGCTTAAATTGTCCCAATAGTCATTTGCCAATAAAATAGCTACTGACCAAGTCGTGGTTTGGCCCTCTCAGGTGCCCTTGGATCGGACTGCTAACGCGTAAAAATCCGTCCAAGCCGAGGTTACCCCTCACCGGGGGGACCCTTGTGTCGAGTTACTACCTAATAGAGGTTCAGGCTAAGCGACCTAAGAGCTATGCCACCTCTCAATCCGGTGAAGCAGTAAAGGCCAGTTTTTCTGGTCAACAGTGACAGTTCATCCAAAAAAAAAATCCACCAATAAATTTGTGGCGGTGAAAGAAAACCGTGAAGAAACCTATGTCTTAGAATTTTTTTCTAAGACGTGATGTCTGTTAATCAGCACTAGGACCGCGTGGCGGTCTATGTCCTTACACTCTATTTATAGAGAATGTCTGTGCCTAACTGTGGGATTGTATATATAGGCTGTAAATTTAACTTTTTTAATTTAAATGTTTAATTAATGCGCAGGTCTTATCTAAACCGGATGCAGGTATTTGAGCTGATTAGATTGACCTGATAGAGGTCGAAAAGTTGCAAGCGCTGTCAGATCACTCAACAATTTGTATTAACTTTGACAACTACAAATGTGCGTGATTGATTAAATTTAAGACTTAACCAGTATGAAAGGAATTATACAATAGTAATTTACAGTGATAAAAAATAAAACGAATCTATTTTAGGCCAGACGACTGAAGTAAGACAGCTTATGCTCCGTTTACATATGTATATAAGACGTTTACGGAATAACAATAAAAAACAAGAATAACTCTCTGTTGCTCTGTAATTCAAGAAACCACATTAAAAGTTATTTCCTGCTTTGCTAAACTGTAAAAATTAAATAATGACATCGTCTATTCTAATTCTTTTTTCATTGACATCACAACAAAACCTCCATAGACTCCACTATGGAGGTTTCATAAAATAAAATAAATATTATTATTTTTTACATAAATAATATATACACGATTATTTAATAGTGAAAGAAAATGCGCGTGCACTGCTCTCTCTAGCTTCTATAGTGTGATACAGACGTCTCTCTTTCTATTTTCACTGACATATCTCCCATCTTAAATTCCATTCCCTTCACACGATCATACTTTTCGTAACGTATTCACGTAGCTTACTAACCAAGTCAGGCGTGTGTTAGAATCAGGAGCAGTTAATAATATACTTATTATCAGTATTATTGTTTTATTTAACTTTGATACTTTCATATTCATTGTAACACATACATCAGATATATTTTAGTAAATATATAACACATTAACAACATCACCATAAATATAGGTATATAACCTTACTCATAGTAAATGTAGAATATATAAGACAAGGTAAATAACAGGAGTACTTAACTTATATACTGAGGCGCTACCGACGAATAACTCAAAGAGACTCTTTGAACTGTACCATTGCTCTTTTACTATGTGGAGTCAACAACACGACTTCTCACAATGCTTTACATATTTAATACTCTTTGGTTGTAATAGCACATATATTAATAACTAATTATTCGTATTTAAACACATATATACTATATGTGTCGAATGAAATGAAACTGTTATAAGTAAAGAGTAACTGGCAACTGCATTTGACAGACATATAATCTAAACATCAGAAACGAATCATTCGATAGTCAAAGAAGCAACTATACTACAATTATCTCACACGTGCATAAAGTTGTTCTATTTCAAAAATGTTTAGAGAATGCATGTGTTAAATTCAAAATAGTAACTATGTTCCGGAATGTATTACAAAAGATAGTGTGATATATTTAGCTTTACTTCGCTTCGCTTTCTATGTGCCGTTGGTTGTAATTGCTTGCGTTTTATATGTAGGTCTAGACAACGTGACATTATTCGTGAAAAAAGTCGTGACAAGAGTTCCGGTTAAGTTTAAATCGTTTGACTTTTGCAAAAGTAGCTTTGTGAAATTTTTGCTCACGGCTATATTTGAAAATTAAATGTACCATACAAACATGTACATTCTTGTTTGGAGTGTCAATAGATTTGAAAACCAGATCGATGTTGATCATTTTAATTTATACGTTTTGATTTCTATCGGACTTCTATAAGAGAAAAGTTACCTGATGATGACTGATTACGGCTACGTATGCTACGGTGCTTTACACCTACCAAAGGATTTTGTAGGTGCTTATAGGTCCGTCAAATAGATAGCAGACTTTTTAACCGACTTTTAAAATAGAGGAGGTTCGCAATTCACCTGTACTTCTTTTTATTATTTTTTTTATTTTATGTATCAATCGATTTCGTTTGGGACAATCGAGTCTGAAAAATAAAACTTGTATATTACGGTTAATTTATATTCTAATATGGTTAAGTTCATTACTTTACCCCTTTTTCATTCTAATACCCTTTCTTATATCGTGTACATAATTTTCATACCTAACTACCTAACTGTAGTTAGAACATTTTCCTAGTAGACAGATAAATATCCCCTCCAAGCTGTGTTCTACCGGGGCGAACTCAGTTAAAATTAATTAAAAATATTTTTACTGAACCAAATAAAATGCTTATATTAAACTTAACTCTTAAAACAATGTGATCATAAAATAAAATATCTAACACTATTTTTGGATTCTCTAACGTCTAAACTAAGCAGAGCCTGTGTCTTAGACGTTAGCCTCTTCCAAAAACGATCCATACAGTTGTAAGTTTCGGACGTATGCTCAAGGTATCTCGCCGCACATCTCGGCAGAATTCAAATTCCACCGCCACCATCTTGATGGTTGGCGTTCAACGACTGTACGTTTTTCGCGTAACTTTCTCCCACGCACTGCCAACTTGTGGAATCAACTGTCGCCAGCGGTGTTTCCGAACGTTTACGATTTAGGGACCTTCAAGAAACGAGCCTATTCCTATCTCAAAGGTCGGCAACGCACCTGCAGCTCCTCTGGTGCTGTGGATGTTCATGGGCGACGGTGATCACTTAAGATCAGGTGAGCCGTATGCTCGTTTGCAACTTTTCATATAAAAAAAAAAAAAAAAAAGGTATGAGGGTATATTATAAATCAGTATTTAAATAAATTTTAAGAAATTTATATTTGTTCTGGTCGCAATATCACACATGTACGATAATGCATGGTAAATCTCTAAACGAAAATCTTACCGCGGGATATTTACAAACTAATGCCTGACGGCAGATTTCCCTGCGAGATATTCACGAGCCCCTTTGTTTTTACTTCGTACAGTCAACTGCATAATTTAAACGGCAACGAAAAACATATGTTATATGAAAAATCTTTGCGTACACCGTGAATATTAGCACTACAAGCTACTAGAGATTTTTTTTATGGTTTCTAAGCAAGTCGGGTTTAAAAATAAATGTTAAAACTGTCAAAATGTATACTAAATTGATTTTCTTTAATTCCAAGTCGGCATTGTCAAGTATATTCACAAGAAATTAATAAAATTCATTTTGATAATTGAAAGAAAATGCTATAAAAAAATGAAATCGGCGCTAAAAGTGCATAAACATAAAACAAAATACTTATGCAAATGTATTGATGTTTTGAAGTCGGTTAAATACACAGACAAATTGAAAAACCCTTTCCCTTTTTTTGGCGTCGGATAAAAAAATAATCTGTGTATATTACTCATTGAATAAAATTATTTGTTTTGAATCGCGTTCCGTCATAACCACTATTCCCACGGGACAGTTATAACGATCTCAGATGTCAATGATTAAATGATAATGCAAGTGACTGTACTCCGTTCACAAAGCTTTATAATCTAGGCTCTGTTGATTTTTATGTAATTCCGAACACCTCGCGATGAATGCAAGCTATTTTTTCTCATTAACTAGATACGTGCCACTTCTCGTGGGAACTGTGTCACGGGAATTTGAAGCTTTGGAGGTTGAGCGCCTGCTTTTTTACTTTTAAAATGTAATTTAGTATATTCGACGGTTCGATACCTATGTTTTGAATTTGCTACTTATTATTATAGGTTATTAAACGTTAACATATGTCCCTCTAGAGCCGTGGTAGCTTAGTGTTCTGGCGGTTGGCATAGTACGCTAGCAACCCGAGTACGATCCCCGGTGCCGAGATCAATAAATTTGTAGTTGCAATTTTATATACTGATTTACCACGCGCTCGACGGCGAAGGAAAACATCGTGAGGAAACCGTTTCTAAGAAAAAAATTTCTAAGGCATGTGAAGTCTGCCAATCCACACTAGGGTCGCATGGCGGACTATGCCCTTGTACTCTCTTTACAGAGAAGGCCTGCGCCCAGCAGTGGGACATATATATTAAATATGTAAAAGCTGTAACTTTAACTTTTAAGATCTGTACCCTACAGAGGGTACAGCGAGGAGGATGGAGGGCTTATTTGACCGTCGAATTTATCTATATTTGACATAAATGGATCTATGATAAATTGCGGAGAAAAAAAAATATAAATCAATATGTTACGGAGTCAAGCACAGATATAAGTTAATGGTTATTTTACTATTAATTTAATTAGGATGTCGATACACGAATTTCTTATCATCCCAGAAGGAGGGGTATCGTGGTGAAGATTTCTTTACGTCAACAAAAAGTCGTAATTAAGTTCGAGTATGAAAATATCTTAATTATAGACAGTATAATACACTGCAGTGTCCAAAATTGTAATAGTAACGTTAAGCCTGAAGCCGAAGGTCTAGAGACATTCCCTTCGTGTTTCAAGAGCGAGTGAGTGGCATCTTCGTGTAATGTCAAGGAGTATTCGGTTCTCAAACGAGTTTACATTATAAAGGTTGCTAAGTTTTGGATGCCTCGGTACAGGACAGTAGTTGTTCCAAGATTTTGCAGTGTTCCAGATACCTCTTAATTATTACAAAAAATCAGGGATGTAATGATTTAATGCTTCAACCACCTGATGTTTTAGGGTACCTCTTCGGGATTCAACCTTTAAGAGGGAATCTGCTTATTAATCAACAAATCCCGGCGCAAGAATTTTTTTTTCACAAATATTACTAATATTTAACATTCTTGTAAACCATTCCAACTAAGCTTAACCCTCACTCCCTGTGCCCTCGCAGCGAAAGGCGACACGGGTCAGCCGATGTCGCCTTCTTCCCGGGTCTTTGGTGGACGACTCAGGCCCCCACCTTTGTCGCCCAGTGAACCCGAGGCCCCTTTTAGTCGCCTTGTACGACAGGCAGGGGATACCGTAGTCTTATTCTTGAGAGCACTAAGCTTAACCTTGAGCTAGGAGATGATTCACGGGGTGATATGTCGGATAACCTCCTCGTGGTACACCCTGGGCACCAGGCAGCGTGGCCGTGGAGCGGCTGACTGGTGGCGAATGATCTGACCTTCCCTGAAAGCGGGGTATCTTGTTGAAGATTTCCCCGCGTCAACAAAAAAGGAGATGAGTTCACATCTATAGTCTAATGGTCGATTCGAATCTACGACCTTACCGTACCCTAAATCATTAATCTATTGGTATGAAGTTTCATATTTTTATATGTGCATTTAAATGAAGAGAATGAATTGTGTTAAACAGGATCTTGGCAAAATGGTCTTGTAATTTCTATGTAGATATACCCCCGAGGGAATGATATGAACATTATATGTTTCCGTTAATATGTCTGTTTGTAAGACTATTATGTTGTCTGTGGTGCTGTAGTGCAACAAACTTACGAGACGGCGTAATATACGCCTGAAGCGAATGCATGCAAAAGATCTTGGAATAAATAAACTATTGCGCCTTTTTCAACCAACTTGTGTAGACAGAGATACCGAGAAATCGCTTTTAACCCCTTTAAAAAATAAAGTTAGTAAAGAAACTGTGCGGTCTGTAAAACGTCTTGTTTTTTGCAATACCTTTTGTTGAGTTTAGAATAAAATAATACATTAGATAATAGGAGCAAGGTCAAGTCACAAAAGTGTCTTATAAATAACAATACTAAACATTCGCAGACAGTTCAGTCACTTCCTGAGTAATATTAATCATAAATAGATTCGTGCCCTTTATACACCACTCAATTCTTGGCCACGGAGTTATTTTATTTTTTAATATTCATACTTGTGCTATTAGAGGGGTCAACGAATTTTTATGCCTAACAGTAAAGCTGTGATAGTGATAGATAGTGATGTTCTCTCTTAGGGAATGATTACAGAATTAGAAATATCTGTAAGTGTTATTAGGGGAGTTATTCGTTCACGTTTGCGCACACATCCGGTGGACCCGCATGCGAATAGCCGCCTTGCCTCGGCTCCATCCCAGAGAGGACAAGCCTCATCATCTAAGCAAGGTGCGCCGGAACATCAGCCTCGCCTCCCTCTACGACCTCCGTAAGCAGGCGATGCACTCTCCCGAGTCCATCACCTGGAGGCTTTGGGGGTATTCGTTCAGACTATGGCAACCTATAAATCAGTTAATGTTGTAGTAGCCTCCGAGATAGCAACAACATATATAAATATCATTTTTAAAGATATTCGAATTCAAAAGCTTTTCGTTAATCGTTCATGCAAAGCGTTGAAGTCTTTTACATCGAATTTTATGTTTCGGTTATATCTACCGCTTTGTGCTTCTTCGGTGTGTTAGTGAGTACAACAACTAATGAGCTATTTAGTACAGGATGTGTGTCAGTAATTACATGACTCATATAAACTTAATGAACAGTTAAAACTCAATTAAATATTTTTTCCTACACTACGAGTTACATTAGAGCGACGGTTTTTATAGGCCGTGTGATCACTTTCGTAACTTAGCGATTTAGTGTTTTGTGTACGGGATTCTACATCTTGTGTTTTGTGTCATTTAGCATATAATTGATTAGCAAGTTAATTAAGGTGCACTGTAAACTTCAAATTTATTGACTGTAATGGTAGACCGCGATGGGTTTAACTTAAACAACCTCCCTCTTGGAAGGAGTTTTTTTTATAATCGAACCAACGTTGATTTGACAGAGAAGCTGATTGGTTTCACTGGATTTGAGAGGCGGCAGATCGCAGACTGAATCTCTATTACTACTTAGGCGGTTACTTTATTCGTGTAAGCGATCCTATTCGACGGCGTGGTAGAACTCAGTCAGTAGCTTTTCGATGAATGATTAGGAAAAATTGTAGAACTAGAATAATTGCTATTTTGAGATGCTTTAGATCAGGTAGAAATAGCCGAAGAACTCCAGCAAACCTCCTGAATTTAAAAGAAATTAATTAAAGAAAAAAAATGTTTGGAGATTTGACTTCTTTCTCCTGTATAAATCAAAATAGGGAGGTAAAATACCATAATTTGGCTTATCACTTATGCAAATGTCATCAATGACATTCGAAAGTTAATGCGATCAGAGTTGTCGCTCCCAGGAAGTCACTCTAAAGTGCAATATCTCTTTCGTTAAACGAGATCTATATCACTTGTACTTAATTATTCTAACATTCTCTGATTTTTAGTGAAAGTGTGTGTGAAATGAATGTGAAGTGAATCACCTCGTAGTAAGAAATTCGTCATCTTAGAGGTACCCTACGCATGATAATGATGATTATCGCCCGACTTTAAAAAGTGGAGGTGTTATCAATTCTGTTGTATTTTTTTATATCTGTGTGTTCATTCATTAGTCAATTTTCGGTGAGTTTCGTTCGCTCATTTGTTATTATTAGATACAGTTTAATTACAATTAGGTGTTAGTATAATGTTATTGATAGTAATCTTGGGTTCCGAAATATTTGTTTGTTTTTATTTTTAAAGACTAAATGACAAATTCTAAAAGACAAAGAAGATCTTAACGATAACAATGCTAATTAAGAAATAAAGTAGAGCGTTCTTGCGTAGCGTTTAATCAGTCATTGGCGTTTACAATTTTTTTTTAAAGAAAGCTAGCAATATTTCTTTTTTTTTTTCAGAAATATTACTAACAATCTTGTTAACCATTCCAACTAAGCTTAAGGTTGTGTTAGGACATGGTTCACGGCAATAGTCCAATGGTGGATTCGAACCCACGATCTTACGATTTGCAGGTCGTACCCTAAACCATTAGGCTATTGACGCTTCAATAATATTTTACTATAACATTTTGGTCACTTTTTAGCGTCGTGGCGGTGAACCTGTGTGTTCCTGTGTTATTTTGGATTTATATTTATTTGTAGTTCGAAACAGCCACTAGTTTATTGTTTGACCTTTGACTCAATCGGTTCCAGTGACTTCATCACCGTAACCAATACGCATGGCGTAGCGTACGGCCGTAGCTATATCGTAGTGAGCATTGTGTCCCACTTCTCAAAACATAACCACCTATACCTGGGGTCTATTCCGCAATCCAACGTTAGGCAAGTGAATATAACATGCGATTTATTATCGCACGCATCAACAACCGCAACGTTCAATTTGTAATAAATTTTAAATGAAATCCGAATTAGGCGATATAGTATAGTGTTTTGCAACGAGACTATATCGCTCTATTGGCCTGGATTGCTACGTAGTTTTGGATAAGGACTTAGCATAGTAAAACTGATTTTACCGTACTTTGGCCATATCCTATGACATGACAGGTGTCGCTGGTGTAATTAATTATGATGGGCAAAATAGACGGAAAAGAGAGGAAGCGGAGAGAAACATCTTTTCCGCTTAGCCATGAATAAGGAGATGTTTAGAAGAATGACTGCCACCGTTCAGTGATGGAGAGGCACATGAAGAAAAAGAACAAGATTTAAAATGATGATGATTTTTAAAACTACACCAAAATACATTAATACATCAAACAAACACATGAACGTTTTAACTTAATATGAGGGAATGTTTGGAGTTCCCTGGTATCCTCATTGGTATAATAATATCAATACCACATTCATCACACACACACACATACGCACATTCCATGGGGAGTGTTCTGAGGAATTGTTCGGAATCATCCCAGCTACCGATTTCCATTACCGCACATCTCGGCAGAATTCCAAATTCCACCGCCATCATCTTGATGGTTGGCGTTCAACGACTGTACGTTTTTCGCGTAACTTTCTCCCACGCACTGTCAACTTGTGGAATCAACTGTCGCCAGCGGTGTTTCCGAACGTTTACGATTTAGGGACCTTCAAGAAACGAGCCTATTCCTATCTCAAAGGTCGGCAACGCACCTACAGCTCCTCTGGTGCTGTGGATGTTCATGGGCGACGGTGATCACTTAAGATCAGGTGAGCCGTATGCTCGTTTGCCACTTTTCATATAAAAAAAAAAAATTCAACCTACTACAGGTGCACATTTATTTATTTAAATATTAATATTTATTTAAATTTATTTAACTAAAGTACCTTATGTATATCATCCATATGTAAATCAATTTGATGTATTGCAGTGGGCAAGGGCGCGTTTTTTGAAGCGTCAATAGCCTAATGGTTTAGGGTACGGCCTGCGAATCGTAAGGTCGTGGGTTCGAATCCGCCATTGGACTATTGCCGTGAACCATATCCTAGCACAAGCTTAAGCTTAGTTGGAATGGTTAACAAGATTGTTAGTAATATTTCTGAAAAAAAAAGAAATATTGCTAGCTTTCTTTTAAAAAAAAAAAAAAAGGGCACTGATTCCTGAGATCCAGGTCTAACTCCTAGTTAGGAGTCAGAGACCTCGTGTATTTTTACAAAGAAACTTTTTTGAATAAAGTATTTTTATTTATTTATGTCCTAAGTAAAGATCAAGTTAAAATTAAAATCTTTCAAAATGAAACAAAAAACAAAATCGGTTTATAAATGACGCTACAAAAATAAAAAAAATACATCCAAGTTTTTGTGAACTATTAAGATTAATCAGAGAAGCTGACTTTTACTGCTTCACCTTTGAGATTAAGAGGTTGCGTAGCTCTCAAATCGCTTAGCCTGAACCTCATGCAATGCGCAATCTAGCTACATATATAAGCGGCAATAGCCTAATGGTTAGCGTGCGACCTTAAGGTAACTGATTCAGAAACAACCAATAGATGATTAAACTATATACATATATATATATATATATTTAATAATTATACATAAATAAATTATTTACTTGTATTTGTGATTCATAATTGTTGAAAATAAATGAAAAAATTGAGTATAGAAAAGAAAAATAAAGAAAAACAAAGAAAAAAGATAAGTATAATACTTATATATATATATTATTTACATATAAATATAAAAATATCTACTTATCTACTTAGAGTATAGAAATTATCAAAAGAAAAAATCATTAAGATAAGAAGATAAATACCTACTAGTTGAACAATCTCTGACCCCCACAAGTCAGAGAAACAATAGAATTTCCCGGAAAGGCAAAACATGTCCTCTCCGGGAAAACCATAAAAAACCTTAAGGTCGTGGGTTCGAATCCACCTTTCGACTATTAATCATGTCCTAGCACAAGCTTAAGCTTAGTTGGAATGGTTAACAAGATTGTTAGTAATATTTCCGAAAAAAAAAGAAATATTGCTAGCTTTCTTTAAAAAAAAATATAGTCACATGTCCGTCATTACCGTTACGAAACTGACATGGTGTTTTAAGCAGATAATTCACAGCTTGCTCAACACTTACACCTGGCGGTGGATAATGCTAAGCGAGATGTTATGATTTCACGAGGGAACAATGACTTATAATGGGGGACGACACGTCACATTTGTATTGCACGAAAGCTGGGAAGTTATGTTGTTATGTTGGTAACATTAGTAGCTTTGTTTAGGGGTATCTTAGTTATTCTAGATGAAAAATATTTTCAATTCCAATTATTACAATTTTTAATCATATTTATACATGTTCATTAAATGTTGAAAAACTCTAATATTTTATACTTGGTTTTACCACAAATTGTTTAATTAAAACTTCGACAAAAAAATTGGTATTTTTTTCAAAAATAACTTGTCTTTTATGCACTAGGGCCCTAGTCACGCTTAGACTAATGTAATTAGAGTAACTGCCCTAGCTGAGATCCTTTCTCCGCGGCCCATGCGCTTAGTCACTACCAATAGCGGTTCAGACTAATCGATCTAAAAGCTCAAATCCTCACCGGAAATTGCGGTGAGCTCCTCTGGCCAGTCTGTGTAGTCACAAAAAGAATTATTCGTCAGACTGTATTTTAAAAACCTAACAGATACATGCTGCTTGTTATGTGTAAGAAGCATATTTTATAGGGGCTTAAAATTATATCATGGCAACACTAAACGTCATATAACAGAAGCAACGACAGATAAATTATTTGAAAAGTGACAGTGTAAGCCGCGAAACAATGGTGTCGGTTATCAACAGCTGATTTCGGTTGGATAACCATTGAATATATAATGGAAGTGTTCCGTATCTAAAATCTGTGTCATTAATACGCTGCGTTTGTTTATTGGCGTGAGAAATACGCGGGGATTTTATGTAATTCCATATATTTGGCGCTAAGTAGAACAATACGCACTGAAGCTTAATGGCGGCGTATCTTGCGCGGGAAAATATCTTATCAAATGTTCAATAAGCTTTATGTTTTAAAAATAATTCATAATGACACAAAACGTAATATGCCGTAAACAAATGAATTGAAAGACTAAAACTCTTGTTAAAAGTTACATCATATTCAATGTCATTTTATTTATTTTATTTACATTTGAAGAACTTGTTACTGACAAGAGTACTTCTTACACTTCGACTTGCCGCCGGCTTGTAGCACAGGCCAGATCTTTACAAATCCACAAAGCGTCCTTTGTGACCGTCTGAAGTTGCGAAAATTACTCGCGCGTTACCGCTATTTTAGCCTTAGATGTTAGAAGCGTTGCTGGAGTTTCTTCGGCCACTTCTTCTCCCAGCGCCAACGCTTCCCGTGGCACTCAAAGTTTAGTTTTTGAATGTCCTTTAGATTATCCGTGAAATAGCAACCGACCGAGTCGTGGTTCGGGGGAATGCTTACGCGTAACATAGCAACCGTCCAAGCTGAGGTTACTCCTCACCGGGGGCACCCTTGTGTCGAGTTACTAGCGATAGAGGTTCAGGCTAAGCGACCTAAGAGCTATGCCACCTCTCAATCTGGTGAAGCACTCAAGGCCAATCTGTGTAGTTCGTCATAAATAAAAAAACCGGCTTGTAGATGAGTAACGGTTATTTAAGCGACCCAAAAGCAGTATCACCTCTCAAAAATCCCAGTAAAATTGTAAGAAGTTTTGTAAATGCCTATTCACTCTACTCTTGAAAATACCCACATTGTAATCGGAGGAAAAGACAGATGCGATCAAACTATTCTAGTTCCTTGGTGTACGAATAATGAAAGGCGAAGCAAACCTCAATTTTCCAAAAACCAAAATTCGGGGTTGAGGGATGTTCCCTACAAAATGATAGAATTGGATCTTGTAATTCCTGAGCACAATTTCCAAAATTTCACTTTTTTAGTTTATACACACACGAGGTAAGCAGATATGCATATATTCTGCTCTGCTATAAGATATCCTGCTCTTTACGTACAAATAGAAATACTTGAGAAAATTTTTGCCCGGTTTAATAATAGAAGTTTTCAGATCAAAGCAACCTCCGCCTCGAATCGAAATGCTTCTGATATCTGCGATCTTCAACCGAGATTCCCTCATGCGAGCCCTTCCTTATCAGCTACCAGCTAGCGAGCTATGCCGCCTCTACAGTGTAGTTCATTCTTGAAAAATGAATCAATTAATTCATCAATAAGGTTCTTGTTCTTCACAATTTTTGTAACATTCGAAGAATCGAACTAAAGAATGCATTTCTCATGTAATGATCACTTTACTATAGTAACTATAGCGGCTAGATCGGTATTTCTATTATGCGGAACCTAAAAAACTACAGCACATATGTGTGTTGGTTTAGAAATGTAATTGCAGGAACTGACATATTCCATGTTGGGAATGTAGGCATTGGCGTGTAGCGGCATTTTATGGCTCTTTTATATACAAAAATCTTTATTTTCACATTGTTGAATACTTTCGAATTAAGAAGGTTAAATATATCTTCTATATATACACAAATAAATGTTTCTCTGAAATTTGTCCACAAAACTTTAACAGATAAAATCCGACAAAATACAAAGGTCATGTATTTGTCTAAGGTTAGGTTTTATTAGTAATACACTGCAAAGTCGATTTATTTAATAATTTAAAATAGTTGGAATAATGGCATTAATAGTTAAAAGCTTGTTGTAAGCAAGGCTAAGTCGATATCCTATAAAAACTGTGAGATCTATAGAAGTTACGCAAGGTCCGCAATTCGGACCGCTATTGTTAAAATCATTTAACACATATCACCTCGGTGTACAGTGTGCCATGCAAGTTTGTACTTAAGTAACAAAAAGACGAAGGATATATATTGTAAAGAGAGACTGAAAGAGTGAACGATAATATTTTGAAGTGAAGTTTTAAACCTTTGGGTTCAAAGTTAGTTACCAAAAGCAAAAAAAACGACTTCAAATAAAATCTAAGCTAAAAGTTAATGTATATTGCATACGTTTTATGGGCCGGCCTCTTATATTTGCCGTAGTATCATATAAGTACAGGCGGTTACATTCGCTTTTTTTTTCAAAACTGAGTGTTTTTGTGTTTTGAAGTCGGGTAATTTTTTTGAAAAATGGCAAAATATTTTTTTTACAAGAATTAGTAATATTTTTATTAAATATGTAAACTAAGGGTTTAAGCTTGTGCTAGGACATGGTTTCGAATTAAAAGGACACCAAAGCCTATTCAACGCACAAATGCGAATAAGTAAAAATTATTTAAATAAATAAATAATTGTACTGAGAATATTATCAATTTATTTAATCTGTACATCCCAACAATATGATCTCAAGTTTTGTTTTGACTTGTGTTCACGAGTGTACTTGAAATAAAAAAAAAGAAAGGAGCGCCATGACGCGAGGTCACGCACTGTGAACGTCTTCAGCTCATAAACGTTCGAGTACAGCAATATTTTATATATATAATATTTTTATTGCAAATTAGATTTGATTATGGATTTCTAATATTCACACTTTGTAAGCAAGTGCGCAAAAAATGTTGCATTCATTATTTGTTTTTTATATAATAAGCGGTTTAAGTCGAAGAGGTCGGGGAAGACCAAAGCTCCGCTGGATAGACGGTGTAAATCGAGACGCCAAAGAAATTGGCATAGGAACCTGGAGGACTGCGGCCATGGATAGACCGAGGTGGAGGATGTTGCTTGATCAAGCCAAGGCTCACAAAGGGCTGTAGAGCTTATAGAAGAAGAAGAAGCGGTTTAACGATAAGTAATAGCATAGTGGCTAAGTGATAGTTAACTTAGATTTATCAATTGTATTTACTTATTTGTATCCAAAAATACATTTGTTCCCGATTTGTTTGATTAAGCAACTAGTAGTTTGGCTCTTACGAGGATCAAAACAGAATTAAAACGTACAAACAATTAAAAACTCTAAACACAATGTTGAAAAATAGCACTTCAGATACTATGTTTTTAGTGTTTTAGTAAAATGGTTGCTACTCGGGTACTACTGGGTGTAAAACGCTGATTTTTTTATCACTGGCTCCTCATAAGAGGGTCTTTCCCACGACGTTATCATAACTTTCTGGGACATCCGGTATAGTTATGGTCACCTATATTGTTTTTCTTCTATATTTGTGGTCGTTGTCGTTTCTACTTAACTAGTTTTAAATTATTATAACCTGCTCATATCACAATCGACTCACTTCTATACGATTTAATTAAGAGTACCCTGGCATATCGTTGGCACCCACGGTACAACACGCACATAATTGAAGCCATGCCCTTCCAAGCAGCAATTCGCAGTAGATAATTCTATTTCAATAAATGTCAAAATTAAAAAAATGTGTTTTTATTTATAAATATAAATATACTGCCGTTAAGTCTTTAAATATTAATGTTGGTAATTAAATAATTAAGATTGAAATAATGTTTTTTTTAAATTATAAATATTTTTTTTAATTAAAACATGTTCTATAATCAATCTGTATTATTCACGTAAATATATCGTAATAATGGAGAGTTTAATATTATATTTAGAAATACACTAAAATAGATTTACAGAGTCCTTCAATATTTTCCGTATTTTATATATCAGTGTAAATAATTAATTTAAATTATAATATAATTAATACAATAACACCCACCCATATGTAAAAAAATAAAACATACCTCCGATTACTAGCAACACAGAGAACACACAGAAGAAGAAGAAAAAACAGATCGATCACGTCGTGTCAAACGTCAAAGTGGCGCGGATTTTCGCGCGTGCGTATTTCGCGTCCGCACGTGTTGCACTGGCTAGTCGCTGCTGTGAACGGAGTAGATGAATGGGGGTCACAGGCGTTTGGTGAACTTTGGAAACATGAAACTTCGCCTTGTACGATGTAGTAAGCATTATTTTCAACCGACTTCAAAAAGGGAGGTTTTAATAATAATAAAGCCATTTAATAGGTTAGTCAAATTACACACACATATACATATATATATATATACGCACATAGTTAAATATGATATAATATAAAAAGAAGAAGTATAATATCACTTAAAACCCAAAAGGTTCAATACTAAGGCTATGCGTTGTAATGCTGAATCGACAGGGTTTACTGACTACCCCATGGAGGGTATGTCAGCACTGGTATTCTGCAGAAACCCATTCTAAGAAACAATCGTCAGCTGCAGAATTTTAACAAAAATAAGAATATTATAAAAGCAAGTAAAAAAACGAGGGAAAAAAAATATATCAAATAGATTGTATGTAAAATGGGGAATTAAACAAAACAAGACGAAACCGAACGCAGTTAACAATAATGTTCAAATTAAACAATATCTGTAATATTTATAATGTAGTAAGCGGTTTTTTTTTTTTACTCAAGCGTTTTTTGTGTCAATTAAGAAAAAAGTTCTTAGTCTGTATGTTTTTTAAAATGTTTTTTACCTCATAACATTTGACTGGATTTATTTGCTGGCGCCTCCCGTGTTGTCCAATTCTGACAATGGTATAACAAATTATCATTAAGTGCGCGTCAAATGGACGAATAACTCAATATCATGTCGACCGATTTAGATGAATAATTTTTTATGGAAAAGGATGCACTTCGAGGGTAGTTTGATGAGAGTTTGGTTAGGTTCTGATTAATTTAATATCGTAATATCCTGACGATAATTCGAAAATACAAAGAGTGCATCCGCTAGTAATAACGTTTGATTCGATTTGAAGCTTGCTTTTGTTTGTACTTGTGTTTGTTACCTCGTAAGTTTTGACTAGGTGAACCAATTTAGATGATTATTGTTTTATTTGAAAGCTATGGTCTCATTTGGTCTGATAACCATTATATTAACCTAATATTAGGTCTTAAATTTGCACTAAATATATGCGCGACAAATGGACGAATAACTCAATTTACACCAACCGATTTCGATGTTTAATTTTTTATTGAAAAGCATGTACTTCAGACTACTATCTACCATAGTATGTACTTCAATATCCTAAAGAATAAGCCCCATATTAGGATAGGTTTTAGGGGGAACCTTGTTGAAGGAAAACAAGGTGAAAAACCTGCATAAAAGTTACGGACACTTAATAAATTATTTTATTAAATTAAAATATTTACCCTACGGTGAACGTGAAACTTAAGGGTTACTAAATAGTTTTGGCAAATTAAAAAAAAATTAAAACATGAATTGAGAACCTTCTCCTTTTTTATGAAGTCGGGTAAAAAGCTACGCAACGTCAATTGCGACGTGGCAACGAGAGAAGTCACAACCGCAGAGCAACCGGGCGTACGAAGTTACAGCACCGCGAATTATTCGCTACGATAACTCGATCGACAAAGTGTTCGCCAACCACGCTCAGTTACGCAACAGGGCCGTTGCTGGAGCCTTCGCCTTGACGACCGACGGAGCAGCTCGTGCGTGAAGTAGATTGCATGGTGTGACGTCCTCCGGGTTGTTTGCAATCACTGCACTGAAAGATTGAATTGGAAAGGTCAGTTTTTTTCCAGAACGCTATGTTTTGAACATCTTTAAGGCCAAAGAAGGCAACCTTCTAGGCATATTTGTACCAACTAAGGTCTTCCATCAAACGTAAGCCTATTTTTAAATTAAAAAAAAACTCAATATTAAATAAAGATCTTTATTGTCGTCACTATAGCCCCTCAAGTGAAAAGTCTGCCTCCATCGGTTTCGGTCAGAGGCAGCCCTTACCAACTGGTAGTGATTAGAAGAGGAGATGGTACCTTTTACTTGATCAGACTATTGTGTTGGCGATCGACCTCTTGTTCTCTTGTTGTATTGCCAACGATGACCAGCTTTTCAAGATTGCCATCCCTTCTACGCATTATATGCCCGAAATATGATAGTAAGCGGTGAAGATACGTAGTGGACAATCTGGTCTTTATGGCGAGTTGGGAGAGAACAGATACATTTGTGCGCTTGACAGTCCATGGTATTCCACGTCTCCAGCACCACATCTGGAATCCATCTATTCCATGTCTTCCTCTTAGTCGAATTCTCCATATCTCGACTTCATACAGAAAGATTGGGAATATTAACCCTCTAACTAATTGAGCCTTTGTCCTATAGCTTATTTCTTGGTTTTAAATAAAGATAATGTTGGAATAACCAGGAGGTTGTTGGTCGACATCAAAAAAAGTGAAGGTTATCCCTTCGTTTTTTTTTTAATTTTTGTGCATCGTAGAGCCATTATTTATGAACCGATTATTAATAATTTTATGTTTGAATTAATTTTATTGGCATAGGAATTTGGGTTCTCGGGGTTCAGAAACCGTGCCTTGGACACCCACGGTAAAGCTAAGAGGAACCCACACACTGATGTAGTAACAACCTGAGTGTTTATCGGTGGGTTGTGAGAAGTGGTTGTTCGCCCTCTCTGGCCGGGGATCGTCTATCGCGGGGGAAGAGGAGTGTTGGTACGTTGTTACTCTGCCTATCCTACCGAAGCTGGAGCTGAGCTTTTTTCCGAGCCCCCAGGGTTGAAGGAAATTATAACAACTTATTATTAACACAGGAAATTGAATTAATTTTAAATAAAATCATTATCGATCTAAAATTACAATTTTGTCACACAAATCCAAACAAACATTAATTAAAAGGTCTTTTTACGTCTAAGTTAGCAGTTAACTTTTTACTACCAGAAGTTAAGTTGATGCACACGCGTGGGCGCGGCAACTTTCCACTACGTTGCGTCACGATAGACACATGTGTGTTCCCGTGTGGGTACGGTCTGCAAAACAATTTATTTATTGTATTAGTCTGAGAATCGAATCAGCATGTTTACTACATAGTAAGGGATCGTTATTATTTCAATAACGTAAAGAGTGGCCTTTAAATATCAGAGGGTATGCCTTCAATTTTCTAGGACATAAATAAAGCATCAAGCTAGCCTCAATCTTCTTATATTTTAATGATTGAAATATAAAGTTAAGCTAAAGTTTGAACTTTTATATATATAAAATATATAGTTCAAACTGCTGCTGGGCGCAGGCCTTCTCATTTTTAAGTTGTACTCTATTATTTTTTCTTTTGATGCGGCCGTTGCCCTTGTCACCAGTCTTCCTGTGGCGTCGTCACTGTGTAATAGACACACAAGTGGGCGCCACAATATTCTTGTCAATGGTCATCCGGCATCGAGTCTCTGTCTACCCGATTAAAAAAGATGATTAATAACGTATAGCAATAAATTTATAATAAATGTTTCTCTTTTCTGTATCAATTATATTATTTAATTTTGTTTTTACTCGTAAATATACCCCGCTGGGACTAAGTTTGTTGGAGCCCATATTTTTTTTCCAACCCTACTAAAACTAATTCAACTTGTATGGTTGACGAGATTAATACAGCTGTACTTGGTAACATTCTACATTGTGCAGTCTATATATCCCTTATCTGTATGCAATTAAGGTTTAGAATAAGCGCAGCTAGCTGCATCAGTTGCGACCAGATCATATGGAGTTACTTCACCAAATAGGACGGTTCTTAGAAATAGCGAAATGCTTTAAACCAAACCTTACTCTTGATTATCGAATCGATTTAGTACAAGTATCACACTTGTTAAGGAAATATATATATTTTCTTACATTTAAAAAGCAGAAGAATTGCTTTCAGCGGAAGAACACTGCTATCTCTGTATAACGATAAAATCGTTACTAAAACATAAATTAGTCAAAAGACTGTAATTGTTTTTTATACCTTTACCTAGACATTAATGAAATAGGTCGGTCGTCTTTCGCAAAATAAAATATTAGAAATATTGCAGAAATTGTACATGTGATAGCATTTCAGAATCTCGATAAAATCGACCATCTTTCGATAAAACTTGCATTCAAAGATTAGTGTACTTTTTACAGTGCGAGTATTTTTTTTTTTAAAAGGAAAGCTAGCAATTTTTTTTTCATAAATATTACTAACATTCTTGTTAACCATTCCATACTAAGCTTAAGCTTGTTCTAGGAGATGATTCACGTCAATAGTCAAATGGTGGATTCGAACCCACGACCTTACGATTCGAAGTCCGTACCCTAAACTATTAGGCTATTGACGCTTGGTAATTGAAGTTTAGTGATAGTAAACATACAGTATGTTTATCAATGATATTTACTTATTTTTTAATCGTTGGGGAGGCCTATGATTGAAATTATGATGATCAACCAATTAATCAGATAAGCCCGTATTTTCCCACTGCTATGTACAGACCCCACTTATTTCGCTGCTGCCCGAAAGCTAAGGGGCATTTCGACCTCTTATCTGTCCGATAATAGGAAACAGAATGCACAGCTTGCGATCTCACCTTCCCTGACCTACTATAAACTACACTCTCCTTACGGACTTACAGTATACGCCCCTATTCCTACTCCACCATCTGCCCTCATAACCCCCCTGCGTCCGAAAAACACTCGCCAAGATGTTTGGCCAGTGCGGCGTTTTATGGCTAATATCCCCTTATGAATAGCGACCAAACACTAGGCGCTCAGTCCCCGGCAGCCCTGCTATTCCTAACTTCGGCAGCGGTTATGGCGCCGACGGGGCAGATGGTGCTCAAAACCTCCGACAGAGATGAAGATGCCACAAAACGATTATGATAATGATGTGAGATAAACATTCTATTAGTTAAAACAAAATGGGGTCAATATATATTAATAGCAATATAATTATTAATTATAATAATATATATATATATATATATATTATTATAATTAATAATTATGTATATATATATATATATATATGATAGGCTATCTGTTCTCTGGTCTATTTATTAGGGATAAATGGATAAGATAGCTTATTTTTTTATTTAAAAATAAGTGTAATATATATATGTGTGTACGCCTGGGATCGAACCGGGGACCTTGTGCGTGTGAAGCACACCTGATAACCGCTACACTACGGAAATTTGTATCATAGAATCAAAATATTTGCACCCTTGTAAAATATCTTCTGTGATAGAATTATATATGACTTCCCTAATATCCAGACCTTCGTTTTTCGAACTGAAATGACTATTCAGAAACCTACAAAAGTTTATCGTTTTTGGAAGCGCACATAACGGCGCTACGACCACAAGTACAATTAAAACCAGACATGTTACAAATAACACACCTGGTTGCCCCTACAGTAATACACGAAACGAAATTCTCTTTCCATCTACGCTAACATACATCTCCCTCTCAGCTGCCATCCGCCTCGCTCGATCACACTTTTCGTAACGCTGATTGAGAAACTCCTTTTCTTAAACCGATTTAAACAATCATTAGTAAGTATTAAGTCTGAACTGTATAATACTGTGGAATATTATAACATAGGCTGCAACATCTCTTTGATTAATCGATGTCCGGATAAATGTCGGCCGGCAGCATTTTCAGCGGCGTTCGAGATGAAACTTTGTCACCTGTCACCCGTGAGTGGAGTTTGAAGTAACGCTATAATACCGCCCTGACATTTCGGTAGAATTAAGAATGTCAGTCATGCAAGCTGTTGCTGTATAATATAACATAATAATATTCGATATTTTATTTTAAACTAAGTGGCGACCGATATCTTAGTTATATCAATATACTACCGCTTCGCCGGGCTACATTTTGCTTTATTTTATTTAAACAATAAACTTACATCATTAAATATTTAATTTAACTGTCAAAATATATTAAATTATTCACCTACACCCATGTACATATCAGTAAATACAATATCATTCTTATCATTTATACAAAAACATATCGGGCTCAAGTTAATGTCAGAAATAAAAGTACGACGTATGGCTTGTTTGACAGTTCAAAAAGAGGAGTGCTCCGACCGTCACCGAACAGGCTTACTCGCCATGTCAATCTGAAGATTCCCTGAAAGTTTCATTGGATTCGATCAAGCAGTTTCGGAGCTTGTAAGGAACAAACCCACACACTTTCTCCTTTATATATATATAGATTAATACGAATGGGGCAAATACTTTGTACCCCTTCCTACAAAAATTACGCGCACGGAGGTGTATGAAATCCCATACTTATTATTTATATAATGAAGTTTTCTTCTATAAGAAATAAAACCAAATTGTGTTGCTCTGAAAGAGAGAATGTTTTTATTAACACATTTCTTTTGTTTAGTTTACAATGCAATGAGTAATATTAATGAACTAAATTATAACTCTTACCTGAAAGAGAGAAACAACATTTAAAGCTATTATTTCAATATCTTTTATACAATATTATGTTCGACGTTTTACAATTACCGCAAATAATATAACCTCAATCTGACAGTCATTGTCATCTTACCATAGAGGTTTGTCAACGACGCGGCAAAATAGAATTAAATGAAGCCTAATAGAGAGGAACTTCATTTACATATATATACAGAAGGATTACACAATGATATATATTTTTTAAATTATGCATTACATCAATAAAAAACATTACAAAAAGATTTCATATTTCGTTCGTAATTTTTCGGAAAAGTTTGTATTTATGTATGTACTTTCTCAAATAGCTCCATATGAAAATGTCATTTATTTAATACGATACCCGATGACAATTCGGGTGCCATCATTTTCCGGTATCGGTATCGGATCGGAATGCTTACGCGTAAAATAGTAACCGTCCAAGCCGAGGTTACTCCTCACCGGGGGACCCTTGTGTCGAGTTACTAGCAATAGAGGTTCAGGCTATGCGACCTAAGACCTGTGCCACCTCTTAATCCGGTGAACGCCAGCCTTTCTGGCCAATCTGTGTAGTTCGTCATAAAAAAAATCCGATAAAGATCCGAGTTTTCCTGAAGGAAAATAATTTCTCACTACAACTGGTTTTATTATTGTAAATATATTCCAATAAGCTTTATTTTGTTGAACTTTTGATTATGTTTTAAAGTGGAGATAATGTTTTATTTACTAATGACAATCGGATATAACGTAGGTAAAAAACGTAATGTAATAACTATACAAAACAAATAAATGTTAGTATTTCACTTCGCCCTGATTCACCCACAGCTTCTGTCAGTCAACTTGACGTGGGGCTTGTTAAGTGAACCGGTTTTTTAAACGGGCCAATTAACGCTGTTTTATTTTATAATGTTGCATTGTTGTATGTAGACATCCTCATTAACAGTGGAAGTAGATGACGTTACTGTATATATTCTTACTACACGACGTCCTGGTCGCGTAGTATGAATATATTTTAAAACTTGCTGTTTGTTTTTGGAACGAACCATTTTTTTTGTTTATTTTTGGGAACGCACCTAGCCGCATACCCGTCACCTGGGGGAAGGACGAGTTAAGAGACGATTGACTCCTTTTAATACTTCTCTTAATAATAAACTCTATTAATACCACAATTACGGATTTGGATGATTTACTTTTTATTTTAAAAGATGTAAGAGTAATTTGATGAAAGTTTGGTTAGGTTCTGATTAAGTTTTATTTCGTAATATTTATATGATAATTTGGAAATACAAAAGGACATTCGCGCTTAACGTTTGAAGGTTTGCCCCTTGTGTCGAGTTACTAGCGATAGAGGCACAAGCTACGCGACCTAAAAGCTATTCTACCTCTCAATCCGGTAAAGCATTCACGGGCAGCTCTCTCGCCAATCTGTGTAGTTCGTCAAAAAAAAAACGTTTGATTCGATTTGAATTCGGTTTTACGCGTATAATAAATTTATTATTACTTATATATACTTGTTATTCTTATGTATATAATTTCTTAATATACTAAACTCTTTTAACTGGCTGGCGTTATTTGCAGTTATATAAGATAATGGACCATAAGAGGCACGTACGACTTAAGATGGATCTGTACTGACCGGTGCGGGGCAGGGCGACGTTCCGCTTCCCACGCTGATTCACTTTCCGTTTCTGACAGATCGTTCAACCCACGACCGGCTAGTGATTGGACTTGTCGATGCTTCGATATCGATATCATTGTGACGATTTTTGATTGCCTGATGTTGCTCTTAAATATAGGTCTTTCACAACTACACCGTATATAGGGTGCTTAAAACACTTAACATTAACCTTTAAGTGGAGTGACTTTATGCATATGAACTATATATGAATACGTAACAAGAAATTGCATAAGAGAACGCATAAAGTAGTGCAAGAATTGACATAGATAATTATTGCACAGAGAAAGAGTAGAAAAAGGTAGAATTCAAATAAAATATTTGTTACTAATTTACTAAATTTAAGATATAAAATACTATCATTCTTACTTTCCATCCTACTCACGTATACAGGCACGCACAATTTTTATAAAATATTCTGTATTAGCTATATTATTCTTTATTAACCGACTTCAAATAAGGAGTTCCTCAATTCGACTGTATGTTTTTTTTTTAATTATTTTTGTTTTATAACTTTCGACTGGGTGAACCGATTTGGATGATTCTATTATTATTAGAATGCTGCTGCTTTCAGTGTGATCCCATTCGGTCAGTTCTGACAGTGGCATCTATGAGAAAACCATATAAGGTTAATAACCTAAATTTGCATTAAATAAGTGTTCGACAATTGGACGAATAACTCAATATCACGCCAACCGATTTCGATGATTTTTTATTGCGAAGGATGTACTTCAAATTTTGTAGAGAGTTATGAATTTGGTTAGTTTCCGATTAATTCTGATCCATAATATGACAGCGTACAGCTGGTAACTTGGCTACATTACTTATTACTTACTCTGGAATCTATACCTTAACAATAAATGGTTTTAAATGTACCTTTTTCTGTTTACATCCATCTATATCTAGATCGTTGTAACCTCTACTTATATCTGTTAATGTATTCATTGTTCATTGAGGTTCAGCCTAAGCGATATGAGAGCTGTGCCACCTCTCAAATCCGGTGAAGCAGTAAAGGCTTCTCTGTGCCAACTGTGTTAGTTCGTCAAAAAAAAAATATTGTTCATATAATTGCTATTGTTTTTTAACAATCCCAACATAGACTGGTGGAGAATGGCTTTTGGTATTATGTCCGCTTTTTTATTTTATGTAAATAAAGATTAAATAAATGATAAATAAATATTTTTACAAATTAGATAAAAAATATAGCTGCTACTTTTTTTTTGTTAACGGGGAGGAAATTTTCAAAAAGATACTCCGCCTTCTGGGGGGAAAGCGGTGGTTATGTGAGGTTTGACCCACTAAAACCTCCCCGGTGGCCCTTCCTCGGTGCATGACGTGGAACGCACCGGAGCTCCTCTGCACCGTGCAGTAGAGCACTTCCCGAGAGGGTAGGAGGGGTGGTTACTCCCTCCCTCCCTGTGCCCTCGCGGTGCAAGGCGACACGGACCAGCCGATGTCGCCTTCTTCCCGGGTCCACCTTGGCGGGCGACAGAGGCCCCCACCCTTGTCCCCCAGTGAACCCGAGGACCCTTTATTCGCCTTCTACGAATGCTGCTTAGTTTAGCTGCTACTTAAAGCACATCACTATTTGTTGTTCAATGAGTCAAGCCACGACTACTGTCATTATGTATTATGTAATTGTAGAAATATAAGTCTATGGTTTTTGTTCTGTTCAATAATGATTTGAATTCGAAATTAGTATTAAAAATACGACGACGTATGTGATAACTATTACTTAATCATTTACGCAGATTTTAAATTAACTGTTTTTATAGTTTATTCGTATTTTATTGTTTTTATGTTTCATGTTTTTAGTGCTTTACGGTGATCATAGTCATGAGAGGTAGGAATATCATGGAATTTTGAATTAAATGATTTTCATTATCTTTTTTTCAATTTAAATCAAAAATCAAATGATTACAAAGAAAATAGTTTGATATTTAGATATCATAATTTTGACAAATCCGTTAAGTTTCCGTAGTGTAGCGGTTATCACGTGTGCTTCACACGCACAAGGTCCCCGGTTCGATCCCGGGCGGAAACAAATTTATTTTTGTTAAGTTTGCATTTAGTTTTTTTTGTCAATTTACTTTAATACATTTTCCTATATTAATGTTTAAGATTAAAAAAGTGACGGGGGAAGACATTAGCTCCTGAGATACAGCTTACGCTAGTTCGGGAGTTAAGGGACTCACCTTTATATGTATTCAACTTTATTTTTTGATGCAAATAAACTATATTATATTATATTATTATTATTTTATTTTTTCATTACAATATAAGTTTTCCAATTATACGTCAAGGTCGGAAAGCGTTTGCATATATAACCAGGTTATATTTATTATAATATAAAAGTAATGTTTACCGTCTAAATTATTAAAAAAGTAAATAAAATTTAAATAACTAATTTAATTTGCGTACATCTATATATTATAATATTTTGAAAAAAAATTCATTTCTAATTGTAATATTATAATTATCAGTTATAAAATCGGACATAAGTTGGTTCTATTTTAGATTACTACCTGTAAATATAGACATATGTTTCAATAAATAAAAAAGTTTTCCAAAAGGAAACTTGATTAAATTTTTGCTATTAAAATTTTACAGGCGAAACAGTAAAATTATAATATATTAACTTACTTTAAATTTTAACATACATATGTCACTATTAAATTCATTAATTGTCTTGATGAAATTGAATTGTCGAATTTTATCATCTATTAAAGACTGGGTTTTTAACTTAATTACCTCATTGACTATGATCGTTGAATGAATGAAGCCGAGTGGATAGAAGAATTGGAATTTGCAACGATGGTATGAATAGCTATTATACGGATTTCTAAAATTTAAGCTGAAATTGTAGTAATTAAATGATTTTCGAAAAACACCAATTGATATTCATGAATAACTAATAATGTTAATAATTGTCGTAGTGCATTAGGGTAAGCGATAGATGGCGCTATTAACAATTGTGTAAGAAGTTCTAAATATAGTCGCTGGCAATAATATCGCTAGTCAGCAAAGTATTATTTAGATTTGTAAAATCTTTAGCGTTTGCAATTGTTTTATGTCCAAGTCAGTGCTACGCCATTAGATGACTATAGTGGCACAACTGAAATAGCAGATTACCACAAGTATATTTACGATTAAAACAAAACCGACTTCAAATCGAATCAAGCGTTAAACGTTACGCGATAACACCCTCTTTGATTTTCCGAATTATCGTAGAACCTAATCAAACTACGTTTGAAGTATATACTTACCATTAAACAATTAATCATTTAAATCAGTTGGCGTGATATTGAGTCATTCGTCTATTTGTGACGCCCATATTTAATGCAAATTTAAGACTTGTCAGAACTGGACCAAATGAAATGCGAACCCATAAGTCTCATTATTCGTACAGCAAAGGACTGGAATAGTTTGCCCGCGTCTGTCTTTCTCTCAGATTACAATGTGAGTATTTTCAAGAGTAGAGTGAATAGGCATTTACTACGCTAATGCGCCTTACCACACAGGACTGCATTTCCACTTAACAACAGGTGGGATCGACGAGTCAAGAAAGTATAAAAGCACCAGCTTTCAAATAAAAGAGAATCATCATGTACGGTTCACCCAGCCGAAAGTTATGAGGTCACAAATATACAAAGAACACTCCTTTTCCTCCAGAATTGAGAATCCTCCTTCTTGGAAGTCGGTTGAAAACTAGCAAAATCTAGACCTGGACTTGTGTATGATGCATCGTTACCTATAAACGAACTGTCACCCAATAGAAGCGATGTTTTTGTCACGCATCACGTTTACGCCAGTGATCGTACGTGCACGGTTGTAACCTTGCTACCGTGACAGGTTATCGACTTCGAAGTTGTTAACCTTCATGTTTACTTACCCTTTTTGTTATGACAGCTTGCTCATTACAATAATAGCCATTATTAAGGCTTCGGTTCGAAATATAATCTTTCGCGTACTTTTAAGTTGTTTTTTATCGGGGAAGCCGAATACGTCAGTCGTTTTTTAAACGATAGAGATACGCCAAAGATATTAAATTAATTAATTCAGTAATTAAAATTAAACTAGATATTTAGTAATTAAATAATTGTAACAATATACAGTCGAAATGGACGAATAATTAAATATTTTTTCATAAAAGTATATTAACTTGTTTCGGTAAGCCATTTTCTCTACACTATAAGCATGTTGTTATGAGGTCAATTAGTTCGGGGATCTTTTCATTCTCTGTCGCATTTAGGATGAGGAGTATTTTGAGGTATTTGAATATTTCCATCTATCGATTTCCAAAACCATCAAGCAAGATACATCGTGCCTAGATTAATTAATGAACTACCCTCAGATATAAGGAATTGTATAACTAACAAAAACATTAATAGTATATTAAAAAGTTATTTAGGAACGCAAGACGGACGCTTTGACGCTAGTGACAAACCATTGCGGTTTATATAGCGTTAAGTTATATGTATATTCTTATACTGTAAAATTTTATTTGAAATAAATTAAAAAAAAAGTAGAATTCTAAATTCCATCGACTATAATTTAATAGTTGTCGTTTAACGACTGTACGATTCTCGCGTAACTTTCTTCCACGTACCATTAACATGTAATTGGATTCAACAGTCTTCAGCGGTGTTTTGAGAACTTTCAAGCAACGAACCCCTTTCACACAGGCCAGCAACTTATCCTCCAGCTCCTCTGTTTTTCTGGATGTTCATGGCTGACGGTTATCACTTAAGATAAGGTGCCGTACGTTGTTTACCCATTGTCCTATAAAAGAAACTGGCAGATTCTGTTATAATCTTTTTTCCCTAATGTTTTCATCATTGTCAACCGTTCCAGCTAAGCTAAAGCTTGTACTAGAAGATGGCTTCCAGCCCTGTAGTTCTGGGCTCGTAGAGTAAGACTACGGTATCCCCTGACTGTTGTAGAAGGCGACTAAAAGGAGCCTCGGGTTCACTGGGCGACAAGAGTTGTCCGCTGAAGTGGACCCGTGAAGAAGGCGACATCGGCTGGCCCGTGTCGCCTTGCACTGTGAAGGCACAGGGGGGAGGACGTGCCCAGAACGTGCTCTCCTAAGGAGTTGGTTTAACGGTAATCATCGAATGGCGGATTTGAATCTTTAACTTTACGCTTCGCAGGCCGTATCTAAAACCATTGAGCTATTGATGCTTCATTAATCGCGTATTATTGAATGAACCGGTAGTCTTTTAAATGGTATTTCATTAGCAATTGTTATTTATATCGTCCATTGTTTGGCCAGATTACGCTGTAATGAAGTGTTATTATGTAGTTATGACAAAGTTAGATTTTTTTTTTATGACGAACTACACAGATTGGCCAGAGAAGCTGTCCTTGACTGCTTCACCGGATTGAGAGGTGGCACAGCTCTTAGGTCGCTTAGCCTGAACCTGTATTGCTAGTAACTCGACACAAGGGTCCCCCCGGTGAGATGTAACCTCGGCTTGGACGGTTAAAATGTTACGCGTAAGCATTCCGATCCGAGGGAGGGCCCGCGAGGGCCGAACCACGACTCGGTCGGTTGCTTTTTCACGGATTATCTAAGGGACATTCAAAAGCTAAACTAACTTTGAGTGCCACTTCGGGAAGACAAAAAACTATATGCAAACTTAACAAAAATAGACATGTTTCCACCCGGGATCGAACCGGGGACCTTGTGCGTGTGAAGCACACGTGATAACCGCTACACTACGGAAACTTAAGGTGTCCATGAGAAAACCATTTGTACTATGTGCGTGGTACATGGACGAATAACTCTATATGACGCCAACCGATTTCGATGATTTGTTTTTTATTAGAAAGGACAAGGACGAAAGGAAGGTACTTCAAGAGTAGTTTAATGCGAGTTTGGGTTAGGGTCTGATAAATTCTATTTCGTGATATTACTACGATAATTCTGATGATAAGTGATTATATAGTCGTAAGATGGTACGCGCTAGTTCAGTAAGTGCCTGTGCACTCTACTCTTGAAGGCTCCGTACTTGGACCGAACGACTGACGCGGGCAACTTGTTTTGCTCAGAAATATACTTGTTGTTTTTCATAAATATACTTATATACGTGTTTCATTTCTTTGTCTCCCCTCCCATATGTTTGAGTAATAAAAAGTTCTTACGTCCGTTCATCATCATTAATATACATAATCATTTTTAATAATAATTTCTTTTGAAAGTTCAACGAATATCGAAGAAATTAATTTTCTTCTTTTTGAAAGTGCTTTTAATCTTTTAAATGTGCGGTAATTGAGAAGTGTTAATGTGACAAATATTTTATCTAATTAGTATCAATCATTGATGTTTAATGTTCTTTATGTCTGTCCGTTCGTTACTCATTATATGAAAAAGTTGGAGCGCCGAAGAGGATCATAGACGGTGAGACATTCGTTAAGGCAAATCTTCAGAGCCTCGAACACCGTAGACGAGTAGCCTGCCTCTCACTTCTTTATCGGTTGCATTTCGGCGAGTGTGCGGAGATTTATCATAACCTAATACGGCGGTATTAGGTTAGGCAAAATTTCCGGTTCCATCACCGAACGACTAGGCGCGGCGAGCAGTACCACCCTTACGTCGTAGACATCCCAACAATACTCACGAAGCGGTTTGCCTCCACCTTACTTATGCGGACGGCTAAGGAATGGAACTCTCTCCCGAGTACAGTCTTTCCGCACGGGTACAATCTGAACACCTTTAAGTCCAATGTGAACAGACACCTTATGGTCTCACGTGTTCCATCCTAGGCTTCATCCATTCCTTCCATCAAGGGAGATAGAAGCCAAACGTCAGCCTATTTTGTATAAAAAAAGTTTATTAATATTATCGAAAATATGAATTTAGACAATTCTCTAGGAAACTACGTGTAGTGTTGAACAATTACTTTTTTTTTACACCTCGTTATAGTTTTTTTTATCTTTCATATGAAGTGTAACATTTTGATTAACTTAAAAAAAGTAGTTTTCCTTGAATTATGTTGTACGTTGAGCTTAACAGCTCTAACAGTAGCGATAACAATAAGATTTTTAACCAAAGATTCACGATGTTTGATTAAAATCAATGCAAAAAAAGAAATATTGCAAGCTTTCTTTTTATAAAAAAATATATTATTAAACGTATACATTTAATTATAAATTTTAAAATATTTATTTAGAACTACATAGATTGGCCAGAGAAGATGGCCTTGACTGCTTCACTGAATTGAGAGGTGGCTTTGCTCTTGCTTTGCTAGGTCGCTTAGCCTGTACTTCTGTCTAGCTAAACCTCTGCCACTTATCGTAGCGGCAACACTTTCCGAAGTGGCATTTAAAGTTAGGTCTAGAATATCGCTATCATTTCTATGGTAAACCGTTCTAGATCGTGTTCCGGCGTTCTCGGGCGCCCTCGAACTGAAAGGCTAACGCGCCTAGAGTTACCCTTTAAGTCGAGACTACTCTTCAAGAGTCAATTGAGTTATTTAAAAAAATATATCGAATCCGGAGACAAAGCAAGCATATAGGCACGCTCTGCTGGCAATCTGTACAGCAAAAAAACAACTATTATTTGCAGAAGTCAGTGAGATATTAATAAAAAAAATAAGCATTCAACTTATTAAAACATTTTGTACCACATTATCGTTGACATTTTGTTAATTATTCCAATTTTTTAAAACAAAGAACAGGAATCGTGACGTCCTACGTATAAGAGATAAGACGATCAGAAGTTCTCAGACGTAGTTAGTACGCCTGCGAACTTCGTACGAAACGCGCGAGTCTCAAATTTCGCTGGTAGTGCGGTTCTCAAAGTGTATACTACAACGATTAATTTTTGAGGAAATACAGGTGAATATATTTATATAATCCTATTTCTTAAATATCTATGATAGTAGCCGACTGGGATTCGGACACCCGACCACAAAGAGCTAGGCTATTAGTACTTTTAATTAAAAAATACTAGCAAAAATTTGTACCCTGCGTATGGCAACGAGGCTCACAACACGTTTTTTGTTGATGGGGAGGAGGGATGCAACAAGAAACCCCAGAAGGTGTTATGTGAAGCTCTTACTCTCTAAAACCCCGGGAACTCCAGTGGAACGCACCAGAGCCCCTCTGCTCTGTGCCCTTGAGTGCGTCCTGGGGAGGTTACTCCCTCTCCCAGCACCTTCAATAAAGTCACTTTCTGAAACCTGCACATATGGGTTTAAAACGGATAGCCAAAGCGGTCTCCGTCTACCCCGCTAGGGTTAGAAGGTCGTGAGGCTTATTTTTTTATATTATTTTAAAGAGAATGCTGTATGTATCCTTAGACGTATTATATATAAAATGTTTTAGATGCATACGTGTATTTTGTTGTATTAAGAACACATTTTTCAAGCTTCTTTATAAAAATGAATCATGTTTTGTAACAAGGTCAGAGACAACTTTCGTTAATGAACAGTAAGTAATGGCAATAAGTAGAAGTAAGTTAACTTCACTGCTAAGAATTATTGTGTTCCAGCTGATATGAAACGTTTTCTTTAAACAACGGCGTAGATTCTACGCTGATCGGAAGGTTCCGACGGTTTCAGCGTAAGGGTCCCTGAGAATGAACTTTAGCTGTCCCGCGCTAAAGAAATTAATATTTAAAATAAAATTAATAATTGCTCTATTCACGATTGTATTTAGAAACAACTGCACCTAAAAGGTCGAACCACGTCTCGGTTTGTTTAGTTAGACATAATACTATAAATTTGGCTTCAGCCCTGTAGTTCTAGGCTCGTAGAATAAGATTATGGTATCCCCCTGTCTGTCGTAGAAGGCGACTAAAAGGCGCCTCGGGTTCAGTGACCGGAAAGGGTCTTTGTCGTCCGCCAAAGTGGAACCGGGAAGAAGGCGACACCGCTGGCCCGTGTCGCCTTGCACTGAGAAGGCACAAGGGGGGAGGAATTAACCTCCCACCCTCCCGGGACGTGCTCTCCAAGAGCAAGAGCACAGTGCAGAGGGTTCCGGTGCGTTCCTCTGGAGATCCAGGAGCACCTCACCATGCACCGATGAAGGGCCGCGGGGGAGGGGAGGGGGTTTAGTGGGTAAAATCCCCACATAACCCCCGTCTTCCTTTAAAAAACTTGGCTAACGTGTACTCGTTGGCGCTAGAAAGACATCTTAGCTAGTGAAATTTCTGGGCTAATAGCACCTATAATTTTGTCTTAATGCAGCTGACGTTAAAGCGGAAACTGTGTGGTGTTTTGACTTAAGGATCAACGTAATACCTAAGTATATTTTTCCTTGATATAATCAAGGAAATGTCTGTTTAAAAATATTTTCCTTATGAAGGTTGCGATGAGATATCTAGTGGCCAGTAATTTTCATTAAACATACCAAACTGCAATAATAAGATTAGTTGGATTTTTTTTATATCAGGGCGTGGTGAGAAATATCTACAAATAGTTTTATTATAACTTTTTGTAGTCACTTAGTGCGGCCCTGAGCAACCTTAGAACCTATATGATGTGGGATTATTGAAAGAGACGGCGGTGTGGACGAGAGTGAGAGTGTACCAAGAATGTTTAAATTGAAAATCTATTCATTAAGGTTTTTTGGCACAATGGCGAATGTCTGCAAAATATAAGGTAAGGTAAAAATTTAAGTCATTACGAACCATATTGAAGTATACTGAAGTATATCAAAGATAATATCAGTATGCGATGATATTGCATGTCCGTTCCTTCCTTTAATTGTATTTTGTTTATTCTTCTTTCTTTTTTAATGTGTTTTATATATTGTCTGTAATGTGTTTGTATTTTATGATGGCAATAAATAAAATGTTTTCTCCAGTAAGGTGTTGTGGCATTTTGACAAATCTATTTATTTGTAATTTAAGTGTATGTGCTTAGTAAATAAACTTTAGTTACTACGTAACAAACAGCGATGCGAAAGACAAAGGGCAATTCAAATTATTTTTATCAGGACACTCGTTGTGGTGATACAGGTTCGTTAAGATTAAATCTAAGAGTTTGTGGCGTTGTGAACTATAGGTAAACGCCGTCGTAAAATATAACCGGTTTATGAATGCAATACAAAAATGTATAACATGGTTTATGTTAATTATACAGTATAATAAAATGAATATAAGCCTAAGTCGTTTGTATGTGAAGCATCGTGACGCGCAAGAATTAATCGCAACTGTCGAAGGTTGCGAATAATTCTTTTTTTTGGAAAAATTACACATATTGGCCAAAGAAGCTGGCCTTGACTGCTTCACCGGACTGAGAGGTTAGCTTAGCCTGGACCTCTATCGCTAGTAAATCTATACAAGGGTCCTCCTGAATCACGACTAGCTCGGTTGCTATTTCACGGATAGGACCGAATAATTTATGCGCGTTACTGCTATTTTGCCACCCCGTAGATGTAATGAGCGTTGTTGGAGTTTCTTCGGCCACTTCTACCAGTGCCAACGATTCCCGCAGTGGCACTCAAAGTTAGTTGAACTATAGAATGTCCCTTAGATTATCCGTGAAATTACAAACGACCGAGTCGTGGTAGGGCCCTTTCGGGTGCCCTCGGATCGGAATGTTTGCGCGTAACATAGTAACTTCAAAGTGTAATATATTAGGTTCCATTTCCTTATTTTAAAACTGTCCTTGTAATACGAGTATAGTATAAACATATCGACCACGAAGGACATCGTTACAGTTCAAAATGAAATAATAATTTAAAGTTAATGACCGTTTACTCTTATTTCTTGTTTGTAGGTTAATTACTAGAGCAATTAAAGAAGTCGCAAATTAATTCTCGCTAACGTAGGTGAATCGGCTAGCGGCGTCTTGCGGTTGAGGTAAATCGATGGTCACTGCTATAATTTTATATAGATTTTAATTTTAGTATGTTGAATTAAAACTTCCTTACACACGCTTGACTTAAAAGATAACAGGTTGCGTTGCGAAAAGTGTGATGGCGCGAGACGAACGTGAGTTGAGAGGGA
This sequence comes from Meandrusa payeni, assembly GCA_029286785.1. NCBI lineage: Eukaryota > Metazoa > Arthropoda > Insecta > Lepidoptera > Papilionidae > Meandrusa > Meandrusa payeni. Next base: position 10,751,243 of record JAGSMX010000009.1, on the reverse strand, counting down.
AATCTAAGCTAGTGAAGAAATAAAGAGCGATAGTTACGTTTCTGTAGGAGCAAGAGAGATCTGCGAGCACGCGTTTTCTTTCTCTTATTGTCAGTTACGTGTCGTATATTTAAGACGCAGGTCAGGCCTATTATCTGTATCACACTGTAGGGGTAAAAGAGAGCATTGCGGGCGCACATTTTCTTACTCTATTGAACAATCGTGTATGTATTATACGTATATATTTTTTCCAGGACCACAATGACAGAAGTCGTGAAACAGTTCCCCGTTGAGAAGGAGTACGAGAAGAATCGGGACATCAGCCCAGAGGATGTAAGCAAGTTACGAGACTGGCTCAAGACCCAGCCACATCTCCCCGCCCAATACTTAAATGGTAAGACATGAAAAGTAGTGTTTATTATCAGATGTCTAGGAGCCTAGACTCGAAAGAGTTTTTATAACGACTTCTTAGGAATAAAGTAACTGACTTTAGCAATTAATTTTAATAATCTGTGCATGACAATGGCCTCAGCAGCTGTCACATTTGGGACCAAATAATCCTAGTAACTTTTAAATTTAACATAAGTGTATAATTACACTATTGTATTAGGTATTAAATTAAAATGGCAATGGCCTGGACACGTTCACCGACTCACGCTGGACCATACTGACAACACAATGGAAAGGGCCAATTGGAAAAGGAAATGTAGGCAGACCCTATAAGCGGTGGTCTGATGACATTAAAGATGAAGTAGGAAGAAACAGGATGACTAGGCAGGAACAGGGAAAACTGGACATAAAAGGAGGAGGCCTTTACCCAAAGTGGGGTCCATATCTATGTGCTATATTTAACAATACTAATATAAATATAAGTAAACACTAACAATACTAACAAATACCATACTACTGTTAAAATTTAAAAAATTTCTAAGTACTGTGTTAGATATGGAAATAAACAAGGCATAATTAATTATTATGCTTAGGTTTTAAACTGGCCTAGATACTAGATTACACCCCAGTGTAATCAGAATAACCATTATTGTAGACTGCGCAATTGACAGTAATTTGCAAGATCGTTTAATGATATTGAGTAACGGATCAATGATATTTCTTTGACTGAATCTCATTAACTTAAGTGTAACTTAATCACTGCATATAGATAAGGTTTTCCGTCACTTAGATTACTTCCACTTGAGCTAGCTAAGTGTCGTGGGGGAGAGTAGTGACTATTATATTATTTTGAAAGGTTAAGCTAATGCGGTTGCAAATCGGTTGGGCTTATGATCTGATTGTCGCGGCTTAGAATTTGGGTTGTACCAATGAGTTAGGGTTTTCCGATTTTTTTAAGTAAAAAAAAATTACTTGCTAAAAATTTATTCTCTGATGGCTATTGGCTACCATCTTTCATATATGGTAATCTAATATGCTTGCTGAAAATTAGACATCTCGATATTTCTGTCTAACCCACTACATCTAAAATGACGTGAGACGTTATATTTAGAGAGAGTCAGTGTAATCACAAAAACCGACTTCAAATCAATCGTTGATGGATTTAACATTAAAGGATACAACATGCAGACCATCATATATTGTTTTATAGTTAATATTGACTCATATGATTATCTCACGGATACCATAGTCAGACCTGGAACAAATTGAAAAGGGACCAGGGAAGCAAGCCAGTTTTCAAATAACAAAAAAAAAACTCATCAAAATCGATTCAACCCGTCGAAAGTTCTGCTGTAAAAACACAAAACATATAGTTGAATTGAGAACCTCCTTTTTTGAGGTCGCTCAAACTGCAGCATGGCGGAATCGATAGATATTGTAAGGGTGAATGGGCTAAGAAGTGTTGTGTTGTGTTGTGTGTTCTCCTGACCTCTAATGCTGTAAATAGTCTTAGCAATTATTTAGCCTTAAGGGATCTATTCGCCAGTTTGTTATTTCGATTTCAAATATGCTTACAGACTTGGATCTAGCGATCACGTTGCACTGCTGCGACAACAGTGCTGAGGTCACCAAGCAAGTGCTGGATTTGCATTACACGCTTAGAACTCTCTTCACCGGATTCTTCAAGGACCGGAGAGTGGATGAAAAGGTTGAACTGGCCCTAAACACTTGGTACGTTGAAATCGCCATATGTTAAATTATCATAATTTCAGTTGTAAAACGTCCACTGCTGGACATAGGCCTCCCCAACGATTTCCAAAAGGACCGGTTGTAAGCTGCAGCATCCAGCTGCGTCCTGCGACCTTTATGAGCTCGTTAAATAATATTCCTCGCCCATGATTGTCGAAATAGAATGTATATGTTCCACGTTTAGGCATCGATCGGCTTTATCCATTTTTACATCTAACAATATAGATTACACATAAATTGGGACTTTATTATGACAGTCTCTGTCTACCTCTGAGTCTGAGATGCGTTTGTACCACTTATGTTATGTTACATTTCGTAAAAAATTTCGCGGACGGATGAGTTTGAAATTTCCCACACTCATAGTTTACACAGAGAAAGAATTCAGAATGCTATTTTTTTTAATAATGCATAAAAAATCGTTAAATAAATCGTTATCAAATCGCCATCAGTACCGCTCCGGTGCAGGAGAGCAGGGGCAAGTGCAAGGGCAAGCCCTTGCTTGTTGCTTAGTGGGGCTACTGACGGGAAGTTGGTTTTCCCCGCCGGCTTGCTTCGACTCCACCCGTCTGAGGGGTACCCTTGTGAGATCAGGTCTACCTCTCCACAGCCGCCCGGGTCATTCTTACCAGGCCTGTCGCCGGGGCGAGATGGTGAATACTGACGTGACCCCATCCCGCCCATTATGGCGGAGAGCGATGGCTCACCATGGGAGGTTTTAGTCGACATAATTCGTCCGCTTCCCGGGGAGTATGAATAAACACATTTCCTAAAAAAAAAATGATTACCAGATTTACCGAATAAGTAACTAGCTGTGAATTATGTACGATAATGCTCCAACTCTTGGACTCTTCGAATTTTGACTAGATCAAGCTAAAAGTTTGTTTAAAATAATATTATTCTTTATTTTGTCCACAGTTTGTTCACACCCCTGCTTACCCCGTCGGTCCAAGGTTACCGAGCGATGTATCTTCGACTTTTGGATCCTGATGCTCGAAACTTCAACTTTGCCGCAGTTATCAAAGCGATGATGATGGTTTTCGATCTTTGGCAGTATGAGGAAGGTTCTTGGCCGGGGTAAGAAAAACGAAAATCTCACTCATCGAGTAAAACTACTTATGTGTACGATTGCATATTGAATTGCACAAGAAACAGCAAATAAACGAATGTATTTACAATTTTTGAAAACAAAGAAACACAAAAAAAAATTTGAATACAAAAATCAAACATTTACAATTGAAGAGAAAATCAATTATGACTCACTCACTTCTACACTTCAGTGACTGACTTCACCGATTACCTTAGAAAGAAACTCCGAAGAGTTTAACTGCTTTAAGCCTTAAGCCAAGCTCCGTTACTCGGTGTCATTAAGATTGTACCCCGATCCCGAAACCCATAGATCAGGCCATAGACAAAGGCAATCGCTGTTTGAGGCCATATACAAAGCGTTAGTATTGCCATTAAATTATTAAATTTACGTAACAGAAATACAAGAATTATTACGAATAAAAGCAAAAATCGAGTCAAACGATAAATGCTTTTGCGTGCGGATGCCCCCTTTTTATTTCCGAATGATCATAGGAATATTACGGAATATTATAAACTAGAACCTAACCAAACTCTCATCAAACTCTTAAAGTACATACTTTCCAATTAAAAATGATTAATCGAAATTGGTTTTCGTGATGTTGACCTAATTGTCCGTTCCATCCTTTAATTGTATTCTGTTTATTTCTCATTCTTTTTTAATTTGTGTTATATTTCGTCTGTAATGTGTTTGTATATTATGATGCCAATAAATAAAATGTCTATGTCTTATTCGTCCATTTGTAGCGCATGTAATTAATGCAAATTTTATACTTGGACCAAATTGAAATAGCACCACACGGGAAGTAACAGCTTTCAAACAAAGAAAGCATCATCAAAATCGGTCCACCCAGTCCAAAGTTGTGAGATGATAATTTTTTTTTTGTAAAAGAAAGCTAGCAATATTTTTTTTTTCAGAAATATTACTAACAATCTTGTTAACCATTCCAACTAAGCTTAAGCTTGTGCTAGGACATGGTTTACGTCAATAGTCGAATGATGGATTCGCACCCACGACCATACGATTCGCAGGCCGTACCCTAAATTAGGCTATTGACGCTTCAATCAAAATATACAGATGAATTGAGAACATGCATCCTTTTTTGAAGTCTTTTGAAAATTGGGTGCATTACCTATTACAGATTCGTGCTCATGATTGACATGGATATGAGTACATTAAGCCACGTCGCGAAGTTAGACCTGATGAGTATCAAGCAGGTTCTATACTTTCTACAGGTAAGTCAATATTTTAACATATTAAAATCGGGGAGGGGAAGGTAAATTCCCTCTTTTAGTATAACTAGATATAGGATTTTGACTTAACAGATTCTATTATCCGTGAAATAGCAACCGACCTTCGGCCTTCTCTTGCGCCCTCAGATCGGAATGCTTACGCGTAACCTAGTAACCGTCCAACTCCTCAACGGGGACCCTTGTGTCGAGTTACTAGTGAAACAGTCAAAGCCAGCTTCTCTTTTTTTTTTTTGTTGACGGGGAGGAAATCTTCAGAAAGATACCCCGCCTTCTGGGGGGAAGGCGGCGGTTATGTGGGGTTCTTACCCACTAAAACCTCCCCGGTGGCCCTTTCCTCGGTGCATGACGAGGGGCTCCGGGATCTCCAGTGGAACGCACTGGAGCCTCTCTGCACTGTGCTCAAGGAGAACACGTCCCGGGGGGGGGGGAGGCTACTCCCTCCCCCCCTGTGCCCTCGCAGCGCAAGGAGACACGGGTCAGCCGATGTCGCCTTCTTCCCGTGTCCACTTTGGTGGACGACTCAGGCCCCCACCCTTGTCGCCCAGTGAACTCGAGGCCCCTTTTAGTCGCCTTGTACGACAGGCAGGGGATACCGTAGTCTTATTCTTGAGAGCCTAGAACTACAGGGCTGAAGCTAGCTTTTCTGGCCTATCTGTGTAGTTCGTCATAAAAAAGAAACCAAATTCATATTATTGTTAATTTGTAAGACTAAAAATTGATTTGGTGAAGATAACGTGGATTCTATAAAGTTAGATATTTACATTTATGTAAATACAATTCACGAGGCTTTATAATTTGGTTTTTTATTCGTAAATTACGTTTATAATTTCGTTTCGTTTTTTGTCATAAGGTTTATAATTCACCAGGAATGCATGCTGGTAAGGTTGAAGGAGGTACACTTTCTGAACGCACCGTACTTCATGGACAAGGTGATGATGCTCATCAAGCCGTTCATGCAGAAATCACTAATGGACATCATTCACATACATCAGCCCAACTCCGAGGAGCTGTACAAATACGTACCAAAGAAGGCTTTCCCAAAGGAAGAGGGGGGAGAATACAAGGATCACGTAACTCTGAGAGGTATATCGATGGGCCCATTCAAATATATACATACTAACACATCCATAGATTACAGGTTATTCGAAATTGATATTCGCTACGAGCCACGGGTGCGCCGTGTTTCGTAGTGGTGGTCTACCGACGATAGCCCAATTCTTTAAGCAATCATCTCGACGATTTTTCGACATTGCCACCAAACATTCAAATAAACTTCTTGTAAGTGCTGCCACTTACAACAGTTTCTCTGTTTAATTCAGTAGCGTCGCCGAGATGTTTTTGACGTTATGGACAACGCGATAACTATTGCAAAGGCGAGATCGCAACAAGCATTTAAAAATCAATTCACGATTGTCGTAGGTTGCAGATTATTTTATCGCGTTACCGCTATTTTATGAGAAGGCCTCAGCCATTAGATATGGTTGCTTCGCCCACTTCATCTCTCAGCGCTAATGCTTGCCGAAATGGCACTCAAAGTTAGCAGTTCTCTTAATGTATAGTAATCGTCCAAGCCGAAGGGACCCTTGTGTCAAGTTACTACATAAAGAGGTTCAGGCTAAGCGAAAAGTCACCTCCGTTGAAGCAGTAACGGCCAGCTTCTCTGGCCGAAATGCATAGGTTCGACAAAAGAAAATACATAAATATATATATTCATGGAATTATACATTTGGAATCTCCCTTAATTGTAAATAGTGATCGATGTTTTAGTCTAAAAAAAAAGTTAAAGTTACAGCCTTTAAATGTGTCCCACTGCTTGGCACAGGCCTTCTCTGTAAAGAGTCTCTTATACCCTATAAGGGCACAGTCCACCACGCACACCTAGTGCCTCACATGTCTTAGAATTTTTTTCTAGGATATGTAGGTTTCCTCACGATGTTTTCCTTCTCCGCCGAGCGCGTGGTGTTCTAGTCTACCCCCGTTGAATTAATTCATCAATACCAATTCTTGTGATTGAATTGCAGATGAAATCATCCATCGCCTAAAGGTGAACAAACAATTCTTCAAAGACGAGAGTTTGCGTAGGGTGGACGAATCTCTAAGACCTGGAGGTAAAAGCACCGTGGAAGACCTGTTTGGAATACAGGGTAGCTTTAAGAAATTGAACATTGATTGATAATAATAAATAAGATATGACATATTAAATTTAAGTATAGATTTAAATAAAATTGGTTCCTTTTAAATTATTTTTTTTTATTTATAACTCCCAAAGCTGTGAAAGATATAAAAAGTACAAATCTTTTTCTTGGTCTAATAAAATAAAATGAAGAATCGTGGAATGAAGGGTCGGTTAAGAAAGTTTGAATATCTCGAAAGATAAAGCGCTAGCTAACTGAAATAAATTGTACATAATTTTTTTTTATTACGAACTACACAGATTGGCCAGAGAAGCTGGCCTTGACTGCTTCACCGGATTGAGAGGTGGCATAGCTCTTAGGTCGCTTAGCCTGAACCTCTATTGCTAGAGTGATGTGAACAGACATCTTATAGACTCACGTGTTCACGCTTCATCTTTGCCTTCCATCAAGCGAGATAGAAGCCAAACGTGAGCCTATTTTGTATATAAAAAAAGTTATGAGGTACCAAAAATATACAGATGAAATGAGAACCTTCTTTTTGAAGTCGGTTGAAAAATTATTTTTCCCATCCTGTTAATAATTTCGGTACTAAAGTATAACAACTTTGAATTGGCCTTGACAACTATTGTTGTTTAGTTGTATTATTGGAGCTGTCATTTTCTGCACTGTCGCGTCGCAAAATTGGTTCACAGATTATCGAAATTATGAGAATTATAATAATAACACTTTTAATGGTGGATTGTCACCGGCGTCCGCTCCAGTTTCCTTTACATTCTGGTATATAAACAGTCCTGGCGGGTGATCGTGTCATCAGTGTACGATATAGCAAGATGAAGCTGTTAGCTCTGATTGTAGCCATCATGGCGGTGCTGTTTGCAGCGGTGGTGAGTTTGTTTACCTTATCCTTTTTTAACCTTTTTCACTGTATAAAACTGCAAAGCTAACAACACGATCAGCTCACTTCATCTCTCTCTTCCATGCTATTGGTCCCACATGGTGGTGGGGCAGCTTTCCGTATTTTCGCTTTCCACTTCGCTCTGTCTATACATCGTCTTTGGTAATCTTGCACTCTCTCATGTCTCTCGAGACCACACTCTCCCACCATGTCTTGGGTCTTCCTCTAGATCTTCGGAAGGGAAAGTTGTAGCGCCAGGTTCCCTGCGCAGTCGGGGGGTCTCCTCTTAACGTGTCCATACCATCGCAGCCTACCTCCCTGCATCTTGTCGTCGATGTCGCGTACACCCAGGCGTCCTTGCACAAATTCGTTGCGAATTTTGTCACGCCTGGTTACGCCACACATCCATCTCAGCATTTTCATTTCGGCAACTTGATGGTATGCACGTTATTCCGAGTCACGGCCCATGTTTCGCTGCCATATCAGCTCACTTCATAGTTTTGCTTAATACGATTTTTAGATCCTACGCAGCACGCTATTTGAGCTCGTCACTTTGATGTGAAATTTGGCCGAGTAATTTTACTAGCTATTGCACCTTTAAAGCCGAATAAATGTGCTGATACGGTAACTGATGTATACCCAGTTCTAGCGGACAGCCTCCAATTTTTTCTGAACTTATGGTAAAATCGTTTACCAGTACTTTTCCTTTTGAACGAATGATGAATGAATACGGATGTGAACTAAGTCTTTATGATAAGTTGGTAAAGTTAAAGTTACAGCCTTTATATATGTCTCACTGCTGGGCACAGGCCTTCTCTCTAAAGAGAACAAAGTCCGCTACGCATACCTAGTGCGTATTGGCAGACTTCACATGTCTTAGAATTTTTTTCTAGGACACGTAGGTTTCCTCACGAAGTGTACCTTCACTGCCGAGCGCGTGGTAAATCAGCACATAAAATTGCAACAGTGAAATTATTGGTGCCTGCACCGGGGACCGAACTCGGGTTGCTAGCGTACTATGCAATTTGAGGCGACTGCCTGGATACAGCTACCGCGGCTCGGCTCGGTTTATTGCTTGGCTAAGTTAGTAACGCACACGCAATGCCTTTTAGAAATGCAAGCTTATTTGCCCCTTTTCTAATAAAAACATAATAGTCTAGGAACTGAGAAGTGAAAACTTATGACTTCACTATTAAATTTTCACTAGTAAATTAAAATTATCAACATCAACCTAGTTTTCATGTCTATTGACACTTCTTGAATCAATTATGTACATGTTTCTATAGTTTAATTATTTTTTCACTTATACAACAAAATAAAAAAGAAACTTAAGATTTACCCCATGAATAATTATGCTACTAAAAGAACGCTGTTGATATGGTTAAAAACACTCGATTACGACATCACAGAAGAATTAATAAAAGTCATTTAAGATTACATGCTTTAAAAATACTTGTACTAATATTATAGTAATAATAAATTAATAATTATATATATATATATATATATATGTGTGTGTGTGTGTGTGTGAATTTATATATTTTTAATAAAAAAAAACCTGTATAATATAATAAGTTTGATATGGAAGAGCGAGATCTTCTGACACAAGCATATTTCTTGCTTACTAGAAGCTCACAGCCTAAATAAAAAGAACGCATGTATCGAAATAATTTTTTTTTTCAAATATTTTGCGGGTTATAGAAGATTACGAAAATACATAACAATACAATATTAACATGTCGTGCTACTGTGCACACGTTTCCCGTACTAAAATGCTCATGCCTTTGATCTTAAAAAAAACTGGTAGCTGTAAAGAAATCTATACAAATAAATAAAATTGGAGTGTCTGCATGTAATATTAAAATATCTTTTTACTACATGCTTATGAATGTACATATATACTGTACATACACTAAAGTTCCAATTTTTGTCTGTCTTTTTGATGGGACTTTCACTGGCAGATAGTTGATATAATAAGAAGTGACGTTACTTTTATCTTAGTAATATTTAAATAAATAGTTTCCAATCGCGGGTAATATCACGCGACGGAGCTAGTCAATAATATTATAAATTAAACAATGAAGTTACTGCACTACTTGTAGTGTCCGATCATTGTTCTTTCCATGTCGGTGGGCAAAGGGTGAAACAAGTCCGGTAAAATGTTTGCAAAATTTGTATATACCAATTTCAGAGCGGTATGACTACAGTACCGAGAAGCGCTGGTCTCCAGGAGAAGCAGCAGGCTGGCTGCCACGGAGGGCCAGGTGGCGGCGGTCCACCACCACCACCACCCACTAGTAAGTTTCCTATTTGCCACTAAAAGTAGATCATTAGCCATTTGCTATTCGCAACAAGTATGTTTACGGACAAAATCAAAACCGACTCAAACTTTCTTAACCGACCCTTTATTTTTGCTCACAAGTGTAAATGCAAGCGACTTCAATTAACCTCTTAAGAGTAAAAGTTATCGCTGATATAAATATGTACCACTTTCAGGCCCAGCACTATTCTGTAAAGATAGTAGAAGACAAGTATATTCACGAACAAAAAAAAACGATAAATTCAAATAGAATCAAACGTTAAAAGCTATTACACGTGGGTTCTCTTTGTATTTACGAATTACGATAGGAATTTTACACAATAGAATAAAAATGAATCATCGAAATCGGATGGCGTGATTTTGAGTTATTCGTCCATTTGTAGCGCAAATATTTGATGCAATGGTGATTTTGTGTTAGTGTCAGAATTGGACCAAATTATGAATGTTATTATATATTATAAATGGGACCACATGGTAAGCACCAGCTTTCAAATGAAAGAAATGAAAATAATCCAAAGTTATGCGGTAACAAACGTAAAAAAAAATACAGGCGTATTGCTAATTTCTTTTTTGAAGTCGGTTGAAAATAGCCCTAACTGCGGTCTAATGCTTCCCATGAAAATTTTCATCAAAATTTCATGGGAAGACGACTTAAATTGTAAGAGTAGACGAGGAGAACATAATGCAAATTTATTTTCATTTAACTTTACAGACAGCACTGGCTAGATGACGTCTGGATGCCCTGATAACGTCCTGATGCCTTCACAATCCTCATAATCTTTGTTCCATGGACACCGATGATTAATAAACTATATATTCCAAATAAGTCTCTTACTTTACGACCTTTGACCAATCGGGAAGTTGTATTTATTCATAAGTTACACCAACACAGTAAACACCATTTAGATTTTTTTTAAATGACTGGCCAGAGAAGCTGGCCTTGACTGCTTCACCGGATTGAGAGGTGGCATCTTAGGTCGCTTAGCCTGAACCTCAATCGCTAGTAACTCGACACAAGGGTCCCCCAGGTGAGTCCCTCGGCTTGTACGGTTACTATGTTACGCGTAGGCATTCCGAGGGCGCTCGAGAGAGCCCAACCACGACTCGATGGGTTGCTATGTCACGGATAATCTTTACATTTAGATCAACTACATATATATAACAGTAAAAACAAAAATCGACTCGAAATCGAAACAAACATTAAATGCGAATGCCATCTTTGTATTTCCGAGTTATCGAAACCTAACCAAACTCTCATCAAAGTACTATTGACCATTCCAATAAAAAATAAATCGTCGAAGTCAGTTGGCGTGATATTGGGTTATACGTCCATTTGTCGAGCACATACTTAATTTAATTTTAAGACTTATATGGTTTTCTCCATTTCCATGGTCAGAATTTAACCAAATTAAAATAAAATGCAAATTAAAAAAAAAAATTAAAATCGATTCACCCAGTCGAAAGTTATGAGGTAACAAATATAATAAAAAAAATATGCAGACGAATTGAGAACCTCTTTTCTTGAAGTTGGTTGAAAAGAAGGTTAATGTACTTTTTGGGTGTATTAATGAAACAACATCGAAGATTTCATTAATTTAATCATTAATATGGCCGTCGAGTTGTACAAGAAAATTAAAAAAAAATCGTAATGTTTTTTAATCAATTAAATCATTTTAATGAAAAAAAAATAAAAAGGTAACTAAAATGGCGCTTTTAATAACCGAAAAAGAAATGTATCTAATAAAAATAAACACAAAATATCTTACCAAAACACAACAAAAAGCGCCATATGAGCTTTCTAAACATAACTAAAAACAAATACAATAAAAATGCAGCAGATGTGACAAAAAGATTTCGTCGCTTTATGGTAAAATCCACGTTTTCATCGATCGCACCTTAATAATTAAATGTCATGATAAATTACACTCACCTTACCACTGACTGAGTTTGCAATTGTTTATTGATTCTTGCTTTACATGCCTCGGTTACTTTAATATTTGTTTATCCTTAGTATATTATATCCTTTAGTATAAAGTCAATGTATGTTAAAATAGATGTATGATAAAATCAACTGATATTGGTTCTTGTTTAGCATCATCATAAACATTTTATGTTTTCAAAAGGGCAACCGAACATTCATTTATTTATAGACATATATATACATGTTTATATGGTTTATTTATTATTGTAATATATTAAGGGCTGTACAAGATCATAACGAAATATGAAAGCAACATTAGTATGTCTGTGACGTGAAACCATAAGATTTTCCTCTACCAAAAATTGCTTAACGAGGCTAAAGAGTTTTTACTTTAAAAATTTAATTAGAAGGACCACTCATAAGATAGTTTCAGGACGTTATAAAGGTCGCTAAAAGAAATTCGGCGTCTTCTAGCAATCTTAACAAGGTCTTCCACTTACAACAGGTCCCTTGGTCCTTGTGTAAGGACGTTTATAATGATAATGAACAACGATCCCGTAGAGTTTATCGTAGTTAATGGTGGATTACTTAGGAAATTTTATGATCCTATTTCTTGAACGCCAGCAGTAAAAGAGTGGGTAATGGTAATGCGTATGCCGTTCTGTTCTTTGGGGTACCCTGTTATTGTAAGAGCTCTTGCAGCTTTAGCTCTTGGTAGAGCTTATTCTCTTCTTCTTCCCTCTGCAGCGCTTCCCTCTCGGCTGCGATGCGCGCGTGTTGTTCTGCGATCACCCGGAACAGCTGGGCGTGTTTTGCGGCCGCCGCTGCCACTGCTTCCGTTTGGCGGGGAACTGATGAGACGATGTCTGAAACGAGATATAGTGCTTGAGTGCCATTTTATAACTTTAAAGACATGCTCTCTCTAAAATGGAAACCAAAAATCTGGAAAGTTAACCACCACGTGGTACCAATGGTACCAACAACAAACACGAGAGAGAGACGCTCTCTTGACAATCTCTAGGTCGTTGTTATTGTTGTCTGTTGCAGAACCATCTAGTGGTGTATTATAAAATTAATTACTCTTGAAGCTTATTGATTTAGCCTGCCCGTTCACCAGTAGATGCCACCTCTGATATTAATGTTTAAAAATAATAAAATCTTTTGAACTGCTTTGTTTGCTTCAGAGTTTCGGAAATACCACTGACGACATCCGATTATATAGAAACAATGAGCTCTTATATCTTTTTAACCTGTTAACAGCGATGATACGAAGAGTGCATAAACACTTCATACTTAGAGGTCAAAAAAAGCTCGAAACGTATGGATAAAAAAAATTGTATTGTAATTTGCAATTAAATCCCTCAAAATAGTTTTATGTTTAACAACTAATTTAAAGATAATAAAGAAGACGTTTATTGACACGTAGTGTTCTGTGGCTATAACTTTATAGAATAACGTTTTTAGCGTTTTTCGTATTCTTAAGTATACAAAGAACTTGGTAAAATTTTAACTCTGTTGTATGGCGGTAGGCTCATTTCAATTTCAATTTAGACCCAATAGGTTGGTGTAAAGTGGTCTCTTTGTACTTCAGTAGGGTTAAAAGCACGTCAGAGCTTTTCTCCTATGATATAACTATCAACTTAGATGTAACTTACTTTCAGGGTGGGCGTGTTCTTCCGCTATCTTGGCGTAGAGCTGGAAATGTCTGTCTTTAGCCTGGGCCACGGATTCAGAATCCGTGGGGTGCTCCGGTGGGACATCACTCAGTACAGGGTGGAAGCCTTCCCTGTCTGCTATGTAGTCTACAGTGCGCAGCTTCTGCCTGGGGTCTACATACGAGAAGGAACCTGGAACGTAATGGCACTTTTTGAATGAACGAGCCAATTTATAAGGGACATTACATGAGACTACTGAGAAGATTGTCTGTCGCTGCAGTGTTGAATGGTCGTGGTTACTAGGCGTCTCTCCACCCTTACTGCTTCTTTTCAACCGACTTAAAAAAAGAAGAAGGTTTATACCTATGGTTAACTATCGACTGGGTGAACCGATTCTGATGATTCTTTTTTTATTTGAAATTTTTACCGTGTGCGGTACCATTTCCAATTTACTCTAATTCAGATCAAATTAAATTTACTTTAAGTATATGTGCCACAAATGTATGAATAACTAGATAACACGCCAACCGATTTCGATGATTCATTGTTTTCTTCGAAAGGATGTACTTCAAGAATAGTTTGATGAGAGTTTGGTTAGATTCTGATTTATTTTATTTCGTTATATTCCTACGATAATCCGGAAATACAAAGCGTCCAAGCGTACACCTTTGATTTGAAGTTGGTTTTTGTTTTGGCCGACATTATACTTGTACTTTTACTATCCTCGCATATTCGTGCATAGGGATCATCACAGTCAGTCTGAGTCAGGTCCACCTCATGGGTGATCTAATTCGTGCCCTGGTGTCATTTTACCCTACTCTATTAGAATGGTAACGGTAAACGCATTTCTTCCATTGAACAAAAAAAAAGTTATTTTTTAAATTTGAATACCTTTGACAACACCGCTGCCATCGCTGACTTCCGAATGTTGACGATCAGCGTGGCCAGGGTACCTTCCGGCGGTGTAGGAGAAGGAATACGGACTGGGCGGGGGAGGCTCCGTCGTCGGTTCTTCTAGAATGTGGGACACGTCGCAGCTGGTCAGCGCCACCGTAGCCAGAAGGAGCAAGAGCTTGTGGCAGAGCATCTGGGAAAAGAGCGACTTAATTTATATTAAGTATAAGGGACTATTCGCGTGCTTTCAGATAACACGGTTTTATACTACAACGTTAATGAAGGTACTTCTATATATATATATAAAAGAGAAAGTGTGTGGGTATGTTCCATATAGGCTCCGAAACGGCTGCACCGATTGTAATAAAGCTTTCAGGGAATTTTCAGATTGACCTGGCGAGTAATCCTGTAAAGTTTGGTGACGATCGGAGCACTCCTCTTTTTGAACTGTCAAATACAGCTTTTATTTACTGTGATACTACTGCTACGGGTATGATATTGTTTTTACTGATATGTACATGGGTATAGGTAATGATCACCCGCTCGAGAATAGAAGAGAAGGAATACGGAGAGAATTTAATAATTTAATAAATTGTGAAAGTTAAATTAAATAATTAATTATCAAGTTTATTGTTTAAATAAAATAAAGATCAATTTCAGTCTGACGAAGCGGTCTGGGTACGCTAGTGAGAGATAAATGTATGTAAGTTATTAAAATGCCCAAAAATTTGAACCTCTTCAAAATGCGTCTTGATCACCGCAACGACCCTAATAAATTAAGGAATAGCTTATAAAACTTTAAAAAAAAATTGTAATTTACTTTATTTATTTCATTTAAATACTTATTAAAAGAGAAATATACAATTACAATGTAATAGGTATTTTACAAAATATTTACAAAAAATATAACTGTGCCAAACCGTCGTCGCATGGCAGTGTGCCCAGAAGGCTGGTAGCATTGGCACGTCGTTCGCAATGCTTAACCTCCGTGCAAGGTATAGGCCAGCCCTTTGGTCACCAGATGTGTCGACCAACCTCAAAAAAAGTTTTATAAACTACATTTCTTTCTACATAGAGTTACTTATAGTAATAAACATAAACAGTAATAGAATTTTAGTATTACTATAACTTAGTATAGCTTAGATGTAACTTGCGTAGAGGTTAACACGACAAAATATATCACTATATAGTAAATAAAAATAATAACTATAATTAATAATATATTTATAAGTTATTAAATTAGTAATAATTTCGTCTAGTCTGACCAATTAATTTAGGAATTATAGTAACCTCATTTGTCGGAGACTATTAAAGTTGCCAATTAATTATTAAAAATAATATTAATATCCTTAATCAAATAATTTATCCATAACGTTATATTTAATAAACGCTATTTTTATCTTCGTGAGATCCAAGATTGTCGTTGGAATTAACACGTATTCTTATATCAAGACGTTTAAGTGTCTTTTAACTGACTTCAATATAGAAGGAGTTTCTCATCACGTCCGTACTTTTTATATTTTTCTAAATATTTGTGCACTAATCTTCAATTCATCATCTTAACTGCATCCAATCCTGGACATAAGCCTGCCCCCATGATTTCCAAAAGGACCGGTTGTAAGCGGCTTGTATCCAACTGCGTAGTCTCCAATCGAGAATTTTTCGGCCCCATCGGCCATCAGTTCTGCACGCCTGTCCTGCCCTTTGCCACTTTAACTTGCAGACACGGTGGGCTATGTCGGATACCTTTGTTCGTCTATGGACCCCTCATTCCTAATCTTGTGCACACGCAGCGCCGTTATCTAAGAACCAATTATGGAATTTTTATCTACCAGAAGACTAGGTAAATATTTATTTTGTAGGCCTATGCCTACCTTTGCTTCTGAAGATTTACCACGAAACTCCTAAAATGTAAAGGATGCTTTTTGATCGTGATATTGATAGTTTTATGACAATGTAGTAATAATGACCGCGAATATGAAAGAATCAGGAAGTCATTTTTTTTTTAATTTTAAGCAAATGCTTGATCACCATTACCCTGGAAAGACAGACGCGGGCAAACTATACCAATCTTTTGCTGTTACGAATTATGAAAGACGTAGCGAATAGCGTTCGGTTTCGGATTCGTTCGGGTTCACAAAAAATCTCTAGCAGTACGGCTTGCAGTGTAATAATGGAACGCGGATGGTGGAATTAGATCATGCACATCGTGTGTAGTTTCGAGCCAATGAATGATGCGAGCCAAACAAAGGTGCGTTAGAAGCCACGTTTTGCAAGTAATAGGAATGTCGGAGATGTATATAAGAACTTGTTCGTATGACCTTTTCACCAATTGCGTCATAGAGCGAACTGCGATACAATGTCGGACCTCTAACCAAACAACGAATAGTCTCACAGAGCGTGCGCAGTTATAATTAAGTGTATACTTATTTACTATAATCAACAAGGGATAAAGTTCTCCATGTGCCTCTTTAAGTTTATTTAAATGAACTGACTTCACATATTTACTTGAATATTACTTATTGATTAAAACTACTCTTCTGTATTTAATCGCGTTTTAATATTATTTTTGAATTTCTAACGTTCGAACGTGAACACTTTACAGAGTTCATTTTTGTGGTGAGAGACTAATGCGTTTGTCACTCCTATTTATAGTAATATTAGTATATAAGTTACGGTCCGATTTGTAGAATAAGGCTATTGTACCCTGACTGTCGTAAAAGGCGACTAAAAAGGGCCTCTGGTTCACTGGCGAAGAGGGCCTTTGTCGTCCACTACAGCGGAACGAGGAAGAAGGTGACACTGATGGTCCCATATCGTCTTAGTACTGCGAGGGTGCTGGGGGAAGAAGTAATCTCCCCCGGGACGTGCTTCAGAACACAGTGCATAGGGGTTCCGGTTCCACTGGAGATCCCGGAGCCCCTAGCCGTGCACCTAATAAGGTCTCTGGGGGGTTTTGATCAGAAAGAGCCGAAATATCTTGTTGAAGATCCTCCCCGTCAAAAGTCTTCACCAGTGTGTGTTACCAGTGAAGACATATCGCACGTGGTCTCTCACTACGGGTCCCATAAGTAAGCTCACAGGCGCACAACGAGCTCTGAAGGGGCTATGCTCTCGAGCATCTCTACGAGATCCAGGAATGAGGAGATTGATAGACGAAGGTAATTGGCATAGCCCACAGCAAGTCAGCAAGTTGGAGCGTAGAAAAAATAGAGTTCATCCTAAAATGGCCATGAGAAACAGGGACGCAGCGGTCGCGGAAAAACTAATAACAATGCTACGGGGCGTCTACGACACGTGAACCAGAGTCTCCAACACCACCTTCAATCTTTAAAAATAGTATGTAACTGTAACACTCTTATTAACAAAACAAAGTAAACAATTAGAAAAGAACACGGACACAAGTCTGTGGTTGCGCTTTAATAAAAAAAAGCTCTGCTCGTTTTATAAAAAATGATGGTATTAGTCAAGTTGTTAACTGACTGCGCATCCGTTTGTTGAAGTCATGACACATCCTGTTTGTGTTTTCCCCGACCGTGGCGATATTAATAAAAGTGATATTTTATTAAGTTTGAAACGCCATTTGCCGAGGAGCGAGATCAGTGATGAGATCATCTTCATCTTAAACATGATCGTTTGTTTTGTTTCAATCACGACACGAGCTGCGCAATTAGCATATTATAGGTCGTATTTTATTTATTAATAAAAACACCACGTTTTTACTGCTTCTTGGCTATATGGCGTCGTGGTGTTGCCAGTGTACCTGGCTGAGTTTTTATTTTTATAAAAGCAAGCGCTTCACAGCGATCCCGAATGATGTTTTAATCGACTTTAAAAAAGGAGGAGGTTTTCAATTCGTCTGTATGTTTTTATTTTTATTTATTTTTCCTGTTGCTTACCTCATAACCGTTAACTGGGTGAATCGATTTTGATGATTCTTTTTTATCTGAACCAGGCACCAAGCTTCTCTTGTGGTCTAATTTAAATGTAGTCCAATTCTGACAATGATGTCCATGAACAAAACCATATGTCTTAAATTTGTATTAGATATTTGCGCCACAGATAAACGAATAATTCAATATCACGCCAACCGATTTCGATGATTCAATTCATTTTTTATTGGAAAGGATATACTTTAAGAGTAGCTTGATAAAATTTGGTTTGGTTGGGTTATTTTTATTTAGTAATCAGCAAAGGACTGAAATAGTTTGCCCGCGTCTGTCTTTCCTTCCGATTACAATGTGGGTATTTTCAAGAATAGAGTGAATAGGCATTTACTAAGCTAGTGCGCCTTACCATCCAGGGCTGCATTTCCACTTAACACCAGGTGGGATCGTAGTCAAGCACTTGCTTAGAAATAATAATAAAAAAAAGTAATATTCTTTCGATAATTCAGTAATACAAAGCAATACAGAATGACTATTTAATACCAATAAATATAATTTCTATATATATATATATATATATATATATATATATATATATATCTAACTTCTGAGTCTTCTCCCAAAAATGCTTTCTGTAAAATATCGAAAGGCTACCTTACCTACCTTATACATTTAACAACGCAACCGACTGTACCAATGATCCAGTTTTGAAACTACAACAATCAAGTACAAATGTAGCGAAACTGTGCCGAGATTTAGTAACACTAAAATACATGGCGCCTATAACTTAAAGCACTCTCCCTTTCCATATTGCGAAGAAACTTGTTCATTTGTTTTTATTGCTCTCCCACGCTTCGCGGGCTTATTCTGTACTAGATTCCGTTGGATTACGTTTTTTATTTATTTTCTAGCTGCGCCCCGCGGCGTTACCCGCTATTAAAAACTATATTTTTTCTTAAATAAAGGTGGCCTAAGTTACTCTATTTTTTTATGTGATTTAAACTAGTGCTTAGCCACGATCCCACATGATGTTATGTGGTGATATAGTCGAAAGATGGTACGCACTAGTTTAGTAAGTCTATTCACTCTACTCTTGAAAGAATTGGATGAATGAATAAATGAATATTGAGTATATTAATTTATTCATCCATTAATTACAACAATTAAATGTGTACATTACAGTAATTATGAATTTAACATATTGAAATAATATTATGATATATTATAATTGCAAGCGGTTTAATCGCTAATGCGATCTTTTCGACGTAACTTTGAAAAATTGATTTCTTTTTTTATGTGGTTTAAACTAGTACTTGACCACGATCCCAACTGATTTTAAGTGTTGATATAGTCGAAAGATGGTACGCGCTAGTTTAGTAAGTCTATTCACTCTACTCTTGAAGGCTTCGTACTTGGTCGGAAAGACTGACGCCGGTAACTTGTTCCACTCCTGTGCTGTACGCACGACGAACGATAAACCAAATCGCTTCGTAGTATAGCAGCTTTCAATCTGTCACTAACGTTAAAACGTTTGCAATTTTTGTCTCAATTTTCTTTTATATTTTAATTTATTTAGAAAAAGATCTGTAGTTGCTTTTCGTTTTACCTGTAATTGATGGAATGTAATTGACGACATCGTTATTCGATCGCATTACGATCGCAATGTCGGTCAAGAGTAAGCCACGGCCGGTCTCCGATGAAAGTGACAGTGGTCTAGTGACTCAGGTCAAGGTAGCTCTGGTGGTGAGCCGACCGGCATATGGCGAATTTTTTTTGGAGCAAAGCAATATATTCATGAGAAATTACCACTTACGTATATACGATACATGTATATACGTTGAATTCTGGAGTTATTCCGGTCACTTCTCCCAGCGCTAACGCTTCCCAAAGTGGTATTTAAATATAACTATTTGAATGTCTTGCTGGTCACCCGATAAAATCAAGCGAACGGGTCTTGATTCGGGTGCCTTCGGATCGGTATGTAATCGCGATTAACTGCCTAAGCCGAGGTCTCTGGGGCTTTTACACAAAATTACATTCAATAGAGGTTCAGGCTCTGTTTAAGAGATCTGCTGTCTCTCAAAGCCGGTGACATTGTCGCGGTCAGCTTCTCTTGCCAGTCAGCGTAGATTCATGAAAACATTTTTTCTTAGATAACTTAATTGTAACTTTCGTTTGGTCTAAAGACTCCTTTTTTTTTCGGGGGCATCGAAAGGTGGCGTTGGTATCGCCTCCTGCGCATCCCGACTCGCCGCCTGCGGAGGGAGGGAGGAGGAAGGAGGATCTAAAGACTCCTACCGCAGTGTAGAGAAAATTTGGTCTGCACCGTATAAAATAGAGTAACTTAATTAATAATTCTCTTGTATATCTGATTTGATTCATTGTGGAATGCCACTACATTCCATTTTGTTTTTTAATCTCTTTTATTTTGGAACCGTTACGTACAATTTTAGTTTTATATGTTCAATAACTGTTACCAAATTTTGCAAAGTTTTTAATACGCTTATTTCCTCGTAGCGTTTGCACAAAAATTATCACATAGAATTACGAAGACATTGATGCAACGATAGTTGCAAATAGGGAATAGAATTGAGTTTGTGTTACAAACATTTTTTGTTGTTATTTGTTTGACTACATTTATTTTTAATTAGATCTCAAGATAATTTTGAAATATATTTTATATTTATTGATATTTTTCGCACACACATACACATTTTCTAGCACACATGATATACATACACATTTTACATTCATATTATTTTTCCTTCTCCAATCCTCGGCACACATCTCCCTACCAAACATATTAGGGAGATTAACTCCGAGTTTATCTTAGGAACTAAAAAATTAATAATTAATGCGATACTAATAATTTGTGTGAGTGTGTTAGTTTAGAGTGGGTGCATGCGAGGATGTATGTGCGAGTGTGTACATGAGCGTGTATTAATGAGAAATATGCCAAGGAACTCTAAAAATAGTATTGAATAATTATAGTCTTTGATTTGAAGTCGGTTTTTGTTTTTACTCGTAAATATCCTGGTAATTCGTTCGATACGATATCCCTGAATATTCACGGTTATGAAATGTTTTATTAAAGCGATGTGTTGGAGTCTATTATACAAAATATTTCGTGAAACGACGCTGGTAATGTCAGTAATGTTAGCAACATTTTTTTAAGTGTTTTAAGGTGGGCGTCAAAGCTTACGTACAGGGAAGTGGGCTCGCCCACTTTAATCTTTGACACTGTCGATTCTATTGTATTCTTCACATAATTTAAAGTCATACACCGCTTACATTCATTGTATTGTGCATGATAATTATGTAATTGAATTTATATGACGAATATATTTTTTCACTGCCTTAAATAGAATTAAGGGTCATCAAACATATCGGCACGACGCGGAAGTTTTTTTCATGAGAAAATTAGTCTACAAGAATATTTTTTTTTCGATGTACCTGCACATGTAACCTGCCTATACTGCTTCACCAGATTGAAAGGTAGATAAAGCTCTTAGGTCGCTTAGCCTGAACCTCTATTGTTAGTACGCAAGAGTTCCCCCGGTGAGGATAACCTCGGCTTGGGCGGATACTTTTGCATGTAACTAGTTGCTTCCTAAGGATAAGTAGGGACATTCGAAAGCTAAGCTAAGTTTAAATGCCACTTCTGAAAGTGTTGGCGTTGGGAGAAGAAGCGACCGAAGAAACTCCTGCAACGCTCCTAACATTTTTTTATGACGAACTGCACAGATTTGCCAGAGAAGCTGGCCTCGACTGCTTTACCCGATTGAGCCACCTGGCATAGCTCTTAGGTCACTTAGCCTGAACTTCTATAACTAATAACTCAACACAAGCGTTCCTCGGCTTGGACGGTTACTGTGTTAAGACGCTCCTAACACCTAACGGGTGGGGATATATAAGAAACGTGCAAAAAAGACCACATTGAACTGTGTCTACTCTATGTGTATGTATTGCTTTTAGATAACCTTACACACACAAAAGGTGCTGATGTGACGCGAATACTGATAATGCGGAATATTGGAAGGCTAATACGGAATACTTAGTAAATTTATGCGTTGGTTGAGTTCCTTGTTTTTTATTTATAGTCTTATGCGACATGGATGATTTTTAGATTTAGATAGATTTTAGATGTAAGCTATAAGTATAGCTAATAAAATATAAGATATTTTTAAATCAAGTAAAGTTATGTGCCCACCAGTAGGACATAGAGGGGAGAAAAACGCTCGTTGTGAACAAATGAAGACTACCAAACTGGGATCGCTTGACGCACGTCCTTATTCATCATTTACGCAGAGGGCACGTGTCCAGAATCTGAACGTATATACATAATATATAACACCTGAGCGACTTTTATTACGTTAAAAAGTAATTGATTTTTTTTACGAATCTTCGCTGATTACGCAGAGGATTTTTTTAATGACGAACTACACAGATTGGCCAGAGAAGCTGGCCTTGACTGCTTCACTGGATTGAGAGGTGGCATAGATAGCCTGAACCTCTATCGCTAGTAACTCGACAATAGGGTCCCCCCAGTGGGGGTAACCTCGGCTTGGACAGTTACTATGTTACGCGTAAGCATCCCGATCCGAGGGCGCTAGAGAGGGCCGAACCACGACTAAGTCGATAGCTATTTCACGGATAATCTAAGGGACATTCAAAAAGCTAAACTAACTTTGAGTACCACTTCGGAAAGCGTTGGCTCTGGGAGAAGAAGTGACTGAAGAAACTCCAGCAATGCTCCTAGCATGTAATGGGTGAACGCAGAGGATTTCAGTACAAGTTACACCGGATTGGAGAGGCGTTGTGCCTGAACATATATTGGGTGCAACACCCCGGCTTGGACGGTTAATCTAATCGGGTTAGCTTTCCGAACCGAGAGCTCCACGTATCAGTCAGTAGGTTTTTGGAAGGCAAAACTAATAGATAAATACCTAACTTAGATTATGTTTTAACATTCTCCTACAATTTTGAGGTCCCAGGATCCCAACACTGCTATTACAAAAATATTAAAATGAACCTTTAGTAACATAATTGTTGTCGATTGTTGCTAGTCATGGTAATTTGCTAGTTTAATTGTACTACTATAGTTTACCGATGGCGTGTCACTTACACTTAAATATTGTTTCAATTGTTATTATTTGGTTAATCCGCACAATGGCTTAATGGTTTAGGGTACGGTTCGCAAATCGTAAGGTTATGGGTTGGTATCTACCAGGCGACTATTGACGTGAATCATCTCCTAACACAAGCATTTTGGAATGCTTAACAAGGATGTAAAAATATTTGTGAAAAAAAGATTATGGTTACCATTCATTTAAAAATAATGGTACCATCACACATAGCGTTCAATTCATTATGATCGACCAATGGTGTAATTAGCATATTACAGTTTTTTGGCAAAATGACAATTGAATTGTAGTGTGGGTTGTCATAGTAGAAATTCATTAACAATAACAGGCTTGGAGGACCCAGCAGCAACAATCTATTACGTAATAATGCAAGTACCTCGAAGACTATTTCTACAGTTGGTGACATCATTAATTTTTTTAGTGTTAAATCGCGTTATTAGTCAGCAAAGTCTCTCAAGATACCCGAAATATATTTAATCCATTATATTGTTGCTTTTAAAAACTAAATCTGTATGTATGCGCAAATAAAGTTACCAAATATCAGTCTACATTCATGTTAATTGGCATACGCCCAAAACGCTGCCTGAATACGCGATACATTGTCATGATACTAAATAAATAAGGCAGTCTATTCAAACCACGAAATGCTGTTACATTTGCTATTCAATATAAGCGCGAAGAAGTTTATCTATTTGTAACACAGAGCGTTGTTGAATTTTAACGTGACTGGGAAGCTTTATATAGTTTAGTTAGACAATAGGCGTACAGTTCATCTGCGCGGCTGCATTAATAAACGTAACGACGTAGGCAATGGATTATAATTAATATAATGCCTATAAGAATAACCAAATTACTTCTTTTTACTAGGGGGAAATCGTCAAAAGATTTTGGGGAAGGCGCCTATTATTAGAGATATTTACTCATTAAAAGTCACCGATTGAAGTCCTCGGTGCTCGGTGAGTGACTCCGAGATCTCCAGCGAACTACGAAGAGTTACATCCCAGCACTCTCACATAGGAGATTAATTCTAGAAGCCCAGGACTGCATCAGCTATCTTCTGTCCAATGCTTTATGGGGCCTAATTGAAACCAAGTGACAGACATATTTTGAAATTGAAATTATATCAGCGCTAAGAGTTTTTACATTGAAAGAATATAGATGAAAAAAGAACCTCTTCTTTTGAAGTCAGATAAAAACTAACCTAGGTTAACACCGTTTCCGTCTCGTTAATCGGATCAGTGCGGAACTCGATGCATAATTGTTGCACTCGCAAAACACTGTGAAGAATGTTCTGCGTGTGTGGCCGGTATTAACATAGCTTATATAAGACGTGCTTGGTGTCTGCAGCAAGGAACAACTAGTACTATGAAATATATTTGTACATAGCTTAATGGCAAGACGTTGGAATTTGCGATATTTTTGTCGGATGTTCAAACCAAGCCGGCTTCTACAAATTACTTTTCTGTTTCTATTATTCAATAAAACCACATCGTACAAGAAAATATTTGCTTTCAAAACTTGTGCAAAAAATTATTTGCTTCATCAAATTGTTCATACATTAGTTAATTCGTCTATTTTTTTTTTGACGAACTACACAGATTGGCCAGAGAAGCTGGCCTTGACTGCTTCACCGGATTGAGAGGTGGCAGAGCTCTTAGGTTGCTTAGCCTGAACCTCTATCGCTAGTAACTCGACACAAGGGGTAACCTCGGCTTGGACGGTTACTATGTTACGCGTAAGCATTCCGATCCGAGGGCGCCCGAGAGGGCCGAACCACGACTCGGTCGGTTGCTATTTCACGGATGCGTCTATTCATTCAATTATTCATGCTTTTAAAAATTCTTTTAGAAATTCAAGCACTTATTCACTGCTAAAATTTGTCGCTAGTAAGCTAACGTTTTTGATTCATGTTCGCTCTATTGACATATAATATTATGTTTATTACTTAATATGACAATTGATAAATCAGTTATAGTCATATAAGCGAAAAGAGTAAATTAAATAATATTAAAGTAAATTAATAGGGTCTATTTTTCAAATTAATATCACGCACATTCTTGTTAAACATACCAACTAAGCTTAAGCGTGTGCTTAGATGATTCACGTAAATAGTCGAATGGTGGATAAGAACCTACAGCCTTACGATTTGCAGACCGTACCCTAAACCATTGGGCTATTGACGCTATCTTGGTATACTCGGGGCAAAGTCATTATCTGACAATGCAATTGAACGCAAGCATGTGACTATAGCGTGTTAGACGTCGTCATGCGGTCAGTGATGTGCGAACGGCTGACGTGTTAGCCAACGTCGTGAAGCAATATCATCGCATCCGTCCAACAAGTTGCGAGAGAGACTCTAATACACTTTTATTATCACTATACCCGAGACAGGCTCTAGGTAGACTTCGGTCAGCTGATACTAGTAAGTCGTGGGCTCTGATTCACCATATACTATGATGAAAGAAGACATTTTTCGATCTGATTGGATGTCAGAAGGTCATTAATCCTCCGTGGTTTGTTAGGACATTGCTTGCTGTAAAGCTTAGATAGATAAATACTTTATTGCACCAAAATACATGTATTAATGCAAAGAGCTGTGGTAGCTCAGTGTCCGGGAAGTTGCATAGTACGTTAGCAACCCGAATTCGATCCCCGGTGGCCAGCACCAATAAATTTGTAGTTGAAATTCGGACTATGCCCTTATACACTCTTAACAGAGAAGTCCAAAAGTGCCCAACAGTGGGACATATATTAAGGATTTTTTTTTAATGACGAACTACACAGATTGGCCAGAGAAGCTGGCCTTGATTGCTTCAACGGGTTGAGAGGTGGCATAGCTCTTAGGTCGCTAAGCCTGAACCTCTATCACTAGTAACTCGACACAAGGGTCCCCCCGGTGATGGGTAACCTCGGCTTGGGCGGTTACAATGTTACGCGTAAGCATCCCGATCCGAGGGCGCCCGAGAGGGCCGAACCACGACTCGATCGGTTGCTATTTCACGGATAATCTATGGGACATACAAAAGCTAAACTAACTTTGAGTGCCACTTCGGGAAGCGTTGGCACTGGGAGAAGAAGTGGCCAAAGAAACTCCAGCAACGCTCCTAACATTCAGATTGGGATCTAGGTATTTGGTTTCTGTAACCCATGGAATAGTTGGACGCAACGAGGTGGAGACTGAAGTCGCCTCGTCAAGTATTTCGTACAAAGTAGTTGATTTCTATTCTCCATTCCGAAACCAATCCCCTAGGGCATCGGCCGCAGTCTGGAGTTTTTTGAGAATTATATTAAGGATTAACTCACTCAATATCATAAGTTAACAACAATGTTAAGCGCCAAAAAAATTCTAGTATTCATTGCATCATTTCACCTTGATATATTTAATTAAAAATTTACAGACGCACGTCAGCTCAGGCAATGACCTTCGCTAACGGCCGAATGTTAGTGAAAATATTTAATTTTTAATAGTCATAATGAAAGGTCAGATTGGTTACGTAAGCTATGCTAATAATCAACACGGCTGCGGGAAATAATTTATCGATCGATTCGGGAAATATTAAATGGTAAAGAAGCTACTCCATTTTGTTAGAAAAGCAGGAAAAGAGCAAACAATATTTGTCGCTAGCTGAAGAATAAGGAAAAACGAAGTTAGGTCATCGGCGGTCACACAAAATTGCAACAACAAATTTATTGTTGCCGGCACCAAGGACCGAACTCGGGTTGGTAGCTTACTGTGCAACTTCAGGCAACCACCCAGATACTGAGCTACCACAGCTTTTGCTCTTATCTCTAATACTTATTTAATAAAATACTCGTAAACAAAATGAAGGGTCGGTTAAGAAAGTTTAAATATCTCAGAAGACAAAGACGCTAGCTAACTGAAATAAATTGTGCATGATAGACAATTAAATATCCTTAAAATAAAATAGAATGTGATGTAAGAGTTGCCAGTAAGTATTAAAATTGAAATAAAATTTAATGATAAATACTTTATTATCCAAGTTTATGTAAGATATCCTTTTTCGTTTTAGTTTTTGTTTTTTAATGAAATATAAAATGAACAAAATATTTTATTTTAAGAATATTTAATTGTCTATCATGCGCAATTTATTTCAGTTAGCTAGCGTCTTTATCTTCCAAGATATTCAAACTTTCTTAACTGACCCTTTATTTTTGCTCACGTCTATATTTTATGGTAGCGGGAATAACTTTATCGTTTCTTTCAGCATTACAATTTATTGTGTCATCATGTTTGATGTTATGGCTTCTAGTTATTACCAGAATAGACATTTTTTAAGAAAAAACTGCACAATTACAAACAAATTTAGTTCTATACTATAACCTAACAATAAATATATTTAAAAATATTTACCAGTGATTACAATAAAAAGAAATGGGAAATTTTAGGCAAAAAAATAACGCGCAAACTAAAATATTTATCCTGATTTTCTAGCAAGGTCATTATAAATTAAATCTGAATTTAACTTATGAAGAATATAACTTATTAATATCTAAACTTATTTATTTAATTATTCTTTATTTGCACACAATACAAAAAAAGGTACAAATAGGCGGACTTAATGCCAGTAGGCATTCCCTGCCAGTCTACCTTGGGGTTGTGTAGAGACAAAGTAACGAGTGCAAGCTATGTGAGAAAATAATATATAAAAGAAAACTATAATAAATACATGCATATATAATATACATACCTACTTACAAATATATTAAATATATAAACATAATAATTATATATAATAATAAATAGATATATATATAATTATAGATGGATAGGACAGCAATTGTCAAACTATTCCTTGCTTAGGTAAAGCTTCCATAGTAAATGTTTTATATATCTGTTAAGGATCATTTTAGTATAATATTATATTTCTTTATTTTATATTATAATCAAATAGTTATAATAATAATTTTATATTTTTATCTTATAATTTAGTCTAAGGTTGTTATTTGGTAGTTGTTTGAAGTAATGATGAGTCTTAGTTACTTTGAATAAATGAATAATTATTGAGACAAACGTTTTTGTTTCTCCCTTGAAGGGGTTAGCAAATTTCTAGTAGTGTTACTAGACGGGAATTAATTATCTATGCGGCAGGTATTGAGGAGTACCGCCTTCTGCATTGTGATGTATGTGTTAGGTGGTAAATGAAGGGTTCGGATACTATGATGGAGATGCTTCGGAATAACGCCAGTTGTGGAGAGTACTATTGGCACTATTAATGTTTTATCTAGTTTCCATATCCTAGTCACTTCGTCTTTTAAATCAGTGTATTTCGTTATTTTTTCTGTTATGGATTTTTGTATATTATGGGTGTTAGGTACAGTGACGTCTATCAGATATGCTGTTTTGGAATAATAATAATTATTATTATGATTATTTGTATGATGATGAAGTATATTTTAATTTGAATCGATATTTGCGCCAACATACACGCTCTCCTGCATTCTCTACTCCCATATGATATAATTATGTAATAAGTCCAGCAACTTCAACCAATGTAAAAGCATTAAAAGAACGAACATAAAAATACACTACTTACATTGTAATTGTATTTAATATATCCTATAATTTATAATTAAAAAGTCATTTTTACGCGAATATTAGATAGATATATGTACAAAGACGAACTTAATGCTATTTAGCATTCAAACTCGTCGTATAAAAACTATTTTATCACGTTTTAATTTAATTTTTGAATTCTCGACGTTTCCAACACATTACAGTGGAAGCAGTGTTATTTAATAGTCAACATTGTCAATAGTCAACAACCTGATTCTGTATACTATTGTATATCGTATTCGATTAGTGAATTCATTCCCGGGTTTTGGCATGGAAAACTTTTACCCCCCACCGGGAAGACCCTTGTGTCGAGTTACTAGCGATAGAGGTTCAGGCTAAGCCACCTAACAGCTATGCCACCTCTCACTCCTTCATTAAAAAAATCGATTAGTGAACTTTCTCAAGGACTTTCTTGTTGCTCGATCTCCCTTGAAATTCATCCAGCTGGTCCTTTTTCTGCCTTTATATGCAGTAAGCAGGAATGGAATCCTGTTAAAAGGACATCGTAACCAGTGCAATTTCTGCTCTAACATCTTTAGTTGAGAAATAACTTAAGGCCTGATAATATTTTTAACAGTCCTTGGTATGGTGAATGTGCAAAACATGTTGTTTCGTGGCAACTGCTGACTTCAACACTATCAATTAAAGTAACCTGTATTCCAATGACAATAAGATTCATTATCCTTTGAGTTTTATATTTTAGTTATAGATTGCAATACACTTGATAAACGATGTTTAGGTAACGAATAAACCGAACAACTTTCTTCAATATTGATTTGATTAGTATAGATTCGCGATTAATGCAATTGAAAAACATCTTGCGTAAAATAAATTGTTAACTCGTAAAAATATAGTGTACTGCTACGTATCTGCTACAAAAAGCAGATAAGTATTATCACGATAGTTTACATTAAAAAGACATCAACGCGAGAACATAAGAAATCGTTACACAAGCTTAAAGTGTTTTGAGGCAACAAGAAACATATTTGTCATGTATTTACATGTAAAAAATAATAATATTCTTTTTCTTGTATAAAACCTCCATAGTGGAGTCTATACAGGTTTATTGTGATGTCAATGAAAAAAGACTTTTAGTGATGTCAAATAGAAAAAGAATAGAAGATGTCATAATTTAATTTATAGTTTAGCAAAAGCAGGAATAAACTTTTGTTGTGGTTTCTTGAATTACAGAGCAACAGAGAGTTATTCTTGTTTTATTCTTATTCCGTATACGTCTTATGTACATATTTTAATTTCGTATCGTTTACTGTAAAATGTTTATGTATTTGGAAATCGGTATCACATCACTAATACGTAGGTACTTTCCTGGTTTCCGTTTCTTTCAAAATCACTAACTAGAATGCCTTATTCGATTATATTGGAAAAGTCTTGTTGATACCATATTAAAAGACTGAACCAAACAACATTTTTTAAACTTGTTACTTAATACAACCGGTTAAATTGTCAACTAGGCAATTATTTGTATTCATGTATACATATATTTAAACGTATTCTTCATTCAAACGAATTCATCAAATTATTTATTTGCCCACTTATACTGTTCTTTGCATATTTAAGTTCGGGGCCGTGAATTAACTGATTTAACGTAAAAAATTATACATCGTACGACGATACGACGTTACAGTAAAGAGTTATACATATAAATAGCCCCACCCCTTAGATGTTAGGAGCGTTGCTGGAGTTCTTCGGCCACATTTTCTCCCAGCGCCAACGCTTCCCGAAGTGGCACTCAAAGTTAGTTTACCTTTTGAATGTCCCTTAGATTATCCGTTAAATAGCAACCGACCGAGTCGTGGTTAGGCCCTCTCGGGCACCCTAGGATCGGAATGCTTACGCGTAACATAGTAACCGTCCAAGCCGAGGTTACCTCTCACCAAGGGGACCCTTGTATCGAGTTACTAACAATAGAGGTTCAGGCTAAGCGATTTAAGAGCTGTGCCACCTCTCAATTTCGGTGAAGCAGTCAAGGCCAGCTTCTCTGCCTCTGGCCAATCTGTGTAGTTCGTCATTTAAAAAAAAACATATAAATACATGTGTTATGTTATTTCTATGAAATCTGCCAGTGACGAGGCGGAAACGCGAATAAGTTTGCCATCTATAAGGGTGGTAGGTAGCTCGTGTTTTAAGAAACTGTTTCTTCATAGCCTAAGGGATGTTGCGCCGTCTGATTTGGCAAGGAAGTGTGTCGACGTCCGGTAGACGAGACGAAATTTATGTTTCGTGATAGGGTGGTAAGGTGAAGCATTTCCAACCCACGGATTGGATGATGCGAATCTAAAAAGAGCTTTAATGTTATTCAAAAGATATATTAAAATAAGTGAGAAGTAATTACTAATTTATTTATTATTAATTAAATCCATAGCCAGAAGTGCCGGCAAGGTCTCTTTCCAGCAGTGGATAGCCACAGGCTGGTGATGATGATGATATAAACCATAGACAAATGTCATAGAAGTATTAATATTTGTCTATTTCTATAAAATATATTTGGCGGGAAATATCGATGGCACGGATTTATTTGAATACGTTTTTAAGACTACCAGTCTTTTTAAGATCCGCATTCTTTTTGGAACTCGTTTTTTTTTTTCATGAACAAGAAATAGATGTGAATAATTTATTTCGCGCGTGACATATACATACACGATATTCAAATGAACAAAATTTTATATTTTACTGTGCGTATTTATTAACTGTATTAAAGATATAATCGTCTATATATGAAACAAGATATGTTTTAATATTTATTCGTATTCCGATTATTACAAAATAGGAACCAACATTAAAATACACCGAGAGTTGAGGTCAACTTTATAATACAGCTTTCTTAATCTAAATTATAAATTCCTATATAAAATATGTTAAATTCCTTTAAAAAATACTAAATCTTAAACAGTAAGAGCTAAGTTAATTTACCTTAGTTTTTCGGAACCAGATAAATGGTATTAGCACGAAGACGAATGTCACTCACTTTTGTATATGTCGCACGAATCCACGAAACGACCGGTCGCTCGAATGCACGGCACTTACTGACTTACTGACTGTTGAAGGTGAACGAGTGGAGTGAGTGAATGAAATAACGTTCGAGAAGTATGTATTACGGGTACGGGAGTTTAAATAGTCTGTTATAGATGATTTGGCGGGCTTTACTTTCCATTATTTAATATTAATATAATACTGATCGCCTAAAATCTAAGTGTTTGACTCACGGGTGTGAGAGTTTTTTATAATTGTATTATTGCGTCAAATATACACTGGCAATACAAAATATTGTGCAGTTTAATAAATGAAAGTGAATGTTGAACGACGAATTCCGTCAGACATTTAGAAGTATCCTATGTGTGATACTGCCAGCCCTGGGCTAATAGAATAAGGCTATGATATCCTATCCCTGTCATAAAAGGCGACTAAAAGGGGCCTCGGGTTCAAGTTCGACAAGGTTGGGGGCTCTTGTCGTCGTGGATCTGAGAGTACCTTACTCTAAGGCTAAGCAATAATAGGGTACTGTAGGAGATAACTAAAAAAAAGAAAGAAAGAAACATTTATTTGGTACAAAGAATAAAATAGATGCTTGAAACTCCATAATTACAATTGACTGCACCAAAATGAACGCAGATGAGATTATCGCCTATGCGTGGTTTCAGTGAAACCATGTGTTTTAAGATAAATGACGCAAAGTTAAATATATATAAGATAAATAAAATCTCCTATTATAAAAACTTTATTTGTTCTCTCAACTAAACTAAAAAAAGCCACTCTTCCTTCGGAAGTGCTTCGGCCTAGTACACACTATGTGTTCCGCTGGAGATCCCTCACCATCCTCGCTAACAGGGAGGTTTAAGTTAGTAAAAATTTTCCTCGAAAATAAAATGAAGGTATGAGACTGTTTCGAAAATTTTAAGAGTCAATACAATTTAAGGATTTTCTAAAAAAACTTTTCTCAATGTCCAGTAACGCACCTGCAGCGCTATTGGTGTTGAAGATTAGAGGCGATTGTGCTCACACAATCATCTATTGCTTGCTCATTTGCCCTTAAAACTCTTAAGTAAAACTAACCTTTTTACAGGGCTTTTCAAGTCGCAAATCTAGCGGAAGTGAACTTAACGAGCTTTAATGGCACAAATTTTAACAAGATATTTTTTTTGTATTTAAGAGAGTGAAAAGAAGTTATTAGTACTTTATTCATTTTGAGGCAAAAAGACTTAATAGACATTTGTAATGGAATAATTGCAACAGGCGCTAGGAAAGTGAAAAAGTATGTTATTAGTACTAACCAATGACCGTCAGATAAGTCGCTTATCCAATACAATATAACTGCTGCCTATAACGTTATATAGAATCAAACTGGTTATACTTGCATATGTATACGATCAAACAATAGACATGTAACGTCTATGTCTACTCTATAAAGTCTAAGTTTAATTTTTAGGCAAAAGAACTTAATAGACATTTGTAGTGGAATAATAGCGGCAGGCGCTATGGAAGTGAGAAAGGATGTTATTGATACTAACCAATGACTGTCAGATAAGTCGCTTATTTCATACACTATAACTGCTGTCTATAACGTTATATAGAATAAAACTGGTTATACTTGCATTTGTATACGATCAAAGAATAGACATATGAACATCGAAGTCTATAGATGTCTACTCTTTATGGTTTAAGTTTCATTTTGAGGCAAAAATACTTAATAGACATTTGTAGTGGAATAATAGCGGCAGGCGCTATGGAAGTGAAAAAGGATGTTATTAATACTAACCAGTGACTGTCAGATAAGACGCTTATTTCATACACTATAACTGCTGCCTATAACGTTATATAAAATAAAACTGGTTATACTTGCATTTGTATACGATCAAAAAATACACATCTAAACATCTAAGTCTAAATGTCTCTGCTACATAGTCTAAAAAAAGTTTCAGGCAAAAGGACTTAATAGACATTTATAGCGGAATAATTGCGTCAGGCGCTATTGTAAGTATTTACAAAATAGTGACATACTAAATATAGAGTATCGTTAGTATTATGCGAAATCAACAAATATTAAATTACATCATCTAATTCTCCCCGTAATCGTTTGCTCTCAATTTTCCCTACTACAACCAGTTCGTAGAGATTATCTGAATGTCTTCGGGCAATGTGGGCAAACCTGGTGGCAGGTAAGATACGAGTATATCTGGAAACCGACTAGCACTCCAGTAGATCGTAAAGACAATGTTTATCTATTGAGCTGTCATTGTTTCTTCTTCTTCTTCGAATGCCTCGCCATTACTGGAGGTTGGCCGTCAGCTCATTGAACTTTTTCTTGTCCTGTGCCACGCAAAACAGTTTTTCGACGTTGGCAATGGCGGTCCTCTCTGATGTTACGCAACCATGATTTTTTTCTACGTCCAGCGCGTCTCTCCCCTGCTATTTTGCCCATCATAATTAGCTGATATCTTTCGTGTCGTATGACATGGCCTAGGTTGGCGACTTTTCGCGGACAATTCGCGGTTTTTTCCGATGCACTGGACTACTCGCGCGTTGCATATATTCTGTGTCCAGCTAATGCTTAATATCCTATGGTAACGCCACACCTCGAAGGCTTCGAGAAACTTCTGCGTATTGGCCTTCAGAGTCCAGGATTCCCTACCGTACAACACTACGGGCCATTCTAAGTCTGAGCTTTATAGATAATTGGCGGCTGCAAAAAACTTTACCCATTCTTTTCACGCTAGCCCGGGCAATTCCATTCGGGGCTTGGATTTCTTGTTCGCTTTCCCTGTTTAGTAATTACTATTAATAATATTAACATCTACTTATTTCTTTTTCAAACATCTTAATTTTTAATAACTCTTAAATGAATACGCGCCACGGAAACTGTTGGTAACAAAGATAACTTGTTTATCTAGTTCTACAAAAATAATTTGACCTCCAACAGATTAATAAATAATCGTTTATTTAGACAAAATTTTATGTTTGATGTTTATAATATGAAGCGAGAATAGTCTAAGAGGCGGTTTGCGAAATGTAACATCAGAGCTTTAAGTTTACCATTAGACTATTGGCGTGGACCATCTCAATGGTATCGTAATATTTTGACAATGCACCCGTAGTCCCTATACGCCTACGGTGTCACTTGAGATCGGGTATTCGTTTCTCGCAGTTTCCAATTAAAAAAAGGTAGATATTTAATAGCACTAGCTGCGTCCCGCGGTGTTACCCACGATTGAATTATGTCCATTTCTGTACCCCTTTTATGCAAAATTTAATAATGATTGGTTGAATAATGAAAATACACAGTAATTAAGAATTCTTTGTGCATTTATCTCATTCACTCGAAACTTAGTTTTCTGCAGGGTTCAGTTCCTTTGAGTATGAATACAAAATCAACATAATTGTTTTTAATAATCATGATTGTATATTTTTTGTTGATTGTCTTTACGAACTAATAACATGAAGGAAATTGATTGTATGCAAATCTGTCCCAATTTTTTTCACGTTCCTCTAATTATGTCGGCGGATTTGGTGTAATTGAATTTAAAAATGTTTGAATAATATTATTATAAATAATTCGTACAGCGGTCTACGTAAGAGGACAAAGAACATTTCAATTTTTTATACTGCGTATTTTCATGTATAAAGCAATAAAAAAAAATTATTACTTACTGTCTTAAATACGAGTATGCTTCTAATTATCATTTTATAAAAAAATACATTAAGATTTTTTTAATATTATAAAGAAAAAAATCTATAGATTTAGGATATATTTTTTAAACGAGAATTGAAAACGAGTTTTCAGCTCCGGACAGTACCTACGTTTTAGTGTTTTAGTAAAGTTGCTACTCGAGTACTACTGGATGTAGAACGCTGATGTTTTTTGATTCCTCATAAGATGGTCTTTTCCCAGGCGCCAGGTTATCGTTACACTCCGGGATATCCTGTATATATATGTAAAATTTAGACACGACTGTTCTGCTCATTCGCTCCTACAGTGTGATACTGACATTAGACCTGCACTGTGTCTTAGGTATCCGAAACGTAACTCTGTATTTCCATCTTTACTAACTTATATCTCACTCTCAACTCTCAGCAGTAAGCCTGTGCACCAAGTCGTAACTACTGATATGCCGATCTTGCTCCACTTCTTCAAAAATGGCATCTATTTTACCCGCAATAGGGGGAACAGAGCGACGTGCATCTTTGACATCAAAATTTCCGGATTGAAAACGCTTAAACCAAATTTGTGCTACTCTCACAGACATTGCACTAGATCCATAAACATCGCAAATTTTTTTCGCAGCTTGCGTTGCCTTTTTACCATTTTTGTTGTAAAATTTTAAAATGCATTGAATTTCTTCATATCTAATGAAGAAATATGATCCATTTTAAAATTTTACTTTTTTTCTCTCATCTTGACAGTACGAAAAACAAATGAAAATCACACATTTTCTTAATTTGAATTTGGAATTATGTTCTTTAAAATTTAAACTTTCAATGATACCAAAACCAGTCAAATACAAATAGTATTTGCCAAAGAGATTACAATTTTTTTTAATGACGAACTACACATTAGCCAGAGAAGCTGGCCTTGACTGCTTCATCGGATTGAGAGGTGGCATAGCTCTTATTTTATTACAAGTTCATACATACTATAATGAGAAAAGACTAACCTCAACCTATTACATCACAAAACAGTTCATATAATACGAAGTTATGAGTGTAAAATATATTCGTAAAGAGCCGTCTTGTCGTGTTCAGGTCCGATACCATCTGCATACTCAAGCATACAAGTGTGTGTTTACGGAAGATAATCTTACACAGTGTCCACTGCCCTGGCTACAACCGAACGTGTGTTACAAACATCACTAGCCAGTTAACGCGGACGTACATATCGCTATTTAATTTGACGCTTTGATAGCGGTGGTGAGGATATTATACCATATTTTTGTTTAATACTTGTAAGTACATTTTTATTATTAAAAAAGCAGCTAACCTTTTTAATCAACGTCAGATTTATTTTTTTAACCGCCTTTAAAAAAGGATAAGTTTCTCAATTCGTCTGTCTTTGTTTGTATGTTTTAACTCAGAACTTTTAAATGGGTGAAGCGATTTTGATGAGTCTTTTTTTATTTGAAAGCTGGTTTTTCCCTTGTTGTCCGACATGTGGGTTTATATTCACAATTTGGGGCTACTGAGCCGCTTGGCTAACAATGCCCTTATACTCTCTTTACAAAGAAGACCTGTGCCCTACTAGCGT
Source organism: Meandrusa payeni (assembly GCA_029286785.1). Classification (NCBI taxonomy): domain Eukaryota; kingdom Metazoa; phylum Arthropoda; class Insecta; order Lepidoptera; family Papilionidae; genus Meandrusa; species Meandrusa payeni. Next base: position 10,714,108 of record JAGSMX010000009.1, on the reverse strand, counting down.
ACCCAGCCCGCTTCTTCTTTTTTTTAAATAATAAACTTACATCATTAGATATTTAACTCTCACAATATAGTAAATTATTCATTTCTCTTCTATTCTCTTTTCGAGCGGGTGAAGATCATTACCTACTCCCATGTACATATCAGTAAATACAATATCATTCTTATTATTCATACAAAAACATATCGGGCTCAAGTTAATGTCAAAAATAAAAGTACGACGTATGGCTTGTTTGAAAGTTCAAGAAGATTCCCTGAAAGTGTTATAGAAATCGGTTCAGCCGTTTCGGAGCCAAATAGAACATACCCACACACTTTCTCTTTTATAAAAATGTATGTAAAAAGTTACAGCCGATATTTGTATAAATAGATATAGGATGTAACTTTTTACTTCTAAATTTATATAGCCTTCGGGCACTCTTAAGTAGGCATGCTCTCTAATGGAGTAACGATAGAGATTCACTCCCGGGAGCCCTTGCGTTAGCATGATAGAGGTTCAGGCTGAGCTTCCAAATAGCTGGGCCACTTTTCGTAGAGATTTAATTTAGTGCTTGTAGAAGCTAACAGATAACATCAGTCATACAAATGCGTCATTCAATCATTTATCATATAGACAATTAAGTAACAATCTGTAATATGTAAAAACACAGAGATATTTTCTCAAGGCGATCCGGATATATTTGCATTTACAGACAAAATACGTATACATTTTTCCAAAACCACTACAACTGCAACCTTTGCATTAAATGATCAGCTTATTATTTTTTTTTTCAACCAACTCCAAAAAGGTTCACAAGTGGTCAGTATGTTTTTTTATAATTGTTATGTCATAACTGTCGACTGGGTTTACCGATTTTGATGTTTTTTTTTATTGAAAGCTGTTGATTCCTGTATGTTCCCATTTAAATTTGGTCAAATTCTGAAAGTGGAATTCATGAGAACACCATATAAGTATCAAATTTGCATCAAGTATGTGCGCGATCGACCTCCAAATAAGGCGCCGTAAATGGAACTGGATTGGCTATACCCTCCGAAGAGATGCCGATCACATTCCCAAGCAGGCCCTTGATTGGAATCCGCAAGGAAAGCGCAAGCGCGGCTGTCCTAAACAGACTTCGCGAAGAAGCTTCGGGAAGACATGGAGCGAGATAAAGCGTGAAGCCCAAGATCGAACGCGATGGAGGTTCACTGTGGACGCCCTCTGCCCCACCTAGGGGACATAGGATGATATATATACACACGATGATACGATAAATATGATACGATGATATATGCGCACATATATATACATATATATAGATATATATATATATATATGTGCGCTACAAATGGACGAATAACTCAATATCACGCTAACCGACTTTGATGACACATTTTTTAATGGAACGGATGCACTCCAAAATAGTTTAGTTAGGTTCTGATTAATTTAATACGTAATATTGCTATTCGGAAGTACAAAGAGGGTGTCCGCGCGTAATATCGTTCAATATTTGATTCGATTTGAAGTCGGCTTTTGTTTTACAGACTATTTTACTGTTAATTTTTTCTCTTCCTTACTTAAAAAAAGTAATGCTGGCGATATTTTTTTTTCACAAATTAAGTTATGTTTTGATAATATTTCTATAAAAAGTAAAATACAGAAAAATATCATACAAAATACAAAAACATTACAAAAACCTAACCTAGTGCATGCCACTGGCAACGAAGCAGAGCTCAAGCAACCGGTGGTTAGGGCGACATAGAGAGAAACCTGATGCGTGCCGTGTCCAGGAGTGCTGCCTTCTGTATCTGACCCTTGTCCCAGCCATCCAGCGCAAGTCTCTTAAGATGTTTATCATTATTTTTAACCATTCCAACTAAGCTTAAACTGGTGCTAGACGGTTCACGGCAATAGTCGGATGGTGGATTCGAACCTACGTCTTTACGTTTTGTAGACCGTACATCGCGTTTACGATCTATCGGTCTATGGTTGTGGACAATCCTTTTTTTAAACGTAGGCGCAAATGTGGTCACTAATGGACACCCGGCTGGATCTAGTAACGTTACTGAAACTTCTGTCGGCGGGTCGGCTTTTAAAATTTGAAGCCTTTGTAGGCATTCCCACATAACCATCGCCAACATGTAGTCCGGAAATGTATTTTTATTTAATTAATTTTCCAATAAAATTGCCATGGCACTAAATTTTAAATCAACTAGAAAATAATTTTCAAAATCGTTTAACAAAAGTCAGAATTATAAGTGCACAAATCTAAGAAATAACACAACCTAGAATTCGGTTGTGTTATTTCTTAGATCTCTTCCTTTTGTGTAGTCGGTTGAAAATTTAATATCGTGACAAAGCACTAACTCGGTCGTGAGTTTAAATATATGAGTAGAAAAAACCTCTTGAAATGTCCTTTGAACGTGATGTTGATAAAAAATAATTTTATGTGCAAAACGTTTATGACGTCTTATCGGATTTACTGTAAGTGCAGCGACTAATATACATATCGACACTGGAAAGCAAAAACGTAGTTAGTGAAACATATGGCCATTTTCACTTTTTTACGTCGTTGGAATCAGAAATAAAAAGACGCGTTGAATAATATATGACTAGTAACAATTACATGAAAAATAGCGAAAACAGGATTTTCAAGATTGACACTTCACGTTTATTTTTTGTACCGTAAAACGATTTTCTTTTAGGAAAACTCTAGGTTAATGCCGTGGTCAGCCCTGTAGATCTGGGCTGTCAAGAATAAGACTACGGTATCCCCTGCCTGTCGTAGAAGGCGACTAAACGGGGCCTCGGGTTCACTGGGTGACAAGGGTGGGGGCCTTTGTCGTCCGCCAAAGTGGACCCGGAAAGAAAGCGACATCGGCTGGCCCGTGTCGCCTTGCACTGCGAGGGCAGAGGGGGGGACCCCGGGAAGTGCTCTCCTTGAGTACAATACAGAGAGGCTCCGGTGCGTTCCACTGGAGATCCCCTTACCATGCACCGAGGAAGGGCCACCAGGTTTTAGTGGGTAAAAACCCCACATAACCGCCGCCTTCCCCCCAGAAGGCGGGGTATCTTTTTGTAGATTTCCTCCTCGTTAACAAAAAAAAAAGGTTAATGCCGTGGTACAATACTTATTCTACAAAAAATAATACATATTGTGTCCAAATACAACAGCTCTAGCTTTTAAAGTTGAAATGTTTTTCGTCTCTGGTGAACAATTTCATTTTTGTGGGTTACTACGTTTTTGTTTTTCAGCGTCGATATTTAAACATGCAACTTAATCGCCCATCATTACACAATAAAAAAAATACATGTATTATAGCAATGTAATTACCATATTCTTCCTAATTGCACATTTTCTTATTCACGTACCAGTTTTTAGTGGGATATAAACGAGTTTGTTGAAGGTTACAATTCTTTCATAAATACGTCTCTAGTTGTGGTTACATAGAAATACAGTCTGATAACATCTTAATGTCTGCCCCTTAATATCACTATATGTAGACATATTTAAAAACAAGTATTTTTACGCCTAGAAACTTCTTGATTGAGATATTGGTAGGTTTATGACAATCTTAAACTATGCTAAATAGTGCTCCTTCAGCCTTATAGTTCTGGTCTTGTAGAATAAGACAACGGTATCCCCTGCCTGTCGTAGAAGGCGACCCGTAGAGTTATTTTATTTTTTATTTATTTACTTTTTACACACACACACATTTTATATACCGACATGCACATACCCAAATATATTAGATACATATTATCATTATTATTATTCCATAGACATTTTCCTACTTCGGTCCTTCGGTACACATCTCCCTGCTAGACTAATACATAGCCTGTATTAGGGAGATGTTGTACCTAACTCCGAGTTAATTATGTACTAAAGTTTATTATATAACTTATATGATAGTCGTGTGTTTGTTAACTGTGTCGTGTGTATCCACAGTTTTATATGTACTGTGCAAATAAATCCTATAATAATCCAGGATGAATAAATTAAGCCAATTGTACCAAAAATCTTTTATTTTTGGGGATAGGGACAGTGGCAACGAAACACCAACACTCCTCTTCCCCTACGACTCCTCCCGGTCACGGAGGGCTACCGCTCTCCTGCAGTCTTCGACACACTCGTGGCGGGCTCGATTAACAAAAGAGGTGCTGCCCGGCCCTATTTCGCAGGTCGGAGTGTGGGTTCCTCTCCGCTTTACCGCTACTTACTCCACGGTTACTGAGCCCTTCGACACATCAAGCGGAGAACCCTTGGAGGTGTCTTATCCAGGTTATCAAATGTATATTGCAGGAACATGCCATCTGACGTTGTGAAGGAGTTTCCACTGGAAGAAGAGTACAAGAAGAAGACGGGGATTACTCCCCAGGACATCGCAAAGCTGCGGCAGTGGCTTAACACCCAGCCTCACCTGCCCGGGGATTATATAACAGGTAAATAAGATGAGAAAGTGATCTTTCTTTACCGCGCTCTAAGCTATCTAACTCTATAAATAAAAGGAGATTATCTTATATTATAATATTTTTTTTAATTCTGCTTCTCTTTTTAAGATAAATTGACTAATTATGCGATTATGCGACCTTAAAAGAAATGATCGACTTAAATGTTTCTTTTTAAATTTGTTACCTCATAACTTTCGACTGGACGAACTGATTTCGATGATTCTTTTTTTATTTGAAAGCTGACGCTTCCGTGTAGTTTCATGTAACAATTTTATTAATTCCAATTTTAAATGGCATCCCTTGAGAAAACGTATAACGTAGTCTTAAATTTGCATCAAGTATGTGCGCCACAAATGGACGAATAACACAATATCACGCAAAACGATTTCGTTAATTACTTTTTATTAGAAAGGTTGCAAGAGAAGTTTGATGTTGATTCTGATTAATTCTATTTCGTAATATTTCTACGATAATTCGTAAATACAGAGAGCGTCCGCGTTTAATAGCGTTTAACGTTTCACGATTCGGTTTGAAGTCGATTTTTGTTTTTGCCTGTAAATATACATCTATTGTTACATGACATTCGTGTATTCTTTAACCTGCAATTAAAGATCTCATTATGTGGACCGTGTGCGTGTATCAACAATTGAGATTAATTATACGTCTATATCGTGTATTTCCGGTTGTTTAAATCTATTATCGTGTATTACAAAGCATCTTCTAGGTGACATTGCATACAATGGCCCGAACCTGTTGTCACTGAATTTTTACCATGACAATACTGCAAGTCAATTTTCATCAAAAACCATTGTCTTTTAATTTTATGACGATCGTCCTTGGTTTTTATTATCCAATTTGACACTTACCGGGTGTCAATTTAAAGAGAACTTTGGTAGCTTAGTGTCCGGGCGGTTGACTCAAATTATCACGCTAGCAACCCGACTGCGACCAATCAACTTGCTGTTGCAATTATGTGCTGATTTACCACGAGCTCGGCGGTGACGGAAATCGATTTCGATGATTCTTTTTTATTACAAAGGATGTACTTCAAGAGTAGTTTGATGAGAGTTTGGTTAGGTTCTGATTCTAATATTCTACAAAATAAAGGTTCCGTCCGCGCGTATTACCGTTAAACGTTTGATTTCATTTGAAGTATTTTTTTATCCGTAAATATAGTTGTATACTTTGATAATATAATCTTTTTTCTTAAATTCTAAATTCCAATATCAACTCTTGTGTAAACATGAGCACAAAAATATTATAATGAGGTTCACACTAAGCGAACTATGCCACCTTTCAATCCGGTAAAACATTTGAAGCCTAAGCTTCTTTGGCTAATCTGTGCAGGTCGTCACAAATAACAAGTATATTTACGAGTAAAAACAAAACTCTACTTTAAATCGAGTCAAACGTTAAACTCTATTATGCGCAGACGCCCTCTTTGTATTTTCTAAACAGAACCTAATTAAAATACTCGTATAACATCCTTTCCATAAAAAAAGAATCATCAAAATCGGTCCACCCTATCGAAAGTAACTTAAAAAAACATGGTAATGAATTGCGAACCGTCTCCTTTTTGAAGTCGGTTAGAAATATTTTAATCTTATTTTAATAGTCGCAAATAGGTTGAGTGGTATACTATTATATAGTTAGTATTAATAGCCAAGTAATTGAATACTTATTATAGTAAGTGGTTATATTCTTATTGTAGTCAATTGAAAATTGCATGACCATTCAGATTTCCTTCAAATCACGTGGCTAAGCGACACTTAATTGGTGCCGGCTCTGGAAATCGAACTGGGGTTGCTAGCGTACTATGCAACTTGAGGCGTCTCTGCGATTATATATGGCATTAATTATTCTAATCACTCGTTCGACGCTGTCAAAGTAGTTGACAAGTTACGACAGTTAATTGAGGCTTAGAATAGGAATGCTAGGTCATGCGATGTGTTTATCTACAGTTTGATAAACATTTATTATTCATTAGCCGAAAGCAACATTGTGTGTTTTTTATTATTTTTAAAGGAAGCTATCAATATTTCTTTTAACCATTCCAACTAAGCTTAAGCTTGCTTATATATATATAAAATTATGGGGTATTATTATGGGGTATATATATATGTATATATATATATATATATATATATATATATATATAGAGAAAGACCCAAGACAAGGTGGGAGAGTGTGCTGTCGAGAGACATGAGGGAGTGCAACATCACCAAAGACAGAGCGAAGTGGAAAGCTAAAATCAGGAAAGCTGACCCCACCACCACGTGCGATCAATAGCAAGGAAGAGAGAGAGAGCAGAGACAAGTATATTTACGAACAAAAACAAAAACCGACATAACGTCAAATCGAAACAAACGTTAAACGTATTTCCGAATTATTGTAGGAATATTACGAAATCAAACTCAATTAGAACCTAACCAAACTTTCATCTATCAATACTCTTGAAGCGCATTCTTTCCAATAAAAAATGAATCATCGAAATCCGTTGACGTGATATCGAGTTATCCGCCCATTTGTGACGCACATACTTGTTGCAAATTGAAGACTTTTATATTTTTCAAGTTGAAGTTCTTAACGCAATTAAGAGGCGAAAGCTGGAATACCTAGGGCATATAATGCGCAATCCCAAATACGATTTGTTACAGCTTATAATCCAGGGAAAGATACAAGGGAAAAGAAATTCGGGAAGGAGAAGAACATCTTGGCTTAAAAATCTACGCCAATGGTACAATAAGAGCACACGTTCTTTATTTCGTGCTGCTGTGTCGAGCGTCCAAATCGCCATGATGGTCGCCTTCGATAGAAGATGGCACCAAAAGAAGAGAAGAAGAGATATTTTTCAAATGGACAATGGGATTGTCAGAATTAAACCAAATGTATTTATAACCATATATGTGTATGATAAAAGCTGCATATGTGTTTGATATTGTAACAGTAGATTTGATCGGTTTTGTACGCAAAGTGTGGAGAGACGGAAGGAAGTTGAGAGAGAGATAGTTACGTTTCGTATATCTAAGTCACAGTGCACGCCTAATGTCCGTATTATAGGAGTAAGAGAGAGCAGTGCGTGCGCTCATTCGTTCTCTCATGAACAATCGTGTATATATTATGTATACAAATCGACGCTGGAATACAAAAACATAGTAACTCACAAAAATGAAACTCACCAGTTCACCAGAGCCGAAAAACATTTTAAAAAAATTATAACTTTCGTATTTGTGAACCTAGAGCTGTTGTTTTTGGACACAATATTTATTATTTTTTGCCGAATAAGTATTGTACCACGGCACTGACCTGGAGTTTTCCAAAAAGAAAATCGTTTTACGGTACAAAAAATAAAAGAGAAGTGTCAATCTTGAAAATCCTATTTTCGCTATTTTTCATCTAATTATTACAGGTCATATATCATTCGACGCCTCTTTTTTTTCTGATTCCAGCGACGTAAAAAAGAGAAAATGCCCATATGTGTCACTTACTACGTTTTGCTTTCCAGCGTCGATATATATAATACAACCATGTGGAGCTAAAGATGTGTCCAAACTTGTTTTTTTTATTTTTACTCTTAAATACTTTTTACTAATTATATTTATATTTTATTTTAGATTTAGATCTGATCTTGATATACCACTGCTGCAACCAGAGTCCTGAAGTCTCCAAGCAGGTGTTGGATCTGCACTTCACGTTGCGCAATCTCTTCAGTTATTTCAAAGACCGCAAGGTGGAGGATGCGGAACAGGCCATGCGTACTGTGTAAGAGATTTCTAGTTCCCTTCATTATATTGGAGAACTGGGCAGAGTAGCTTGTCTCTCGCCTGATCATCAGTGATCCCATCACCCTTAAACACCTACTAAAGGGATCACAGGTGCGTTGTGTTAGTTTTTAATTGCAGGTGCCAACGGGGGCCCCCCTTGGATAGGATTAGGAGCGTTGCTGGAGTTTCTTCGGCCACTTTATCTCCCAGCGCCGACGCTTCCTGAAGCGGCATATAATTTAGTTTAGCTGAGATTGTCTCATATAGTTTTATCAATAAAATAGCTACTGACCGAGTCGTGGTTCGGCCCTTTCGGGCGCCCTCGGATCGGAATGCTCACACGTAACATAGTAACCGTCCAAGTCGAGATTACCCCTCACCGCGGGGATCCTTGTGTCGAGTTACTACCTAATACAGGTTCAGGCTAAGCGAGCTAAGAGCAATGCCACCTCTCAAACCGGTGAAGCTGTAAAGGCCAGCCTCTCTGGCCAACGGCGTGGCGCAGCTAATTATATTTTTGATGTAGTTTTTATGTTAGCAGAAATATACACATATATCTAAAAAAAACTTGATAACAAATCCAAAACTAAGACTTGAAACTGGATGCCTGAACAAGTTTGCTCGCTCCTTTCTCTACACTAATAAAAGGGAAAATCCAGCATGTGACTCCCCTGATCTGCTCATGCTCCCAGCGGTGAACATTCCCAATTCTCAAGATTGCCTGCAAACTTCTCTTCAAGTTTGCAGGCAGACGATGTCAGTCATTTTTCCGGTAGAAGAAGTGAAGGTGTATATGATTGTCATCTTACTTTACAGACTAATGACCCTACTGGAGATGCGTTCTCGAGATGGCTCGGCAATCTTTTACACTCATTTCATGGACTTGGATCCGAAAAATTTCAATTTCGGACAATGTATCAAGTAAGTATATTTAATTCAAGAAAAGGCAAACGGTACTACTCGCGAGGAGGGGAAATCCGTAATGGGCATTCGTGCTGCTAAGGAGTGTCTAACTCTCACGGACTAAAACCCCCTCCTCCACCACATCAATGTTCCTACCTTGCGGCCTATCATTGATTTTTTGCCCTTCGAAGCCCTTATTTTATTCTCGGTCTTGCCTTTCTCTTTGTTCGTCTTTTTCCTTCTGATCGATAATTCTTTTCATAATCCTATTTATTACCTGTAAAAGTACCCGATTTTGACTGATTATGGAACTCGGACACCATACTAAGTAACAAATAACAAAGGCTTTCGAAAAATCTGTCCTCAGGTCAGTGCTCATGATATTGGACTTGCTACAGTACCAGGAGGGCACTTGGCCGGGTTTCATCATCGTGATAGACTTCGAACACATGACTCTCAGCCACGTAGCCAAACTGGATCTACAGAATATTCAGCAGTTTCTCTACTACCTTCAGGTACTTTTAAACTGTTATGAAAAAGGCGTACGAGCGTAATGAAAAATTATACTAGTGAAATTTTAAGATGCATAATTCTTTGGGCGCGTCATGAAAAAATTATGACAGTAACATGTTGAAGCTGCAGTGATATTTTTTTTGGACGAAGGCTGGCCTTTACTGCTTGACCGGATTGAGAGGTGGCATAGCTCTTAGGTCGCTTAGCCTGAACCTCTATTAAAAGGTTTTTCAACTAGGAGTTACAGTGAAAAAAAATCTTGCTTAAATCTTAGCAAGTGCTCTAATATAATTAAAGTTACTTAACCATATGTATTGGCATATATATTTTTATAAATATAATAAAATTATGTTATTTTTAAAATTTAAACTGAGCTTTATGACTGTGATGACTTGATCTTCTCCAGTCCTTTTATTATTAAACAACACACACCGTTTTTTTCTCTTTACTTCATTTTTGCCGTAGTTTTTAATTACAGTCGGTTCGTTTTTTTTAAAATTTTGCGTTTTTATTTTAAAAAGGTAATGAGTATAATCGACACGACTTTTGACGATAGTTTATCTTATAATTTACATATTAACATGGTTATACAAACGTTGTTTTTGTTATATTATTATCAATCTATGTCAACGCACTGTCGCGTGTGCGTTTCGTTATTATATCTACATCCCTAAAATGAGTTTCGAAAACAAAGTCGTCATAATAACGGGCGCCAGTTCCGGTATCGGTGCAGCTACAGCTGTGCTCTTCTCCAGAGAAAAGGCCAACGTGATTCTCGTGGGCCAGAATGAGACGAAGCTATTTAACGTCGCTGCGCTTTGTGTTACAAAACACGTAATCGTGAAAGCAGACGTCACTAATGAGACCGAAGCGAGGGGCATAGTCGAAAGGGCTCTTGCGGAGTTTGGCAAGATCGATGTTCTCGTGAACAACGCCGGAATAGCGAAATATGGCAGCATTGCGAATGGTGATATGTTGAAAGCATTTGATAAAACATTAGCAACGAACACACGCTCTATCGTACATCTAACCTGCTTGTGTGCCGAGCACTTAATCGCTACAAAGGGTAACATCATCAATATATCCAGCGCTGGAACTGTCAGCTTACCAAACAAATCGGGAATGTTGCCCTACTACATATCGAAGGCTGCGTTAAACCTTTTCAGTCAAGGCATCGCTATAGAACTGGGCGAGAAAGGTGTTAGAGTGAACACTGTCAGCCCCGGACCAGTTGTGACAGATATGATACTAAACTCGGGAATTCCCGAATCCGTCGTCTCGTGGAAGAGCTTTGAGAGCATCACAATTCTGAACAGAGTGAGCGAAGCGGAGGAGATAGCCGACCTGATCGCGTTCCTTGCCAGTGACAAAGCGAGAGGTATCACCGGCTCTAATTACGTATGCGACAATGGATCGTCTTTGAAACGTCAGTGTTACTGACATTTATTTGTTAACAAAGTCACACAGCACTTAAATTTACAATCTTGTCTAATAAAGCATACTGCCAAGTTTGGACTTCATTCTTTATAATAAGTTATTTAAAAGACGTTTGAAATATATGTGTCTTCAACTAAATTTAATACATATTTCTTCTTTGAAAACAAGATGCCCTATTTTTTAACCTAAAAGCTGTATTAATTTTCTTTTAAAATGATTTTTACATCCTATAAAAATATCAATCTCAGAGAAACAGTTATTATATGTTCTGTGCGTTCTGCAGGCAATTGAATTTTTACCATAATTTCTACGTTTAACGGGAACATGAAACAGATTGGTTTAGATTGTGCGGTACGAGGGAGCTCTTAGCTGCACGAAAGTCCACGTTAATTCAGTGCTGTTTATGGCACTGTGACAAACATCAAAAAGAAACAGCATATCCAGAAGGGATCGTCTATCTACCAAAGACATATATGCAACAACAAATTTTTGTGTTGCTAGTTTGAAAATACGGAAGTCTGTCATGTATGAATCAAGAGAAGTCAGTTCACATTAAGTTAGAAAACAATTGAAAGTAAACTTTGAAGAAAATAAAATATGTGTTTCGAAAATTTATTTCATTTTTTGTATTGAAATAAAATTCCACCTCATTTCAGCCGTCCACAACCCAATCTATTTGTTAAGCAAGTATATTAGTTACCTTTTTAACACTGAAATAGCAACCACCCGAGCCGTGGTTCGGCCTTTCGGCCGCACTAGGATCGGCATGCTTACGCGTAACATAATAACCGTCCATCCCTCACCGGAAGGACTCTTGTGTCGAGTTACTAGTAATAGAAGTAATTAGAGCTAAGAGCTATGCCACCTCTCAATCCGGTGAAGCAGTTAGTCACCATCTCTGGTTAAACTGTATAGTTCGTCACAAAAAAAAAATCTTTTTAACACACTCGGTGACATCAACCTCCCTATTTTAAGACATATTGAAATACCTTCAGTGCGAGAACGTATTATTAGTTTGCTCGAAATCGTTTAGGCCGTCTACTTCCTCGATGACGCAAATGTGTGGCTGATATTTATCATATGTATTACTTAATAGTTTGCATGGCGCAGCAGTTTCAGCTAATTAGTGAGTTAACCAGCTGTTATCGTAAACAGAATCTGTACTGTTTACTTATTCGTGTAATAACTACCGACCAAGCCGCAGGAGACCGGCACCGTTGAAGCAGAAGTTACTTCTTACCGAGGAGACCCTTGTAACGAGTTACTACAAGAGAGGTTTAGGCTAAGCTAATCTGTGTAGGTTTGGCACAAAAACAACAGGATCTGTATTTCACATTCTTCTTACGTTATATTTTGATAAGGCTTTAATTTACTTTTAAAAACCGTCAAGGAATCGGTAAACATTATCGATATAAATTAAAATATTTTTTTAATTTTTATAACTTCTGACATATTCCTTCTACGGTTTAACTTAGTTTCAAACATGTATTTCCTTATTCTAAAATTAACTCTAGGGATAACTAGGGAGATATTTTGAGTTATTTTTACCGTTTATGATTTTGAATAGTAAGTTTAATCTAAACAGTTATACGTTCAGTTAATGAACTTTACGTGAGCTTATGTAGATATTTCATTTTTTCAGGAAGCGATGTTAGTAAAGCTAAAAGGCGTACACTTTTTTAACGCGCCGTCTTTCATCGACAAGGTGCTGATGATGATGAGGCCCTTCATGAAGAAAGAGTTAATGGACATCCTATGTGTGCACCAGGTCGGCTCAAAGACGCTCGAAAAATATTTGCCAATGGAAGCGCTGCCGTGCGACGCCGGTGGCAGTTACAAATCAATGGCCGAATGTCACGGTATACATCTCGTAGCCTTTTTTATTTGAACATTTTATGGCCTGGTAACAAGACATTTAAGCCAAGTCTTTTTAAAACACATACGCTTAATTATTATGTCTGCGATGAAAATGAAGTTTATATGATCCCCACTATGTGACGAACACCTTTTTCCCCCCCTCGTGGCCTTTGTTGAATATTTTATGGCTTGGTGACAAGACCTTTAAGCAAAGTCTTTTTTAAAACACACTTATTTCTTACGTCTAAGATGAAAATGAAAATGTAAGTTACATAATCCCCCCCACGAGTCCCCGCGCCATTTTCCCTCGTGGCCTTTAAATTATCCCATCCCAGATTAAAAATATTGTTTTAATTACACAGATTAAAAATGTTATTTTAATTACACAGATTAAAATGTTATTTTAATTACACAGATTAAAAATGATAATTTAATTATACAGATTAAAAATTATATTAGACTCGCACAGATTAAAACTAAATTTTTAATCTGTTACTACGTGACAGTGGTAAAAAATATACTTTAAGTAAAACAATTTGCTTGGCAGAAAAGTCCGTATCTATTTAATAAATTTGACTGGATCGAAAACCGTATTGGACGAGACACTATGCATGTGGATCATCTTATATTAAGCAATCACAGATGAGACGAATGTCTTTGGGTTTTAAGAAAAGTTAGACGTTCGACCACCTGTAGAATATATGGTGACGACAGCAGACAGTTCAAATTTAAATAGCATATTTTTAATCCTTCAATAAGACGGTCACGTCAATAGTCGGATTTGCACGTGAGCAACAAATAACTATTGAGGTTCTCTCAAGGACCCTTGCGCTAAGTTTCATGAGTTAGGCCATCACTCAAAACCAGATGAAGTTGTCACAGCCTTCGGGCTATCAGCATAAACCATTTCCAAATGAAAGTTTCTTCTATTCCAAGTCCAGGTACCTTTATATAGACGATTGTTAAATACTATGAGCATTTTCTAAATGAATTCTTATATTTCCAGAAGCGGTAATTGCGAAAATTAAGGCTAACAAAGAATTCTTCGCACAGGAAAATAAAAAGAGAGTGGTCGAGTCACTGCGACCTGGCAAGCCAAAAACCATTTCAGATATCTTCGGCGGCGTGGAGGGGTCATTTAAGAAATTGGACATTGACTGATGTTATTATAATAAAACTTTATGTATCATTACGCCTTGTAAATACAATTGAAAAGTAATTGGTTAATAAAATGGTCACTGTTAGCTGCTTTTTAACCTGAAGTCTTCGTAGTTTTTTGATACTTGCCAAAATAATAAATACAAACAACCAGTGATGTCCGAGGCTGACTTTCAATTGGTTTCTACCAATGAATTGATGTTTTTTCTCACTTGCTACTTGCTAAAAATTTGTGAAACGACAATAACAAATCTCGATTTATATTACAGGCGACGTCTAACTCCACCCTCTCGCAACTATTTGAAGATAATTTTGTTGAAAAAGACATTTTGTTTGCTATTTAAAAATAACTGGGTCCATAAATAATTTGAAATTAACAAAACTCTCAATAAATATGGTGATTAAATGAAACCATTAATTGCCGTAGCCCTTCTTTGCCGAATATATTTAGTAAAATTTAGTACACTAAGGGGCCGTCCATAAATTATGTCATCGAATTTTTCAGACTTTTTTTTTTTCTTATATTGCAACCACAGACCCGTGTCCGTGCTCTTTTCCAATACACTTAAATTGTTTACTCTGCATTTGTTAAAAGTGCCACTTCTACAGTTATTTTTCAGACTTTAGACCTCCCACCCCCCCTACAATCATCCTATCGTCATTTCTTAATGACCCCCTCCCCCTTCACCCAAAATTGACGTCATTACCAGTTAGAAGAAATTAAAACATTGCAGATTTTATTGTTAGAGTATTTTATCTGTAGTTATTACTGTATTTGTGTACATGTACTAATCCAGTGAAATTTGTGTACTGGACACAAATTTCACTGGATTAGTGTGTGAAAGCGGGAAGTGATATTTCAATCATGTTTCAAATATTTAGGACTTACAACACTTTAGCAAATAAAACAATTGAGAAGTATTTTCTTGTAAATATATTTCACAGAAACATAGCCACAGTCAAGTTACTCTTACACCAAAATTGGAATAAAAACCGCGTGCGCCGCACAACTGCGAAAGAGAAAAATAGGTTAATTAACTTGTGGAAGGTTCAGCCATCTTAGTATTGTAATATCCTTATTGTTAGTCTTATTTCTGCAAAAATAATATGATATAGACATTTATTTATTGGCATCGTAATACAAAAACATTAGACAGAATATTACACACATTAAAAAAGAATGAAAAATAAATAAAATACAGTTAAAGTTACACGGATAATAATACATAACATATGATGCCAATATTGGACACCATCTCAGCATATGCTGTCGCAAGGATGCGACAGCGCTGATTTTCAGCAGGGCCCGGGACTACCTAAAGACGTGCGCGCGCGCGTTCCATATAGATACTACTTTTATATGGAATTTATACAGACAATAAGAGTATAATAAATATGATACATGAATAAAACAGTTATGAGATTAATATATATTTTATACAATAAAATAGTAGATGAAAAAATTTCATAAACAAATATATTATTAAGTAAAAAAAATAATAATATGATAATTAAACATATAGTTTATATTATATAATGAAATATTGAAAATATTGGAAACAACAAGCCACCGATATCAAGGGGATTTATTTTTAAATATGCATACATAACTCATGCTGGGAAGAACCTGTAGCTATTGAAATTATTGGGTCAACAAGACAGGATCTTATTATGAGATTACAAAGCAAACAGGTGTAAACTAGGAATGTTTATAAAAATCCGAGTGAAGTTTATATCAGATCATCCATGAGAGTACTACAGACAAACATTTTACAGCGATTTTCATATCATATAAAAAAATGGGAATCTAAACCCCAACTATCAAATCTTAAGCCAGTGGTTTAGACTGGGAGCTGACTAATTCTAGCAGAGACTAATTTCATCTAAAGATAACCGGAAATTAGAACCATTTCCAGGAACTATTTGTAAAAATGCAATTAATTTATGAAAAACTATCACTATATTACAGTGGACAGGGTATTTACAGTCCGGGGTAAGTGTCTAATGAAAACCCACAAAATTGTTGACAAATATTCCTTGAAGTAGTAGAAAAATAAATAATTTGCTAAATTTGTTAAAATTATTACTAATAGCCAATAAAATTATAATTTTGTGGGTAATAAACGTCAATAGACTGTGGCAGTAACCACCCAAAATAACTACGGGTATCAGAATCTCAAACACTCATCTTGGAGTTATGCCAAATCTTCAATAATAAGGAAATTTTATGGCTACAATAGTAATTAATCACATACTACATATATAAACTTACCATCAAAAAACTGTTTAGTCAAAAAGACCGAAGCCCATGTCCTCATCGTCAGACTCCGATTCCTCTTTCTTGGTCTCTTTCTCTTCTGTAAAATGAAATCATTATGAGTTATGTGCACCTATTTTCTTATTTACCAGCTAGATACAAAATATCATCAGGATTGTATAGTGCAAACAGCATGGTTCTATCAGACGAAAGATGGTATAGTTGAAATCATCATGTACATGTTTCTAACAGAAATAAAATGCTCTGAAACTATATTAAAGGCTTTTTACTTGCTTAATTTAGTTACATCTAGCAATTATTACTAACATTCTTGTTAAACATTCCATCTAAGCTTAAGCTTGTGTTAGACGGTTCACATCAATAGTCAATGGTGGATTTGAACCCACAACCTTAAGATTCGCAGACCATATCCTAAACCATTGGCCTATTGATTTATAACTACACACTCAATGGACTTGAAATTTAGCACAGTTATTTAACAATGTAGACAAACACTAAAACTTCTTATTTGAAGTTGGTTTATAAAATATGAACAAATATTTTGCTTCAGTTAAGATTTGGGCTATGTAATCATTATTACATGGTGATCCTTAAGCTAGTTTGCCCATCTATCAGCCCTGTAGTTCTTGCCTCTCAAGATTAAGACTATCGTATCCCCTGTCTGTAGAAGGCGACTAAAAGGGGCCTCGGGTTCACTGGGCGACAAGGGTGGGGGCCTTTATCGTCCGTTATGGTGCACCCGGGAAGGCGACATCGGCTGGCCCGTGCCGCCTTGCACTGCGAGGACACAGGGGGGAGGGAGTAACCTCCCCCCTCCCCGGGACGTGCTCTCCTTGAGCACAGTGCAGAGGGGCTCTGGTGCGTTCCTCTGGAGATCCCGGAGCCCTTCGTCGTGCACCGAGGAAAGGTCCACCGGGGAGGTTTTAGTGGGTAAAAACCCCACATAACCGCTGCAGATCCCCCAGAAAGCGAGGTATCTTTTTGAGATTTCCCACCCATAAACAAAAAAAAAGTTTGCCCATCAACTAGAAAACTTCATAAGAGAAATTCTACACTATTCATGTCTACTCATTGAATTATCTATATCAAAGAGTATGTATTTATGAGTATGTAATAAGTAAATACCTTTTTTCTCCTCAGCAGCAGGGGCAGCGGCGGCTGCTCCTCCAGCGGCTACTGGGGCAGCCCCACCAGCAGGCATGGATGACAACTTCTCCCGGCCTGTAATTTTACAGATATTGTAACAAATGTTAAGACAAACAGATTTATTTCTGCTGGATGATGTTATCAGTAGCAATGTTTACAGCAAGGTCTTTCAGACGAAAGATGGTGTTATATTGTGATATCATCATGATTAATGACCTAAGAATTTTATGTCTTATGCAATTAAGTAGTCGTTAATATTTTTGTAACTCTTATTTATTACATCTTTAATTTCTTAATAGCAAATTTGTGTACACCTGTAATTGGCATACACAAAGGACTACCAAAGCAAATTTGATTACAAATACAATGTATGCTTAATCTATGTATACGGTTTATCTTCGGATAATGTAAATATGAACATATGTCACACTACTGGTCTATTGGCCTGTTTACTACACATAATAATACTACAATACAAATAATATAATTTTTTTTTTTAAAGAAAGCTAGCAATATTTCTTTTTTTTCAGAAATATTACTAACAATCTTGTTAACCATTCCAACTAAGCTTAAGCTTGTGCCAGGACATGGTTCACGTCAATAGTCGAATGGTGGATTCGAACCCACGACCTTACGATTCGCAGGCCGTACCCTAAACCATTAGGCTATTGACGCTTCGTAATTATAATTGGAAGAAAAAACAGACAAGATCAAACTATTTCAGTACTTTGCTAGTCCTATTGTATCTTGTAGTACCATCGACTTCTCTATGGTATCTTATTAATAACTAGAAGACTTACCCTGTGCAATTAACTCATCAACACTCTTGCCCTTGAGTTCAGAGATGACCTTCTTGAGTTTCTCAGAGTCCGCCTCAATTCCCACGGAGCTGAGAATCTTCTCAACATCAGTGGCAGCCGGGGAAGCCTTACCGCCCAGCACGGCTAACAGATACGCGGCCACGTAACGCATTCTGTGGAAACATACAAACCATGAGAAAAAATACAATTCTTTCTTGAAGTTGGATAGAAAAAAATATAATAAATTATTATGAAAGTTATTATTGTAGTACACTAGAGCAACCAGTACAGTCTACATGTGTGTGTGAGTGGGTGAGAAATGTTGTGAATTGTTTATAATACTTTTAAGCAAGCCCTTGGCCACAATCCCGCCTGATGTTATGTGGAAGTGCAGTCCTAGATGGTAAGGCACACTACCTTAGTAAATGATTATTCACTCTACTCTTGAAAACCCATATTGTACAGGGAAAGACAAGGGTGAACTATCTTTAATAGTTCCAGTCTATCAATCTGCAATGTGCCATGTGGCTTTAACACTTTTACTAGACAGTTGGTTTTTTATGCTTATATATGTATTTTAAGGTTATGCATGCCCCAATTCTTTCCCTCCAATATGTTAGGGTGACAAGAGTGTTAAACTTACAGCCTTTATATATATAATATAAATAGCCCATTGTTGGGCGCAGGCCTTCTCTGTAAAGAGAGTATAAGGGCAGAGTCCACTGCATGGCCCTAGTGCGGATTGGCATGATGATTGCATGCCTTAGAAAATTTTTCTAAGATGTATAGGTTTCCTCACAATGTTTTCCTTCACCGCTGAGTGGTTAATCAGCACATAAAATTACAACAACAAATTCATTGTTGCCGGAATGGGGAATCGAATTCGGGTTGCTAGTGTACTATGCAACTTGAGCTAACCGCCCTGACACTGAACTACCACGATTACACAAGAGTGTAATGCCGACAATTTAATATGAGATGAAACCTATTTAAAATCTTGAAAAAAATAAGTATTGGTTACCCAATCATTTTTAGATTGAGGATATTACATTGAGCATTAGAATTTTAAATACAGAACAGTAAATTCTCTATTTCTTCGGTTATATGATCCATCAACAAATATCATTGTGTTAATTTTAAAATTGTCATAAGACCAAGCCATGATCAGAGCGATTATACATTCCTTTGTTTCAACATATTAACATTAAGCTAATTGCACTTAGCAAAATTAATTTCCCTTGCTTCCAATTACGGCGCTGGCTATCAAAATATTATCTACATCTTGGTGCCTGTTGTCTAACTTTATATGTTACGATTTGAAAACTAACGGACATGCGGCAAATCATTCATAAATAGTATCCAGTCTAACGCATTAAAATGAATATAAATAAGTCCATGCGACACAAATGCGATAGGTAAGCATGGCCGTCTCGAACAGTACATGTGAAGAGGAAGTGACAAAAGATGAAGAAAGAAAGATATGCGTCTCATCTCCCAGTAGATTTCAGTGATTATAATCAATGAGTCCGAAAAACCTTAATGGCTACACCGGTTAAGAAAAACACGTGTATCTGGGAAAGATATTGTAGATTCCGCAAGCCTTTCTTCTAATGTTTAGTGTAAGGTTACTACTTATAAAGTACGCGGGAAAAATAATGTTGTCAAAACCAATATACATTTTAAAAAGCATATAATATATTGTAATAGTGTTATAATACCATACAATCAAATAAAAGTAATAAAATAAACACGTGCTAATAACCGATTTGGCGTAATTTTTCAAACAGTAGATTCATAAATGTATCCACATGAATCCTAGTTATTGCGCTATAAAAATACAATAACAATAAATAAACACACTAAATACTTACCTTAAATCACATTTAAATACAAATTTCAATTAAAACACTTACTTTTAAGTCGTAATGACACGAAACGTGTTATGCCGTAAACAGATGAATACTTGAAAGAATTGTCAAGCACGAAAGATCAGTTTTACATTTATAACTGTATTGCCAGTTCACAAAATAACGTTTCTTTTCAAGCACTTAAAAATGTGTAAATGAGAGAATGAGTAAACTAAATAATATTTATTTTACCTGTTTTAATATTACAAAATGTATTTTTTGCATAATATAAGATATATTTGTACAACATCAAAATGAAACGAAAATAATTCAAAGATCAATTTACAGTTATGAAATTGAATTGGTTTTTTTAAAGATATTTTTTTCAAATTTTCCTGATATTTTTGTTATCAATCCTGAAACTGTTCTTAAAGAACTTAAGCATGTGGAAATGGTTATAATAGAATGGTGGGTTACTTATGTTTCGTGATGTTATCGTAGTTAGCTCGTAATTTAGTATATGTTCGCTAGATGTCTATTTTAAATATTGTGAAAGTAGAAACGGATTATGGAGTGAAGGAAAATATCACATGATTGTTTTTTTTAACAATAATTTTAAATTAGCAACTTTCATTTTATGTTTCCGTTTTCAGATTTCGATATACTATTGTCATAGTTTCATCTAAAATATCTCACACCTCAGCTTTATTTTACTTCGATAATAGTATCATTATCCGTATGAAATTTCTAAAATAACACTATTAAATTAATGAAATGAACAATATTGTTGTAATATTTTAAATTTAAGACTATTTGTCGAATTCATTATTAGACAAAACCAAGGGTACAACATAATTAATATCATCTGTACAAACACAGAGATGAATGTAGTACGCTTCCGAATGAATCACGAATAGTGTCAGGCCGGATAAAACATTTCGAGCTTGAGTAATGTACTCCAGATAGGGTTACCAAATAATTGAGATTTGATAATATAATATACATATACTTAGTATTATATTTATCTATCTATTAATTATATGTATAAATATAATAATAAGGTGTATCGCATATGTATGCATTTTGCTATGTTTATTTATTTTAATATTTCGTTGTCTCGTATATTTACCTTGATGATGACATCTGTCAATATATTTTTTTCGATCGCCCATGGTTGACAGGCACATATTGTCAAATGATTTTATTAAGTGCGCCTTTGCGAACCTTAGTTTAAGATGTTATAATTTTAAATAAATATAAAGATATGCAAACATAATGGTATTGCACACTCCTACACTTTTATTATAATTTAATACATATCTTTTACAGCTTCTTGTACACTTTATCGCACAACATTTTTTTCATGACGAACTACACAGATTGGCCAGAGAAGCTGGCGTAGATTGCTTAACCGGATTGAGAGGTGGCATAGTTCTTAGGTCGCTTAGCTTTCTATCTTAACACTTAATAAATTGGGCAGTCTTATCGCTAAGAACGGTGTGGCCGGCAGTAGAAGTTTGTAACTCTTCTGTAACTGCATCTTGTTAGAATTTTTATACTCTTCTGTGAGTTCTTGCTACAATTGTATCGAAATGAACTTTCGGTGATAGCAATGGTATTTATTACTCTCGTAGTTGGTGGCAAATAAATCTAGCCCTAACTGTTAATGCACAGAAGTCGAAGATAAGTTATCATAGGGTTTTCAAAGAGGCGTTTTCTGTTTTATGTTAATTTTAAGTTTTTTATATTTTATTGACTGTTATAGTTTGTTTTTATTTTATTAATTTATTTGTGATTTTAACTAGTTAATATGTCTGTAAATAAATAGTATAAACCAAAAACACTTTATTCGTAACTTGTTGAAATGCATAATTTCGTGCACGACTGTACACATGCGCAACTATCCCTTCACGTTTCGCTTGGCGCTAGAGTTATTTGCCGCCAACTGTACATAATGTCACCTTCCAAATATGCCGTCGCCAAAGGTCGATCAATATGAAATTAGTAGTTTTTGGCTCAATGACAATTAAAATATAGTTTGCCGGTTGTCATAGTGATAATTCAGTGACAATAGCGCCTTAGGATTCTAATCATATTAGGATTGATTTATTCGACTATAATATGGTAACCCTAAAATCAAGCGTTCTCAACCCGGTTATTGATGCAAGCGAATTAATCTTGCGGGCCACAGATAACATCGGTGCCTGAAATAACACAAATGCCTATTACACAAATAATTCCCCTGATCGCTAGAAATTGGTAGAAGAAAATTTTAACAATCAATTTAAGCCTTTAAAATTACAATGTTATATGTGTTGATTAATTTGGTTTTAAAGGGCTAAGATTGTAATAAAGACTAAAAAGATAAATTAAAAGAATATTTCCTTGAACTTTATTACAAAGTACGTAAGTATATTTATGAGCAAAAACAAAAACCAACTTCAAAACGAATCAAGTGTTAAACTTACACATTGGACACCCTCTTTTGATTAATTTAATTAATCAGAATCTAACCAAATTCTCATCAAACTACTATTGTAGTACATTCAATTTTAAACATTCCATTAAAAAATCATCGAAATCAGTTGACGTGATATTGAGTTATTCGTCCATTTGTGGCGCACATACTTAATTCAAATTTAAGACGTATATGATTGTCTCATGGATGCCATTGTTAGAATTGGATCGAATCAAAATGTGACATGGAAAGCACCAGCTTTCAACTGAAAAAAGAATCATAAAAATCGGTTCATCCAGTCTAAAGTTATATGGTAACAAACATTAAAAAAAATTACAGACGAATTGAGAACCTCCTCCTCTTTTGAAGTCGGTTGAAATGGTAAGCAATGCACATAATTGTATTTAGTTAATAAGATTAAGTATAACATGTGTATATTGTTTGTGTATTTATGTAGGTTTAAATAGTTAATGAGTGTTTATGTCGCCATAAAACTAAATTGTAGTTTGGCGACATACTTGCATGTAAAACAGTGTTACATTAAATTAAAATACACTACATAAAAAAATGTGATTAGACGAACGGACATATATGTCGGTTGCTATAGCAACTTGCTATGTGCTCCATTTGTTAAGCCAATTGTGCACAAAATAAACGTTCATTGGCATTTTAGTGGTCGATATTTGCTCGTTTTTTTAGTCCTTTACTTTATTGGTGCCAGTATGGTTTGCCGAAGGCGTACCACTGACACGCCAATCGAGTGTGTGTTAGTATTTGACGTAGATGGAATGATAACTGATATGTAAAGAATTTGTATAAACATATTGTCAAACATCTGCAAATAAACTAGATGCCGTACGTTCATTCAGCACGATTGTATTAAATGATAAAAAACGTATTTCCCAGGACGCAAGTAGGCCAAGACAGATGGCGTCTCGGAACCGCCGCGAACGAATTCAATATCACCGCCGACAATATCGGCTTCATAAATTTTATGTGTTTGCACAAGTCACTTTTTTAGTTCGTCGACTCCTTCACGTTTAGATGACTGAGGAAATAGTGCATATTCGGTTCGGTTAGACAAAAACAAAAATTATTTCAATATAGGTGAAGGTAAGACGATAGCTTAAATCTGGTTAGAAATATTCTGATAAATGCTACCGGCCGATTCGTGGTTCGTTCTTCTCGGACGCCTCATGATCAGAATGCTAAAGCGATGCCAATGATGATGGGGGCCTTTGCACCATGTTGGCCCCAATAGAGGTTCAGGTTAAGCGGTCAACTTCTCTTCACCGACTCCTTTTTTTGATGTTGGTTACAATACAGATGAATTGAGAACCTCTTTCTTTTATGAAGTCGGTTCGAAACAATTAAAAAACTTTTGTCCTAATTCTATAACAAGCAAGTAAGTAGCCCGTATACGAAATGAAATATTGGTCACATGCTCTTCGGATTCCCGTTAAAATTGAGGTTAGTGATAGAGCCGTATCGTCGTTCTCTTACGACGATGGCCGACCGAGCGTAAGCCGAGTGCTCCCGAAATATCCCGACGCCGCGGCGTACAATAAAAACCAAAACTGATACGCGGCTACCGTCGCACGCGCCTAATATTAGACTAGACGTGGCAAAGAGTAATCTACTCAGATGTGACATCTTATGATTATCACTTTATTTCGTAACTTATGAAAGGGCTCACTTATTGCCACAAGTATATGACTTTGTGGCGTTCCTTACTTATACTTTAAGGAGTTAGTTCTGAAAAGAACTAACTCCTTAGAGAAGAGTTCAGAAATAGTCCTCAAAAGGACTGATGTGTTTTCTTAATAGTTTCATGGAGAACAATTTAACAGTCCTTTTCAGGATTATATTAAAAGTTACACTGAGAACACATCAGTCCTTTTGAAAAGCCCTACCTAATAACTACTTGAATGAAGCGTCCTAATTAAAATGCCTTTCCAGTGACACAGTCGCCATGGCCGACATCGGCCTGGACATTATCATCATGACGAGAAATATCAGCTTAGATAGTTCTGTAAATTATTTAGTCTATGCCAACGTTGAAATCGAGTTAGGCACAGCTGGTTATAGTCGAATCGTGCGCACCCCGCAACGGGAACATTATTCAGTTCCACCTGGATTTCCATTCAGTACTCTATCTTCCCGTGCACGAAATGCCAATTTATGTAAATTTTGTGCTTTTCAGTCATTAAGAGTGCGGTTATATTAAATTTATATTTATATTTGGTGTGCTTGTGTTATGTGATGATTTAAAATCCTTTTTTTTTAAATCAGACACGATAATGTTATATTGGATTATGGTGAGTAATATTTATTTAATTCTTGAAATGTTTTATTGCCTATTCAGATTTGACGTAAATATTTATCTTTCTTTTTATGACAGATAATATTTTTGTGTACAATAGGTGTATTTTTTGCAAATATAAAAATTATGTAACTTTTAAAATTAAATTTTAACAATCTGTTTATTATGCTAATTTTATCATACCAAATTAATAATAATAACAATGGGTTTTTATTTTTTACAAAGGTGTTTAAAAATTATACATTTATATGGCAACTATTATTTTATCCCTTGTGAGAGACATATCTGAACTTGCCCAGTCTGATTATCAAACAATCGATCGCGGCGATCAATTATTACTAGAATAATGAATTTTATTCTGTAATTATTGCAATAAAAGACACATCTGTCAATGTGTGTGTATGTAGTATGTTCCTGTAGTATGTTTTGTTTGACAAATTTATAATGTAGCTATTAATTTGTTAACGTTTGAGCCATTTAATGATAATGAGATTATTATTAATATATGGCATCATAGTCGAGTGTTCGTAACAATTCCAATTTGCATTTATATTTAGAATGTTTTTTT
Organism: Meandrusa payeni; assembly: GCA_029286785.1. NCBI lineage: Eukaryota > Metazoa > Arthropoda > Insecta > Lepidoptera > Papilionidae > Meandrusa > Meandrusa payeni. The sequence continues at coordinate 10,688,628 of JAGSMX010000009.1, read as the reverse complement.
TTTAATATAAAAAAGCTAAAATTTTTTATATAAAACCTTATTATAAAATTAAAATTTTCTTATCTTGTTATTATAAGTAAAGCTTTCGCATTCTTTTAACGCGAACGGAGCAGACGCAGGTAAATGTTGCTGTCCTTTTTTCTCTAAATTTAATTTGAATTGAATTGTAGTCGGCCGTTATCATAGAGAAAATCCAGTGACAATACAGTCTGGGGTCCATAACGTATTTTCATAATCTCCACCGCTCACAAAAGAGTCAGTGTCGATCTATTCTCAATTATTTCAGTTAATGTAAATTCATTAGAACTTTGAATAGTTCACGCGCGGTTGGAACATTGGGAATTTTAATTGGGAGGCTTTACGGGAATCCTTTTGTTAAGCTTCATCCTTTTGAAAATACTACAATGGACTTCTATTATATCCTTTCTAAGGGAAATTTGACATAAAAATAATGATCATGTAAACGACAATTGTCTCCACTTTTCCAAGCTCATTAAGATCTAAATGAAACAGGAGTATCTCTTGTCTTATGATAGAAAATTTTAACATTTGCGAACTGTCAAAATGTTCTATCTAATTTTAAAATTAAAAAAAGACCAAATCCAAATGAAAAAAAATTAAACTCAGTTCATAAATGACAGCTCTGTGAGTGCACAAAAATTGAGAACCACCAACTTTTTTGAAGTCGGTTAAAATAGTGCCTTTTCCCTTAAATATAGTGTCTGTCTGAATGATAGTTATTACTGCATATGCTTACAAATTGCATGCAGACTTGCATACAAACATTTGTGGATTGTAATTGATCTGTCTTAAGCCGGTATTCGAACTTAAGTCAGGGTAATTCGGTGTATCTATAAATTAGGCCACGCAGTCAAAAATATATAGGCGATAGGCATAAATTTTACGATCCATTCGTAACACTTACGAGAGCGCATTCAAACCCAATGGAAATCTCGTAAAGTATATCCGGAGTGAGATCGGATGTTAATTGTTATGAGAGATAAGGATGCTGGCTTCTGAAACACAGAGGCTAAAGTGTTAAGCTGGTATAGTTTGCCCACGATCTGAATAATCATTTACTAACCTAGTACGTCTTACCATCCAGGATCCATCCTAGCATCCATAAGCATTTGTTAATAAAGTATAAAAAAAGTTATGGCTAAAGTAAAATAACTTGCTACCGGGCAAACGCTGATGCTATTTCTCAACACTATAGTTTTGAGTCAAGCTGCTTGTCTAGCTTGAAGCTGTCGTAGCATCGACATTAAAGTTTTTATTAGCTAATGTACAAAGTGTACAATATACAAAGACAGCCCATCTCCGGTGATGACTCTATCTCGATTTTATATAATATTTGTAGAATACTATGAAATAAGATATTATAAACATAATATAAATCTGTACATTGCATTTTGTACATAATATATAATAGGTATGTAAACAAATAATACTGGTCGATTTTTTTTTAATGACGAACTACACAGATAGGCCAGAGAAGCTGGCCTTGACTGTTTCACCGGATCGAGAGGTGGCATAGCTCTTAGGTCTCTTAGCCTGAACCCCGGTGAGGGGTAACATCGATTCGTTGTTACGCGTAAGCATTCCGATCCGGGCGCCCGAGAGGGCCTACTGGTCGATATTGACTAGTTTTAGTGCGCCAATTAAATTAGGTGTACTGTCATCGATTTTGAGACGTGGAAAATTGCAAGATATAAAATAATGTTAAAATATTATTGCGGCGTAGAGCCTTGGAAGCTCAGTGTCCGGGCGGTCGCCTCAAGTAGCACAGTACGATATCAACCCGAGTTCGATCTTCGGTGCCGGCACCAATAAATTTGTGTTGCAATTTTATGTGCTGATTTACCACGCGCTCGGCGGTAAGGAAAACATCGTGAGGAAACCTACATGTTTTAGAAAATTTTTCTAAAACATGTGAATTCTGCCAATCCGCAGTAGGGCCGCGTGGCGGTTAATGCCCTTATACTCTTTTTACAGAGAAGGCCTGCCAACAGTGGTACATATGTATTATATCTATAAAGGCCGTAAAAAAATAGATGGGTAACAAGTCCTTCAAATAATTCGTATGTAATAACTAATCATCGTCGTATGTAAGTGTTGATGTGTAGTGTAAGGGTAGTGACAAGTGTTTGCAGTAAGTCCTTAACTGTCAGTAACACAGGTCTATGACCTAGCATAGCAGCTAAAGTTAGTGGTAAGAATAACCCTGTATTGCCTTGCATTTTTATTTATTTTAATTCGATATATTTATTTATTGAACACCAACACAATGAACATTTTTAGTAAACAATACATAAAACAGTGAAAAGTTATAAAGTTAACGCCATCGCAGTTATATGTGTAGACTGCAAGCAATTAAATGGCGAGGGATAATGTTAAGTTATAACTAAAAGAACATAAAAATAAAAACTAAATTTGAAATTAAAAATTAACTAATAAAAAAACTATTTGTTTATAACATACTAATACTTGGAAAAAAAGAGGTCGATATCATCCGTTTTTGAATAACAGTTAAATTCTATACTAAGTCTATTTAAAGGCGCATTCTGACCTAGGTTCGACCTGAATAATCTTATATGTGTATATTTTGTTTGTGTTTTTATATGGATAAATAAAAAAAATCTATAATAATATTTCTATCTTTAAGATCTAAATGCAACAGGAGTATCTCTTGTCTTATGATAGAAAATTTTGACATTTGCGAACTGTCAAAAATTTTCTATAATTAAAAAAAAATCATTTCAAACGAAACAAAAATTAAACTCAGTTCATAAATAACGACTTTGTACTACACAAAAATTGAGAACCACCAAATTTTTTGAAGACGATTAGAAATTCTGATCGACTTCAAAAAATTCTAACTTGGTATAGTGTAGTGCCTGGCTGTATTAGCCCTGTAGTTCTGGGCTCGTAGAATAAGACTACGGTATCCCCTGTCGATCCTGCCTGGGCAACAAGGGTGAGGGCCTCTGTTGTCCACCAAAGTGGACCCGGGAAGAAGGCGAAATAGGCTCGCCCTTGTCGCCTTGCACTGCGAGGGCAGAGGGGGGAGATAGATAGATAAGGAATAAAAAAAAAAACTATTTCTTTTTTTACATGTCTGTTTGGCCAGCGTTAGCTTGAAAAACAATGCAATAAAGAAATTTCATTTACGTTTACAAATCACTTTATAATTTGTAAATGCAAGTCAAATTGCTTTCAGACTACCGGTCATCGTATTCGTCTAATAGCATCTACCCGTTCGTTTGTAATTCTCGTAATACACCACACAAACGCGACCAATGTTTGTTTTTACTTTCCGTTAGTTCCGTTTTAATTAATGCTCACCATGTTTATATATCTTGATTCGTTTACGATATCTTTATCTATTTCGGCCTTAGTATGTTTCTCGCAGTCGAATATTTATGTACGGGATTTTTCACTGAAACTACGCGGTTAGACAAATTGTTTCCGAGGGAGAATTTACCACTGGGAAATTATTTTGTTATTAATAACATTGCCAGCTATAAATTTACAGGCTATTTTTTTTCTTTTTATAAAGCGCAACCACAGACTTGTGTCCGTGCTCTTTTGTAATGTTTTTGAATTGGTTACTTTGTTTTTTTTTTTAATAAGGGTGCTATCTCTACAGTTACTACATATATTTTTTTTATAATGCCTGATTATTGAAGGTGGTGTTGGAGAATGCTTTGGATTTTCCGCGACTGCTGAGTCCCCATTTCTCATGGCCATTTTTAGGTTGTAGTCTATAATTTTCTCTTTTGATGCGGCCGTTGCCCTTGTCACCAGTCTTCCTGTGGCATCGTCTCAGTCATCTGTCTAATAACAAAGCTGACTGTGTGATAAATTTATTTTTATCAAAGTATTAATTACAAAAGATTATATGGAGCTAAACTACATTTTAGATTGGCAAATTGCACAAATTGTTGTAAAAAATGATTGCGTTGTTGATTTGAAATAGAGATTTTAAAACAGATTAAATGAATAAAAAGACCCATTTGAAGTCAGTAAAACAATCCTTAGATATTACTAACATTATTGTAGCTTTGGGTATTGTTGACTCTAAGAGATAGTAGTTTCAGTACTGGCTCAGTAGTTCAGTATTAATTTTAGTACTGGAGTTTCCAGTACCGCGAGAGGCCACCCTAGTATGCAAGAGTTGTCTCCGTTGTACAGGATATTGCGATTAGTCCCGTCGTTAATAGAACGCGACGGGATTTATGAGCTGAGATGAACTCTTTGGCCAATATTCAACAAAAAATATTTTATGAGACAAGTGTATTTTATACATAAATAAAAATCGGCTTCAATTCAAATCTACGCTAAAAATGCACAACGAATTACAAAGTATATTCGATGTGACTTTTGTCACGTATTAAAACGACAAAGATTTATTATTATGCAAATAAAAAGGGGAACTAGTTAAGAACTTTAAGACTAATTATTATAATTAGCCATAAAATTTATAACCATTAGCTATTAATACCGTTCGGATACACGTAGTTACAGATGTTAAAATTGAAATACTTACGGATTTACGACGGTCGGGTTTGTTGATGGAAACCATGCCAACTAGCTTAGCTTAAGAGACGTAAAAACTAATAAAGGTTTCGGCTATAATTAACGCATTTTGTGCCTAGGAACGTGATGGTCGTGTAGTTTTTAAACGATGAACGCGTTCGGAAACACGCAATAAACATGTTACAGGCGCATTGACATCGTATTCTTAATGCCGTTTCCGAACAAATTGGTCTTAATATAAACTTTTTTCTAAATTAATAATCGTTTTGAAAATAGAACGTTCATTAGAAGCTGTGTTAAGAAATAAATTAATTCAAATTGTTTACTGGTAATGTTGTTCTTTCTATTTCTTTTTTAATTTTTGAGAAATACCAGCCTGCATTAATAAATTACCATTTTCAGATCAAAAATTCAAAAACAATTATATTACATGCGTTGCGAGTGTCATGTGCACGTAGATGAGTGTTATGATGTGAGCTGTGTGTGAGTGCATGCGTGTGTTTGTGCGTACGTGTGAACGTGAAAGTGACGATCATAGATTTTTCACTGACAGTACAACTTTTACATTTAATTTAGTATATATAAGACTCATAAATACACTTGTAATTTTTATCGGATTACAGAAGTATACGCAAGTATAGCATTGACGATTGCAATGGTCGACGATTGACGCCGGATCGGAGACGAGGTTCCATTAATCCGCTTTAATCTGAGCTCATTACGTCACCATTGACGTCACGGACATGTGTCCAAAAGTCGTCATAAAATGAAACTAAACGTTATGCTCTATTATTTTATTTACGCGAACACGAAATGTCTACACTATTTCATTTGGTCTCGTTATAATAGTCGGAAATAAATAGCTTTCGCTTTGATGCGAAGACATAATATTGAATGTTTTATACATCGCAAATGAATTCTGGCTTTTACAAAGTAAATTGTCGTCCCGGGTATTAAGTCTGCTGTCATAATTTAATTTTTTAAATTTATGAATTCGATAACCGACCTTCTAAATTAATTTCATAATAATATATTATTTGAACAGTATATGACAAACGGCAAATTTAGACATCATAATGTAAACATTTAAGTGTCAGTGGTACGCCATCGGGAAAGCATGGTGGTGGTACAGAACTAGCAGATTACGAAAAGTAGCAAAATGATGCCACTGATCACTATAACGTCAGTGAAGGTTCATTTTACACTATTGTGCTATTACAATAGAGTTGGCTTGGCTCTGATCATGTGCAGCTAATTATATGTCTCTCGTTAATGATATTTTAAGCCTTGGTAGCCTAGTGTAGCATTAGCAACATCCAGATATGAAGATCTGGATTCGAATCCAAGCCGGCGAGTACCAAAAAGTTTCTGTTTTTTGGACACCTTATTTACAAAAGTAATCAATATCTAAAGTTTGTGGCCACTGTATAGATATAGGCCCACCACTTGTCACATTATAAGCTAGATGGATAGCGCACAGCCAATGACAAAAAAATAAAAAGTTTATATATGACGGAGTTAGGAGTGAAAAAACATAAAAAAGGAAATCGAATTTAAGAAACTTAAGCAGTGTCTGATTTCCGGTTGGAGGTGGCTTTGGTTTGTGTAAAGTCAAAATCTAGTCGTCGTACAGGAGTACTGTATGGTAGTCGTTAGTATTTCTGTCATGTATCCTAGGTAAGAGCAGGTAAGTTTGGCTCGTGTGCAGGTCTCGATCTATTCTTGAACCCAAATCCGATGGCTTATTACCATTTTACTGGCCAATAAACAGTCGGCACGACCATCGAGCCTTGGCTTTGCGACATAAACCTGTTTATTACCCGCACTAACAACGTCCGCCGTTGTTACAAACCTATTGACGACTGCGTCGCCCAGTTGTGAAGCTCTCTTTTCTTCTCGTAGCAGTTTCTTTTGCATTTTTTATTTATTTATCGTTTATTTTGGACGTAGGATGAGAGTGGCTGAACATTATTCTCAGTGGCATGCTTTTGGAGAGAACTATCTGCAGCATTGGACTGTTGTAGGCTGATGGTGATGGAGACTCGTTTATTCAAGGACGGTACCAAGAATGGCGAGGTGACAGAGATTAGCAGCATTCGTCCTTCACGTCCATTCCTAGATGTTGGTTAGCCAAGACTTTTTCTTTGTGGGTGATTTTTCTCATCATGACAATCTGTAGAAGTTCATATCTGTCATACTTAAGTAGGTGTAGGTAGATTTACAATTGTTGTAGTCTCGCAATTATCCAGAATTTGCCGTTTCTGGTTGATCCGTCGTAGCACCTTCATGTATATTAGAAGTTTGCAGCTAGTGGAGCTGACTGCCAACGGCACTAGAACAAGAAGTGTACCTGTAACTACTTTTTATGGAGATTAAATATAACTCGACGATATGATATAAAATGATAGAGTGAATAGACATTTACTAAGCAAGGTGCACCACCTTGTCATCATCGACTGCATTTCCACTTAATATCAGGTTAGGTTGTGGTCAAGCACTTCCTTAGAAAATATAAAAAAAATAAGACGCAGTTACGGTTAAAGTTATAACCTATATATTGACTTTCTCTATAAAAAGTGCATAAAGAAATGGTCTACCGCGCAGCCCTAGTGTGGATTGGGTGACTTTACACGTGTTACAAAATTTTCTAATACATGTAGTTTTCCTCACCATCAAGCACGTGGTAATTCAACACTTCAAATTGCAGCAAACAATTTCATTGGTGCCACCTGGGGTCGAAGTTAGGTTACCCCATATTTTGTATTGTTACACTTATTTGACGTATGACTCTACACAATCAATTTTTGAGTTCTCTGTATTTTATTTTATATAACAAATCTTGATTGATATGCATGCGTCAAACACACATCAAAGCTATACGAGTAGCATGTAATAGAACTATAATTCCCCTTTGATGTCGTAGATCAATACAGGCGACATGCTACGCCCCCGCGTTTCCGTAGCAATAGAAAACGGGTAGTGCTACGAAATAAACCTGTCAACACTAGACAGTAATAACGTAGGAGAGTGCAAGAGAGCCGTAGTAGCTCAGTATACCGGAGGTATCCTCAATTTGTGTAGTACGCTAGCAACCCGAGTTCGTTTCTCGGTCCCAACGAATTTGTTAGTAGCAATTTCAAGTGCCGTATTACCACGCACTCGGTGGTGAAGGCAAATATCGTAAGGAAATCTACATGTAATAGAAAACTTTCTAAGACATGTATAATCTGGAAATCCGTACTAGGGCTGCATGCTCTTATACTCTCTTTACACAGAAGGTCTGTGCCCAACAGTGGGGTATCTTATCCTCTGTCGGTTCTACCACTCATGTATAATGCAAAAAAGTATTTTTTGTCATTCGTTCCTCATTTATTCTTTCTACATGCCAACATTAATACAGTTTACTAAGTAAATCTTTATTTATTTGAAGGTAAAACATCTGAAACTATTAATCTAGCGAACTATTTACAAGTTAGTTTACAATTGGACGAGGTTCAATATTAACCAATAAAATGTAGAATCGTTATGTTTATTCGACTGTATGGTTCTTAGTGTACTTGCATTGCTGTTTGTTTGACCTAGTCACGAGATCTGAAGTCTGTGTGATTGTGCAACTAGTAATGTTTATAATAAAATCATTATCTCAGCTCAATCAAATCATCAGCCTGTATCAATCTACTGCTAGAAATAGGCCTTCCACGATGCCTTCAACTATGTATGATCCACTGCTATCTGCATACAGCATAATAAAAAGTACTTCTGGCTATTATCAGTCCATTTAGAGTCGCCCTACGTATCTCCGACCCTCCATTCCAAGAATTTCCTCCCACATATGCCGTCACTAACTCGGCAATTTGACTGGCCTATTGCCACATCAACTTGTTGACTTTAAGAGGTACGTCGACATGTACTTTTGTTCTCCTTAGCATTTCTTCGTTTATGCTTCTATCTCTTAGAAAAATATATAGCCCTTTCTTTCTTTAATATAGATAAGCCGGTGATTTTACCCTGACTGTTTTATAGGATTAGAGATGTGGCTAGGCTTTTAAATCGATAAGCCTGAAGCTCTATTTAGTTGTAACCTCGGAGTGGATTATTACTTTAGGCTGTTTAGCATTCAGACCTGTAGTTCTGGGCTCTCAAGAATAAGACTACGGTATCCTCTGCCTGTCGAACAAGGCGACTAAAAGGGGCCTCGGGTTTACTGGGCGACAAGGGTGGGGGCCTATGTCGTCCACTAAAGTGGACCCGGGAAGAAGGCGACATCGGCTGGCCAATGCACTGCGAAAGCGTAGCGCAAAGGGGTCTGGTGCGTTCCACTGGAGATACCAGAGCCCCTCACCAAGCACTAAGAAAAGGCCACCGGGGGTTTTTAGTAGGTAAGAACCCAACGAGATACCTCCCTGAAGGCGGGTTACCCTGTTAAAGATTTTCCCCCGTCAACAAAAAAAGGCTCTTTAGCATTCCAGATCGATGTCCGAGAGGGCCAAATCATCATTTGAATGGTAGCTTTATAACAGTCAACATAGCATTATCGGGGAGGTATTTAAAGAACAGTTACGAAAGCTCATTTATACATATGTCCCAGTCCCGCTGTCAGACATTGCTTCTAGATTATTTTTATATTTCCTATTCACATTTATATTTTAAATTTGTAATATAATTTATTGGCAATGTTGCTTAAAGAGATATGATATTTTCCGGTCCATGACACGCCATAACGCCTGAAATTCACGTCGTGAACATAATTTTGTTTATTTAAACTTATGAAATTGAATCTAATTTTCATTTAAAATTTACAGTTATACGATTTGTTTCGCTATATATAATTCTGGCTCTTTCAGGCTCGTGTTAATTTAATTTACTGGGCTGTTGAATCGTTTTCTAATATATTACCTTATAAATTATTTGTTCAGATGAGAAACAGATGTACAATCTATTTCTTAATGAACTGTTTATGTAGAAGGTAAACAGAAATCTATGTACTCTGTACCTAAAAGTAAATTATGGGCCTATAAATCGCACAGATATGAAATACCGTTCGCTCTATTTATTCCCACTTACTGTATATAATAGTGATAGACTATTGGCTAAGCTTTCAACGATCTAATGTTGAAATCCTTGTGCCAATAAATTGCTAATAAATAAATTTAAAAAGTCACTTGCTAAAAATTAGTACCTGCTGGAAGGCTATGGCTTCACCACCTGCGACATTTAGGACTAGAATTTCGTGAAAAGCGGGCATCGAAATCTGACCATGTCCACCCCGTTTGGGTTAAAAGACCGTGATAGGTTATTTTTATATAGCCCTAGTAAACTAATTGCGTGCCACAGTTTGCGGTTTTTATTATTTATTCTGATTACTTATCCGTTTATTTAATAGTTTGCCCGTGTCTGTCTTTCCTTATGATAACAATGTGGGTATTTTCAAGAGTAGAGTGAATAAGCATTTACTAAGCAAGAGTGCCTTACCATTCAAGACTGACTAACTCTTAATATTGGGTGGGGTCATGGTGAAGCACTTGCTTAGAAAGTATAAAAAAATGAATATAGATTGTATAAGTATTTATTAAAGGAAACCTATAATTTGTCATGATATTATCTTCATGTTACGCTGTTGGTTTAATATGTAAGTAAATAAATTTCAGAATACCGTCTTGAAATACTGGAGGAGGTAGCCTGAGTGCAGTTGGAGCGAGATGCGGCCGGCTCCGGCAGTCAGGATGCGAGGTGTATGATGCCGCGACGTAAGCGCCGGCTCGCTTCCCGCATCAGGAACTACCTGAGGGGTCTGCTAGCCTTCCTCTTCAGCAACGTAGGCGTGATCGTTCTCGTCGTCGCTTATACTGTAGCTGGTAAGACGTCAATATCATTACAATTGCTATCATCATCAACCTGCAATACCACTGCTATTACCTCCTCCTCGCGTCGATTTCCTCAATGCTGAGGTTCGTGACCATCTCGTGGAAAGCATCGCTAACCGACGTGCCGATAGTGGTGCGGATCTAGTCAGTCCAGCGTGCCGGGCTTCGACCTCGTCTTATCCAGTTTTTCCAGTTACAAGCAACCTTTCCAAGTTATCACTGTTTTTTCTGACAATGTGACCAAAGTATTCCAGTATCCTGTGTAGTTGGAATGGTTAACAAGAATGTTAGTAATATTTGTGAAAAAAAATTGTTAACAATCTTTTTATAAAAAAAGCTGAGTGTTGCTTAGCCATCATATGCCATCAACTGAAGTAGCTTTAGTGTATACACGGACAAAACGACATTTTCTACAAATGAACCTTAGCTAGATCGATTTATCGCTTTCAAAGTCTCCTGCATACTAAATTTCATGAAAATCGTTGTAACCGTTTCCGAGATTTATATTATTTTTATAATATAAAGAAATATACAAGAATTGTTTAAAGGTATTATATAAAAAATCAATTTCTAAGAGTTCCGGTATATCTTTGAAAACCAATTAATACAATAATTAATAAAATGGAGTTTCCTTAAAACTATTACCGCTAATTTTTATTTTAAATTTGTAATATAATTTATTGGCAATGTTGCTTAAAGAGATATGATATTTTCCGGTCCATGACACGCGATAACGCCTGAAATTCACGTCGTGAACATAATTTTGTTTATTTATACTTATGAAATTGAATCTAATTTTCATTTAAAATTTACAGTTATACGATTTGTTTCTCTATATATAAATCTGGCTCTTTCAGGCTCGTGTTAATTTATTTTACTGGGTTGTTGAATCGTTTTCTAATATATTACCTTATAAATTATTTGTTCAGATGAGAAACAGATGTACAATCTATTTCTTAATGAACTGTTTATGTAGAAGGTAAACAGAAATGTATGTACTCTGTACCTAAAAGTAAATTATGGGCCTGTAAATCGCACAGTTATGAAATACCGTTCGATCTATATATTCCCACTTACTAAGGCTAAGCTTTCAACGATCTTATGTTGAAATCCTTGTGCCAATAAATTGCTAATAAATAAATTTTAAAAGTCACTTGCTAAAAATTAGTACCTGCTGGAAGGCTATGGCTTCACCACCTGCGACATTTAGGACTAGAATTTCGTGAAAAGCGGGCATCGAAATCTGACTCTGTCCACCCCGGTTGGGGTGAAAAGACCGTGATAGGTTATTTTTATATAGCCCTAGTAAACTAATTGCGTGCCACAGTTTGCGGTTTTTATTATTTATTCCGATTACTTATCCGTTTATTTAATAGTTTGCCCGTGTCTGTCTTTCCTTATGATAATTATGTGGGTATTTTCAAGAGTAGAGTGAATAATCATATACTAAGCAAGAGTGCCTTACCATTCAGGACTGTCCACTTAACTCTTTACATTGGGGGGGATCATGGTCTAGCACTTGCTTAGAAAGTATAAAAAATGAAAATAGATTGTATAAGTATTTATTAAAGGAAACCTATAATTTGTCATGATATTATCTTCATGTTACGCTGTTGGTTTAATATGTAAGTAAATAAATTTCAGAATACCGTCTTGAAATACTGGAGGAGGTAGCCTGAGTGCAGTTGGAGCGAGATGCGGCCGGCTCCGGCAGTCAGGATGCGAGGTGTATGATGCCGCGACGTAAGCGCCGGCTCGCTTCCCGCATCAGGAACTACCTGAGGGGTCTGCTAGCCTTCCTCTTCAGCAACGTAGGCGTGATCGTTCTCGTCGTCGCTTATACTGTAGCTGGTAAGACGTCAATATCATTACAATTGCTATCATCATCAACCTTCAATACCACTGCTATTACCTCCTCTTCGCGTCGGTTTCCTCAATGCTGAGGTTCGTAACCATCTCGTGGGAAGCATCGCTAACCGACGTTCCGATAGTGGTGCGGATCTAGTCAGTCCAGCGTGCCGGGCTTCGACCTCGTCTTGTCCCGTCAATTTTTCTAGTTACAATCAACCTTTCCAAGCTATCACTGTTTTTTCTGACAATGTGACCAAAGTATTCCAGTATCCTGTGTAGGCATATGGTGGACAGCTTAGCTTTAATTTTAAGTTCCTTAAGGTTGAATACCACTGCTATTATCAACCCGCAATATCACATTCACGTGATCAATAAATAATCAGTACTATATGACCGAGCTTTGCTCAGTGGAAGTTATTTTTAGATCAGTATTACGTAATGAGTAAAAATAATAAATAATTTTTTATCTTACCGACATAACAATAAAAAGTAAGTGGTTATTCCAATAAAAATTACGATTGAAATTAGTTTAACATTTTATAAGTTCTTCGTTTAACGACAAACCAAAGAGCGAGCTTTAGAATGGTTAATGGTACGGTATGTTTGAATCTACCGTTCAACTATCGACGTGAACCATCTCTTAGCACAAGCTTAAGCTTAGTTGGAATGGTTAACAAGAATGTTAGTAATATTTGTGAAAAAAAATTGTTAACAATCTTTTATAAAAAAAGCTGAGTGTTGCTTAGCCATCATATGCCATCAACTGAAGTAGCTTTAGTGTATACACGGACAAAACGACATTTTCTACAAATGAACCCTAGCTAGATCGATTTATCGTTTTCAAAGTCTCCTGCATACTAAATTTCATGAAAATCGTTGTAACCTTTTCCGAGATATAAAGAATATAGAATATAAAGAAATATACAAGAATTGTTTAAAGGTGTTATATAAAAAATCAATTTCTAAGAGTTCCGGTATTCCTTTGAAAACCAATTAATACAACTAAAATGGCATTTCCTTAAAACTATTACCGCCTAATTTTTTTTAAATTTGGTGATGGTTACATTATTAGGCAGTTATCTACAAATAAAAAATATATAATCGAATTGCTTCCTAATTTTGGGATCGGTTAAACATGTATTGTCATGGGTGTGTGATATTATTATCTGAAAGAAGCGGCCATCTTTGTTGTCGTTTAGAAATATTAGTGCAGCTGTTCTCTATTACAGATCAATAGGAAATTCTTGTTATATAAACAACAGATTAAAAATAACATAGTTTGGATGTGGATAATTTAAAAAGATACACATCTATTAATCCAGCCTTTGTTTTTCCGGCAATTTTTCATGGGAGTATTATACTTGTTATACAATTGTTATTTAGATTAATAATATTTGATTGATTTAGTCATCAAAGCATTGGAGTCCTTTATACCTTATTTTTAACAAAAGTATTTTTTTAAATTGGCTTCATAATAATGCAGTAATTTACAAACAAAAAATATATAATTGCCACATCCTTTTGGGATCGGTTAAAAGAAATATTATATATGTTCATAGATGTTAATTGTATTATTATCATGTAAAGTGTAGAAAAAATATTTTTAAATTTAATAATAGCTCAGAAAAAGGCGGGAACAAGGCGGCCATCTTTGTTAACGTTTAAAATTATTAGTGCAGCTGTTCTCTCTATTATAGATCAATAGAAAATTCTTGTTATATAAACGACAAATTAAAAATAACATAATTTTGATATGGATAATTTAAAAAGATACACATCTTTTGATCTAGATTTTGTTTTTCCGGCAATTATTCTTGGGAGTATTATACTTGTTATTTCGATTATTAACGAATAAAGCTCTTAACTTCGTCTTCATCATCGTATCATTACATATCGAATGATGGACCAAATTTGTTTAATATTGTACACTGTTTTTTTTTTAAATGAAAAGTGGCAAACGAGCTTACGACTCACTGGACCTTAAATGATCACCGTCGTCCATGAATATCCACAGCATCAGAGGAGCTGCAGGTGCGTTGCCGACCTTTGAGATAGGAGTACGCTCGGCAGTTGATTCCACAGGTTGTGGTTCCTTCCACAGTTCGTGGAAGAAAGTTACGCGAAAAACGTACAGACGTGGAACGACAACCTTTAACACGGTTGCGGTGGAATTTGGTATTCTGCCGACATGTGCGGTTATGGAAATCGGGAGCTGGGATGATTCCGGATGTTATTCTTTTCAGGAGCTTTCATGTTCCAAGCCATTGAAGGTGCCGGCGAGATAGAGCGTTTGAACAACATGACGCTAGAAAGAAACAACACGGCTCAATATCTCTGGCAGAATGTAACTTTAGCGCTTAATTTATTCAATGAGACTGCTTTGAAGCACAGGTAAGTTGATATTTGACATAATAATAATCTATCTAATACCTTTATACGAGCAAATCTTGTATATAATCTGCCTAATGGTTTAGGGTCCGGCCTGCGAATCGTAGGGTCGGTTCGAATCCACCATTCGATTATTTTTTCTATTGCCGATATTTCAGTACAAGGATAAAAGTCAAATCAATAACTATTTATCTATAATCAACCTGAATAAGAAATAGCGAGCAAAGCTCGGCTACCCAGGTACTATTTAAGAACTAAATACAACGAATAAGACCTAGCGCACGAGTTAACTAATACTAAATTATTCACTCCAATCAGCCATTAAAATCATTTATAGCGATTGGGACTTTCAGAAGGTGTGCATGAGGATCAGATACAAAAACGAACGAAGCGCGTTTCTTTGTCTTTCATTATTCGTACAACAAAGAACTCGAATTGTTTGCCAGCGTCTGTCTTTTCCTTCGATGACAATGTGGGTTTGAAAATAAAAAGTAGACTGAATAGACATTTACTATAAATATACGACCCACTGTTGGGCACAGGTATTCTCCGTAAAGAGGGTACAAGGGCATAGTCCGCCACGTACACCTAGTGAGGATTGGCACGATTTATAGGTTTTTTCCTCACGATGTTTTCCTTCGCCACCGAGCGCTTGGTAAATCAGCACATATTTTTTTTATTATACTAAATAGGCTCACGTTTGGTTTCTATCTCGCTTGATGGAAGGCGAAGATGAAGCCTGGGATGGATCACGCGTGCCTATAAGGTGTCTGGTCACACTTTGGACTTAAAGGTATCCAAATTGTATCCATGTGGGATGCCTACGATGTAAGGGTAGAACTGCTCGCTGCGCCTAGTCGTTCGGTGATGAAAAGGGGAGGAGGGATGTCTAAGTCTCAATGTTATGTTTCAGGATCAGCATAGAGCTGAATAAATACCAGAGTAAAATTGTGACCGCCGTGCGCCATGGTTGGGACGGAGGCAGATCCTCACGCCAGTGGAGTTTCTCTTCGGCTTTTCTTTACTCTCTCACAGTTATAACTACCATAGGTACTGTATCTCACTTTAATCTTAGAACAAGTATATTTGTCAACATTACGAGCAAATAAAACTGACTTCAAATCGAATCAAACGTTAAACGCTATTGGATTTACGAATTATCGTAGGGATCTTACAAAATAGAATTAATTAGAACCTAACTCTCTTCAAAGCTCTCATCAAACTACACTTTTAGTACATCCTTTCAAACAAAAAATTAATCATCGAAATCGGTTGGCGTGATATTGAGTTATTCGTCCATTTGTGGCGCACATACTTGATGCACATTAAATACTTATTTGGTCTTCTACATACAGACTAATTGAGAAACTCCTTCTTTTTTTGAGGTCGTTTCTAAACTTTCTCAAACCATATGTGACGTGATGAACGTTAAACGCAGACGCTCTCAAGTTATTATAAAGTTTTGACGTCTATATTTTTAGTTTTACATGAAAAAAATGCAAGCTAACGGCTCGCCTGATCTTAGGTTACTACCTAATAGTGTAGTTTTATACTTATGTTTAATTTTAAGTTACATTATTTTCAATGGAATATATTATACGATATAAAGATATTAGCAAGCCTTTATGAATTCATTGTATGTACAGTTAAATCTGCCAATCTGTTGAGAATGGTATATATTATTACTAACAATTATACATAAATATAATATATGAATGCAATAAATATATATACCTTTAGCATTTTGTTTTAAAAAGAATGCTATGCTATTCAATAATATATTTTTCCACTAAAATTACTAGCATTTTTTTAAACAATTCTAAATATGCTTGTGCTAGAACATGGATTCTTCAGCTCTGTAGTTCTGGGCTCGTAGAATAAGGCTACGGTATCCCCTGCCTGTCGTAGAAGGCGACTAAAAGGGGCCATCGGTTAACTGGGCGACAAGGGTGGATCCGGGAAGAAGGCGACATCGGCTGGCCTGTTTCGCCTTGCACAGCGAGGGCATAGGGGGGGAGGGACTAACCTCCCCCCGGGACGTGCTCTCCGAATAGCACAGTGCAAAGGGGCTCCTGTGCGTTCTACTGGACATCCAGGAGCCCCTCAGCATGCACCGAGGAAGGGCCACCGGTGGTTTTAGTGGGTAATAACTCCACATAATTATCGGTATCTTGGTGAAGATTTCCACCCCATCAACAAAAAGAAGGAGATGGATTCGCAGACCGTATCCTAAATAATTAGTCGGTATTGACGCTTCTACACTTCACTTGCTTAGAGAGTAATAAAAAAACAAATGATTCGACTATGTAAGTACATCTTTGCTTCGTTGGCAATGAAAGTCAAATGCTATTTGATAGACGGCCACTTCTAGGAGTTGATTCATTGAAAGCTTTAGATGCGAGGACACTAATTAGGTTACTTGGTAGATTGAAGCCGCACGACCTTAAGGGCAGTGAGTGATTCCGCCGACCCGCTGGAAATTATATTGAATTTCGCATCGCCTGGAGTGCGCCAATCAATGAAATCAATTTCAATTTCAGTCTGATGGGATAACAAATTGTATTTTCTATTGCCGATATTTCAGTACAACGATAAAAGTCAACTCATTAACGATTTATCTATAATCAACCTGAATAAGAAATAGCGAGCAAAGCTCGGCTACCCAGGTACTATTTAAGAACTAAATACAACGAATAAGACCTAGCGCACGAGTTAACTAATACTAAATTATTCACTCCAATCAGCCATTAAAATCATTTATAGCGATTGGGACTTTCAGAAGGTGTGCATGAGGATCAGATACAAAAACGAACGAAGCGCGTTTCTTTGTCTTTCATTATTCGTACAACAAAGAACTCGAATTGTTTGCCAGTCTTTTCCTTCGATGACAATGTGGGTTTGAAAATAAAAGTAGACTGAATAGACATTTACTATAAATATACGACCCACTGTTGGGCACAGGTATTCTCCGTAAAGAGGGTACAAGGGCATAGTCCGCCACGTACACCTAGTGAGGATTGGCACGATTCATAGGTGTTAGAATTTTTTCCTCACGATGTTTTCCTTCGCCGCCGAGGGCTTGGTAAATCAGCACATAATTTTTATTATACTAAATAGGCTCACGTTTGGTTTCTATCTTGCTTGATGGAAGGCAAGATGAAGCCTGGGATGGATCACGTGTGCCTGACACCTTATGTGTCTGTTCACACTTTGGACTTAAAGGTATCCAAATTGTACCCGTGTGGGATGCCTACGATGTAAGGGTATGTAATGTAACTGCTCCTAGTGGTTCGGTGATGAAAAGTGGAGGAGGGATGTCTAAGTCTCAATGTTATGTTTCAGGATCAGCATAGAGCTGAATAAATACCAGAGTAAAATTGTGACCGCCGTGCGCCATGGTTGGGACGGAGGCAGATCTTCACGCCAGTGGAGTTTCTCTTCGGCTTTTCTTTTATTTATTATTTTCTCATATAGCTTGCACCCGTTACTTTGTCTCTACACAACCCCAAGGTAGACTGGCAGAAAATGCCTACTGGCATTAAGTCCGCCTATTTGTACCTTTTTTTGTATTGTGTGCAAATAAAGAATAAATAAATAAATAATTATTGGTATCTTGGTGAAGATTTCCACCCCATCAACAAAAAAAAGGAGATGGATTCGCAGACCGTATCCTAAATAATTAGTCGGTATTGACGCTTCTACACTTCACTTGCTTAGAGAGTAATAAAAAAACATATGATCCGACTATGTAAGTACATCTTTGCTCCGTTGGCAATAAAAGTCAAATGCTATTTGATAGACGGCCACTTCTAGGAGTTGATTCATTGAAAGCTTTAGATGCGAGGACACTAATTAGGTTACTTGGTAGATTGAAGCCGCACGACCTTAAGGGCAGTGAGTGATTCCGCCGACCCGCTGGAAATTATATTGAATTTCGCATCGCCTGGAGTGCGCCAATCAATGAAATCAATTTCAATTTCTGTCTGATGGGATAACAAATTGTATTTTCTATTGAACTTCGCGACGGTTAATGTAAACCGCATCGTATCTTTCCAGTTAAAAGTTTCTGTTTGAAGTAATGTCCTTATGCACTCTAGACTTCATTGACTCGTTATTTTGATACATTCTGATAATTTTTCAATTAAAGTATGCTAGTTTGATTCGATAGCCAGCCAGCCCTGTAGTTCTGGGCTCTCAAGAATAAGACTACGGTATCCCCTGCCTGTCGTAGAAGGCGACTAAAGGGCCACTGGTTAACTGGGCGAAAAGGAGGATCCGGGAAGAAGGCGACATCGGCTGGCCCGTGGCGTTCCACTGGCGATCCCGGAGCCCCTAACCATGCACCGAGGAACGGCCACCGGGGAGGTTTTAGTGGGTAATAACCCCACATAATTATCGGTATCTTGGTGAAGACTTCCACCCCATCAACAAAAAAGGAGATGGATTCGCAGACCGTATCCTAAATAATTAGTCGGTATTGACGCTTCTACACTTCACTTGCTTAGAGAGTAATAAAAAAACATATGATCCGACTATGTAAGTACATCTTTGCTCCGTTGGCAATAAAAGTCAAATGCTATTTGATAGACGGCCACTTCTAGGAGTTGATTCATTGAAAGCTTTAGATGCGAGGACACTAATTAGGTTACTTGGTAGATTGAAGCCGCACGACCTTAAGGGCAGTGAGTGATTCCGCCGACCCGCTGGAAATTATATTGAATTTCGCATCGCTTGGAGTGCGCCAATCAATGAAATCAATTTCAATTTCAGTCTGATGGGATAACAAATTGTATTTTCTATTGAACTACGCTACGGTTAATGTAAACCGCATCGTATCTTTCTAGTTAGAAGTTTCTGTTTGATGTAATGTCCTTATGCACTCTAGACTTCATTGACTCGTTATTTTGATACATTCTGATAATTTTTCAAATAAAGTATGCTAGTTTGATTCGATAGCCAGCCAGCCCTGTAGTTCTGGGCTCTCAAGAATAAGACTACGGTATCCCCTGCCTGTCGTAGAAGGCGACTAAAAGGGGCCTCGGGTTCACTGGGCGACAAGGGTGGGGGCCTTTGTCGTCCGCCAAGTTGGACCCGGGAAGAAGGCGACATCGGCTGGCCCGTGGCGTTCCACTGGAGATCCCGGAGCCCCTCACCATGCACCGAGGAACGGCCACCGGGGAGGTTTTAATGGGTAAAAACCCCACATAACCGCCGCCTTCCCCCTAGAAGGCGGGTATCTTTGTGAAGATTTCCTCCTCGTTAACAAAAAAAAAAGTTTGATTCGATAACTATTTTTGAAGTTATACTTCTTTGGGCGTGTTATGAAAAAATATGACGGAAACAGGCTGAAGCTGCAGTTATAAAGTGTGCTTATATATTTTTCAAGTAATATAAATTAAAATAATGTGAATATATAAAATGACTGTATTGACTAGAATTTTTCAGTCTTTTAGTTATTTTATTGTAATTAATTAATTGTATTCAATTAAAAATTATTTTTAATAATGCCAAAGAAGTTTTAATTGTCACGCGCGTACATAATACGTTGTACTTAACACGCACCCATTATTTTTTGTATTAATATTTCAGGTTACGGTCATTTGAGTCCTCGGACAAGCTGGGGCAAGGTGATGACTATATTCTACGCTTTGCTCGGAATGCCCCTTTTTCTGTTATACGTCACTAATGTTGGTAAGTATTTTTATACCACCTTTATGACATCACAATCACAAGTGGAAATAGTGGAAAAGTCCAGAACGGTAAGGTGTACTATCTTAGGAAGCCTATTCACTCTTCTCTTGAAAACACCCAAATTGTAATCGGAGGGAAAGACAGACACTGGCAAACTATTCCAGTCCTTTGCTGTACGAATATGAAAAAAATATGAAAGACGACGCAAAGCTTATCCAGTGGTGTCTTGAAGTCCTATGGGGAACGGGGATGGGGGAATTAGATAATGTATTGCCAATTTTCGCTACACTCGGCAGGTGGGCGAAGCCTTATTACGGCTGACGATGATTATGATTTCAACTTTGGTCGAAGCAACGGGTCCAAGGACTCGACTGTTCCATAAAATATGGGTGCTGTTGCGAAACAGAGGCAGTACCTTAAATTTTGTTAGCATCCAATTGATAATAACGTGCTTCATAGTACACAGTTTAAAACAAAGGAGTTCCTAAATTGTTTCTACTTTTCTTTGTAATTTTGGTGTACTTATAGCGCAGTCTTTTATGGATTAATTAAAAAAAATGTATGAAATTGCAGGTCAATTGTTGGCGCGTTGGTTCAAATGTTTGTACGCGTTGGTCTGCTTATGTCGGGGATGTCCCGGCTTCACCAGGCGAAGGGTAGTCCGTTTACGGACACAAGTAAGTCATTATTATATTAGTAACAATTTTTATTTTTAATATTTTGTATCACGTGACTAGATAGATATTATTGGTATGTTTTTTGGTTATTTTATTACAAAAAGTCATTTGCTAAAACTTGTGCTCCAATTCAGTCCTGTAGTCCTTACAGAATTAGGCTATGGTACCCCCTCCCTACCTGTTGTATAGGGGGGAAGGAGATAAGCTCTCCCCTTGGGAAGTGCTTCGGCCCAGTGCAGAGGAGATTGACCCCTCACCATGCATCGTGGATGGCCACCAGTAGGGGAGTTGAAGGGAGGGGAGAGGGACAGGTTATCTTTTAAAGATTATATTATTTTGAAGATGACTGAAATATTGTAGGATAAGAGATAGTGATTTCTTAATGTTTCCTCAGGTGGAGTTTAGTGAAGCGGAGAGTATAGAGCGCCCTGAGGGCTGGAGGTCAAGGATATCTGACTCTGACATTACGCCTGAGTACAGGATACCGCCTTATCCTATCCACAATCAAAGGTAAAAATCAGGTCCTTAGACCACACGACTGAAGTAAAACTGATTAAGATCCCTATGATATAGTTATATGTATGTATATATGTAAATATACAAATATATATGTATAATAGATATTCAAGAGAGAAAGAATATATGCACGATTGTTCTCTATTGCTTCTGCAAAGTGATACAGATTCGATAGGCGTAGCACTGTGTCTGAGATATACGAAACGTAACTGTCTCTCTTTCTACCTCCATAATTCCATTCTCACTTTTCGTAACATATTCACCACCTTACTCCCCAAGTATATAAGATACGGACTATTGATATAATTGCAATTTCTATAGGAGGATGGATTATATGAGAAGTACGTCCAGGCCTCAGCCTTGGGGTTCAAGGTATCTACATGAGCGTGGATGGTCGGCGCCGGTGGCCTATAGGGTCGAGAGTCACGGGTCCAGTGAATTCAGCTACGTGACCTTCGACGCGCAGAGCATCACAGTACCGATCAGCGTCTGTGTTGCCATTATGGTGGGGTAAGCAGACAGTGTGTGAACATAATTCGATGACTGTAATTTCATTTCCCCCAATTCATTAATGCACATTGCAAACAGCTTAGCTGTATTAAATATAAGTTTTGGGTGTACATTATTACCCCTATCTATTTTATCTATATATTTATTTTACCTATCCTACAAAGTTCCCTGGCTTTAAGGTTAAGTTTAGTTTTATTTGAAGTGCAGCCCTGTAGTTCTGGGACCGTAGAATAAGGTTACGGCATTCTCTGCCTGTAAAGGGTGAGGCCTTTATCGTCCGCTACAGTGGACCCGGGAAGAAGGCATTGGCTGGCCCGTGTCGCCTTCCACTACAAGTGTGGGATCAACTTCTGCCAAGTATAGTGCAGAGGGGCTCCGGTGTGTTCCACTGGAGATCTCGAGCCCCTCACCGAGGAAGGGCCGCAGGGGAGTTTTAGTGAGTTAGAACCTCACATAACCCCACCTTCGGTATCTTCTTAAAGGTTTTTCTCCGTTAATAAAAAAATATAGTTTTTTTTTACTTGAATTGATAGTACTTTTTTTAAAAAAATGAGCAATAAATAGTCTATCTATCTACCTATGATGGGTAAAGGAGTAATAACCTAACGTGGGTAACCTCGTCTTACACTCTGATGGTCGGGAGTTCCACATCCCACTCGGCTTTACCAATGAATTGCCGTTTTTCCCTATTTTAAGGACAAAAATTCACTTGATCACAAATTAGTGCTCGGTATATACAGAGGCATATTCTTTATTGGCACAAAATAAGCACAGAAAAAAAATGAAAATAAAATGATACAGTTAAAAAAATGTACAAATAGTACATAAGACATGATGTCAATATTGGACACCGTCTAAGCAGGGCCGAGCGAGCCGTAGCCGTAGCCGAGTATTGCGCGCGCACAACCCAAGTTGTGCGCGCGCAATACTATATTTACATGGAATTTATACAGACAACAGACAATAAGAGTACAATAAATATGATACATTTATAAATAATAAATAAATAATATATTAATGAAACGTATAAAGTTTATTTTTAATTTTTATTTTGTTACTGATCACATATCTGAGTATATATTGTTACTGATCATATATCTTGACGTAGCAACGTTTTATAAATTGTTGATAGCGGGTGGCATTCACTAAAAATGTCACAAAAAATAAAATATGCGACAGGGTCTACTCGGCCGTGCGAAATAATGTCAATTATAATGATAGATAATAAAACAAAAATAAATTGTATTATCATTTTAATTTTGTTATACATGTATATTGTTAGTCCGTGCCAAGTGCTCATTTTTCTAGGATTTTAACGCCCGCACCTGGAATTTTTTGGTTACGAAATTTTTTTTTTTACAATTTCGCAAAATATCATTGAGTCATTAATCAATTCTTTCTAATATCTATCTAGTTACATAATGTTCGGGTCGATGATCTTCGGTCTGTGGGAGAAGTGGGATAAGTTGGACGGCGCCTATTTCTGTTTTATATCTTTAAGCAGGTAAATAAAACATAATTTTTCATAAACTTAACATTATTTTTATAAAAAAATACTGAAAATAAATAAATATACATACATACATGCATAAAAGAGATTTGATTTTGAATTATATTCTGATTTGAGGGTTGAGGAAACTGTCTTCCACACTATCGATGTAGTGAGGGGTAACCTCGGCTTGGACAGTTACTATGTTACGCATAAGCATTCCGATCAGAGGGCGCCCAATCTAAGCTAAACTAACTTATATGCCACTTCGATAAGCGTTGGCGGTGGGAGAGAAGTGGCCGAAGAAAACTCACTAATGTAATGTATGAAATCTTCCACGCAGGTCCTATATTTGGACCTCGGGGTAACTGTGGTCCGGGCGGAGCCTGTTTTAAGGGATTCAATAAACTCACTAACAATTATTCAGTTTGCCCTTTAAAGCCGCTTCATGGTTCTCTACACCGGAATACAGTAAAAACAGTTTTTGATACAACGCTGACTTTATGAACAAATATTAAAATAAATAATGATCTCAAGTGAATTAACTTATAGTGAACTCGAGGAACGATAGATATTACGATTACTACGATATTAACAATCTGATATGGTTCGAGCCCCGTTGCTTTGTCTCTCCACAATTTTAAGATAGCATGGCAGAGCATGCCATGGCTTTCTTTAGGCATTAAGTTAATTTGTGATTTATTTCAGCATTGGTTTCGGCGACTTCGTGCCCGGCGAGCGGGTGTACACTCCGCGGATAGAGACTTCATTCATAGTCTGCTCCATGTACCTGATGCTGGGGATGGCACTGGTCGCCATGTGCTTCAACCTTATGCAGGTAAGTCATCATTTTCATCATCAAACATTTTCATTTGTACAAGTTATTCTAAAATCGAACATACCAAAGTGCATTCTACGTAGGTAGGGATGATGCAGCACAAATTTAGCAAGTGATTTTTTTACTTAAAGGCCGAGAATCTCAGTCGGCGTGTACCAATTGGCAATTCCAACCCGCTGTTTATCTGTTTGCGGTTGTTCGCTCTCGCATAGTATATAAACGCCTGCCAGCGTGTAGCGACTCCGGCTTAGGGAAGACAAGCCTCTCATCTAATAGTCTAGGCAAGGCACGCTGGAACTCAACACGGGTCTTTGTCCACGGCCTTTGATAGACGAGCTCCCCGAATCCGTCATCTGTAGGGCTGGGAAAGCGAGCTAGGTTCTAATTAATTCTATTTCGTAATATCCCTATTCTATTTGAAGTCGGTTTTTGTGTTTTCTCTTAAATATACTTGTATATATAAATATTTTTGTATATGTAAATATATTATATTATATATTTTCCTTCTACTCACTACGTATGCATTGGTTTTCCAGGAACAAGTTATACATTACTTCGCAGGACTGAAGAGAGCGCTCAAACGAATTTGCCGCTGCAAGAGATGACGATAACCTTTGTATTGTTTTCCGTATGAACCGTGTGCATGTTGCGGTCAAATATGAAATCGGACTTTGTGTGAAATACCCAATACATTATTTGCTTGCATCAGGGAAGTAAAATTTTTAACTTATTTAGAAAAAACTGCTAAGGTTCCCTTTTGTACGTTTAAAATTTATACGTGTTAAAATTGTCGCAAATTATCACCCCTATTACCTCCTAACGGATATATGTCGGATTACCAATAACCCTGTAAACAGTATCAAAAAAAGATTGACACGCTTTTTGACTGAATGATTATTCCTCTGGAATCAACAAAACAAGTTCTACCTTCTTTCTTATTAACAAATATATTTTGTACACACATTATAAAAGGAACTCATAAAACGTTTGCAAACACCATAAAATGTTATTTATAATTGTATGCTGTTGGCATCAGGGATCATAGAAGTTAAAAATTATATCGTAAATTAAAATTATCAACATCAATCTGCTTTTTACTGAAAGGTGGCCAAGAGAGGGACGCCGATCAGTGGGTAGACCACCAGCCCGCTGATCGGACGACATCGTCAGAGCAGCGGGGCTTCTTTTCGGGCAGCACAGGATCGAAGTGAATGGCGCGATAAAAGGGAGGCCTATACCCAGCAGTGGGAAGATACGGGCTGATTGATTTATTGAATCTGCTTTCACATTTTCTGGCCTCCCTTTTATCGCGCCATTCACTTATATATATATATATATATATATATATATATATATATATATATATATATATATATATATTTATTTTTCATTGAATTTTTTTTTTAATGTTAGTACTTAGTGTTGCCTCCATATAATAAAATATAAAAAAATATATGAAAAATGTAATATATAATATAAATAACTGTATTATCCAAGTATCCTTTTTCGTTAATGTTTTTCAATGAAATGTAAATAAATATAATAAAAATATTATTTTATTTTAAGGATATTCAATTGTCTATCATGCACAATTGATTTCAGTTCGTCTTTATCTTCCGAGATTTTCAAACTTTCATAGCCGACCCTTGTTTCCGACCCTGTATTTTTACTTAGGGGTGTACATACATACACGTCTGTACAAGATTATGACAAAATATAAATACAACATTGATGATGATGATGATGTCCAGGTCGATTTCAGCCATGGCGACTGTGTCACTGGACAAGAATTTTAATTACGATACTTCGTTCAGGTAGGGCTTAGGTTATCTGCCCTCTCGTGTGCTGTTTGGTGGCTGGCGTACCCGAGCTTGTGGCTAAATAATACAACATTCGGTCAGGTGACGCGAACCCATAAGATTTTTCTTACCAAAAAATTTTCAATGCGGCTAAAGAATTTAACTACTAATATGACTAAAGTCAAATTATGTAAAATCATATCATTTAAATGTTGGCAATTCTTGTATACGATTAGCATTTGTTTTTAGGTAAGATTTGTTTTTTTTTAAGTTTATTTTTAAATAAACTCCGACCTCTTTTAACTCTAGTGGGATAGACAAGGGAGAGACAATTTTTGTCGTCTTCTATTCACAAATGTCATCAATGTCGCGATTTCGAATTATGACTGCAACATTTTGTATATATAGTAGTTTGTGAATATTATGTTTGACTAGAAATATAGTAATTGAAATAAAGACTTCATATGTAATCTGTTTTCTATTAGTTTTATTTTTTATTTCGTAACCCGGTTTTCTGATGAGACTGGCACAAGACATAAAATTCAAAGTCATATTACGACATACGGCCCAAGCCGGAGTTTCCTCTCGAAATGTCACAATAGAGGTCTAGGTCTCATAAGAGATATAATCGCCTAATGGTTCAGGGTACGGTCTCCGATCGTAAGGTCGGTTTGTATCTAACATTCGACTATTGACGTAAATCATCTCCTAGCAAAAGCTTATGCTTATTTGGAAAAGTTAACAATAATATTCGTAATTTTAGAGAAAAAAAGAAAAAAAAATATATAGGCTCTGAGTCTACTATTAGCCATTAAAGTTTCACTATGAAACCGACCTATTACAATCGAATTGTCATCGTCTCAAAACACGTAATCTACAGATTTTTTTTGATTGTTTTATGATAATTTGATATTGATTACTTGATGTAAAAAATTACCAAATACTAATAATTGAGTGTACTTCATTGTGACATAACAGAATTGAACACTTTTCTTACGTAGTAAGAATCGTTCTGTTATATTTTCCAATAAAAAATTAATCATCGAAATAGGTTGGGTTGATTTTGAGCTAGTCATCTTGTATCTTGTTGATATTGTATTTATAAATGAAAAAAATGGTAGATAGGGGAGGAAAGTCTTGGAATGGAGGCCGCGCATGGATCGGAGAATCGGCGCCCTTTCTCCAGATGGACCGACGACCTTGTAAGGATAGCCGGAAGTGGCTGGATGCGGAAAGCGGAGGATCGTATTTGGTGGAAGGCATTGGGGAAGGCCTATATTCAGTAGTGGGTAGACACAGGCTGATGATGATGATGATGATGGTTTTTCATGGATGCCATTGTCGGAGTTAGTCTGCTTAGCACTAAAGGTTATCTGGAAGAAAATGCTAAATAGCATTAAGTTCGCCTTTGTACATATTCTTTGGTGCAATAAAGGATTTATCTATCTATCTAGAGTTAGATCAAATTGAAAGAAACAAGAGATTTCAAATAAATCATCAAAACAGTTTAACCCAGCCCAAGGTTATGGGGTAAAAAAACATACAGACACATTGAGAACCTCCTTCTTTTTTGAAGTCGGTTCAAAATTGTGCTATTACGGTTACTCTAGATACTGTTTGAGGGTAGTAAGTAAAGCATAACATTTCTAAATAATTTAACGGTCTAATTGAAAGAGCTGACGAGAATTATTTCGAGAGCGATTTGGAATAAAGCACGCATTCACAAAAGGATTCCCGTAAAGCTTTTAATGAGTAGCGGTGCGTAGTCTATTCAAGACTCTATTGAATTGACAACGGCTTCGGGATAATGGACCACCCTTTATTTCCATTGTGCTTTAAATATTATTTTATCTTGAAAATTTCAAGCAAATTAACGCTTAAAATAATTTATTGATTATTAAACTTAGTTTACCCGGGGTGATAAATAATTTTATAAAAGTTAAGTGCCATTTGTAAAAGCTTCTTTACTATCCCTGGAATACAAGTATATTTACTGCCTACCAGGACTAACTTGTCCAGGAACTCTCCGCTGTTGTGCGCGGTTGGGTTTGTTAATACCATCTCCCTGCACATAGATACTTAGGGGTGATATTTTGTTGCACTCAGTCGGTCTTTATCGAAGCTCCCTACAAATGCGTAGAAGGTGTTTGACTCTAATGTATATATTTATTGTCAATACATCAAGCTGCTTTTCATTTGTTTTAATTTTAGTAATATATATTTAACTTAACTTAGATTTTATAACATCAAATTAGATTTTCTGTAACGGTGTTATAATTTTAGTTTATTTATTTGAATAAATAAATAAAAAATTATGAGTAAAGTCAAAAAGCAACTTCAGAGAGAATAGAATCAATGGAAATATTACGAAATAGAATTAACCAGAACCTAACCGAAACTCTCATTCAAACTACCCTTGAAGTACATCCTTTATATATAATATAAATAATAAAAAATGAATAGTCGAAATCGGTTGGCGTGATATCCCTTCATTTGTCGCACACATGCTTAATGTAAATTTAAGACTTTTATAGTTTCATCATGGATGCCACGGTTAGAACTGAACCAAATTTAAATGGAAAACACCATCTTTGAAACAAAAAGAATCAATAAAAACGGTTCACATAATTGAAAGTTACAAGGTAACAAACATAAAAAAACATTACAGGAATTAAGAACCTTTTCTATTTTGAAGTTATGTTGAAGGGTAGATACTGGTCTTTAGTATCTCCTCTCCTACTTTAAAAGACTTATCAGGGTTTAGTATACGGATTACTTATAAATCTGTTAGTTTATAAATTTTTATTATATAAATTAACTTGAGAAAACTCACTGAATTTAATTATATTCAGGATAAATAACGTCCTGTTGAAGATTGTCAATTAATATGCAAAAATGTTGTTCCCCTAGATTGTGAATTGATTGCATTATGACTGTATTTAAAGGTAAGGTACTTCAATCTAAATCTAAATTATTTTCATAAGCTCGTTAAATATCTTGGAGTAATGAAACATTTTCATAATTTGTACTTCAAAGAGCTTCGTGAGTAATAATTAAATGGTAGTAATCAGAAGGGTGTGAAAGAAGGTGACAAAAGTAACAAGGCAACGGGTCCAAGTCTTTTTTTTTTTTCATGGGAGGAAATGCTTTTATTCATACGTGCCCACCGGGGAAGCGGGCAAGTTATGTCGGGCTCGGCCTGCTAGAGGCCCCTACCGACTAAAACCTCCCATGGAGCAGTCCTTCACTGTGATGGGGCGAGATGGGGTCGCGTTAGCATTCACCATCTCGCCCCAGTGACAGACCCGGTTTAAAACCGGGCCTCCTGCGCCTGTGGGGGGTAGCCATGCTCACCAGGCTAGGCTAGGCCCCCAGTCGGGTGGGGTCGTGCAAGCCAGCGAGGAGTTCCCCAACTCCACGCCAGCTGCCCCACTAAGGAAGTTCGAAGAGGCGGGCAAACGGGTCCAAGTCTTCATCAACCGCTGCCTTCGATAGATAAGGAGAGGTAAGAATGGAGGATCTTACCATAAACAAGGAAACGTGGCCTTCTTAAGCTAACTTGGTGGCGATCAGTGGTGGCGGACATGAAGACGATCAGGTGGACGCCCTTTGGGACTTGGACTATAAGTCAATCTGAAGCGAGGAAAATCGTTTAATTTCTTTGTTATGACGTTAGAAGTGGGAGGGTGAAGTCCTGATCCTCTCAGTGAGGTTTCCAGAAATTTCCAATTCGAAAAGGTATTGAAGTAAATCTGCTCTACGCATACTTGGCATGGGGAGTAAGCTGATAAGAGTGTCACGAAAAGTGTGATAGGTGAGGCAAACAGTTGAAAGGGAAATAGAAGTTATCACAGCCTATCTGTATCACATAGTAGGACCAAGAGAAAGCAGTTCGTGCGCACATTTTCTTTCTGTCTTGAACAATCGTGTATATATTATATTTCGTGTATATATTATACATACAAATAGATCAAGAAGTTTTATTTCAGTCGTAAGGTCTAAAGAGCACTCGATTTTTTTTACATCGTTCATGCTACAAATTGACGCTTTTATGTATTTAACGCAGCCGAGGCTGAAAGCTGTGTCTATCTGATGTGATTGACTCCGCAATTTTAGTTTCTTTTCATCTTGCAAAGTGGTTCGTTACCGCAATCTCGTGTAGTATTAGGGACGGGCTCCACTGCGATGATTCGATTTCTAAGCTGAGCGATGGGCTTATTTGATTGAAACGTCACGTTTACAGCCTCGCTGGCTGTGTCCGAGCTCACGGCTTCAATTCACAAGCATGCTAGTGACTATTCTTTCTCCGAACATTTACAAGCAAAAACAAAAACCGACTTTAAATGGAATGAAACGTTAAAGGCTTTCACGCATGGTCGCCCTCTTTGTATATACGAATTAGAATTCATCAGAACCTAACCAAAGGCTCTTTCTCCTGAAGTACATCCTTTCCAATAAAAAATGAAACAATGAAATCGGGTGTCGTGATGGTAATTCGTCCATTTGTGGCGCGGCGCATATACATGATGCAAATTTAAGACTTGTATGGTTTTCTCATGAATGCCATTGTTAGAATTGGACAAAATGTAAATGGGACCACACGGGAAGCACCAGCTTTCAAATAAAATAGGAATCATTAAAATCGGTTCAGAAAGATCATTATGTTAAATAATGAATTAAATTGCATGCTTCATTGGGGCTTTTGAAACATTATGTCGAAGTTGCAACGAGATTACACGGTGAAAAAGCTCCGTACATCTATACAAATGAGAGTAACTACCGCAGTGGATGCTGTCTATCACACCGAAGCGGCTGAAACAAATACATTTTGTCTTTTCATTCGTTTACAATATGGATGTTTTCTAAACTGAAAAGGCAACTGAATACTGAATAGGCAACTAAGCCAGTGTGCCTTAAAATTCAAGACTGCATTTTTACTTAACATTAGATGGACATCAAGAACTTGCTTTGAAAGTTTAAAAAAAGAACCTAGGCAAGTCGCATTTTGAGGTACAAAGAAGTAAAAGAAGTGGAGTTACAGATATTTGGTCTTAAAAGGTTTCAAATTACAGAGGATTTCGACTTCGGCGAATTGAAATTTACGTCTTGTGGAGGTTAAGATTTATTGTTATTCATATTGGGGGATAAAATAAAAAAAATCTTAGAACCATTGACATAAGTGTATTGTCAGTATATTTCTAAACTCAGGGGATTTAGAGGACCAATTTAATTTTTCGATATTTGGAGGGACAATTTGTTCCAATTTCTTGTAATGACTGATTAGTTTCAATTTATAGGGTTGAGATTTCGGTGGAAAAAGTGTTAGTTTTGGACTTGGGGAAGGAAAAAACTCTAGTTCAATTAATTGCTAATTTGTTCATCCTTAATTTATAATTCAAATTGATGTTATATATTGTTATAATCATGTTTTAATATTGTAATAAACTAATACGGTGTATATTTTTTTATAATCATGTAATAATATTGTAATAAACTAGTACATAAATATAATACGGTGTAATAGAGGACAAATTAACAGAGTACTACCACGTTAGCACTTGCTTTAATTACCCATCATGTTTTGAGTAAGCATTTCATCCAACGCTGCTACGAGGTTTTATATAAATAGATGAAACTTTTAAGTTGTCCATCGCACATTGAGTGGACTTGAATATAGTAACTTCTTGCAGTCACAACTATCCCCGAATCATTACTACGTGGTCAATTCATTTTCCTTCCATTTCTCTACGTGATTCCATTCAATCTTCGAATAATTGCAGATGCGTTGCGTCACAGGCTAATAATTCTTTATAGTTAAAGATAGAAGCGTCGTTCGATTTTTCTCCACTCTCAAAGCTGTTTTTTTTTTTTTTGTTGACGGGGAGCAAATCTTCACAAAGATACCCCGCCTTCTGGGGGGAAGGCGGCGGTTATGTGGGGTTCTTACCCACTAAAACCTCTTCGGTGCATGACGAGGGGCTCCGCGATCTCACGTAGAATGCACCGGAGCCCCTCTGCACTGTGCTCAAGGAGAGCTCGTCCCGGGGGGGGAGGTTACTCCCTCCCCCCCCTGTGACTCGCAGCGCAAGGCGACACGGGCCAGCCGATGTCGCCTTCTTCCCGGGTCCACTTTTGTGGACGACGCAGGCCCCCACCCTTGTCGACCAGTGAACCCGAGGCTCCTTTTAGTCGCCTTGTACGACAGGCAGGGGATACCGTAGTCCTATTCTTGAGAGCCCAGAACTACAGGGCTGTCCTAATCTAACCTAATTAGTACCTAACCAAACTCTCATCAAACTACCCTTAAAGGACATCCTTCCCAATAAAAAATTAATCATCGAAATCTGTGTGATTTTGAATTATTAGTTCAATTGTCATGCTCATACTTAATACAAATAAAGATTTACATGGTTTTCTCATGGATGCCATTTTTAGAATTGAGAATTGGAGCTGGAAGCACCGGGTTTAAAATCATCAAAGAATCATCAAAATAATAGTCGGCCTCCGGTGGTAGATGGCACTTCAGGAAGAAAAAGATTCAGACTTTATTCTCTTAGTACTTGTAATTAAATACCATCAAAGAGGATACATTTATAAAGTCCACAATCAATTTAACATATTCCGTAAGGGACTGAGTGGGTCGAACTTTTCTGTACCGCCGCCAGCAGTTCTGCTAATAGTTAATCTATTTAATCGTTAAATTACTTGCATTTAAGTTTGGTGGCTAATTATTAAGATGTGTTTTACAGAAAGAGTTCATGACTTGGTTAGAAAAGACAATATGTGCAAGTATTCCTTCAGATTGTTGTGGGCTAAGCAAGTCATGAATTGGTTAAAAGTGTATAGATTTACATCGAACAGAGATTTTGAAATGGATGAAAAGAAAAATAAAATATAAGCTCTAAGAGACAACAATCGTTGTCACATGGGCCATGGCTGTTTTGCAAAAAGAACAGTCAAGACCTGCGACACATCTAGCAATATGTGTTCGTGGATGGCGTTATTATATCATTATCGGGAGAGTGGTGAGCTTGATATCGATTAATTGACCCATGACTCACACAGTTTTTTTTAACTTTGGTAAACGCCTAATGTTTATGTGCCATTTGGGAGGAAGGGCGAGTTATGTTAAACCGGCTGCACCGACTAAAACCCCAAGATTTTATCCAAGAACCACTATTTTCGCACGTTGGCGGAGCTACCGGAAAGCGACGGCGCTACGGGAACGTGCCGGAGCTACGGAAACGCGGGGAAGCTACAGGGACGCGGCAGAGCTACGGGCCGGACTCTCACCTGGGGTGTACGAGCCTAATCTCCCTCAATTCATGTCAGGTAGAGTGAAGTACAATTTTTATGAATAACTTTACTTCGGTTTTCTCTAGTGTAGACGTGCCTTTAGCAAGATTTTAATTAAAGTTTCAAGCTTTACGGGGATACCGATAATTGCTTCATATTTTTCTATCAAGAAAATGTCTATTAGATTATGGCCAGTATATTACGTTAATACAAATTTAATTTACACGGTCAAATAGAATTGCAATATCTATAATGTATAGATCATTACAATATAATTTACGAGTCAGATTCTATTTAGCTGTAGTAATATTACAAAAAGAACACTCACTTATAGGGTTTATGTCAGGTATTTGAACGAGGGTAAGCCAATTTACGCAAAAATTGTCAAGAATGCTGTTGTTTCTCACTTCTCACCAGCAACCATGATTTAATGAAAGGTTTTATAAGAATTCTTGGCTTAGTGGTTGGAATGTATACAAATATCTAACAATGTATATATTGTACATATACCAAAATAACATTTCTTACAATTTTTTTCTCTCTGTTTATTCCGGCTAATCTCTGACACGTCGGGACCGGAAACTGATGATGAAATAAAGAGTAACTTAGGCTGCTTTTATTTAAAAAAAATTGAATGAATTTGATGAACAAATTTTAATCGCAGGTACCACCGCGGGGCGCAGCTAGTTCTACATAAACGAAGAAGGTGAAAACTTATTAAATTTTGAAAGGAGGCTTTTTTCTCATATGCTAAAGTGTACCTTCTTTTTTTTTGTCTATTACACGATGTCATGTATTTTTTTTTTTTGACGAACTATCACAGTTGGCACAGAGAAGCTGGCCTTTACTGCTTCACCGGATTTGAGAGGTGGCACAGCTCTTAGATCGCTTAGCCTGAACCTCTATTAGATGGTAACTCGACACAAGGGTCCCCCCGGTGAGGGGTAACCTCGGCTTGGACGGTTACCATTATTACGCGTTAGCAGTCCGGTCCGAGGGCGCCCGAGAGGGCCGAACCACGACTCGGTCGGTAGCTATTTTATTAACGAAATCTATTGGGACAATCTAAGCTAAACTAACTTATATGCCACTTCGGGAAGCGTTAGCGCTGGGAGAAGAAGTGGCCGAAGAAACTCCAGCAACGCTCCTAATCCTATCGAGAGGGTGGGGTTTCCCATGAAGTGCTTGTATCGCGCAAGGATTATTCGCAACCTCCGACGGTCGCGGATGGACGCTTTGTGGCTTTGTAGAGATCTAGCCTGTGTAACGGTGATCACATCGTCCGGATCGTCGAGGACATGTCTCGGCCTCCGGGCGACGCGTCTGAATTTACAAGTGGGGATAGCCTTGTAAGTGGCGGCACTCACAAGAAGTTTATTTGAATGTTTGGTGGCAGTCTCGAAAACCGTCGAGATGCCTGCTTAAAGAATTGGGCTATCGTCGGTAGCCCTGTATCGACATGTAATTCGCGGTTGCGTACGAACCACGGCGCACCCGTGGCTCGTCGCAGAAAACGATTTTGGATGACCTGAAGACGGTGGATATGACGGGGAGGCATGCGCGAAGACCGGGCTCGCGTACGTCATAACGGGACGTATTACTGCTTTATAGAGTGTCACCTTATTGCGGAGGGACATTTTACTCTTTTATTGATTAGGTGATATAGGCGGCCCATTACGTGGGCCGCCCGGTTCCTGACTCGAAGATGTCATGTAATGTATGGGCCAAACTTTATCTCATCCCCTACGTAGGACGTGTATTTTGTGCCAAATTAAACTGTACCCTTGTACGCTGAGATAAAGTTCATTTTCATATTTTTTAATTTTTGAGAAAATTTAAAAACTTTTTATTAAGCAATCTATTCATTAAACCTATTTATACTTATCTATAATTCTAAACTTCATGTGAAGATAGAGATGGTGATTGGATGATTTTTTTTGTTTTATCAATTTGGTTTTCAAATCAAAATAGTATCTTTTATTCGTTTTTATAGAAATCTCATTTACTTTGGTGTTTACCTTTATATGTTAGATAAAATAATTGTTCTTATTCCATTAGGTAATATATAAAACTTTACGTTCAAATTACTATATTCTTCCTAATTTCAGAAACAAGTTGCAACTGTCGCTTTGCTACAGAATTTTCCACGCTACCTGCACTTGAATGTGTCATTAAATCGTCCTGCTGTTACACTGTGGCGTATCGTAGTTCGTTTCGTAGATATATTTCATAGATTATGGAATATATTCGGGGAAAAAAGATTCGGGTTAATTAGCTGCAATACGGCTAATTAACCCGAATTTTATTATGAATCTCATTAACTCTTCTCAACAACGAGGGTGGCAGCGGAAAGGAAATCAAAGGAGAATACAGATGTCCAAAGCAGCGATGACTAAATTCACTAGGATATGGAAATCGCAATATATCACACATTTCTTGTTTACTTGTTTAAATAAATAGACAAAATTTCGACTTCGCAGCATTTTTTTAAATAATTTTTCTACATGGGTGTCACAGAGGGCCAGCTATGTCCTGGTAATTACGCTCGTTCATTTTAACATACGAGGCCTGTTCAGCGTATAATCGCGTTGCAACTCCAGCAGAATATTTCAAAAGGCCCTTTCCTTCACTTTGAAATTTCATTGAAAGCAAACTGTAATATTTCCGCATCGAAATTAAAGTAAGGCGGTATTTTGGTATAATTAATTTTAACATTATACATTAGTCTACACCACCACCAATGAAACTTGAGTATGTTGGGGTATTTTGGGGTAGAAACTTTGGGTCCGTGGGGTCCTAGTGCACATCACCTTTTTAATGTGTTAGCTAAGAAGTTGGTCGACACATCTGGTGACTAGAGGGCTGGCTTATACCTTGCACAGAGGCTAAGCATTGCCATACAACGTGGCAATGCTACCAGCCTTCTGGGCACGCTGCCAAGCGATGACGGTTTGGCACAGTTATATTTTTTGTAAATATTTTGTAATATCTTTTAAATTGTAAATATTTCTTTATTAGTTAGTATATGTTATATTTAAATTAAAATAAAATAACTAAATTACAAATTAAAAATTAACTAATATATAGTTATATTATATATTTAGTATTCGAGTATTTGGATGTTTGTTGCGTCACGCCGGAAAAGGAGGTCATTGATCAGGTGCAAAATCGGTCCAGCCGTTTCGTAGCCTAAATAGAACATACCCACACACATTCTCTTTTATATTTACGAAATATTAAAACATAAAAACCTAATCCAGGGTACCGCCGGAAGCGAGGATCCAAGCTCGGTGTTTAGGGCGACATAGAGAGAAACCTCCTGACGATGCGTGCCGTGTCCAGGACTACGGCCTTCTCTATCTTACCCTTGACCCAGCCATCTAGCGAAAGTCTCTTGTCAATTTTAAGTATATAATGTCTACAAAATTTATTACAAAATGTTGCCAAGTAAAAAAAAAAAAGGCAACGGGTATTTAAATAAAAAATCAATAATTTAAACGGTAATTGTTTTTCCAAATCTCCCTTTACAAATAGAGGGATAATCTTTTGCATCAGTATCCAACATTTGTAACAGCTGTTCGCCCATCGAGAGAATTTATTATTCAACCAAATTGTATGAGATGTAATAACTGGAACATTTATCATAAATTATATGGGGGATATATTTTATTTGTGTAATCTTAGTAAAAGTAGCATCTGGAACAAATAACAATATTTAGTAATAGCTTAATATAACAGATAGTTATATCATAGCTTTATTAGCATTATGTCATTCTGTCGTTTCAATTCATGTTTTTCGTGTCGAAAAACAATGCATCAGAACTAAATGTGGAGCCAACCGCCTAGATAGTTGAAAACTATTATTTAAAAAATATAATATACTTCCATTTCCGTGCCACTATATATTTGACATGTACATGTTTTGTATTTAAAAGATCTGAAATGTATTTCAATAAAAGAAACGAAATTGCCACTAAAAGACGTCCAAATAAACTGTGCATACCAAAACAGCGGGTAAAGCTCCGTATTAGTAATGCATATTGTATGGCAGTGTCAATAATTAATAGAATTCCAAAGTACATTATATACCTGGCTTATTTCATAAATGTATTATAATTTAAATGATTACATAAATGGAAAAAAAAATAATATGTTTTATAACAATTAAATTTTGGTATCGTAGTAGTATGCCTGAAACGAGCTTGTGTCGATATAATTGCAATAGTTAATTGTAACGTTTCGTACTGGTTATAAGATTTGCACGATTTTAAGCAGAATATGTGAAACTCTAACTAAATAAACATCTTATTGTAGATAGATAGATAAATCCTTTATTGCACTAAAGAATAAGTACAAAGGCGAACTTAATTCTAATTACCATTTTCTTCCAGCTAGCCTTTAGTGGTTAAAAGCAGGCTAAGGGTTATTGTAAACCATATCCTTGGAGATAAAGATTTATTTATTGATTTATAGATAACGCATTTCGCATGGTATAAAATATTAGAGGTAGTCTTGAGTACCGGCGCAAGGTGGCCAGCCTTTCGATGTTATACGAGCTAATTCCCCCATCCCCATTCTACCTTCGGACGTTTAGACACTCGGCGGGTCTCCACCCTTTTATAGTCGATGTTCCGCGCGTCCGAACAAAGCGATTTAAGTCATGGGTCATCGTGCGTACAGCAAAGGAGTGGAACAAGTTGCCGGCGTCAGTCTTTCCGTCCAAGTACGACGTGGGAGCCTTCAAGAGTAGAGTGTATAGGCACTTACTAAACTAGCGCGTACCATCTTTCGACTATATCACCACTTAACATCAGGAGGGATCGTGGTCAAGCGCTAGTTTATACCCATATAAAAAAATAAGCCACCAATAAAAAAAGTTTACAAATGTCATAATATTATTAATATAAAAAGAAAAAGCAATAAAAAAAAGAAAGAAACTTACACGTTTTCTATACTATTATTTGATTCAGTAAATGTCCCACCTGTCACATATTGGACCTAATAAGTTTGGCACAAGCATCTGTCCACCCTGCTAAGATTGAAATGACGTGAGTATAATTAGTGCTTATTACGAAATTAGACCGGGTCTAGTATTGCTTACAACTGAAGTTTCCTTGATCATGAATGCTCGATCTATTAAACCACGAAATCTATCGAATTCCC
Source organism: Meandrusa payeni (assembly GCA_029286785.1). Classification (NCBI taxonomy): domain Eukaryota; kingdom Metazoa; phylum Arthropoda; class Insecta; order Lepidoptera; family Papilionidae; genus Meandrusa; species Meandrusa payeni. The sequence goes on along the minus strand of JAGSMX010000009.1, from coordinate 10,650,007 downwards.
CGGCTTACCAGAGCCGCTACATTGGTTCATAAATAATTATCTCTAGTTATCGTGGACTGATAACATGAGAACACGTGCAGCCTGTCTCTTGCGTATGAAATAATACAATTTGGACACATACGTTGCTGGAACACATTAGTTAGGTAACAGCGCCATACGACAGAAGCAAGTCGCTAGTGAAATTACATAAATCTCTCTCTTCCATGCTATTGGTCCCACATGGTGGTGGGGTTAGCTTTTCGGATTTTCGCTTTCCACTTCGCTCTGTCCCCGATATCGTCTTTGGTGATGTTGCACTCCCTCATGTCTCTCGACACCACACTCTCCCACCTTGTCTTGGGTCTTCTTCTGGAAAGTTGTAGCGCGAGGTTCCCTACGTATTCGGAGGGCCTACTCTTAACGTGTCCATACCATCGCAGCTTACTCTCCTGCAATTTGTCGACAATGTCGCGCACACTCAGGCTTCCACGCACAAATTCGTTGCGAATTTTGTCACGCCTGGTTACGCCACACATCCATCTCAGCATTTTCATTTCAGCAACTTGTATGGTATGCACGTTATTCCGAATCACGGCCCATGTTTCGCTGCCATACATAAGGACCGTATATAGTATGGAGGAGTGAAATTACAAATATATTTTATATATATGACACAGATGTGTCATCAACAGTTAAGTCTGCTGTATGCTAATTTAGTTTAACTGACTTAAAAAAGGAGGAGTTGTTATTTATTTATTTAACATACGATGTATATTTTTAACATACAATATATAAAAACAGTGTAAAGTTAATGCCATCGTAGTTAAAGGTGAAGACTGCATGCAATTTAATGGCGAGTGAAAATATTAAATTATAACTAAAAAAAAAAACACAAAAAGTAAAATAAAACTAAATTTTAAATTAAAATTAACTAATAAAAATATATATTTATAGGTTAGTAACTTTTTAAACATTCTAATACTAGGAAAAAAGAGGTCGATATCATTCGTTTTTAAATGTTTGTTACGTAATAACTATCGACTGGCTGGATTTTGATGGTCAGTATATTTACGAGCAAAAACCAAAAACGAATGAATCGTTAAACGCTATTATACGTGGACACCATCTTTGTATTAACGAATTATCGTAGGAATATTACTAAATAGAATTAATCAGAACCTAACCAAATTCTCATCAAACTTCCGGTTGGTATTGAGTTATTCGTAAATTTATGGTGCACAACCTTGATGCCAAAATGTAAGACTTATACGATTTTCACGTATGACAACGTCAGAATTGGACCAAATGAAAAAAAATAATCATCGAAATCGTCTCACCCGGTGTAAAGTTATGAAGTTACATACATAGAAAAAATCATACAGACGAATTGAGAACCTCCTCCTTTTTTTAAGTCGGTTGAAAAAGGGATAACAGGCTAAATACAGACGAATTGGATGATTAGAACATCGTACTTATGTATCGTCATATGGTGTATATGTGTATCTGCAGTGGCTGTAAAATCTAAAGAACTAGAACGTCTTTAAGAACAAAGAAAAAGCTTTCAAGCGAAGTGAAGTTAATATTGTTACAGCTCCAGCTGGAATTCTCAGCTCAGTCTACTGTATACACATATAACTTTGACTTACAACTTGAAATCATTTAATTGAATTGAAAGAAAATTTTTGAACAGTAATTGTTTATAGGAGAAATTAATTGGTCAATATTTGCTAGTTTTTTTCCTTTAAAGGAAAGCAACTATTCAGAAATCGATAGACGTATCCAACTTACTTGGAATAAATATTGGAGCAAAAGGGAAATTTTTAAAAGCGATATGTCAGTTGCATTTAAAACCAAAGCCATGTCGAACTGTCTTTTACCGTGCCTGACATTTACTTGCCAGACATGGAAGTATACAGCCAAAGCAAAAGACAAAATATTCACATGTCAACGAGGGCGAGAGCGAAGCATGGTAAAAATGAAAAAATCACAGAAAATTCGCCACTCAAAAAATAAGGCACATCACACACGCTCAAAAGCTAAAATGGAAATGGGCAGGACATATAGCAACACTGGAAGACGACCGTTGGACGATTAGTGTGACCTCGTGGAGAGGTGCAACTGGAAAACGCCGCAGAGGAATATCTCTTACGAAATGGGCGGATGATATAATAAGGACGGCACAAATTGGAGAACAGTAGCCCTAGATAGAAGTAATTGGACTTCTTTGGAAGAGGTCTTCACCCGCGGAGCGGTTCTTATTAAAAAGTAATATACAAGTAAAAATATTTTAGTTTCACATGTAAAAATAACAAGAAATAAAAGTTTATTTTATTTTATTTATTAGTTATTTGTTTGTGTTCGTAGTCTTTTAGTTCATTAGTGCCACTATGGTTTACCGATTGCGTACCACTGACATGCCAATCATGTGTTAGTGTTTGATGTATTTAGTAATGATAGAATGATAATGTGACTGTAATAGGTTTATTAATGAAACGTCACTAGCAAATAGCAGACAATTTTGAGCTTTGTAATTTCACCGTCCACTAAGACCTACTTAAAGATTGGTAGATGTTTGTGCCTGTACACTTTGGGTATTTTGATATTAAAGCGAAATAGCTTTCAAAATTGTAAAGAAACGCGTCCAAGTCTTTTATTTAATTCAAAATATAAAAAGACTGTTAAGAACATACAATTTAGTTAATGAAATGTGTCAATCAATATGTTAATAAAATCGTCAATACTACATTTTTTTACATCATTCGAAATCAGAGTTTTTCTATAAACGCATTTTTATTTTGTGAGGTCCAACCCAAAGACAATTACACTCTAGTATAAAAATATTTCATTGTTTTTGTACAATTGAATCAAAACATCATTTTTAACTGTTTTAAGAATTTTCTTGAATCAAATCGTCATGATTATATAATAGCTTTTCAATTTATCCGGGAATTAGGGTGTAATTGCATTTCGGAAATACGTAAATCTACTCATAAATCTCAACGGATTCAATATAACTCAATTGTTTTCGAACATTAAATCCATTGATTTTGTTCGAGATTACATTAATCCGTTGTTTCTAGTTATGTATGTAACTTTAGATTGCTTTTTTGAAATATTAACGGTGGCTAAGTTTACCTGTCGGCGATTAGTTAATTGATTAACATCATGATATTAGACGCGCTGCGGGATTTCATCCTTTTGTTGTGAACATCCCTCAAACCCGAACGAAGCGATTTGCTTCGTCTTTCATTCTTCGTACAGCAAAGGACTGGAATAGTTCGTCCGCGTCTGTCTTTCCTTCCGATTACAATGTGGGTATTTTCAAGAGTATAGTGAATAGGCATTTACTAAGCTAGTGCGCCTTACCACCCAGGACTGCATTTCCACTTAACATCAGGTGGGATCGTAGTCAAGCACTTGCTTAGAAATTATAAAAAAAAAAAAATTAACCGACTTCAAAAATAGATGAGATTCTTCGGTGTTTTTGATGTTTGTACACTCTTAAAACCTTAATTTATAAATGGTTTTTACATGTTTATTTTCAACATGGTCCCATGTTTTACTGGCATAAGGATCTAATTTAAAGTACACAACCTTTCAAAGGAAAAAAAATTAGATCAGTCTTATTGACGTCGCATTGAGTGCTAAATAAAAGAAAGAAATACAGACAAGTAGAGAATGTATTTTTTCTTACGAGTCGGCTAAAAATAGAACCGTCACCAACAGCCAAAGAACAAAGATCGAGTATAGTATATATATACACACATATATAGAAACATCAATAGCCTAATGGTTTAGGGTACGGCCAGCGAATCGTAAGGTCGTGGGTTCGAATCCACCCTATTCGACTATTGCCGTGAACCATGTCCTAGCACAAGCTTAAGCTTAGTTGGAATGGTTAACACGATTGTTAGTAATATTTCTGAAAAAAAAAATAAAAGAAATATTGCTAGCATTCTTTTTTTTTTAAAAACACAAATACATATAGTAATTTAAAGTTATATGTTTTTTTCATGGATGCCAGTGTCAGAACTGGACCAAAATGAAATGGGTCCACATGCACCCATAAGCTTTCAAATAAAAAAATTCAAATTCGGTTTATCCAGTCGATAGTAACAAAAAAATACAGATTAATTGAGAACTTCTTCCATTTTTAAAGTTGGTTAAGAAAGTGTAAAAACTGCAATCATTGATACAAGCCGACCGAGATTCTTTATGAACATTTTAGCCAATAGGCTATCATTGTACTTTAAAATTTAAATTATTTGAGTACCTATGAAAGAAGAAAACAAATAAAATTAAAAGTTGAAAATTCGTAGTTGTGTGTATTGTGTATTCAACAATAGTATTTGAAACAATGTTATGAAAAACTACGAGTACATGAATACGGTTGTCAAGTCGCGTGGGAGTTAACTCGATTACGAAACGAATCGATTCCAATCAATTCGATTTCGTGTTCCACGGTTTGGCATCTCAAAGGATTTCTTAAGAAATTGCCCGGCAATAGGAAAGTGACTCACGTGAGACGATTGCAATCTCGTACATTTATAACACTTTTCAATTAAAGTCATAGATAGATTTGTAGTGTAGGTAGGAAACGCCCGGCTACATAGTACATAATAGAAGCGTTGATGGAGCTTTCTCCCAGCGCCAACGCTTAGTCTTCCCATTAAAGCTACCGACCGAGTTTAGACTTGGCCCTCTCGGACGCCCTCGGTTCGGAATGATAATGCGATTAGAGTAACCGGTCAAGCCGACTGTTGCTCACAATAGAGGTCCAGGCTAAGCAACTTTAGAGCTCTGTCACCTCTCAATTTTTTTTATACATTCTAAGTAAGTGCTTGACTACTCCCACCTCAGTTAAGTGTAAATGCAGTCCTGGACGGTAAGGCACACAAGCTTAGTAAATGCCTATTCATCTACTCGTGAAAATACCTACATTGTAATCGGAAGGAAAGACGCGAGCAAACTATTCCAGTCCCTTGCTTTACGAACAATGAAAGACGAAGCGAAGCGCTTCGTTCAGCTTTGAGGGATGTTCAGAACAAAAGATCCTGCAGTGCGTCTTGAAGTCCGATGGTAGAACGGGAATTAGATCATGTAGTTCCTCAGCATACTCTCCAAAAAGCAATCTATAGACAACAGAAACGCTAGCTAGGTAGATTTGTAAATTTCCTAACATTAAAAAGCTAACTATATACAGAATTGTGGTATGTGTCCGGGCAGTTGCCTCAAGCTGTCATTGTACTCTAGCAAGCCGAGTACAATTGTAAGTGCCGGCACCAATAAATTTGCTGTTGCAATTTATTGTGCTGATATACCATGCGCTCGGAAAACGTCGTGAGGAAATTTACATGTCTTAGAAAAAAAAAATCTAAGACATGTGAAGTCTTCCAATCCACACTAGGTGTGAGTGGTGGACTATGCCCTTATACTCTCTTTTTAGATAAGGCCTGTTTCCATATTTATATATAGTATATAAGAAAAAAAGTCGTTTAAAAAGGGAAAGGGAAACAGTGTGCCCAACACTATCTAAAAATTTCCTTTGCATGTAGAGAAGTTAAATATTCCATCAACTGACCGATTTGATTATTTCGCGGCGAATAGTTTGATTGAAAAGTTTTATGCGAACGTGCATTGTTTGAAATGGTTATTGGAAATAAAATGGCGGTGTATAGATATGTAAACGGAATTTTAATTTATTTGTTATGGTAAGGTAGTGTTGATAGGTTCGGTGAACCTTGTAGGTTTAATAGGCTTTTTTTTTTGTTAACGGGGAGGAAATCTTCAAAAAGATACCCCGCCTCTGGGGGGAAGGCGGCGGTTATGTGGGGTTTTTACCCACTAAAACCTCCCCGGTGGCCCTTTCCTCGGTGCATGACGAGGGGCTCCGTTATCTTCAGTGGAACGCACCGGAGCCCTTTTGCACTGTGCTCAAGGAGAGCACGTCCCGAGGGGGGGAGGTTACTCTCTCCCCCCCTGTGCCCTCATAGTGCAAGGCTACACGGGCCAGCCGATTTAGCATTCTTCCCGGGTCCACCTTAGCGGACGACAAAGGCCCCCACCCTTGTCGCCCAGTGAACCCAAGGCCCCTTTTAGTCGCCTTATACTACAGGCAGGGGATACCGTAGTCTTATTCTTGAGTGCCCAGAACTACAGGGCTGAGGTTTAATAGGCTGTCATGATTCTTCTACCCGGATAATCAACTGGGCAACTGCTCCCCTGTATTGTGTAATTAAAGACGAATTTTTAGGAACAACTATTTAAACATCAACGCTAATCCCTCAAGCGTTAGCCCTCCCGATGTCTTGGTAGATAAGGGTGGCGGAGCAATATCACGTCATATATCAAAAGTCAAAATCAATCACCGAAATAGGTTGTTCATTTTTTTATAGGAAATGATTTATTTTGATTTTATGATTTGTAGTCGATTTTTGTTTTTGCTAGTACATAAAATTGTTAAATCATAAAATAGATACCCCTTAGATGCTAGGAGCGTTGCTGGAGTTTCTTCGGCCACATCTTCTCCCAGCGCCAACGCTTCCCGAAGTGGCACTCAAAGTTAGTTTAGCTTTTCGAATGTCTTTTAGATTATCCGTGAAATAGCAACCGACTGAGTCGTGGTTCGGCCCTCTCGGGCGCCCTCGGATCGGAATACTTACGCGTAACATAGTAACCGTCCAAGCCGAGGTTACCCCCCACCGGGGGACCCTTGTGTCGAGTTACTAGCGATAGAGGTTCAGGCTAAGCGACCTAAGAGCTATGCCACCTCTCAATCCGGTGAAGCAGTCAAGGCCAGCTTCTCTGGCCCATCTGTGTAGTTCGTCAACAAAAAAAAAAATCATAAAATAATAATTTTCATCGACAATCACGACCGAAGCTGTTCCGAAACGAAAACCTGATAATGAAATCCGTGTAGAGACACGAACGAAAGTGTATCCACATTTAATCCCGTGTTAATTCCTCCAGAGGGTTGCAAGTTAAGTGCGGGATTGCTGTGCGTGTTTTATTCGCAACTGGTTTCATAATTGCTGTAAGCTTTCGGGAATAAGATAAACACCCCGTCTGTATGCGGACCCGACTTTGTTTGGGAACAGCAAAATTAAACTTTCACGTGAGCAAAAGATTAGCCACACTTAAATTGTGCTGACATATTTTTTACACTTTCACTTAATATTCCGTAATTTCGTTAAATTTTTAAAAACAAGCATTTGGAAAAACAACCCTTGTTAGTTCATAGATTTAATAGATAGTTTGTTTTCAAAAGGATCATAACAGTTTTTTTTCATAATATAATAATAATAATAATAAATCTTTATTAGTCACCAAAAAAAAATGTTTAAACAAAGAAATATGAAGTCCCTGACTCGTGAGCTAGGTTCAATTGGACCTGTGTTTCAGGGGTCAGTGTCTTCTCCCATTTGAAAAGCACAATAAAATACAATAAAATATGAGCATAACAAATGAAAACAATATTTTATAAATTTGTGTGTGTGAGTTGATGTGTGTAACTTAACAAGTTTCAGCTTATGTTGATGTGTTTTTGTATTTTTTCATAACTTAACAAGTTTCAGCTAATGTTGTATGATTGTTCACGTAAATAGTCGCGATTGGTGGATTCGAACCAACGACCTTAGGATTCGCAGGCCGTAAGAAGCAAAAAAGAAGTTAAGGTACATTTAACAATTCGTTGTACAATTGTCTTATCACAATAGCGTTCTCTTCCAGACAACCTTTGTTAGGACAGGAAATACATGAACTAAATAGGACGAGATCATACTGGGGTATCCCTGCTTAGCATACTCTCAGGACATCCTATGATGTGCACGCAAGTGTGAAGGCAAGAGTATTTAGTATTATATTCTATAACTTATTTATGAGGAAAAGACAGGTCGCGGGCAGTTGCTCCGGTTTGTCGGGGGAGAGTGTGGTATCCCTGCTTAGCATACTCTGTGGGACAGCCGAGTTCTCTCTCTGACTCTCGCTTGGCACTGCTCAGTGAGCAAAATGGCGTACGCGCATTGTAAAATTGTAAGCCGTTCTGTATGCTAAGTTTAAATAAAATTCATTAGTGCAAAAGTTTTGTTTAATTCATACATGACACATACAACTACAAATGTTATAACTAAACTGTACATTTACATATACACTAAATATACCTACATAAATAAGTTTTCAAATAAATGTACTAACACATAAAATATCTATGTATCCTAGCTTCGACGATATTGTTTGATAATGCCGAACTAACAGGTTTTTAAGCTGATAGGGACTTGACACAGTCTTGCATCTTGTGTTGTTATTAATTATTAAAATAATTATTACAAATAAAAAACAATCATAATTATTTTAACAAATCATAATTACATAATTTTAAACATGTATTATATATTTAAGTATGTAAGTGTTGTGGATATTTTGGCAGTTACAAGTTCGTGAACATTCTCACTTCAATATTCCTAATGTGTGTAAACCACAAATGGTGGAGTGGAAATAGGAACATAATGCTTCTGTACTTCGTGTGGTCAGTACCGAGGACGTAACCATTGGTAACGAGGTGTGTCTTTGAGGACTCGTTCCGTAGCCGACTAACCAAATTAAATTGGTCAAATTCTATGAATTTTCGGTTGTTATCACCTCACCTAATAAAATTATTTAACGACCACGTATAAGCCTCCATTGGTGACTGTCACATGAGGAGTGGACCGCACGCTACATGCTGCCTCCACCGTATTCAGGGCACGCAAAATGATCTACTGCTCGAGACAATGCTTTCAAAATCGCATAATATGTTCAAGGAAGCTGACATCTCTTTGGCGACAGATTTCACACAGTCGTGTATTGACAAATAGGACATGATTCCAACCTTGGACACCGTCTCAGCATGTGCTGTCGCAAAGGCTACCACAGCGATTATTTTCAGTGGTGTCTATGATTACCTTAAGTCGTGCGCCTTCATTACTATTTTCAACCGACTTCAAAAATAGAAGTGCTCCTCAATTAGTCTGTATTTTTTGTTACCTCACAATTTACGAATGCGTGAATCGATTTTGATGATTTTTTTTAATTTAAAAGCTATTCCTTTCTGTGCGTTTCAATTTAGTCTGATTCTGACAATGGCAAAGAAAACCATGCATGTTTTAAAATTGCATTACGTTAACTCTCAATCCTACGCAATGTTACGCCAACCGATTTCTATCATTAAGTTTTTTTGGAAGGGATGTTCTTTGACGATAGTGTGATTGAGAGTTCGGTTAGATTTTGATTAATTCTATTTCATAATATTTCTACGATAATTTAGAAATAAAAAGAGAGCGAGCACACGCGCATAATAACGTTTGATTCGATTTGAAGCCGGCTTTTGATTTTACTCGTAAATATACTTGTCATACGGCAACAGAGCCCAATAATAAATATCCAATGGTACCATAATCCAAAATGGTACCGTAATGCGGGATCGAACGTGCCTACGATGAGATTGAGGTGATCACCCAGACACTGCGCTTCAACAGCTTTATAATACCACAGAAGAGAGCATTCCTGACCTAAGTACAAACATTTTATTCAAAGATTTCCCTCGCTGCAGCCGTGCAAGTGCATTAGTGTAATGGCGGAACTAACGTGAGGCGATTTAAAATATGTTCTGCGGCGAAATTACCTTGCATTTATATAGAAAACGTTCCGCTGCAAAACTTAAACCCACCATCGGGACGTTTTTCTAAATCTAAATGGGGAAGAGTTTACAGAAACCTTAAATAAGAAATGTAATGATAGAGTACCCGTCGAAGCCGATGTTCTCTTTCTAGGGCCCTTACGCCGAGACGAGGCTAACCGACGTACCCCTTGTATGCAAAATTTAATTGAATATTTAGGGCGTAAAAGCGTGCAAACAAACTCAGTTTACTTTCTAATAGTAAAGATGCCGCACCATAATAGCGTGCACTCCGCGGTTTATCGTCATAACTTTTCAAATTTTCGTCCAAATTAAGTAGTGTAAAAGATAAAGTTTATTTTTTAAAACTAGATGCCGATTTATTTTGATGTAAGAATTAATTTGTTAGTACCGAATGTGCATTATAAATAATAAATTATCAATTTTTATTGTATTTTTGGTTCACAATTTTGCTAATGGCTTACACAATATCTAATATTTAAGATAAACATTTCCATTACATATTATACCCGTGTAACTCCTACGGTTTTTGAGGTACACGCCAGAATAGCTCGCAGAGGGCAGATTTTTTTCTACTTTTCGTTGTCTTTTGGATAAATCACACTACATCTTTTTAAATTATAGCCTATGTGTTGCTCTGATGTGTAAAGTAAATATATAACTTTCATCAAAATCCATTCAGTAATTTTTCCGTGAAAGAGTAAAACTTCACATACATTCATGTTTATAATATTAATGAGGATTATTTGGCGTTCAGCCCTGTAGTTCTGGGCTGTTAAGAATAAGACTACGGTATCCCCTGCCTGTCGTAGAAGGCGACTAAAAGGGGCCTCGGGTTCATTTGGCGACAAGGGTGGGGGGCCTTTGTCGTCCACCAAGGTGGACCCGGGAAGAAGGCGACATCGGCTGGCCCGTGTCGCCTTGCACTACGAGGGCACATGGGGGGAGCGAGTAACCTCCCCCCGGGTGCTCTCTAAAGTATTATTTGGCGTTGCTTTAATGACAGTAGGGATGTGAAATTTAGAACTATAGATTCTTTCAACTTTTAATTGCGCTAACAGTTGTATTAGATTAAGTTTTAGCTTATAATCACTATACTTGGTGTACTTTAAAGTTTCTCATCAACAACCTTGGAAGTAGTCGACTCACTTGGCAAGCATTCAATAAATAAATTTTCTTTTTAAAATTCAATTACTTTTGGCATTGCTAACTTGTTGTTATGTATAACTTAACACTTTCCTATTCGGTAACATATTTTCTCTTAACGGAAGGGAATTTGTGTGATATGTCACAGTGGTAGTCGCTCTGGTTTTACGGAGAATTTAAATTTTCTCATTCTCTTTGCAATATTTGGCTCTGTCGTCAAAAAGTAAAATATACCGTATTCATGATGGATGGACCGGCTGAGTAGTTAGGATGTGAAAACAAACATACAAACGAAGAAACAAAGTCATTGTCGCACTTAAATTTCGTATTTTTTTATTTATTGTAAAAAGAAGTTACTATTAGGATTTCAATAGCGTTTTGTAACCTCAAGCGGCGCAAAAATAGTAACTTCGATAGAGGTTTCATATTTGAGCCGGATAGAAACTTTGGGTCCGTGAAGTTTCTAGTGCACATGACCGTTTTAATGTGATAGCTAAGAAGTTGGCCGACACATCTGGTGACTAGAGGGCTGGCTTATACCTTGCGCAGAGGCTAAGCATTGCCATACAACGTGGTAATGCTACCTTCTGGGCATGCTGCCAAGCGACGATGGTTTGGCACAGTTATATTTTTTGTAAATATTTTGTAAAATACCTAATAAAATATTATGTATATTAATTCATATGTAAAAATGTAATGTTTATTAGATAAAATAAGCTGTCAAGTCCTTTAAAGACTAACGACACAGGCCGGGAATGGTAAGACCTTTTATACACAAATAAATTCGATGCAAATTACGTTATGCGTAATAAACTGATGTATTATTGTACCTTATAATTAGAAATTGTCTAAGTCTCTCATACGAAGCAATAAATTTTCTAAATTAGATAGTTCTGTTATACACTTATACCATTTGCAGGTGAGGAATTCTATTCACTCTAATATACATCATTATTATAAGTCACTTGAGACGAAATATTACCCATAAAACTAACATAAACTCATTCCTTTTACACACTACATTTCATAGTAAATTGCCATTTATAAAATTATATTTAAACTGTAAGATTATTTACAGTAATTAAAAGTGGTTGAATTACACCCGATATTTTCATGATAAATTAATATATCGGGTGTCCGGTACTTAACGGATAACATTAAAATGTCATGGTAAAACTAATGTTTTTTAAAAAAAAATACAGAAAAAACCTTACATGTGTGTAGGTATTATAACAATAACCATTATATACTATCTTTTTTTTTATTTATTCTTAGATTGCAACCACAGACCTTTGTCCATTCTCTTTTACAATACAATTAAATTGTTCACTCTGCATTTATTAAAAAAGTGCCACTTCTACAGTTACTATTTTCCTTTTTTTTTATAATGCCTGAATTTGGAGGTGGCCAGAGATCGTATTGGGTTCACGCGTCGCAGACGCCCCGCTGTATTGCTATTAGCTTCTCCGCGACCGCTGAGTCCCTGCTTCTCATGGCCATTTTCAGGTATGTAGTATGTATGTAGTCCACTATCCTCTCCCTTGATGCGGCCATTTGTCATCAATCTTCCTGTGGCGTCGTCACAGTCATCTGTATAATAGACACAGCTGACGGTGTGTCGGGATATCGCCACTACAGCATGTTGGACACTGTCGTGCAGTTGCAGATTTTTCGTCACTGTTCTGATGACCACCACTGATCCGTACGTGAGGCCTTGGGCCTCGTGCACGGTACTGCACTATATACTATCTTATATGTGACTGTCTTACTATTTATTTTATTTTATTTGGAATATTAAACGATTACATTTTGAGAAATCAATGTAAAAAGAAATAAAGTAAAAACCATAATTAATACGTAAATTACACCATTTTCCACAAAGTCATGTCTAACTGACTGTTCATACTTTATTACTTGTAATTTAAGCACATCATACATTTAAAATATTGGCTTAATTTATGGCTTATCTATCAGCTCGCTTGACGTTAATTTGTGGCCGCGGTGTAAACAAATGTAAAATAGGGCGACAAAAAAACACCGATTGATAATTAAATAATCTTTTTAAGAATTATAAATAAAGCCATTAATTATGCGGACAACCTGTATATGTATGTATATACCCTTCCCTGGGCTGTTAACACCGTTGTATACCTTTGTGTAGAGTTACAAAACTAAGAGATTTCATTTCTCAATCCAGTGAAACAAAGTCAACTTCTCTGGTAGATTCGTATGTGTAGATTCGTCAGAAAAAAATGCATACGAGTGCAATAATAGACCCTATCCCGACTTCACATGGCGCTATTTATCATATATACATAAACAAAAACATTTGATGATTTAATGGCTACCAAAATTCACAGTATCACCCGCTCAGCTAATCTGAAAGTCACCTGAAAATTTCATCAAAGCTGGTCCAATCTTTTCGTAGTCCATAAGGAACACATACATCGCCTTTTATATACGTATAATATTATATGTCAAGTTATATGTTTATTATATATAGTGTATATAAAGTAGTCGGAGCTTATTTATAACTTTCAGATCTTAAGCTGAACACTTAGCCAATAGAATGTCACATCTGACCCTTGTCACATATGGGACCTAATAAACTAAGAGCTCCCAAGTTAAAATGACATAAGAACTAACAAATTCTCTTATATTCCAGCAATACTACGTACAATATAATACTGCAATAGTACTCTTATTCATTTTAAGGGAAATTCTTTTCATTTATTCCAGCATTCTACAACACTTGTCTACGCCGTAGCAGTGTGAAACGTAGTTAAATGAAAGGATCTTACGTCGAAATGAGTAGCGGTTTTAAAGAGGTTTTTTTGGTTCCGTTCCTTAAAATTTCGCTACGTTTTAGCATTTTCATTTAAAGAGAATAGCTGTTGTACTTAAATGGAATATTTTTTCACTGCATGTGTACGCGTGCGTTACTTGTGTGTGTGTGTTTTAAGTATATAGAAAAGGTTTGCAAGAAATGGTGAGACCACAGGAGCATTGTCTACTATTCTGTGAATGAAACGGCACAAACACAACCTCCTAGCATATAAATGTGTCTCTCTATACATCTGGTCTGAATTGATAATTTATAGAGGGATTAGCCCCGACGTAAAAATAGTTATTCCTAAAAAATCCGTTCCAAAACGGTACCCAAGACCAGGGGAGCAGTCGGCCCCTGCGCTGATAACCCGGGTAATGGGGTAACACCCCGAGGCCCGTACCTGCGAGGTTCCCGTGAACCTTGTAGATGACTCGACACACACACACACACATCTGGTCTGAAGACCAATTACATTTTAAAAGCTAGTCGTAGATTCAAATCCAAAATTATATTATTGACATGAACAATTTTTAGATTGTTTTAGAATGGCTAGTAAAATGTTAATATATGCCATAGGGGATGTCTATAGGGGATGTCTATAGGGGGTGGTGTATACTAGACACTAGCTCTAGGGCACTGGTACGAAACGGTTGTGTCGACGCGTCTTGGGGGTGATTGCTAGCGTTATTTAAATTAGTCAGTATTATGACATTTAAATATAATTGGTGTCTTATTTTAGCATTGAGGTTGTATAAACACTAAATATAAGTAGGTAATATTAAACTATTAAGTTCCTTGTAAGATAATTGTTTTTGTCTTGTAAATGTATACCTTCATTCGTAATTCGTAAATACATATTTTGTGAAATTTATATTATAATATGATAAGAGTGAATACAACTGCTTCAGCTGTAGAAGGATTAGGCCACAACCTTCGGGGACGTGCCACAACCTCGCAGAATACCAATATACATATACCATACGAATAACATCAGGTTGTCTGGATGTTCACAACACACATGTGAGCATGGTTCTGAGCTAGTAGATTAAGATTACGGTACACTCTGTCTGTCGAAGAAGGCGGTTAAAAGAGGCCCCGGGTTCTCGGGGCGACATTATCGTCCGCTATAGTGGACCCGGGAAGAAGGCGACATCAGCTGGGCCGTGTCGCCTTGCACTGCGAGGGTGTTGGGGGAGGAATTAACCTCGCCTGGGACGTGGCTGTATAGTATAGTGCAGAGGGGCTCCGGTGCGTTCCAATGGAGATGGGCCACCGGGGGGTTTTAGTAAGTTTAGTTTAGTAAGAACTTCACATAGCCCCATCTTCCCCCCAAAAAAGAAGAATATAAAGCTGAAGCTTAGTTAACAAAAAAGCTTGATTAAAAAGAGTTTCCTTTCTGTATGATTTTGTCGGAAAGCGGGACAAAAGAGCGTCTCCTCATTTATTTAGAACAGTTTTTTCGGCGTATTCAGTCTCGGCTCATGAAAAATAACATCTATACTTAAAACTATATATCATGGGACCTTTTTACATGATTCATTTTGCTTCGAGTATTTAACAGGCAAACCCTTTTTTACTTCCGCTATAGTAACATCGTTAGTATCTTCCTTACAGCTTTTAAATCCGTTTTACCTGACAAGGGTCAAACTCGGGTTACGTTAATGCGAAAACGTTGAAACAACTCCGGTCTTGACAGATATTCTTGAATTAATTTTCGCACACCAAATGGATGAGTGTCACTAATTTGTATGATCTTGTCTCGCTTTCAATACAAATAATACTTTTTTTAATTTCCGAATTATCGTACGAGTAGAAATAGTATTAATCGGAACCTAACCAAACTGTCATCAAACTACTCTTAAAGTGCATCCATTGCAATGAAAAATGAATCATCGAAAAAGCAAAAGCCTTCAAATAAGAAGAATTATCAAAATCGGAAGTTATGCGGTAACAAACATAAAAAGCATACAGACGAATTGAGAACCTCCTCTTTTTTGTAGTCGGGTGAGAAGTAAGAAAAGAGTACAGTGTCAAATGCGGTGGATGATGCCCATAAAAGCAACGATATAATTATAAAATAAATAATATTATATATTATGTACTAAAAAACTAAATAAAAAGAGTATGGAATACACACGCAGTTATAATCCCCATTGTGGTAGGTGCAACAGGGGTAGTAGCAAAAACTTTAATAAGATTTTGTGAAAACCTTAAAAGCACAAATAAACATCAGCATCCTACAGAAACAGGCGGCCATACACACATCAACAATTGTAAGCAATGTCCTAGGAGATAACGAATATAATAGCAATGGTTCAGACACAGCAGACCAGCCAAGCAGTTAGTGGGTATAATATTATATGTATTTATTATTATATATACTATATAACTATATAATAGCGAATGGGAATTGGCATTCTTTTTCTTGAAGTCTCACTTTTACTGACGCGCACATAAGACTGGCTATACGCCGAGAAAAAGGGCGACCTACACTAATAAGTTAATAATATATAATATAATATAAGGTAAGAATTAGAATTGGGAAGTTGATATTTTTTGTTAAATCAGTATAAGCAATCTCAAAGTTATGTAAAAATTTTATGTCTTCTTAAGACATAAAATTATTCGAGAAATAATCATAAATTCAACGTTCCGGTGAAGAAAACCGTATTAAGAATTCAAATCAAAAGTTTGATTAAACTTAGTTCGTGAAATAACTTGATACGGCTTCCGAGTTGGTGGTGTTTTTATTTGTTAAATACTTTGATGATTTAAGTTACTTTAAATATATATTTATAGATGTTTAACGTAAGTTAACGCCAGAAAAAACTAATTTCTAGTCCCCCTTAAGGAGTACAGATGCGTTCTCGAACTATTCAATAAAGTGTTGGGTAGTACACAATTCGTTCACCAGGCGAAACGCACAATTATAAATGAATGAATGAATGACAAGTACATTATAGTAATAATAAATTTTGCATATTGATATAGTACGATATAATTGCATGCGCAATGGACAGTCTTGTCACTAAGTCTCATGTGTGACATAGTTCACGTCAATGATAGAATGGTGGTTTCAAACTAAGACCTTACGTTACTTTGACCTTACAAGAAACTATAAGGCTATTGACGCCTATTAAAAGATAGACGCTTCGTTACCAGATCTAGTTATAACATCATAACGATATATAGATGTGTAAGAAGCGAGAGACGTGTACCAATATTTGTACATGTATTTGGTCCAATTCTGACAATGGAAACCATGAGAAAACCATACAAGTCTTAAATTTGCATCAAATATGTGCGCCATAATTCGATAAATAACTCAATACCACGCCAACGGTCGTGGGATCGAATCCGCCATTCCACTATTGATATGAACCATCTCCTAACAAAAGACTAAGCTTATTTGGAATGGTTAATAAGACTGATTAATAATGATTGTGAAGACAATATCATTTAAAAAAAAGCTTTTTTTAAAAAAAGAAACAAGCTCAGTTAGGGCCTCCATTCCCTACTCGATGTTACAACTCCACTACCCTAGCACTAATACTACCTAGCACCAACCATAGACAAAAGTCTGGCTTGCTGATTCCATAGACAAAGCATCAGTATTTCCATTAAACTGAACGTTGACACGTGGATAAAATTGTTTACCAAACAATAGTTATGGAATTCTTGTAGACGAATTCCAAAAGCCAGTAAACAATAAAGTTATCGAAGCCGTAAATGAATTTCAAAGAAAGCGAAATAAAACTTGTCGAAGTTCCATTTTGCCAACGAAAATATTTGTCAGCGCGGCGGCCGGTGCGGACGGCAAGGTGTTATTCTGTTAGTTTAGTTTTAATATTCAGCAAAACTTATTCCAAGATGAAAGTCTGACGTATTGAAGTTATATAAGGTCCCCCAACAAATTACGTTTCAGTTTTCATAGCTTCGTTTGTAAGGATTTATCAGTTCAATATTTGTTCAGTTATAAGTTATCTTTTCTTTAATATTTTTTATTTCACTAGTGCTTCTAATATATATATATATATTTTCTAATTAGATATTTATTATATATATATATATATATATATATATAAACAATAAACTTTTAATATTAAATATAATGAATTTATTTATTATAAACATAACATATACTAACTAATAAAGAAATATTTACAATTTAATAGATATTACTAAATATTTACAAAAAGGCAAGCAAAAGGAAGGCGGCGGTTATGTAGGGTTCTTACCCACTAAAACCTCCCCGGTGGCCCTTTCCTCGGTGCATGACGAGGGGCTCCGGGATCTCCAGTGAAACGCACCGGAGCCCCTCTGCACTGTGCTCAAGGAGAGCACGTCCCGGGGGGGAGGTTACTCCCTCCAGGGAGTGCCTTCGCAGCGCAAGGCGACACGGGCCAGCCGACGTCGCCTTCTTCCCGGATCCACTTTGGTGGACGACTCAGCCTTGTCGCCCAGTGAACCCGAGGCCCCATTTAGTCGCCTTCTACGACAGGCAGGGGATACCGTAGTCTTATTCTTGAGAGCCCAGAACTACAGGGCTGAATATTAAATGTCTAATTTAACTCTCACAATATATTAAATTATTCATTTCTCTCCGTATTCATTCTATTCTCTTCTGGAGCGTTCACATGTTATTTTTTTTATTTTTTCGTGTATAAAAAAGTATTATTTAGTTACAGCATTGCATTGGTTTGATTGTAATCTTATCTTTTAAATAAAAAAAATATGTTGTATTTGTGTCCGGCCACTGATGGCTAGCTATACTCCTAAACAGCATCATTGCCTTTGTATATTCCGAATATTTCACGGGAGCACTGTGATCGTCGTAAAACTTTCGGCTCGTTTATCATTGTTGTTGCAGGATAATTTGTCGCTCCATCAGACAGAGACCGTGTTTTACCTTCCGGATCCTATTTTTCTCACACAAGTATATTTAGTTCATCGAAGGAAAACAAAGTCGAATTGCTACCTGCTAATGAATTGAGAACGTTTCTCAATTGTTTCTATGCACCCTTTTTAACGTAGCGTATATCTGAGGTCTTAATAATATGTTATTGCTTACTAATCTGGACCTTATATTTTTTGGTTTAATGAACAATAACTTTCAACCGTCTTTAAAAAAGGAGGTTCTCAAGTCGTCTGTACGACTGGTTGATCCGATTTGGATAATTCTTTTTTATTTTAAAGCTGGTGCTTCCCGTATGGTCTCATTTTGATTCAAATCAATTTGGTCCAATTCTGACAATGGCATCGATAAGAAAACCATACAAGTCTTAAATTTGCATCACGTATGTGCTTCAGAAATGGACAAATAATTTGATATCACGCCTACTGATTTCGATGATTCATTTTTATCCGTATGTCCTGATAGATTTATGATAGTTTTGGTTAGGTTCTGTTTAATTCTATTTCGTAAAAGTCCTACGATATTCGGAAATACAAATAAGAAGGTAGCGTGTACAATAGCATACACATATAATTGTGTTCCAGTATCATTGTCTATGTAGCTAGTTAATTTTTTTAGCTAACAGGACCGTTGCCATTTATCAAAGTAATTTTTGCACTTTTTGTTGTAAGAAATGGCCACGGCGGTAGGCGATTAAGTTTGTCTGTTGGGAACCACAAATTACCCCGAACTCGCGGAGTGACAAATCGCCTGGCAAGCGTTCAATGCTGCTTCAGACACTAATGTTCGTATAAATTTTAAGTTTCTTAGAATTTTTTAGCATCCTTTGCACTATTGAGAGCTATCACTTGTAGTGTAACTTAGGTGTGAAGCAGGTTCATCTGTACTTTAATTTATATCCTGCTAGCTGATCCGGCAAACTGACTTATTTTTAGATGGTAGTTAGTAGTAGAAACTCGAAGAGGTTTCTATGATTAACATTTATGATATGACGCATGGTCTGTTTGTTTGTAGAATAGATTGGAATAAACATTAATTCGACACAATAACACAGAAACAACAGGTAATACAAGACAAAAAAAAACACATAAACAAAAGCAATTAATATATAAATATAAATAAATATATAAATAATAAATAAAAGTGTGAAAATTTAAAGAAAGAACAAAATTGACCTTGTGCCGAAAAGGGGTTGGCTCAGCATGTGCTGTGCTCACACATGTAGCACAGCGCTGATTTTTAGCCAAAAAACCTGTGAAGGCTAAGGCGGACACGAATCAGTTGAATATAAATAAGGTTTTACAAACCTTATATATATATAGTGTGTGGGTTTGTTCTTTATAGGCTCTGAAACGGCTGGACCGATTTCAATGAAACTTTCAGGGAATCTTGAGATTGACCTGGCGAGTAATTCTGTTTGGTGACGATCGAAGCATTCCTCTTTCTGAACTGTCAAATACAGCTTTTACTTACTCTGATTTTCTATTGTTTTCTAACCCAAATTTGTATTGACACATGCGTTGTGTATATTTATGTCATTATGAACCATTTTGAAATAAAAATATATTAAAGGTTATAATTAAGGATTTTGAAGTATTCAAGGTAAGTTACAGCGCACCAAATGTATCTGTTTACTGATGCTGCTGGTATGTACATGGGTGTAGGTAATGATCTTCATCCGCTCGTGAAGAGAATAGAAGAGAATTAATACGGAAAGAAATGAATTGGAAATTGAAAAATGGGTTGGGGAAGTTTCTATATAAAAATAAAAAAAACGCAGCTATGCATATTTATATTTATACGTTATTTACATATATATGTATATATATAAACAAATAACATAAATTACATCATTAGTAAAGTGTTAAATAAACGATTTGACGCAATTGATGTTGGCGTGCTTACGTTGAGATTCCATTAGTAAGTATTTCAATTTCTTTTTGAATATAAGTAATTGTAAGAGGTTTTATAAAATCTGATTTTAATAAATGAAGAATGTCACAGTTGTTAAAGTTAAAGTTACAGCCTTTATATATGCCCCACTGTTGGGCGCAGGCCTTCTCTGTAAAGAGAGTATAAGGGCATAGTCCGCCACGCGGCCCTAATGCGGATTGGCAGACTTCACATGCCGTAGAATTTTTTTCTAAAACATGTAGGTTTCCTCACGATGTTTTCCTTCACCGCCGAGCGCGTGGTAAATCTGCACATAAAATTGCAACAACAAATTTATTGGTGCCGGCACCGGGGATCGAACTCGGGTTGCTTGCGTACTACGCAACTTGAGCCAACCGCACGGACACTGAGCTACCGCGGCTCTTTTCCACGGCGGCGTTGTCTGTATGTATGTCTTAGTAATTAATTTGATAAATCCCTAGCGAATCTATTGATAAATAAGTAAACAATAATAAAATTTCGATAGAGTTTAAAATACGATTAGGATGTTCTTGGAAGGGCCCTCCGGTAATTTCTATACAACAGCTAACACCTGCTACTAATGGGTTCGGTGTCAATTTCCTAATTGAACTCGTTATCCTATAACGACGGTAAGTTCTCACAAATCATCGTTTTGTGCGAAGGGTACTAATTGATACCAAATTTCAACCGTAGGCCGACTTTGCTGAAGAACAAATTAAAGTCAAACAATAAGATATTTACACGTAACTGTGGTTACAACATAACTACAACATATTAGAAAAAAAACGAGTATGCATGAAGGTCACGTTACACAGCGAGTGGGGCGTAGTATTGGCGTGAAATTGACGGTTGTAATGTACTGGTTAATATAGAGATACATTCACAGATCTACAGAGAAAAAATCCACGCCCCGCTTGCTGTGTGGCTCGACTTTTAGACCACAAGACCGAAGTAAGACTTCTTTAGCTCCATCTATATGTACGTATATGTGTATATTTGTATATATATATTACGTACAAGATCACGATCAGACGATTCGTAACGCAAGTGTAAAGAAGTTTTATTTAAGCAACTAAAAGTTTTGATTTTGTACGGCCAAATGCCTGAACAATTGAAACTAAGTATAAATACAATAAATATATACGAACACTCACGCCATTTATCTAAAATGGTAAGCAGAGATCACGGACTTCTACTTAGTACGATCAACTATACCAAGTTTTTTTTGTTGACGGCGGGTATCTTGCCGCCTTCTGGGTGAAAGGTGGGGTTATGTGGGGTTCTTACCCGCTAAAACACACCCGGTGGCCCTGTCTGAATGCATGGTGAGGGGATCCCAGATCTCCAGAAGAACGCACCTGAGCCCCTCTTGCACTGTACTCTCGGAGAGCACGTCCCGGGGGAGGTTAATTCCTCCCCCCTGTGCCCTCGCAGTGCGAGACGACATGGACCAGCCGATGTCACCTTCTTCCCGGGTCCACTTCAGCGGACGACAAAGGCCCCCCTCGCCGTCGTCCCCTTGTCACCACGAGGCCCCTTTTAGTCTCCTTCTACGAGAGGCAGGGGATACCGTAACCTATTTACGTAGTGTATCTACGAGCCCAGTAGTACAGGGCTGGACGATACAATAAGTATATTATATATAAATATTTTTAAAAATTATGTCAACAAATATTCTTGAAAATCAAAAGATGCTAAATGTAATATAGAGGGGAATATTTCAAAGGACCTCCTTTTTAAATACAATTTTTCTCAAAGAAGAACGCTTTAGGATGGGCGTGTAATGAGATTCAAGATACGAGTGGACGTTGCGCAAACGAAACCCAATTAAAATATTAATAAATCCCAAAGGAATATATGAAGCTTTTGAAGTACGGATACAGGCTGAATTTTTATTATGAATCAGGATGTGGGTTCATCTAATATAATTTTATTAGAAAAATATTGGCCCAATTTCTCCCCCGAATACTCTCGAATCTCTGTCAATGGCAACCTTTAATAAAAAATATCAACAGAAAAGGCATTCGGGCACCGCTTCAATATTTCCATGATATTGTTCCCACGACTTTCTTACTTAATTCACTTTTTTTTATTTTTATTTATTTTTTCTTTCAGAAATATCAATAACGATCTTGTCACCCATATGACATAAGTTTACCAAGCTAGCTTATGGTTCACGTCAATAGTCGAATGGTGGACCTTACGATTCGGAAACCGTGCCCCAAACTATTAGGACAGTGATGCTTGGAATTTAATATAATTGTAAAGAAAAAAAACATATAATCGACTCAAGAAATATAACAAGTACAAAAATTTAACATAACAAGGATATTTAGGAGTAATTAAAAACCGATCAAGGAGTGCGGAATGCTAATTTTTTTTTTAATTATGCATTAAAATGGATGAAATCAATAAAAAAAACTGAATGGCCATTAGTTGTACCGTGACTTATTTTGAGGTTATTCATTCAATACGGACACCCCGTATATTAATAAACAATTTTAACAAAAAATGTATATTTTCCTAGTAGAGAAATGAAAAGATATAAACTTCAATGCATCGAGATTTATGTTTTCGAACGTCGTGAGAAGAAATTTCCGACCAGCGCTAAGCTGCTGCATTTGTCTTCCCAGCACGACCTCGCTGAAGAATCTCACGCCAGCTGGAGCTGCGGATTGAATAAATTGCTTTGTTGAACGCTTATTGTTTGCTCTGAGAATGGCTTTAAACTTGTGTAAAGAAGGTATTTAACAATTCAACTATAGAGGAAATATCTTTCTACCGACGTGAGATGTCATTAAATTTGGCATGGAATTCGAAGGTTGAATTCGAAGATAAAACAACCTCACATCGAAATGAATCATCTAAATTGGCGTGCGAGATATTGAGTTATTCGACCATTTGTGGTGCACATACTTGTTGCAATTTTAAGACATATATGGTTTTCTCATAGATCCCATCGTCAGAATTAGACCAAATTAAATGGGCCCACACGGGAAACACCAGCTTTCAGACAAAAAAAATCATCAAAATCGGTTTACCCAGTTGAAAATACAGACAATAAAATATTGCTTGCCTTCCTAATATTCAATAGCAGGCCAACACATTAAGTACTTACAATATGTATGGTATGGAGGGCGAACCCCCTCCCCCCCCCTGGCACGATAAGCCGAGAACCCTTCGAGGGGGTACAATATGTATTTACATCATGTGTAAGAAACTATAACTGTTTAGTTAGCCTTAAAATATGCTATTTAAAGGTTAACTAAACAATTTTAAGTTATAAAATCAGTCTCTCAGTCAATGACTAGCGCAGTTAAACGATTTGACACGCGCTCGGTGAAGGAAAACATATTGAGGAATCCGCACTAGGCCGCGTGGCTGACTATGCTCTTATACTCTTTCTACACAGACGGCCTGTGCCCAACAGTGGGACAAATAGACTCTCTATCACTTAAATTTTTTTTAAGGTGTGGGTGCTATAAATGTTTTGAATATTTTAGGAGAATGTGTTGTCAGTAAAAATCAGTCTATGTATTATTAAAAGTAATTATTCGATTTGATTTATAATTTAAATGTAAAGGGCACGATTTATCGTCTGACATAGATAAATTTCAACAAGGTACAAGGCAGTAGGAAGGCAGGTAAAATGTTAGAACTAAATCCACCATTAGTCATTCGGAACAGGGCCGAATTTGCTGAAATTTACTGTCATAAATAACTCTCTTGTACACTTTATAATTTTCATTATACAATGATCGTTAAATATATTTACATTCGCAGTTTTGGTATTACACTTACATTGCTTACGTTTGTCTCAAAATTAATGAAAAATAGGATCAGAAAGTTCATATAGCCTCTACCGTGATGACTCTGGTTTAAGAGGGTAAACAGTAAACCTAGAAAATAAATTTTATATTACATTAAATGATATAATTCCCATCTCTATCTTCACTATCGGACTTCAACGCACTGTTGGATTTCATTCTTTTATCGTGGACATTCCTCAATTCCGTACTAAGTGCATTCCTTCGGCTTTTCTTATTGGTACAGCAAAGACCTGGAATAGTTTGTCCGTCTCTCTTAACCTCCGTTCAAGAGTTGTTCTCAAGAGTAGAGTGAATAGTCATTTACTAAG
This sequence comes from Meandrusa payeni, assembly GCA_029286785.1. Classification (NCBI taxonomy): domain Eukaryota; kingdom Metazoa; phylum Arthropoda; class Insecta; order Lepidoptera; family Papilionidae; genus Meandrusa; species Meandrusa payeni. The sequence continues at coordinate 10,625,412 of JAGSMX010000009.1, read as the reverse complement.
CTAGTGTGTCTTACCATCTCGGATTACATTTGCACTAAACATCAGGTGAGATTAAGCACTTGCTTAGAAGGTATATAAAGAAAACTTAAGCAAGTCTCAAGTCTACAAAAATATTGTTTTTGTAATATCGGTTGGAAATTTTAACTGCTCTCATGCTTCTTGTATAATAATACTATTTTTTAATTTATTTCAGATACATGTCGCTAATTAAGCAGATAATAAGATTTCTTATTTTAAGAAAAAAGTTATACAAAATTTAGGTAACATATGATTGTAAAATTGCATCATAGTCCCGCAGACAGAACATCGCTAAATATATTTTAAAGAGCTTACGTATGGAGGCATCACTGACGTAAAATATGCCGACACCATTGTACTTATTACAAAGGTTATTGAATTCGTTACATGCTCTAATAAAAAAGATTCGATCGGAGTTTGAACCTAACCACACTGATCCCGAAACCCGTGCCTCGGATAGCTGTGTCCAATAGCGGCGAAAGCCAAAATAAATGATACCGTTGCAAGTATCATTGTCACTGTAATACGATTAAATTGTAATTGAATCTTCGATCGGAGTTTACATACGGGTACAATCTGGACAGCTTTATGTCCAATGTGAACAGACACCTTATAGACTCACGTGTTCCATCCTAGGCTTCATCTCCGCCTTCGATCAAGCGAGATAGAAGCCTAACGTGAGCCAATTTTGTATTAAAAAAAAATATTAAGCATACAGTTAGCATTTTGCTTTTCTACAGTTGAGTCGTTGATTTCAAGAAGGGGTAGAATAATGCAATATAGAATAATCAAAACGTAATATTTTTTAATCTAATTTATTCCTTAAATAATTTCTCCGATTTGTCATTGCCAGTTATACGTCTTTTGTTTCGGTACGGAACCTATTCCAGGTTGATATTTCCTGGAATAACGCTTCACCGGGACACTCAGTGCTCCTCACCTGTCGGTGTCCGATCAAGGAATAGTCTGGACTGATGTACCCCGATTCTACGCCAGCAGATATTAACCGCCTTGTTACTTCTAGCTGATATGCCGGTGGAACTTCAGCTGTAAACAGTAGATTGTCGGATTTATTACAAGACATATACGAGTAAAAATAAAAACCGAATTTAAATCGAATCAAATACAAAACGCGGACGCCATCCGAAATATCGTAGGAATATTTCGAAATCAAAGCTCTCACCAATGAAAAATCAATCATCGTAATCGTTAGGCGTGATATTGAGTTATTCGTCCATTTGTTGCGCAAATTCTTAAATGCAAATTTAAGACTTAAATGGTTTTTCTCATGGATGCCATTTCCAGAATTGAAATGGGACCACACGGGAAGCACTAACAATCAAATTTAAAAAAGTGTAATGAAAATCAAAAGACAAACATAAACAAAAAAACACGCAGCCGAATTGAGAACAACCTTTCTTCCTTTTGGTTAAAAATTAAAATTAATTTAGTCAATTCCATTCTGTAAAAATATAGATTACTTAAACACTTACAGACCCAATTTCCTATAAGAACTATTCCAATACTGAGAGTATTGAACCCAGCAGCATGAGCACCAACTGCCTTCCAGCCTCGACCTTCGTAGACCTCACCGTCACCACCCACCGCGAAACTGTACAATTGAAATGAAACAAGAGGTCTTAGATTGTTTTTAATCAGGCAATGTCTCAATAAATAAGCATTCTTTTATACGATTTTTTGGAATATCTTCCGAACCCAAGGTACCTTGCAAGATAGATGAAAGTTACAGCTTTTATAATATAAATATATATCCCACAATTGGGCACAGACCTTCTCTGTGAAGAGAGTATAAGGGCATAGTTCGCCACGCACATCTAGTGCGGTGTGGCAGACTTCACTTGCCTTAGAAATATTTTCTAAGACACGTAGGTTTCCTCACGATATTTTTCCTTCATCGCCGAGCACGTGCTAAATCAGCACATAAAGTTGCAACAACAAATATATTGGTGCCGGCACCGGGGATCGAACTCGGTTGGTAGCGTACTATGCAAGTTGATTCGAGTTCACGGCTCTATCTGTACACTGTAGGTTCTTCAAAAAAAACGGAGTACTTGACTTTTCAAGTCGGTTAAAAGTTAATAAATCTTACTTGTATCCTATGTCGGACCATCCTCGCGTTTCTTGGTGATAACTTTGCATGGATCGCATTGCGGCCGTGCATTCCTGTCTACTGTAGCACGCGTCAGGCTCGTAGGTGTGATGGATTATCACCATAGACACTGGGAGGTTGAGATTTGTGACTTCAACAGGCGGTAGTGCGCCCCATTCTTCTCTTGAGACGAATGAAATAGTTTTGGACACTAAAAATATTAACGATTATTGAATGTACTTACCAGTATTCGTTTTACTTCAGCTTATTTTGATATTGTGGGTGACACACACGCACAATCACCCACACACTACATATAATAACTGTTTCTATTTAATAATACGTTTGACTTGTTATTAATAATCTTTTTGTCTCGTGATGGGCGTAAACTCGTGCGACACAGTTGCCAATTACTATCAGAGTTTACGAACGTTTAGATAGATAGATAGATTCTTTATTGCTCCAATTTCACGATGAGTACAATCAATTAAAGTAATAACTACACTTATACTAAAAGTGGACAAGGACCTTATCGCTATAAGAGATCTCTTCCAGGCAACCCTGTAGGACATTCAGGTAACACGTTTTACCTCTCGTAAAATGTGTTCCTGTCAAAATCAGTGTAGCTGTTCCAGTGATTAGCTGGAACAAACAGAAAGACGGACAAAAATGTAAACGTTACACATATTTCACAAGAATAGAGAAGGAGATTCTTCAATGTTAAATGGCCATTGCCACCTGATTCTTCTTTCCGTAGAGGTTAGATAATAAAAATAATACGAGGGATAATTGATTTATTAGTGAGTCGTGGTAGCTCAGTGTTGTCGCCTCAAGTTGCATGGTACGCTAGCAACCCGAGTTCGATCCCCGGTGCCGGTACCAATAAATTTGCTGTTACAATTTTATGTGCTGATTTATCACGCGCTCGGCGGTGAAGGAAAACATCGTGAGGAAACCTACATGTCCTAGAATTTTTTTCTAGCACATGTGAAGTCTGCCAATTAGCACTAGGGCCGCGTGGCGGACTATGCCCTTGAACTCTCCTTACAGCGAAGGTCTATGCCCTGCAGTGGGACTGTTTACTTTACTTTAGGTAATAGAAATTAACTTCTTTGCAATAAAATCAAACTCGGTATATAAATAATACGTAATTAAGAAAAGCCTCCATTTTTGAAGTCGGTTGAAAACATTATTATATTCAATTTACTAACCACACTGATCCCGAAACCCGTGCCTCGGATAGCTGTGTCCAATAGCGGCAAATGCCAAAATAAATAATACCGTTGCAAGTATCATTGTCACTGTAATACGATTAAATTGTAATTGAATCCCTAGATATATAAACATTCAAATGATAAATTAAATATCTCTCTGTATCTACGATAGCTATCGAGATAAAGATCTGAAAGCTGCCGCGTGCGATAAGCATCCTGTATTGCTACTTCATCCGGTAGTTTATCTCGTGAACATATTATGCGGCTGTTTTTAATTAACCTTATCAGTTATAGATAATAAATCAAAATATTGTTTAGTAGAAATTATATAATATTTGTAGTTGAACGCCATCGTCCTGTTTTGTTCGTATATCTCCTGTCAATACACAGGTTGCCTGGAAGAGGTCGCTCTTAGAGATAAGGTCGCCCATTGTGGATGGCGTGGGGCCTCGGTTACACTGGGCGACAAGGGTGGGGCCGTTGTCGTCCGCCAAGGTGGACCCAGGAAGAAGGCGACATCGGCTGGCCCGTGTTGCCTGGCACTGAGAGGGCACAGGGTGAGAGGAAGTAACCTCCCTCCCGGGAAGTGCTCTCCTTGAGCACAGTGCAGAAGGGCTCCGGTGCGTTCCACTGGAGATCCCTGAGCCCATCACCATGCACCGAGGAAGGGCCACAGGGGAGGTTTTAGTGGGTAAAATCCCACATAACCGCCGCCTTACCCCAGGCGGGGTATCTTTTTTCCTCAGAAGATTTCCTCCTCGTTAACAAAAAAAAAAGTTATCTTAAATATATTTGTTGTAAATGTATATGTAAAAATTTGGGTTATAAAAGAAAAGAATTAAATAAAAGCTGCATTTGACAGTTCGAAAAGAGAAGTGCTCTGATCGTCACCGTAAACTTGACAGGATTACTCGCCAGGTCAATATGAAGATTCCCTGAAAGTTTAATTGAAATCGGTCCCGCCGTTTTGGAGCTTATAAGGACCCACACACTTTCTCTTTTATATATATACGAGTAGATATCCCACTGTTGGGCACAGGCACACTGTTTTTCATATAATTTATGTTTATGTAACGCTGTTGGTTTTACAATTTTATAAACAAATGAATGAAGGAAATGCAACGTCTAATTCTGCATACAAGAATTTCGTGTACATAACAGTGTTAGCAGTCCAATGTTCGTTTGGATTCCGGACAACCATTTATCAAGCTGACACGAATACAGAATTTCCTTGCAATAAATTTTCATATTACAAGAACAAACGTAGTTTTCATTGCAGATAAAATGTACGTCTTTCCTTTTAATGTTATTTTTCATGGTTCCTTGCCAAAGTTTTTTTTCTTATATACTTTTTATGACATAAATGACGAAAGGAATATAACGTTCATATGATGGTTTGTGATACGCCATAAATAAGAGTTACGTTTTCCACGCGCTCGGTGGTGAAGGAAAACGTGAGGAAACCTACATGTACAAGAAATTTTTTCTAAGATGTGTGAAGTCTGCTAATCCGCACTAGAGCCGCGTAGCGGACTATGCCCTTATACTCTCATCACAGAGAAGGTCTGCGCCTAGCAGTGGGACATATATAAAGTTTGTAACTTTAATTTTTATATACTTCTTATGATTTAAACGAGTATAGTCGATCGTCAATCGATCGAAGCGTCAATAGCCTAATAGTTTAGGGTACAATCTGTGAATCGTAAGGTCGTGTGTTCGAATCCACCATTCGATTATTGACGCTAACCATATTCTAACACAAGCTTAAGCTTGGAATGATCAACAAAAATGTTAGTAATATTTATGAAAAAAAAGTAATATTCCTAGCTTTATTTTTAAAAAAATTACTTATACTAATTTAAGTGCTGATTTAGCATTCTCGATGATGGAAAACATCGTGAAGAAACCTGCATGTGTTAGAAAATTTTAAGAAATTTAAAAGACGTGAAGTCGGCTAATTCCCACTAAGGCCGAGTCATGCTCGGCATTGGGATGTACATATTACTCGATCAAATGAAAAAATGACATTTTTCAAAAATTTTCGGAAAATTAGATTATTACTAAAAAGAGCCTACTGTTAAAAGACACTTTAAGAAATTAAACGTGAAGCTCACTAGATGTCACAAGAAAGTGTCTTTTATTCATTTAGAAATATTGTTAACAGTAGGATCTTTTTAGTAATAATCTAATTTTCCGAAAATTTTGAAAAATGTCATTTTTCTATTTAATCAACGATATATAGACTGTTACTTTAACTTTTAACAAGTAGACCTCTACCTTTGCCTTAAATTCCTGTTAATCGGTATATGATAATTTATTTGTAATATATTAATAGGTAAAAGTTTTACCTTCTCTGCCGATACATGCATGGAAATATAGAAAATCTAAGTTACAGATGATCAAACGGTTTTCAGCGCTCTTGGTGTTAAGTGATAAAAAAAACAAGTTTTCTATCCAATCAACGTTACTGCAACTGACTAACTCAATGTTATCGCAACGAACCGCTTAATTGAAAACTTTAATGGAAAACCTACATTGTGATCCCGACGGGCGGGAAAATAAAAACAAAATAGAGATAGAGAGTGACGGGAAAACATTGATAGAGTTTCGTTTTATTACATTTAAACGCCTTATTGGGGTAGGTGGTAGATTTTTATCAGTCCTGTAGTTCTGGGCTCGTAGAATAAGACTACGGTATCCCCTACCTGTCGTAGAAGGCGACTAAAAGGCGCCTCGGGTTCACTGGGCGACATCGGCTGGCCCGTGTCGCCTTGCACTGCGAGAGCACCTTCCCCCCGCGGCGTGCTCTCCGAAGAGCACAGTCCAGACGGGCTCTGGTGCGTTCCACTGGAGATCAACATGCACCGAGGAAGGGCCACCGAGGGGGTTTTAGTGGGTAATAACCCCACATAACTGCCGTCTTCCTCCGGCAGGGTATTAAATCCTGGATGGATGAACTGAACGATGGACGGAAACTTGCGGTGTAATTAAATCCTGTCTATAAAGGTTACGTCTGAGGGGTTCTCTTTAGTATTTTCTCTGGTTGTAAATTCTGCGACAACTTAATATGTTTATATATTTATACGTTTATATTAGTGTCTTGTCAACAATCATTTTTCCTCCTATTTTGATTACTAATTTGAACTAAACTGTTGCATAATATTTCCGGCTAACTGCGTAACGTATAACGAGAAACTATTCAGACTAATATTCTTCTTCTTCTTTGTCGTTCCCTCATTTCTAAGGATCGTGGACACTAGAGCTCCTCAAGTGAACAATTTGCCTCCATCGGCTTCGCTCCGAGGCAGCCCTCACCTTTTACTTGGTCAGATCATCGTGTTGGCGACCAGCCTCTTGTTCTCTTGCCTTCTGTTTTGCCAACGATGACCAGCTTTTCAAGGTTGCTATCCCCTCTACACATTATATGCCCGAAATATGACAGTACACGCTGTAGACACGTAGTGTTCAGTCTGGTCGTTAAGGCGAAGGTGGCGTAGGACATTGGGTTCCGAGTTTATAGCACAGAACTTCCAAAAATCATCTGTAAGCATGATTGTTGAAATATTCGTAGGTTTATAATTATTCAAGAGTCCTTTTTAATGACGAAGAATTTAAAAATGGAAGAAGTAAAAAAATATAGGCGGCCAGAACTTCATAAAAAATGCCAGCGTCCATGTTTAGGAGCGTTTAATGTTTAATCCGTCTCTGATATAATTTGAAGTATGTTTTTGATTTTTACATGTAATATAGCCGTGAGCAAAAATATAGGGTCGGTTAAGAAAGTTTGAATATCTCGGAAGATAAAGATGCTAGCTAACTGAAATAAATTGTGCATGATAGACAATTAAATATCTTTAAAATAAAATATTTTTGTTTTATTTTAAAGATATTTAAAACCTTCCGTAAACTTGGGTAAAACAGTATTTTTCATTACATTTTATTTTTATTTGAATTTTAGTTCTTAGTTATTGCATATTAGTTATTGGATATTTAATTGTCTATCATGCACAATTTATTTCAGTTAGCCAGCGTCTTTATCTTCCAAGATATTCAAACTTTCTTAACCGACTGTTTACTTTTGCTCACGCGTGTATATGGCGTAGTATTTGTCGTCGTCGTTTTATTTTCAATGCTGACGCGATATATTGACGGAAAACACCAGCCATGTTCTATTTGCTATTGCTACGTCTCAACGAAGACGTTGCTACGCTTTAGGGATTGTGCTACGGGCTACGACATTCTTACTTCCGCTTTCTTTTTATAGCATACCTTATAAATTCGTTGAGCAAGTTAACTTACTCCATTACGTTTTGTTCTACAAACGCCTTAGGATTAAACTATTTGGAGTAAAAGTTAATTTAACTTCTTACGCTTTTGTATAAAATTTCCGGTAATTTTATGAGAAAAGCTCGCTTAAACTTCATACTGTAATTTGATAGTATAAAATTGTAAATGTATTTTGTCATAAAATCTATCTAATTACTAACGAAGATTTGTCGAATATATAATTACTATAGTGATAGGAATAAGTTTAGTAACTATGGATTGAATTAAAAAAAAATGAAACCTTCGTAAATCGAACTTTTACCCACTAGATTATCTCTCAAAATTCGATATCTCGATCTATCGATCGCTCGATATATCGATTATCTTTATTGTTCAATTTATAGTTAATAAATAGGATATATAAGTAGAAAAATCAAAGATATAGTAATTAAATGTTTCATATTAACAGGGAAAGAAACAGAGACACTATACGCAAAATAAATCTTAGCAGGCAAACTGCATATATTTGCCCAGAAATATTGAATTTATAGAACTAATTATATTGAATGCGAGTTAGGAGCGAGTTCGGGCGTTTGGAGCCAAAACAAACGGATCAGTTGCAAACTTGTCTCATATATTAGCTCGGTTTTCAGCTCTCATCAATTTTAAACATCAACAAATTTACGACAAACAAAAACAATAACGTATCGCAAAAACAAATCGAATGATACGTTAAACGCCATTACACGTGGACATCGTCTTTGTCAAACTACTCTTGATATACAGCCTTTCTTAAATTTAAGACTTATATGATTTTCTCATGGATGCCAATGTCAGAATGGGACTAAATAGGAAGAAGCAGCTTTGAAATGAAAAGAGAATCATCAAAATCGGTTCACCCAGTCCAAAGTTATGAGGTAACGAACATAAAAATATAAACGAATAGAGAACCTCGTCCTTTTTTGAAGTCGGTTGAAAATAGAATGAATTCACATTAAAATCTATAGTAGTACGTAAACTGACAACCTTATAAGGATATTTGAATGTCAGGTACATTAGGTTGAATGAATGATGGGAAAAGCGAAGGATCGTATATAGTAGAAGAAGACAAAGAGGAAGATTGATAACGATGATAAAAATCTGTAGTGAACCATGATATCTCAGTCTAGACGCTGCTGTCATTTTAAGTTGCATAGTACGCTAACAACCAGAGTTCGATTCCCAGTTTCGAGGCTAATGAAATTGTTTGTTGAAAATTTTAATGATAATTTTTCCACGTTCACAACGGTGAAGAAAAAAAAGTGTGAAGAAGTGTTACTAATATTGACTGTAACATTAGTATCTAGTTTTTTAACCCGAGAAGGCCTGTGCCCAACACTGGGACATACGAGTAAATAGACACCCACTGTACGTTTATTCCGTTCCAGTAACTTCATTTATAAAAATATTCTCAAAAACCCTTTAAAGCAAAATGTTATGTTTATGTTTTACTTAACTCACTGTTCAGTATTGGTACCACTGGTGCCCTCTAGTGAGGACATCGCAAACACTCTGAAAACACGATTGGTTCTATTGGAAGATCGGTCGACCAATCGGAACGCACCACGACCACGACCGCAACCCCACCGTTGGGCAGGACGAAGAACACATTGTAAAATTCACTTGCTTGTAAAACTGTAAACGAAGTACACGCATTTGGTAGCAGGAAAGTAGCAGTTGTTATTTCACACCACTTGTCTACGTGTCGATCCAACGCACAAGGGACTCGACACTCACATTTACCAAACGTAATTCAATTTACAAACGAAATCCCATTGGATAGGAGCCAAGTACCCGTTTTTACTTTATTTAGTTAAGGTTAAATGTTTCATTTTCAATGTGGCTTAACCGGAGTTACAACTAATTTGTTTCATTTTTTGATGTAAATCTTTTAATTCCGGAAGTTACCTTAGGTTAACAAACAACCCTGCCAATAACAACATTCAGCCCTGTAGTTCTGGGCTCTCAAGAATAAGACTACGGTATCCCCTGCCTGTAGTAGAAGGCGACTAAAAGGGGCCTCGGGTTCACTGGGCGACAAGGGTGGGGGCCTGCGTCGTCCACCAAAGTGGACCCGGGAATAAGGCGACATCGGCTGACCCGTGTCGCCTTTCGCTACGAGGGCACAGGGGAGGAGGGAGTAACCTCCCCCCGGGACGTGCTCTCCTTGAGCACAGTGCAGAGGGGCTCCGGTGCGTTCCACGTGAGATCCCGGAGCCCCTCGTCATGCACCGAGGAAAGGGCCACCGGGGAGGTTTTAGTGGGTAAGATCCCCACATAACCGCCGCCTTCCCCCCAGAAGGCGGGGTATCTTTGTGAAGATTTTCTCCCCGTCAACAAAAAAAAAAAAAAGGTTAACAAACAACACCAAATTATTATGTAAGAAAAGGTTTCCGATAATAATTAAATGTTTTTTACAAATATACATTACATTTACTTTATTATTAATATTTGATCTCTTATCCATACGTGTCTCGAGTCCATGTTTACCAAACCGAAACTATAAACTTATATAATGAAGAGAAAATTTTAAATAAAAGTGATGAAAATCAAGAGATAATAAGAACACAAGAAATGTTATTTTTAAATCTTATCGTGCACAAAAGAAGCTATAATTTTAAACTTGCTTTATTCATATAACAAATTGTTAGGAAATAACCTAGTACTCTAATTAAAAGTTTTAATTAAAAAGTTCGGGATGTAAAACATTTTATAAAAGAGCGTAAAACAGCAAATGCAGCGGAGTACAAGTCAACCGTGTATTGTGAACGAAGTAATTTCAAGTTGTAACTCGCGCAAGTTCTAAAGATGCTTTCACACTAGTGTGTACTAAGTTTTGGGAACGTAATAATGTTAAATTTATGGTGGTAAAGGCAATTACCACATTCCTCCTATTATTGATTTGATTTGGAACATTCTTATGATTTAATTGCGATATCTTCTGCCAATAATCTTATTGATCTGTCATTAATATTAGTACTACTTAAACACTGGACATATGACTCTGAAGAAAACGGTATCAAAATGGTTGCTCGGTCTCAACTATGATATGACTGAAAAGGTCCTCGGGTAGACTCAAATCAAAAAAATAAAAAAACACACACATGAACATATACACAACGACTCATACATGTATATATTTACCTATATATACATCCGTATACATATATTTATTCTTACTTCATTAAAAGATGCAAAACCACGCAAGAAATACCTTATTTGCAAATTCCACAAAGCAACTCTGGCTCCCAAAATACAAGCATCTGCTTAGTTTGGGAGTCACTGATTACTAATAATGTGTGTGCGTAATCAATTTATTTGTGCTCTGTTGTTCCTGGTCCTCAGTAGCTATTCTAGGAACTGTTGAGTCTTAATCTTGTCACGCATATTATATATTTCTATATGTAAATATAACTCAGTCACTGAAAATCAATGACTATTATAAACGAAACAGTAAGCAATTGGTTTTATATTGTACATACCTTCAGTGCTGTGTATATTTTTGTTAATAATAATAAACCAAAATGGAGTCCTCTAAAGCTTGTCAGTTAGTGTCATACTTCATAGTTCTCAAACTAGATGTTAAATAGTTATTTGAAATATTCACTTACTGTAGTGTGTCAGCAGCTTTAAGCAAACCGTCTCTTGTGAAAAGTACTTCTTGACTTATTTTCTGATATTTTGTGATTTCTTGTGCTATAGCTTGTAACTGTCGCAGCGAATGAAATATTATATCGCAAGTTATTATTATTTTACGATTTTAATGTATTAATTTTGATGAGAATAGAAATAATTGGATATGGGGTGCAGTCTCACGAGCCTAGCATTGGCAGATTTCTCGTCTTAGATTTTTTTTTAATCCGTGTAGATTTCTTTACGATAATTTCCTTCACCGCCGAGCACGTGGGAAGTCAAGACTTAAAATTCTAAGTCTTGACTTCATTCAACTTTTCTTTGGTCAACTTCAACAAACATTTCATTGGTGCCGGCACCTGGGAACGAACTATGGTTGCCAGCATATTACGCACCGTCTAGCTCATAACCTAGTTTACGGGGAGTAAACTAAGTCAATTTTTTAGTATAAATTAGTTAGAATTTAAACAGAACAAAACAAAAGTCGACTTCAAATCCGACTTTCATCTTTACATTTCCAAATTATCGTAGGAATTTTACGAAATACAATAAATCACACCTAAACAAACTACCCTTAACGTACATCCTTTCGTATAAAAAATAAATTATCGTGATTGATTGGTGTGATATTGAGTTATTCGTCCATTTGTCCAGCGAATACTTGATGCAAATTTCAAACTTATCTGCTTTTTTCATGATGGTCAGAATCGAAACTTCAAGCCCAAGCACCAAGCACCAGTTTTCAAATTAAAAAAGTATATATATTACAATCGGTTCCGTCTAGATTTATGTGGCATTAATCATAAAAAAACATACAAACGAATTAGAACCTCCTTTTTTGAAGAAGGTTGAAAAAAATAAAGGATAATATCATCGATGTATTGTAGTTAGCGTTTTCATTAGAACCGGGATTAGGGATTGTATAATTTCTCTGTATGTAAAGAAACTTGAAGCTAACGCATAAAATTAAAATTGGAGAATGCTACGAGCTCAAGGTGAACGTTATAAATCAATGAGATAATGTTCGATGCACTCCAAGTTATCCGTTCTTCCACTTAAACGAAGTGATTGATTTACAAAGTTTCGCAGTAAATGAAAGCTTTTATCGTCTACGGTCGTAGAGCTACGTCGCGAGTAGCGTTGAGGGGTGAGTATTTAATTAAGGCAAGTTGAAGTGACAGCCGCTTCTATCATCTCATCTGCTCATCTGCCGAGTCGGTGAAGGCAGATAGGGAAGGAAACTCTTGGAATGTAGTCTGTGCATCAGAGAAGCATAGGGCGCCCTTCCTCCACATGGACGACGACCTTATAAGGGAGTCGGTGGGAGGGCTGGTAGGTAAATGGCTGGATGAGAAAAAGCAGTGGATCGTACATACAGAGGCTCAAGATGATTATGACTTCAATTTAGGTAGAGGATGAATTTATAAACGAAATGAATAAATAAAAACACTCACGCTGTCTACCCTTAAGAAGACAGAAATTACAGATTTTAATTTTTCACATAATTGGGTTACCGAAGTAAAGCTATATTTTTTAGCTTAAAAATAAGGATTAATTATTACAAGTTTCGTTTGATTGATTTTATATTTTTTGTTTTAAAATATAATTGTAAGAAGAAACATCCGGCGAGAAACATGATCGGATCTCTCGTATTTATAGAAAACTAAAATTGAAAATAGCAAAACGAATCGTTCGCAAAGTTTGGTGTTAAAAGCTCAATTTAAGTTGGCGGTTGGCCGTAATTGTACGACTCCGGTACAAGTGACGTGTGATTTAGACACCGCCGGCAATGAAGCGGCAAATTGTGTGTAACCAATATTGGTGTATTTGCGCCAATATTGATTGTCAACTGTTTTATTAGAAGTATAAATTTAGATTGTAAATATTTATGTTATCTGTTTTAAAAAAAGGGTTTTATTTATCCCCATTATATTATCTATGTTAATAAGTGTGGAGACTTTTTTGTTACCTTTTACTGTTAAAAGTACAAAATGAATAGAAATGATACTTATACCATAAGATGTGGTATTTTTTCGGAATAGGTTGAAGTATATATTATAATTTTTGTTATAATTATATATTACTGGTCTTAAAGCAATAGATTTTGATTAAAAACTCTTTCCATTCACTTCACACATTGTCAAAATATAATCAATGGTAAGACAAAAAGCCAAACTGTATTGGTAAATTTTATATATTAATCTATTTACTGATAACTCATTTATATAGGTATGTCTAGTATAGTTAATTAATAATAATATAGCCGTGAGCAAAAATAAAGAGTCGGAATAAAAGGTCGGTTAAGATAGTTTGTTGATAGAGAGTTGATAGACAATTCGCCACATGGAGGCATCACTGAGTACTAAAATTTAAATAAAAATTAATTTAAATATAAATAAATTAATTAAAAATATTTTATTTTAAGGATATTTCATTGTCTATCATGCACAATTTATTTCATTTAGACGTCTTTATCTTCCGAGATATTCCAACTTGCTAAACCGACCCTTTATTTTTGCTCACGAGTGTATTTGTATCTGTATGCTATCGTACTTGTTAGTTCATATAATCTGTGTGTCATACAATAAATTGAAAAATGTATCTTAATTCAGTAATTTGGTTCTCGTTTGATTTTAATAGACAGTCTAGCTATGTCCTTTTAATGTAGGATACATCATGACAAAATTCATTGTGAGAATGTATAAATTTATAATTTGTTGAAAAAATAAAACCATAAACCTTTTATCGTTGACCGTTTACTGCACTATTGGGCTATTATTATAATTCAATTGTAGAAAATGTTTTATTTGAGATTATCATTTACATACAGAATGAGTACTAAGTTTAGAAAAATAGTCAACAAAGTTGTTCCTTGTAATGCGTACAAATGAGGTTCGTTAGTCTGACGCAGGCGGGCTGAACGGCCACTTAATATAGGTTATCGGGCAAAAAGTCCCGGCTTCTAATCACAGGGCTCATTCGAACAACGCTCACGTATTAGGTTCCAGTAGGTCGAAGGTATACGTTGTTTTTTTTTGTTAAATAGTTTCATGTATTCATCGCAGTAATATGTACTTATCACTTTAAATCATTACTTCCATTATATATGTATTTTTATGGATGAAATATAGCATGTATATTGTTTATATATATATTACAATTATATTTACGAACAAAAACAGAAACCGACTTTAAGTCAAAATTAAACGTAAAACTCTATTACGCATGCGCCACTTGTATTTACACGAATTATCATAGGATTATTATGAAAAAGAATTATTCAGAACCTTTTTTTTTGTTAACGAGGAGGAAATCTTCAGAAAGATACCCCGCCTTCTGGGGGGAAGGCGGCGGTTATGTGGGGTTTTTACCCACTAAAACCTCCCCGGTGGCCCTTCCTCGGTGCATGGTGAGGGGCTCCGGGATCTCCAGTGGAACGCACCGGAGCCCCTCTGCACTGTGCTCAAGGAGAGCACTTCCCGGGGGGGAGGTTACTCCCTCCCCCTCTGTGCCCTCGCAGTGCAAGGCGACATAGGCCAGTCGATGTCGCCTTCTTCCCGGGTCAAAATTATTCAGAATCTAACCAAACTGTCATCAAAGTAGTCTCCGGTTGCCGACGACCGAAGTACATTAGTTGACTAGCAACTGAAGTACTTTTATATTAGTCAGCCCATTAACTTATTCTAATTGATAAGTATATTTTAGAGATTATCATATTTATTTATGCATTAAAAACTAAATTAGCATTTAGTAGGACTAACTGTTACTAACAATTTTCAAAGATAAAAATAATTTCCAATTAAATTTACCGAGCGTATCTTTCTATACCGCCACTCAACAGACTATTTCCGGCTCGAGTATTGTAAGGCAGCTGGCGTGGAGCCAGCGACTGATTGATTAATATCACTATCGAGTTGTTTCCCAGCAAACTGAGCTGACACTGAACTACAGCTTCTAGAACGTGTTCATTCTGATATACAATAAATTTTAAGTTTGTTGAAAATTGTTTATATTCAGTTCACTACAATACCAATGTATTGCATATTTTCAAATATGAATACGAATCGATTCGACTTATCCACGTGTGAGCAAGTTGACACGTGGCCACTTAGCGTCAAGAGCAGATCGCCTCAATGGGGTTTTAAAGTTCTCCATTGGAGACCAACGGTAAGCACGAGGTAGACTTCCATCTGTAAGGTGGTCTGACGACCTAATAAAGGTTGCAGGAGTTGTTGTTGTTCCCTTTTTTTCCGATTAATTTTATTTCATAACATTCCGCGCGTAATAACATTCAAATTCTGATTCGATTTGAAGTCTGTTTTTGTTAGAAAATCACAACTGTGATAGACATTCTTGTTATACAATAAAATTCAATGTGTTACGGAAACGGTTTAAAAAAAAATGAAAATAAGCTCTCACACGTCCTTTTAACCCTAGCTGGGTAGACAGGGACAGAGTCCGATGCCTTCTTTTTGACAAGCTTAGGAGAGGTGTATAATATCTGAATGAAACGCGTCGTCGATATTCATGGTATGGCATGAACTTTATCATTATAGTACACAACGCCATATAAACTCATTTATTATATACAATATGTATATATTTTGATTAAAAAAATATATAAATAAAAATAAATAATATAAAAATATATTATATTTTGAAAAAAATCACTTTAGTTTACTTCCTTACAAAACGCCAATTTCATATGTAAGTACCTAATATTAGTGCATTATGTATTATGCGTTTATTATTTCCTTTTTTACCTATTGCCACTATAAATAGGTTAAATGAGTAAACGTTTAACTTCTTGTGCCATAGCTTCGAAATGTTTCTAGCACATCCGTTCCCAGAACACTGCGTACTTCAGAAAATTAACATAGTAGCGGACTTAGATTGATTAGGGTTGGGGTCACGTAAGAAGGGATTTCGCGTGTCATTGTGCCAGTACTGATTTAATCCGGGGGAAACATTAATTTTCTCTAACAGCCTGCATTGTTTTTAACCGACTTCGAAAAAGGATCCTCAATTCATTTGTTTATTTTTTATGTCTCAACGTAGCTTTGCACTTGCAAAGGTTCCATGATTTATAGGCACTTATTGGCACCGAAATTAATTTTTAGGAACTCCTAAATATCTAATTGAAGCATGTGGTTTCAGGTAAAGAATTATTTATCTTTCTACGCAATTTTGAATTACGAATAAATATCTACTACTGGTATAAATGGACCAAAGAATAATTCCTTAATAAGCAAACGCAGACGTTTTCTCTCAGCTTTGGACCCCAAGTTTATTTACGAGTTGGAAAAATGTTTTGCTGAAAGTCATTAAAACTTTTTCACGTTGTACGCTCGATTTATCTGGCCACGTCTCTACATTTCCTTGTAAGTGTAAAGGATAAATTATCACCAAAGTTATCATTCTGTCAGTTGTCTTCACTGTGGTGGAAATATTTCAAATGTATGACATATATAAGCCTATAAATATTTGGACTTAATTTGCACCTGTATTTAAGAAAGTAAAAAATGGAAACTTATTGGCACACATTGGCGGCCAAATTGGGTTGGGCCACTATCTTTTGCTATTGTTAGGCTTCGCAAGCCATATCAAGGCTCATGCCCGAAGCTAGTTAGGATCGCCGTCACCGGTCACGGTGTGGACAGTTAAATTTATATTTTGCTTTAAATAAAAGAACATAAGAGCTACATATAGTTAAAGCTTTTTTATGAACTTTCAAGTACGCCGAAACGTTTAGCAACTGGGCTAATTTATTTATTTTATAATTATATAAATATAAGTTCTCACACTCTCTCACAGTCCTTTTTTTAGCCTTCATTGTTCACCTTTCATTAAGCTTATGCAAGGCACAATATGTGACGAGGTAGCTCAAAAGCGGACAGCGAAATCTCTATCTCTCTACCCCACTATCGGTATAAGGACGTGAGAGCTTATTATATTACATATATGTATAATTAACATATATTTTCAACCGACTTAAAAAATTCATCTGTATGGTTTATTCTTATGTTTATGACCTCATAACTTTCGACTGGGTGAACCGATTTTGATGACTTTTTTTAAAATTGAAAGCTCATGCTTCCAAGCATCCAGGAGAAAGCCATATACGTATTAAATTTGCATTAAGTATATGTGGACCAAGTACTCAATATCACGTCAACCATTTTCGATGATTCATTTATTATTGGAAAGAAGGTATTTTAAGAGCTCATTTGGTTAGATTCTGATTATAGATCGGGATTTAAGTCGATTTTTGTTTTTACTCGTAAATATAGTCATATAAAAATATTTATAAATATATATTATTTGTATCGGAGGAAGTTTTGCTCGCACAAATTACGATACGCGTAAGTAACACCTTGCCCAAAGTGCCGGGTAAATTAACAGCAGCCAGAAAACGAGCCATGAGCTCCATAAACGTTGTACTAACGCAGGTATAATCCAATTTGTCGGTGCGTTACCGCTGCGTTGCCGACGCCGAGCTAATAGCGTTTTGGGCTCAAGTCGATGGCTGTATATTTTCGTAAATTACAACATGTAAGATTGCGTCTCGTTACCCTCACGCCTTTTATCCTAATTCGTATTTATTTTTAGCAACTTTATAAGCTCTAAACGAAAACGTTGCAAACTGTGACATAAATAGTCGTGTAATTTTGTTTCTTAAGTAAAACCACCTTACACACTCTTGACTTGGGATGTAAACTGAAGGCGTTACGAAAAGTGTGATCAGGCGAGACTAAGGAAGGATCAAAGGGAAATTAGTGAAGATTGATGAAGAAGTTTCATATTTGTAAGACACAGTGCCGATTGTCTGTATCTCGCTGTAGGAGAGAGAGAACAGTGCCCACACATTTTCTTTCTCTTTTGAACATGTTTTTTACATATGTAATTATATATGGCGCTAAAGAAGTTTTTCTTCCATCGTTTAGTCTAAAGCACAGTCGTTTTTATTTCACTTTTGGCAGATCAATCGTTTAAGAATATAAATATACATAAGAAATTATGTGACAAAGAGACAAGGTGACCAGGTGATATGGGAGGAATATGGTGAGGTGAAGAGAAATCCGAGACCATAGCTAAACAACTCCACTTTTACAAAATACAGACAAATTGAAAACCTCCTCCATTTTTGAAGTCAGTTGAAAGGTCTGTCCCAGTCGTGAACGAACAGAGTATAGAAGTTTATCCAGTTAAAAGTGTATATAATCTGTTCCTTGTTGACTCCATGATACTGGCAACAATGTCATATGCTCTCTATCGATGTACCCGTTAATTTAAATCACGTTCCAAATTCGTAGCAAATCAACATCAAAATGGATGCGAGGCACGTTCGCTGGATTAGAAATTGTGATTTATAAATTTAAATTTTGAATGAATCAAATTACAGTGTATTTTTTCGTACATATAACGTTAGTTTGTATATTTAAAAATTGTATGTTAGTGTATTTTCCTTACTTAATTTTTTGTAATTCTTATTAAGGAAATAAAATTCTCTCAAACCGTAATAAGTGAAACCATCGCTAAAGAAGGTCAGACCACGTCCTTTTGCGTTCCGTTTGGTTTATATAGAGGATATTTAGTTTCAGATTGTCATAACTTGCTTAATCACAAGCTTGCCTGTTATTTCTTAGACACTGAAGCTACCTTCAGTTAAACTTAAAGTTACAGTCTTTATATATATATATATATATATATATATATATATATATATATACATATATATATATATATATACGTGTCCTATTGTTGGCCTTCTCTGTAAAGAGTATAAGGGTCCGCAACCTGACCCTAGTGCGGATTGGCAGACTTCACATGCCTTAGAAAAAAATTCTAAGTCATGTAGTCTTCACCGCCGAGCGCGTGGTGAATCAGCACATAAAATTGTAAAGCAAATTTAATGGTGTCGACCGGGGATCGAACTCAGGTTGCTAGCGTACTATGCAACTTGAGCCAATCTCCTGGACACAGCTAACACGGTTCCACGGCCACCAAGGTTACAATTAAATAAAAAAAAACTATAATGCCGACGAGCGAACGCATGGCCAGCCTTACATTTAATAATAATAAATATTATTCGACTCTTAACTTTTTACAACGACGGTAAAATAAAAAAATAGACTTACTTTTTCTATAACATTCTTTTCGATAAAATATTTAAAAACAGAAACTTTGTTATTATGAGACCAAAAAGTTTACACTTATCAAAAAGTTTAGCTTTTAGTTCTAAGCTTTGTAGAGTAGTTTTCGGTGTTATTCACTGTCGATCAACGGAGAAATTTTCTCATTTCTTCTTGATTTTGTTTTTCTTAAAAAATGCGTGAATTATTTACTTTTTTAAAGAGAAACAAATATATTTATGAGTAGAAATAGAAACCGACTTCAAATCAAATCGAACGTTCAACACTATTACACGCGGACTCCTTCTTTATATTTCCGAATCGTAGGAATATTAAGAAATAGAATTAATCAGAACCTAATCAAATTTTCATCGAACTATTCTAAAGTTTATCCTTTGCAATAAAAAATGAATCATCAAAATCAGGTTGATGTGATATTGAGTTATTCGTCCATTTGTTGCGCACACACTAGATGCACATTAAAGATTTATATAGTTTTCTCATGGATCTCATGGTCAGAATTGTACCAGATAAATGGGACCACACAGGAAGCACTAACATTCAAATAAAAAAAAAACAATCATCAAAATCTATTCACCCAGTCGAAAGTTATGCGGTAACAAACAATAAAAAGAATCGTATAGACGAATTGAGAACCTCCCCCTTTTTTGAAGTCGGTTAAAAAATAACAATATATGTGTGGTTAGCTTTGGGATGATATATATATGATCTCGTAGAGATACTCCGAGCATAGCACTCTCCATAGTTCGACGTGCGACTTTGACCTTGCTTATAAGGCCCATAGTCAGAGACCACGTAAAGAATGACAACATGTGTCGATTTTTTTTGTTACGTATTTACATGCTGTTCTCTTAACGTTAACTTACGTCTTATATATAATATATAAATATATATAATATATAAAATATATCATTACGTTGTAGAAGCAAACTAGAAATAAATTCATCGTCTTCGAATTTATACTTTTTTTTACTAAATATTGAACGAAGTTTTGGGCGCCTTTGTAACGTTGGACGTAGCAGTTTAATTTCAAATAATATAGTAAGTGTCGTCATTGTGACAGCAAATGCTGAATACTTTTTTATTATATGACACTGTTTATTTTCTAAAACTCATTTATAAATAAAAAAAAGTATAGCTTCTTATGTTCATAAATCAAATACATACGTAAAATAGAATAAAGGGTATTTTTCTTTAACATGTGTTTATATGTGATAACCATTGTTATTATTATTTAACCTTTATTTGCACAAAATTAAAGAGTACAAAAAACTTAATGTCAAAAAGCATTTACTGCCAGTCTACCGCGGGCTTGTGTAGGGAAAGAGTAAAGGGTGCTAGCTTAGAAATAAAATCTAACAATAAATACATACATATAACTATGTAAATCTAGACATAGATAGCGACAACAAAAGTTATATTTAAAAGTACTACTTGCTTAGGTATAAATTCCAAAATAAGTATGGCTACGTATCGTAAAGTCGTAACGAAGTAACTACATTCCAGAATTACGACGATGGTTATAGAATAATACGCTAGCGCGAGCGGAGGCTGCGATGCCCAACCAAGTTTCTGTGTTAATCTGCTCTATGTATTGTGGTGGAACTCGAAAATCGTAACCGGAGAACTCTGGGAGCTCGAGTGTATATGAGAACGGTACGCCAACATACTGAAAATCAAAATAATATAATCATTGTACACAGATAACAAAAAAACTGACATATTTGAACCAAGCAAGTTGGACAGATATTTTTATTTGGGAAGAAATACGCTTTTTCATACGCGTATAGTTAGGTCGGAGGAAAGGGGTGTGGGAAGGGGAAGGTAAGATATTTTTAAATGTCCATTAACTGATTCATGTGGATAGAGGCGTCTGCCCAAGTGGAGGTTGAAAAGGTGAAACAGTCTAAGTCAGGTTCTCTGAATAATCAGTGTAGATTCGTCAAAAACCCCAAGATACCTGGTTCCTGCTGACTTAAATCTCTAATGATGAGCCGGCCATGACAGCGAACTTTGCACTTAGAAAGATGTACTGCTTATCACCGAGCTTATTGGTTCCCAAATGGTATTAGTAACAATTTTAATTACGAATTTGAGCAAGGAGTGACAAAAATTTTTATACCATTTTCGTAGTTCTCTGGTCACTTCAGAATCCAAGACTTAATGCGAATAAAATTAAACTGGTGTCTAATGACATAATATAGGGATCATCAATAGCCTAATGGTTTAGGGTATGGTCTGTGAATCGTAAGGCCGTAGGTTCAAATCCACCATTCGACTATGAACGTGAACCATCTTCAAAGCACAATTTACTAGGTTTCGTTTATAGGAATGCTACTAATATTTGTAATTTTTTTAG
This sequence comes from Meandrusa payeni, assembly GCA_029286785.1. NCBI lineage: Eukaryota > Metazoa > Arthropoda > Insecta > Lepidoptera > Papilionidae > Meandrusa > Meandrusa payeni. The sequence goes on along the minus strand of JAGSMX010000009.1, from coordinate 10,603,620 downwards.
CATTATTTAAAAAACTAAAAGAAATCTTTTTTCAACAGAAAAGGAATTTCGAAAATCGATTTACAAATGACGGAAATATGGGCATAATAATCGAATTGAAAACCATCCCCCCTCCCTTTTTTGAAGACGGCTGAAAAATCTCCTTACCTGAACGTAATCCTGAGCACTTCCGGACACGGCGTAAAGCAGTAATGCACTGTTACCAACCAGATAGTGTGGTGCAATGGGCAACTTCACCGTATCAATGGCCGCGCCCATCACGGAGCCCACGTAATGCAATTTCACAGCATTGGGTGGGAAGGTGAGATCATCGTATCCGAACAGTATGAAATTGCCAAAACTGTGGATATTTAGGTACAGCTGGATGCGGTCGAGATATTGGTACACAATGTCTCTGATGTATACAGCTTCGATTTCGGAGAAGGCGGCCGGACCAGGGTAGACGTCGGAGCAAGGGTTGGAGGACACTCCGATAGTGTTAAAGGATATATTGAAGTTTCGATTGGCATCCACTCCGTAGCAGGTTGTGCTGATCTCCGATCTATATGAACGAGTCTTTCTCCACAAGCGTGCCTGAAATATTATTCCATGTTCAAACTTCTTTGCCCGATGTTCATAAGGATGTTATAACATCTAACGGAATAATGCTTGAAGATTTCATTTATTATTTTCGATAAACCAAGCGAAAAATTGGATATTCAACAATTGAATTTATTTTACAGAGTTGGTTGACAGACTGCTCTTTGGTCGCTAAGCCTGAATCTCGGCGTAAGGGTCCCCGGGAGCGGACCTAAGCTGTGATTTAATTACAATGTTAAAGAAGCGAATTTGTAAAAGAAAATTATTATTTTTTAAGAAATGAATTAATAATATTATAAATTATACCCTAAAACCTTTTACGATTTTAGGAGTTTCCCTAGTATATCTTCGAAAACTAAGGTCCTATGCCAGTTACATTAACATGGGACTTAATTGAAACCAACTTTTCCAAACAAAACTCAACAAAATCGTTTCATAAATGACGACGCTATGAGTGCTAACATTAAAAGGCAAAGAAGAATTAATTAACGCCTTCATAGCCATTTAAAATGTGCTATAATTAACGACGGTATAACTATGAACCAGTTTTCGATTTTACATCGAAATGAACCGCTGTTAAATAAACATTGACATTTCAGACATATTTCTAAGAGTTAATATTTTTAAGTTTAATTTTCTGGCTCAGTCTAATCCTACAAATATTATAAAAGCGAAATTATGTATGAATGTATGGATGTATGTTTGTTCCTCTTTCACACAAAAAGCACTGAATGGATTTTGATGAAACCTTACAGTAATATAGGTTGTATATAAAAATAACACATAAGCTATAGTATAATTAAGAAAGATTCTAGCTGCACCCAGCGGTGTTATTTGCAATTACAAAGTATCTCTTTTTCTGTACACTTCGTGTAAATATATTTTTTTATTCAAAACCAATATCACTGAGGGTTTTCTCCAAAATTATTCTAATTTTCGAAGAGCAAACCCTCATAATTTAAAAAAAAAAAAAAAAAAAATAAATAAAAAATAATTGTCAGCTAGCAATATATTGCATCCAGCGTTCGTGACGTATAGTTACTACTTTTCTAATGATATCTCAGTGATTTAGCTGTACCGTAAATTCATAATGAATAATTTATGTGGCGTTGTAAATTATTTAACTTTGTTTGTTCGTAATATGGCTTCTAATTACTTTTGTAAAAAGATTGTGAGGACACGCTGTTATGACTGTATTCGTTAAAATGATTTCTTGTACACCGTTACCCTGCCTGAATACAATGCGAGCGTATTAGTAATTAGACTGTCTCATTCCACGAGACTCAGATTTTCTTACACAAACGACTTACGGTGGTGTGACTGAATACGTAACCGTCGGGATTGACAATTGGCATTATGATCCAGTCAACGGTCTCTAAGAGATCGCGTTCATCGCTTCTTAGATCTTCAACGAGCCTGTGCATGGCGTAGAGGGTTACGGGAGCAGTGACCCACTCCCGTGCGTGCATCGTAGCGTCCATAAAGTACACAGGTTTGCTGGGATCGGTGAAGTTAGTGGTCGAAATCTGGAAAATTATAAAAAATATATAGCCGTGATCAAAAATAAAGGGTCGGTTAAGAAAGTTTGAATATCTCGGAAGATAAAGACGCTAGCTCACTGAAATGAATTGCGAATGATAGAAAATTAAATATTCTTAAAATTATTTAAATTTCATTAAAAACATAAACGAAAAAGGATATCTTACGTAAACTTGGTTAATACAGTATTTTTCATAAAATTTTGCTTTATTTAAATTTTCAGTGCTTAGTGTTGCCTCCATGTAGCGAAACTTTCTTAACTGACCCTTTATTTTTGCTCACGAGTGTATATAATATTTATCGCCCTTCTTCCGCTCTTCTTATGACTAACAGTATATTAGTTGCTCTTTTTTCTTTCTAAGCGAGTTTGACTATAAATATTATTAAATAACAATTCTATTAGATTTAAAATACCAAAATAGGATTACTATATACTGTTTACTACCACCTTCTTAGGATTCTTTGTTAAAAAAAAATCTAAAACTAAGCTCACCACTACCAGACTTTGAAATCCCATAGCATTATGCATAATTCGGATACCAAAATATGACTACTTAAAGAATTAAGTAAAGTCCTAAATGAGTTCAAAATGATATAAATCCGTGACAAGTATATTTACGAGCAAACACAAACAAACAAAACGCTTTTACGTGATGACGCTCTCTTTATATTTACGAGTTATCGTAAGAATATTACGAAATACAATTAATCAGAACCCAACCAAACTCTCATTAAACTACTTTTCAAATACATCCTTTCCAAAAACTGATTAAATATCAAAAACGATTCATCCAGTGGAAAGCCCAGCACAGGCTTAAGCCTAGTTAGAATGGTTACCAAGATTGTTAGTAATATTTCTGAAAAAAAAAAGAAATATTGCTAGCTTTCATTTTGAAAAAAAAAAAGTTATAAAGAAACAAAATTATTTGGTAAAAAAAACATACAGACAATTGAAAACCTCCAATAAAGTAGTTTTATTCAATAATTTATTTAAATAAAAAAATTAACTTACTGCATCAAAGCCTGGAGCCATGGTAGCAGTGTGCGGGCGATTGGCTCAAGATGCAGAGTACGCTAACAACCCGAGTTCGATACCTGGTGCCCGCACCAATAAATTTATTGTTGCAATTTTATGTGCCCATTTACCACGCGCTCGGCGGTGAAGGAAAACATCGTGAGGAAACCTACATGTCTTAGAAAAATTTTCTAAGGCATGTCAAGTTTGCCAATCAGCACTAAGGCCTTGTGGACTATGCCCTTTACTCTCTTTATTAAGATTTTTTTTTATTGACGAACTACACAGATTGGCCAGAGAAGCTGGCCTTGACTGCTTCACCGGATTGAGAGGTGGCATAGCTCTTAGGTCGCTTAGCCTGAACCTCTATTGCTAGTAACTCGACACAAGGGTCCCCGGTGAGGGTAACCTCGGCGGACGGTTACTATGTTACGCGTAAGCATGCCGATCCGAAGGCGCCTGAGAGGGCCGAACCACGACTCGGTCGGTTGCTATTTCACGGATAATCTAAGAGACATTCAAAGCTAAACTAACTTTGAGTGCCACTTCGGGAAGCGTTGGCGCTGGGAGAAGAAGTGGCCGAAGAAACTCCAGCAACGCTCCTAACATCTAAGGGTGGGGCCTGCCCATAAAATAGCGGTAACGCGCAGGATTACTCGCAACCTCCGACGGTCGCGAATGGACGCTTTGTTGATTTGTAGAGATCTAGCCTGTGCAATGGTAATCGCGTCGTCCGGATCGTCAAGAACGTGTCTCGGCCTCCGGGCGACGCGACGGAATTTATTATAGGAAGGCTTATAAGTGGCGGCACTTACAAGAAGTTTGTTAGAATGTTTGGTGGCAGTCTCGAAAAACCGTCGAGATGCCTGCTTAAAGAATTGGGCTATTGTCGGTAACCCTGTATCAACGTGGAGCTCGCGATTACGTACGAACCACGGCGCACCCGTGGCTCGTCGCAGAAAACGATTCTGAATTACTTGTAACCTATGGATATGTTTATGGGCGGCATGCGCGAAGACCGGGCTCGCGTACGTCATAACGGGACGTATAACTGCTTTGTAAAGTGTCACCTTATTACGGAGGGACTCTTTATTGAGAAGGCCTGCGCCCAGCAGTGGGACATATATTATATTTATAAAGGCTGTAACTATTGCATAAAAAACTGTGTACAATGGTATTAAAATGATATATAGATAGAAATAATGGTAATACGAACATAATAGTACCAAAAGTTACTCCATCTGGCGTGCAACATGACAAAGTATTATACACTCGACTAACTTTACTTAGTTGTTATTTAATAAATTTACTGATAATTTGAGGTTAAATTTAATAATGTTGCCATCAAGTGCTTTTATATCAGTCGGTAAGCGGTTGTATACCCTTATTGCAGTGACATAAGCGCCTTTGTAAACCATTTGATTATTTAAATTGGGCATTGTGAGATTATTTTGATATCGGGGATGTAAATGATGGCATTAGTAATTAAAGGATGAACTTAAGAGTCATACTGACTCTAATAATTGGCAGGTCAGTGACTTTTTTTATTAATAACAAATAATCATTAATAAAGAAACAAAAAATGAAAGCGGTTGTAGGCGACTCGCACAACAGTGGTCCTCTTGGACAGCTCAGATGCACACGCATACATACATATGCGCGTGCACTCGCTCTCTCGTTCTGAGAGCTCAGTGGACTGTATATATAAGTTCGGTTCAAGGTTCAGTGGACTGTATTAAAAGGTTCGGAAGTTCGGTTCTATGTTTAATTCACAAATAAAATTACAAACTAAACACATAAAGTTCACAATAATCAAAAGGTTCACGATAATCAAAAGGTTCACGAATAATAAAGGTTCACATATAACAACGGTTCTGGTTCACTATTTAATAAGGTTCAGTTCACTTACGGTTCAGGGCACCGGCCTTTCACCAGATCACGTTGCGTTCTAATTAGTATGGTTCGTTCAACCAAGGTTCAGAGCACAGTTCAGCTCACAGTAGTTCAACAAATAATCAACTACTTATAAGGTTCGGTTCAGAGCAACGGTCGTTCCACACGTTGCTTACTATTTAAACGTTCTTTCAATTGAGGTTCAGAGCAACAGTCTCACTATGGTTCAACAGATAATCATCTACTTATAAGGTTCGGTTCAGAGCAACGGTCGTTCTACACGTTGCTTACTATTTAAACGTTCTTTCAATTGAGGTTCAGAGCAACCGTCTCACTATGGTTCAAACTAATAATCATCCTTACGCTTTCTTTGCACCACCTTAAATATCCAAAGATGGGCTCTACCCCCGCTTCGTCCCACAGTTAAAATATTGATAAAAAATACAATTTAACCGAAGCGGGAATTTAGCAAAGGACGCTTTCCAATAACCTAATTACGCTTTCCAATAACTCTATAGAATTCGGCATTTGTAAATTTAAACAATGCCTGACGTTGCCATCTGCAACGTTTATAGCTCAAGAATTATTAACGGCAAACCATAAAACTAACAAATTAGAGCAATATGCCCAATAAGCTCTTTACAATTTTAAATGATCTTCGGATCGGTCTTACGCTTTGATCTATTTACAATTTAACATTAATATTTTTTATGATTGCGAATTCCTGGGAACTTATACATAATCACTTATTTACTAATATTAACTATATAATATTCCCGGGTTCGCTGGTCGGCTGGCCGGTCGTCTACATTCTCCCCCCGCTGAACCTCTTCAGCTCTGGTTGCAAGGGTTAGAACGGCCAGTCGGGTCACAGGTCAACTGAAGACTCTGGTGCGCGTTCGGACGTCTGCGCTGCTCACGTCGTCGTCGGGATTGGAGTAGGCTCACTCGACAATCCCGCGTGATGGCCACGGCCACACATTGTGGGGCAGTGCCGGTTCCACGACGATCACGTAATCTCCCGCCAGGATCGAAACCGCCCACCGCAGGAGGTTGGCGTGGTGTGATCGATGGGAGGTATTCTCGGACCCAGCGGGCCCAGAAAGGATCGGAGAGCGCCTGAATCTGGCGCCAGGCTTTGCTGTCAGCTTCGACGCAGGGGCCAGCACTGGGTGCCCCCGCGGAGCTGCCCAACAGCAAATGATTGGGCATTAGAGCTTCTTTATCTCCATGACGCACGGGCTCGTGCGCAAGAAGCCGCGCATCGACCGTGTATTCGGCCTCTGCGAGCAGTGTTGCAAGCGCCTCTTCGTTTGGCGCTCGCGACTTCAGGATCGTGGTGAGAGCGGCCATAACAGGCAGGATCAAGCTCTCCTACGCGTCACCTTGATTAGGTGCTCCAGGAGAGATACAGCGCCAGTCATAACTCCACTGCAGCGCTTTCCCTCGAAGTTTGGGTTGCCATTGTTCGTAGGCGGTTCGTAATTGTAGAAACCAATATTGTTTTCGCTTACCGTTCACAACCACGTTTCGTTCACGTGCGTTGTTTGAATGACAGGTTCGTCGATGTATTCGTAGGATCGAAAACTTGCTATAATTATTCTTACCGTCGAGTTTTATCAGCCGCTTCTCTATAGTTGTTCGTGGTTCGACGTCGACTCGTCCTTTCAATCTTAAAGTATTGTTCTTATCTAAGTTCGGATCTAATATATTCAATTTTCTTACGGCTTGCTTTGACCTAGCTCCAATTAACGTCGCCTGTAGTTTCATACGCGGTATTGAGATAGGCTTTAAAGGTGCAACTTTGGCCGATATAACATATTGGGAAATCTGCCCTAAAGGAAAATAAATGCTCATCACCGCACTAAGCATTTCTCGTTTTCTCGGCGGTCGTTCCAGCATTTTCTATTAACACTGAGTTCTTCATTATCAGTGTCCCAACACATACTTAAGATTTTCTGTTCCTTCTGTTTTGATCCTTTCCACTTTGTTGTGTTAGTGCTTCGGTTCGATGTTCGTTCGGAACATGGCGTAATAACTCTTTGCAGTTATTGCTTAAGATACGCTGTTCAAATTTCGCTTTATTTGCGATCTCTTCTGTGGCTTCATAATTCGCAACATAATCTTCCACATAATTATTTTCACTGATGGCTTCTACAGCGTCCGGATATTCCTGCTCGTTATCCATTTCGTTCTTATTTCTAACACTATCTTCCAAAACGATGAGCTTGATCTGTCACCGCCTTGATCTCATCACACGCGTCGTCTCGTCGTGTGGAATCATAATCTTGTAGGAACTCCCCGTACAGGCGTCGACGAGGACAGACTTTGATTCTCGCTCGGGATTTCTATCTCAGACCGAGCGTTTTGCACCCACTGGTCGGTAGTTCGGTAAGACTTGACCTTGGCGCTAGCTTTCGAGTTTTCTTCAATACGAGCGATTTCCAACTCGAATCTCCTTTCAATTAATTTCATTTTTCATTTAACATCTCACCTTTGAGTTTTATCAATTCAAACTCTGCTTCTCGCTTCCTTATTGATGTCGTTAGGCTTGTGCGGGATCGCACAGACGCGGTCGGAGAATGTGTTCTTACACGCTCACTAACTCGCGTATTCGATAGTGCTCTGGTAAGCGCGGCTACTATGTCGGCGACGCGCGGCAACTCTTCTGTGGTTCGGTACGTAGACGGCTGCGGTCTTGTCGTTGCTCCAGAGTAGCACAGAAAGCGACTGCGTTCATCGTCTTCTTTCTTGTGCCACTGACTTCTTGTCAACACCATGGTTCGGTTCGCTTGATTAACTGATGGGGCACCTGGCCCAATCCGGCTCGAAGGACCAACTTCTGTAGGCGACTCGCACAACAGTGGTCCTCTTGGACAGCTCAGATGCACACGCATACATACATATGCGCGTGCACTCGCTCTCTCGTTCTGAGAGCTCAGTGGACTGTATATATAAGTTCGGTTCAAGGTTCAGTGGACTGTATTAAAAGGTTCGGAAGTTCAGTTCTATGTTTAATTCACAAATAAAATTACAAACTAAACACATAAAGTTCACAATAATCAAAAGGTTCACGATAATCAAAAGGTTCACGAATAATAAAGGTTCACATATAACAACGGTTCTGGTTCACTATTTAATAAGGTTCAGTTCACTTACGGTTCAGGGCACCGGCCTTTCACCAGATCACGTTGCGTTCTAATTAGTATGGTTCGTTCAACCAAGGTTCAGAGCACAGTTCAGCTCACAGTAGTTCAACAAATAATCAACTACTTATAAGGTTCGGTTCAGAGCAACGGTCGTTCCACACGTTGCTTACTATTTAAACGTTCTTTCAATTAAGGTTCAGGGCAACCGTCTCACTATGGTTCAACAGATAATCATCTACTTATAAGGTTCGGTTCAGAGCAACGGTCGTTCTACACGTTGCCTACTATTTAAACGTTCTTTCAATTGAGGTTCAGAGCAACCGTCTCACTATGGTTCAAACTAATAATCATGCTTAAGCTTTCTTTGCACCACCTTAAATATCCAAAGATGGGCTCTACCCCCGCTCCGTCTCATAGTTACAATATTAATAAAAAATACAATTTAACCGAAGCGGGAATTTAGCAAAGGACGCTTTCCAATAACTTAATTACGCTTTCCAATAACTCTATAGAATTCGGCATTTGTAAAATAAGACAATGCCTGACGTTGCCATCTGCAACGTTTATAGCTCCAGAATTATTAACGGCAAACCATAAACCTATCAATTTAGAGCAATATGCCCAATAAGCTCTTTACAATTTTAAATGATCTTCGGATCGGTCTCATGCTTTGAACTTTTTAAAATTTAACATTAATATTTTTTATGGTTGCGAATTCCCGGGAACTTATACATAATCACTTATTTACTAATATTAACTATATAATATTCCCGGGTTCGCTGGTCGGCTGGCCGGTCGTCTACAGCGGTAATAGCCTATAGCATTCGATTTGTATGAAAAAACAAAATCTGTAATCGGCAATGGACTCCACCGTACAGATCGAGCGCACATAAGGCCTACGATATTAAGGTACAAATAGCATAAAAAATAAAGCCTTATTGGATCCCTTACAAGGTAATTTATCCGGAAGAGAAGCCCTGGAGAGCATGCGAACAAATCTGTCAGGAGAGGTGAAACAATTTCGTAATTCGATTAACAGAATGCTCGTAGCACGCACGTAGAGTTTAAAATTATAAAATAAAATTTGTTTACCTTTAGATATTTAACGTCGCGCCCTTCAAAGCTAGGTCCAGCATTCACTAGTGTCACAATATCTGGATTTTGAGCTGCAAGCCTCTCCATATATTCGTTTACCTGTTTAAAACAAATTCAAAAATATATATGAGTATTTGTGTACTGTGTTGCCGTTGAAGCGTCAGTAGCTTAATGGTTTAGGGTACTGTCGGGATCGTAGCCGTGGATTCGAATCTACCATTTGACGTGACAACATCCATTGGAATTGTTGACAAGACAAAAATATTGTTAGAATTATATTAAGTCAATTCAAACGTTAATATTCAGAGCTGTGGTAGCTCAGTAGATCCGTGCTAGCTCAGTGTCCGGTTGCCTCGTTCGAGTTCGATCCCCGGTGCCGGCACCAATAAATTTGTTGTTGCAATTTTATGTGCTTATTTACTACGCGCTCGGCGGTGAATGAAGACATTGTAAGGAAACCTACATGTCTTAGAAAATTTTTCTAAGGCATATGACGTCTGCCAATCCACACTAGAGCCTCGTGGCGGACTATGCGCTTATTCTGTCTTTACAGAGAAGGCCCGCGCCCAACAGTGGGACATATATAAAGACTGTAACTTTAACTTAACTCTTTTAAACGTTCAATAATTACTACGCACGGACGTCCTCTTCTCCTCAAGTTCTGGCGTCTTTTTCTCTTTCCCCTTCCATATTTGTGCTCGTTGTTATTACCTAGCTTGTCTGATGAGGCTAAGCGCCCAAGAGGTCGATGTTCTTTAAGTTTTGTATTTTTATTTGTGCTTATTAAGCAGCACTGTATTATCTCTGACTGTGAATTCTATGATTCCTCTATCCCACTTTAAAAAAACGCCGTAGAGTCATTATACAGCATTACACATCATACAGCATTCGGGGACATCGCGGATCACGCAACTCCCCTATAATACGTTGGGGGCTCGTCCAGGATTCGGGGTTAAGGTCGCGGATCGCATTCCTTCATGACCTTCGATGTTGTTACTTGTCAGGCCTACCTCTGCGTATGTGGGATAGTCTTCAAAAGGCACCATTTTCCCCTGCCTCCTTTGCCTCCAACGGGAAATTGTTTCATCGTGATCGTCAAGTGCTCTAAAATTTAGCAAATTTATTTATGAAATAAGATAAAAATGCACTTTGGTGCATGTGGGCGACATGCACCAAAGTGCATTTTTATCTTTTCAGACAAACAAAGACCGATTTCAAATCATCTCCCTCGTCAGCTCTCATCGTTTTAACCCTTGGGAGGGAAACAAAGACAGCTTCCGCTGTTCGCTATGACCTTTTCCTTTGGCATTTTCTGTGACAGTTGGTGATCGCCATACATCAATACACACAAACTATTAGCATGTAATATTTGCACTTATAAAACGGTAATACCGAACCAAACCGTCTGAGATTTGAACCAGCGTTCCTGAGTTTCTAAGTTAAACCTCTTACTCAATAGATAGTCCCCGATTATTTGTGAAATAATCAATCGATCGCAAAAGATCGAATTCTTTTGTTTAAGCTAAGACTTTTATCGCCACGTCGACTTAATTTGATAATTAGAAGTAATTGTGAGAATACTCACTTAACGACGTCTGCTAAATGTAGATAATGGCTTATGCCATTATCATCCAAATTGTTGAGCAGCTTAGCTTCATTATCCCGTGAAACCATTACGATAGCGTCCCGAGATCCGGGAGCGCCGTGAGACCAAACGTCTAAGTCCAGATTCATGACGAGCTCGCGAAGAATTGTATGCTCGGATTGGTCTCGAATCTTAATCCCATGAACTGTGAAACTGAAGAAAATCTATATGAGAGTTATGATTCAATTTATTATAAAAAACTATAGTCATATTGAATAAAGTCAAGGTGCCAGAACAGGCCAGAACAGAGAAATACAAGGCGTAGTTATTCTGCCTTGTAGATTTTTGTTAGTAAAGAAAGAGCGATTCCCGATTTTTCATTTGGTTATATAATTGACTTTAAGGAGTACTCGTTTAGTAGACAATGTGAATAATATTATTTACAAATTTCAAATCAGGATCAGGAGGAGAGAGGAGATCATTCAATCAATCAATTTATAAAGGTTCGAATCCGCTATTCGATTGGGGAAGTGAATAATTTCCTAGCAGAATCTTAAGCTTAGTTGCAGTGGTTAACAGTCAGTTAGTCATTCATTATATTATAATATCTAGAGCCTACATTCTCTTTCTTCTTTTACATTCGTGCTCCGTAAGGAGTATTCACGTAGTACAATCAATTGTATACTAATATCTTAATTGCCATACATTTTTCTATACACAAACAAATTCCGTAACTACCAATATATGACTTTTATTTTGAAAAATCAACTTTAAGCGTTTATATGGAATGTATTTTAAGCCACGTCTTAAAAACAATAATAGATTTAAGTCTAGGATGAGACATTTTTATAATTATTTTTTTTTATGGACGGACTACAAAATTGGCCGGAGATGCTGACCATTACTGCTTTACTGGATTGAGAGGATAGCTCTTAGGTCACTTAGATTGAACCTCTATTACCTAGCTTGTCTGATGAGGCTAAGCGCCCAAGAAGTCGATGTTCTGTAAGTTTTGTATTTTTATTTGTGCTTATTAAGCAGCACTGTATTATCTCTGACTGTGAATTCTATGATTCCTCTATCCCACTTTAAAAAAACGCCGTAGAGTCATTATACAGCATTACACATCATACAGCATTCGGGGACATCGCGGATCACGCAACTCCCCTATAATTCATTGAGGGCTCGTCCAGGAATCGGGGTCGCGGATCGCATTCCTTCATGTCTTCGATGTTGTTAGTTGTCAGGCCTACCTCTGCGTATGTGGGATAGTCTTCAAAAGGCACCATTTTCCCCTGCCTCCTTTGCCTCCAACGGGAAATTGTTTCATCGTGATCGTCAAGTGCTCTAAAATTTAGCAAATTTATTTATGAAATAAGGCGCCCACATGCACCAAAGTGCATTTTTATCTTTTCAGACAAGCAAAGACCGATTTCAAATCATCTCCCTCATCAGCTCTCAAAAAAACAAAGACAGCATTCGCTGTTCGCTGTGGCCTTTTCCTTTGGCATTTTCTGTGACAGTTGGTGATCGCCATACATCGGGCACAAAATATTAGCATGTAATATTTGCACTTATAAAACGGTAATACGTTCGTACAAACCGTCTGAGATTTGAACCAGCGTTCCTGAGTTTCTAAGTTAAACCGCTTACTCAATAGATAGTCTCCGATTATTTGTGAAATAATCAATCGATCGCAAAAGATCGAATTCTTTTGTTTAAGCTAAGACTTTTATCGCCACGTCGACTTAATTTGATAATTAGAAGTAATTGTGAGAATACTCACTTAACCACGTCTGCTAAATGTAGATAATGGCTTATGCCATTATCATCCAAATTGTTGAGCAGCTTAGCTTCATTATCCCGTGAAACCATTACGATAGCGTCCCGAGATCCGGGAGCGCCGTGAGACCAAACGTCTAAGTCCAGATTCATGACGAGCTCGCGAAGAATTGTATGCTCGGATTGGTCTCGAATCTTAATCCCATGAACTGTGAAGCTGAAGAAAATCTATATGAGAGTTATGATTCAATTTATTATAAAAATCTATAGTCATATTGAATAAAGTCAAGGTGCCAGAACAGAGAAATACAAGGCGTAGTTATTCTGCCTTGTAGATTTTTGTTAGTAAAGAAAGAGCGATTCCCGATTTTTCATATAGTTGTATAATTGACTTTAAGGAGTACTCGTTTGGTAGACAATGTGAATAATATTATTTACAAATTTCAAATCAGGATCAGGAGGAGAGAGGAGATCATTCAATCAATCAATTTATAAAGGTTCGAATCCGCCATTCAATTGGGGAAGTTAATAATATCCTAGCACAATCTTAAGCTTAGTTGCAATGGTTAACAGTCAGTTAGTCATTCATTATATTATAATATCTAAAGCCTACATTCTCTTTCTTCTTTATAGCATCCTCTTCATTCCATCTACTCCAATTTACCTTAAAGAACGTTTTGAATTTATCCACCTATCCGATCCTCTATCCTTACAATCGTCTTAAAACCAATAATAGAATTAAGTCCAGGATGTGACATTTATAATTATTTTTTTTTATGGACGGACTACAAAATTGGCCGGAGATGCTGACCATTACTGCTTTACTGGATTGAGAGGATAGCTCTTAGGTCACTTAGATTGAACCTCTATTATCTAGTAACACGACACAAGAGTCCCTCCGGTAACCTCGGCTTGACGGTTATTATGTTGCAAACTAAAAGTCTTTTTGGACGGTTATTATGTTGCAAACTAAAAGTCTTTTTGGACGGTTATTATGTTGCAAACTAAAAGTCTTTTTGGACGGTTATTATGTTGCAAACTAAAAGTCTTTTTGGACGGTTATTATGTTGCAAACTAAAAGTCTTTTTGGACGGTTATTATGTTGCAAACTAAAAGTCTTTTTGGACGGTTATTATGTTGCAAACTAAAAGTCTTTTTGGACGGTTATTATGTTGCAAACTAAAAGTCTTTTTGGACGGTTATTATGTTGCAAACTAAAAGTCTTTTTGGACGGTTATTATGTTGCAAACTAAAAGTCTTTTTGGACGGTTATTATGTTGCAAACTAAAAGTCTTTTTGGACGGTTATTATGTTGCAAACTAAAAGTCTTTTTGGACGGTTATTATGTTGCAAACTAAAAGTCTTTTTGGACGGTTATTATGTTGCAAACTAAAAGTCTTTTTGGACGGTTATTATGTTGCAAACTAAAAGTCTTTTTGGACGGTTATTATGTTGCAAACTAAAAGTCTTTTTGGACGGTTATTATGTTGCAAACTAAAAGTCTTTTTGGACGGTTATTATGTTGCAAACTAAAAGTCTTTTTGGACGGTTATTATGTTGCAAACTAAAAGTCTTTTTGGACGGTTATTATGTTGCAAACTAAAAGTCTTTTTGGACGGTTATTATGTTGCAAACTAAAAGTCTTTTTGGACGGTTATTATGTTGCAAACTAAAAGTCTTTTTGGACGGTTATTATGTTGCAAACTAAAAGTCTTTTTGGACGGTTATTATGTTGCAAACTAAAAGTCTTTTTGGACGGTTATTATGTTGCAAACTAAAAAGTCTTTTTTTTTGGACGGTTATTATGTTACACGTAAGCATTCCGATCTGAGGGCGCCCAAGAGGGCCGAACCAAGACTCGGTTGGTAGCTATTTTAATGATTAGACTAATTGTGGCAATCTAAGCTAAACTAACTTATATGCCACTTCGGGATGCGTATTTATAATTACTTTGTAGTTTTAATATAAATATATTAGCAGGAATTCTAGACAGCTTTAAGTTAAGTAAGGAATTGAACGTAATGACGAGAAAGATATAACATTGTAAACGTGTATTAAGTATAGTAAACGTGTAATATCGTACTGATAAGTGAAGATAACGTACATATTGCGTTATTATCTAGTTCATCCTATGGTTAGTATTTAGATCATGGGTCTGCGGCTACCATTTGATGATCACGATAAACCCCACTTTAGTGTACTATTACAGGATTCTTGCTTATATTACGATTTTTTGGCTTTTTGGTAATGATGCTAATATAGCGTTTTAATAACCTATAAGATAGTATCTAATACCTTTAAACGAGCAATTCTTGTGGATATATAATCTGAATTTCGGAAATAACAAAATTTAGTAAGCAGGTCGTTTCGGAGGTGATAAGTCGATTTTAGCTTGGATTCATTTTTAGAAAATGTAATTTTATCGATAATAAAGTTAAACAACCATTTAAAAACATGACTCTCTGTGACTCTGACATTTATTGGCAAGTAAAATTACTATTTTTTTTTAAATTAGGCGCACCAAATAACTTAGCTTTAACGGTAAAGCTCTCTCAGTACATAGACGGTAGACGTTGTTAAGTTAGTAGCCAATGAGAAGTAAGACAATGAGTGTCAGCCCTGTAGTTCTTGGCTCTCAAGAATAAGACTACGGTATCCCCTGCCTGTCGTAGAAGGCGACTAAAAGGGGCCTCGGGTTCACTGAGCGACAAGGGTGGGGGCCTGAGTCGTCCACCAAAGTGGACCCGGGAAGAAGGCGACATCGGCTGGCTGAGTCGGCCTCCTAGAGCTGCGACGGCACAGGGAGGGAGTAACGTGCTCTCCTTGAGCACAGTGCAGAGGGGCTCCGGTGCGTTCCACGTTGAGATCCCGGAGCCCCTCGTCATGCACCGAGGAAAGGGCCACCGGGGAGGTTTTAGTGGGCAAGAACCCCACATAACCGCCGCCTTCCCCCCAGAAGGTGGAGTATCTTTGTGAAGATTTCCTCCCCGTCAACAAAAAAAAAAAGCCAATGAGTGTTTGGTAAGTTTGAACAAAAAGTCAATTAAATTATTGATAAAAAATTTAGTGTCATGTCGGAAAGATCGATAGATATTATTTCTTTTTCCTCATAATGTAATTCGTATCTAAATATAATTTCCAAAAGACACAATTAACTAAAAAAAAATATAACGAGCAAAACTCGATCTTTGAGTTACTATTTATCTAAATGAATACTCCGTTTTGAGTTCTAGTTCTCAATCTAATTGAAATAAAATGTTGCTACACTTCAAGCTAGAAAAAACATATTTTTGAGAAGATAACACCGATTTTGTTATCATCACCTAATCTGACTAAATTGAGTAATCAATGAAGCCGTAATAAAAAGTACTTTAATCAAAGTTTGGTTAGGTTCTAATTAATTCTATTTCGTCATTTGGACATACAAAGAGGGCGCATAGAAGCGTTAAATGTTTAATTGGATTTGAAGTCGCTTTTTGTTTTTGCTAGTAAATATATTTGTTAACTACTTAACGGTTATGTGTGTAAGCGTATGTAATACAAAATTATTTTGTGCTTCGGTTATCAGCGAATCCCATCACTTGTCAACACTGCCTTATTAAGTTAAGGGTTTATTCGTTGCCTTTGTCGCCCGCCGAAGTGGACGCGGGGAGAAGGCGACATCGGCTGGCCCCAGTCGCCTTGCACTGCGATGGCACAGGGAGGGATTAACCTCCCCGGGACGTACTCTTAGAAGAGCACAGTGTAGAGGGGCTCTGGTGCGTTCCACTGGATATCTCGGAGAACCTCACTATGCACCGAGGAAGGGCCACCTGGGGGTTTTTAGCGGATAAGACTCCACATAACCCTAGAACGACGGGGTATCTTCCTGAGATTCCTGAGATTTCACCCCTGTCAGCAAAAATGGGTTTATTCGTTATTATACAACTCACCCTCTGTAGAGTTCATTTTTACCAGCGGATGTATAATTAAATAATAACACTACACCAATAAATACCAATCTAATCGAACGCACCATCTTGTCTGAACACATACAAGAATATTACTGAACCAAATTCACGTTATCGACTCACCAAACTTCATTGTTATCGATATTGTCGTGTTATCGGCTTAGAAGTTACTATTAATCTGGATAAAATGTACGACTAAACGACTACGAGATAGCAGAGTCGTAGTTCCAGTTTTTTAATAGTTAAAACAAAAACTCTGCTTTCAAACTTTGAAAAAAGAGAATCAATTCTCATTTCATATGTATGTTTTTTTTTTATTTGTTACCTCATAATTTTCAACTGGTCGAATTTTGAGGATTCTTTTTATCTGAAAGCTGGTGCTTTCAGTCTGGTCCAATTCTGACAATGGCATCCATGATAAAACCATATAAGTGTTATATTTGCATGATGTACATGAAGTGTGGGACGTCCACCCGCAAGGTGGTCTGACGACCTCATAAAGGTCGCAGGACGCAGCTGGATGCGGGCCGCTTACAACTGGTCCTATTGGAAATCGTTGGGGGAGGCCTATGTCCAGCAGTGGATGTTTTACGGCTGAAATGATGATGATGATGGTGACATGCAGGACAAATAGACGAATAATCAATTCACGCCAACCGATTTCATTTCATTTTTTATTGGAAAGGATGTACTTTAAGAGTAGTTGAATGAAAGTTTGGTTAGGTTCTGATTAAATCTATTACGTATAATATTCCTACTATAATTCCGTAATACGATTTACAATCACTATTTGGTTTTTACTCGTAAATATACTTGTATTTGCGAAGTGATATTCAGTTTTGTTACAAAGTTCGGCCTATAGAAAACTTCTAACACAAATTTCTGTCCATTCAAAGGTCGTCCAAAAGAGATAGTTCTTAGCGATATGACAGATAGTTATAGCTTTATTTTACACCAAAATCAAAGAAAAGAAAATTACATAATATCTTACTTATTTTATCTTTATATTTATATATTTTTTATTAGTTAATTTTTAATTTCAAATTTAGTTTTATTTTTACTTTTGTGTTAATTTTATTTTTATCTTACATTGTCACTCGCCAATTAATTGCTTGCAATCCACGCCTATAACTGCGATGGCATTAACTTCACAACTTTTCACTGTTTTATGTATTGTTTGTTAAAAATGTTCATTGTGTTGGTGTAATAAATAAATAAATAAATAAATAAATAAATAAATAAATAAATAAATAAATAAATAAATAAATAAATAAATAAATAAATAAATAAATAAATAAATAAATAAATATATAATAAAATAATAAAATGTAAAGTAATATAAATAATATCTTATATTTTACAATTCGTAACAACAGGCGACTTTATCTCTAAGAGCGATCTCTTCCAGGCAACGTTTGTATTGACAGGAAATATATGAACTAAACAGGACGAGAGCATACAAAAACAAATAATAACAGTACTATACATTAAAAATAATCTTTTTTTTTTTGTTAACGAGGAAGAAATCTTCAGAAAGATACCCCGCCTTCTGGGGGGAAGGCGGCGGTTATGTGGGATTTTTACCCACTAAAACCTCCTCGGTGGCCCTTCCTCGGTGCATGGTGAGGGGCTCCGGGATTTCCAGTGGAACGCACCGGAGCCCCTCTGCACTGTGCTCAGGAGAGCGCACTCCGAGAGTTACTCCCCGTACCCTCGCAGTGCAAGGCGACACGGGCCAGCCGATGTCGCCTTCTTCCCGGGTCCACCTTGGCGGACGACAAAGGCCCCCACCCTTGTCGCCCAATGAACCCGAGGCCCCTTTTAGTCGCCTTCTACGACAGGCAGGGGATACCGTAGTCTTATTCTTGAGAGCCCAGAACTACGGGGCTGATTAAAAATAATCTACACTAAATTGCGACAAGTGATGAGTTCACCATTAACTCATAAATCTTAACAATGATTTTTAAATAATAAACATTTTTCATGCATAAATAGATTTATTTTAAACAAAATTTTGCCAGTTTAACTTGACTTATTAAAACGGGCTTGGTAGTATATGAGAGAGACTCTTGCTGAAGCTGCTATGCCTTTCCAGGTCTCTGTGTTGATCTGATCGATGTATCTGGGAGGTACTAGAAATGCATATCCATATCCCGGAAGCTCCAAGGTATAGGAAAATGGAACGCCGACGTGCTGGAAAAGAAAAATTATCATAGCAACTCAGTTGAAGTGTTTAAAGTTGATATTACAGTTCTTTATATTTTTATGTGAACTAGTGCTTGACTACGATCCCACCTGATGTTAAGTGGTGATATAGTCGAAAGATGGTATGCGCTATTCGAATGCCTATTCACTATACTCTTGAAGGCTCCCATGTCGTACTTGGACGGAAAGACTGATGCCGGAAACTTGTTCCACTCCTTTGCTGTACGCACGATGAACGATGACTCAAATCGCTTGGTTCGGAATGTCTAAACGTCCGAAGGTAGAATGGGGATGGGGAAATTAACTCGTGTAATTCATGTGCACACCCTCCAAAATGTAATCTGTAAAATACCGAAGGGCTGGCCACCTTGCGCCGGTGCTCAAGACTATCTTAATGTAAATCTTGTTCATCTATCAACTTTTTGGCCCACCATGGAATCCAGTGCCGCGATTTGGTATTTGGCTGCACCTGCCCACATATGATAACAGTACTCCACACAGGATCTATGCTTTTTACAAAGAAAAAAACTGTTCCGGTGTGAAGTAACATTCGTTCTTTTATTAGTAATAAAAAATAATGTTATAATTACAATATTAGATATATAAATAACCATGGGAGGAAGGACTGCCAACTATCGCACAGGAAATTCCTATTTTAGGTGGCAGTGAAACTTAAATAGAACTAATACTCGCAGTAAAAAAAGTGTAATTAGTAATACTGTTTGTTATAATTTTGTTAATTAATAAAGGATATTTATTATTATTATTATTATAGTAATTAAATTGTATACCTTTTACTATATCAAAATGACTTGTCGTATATTAAAAAGCATACTTTACAGACTAATAACTGTCCGCTATTATTTCTTGTACGGTACGAAGCCGTAATGGGACGGTTGCTTTATTTTCAGTCTGCATTTCAAAGATCTTTTTTTTGTTAACGAGGAGGAAATCTTCAGAAAGATATCCCGCCTTCTGGGGAAGGCGGCGGTTATGTGGGATTTTTACCCACTAAAACCTCCTCGGTGGCCCTTCCTCGGTGCATGGTGAGGGGCTCCGGGATTTCCAGTGGAACGCACCGGAGCCCCTCTGCACTGTGTTCAGGGAGAGCACTTCCCGGGGGGAGGTTACTCCCTACCCCCCTGTGCCCTCGCAGTGCAAGGCGACACGGGCCAGCCGATGTCGCCTTCTTCCCGGGTCCACCTTGGCGGACGACAAAGGCCCCCACCCTTGTCGCCCAATGAACCCGAGGCCCCTTTTAGTCGCCTTCTACGACAGGCAGGGGATACCGTAGTCTTATTCTTGAGAGCCCAGAACTACGGGGCTGATTAAAAATAATCTACACTAAATTGCGACAAGTGATGAGTTCACCATTAACACATAAATCTTAACAATGATTTTTAAATAATAAACATTTTTCATGCATAAATAGATTTATTTTAAACAAAATTTTGCCAGTTTAACTTGACTTGTTATAACGGGCTTGGTAGTATATGAGAGAGACTCTTGCTGAAGCTGCTATGCCTTTCCAGGTCTCTGTGTTGATCTGATCGATGTATCTGGGAGGTACTAGAAACGCATATCCATATCCCGGAAGCTCCAAGGTATAGGAAAATGGAACGCCGACGTGCTGGAAAATGAAAAATTATCATAGCAACTCAGTTTAAGAAGTGTTTAAAGTTGATATTACAGTTCTTTATATTTTTATGTGAACTAGTGCTTGACTACGATCCCACCTGATGTTAAGTGGTGATATAGTCGAAAGATGGTATGCGCTAGTCGAATGCCTATTCACTATACTCTTGAAGGCTCCCATGTCGTACTTGGACGGAAAGACTGATGCCGGAAACTTGTTCTCCTTTGCTGTACGCACGATGAACGATGACTCAAATCGCTTCGTTCGGAATGTCTAAACGTCCGAAGGTAGAATGGGGATGGGTAAATTAACTCGTGTAATTCCTGTGCACACTCTCCAAAATGCAATCTGTAAAATACCGAAAGGCTCGCCACCTTCCGCCGGTGCTGAAGACTACGTAAATGTAAATCTTGTTCATCTATCAACTTTTTGGCCCACCATGGAATCCAGTGCCGCGATTTGGTATTTGGCTGCATCTGCCCAGATATGATAACAGTACTCCACACAGGATCTATGTTTTTTACAAAGAAAAAAGCTGTTCCGGTGTGAAGTAACATTCGTTCTTTTATTAGTAATAAAAAATAATGTTATAATTACAATATTAGATATATGAATAACCATGGGAGGAAGGACTGCCAACTATCGCACAGGAAATTCCTATTTTAGGTGGCAGTGAAACTTAAATAGAACTAATACTCGCAGTAAAAAAAGTGTAATTAGTAATACTGTTTGTTATAATTTTGTTAATTAATAAAGGATATTTATTATTATTTATTTATTATAGTAATTAAATTGTATACCTTTTACTATATCAAAATGACTTGTCGTATATTAAAAAAAAGCATACTTTTACAGACACATAACTGTCCGCTATTATTTCTTGTACGGTACGAAACCGTAATGGGACGGTTGCTTTATTTTCAGTCTGCATTTCAAAGATCTTTTTTAACTTAAATCAACTAAAAGAAGCTCCGTAATGTAGTAGGAGCTTGTCTGATTGAGTACTAATACAGCGTTTATCTGCCACTAATTAGAAGTTACGAGAGCGAAGCTACATAAATTACTAGCTACAGATGTAGTGAGAAGTTATTTTTCTTCGGGAAATCTTTATCGGAATACGATGACACCCGAACAGTCAGTGAATGATCGTATTAAATGAGTGACATTTTTCCATACGGCTCTAAGATGGGTACTGAAGCTATTTGATAGAGCACGATAAATACAAACTTTTCCGAAAAATTTTGGGAAAAGCTTTTCTCACTCACCGGAAATAAGGTTCTGTGTTTCCAAAGCACTGGCTGGCTTATCGACACACCACTTACATTCGGATGGACATCTTAGTGTGTTGATATTCATATTACATTTTTTGTTCACAAAAACCAAAGTTCATTTGTAATAGATTTTAAGCAGTTACCCAATATAGCGTATGTAAATTGATAACCTCCTTTTTTAAGTCGGTTAACTATAAAACTGTCCATAAACCTACATCGCGACATCTTTGTTGGTTCTTCATTATATTCTATTTTTTTCGCAACAAAAACTTTAGAATCTAAGGTCCAATGTCAATGAAATCTACATTGTCGCTTTTTCAAAAATTAAGCAATTTTCAAAATGGGTTAGTAAGTGACAGAATAATATATGTTATAAGTAAGTTAAAAATATATGTCTGATTTGATAACCTCTTTTTTTAAGTTGGTAATTAAATAAAGACTTGCCTGTCCATAGTCCTGTGCACTTCCAGAAGACACGTACAGCACTAGAGCGCTGTTCCCAACTAAATAATATCCCGCTTGAGGTAACTTCATGACATCTATAGCTGCGCCCATTATCGCCCCAACATGGTGCAGGTCTACGACATTTGGAGGCAGGCTGGTATCCCCATAACCGTATAACACGTAATTACCATGGCTATGGATATCCAGGTACAACTGTATACGGTCAACGTACTCGTGCAGGATATCCCTGACATATCCGGTTTCCGGCTCCGAGAATGGAACATGACCGGGGTAGACATCAGAGCAGGGGTCAGAAGAGATACCAATGGTGTTGTGTGACACGTTGAAGTTTCGGTTCGCGTCAACACCGAAGCAGGTTAGGTTGACCGATGGATTAAACGAGCGTGTACGTCGCCATAACCGTTGCTAAAACACAAGGTACATTTAAGTCGCTTCCAGGTTAATCATTTAGAAGAACTGTAGCTCAGTGTCCAGGTGGTTTGTGAGATAGTTACACTTATAAGCAAGGAGCTTGTGGAGGTGTCCCTCTGCCGCGGTGTATGGCGAGGCGGAACGCACCGGATCCCCTCTGCCCTACGCTCTCGGAGAGCAGGTCTCCCTCCCCCCCTCTACTGTTTTCTCGCAGTGCAAGGCAACACTGTCCAGCCGATGCCGCTTTTTGCCCGGGTCCACTTCAGCTGACGACAATGGAACCGGATGCCGTAGCCTTATTCTACGAGCCCAGAATTACAGGGCTGGCTCTATATACTTACATCAACATGTGAATATTCATAGCCATCAGCGTTCACCAGTGGCATAATAATCCAATCAATGTTCTCCAGGAGATCTCTATCCTCGGAGCGGAGGTCTTCAACCAGCCTATGTATGGAGTAAAGCGCAACTGGTGCCGTGACCCATTCACGAGCGTGAAGCATGGCGTTCATGAAGTAGATAGGCTTTGAGGTGTCGGTGAAGTTTGTAGTGGAAATCTTGAACAAAAATTCTGTTATTATAGCGCGCTCTTCGATGTCAGTATAAGTTTACTACGTACTGTTCAGTGATGAGTCAGTATCAGTTTCGAGTAAGTGACAAGTTTGCTATGTACTGTTTAGTTATAAGTCAGTATCAGTTTGGTGTCAGTGATAAGTTTGTGGACATCCCTCAAAGCCGAATGAAGCGGCTTGCTTCTTCTTTGATTATTAATACAGCAAAGAACTGGATATTTAAAAAAAAAGTAACTATAAGAAATAGTATACTCGTTTATCTTTATGTGTTGAAGCCTGTTAGTCCTTAGGATTCTTCTTAGCTAGAATTTACATGTGTTTGATTTTATCTTACCTTTAAATATTTGATATCACGCCCTTCGAAACTTGGCCCTGAATTGACCAACGTGACAATCTCTGGATACTGTGAGGCGATTCGTTCCAAATACGCATCTATCTGTAAAACGTAAATGTTAGGTCTCACGTTTTAGTTTATATAATTCATCTAGCACAATATACAGTTTGCGGTTGTGTTAAGAAAAGGTTTAAATTTACCTGAAAGGAATAATATTTTGAACCACACAAATATCTTGTTAATAGTCGAGTGATATTAATGTAATTCAGATATAGAATATTTTTTATTTGTAATACTAGCAATTTTTTTTACAAATATTACCAAATATATAACAGCAAATAGTTGGTAACCCATTACGTATGTAAAAATCACATCAGCCCACTAGAATTCAAGTAAGGAATGTTTTTTTTTATATTGATATATTCAAATATAAGTATAATTACGAGTCAAAACAAAAAACAGTATTATTCCTTACGATTTTAATGAGTTCCTGATACCATATCTTCGGAATCAAAGGTCCTATACCAACAAGGTACATTGTTATTTCTTTTGTTTTGAAAAAAAAAGTCGAAATCGTGTGATGTCAATTGTAAAGAGCGCATAAACATTTTTTTTTATGTCACAAAGGCTTTGAACTACTGAATTATTGTTAATTTCAGAGCTGTAAAACCTTTTGTCTTTTCTCTACGTTAGCCGATGTGTCATTCTCTAGCTACCCCAACGTGGGTGGTTAGGGATTATCTATGTACTCTCTTTCATTCTTTTCAGTCTCTAGGTTAGTTGCAACCCTGTAGTTCTGGGCTCTCAAGAATAAGACTACGGTATCCTCTGCCTGTCGTAGAAGGCGACTAAAAGGGGCCTCGGGTTCATTGGGCGACAAGGGTGGGGGCCTTTGTCGTCCGCCAAGGTGGACCCGGGAAGAAGGCGACATCGGCTGGCCCGTGTCGCCTTGCACTGCGAGGGCACAGGGGAGGGATTAACCTCCCCGGGACGTGCTCTCTGAAGAGCATAGTGCAGAGGTACTCCGGTGCGTTCCACTGGAGATCCCGGAGCCCTTACCATGAACCGAGGAAGGGCCACCGGGAGGGTTTTAGTGGGTAAAACCCCACATAACCGCCGCCTTCCCCCAGAAGGCGGGGTATCTTTGTGAAGATTTCTCCTCGTTAACAAAAAAAAAAAAGGTTAGTTGTTACAGTTTACAGTTTTACAATTTTATATATATTACATATTTCTTATTTTACTAACATATTACGATTACACTTTCTTCTTTATCCTTATCTAGTCATACATATTACTCTACATTTATACTAGATTCTACTATACTTCACATTTCTCTCTTCCTACACTACTTTACCTACATTACATTATTCTACCTATTCTACATTACACTCTACTTTCATGCTCTACATTATATTCTACTTTCCTTCCTCTACTTTCTATTTCTACATTCCTATTTCTTTATTTTAATTTCCTCTTTTTTACAGGCTTCTATTTTTATTTATTCTACTTTCTATGTTAAATTTCTTGTTTTACATCATTCCATTATTTTAATTACAATTACACAATAGCGCATAAACATTTTTTTTTATATTGATATATTAAAATATATACAAATATATAAGTATATTTACGAATCAAAACAAAAAACAGCATTATTCCTTACGATTTTAATGAGTTCCTGATACCATATCTTCGGAATCCAAAGTCCTATACCAACAAGGTACATTGTTATTTCTTTTGTTTTGAAAAAAAAAATCGAAATCGTGTGATGTCAATTGTAAAGAGCGCATAAACATTTTTTTTTATGTCACAAAGGCTTTGAAAACTTTGAAACTACTGAATTATTGTTAATTTCAGAGCTGTAAAACCTTTTGTCTTTTCTCTACGTTAGCCGATGTGCCATTCTCTAGCTCCCCCAACGTGGGTGGTTAGGGATTATCTATGTACTCTCTTTCATTCGTCTCTAGGTTAGTTGTTAGTTTTTACAGTTTTACAATTTTATATATATTACATATTTCTTATTTTACTAACATATTACGATTACACTTTCTTCTTTATCCTTATCTAGTCATGCATATTACTCTACATTTATACTAGATTCTACTATACTTCACATTTCTCTCTTCCTACACTACTTTACCTACATTACATTATTCTACCTATTCTACATTACACTCTACTTTCATGCTCTACATTATATTTTAACTTTCTATTTCTACATTCCTATTTCTCTATTTTAATTTCCTCTTTTTTACAGGCTTTTATTTTTATTTATTCTACTTTCTATCTTAAATTTCTTGTTTTACATCATTCCATTATTTTAATTACAATTACACAATAGCGCATAAACATTAAAAAAATGCAGATGAATTGAGACCTCTTACTTATATTTGAAGTTAGCTAAAAAACTATTTATAGATGATAACTGACCAGTGTAGCCGATAGGGTTAAAAGACATATGCAATAGTTATCCGCACTTTATCAAGCTTTGAGAAAGGGAGAAGAAATTTATTTATATTTTGATATTTGTTTTGAATGTCCTAACCAATGTGTGGTTTGACGAAATCAATTTGCTGTTGATATCTGTCAAATCTGTTAAGGTGAAAGTTTCATTTGATGTAATATAAACTTATAAATTAAAACTCCTTTACTAAGCTCACCTCAGTATATCGCGGATAATCTTGAAATGGGAAACTTCGTTTACTGTTTCGCCAGCGAGAAACTTCATCGTCGTGTTCGTTAAGAATTCTGAAATGAAAATGTGATAACCGAACTCAATCAGAAGTAGATTGCTAATCTTGGGAGTACGAGTAAGCAAGTCAAGTCGGACATCTACAAGGTTCAATGAACTTTGCAAGTACGGGCCTCGGGGTATTGATCCCATTACCAGGGTAATCAAGGCAGGGGCAACTGCTCATCTGGTAATGGGTACTGTTAAAGGCGGATTTTGAGGAATAACTACTTTTACGTCGTAGCTAAATGCATTATTATTGCAGTCAGTAATCATAAAGCTTTCCAGCAAGCTACACGTACTTGTGCCCTGTCTTCTCATCATCTGATTATAATGGCCATCAGTGTGTGAAACAAAAGGTGCAGGATCTCTGCCTATCCTTTTGAGTAACGTGTGTGTTTGTTGATTGCTATAATTATTTATGGGTTATGAAATACTAAAAGTAGTAAGTACCTTGATACATCTTCTATATGAACGTGGTGAGAAATTTCATTGTTTTTTAAACCGCTTAAGAATTCATCTTTGTTTTCAGGTGATACCATTATTAAAGCATCACGTACTCCTGGAACTCCGTACTCCCAGATATCAATGTTCAAAGAAATCACCATATCAAACAGTATTTCTTGGTCAGATCGATCTTTTATCTGTACTCCGTGAACAGTGTATCTGAAATTTAAAAAGTTGACAGTAATTAATTGCGTTTACTATTTATTATTAATTCAAAAACAGTAACATCATTAGGCCTAAATTAATTGTATGTCAATTAATGAATTACTAGAAATTAGGTGACTGTGCTGTTGTTTTTTAAAGAAAAAGAAGTTAACCAACAACTTAAGCTTGTGCTAGGAGATGATTCATGAGATAATTCACCAGCCCTGTAGTTCTGGAAGGCGAGTAAAAGGGTCTCGGGTTCACTAGGCGACAAAGGTGAGGGCCTTTGTCGTTCGCTGAAGTGGACCGGGGAAGAAGGCGACATCGCCTGGTCCGTGTCGCCTTGCACTGCGAGGGAACAGGGGGAGGGAGTAACCTCCCCGGGAAGTGCTCTCTATGAGCACAGTGCAGAGGGACTCCGGTGCGTTCCACTGGAGATCCTGATGTCCCTCACCATGCACCGAGGAAGGGCCACTGGGGAGGTTTTAGTGGGTAAAAACCCCACATAACCGCCGCCTTCCCCCCAGAAGGCGGGGTATCTTTCTGAAGATTTCCTCCTCGTTAACAAAAAAAAAAAAAAGATTACTTGCTAGTGTTTACAGTTTTACAATTTTATATATATTACTTATTTCTTATTTTACTAACATATTACGATTACACTTTCTTCTTTATCCTTATCTAGTCATACTTATTACTCTACATTTATACTAGATTCTACTATACTTCACATTTCTCTCTTCCTACACTACTTTACCTACATTACATTTTAACTTTCTATTTCTACATTCCTTTTTCTCTATTTTAATTTCCTCTTTTTTACTGGCTTTTATTTTTATTTATTCTACTTTCTATCTTAAATTTCGTTGTTTTACATCATTCCATTACTTTAATTACAATTACACAATAGCGCATAAATATTAAAAAAATGCAGATGAATTGAGACCTCTTCCTTATATTTGAAGTTAGCTAAAAATACTATATAAATAGATCATCTATAAAGATGATAACTGACCAGGGTAGCCAATAGGGTTAAAAGACATAGGCAATAGCTATCCGCACTTTATCAAGCTTTGAGAAAGGGAGAAGAAATTTATTTAGATTTTGATATTTGTTTTGAATGTCACCCACATTGGTTTGACGAAATCAATTTGCTGTTGGTATCTGTCAAATCTGTTAAGGTGAAAGTTTCATTTGATGTAATATAAACTTATAAATTAAAACTCCTTTACTAAGCTCACCTCAGTATATCGCGGATAATCTTGAAATGGGAAACTTCGTTTACTGTTTCGCCAGCGAGAAACTTCATCGTCGTGTTCGTTAAGAATTCTGAAATGAAAATGTGATAACCGAACTCAATCAGAAGTAGATTGCTAATCTTGGGAGTACGAGTAAGCAAGTCAAGTCGGACATCTACAAGGTTCAATGAACTTTGCAAGTACGGGCCTCAGATTGATCCCATTACCAGGGTAATCAAGGCAGGGGCAACTGCTCATCTGGTAATGGGTACTGTTAAAGGCGGATTTTGAGGAATAACTACTTTTACGTCGTAGCTAAATGCATTATTATTGCAGTAATCATAAAGCTTTCCAGCAAGCAACACGTACTTGTGCTCTGTCTTTCAACTCATCTGATTATTATGGCCATCAGTGTGTGAAACAAAAGGTGCAGGATCTCTGCCTATCCTTTTGAGTAACGTGTGTGTTTGTTGATTGCTATAATTATTTGTGGGTTATGAAATACTAAAAGTAGTAAGTACCTTGATACATCTTCTATATGAACGTGATGAGAAATTTCATTGTTTTTTAAACCGCTTAAGAATTCATCTTTGTGTTCAGGTGATACCATTATTAAAGCATCACGTACTCCTGGAACTCCGTACTCCCAGATATCAATGTTCAAAGAAATCACCATATCAAACAGTATTTCTTGGTCAGATCGATCTTTTATCTGTGCTCCGAGAACAGTGTATCTGAAATTTAAAAAGTTGACAGTAATTAATTGCGTTTACTATTTATTATTAATTCAAAAACAGTAACATCATTAGGCCTATATTAATTGTATGTCACACAATTAATGAATTACTAGAAATTAGGTGACTGTGCTGTTGTTTTTTAAAGAAAAAGAAGTTAACCAACAACTTAAACTTGTGCTAAGAGATGATTCATGAGATAATTCACCAGCCCTGTAGTTCTGGAAGGCGAGTAAAAGGGGTCTCGGGTTCACTGGGCCACAAGGGTGGGGGCCTTTGTCGTTCGCTGAAGTGGACCCGGGAAGAAGGCGGCGTCGGCTATCCCGTGTCGCTTTGCACTGCGGCCCCCCTCCGTCCTCCTGAGACGTGCTCTCCGAGAGTACAGTACAGAAGGTGCGTTCCACTGGAGATCCTGATGTCCCTCACCATGCACCGAGTAAGGGCCACTGGGGCGGATTAAGTAGGTAATAATCCCAAATAACCCCCGTCTTCCCACCAGAAATATCTTGTTGACGTCCCCCCCCCCCCGTCAACAAAGAAAGGAGATGATTCATGTCGAATGTCAATGACATTTGCAGAACCGTACCGTACACCATTAGGCTCTTTGACGTTGTGTCATCGGGATCATGTTGTTTCGGTAAGCACTTAATTCGTACACCAAAATTAATACTTTTCATTCGTTATCGTCCTCTTTGTCTGTCACACTGTTTTGGTAAACAATTTGGTAAATAAGCAAGCAAGATATTTGAATATTACATATAAAAATATAAATTATTAGATTACGTAAAAGTGCTAGTTTTGATACAATGACATTTAAATTGTTGTTAATAGGACAACCTTTATAGTGAAATTCCATTGAAAAATAGTAGACTCGGAGCCTAGCTGTTATTTCAATTTTTAATTTTAATTTCCTTAGAGCATGCTGAGGTACAACGGCCCACAGTAAATGTTCAGTCATTGTTGGATTTTTTATGATAATCAAAATATTTGCGTATTCATTTGTATGCATAATTCGCTTTGTTATGAGTCTAGATATCAGAGCTAGACATCTTGATAATTGTAATGAATTAGTCCAAATGTCTGCAAATCAATTATGTGATTGCTTGAAATACACACGGCCTTGTATTATATGTTTTCTTTTTTCGGTTTATTACGTAAAAGAAAATACTTGTTAAAATGCCCTTTACCTATGTGTTAGGACAAGTGAAGTCTTCCAATTCGTATTGGGATTTATGCCCTTACACTCTCTTTACAATGAAGGCCTGTACACAACACATTGACACTTAATTATATAGGCTGTAGCTTTAAATACATATCGTACATAAATAAAGTTAATGTCCAATAGGAGTTTCATCTAAATAAATAAATTTCCGCTGTTAAGAAGTTACTGAGGTCCGCTTTGAAGGTTATGGTACCTAATGCAATTACAGGGCTAACGTTTTTTTTTTGTTAACGGGGAGGAAATCTTCAAAAAGACCCTTTCCTCGGTGCATGACGAGGGGCTCCGGGATCTCCAGTGGAACGCACGGGAGCCCCTCTGCACTGTGCTCAAGGAGAGCACGTCCCGGGCACTGCGAGGGCACAGAGGGGGAGGTTACTCCCTCCCCCCCTGTGCCCTCGCAGTGCAAGGCTACACGGGCCAGCCAATGTCGCCTTCTTCCCGGGTCCACTTTAGCGGACGACAAAGGCCCCCACCCTTGTCGCCCAGTGAACCCGAGGCCCCTTTTAGTCGCCTTCTACGACAGGCAGG
This sequence comes from Meandrusa payeni, assembly GCA_029286785.1. Lineage (NCBI taxonomy): Eukaryota > Metazoa > Arthropoda > Insecta > Lepidoptera > Papilionidae > Meandrusa > Meandrusa payeni. The sequence continues at coordinate 10,573,038 of JAGSMX010000009.1, read as the reverse complement.
GGATACCGTAGTCTTATTCTTGAGAGCCCAAAACTACAGGGCTAACGTGTGGCGTCCTGTGTTTGTAAGTGGTAAGTTCAAACATATCGTCCTCCTAATCTTTTCTCTATCCAAACATTTCGATCTACTCCAATATCACGTTATTGTGGTTGTGTTAATTATTTACGGCTACAAAGACTTTTTTTCTCTTTGGCTGAATAATACTTATAATTTTACAATTATCGGATTTACAGCAGGAAGTATAAACACTTCTCGATATAACGTTGAAAAGTAAGGCTTGTTGTATTAAAGTTAATATTATCACTGCGTAGAAATCTTACCCTTTGTACACATCATTTTTGCCCGCAGATGACACAGCGCAAAGCGAAAATAAAATGGAAATAATAAAATAATTGACATCCATTGCTCGTTGAATTTTGCGACACAGTGAGTTTGAAAGAAACCAACTGATATACTTGTACACTGTGGATTACGCCGATCGATTATCTGTAGTAATATCTTGCTTATCGATTTTAGCATCGTACTAATTGAATTACCATACAAGCACCTCGTGGTGTTACATTATAAAATAAAAATAATAATAAATAAAAGAATTCATTGCTTCGCATAGCTAGCAAAACATGGCACTCAGCGATTGAAATGTTTAATAATAAATAAATAATAATAAATCTTTATTAGTCACCAAAGAAAATGTTTAAACAAAGAAATATGAAGTGAGCTAGGTTCAATTGGACCTGTGTTTCAGGGGTCAGTGTCTTCTCCCATTTGAAAAGCACAATAAAATATGAGCATAACAAATGAAAACAATATTTTATAAATTTGTGTGTGTGTGTGTTGGTGTGTGTGTGTGTAAATTTGTGTTTGTGTATGTCCCTCAGCTTAATATTATATTAAATTTTATTAAATTAGGCGTTCAGTCTGAATATAATCCAACTCTAGTAAATATTTGTTACAAACTAATTTACATTTATGATTCGACAAAGGATGAATTTTTAAGATTTTATTTAACCTATTATACAAGAAAGTGGCTCTGAAGCTCTGCTGTTGACGTGCAGTTGCTGTTCTACATTTAAATTAATAGCTACATCCAATCATATATTAGTGATTGCCTGAATATTATTGTATCTTTAATTCATTATTAATAATTTACTTGATCGTTGTCGAGTCCCTTGTGCGTTGGATCGACACGTAGACAAGTGGTGTGAAATAACAACTGCTACTTTCCTGCTACCAAATGCGTGTACTTCGTTTACAGTTTTACAAGCAAGTGAATTTTAAAATGTGTTCTTCGTCCTGCCCAACGGTGGGGTTGCGGTCGTGGTCGTGGTGCGTTCCGATTGGTCGACCGATCTTCCAATAGAACCAATCCTGTTTTCAGAGTGTTTGCGATGTCCTCACTAGAGGGCACCAGTGGTACCAATACTGAACATGCCCCCGGCCTTGGAAGTAGATACCGAGCGACTTTCAACAGGATCTTCATCTGGTAAACAGTGGGCCCCGTCGCAGTTCGAATGTCTGCCACACGTGACACGCCATCCTTGCCTGGAATCGTCTTCAGCACTCGACCTAACTGCCATTTTAGTGGAGGCAGGTTATCGTCTTTGATGACGACGAGAGTGTCCTGCTTCAAGACGTCTGTGTTGTCGCGCCACTTGGATCGCGTCTGCAGGTCGGAGATGCATTCCTTCATCCAGCGGGACCAAAATGCTGTCTCATTTGCTCCACTCTTTGAAAGCAGGTGAGCCGAGATGTTTGTACGTCTTGTACGTCAAAGCAGGCCGGCGCTGTCAACGGACGGCCTATTAGAAAGTGTGCGGGAGTTAAAGGCAGGAAGTCATTCGGATCTGCGGACATTGGAGATAAAGGGCGGGAGTTTAGGATGGCTTCAATCTGTGCTAATACTGTGCTCAACTCCTCGTAAGTAAGATGTGCGTTTCCTACAACACGGCGTAAATGATATTTACAAGACTTCACCCACAGACCACCAAAATGAGGAGCATACGGGACTATAAAATTAAATTAAATTTTGTGTGATGTAGCAAAATCTCGAATGTCTGTATGACACGAAGAAAGAAATTTGGCGAAATCGTTCATAGCCCCAACAAAATTTCGACCATTGTCCGAGAAAATTTCCTCAGGCTTTCCGCGACGTGATAAAAACCGCTTCAACGCGAGTATGTAAGCTTCGGATGTCAAATCTGTAACTAGTTCTAGATGAATAGCACGCGACACTAAACATACGAACAAGCAAATGTAACATTTTACAGTTTGAGCACCTCTGCCCTTGCGGTTAATCATAAGAATTGGCCCGGCGTAATCGACGCCGCACCTTAAAAACGGATGCGTGGGAGTAATTCTTTCAGAAGGTAAGTTTCCCATAATGGGAGTTAGCGTCTTGCCCTTCAATCGCGTGCATTTTACACAGTTATGCACTACCCTTCGCGCAAGATTGCGACCATTGATAGGCCACCAACTCTCGCGAATATTGTATAACAGAGCTTGCGAAGCTGCGTGTAATAATTTTGTGTGCTCGTGCTGGAACAGAAGTTGCGTAAAATGATGTTTTGAATTTAATAATACTGGGTTGCGTTTGTCGAATGAAAACTCCGTAGAATACTTCATCCGACCCCCGACACGCAGTAATTTGTTGCCATCGACAAATATACTGAGCTTACTCAGTTTGTGCTTAGGTTTTAGTGAAATTTTATTAATTAATTGATTGCACTCTTCAGGAAAGGATTCTAATTGTGATAGCCTGGCAAGTACCCTCTTCGCCTCGTTTATCTCATCGATACAAATTCTACCTGTGCGTTTATTAAATTTGTTTCGACAGTTGTGTGTAAAACGGAGCATGTACGAAGCCGCGCGCACCATGCGTGAGAATTGTGAAAATCTCGTGAAAGGGAAAAGCGATATTTTCTGTGAATCCGTAGCAGTGAAGTTAAACTGAACCTTAGGTTTGATTTCCGGGCAGCTCGTCTGTATACACACTTCCACTTTGCGATATGCAAGTGTCGTATTCGTTATATAAGAAATTCGGTCCTGCCCACCAAGCTTCAGATTTGAGTAAATCGTCCAACCTAGCTCCGCGCGAAACCAAATCGGCTGGGTTGTCCTTTCCGCGAACATGACGCCAAGGTAGTTGTTTCGCTAGTTCATGTATTTCGGCAACTCGATTCTGCACGAACGTTTTCAACAGGTTGGGGCTCATGCGCAGCCAGCCCAACACTATCGTCGAGTCCGTCCAAAACACGGTGTGGTCGAATTCGCGGTTAAGTGACTTAATTACCTTGTCATAAAGTCTAGTTCCGAGTAGTGCTCCACACAACTCCAATCGCGGTATACTGACGGGCTTTAAAGGTGCGACCTTCCCTTTGGAGCACAACAATCTAACCGACACGGAATCATCCATGTTAACGGTACGTATATATAGGCATGCACCATAGGCCGCCTGTGACGCGTCTGTGAAAATATGCAAAGATACGTGCTTATTAGTCCGGCTACCTATTACGTAACGTGGAATACGTACTGTGTTAATTATAGATAACGCTTTGACGAACCGGTCCCAGGTCTGTGTGACGTCACCGGGTACTGGGTCGTCCCAGTCGATTTTAATAGCCACAAACGTTGTAACAAGATTTTAACTTGCATTATGCAAGGGCTAAGTAATCCTAACGGATCAAAATCTGCGATATGTGTGATAGTATAGTGCGTTTGGTAACTACCTTACCATCACGATCACTATAATCATACTGTGTGTTGAAATGAAATTCATCCGATGCGCTGAACCAACCTAAACCTAGTGTTTTAGAATTGTTCGTTGTGTTAGAGGAGAATTGCTTCAACTCATCGCATGAACCCACCACCGACTCATCGTCCGGTGTGAAATTAAAGATCCACTTTCTTAGTGAAAAACAACCTGACTTTAGTGTGTTCGTGGTCTCGTTGCAGAGAAATATTAAATTCAATTTATCGTCATCGCCTGTCAATAAATCGTCAACGTAAAATCTTGATTTATGATTCTCTGTACGTCCACATTGTTGCTTTCCTGTCCTAATTGCTTCAGACAGCGAACGCTTAAGAACGGCGCTGACGCAGTGCCGTACGTCACCGTCTTCAGTCTGTACGTACTGAGGGGTTCTGAGGGCGAATCTCGCCAGAGTATAAGCTGTAGGTCTCGCTGCTCCTCAGCCACTAAACACTGGCGATACATTTTCTCGATATCGGCGCAGGCGACGTACCGATGCCCCTGAAGCGTAACAGGATGCCCAATAAATCACCCTGAATCGCTGGACCAACACGCTGAAGGTCATTGAGCGATGCGCCCGATGTGGTCGGGGCGCTGGCATCAAAGACAACCCTCAACTTGGTTGTGGTGCTGTGTTCGCGAAACACACCGTGGTGTGGTAAAAAATAGTGCGGTGTACCGTGTGAAAGGACTTTAGTCATGTGCCCGAGGCTCTCGTACTCATGAATAAAGTCGCTGTACATTTTTTTTTATAAGTAGCAGACCGATGCAAGCGCCTTTCTAGTGCTAAAAAAGCGTTTTTCAGCCTGAGCATATGAGTCGCCCAGGGTGTCAGGTGACTGTTTAAAAGGAATGGACACGCAGAACCTCCCGTCACTATTGCGTGTGGTGGTTTTGACGAAGTGATTCTCGCATTCCTGCTCCTCATCAGTCTGTGTGACCTGAGCCCTAGGTATTTCTTCGAGTTCCCAAAACTGACGTAGTAGTTGGTCTGACGATTGTGTGAAATTACAAAGTACTTGGCTGTTATCAATGTGCGCTTTGTGATAAACAGGACCTGAAAGTATGAAACCTAGCTTTGTATTTTGTAAATAAGGACCATTAGGTAACCTTATTTTCTCGTGTGAAATTATATCCCAAAATATATCAGCGCCAATCAAGATGTCGATGTCTCGATCATCTAAAAAGTGTGGGTCGGCTAACTGAATGTTACTAGGAATTGAAAATTGTTTATATGTAACATTATTCATGTTTGACATGACAGAAGAAATGTGTGGTAAAACTATACATTTTATTTGTGTGTGATAGGGATTTATTCGTGATTTAACATCCAGTAAACAACTGTGTGTGCATTGCGTAACTGAGTTACCTACACCTCGAACTTCGTGAGTGGACTGTAATAATTTCGTGCGTAATAATTTTGAAAAAGATTCTGTTTACAAAACAACGCTGTGAACCAGAATCGAGTAATGCTCGTGCTAAATGGTAAACATTATTACTATCTGCTATTTCGACTAATGCGGTTGACAGCAGTACCGGTTCCAGCCCTTTGTGTGATACTTGTTGCGAGCTTAGATTAAAAGAAATGTTGTTATTATGCGCGTGACCGTTGACTGAATGGGAAGGGGATGCGCGGGAACTGCGGAGGTTGCAGAGGGCGTGGTCACGCCTCGGTTCGCAGCCAGTGATGACGCCGCGGGCGCATGGGCAGTATTTAATGACGCGTGATTGATGGCTACCGTATGTAGGTCATCACAGTGAATCAGTGTGTTGTGTTTTTTATTACACCTTTTGCACGGGCCGTAAATACATGCATGTACAGCATGACCAGTACGCAGACAGTTCTCGCATAGTCCCTTATCACGTATAACCTTCATTCTAGCATCTAAATCAGCCTGAAGAAATTTAACGCACGAATAAATAGGGTGATTTAATTTGCACATGTAACAAGTGTACCTTGACCTTGACTTAACTCGATCGTGCGTGTGTTGCTTGTCGGTAGAAACATAACAGTGAGACTTCTGTTTGTGACTTGAAGTGGGTTTCTTAAAGTCAGCTGTGGTTGTGTCTTTGTCGTGTGATACCTGCAATGATTCTAGCATGTCTGCGCGACCTTGGAGGAACGATAACAAGTCAGTTAATTTTATTTTAAACTTTCTATCATTGGGATAAAGGTTACTTTTGTGTCGTTCCCACTCGCGTTCGGTACATTTGTCTAACTTAGACACGAGTAGGTATATAACCAACGTATCCCAAGTGTCCGTAGATTCTCCTAACATTTTAACGCGCGCAAATTCTTGAGAGTGCAATCAATTAATTCCTAATTAATGTATGCGATTCTTTGTTTAAAGATGTGGCGGTAAATAACGCCCTAACATGATTTTGAATTAGTAAACGATCGTTATCGTATCTGTTCAATAGAAGCTCCCATGCAACTACATAGTTATTAGAAGTAAAATCTAGTGAATTAATAACTAATAGTGCACTGGAGCTTAGTGAACTTTTTAAATAGTGGAATTTTTGTATGTCACTAAGCTCCGTGGAATTATGAACAAGGGAAAGGTAGGCATCTCGATAATTAATCCAGCTGTCGTAGGACCCTGAGAACTCGGGCATAGGAATGGTCGGGAGTCGAACATTCTGGTAGCTACTTGTGTTACATATTTTAGCTAGAGAATTGACATCCTTAGCCAACAACGACTCGATTTGCGATTGTGCTTTGTAGTATAAATCCTCAAATAATTCGCGTTGTATTAACTGCTCATCCAAATTTGACTCCTGAACGCTTTCCTCAATAGAACTCTGGACGTCGTTAAATTCTTTAAACAGATCAATAACTCCTTTACTGCGTAATTTTAAATTTATAATATCACTTGCGGGTACATTATCTATATAAAGATTAAGATGGCTAGTAAATTTTGTGAGCCTTGCCTTAAGGATACCACGTTTTTTTTGATGAGGTTTCTGAGCACGTGCTCAGTCCGCTCATCAACCCCCCTGTAAGGGGACTTGTCGCGTTTAGATTCGGGGTCTATGCTCATTTTGGTGATGTGTAGGTATAACTAAGGTGACTTACTTGTAATATGTGCGAAGTCGGGCTTTGTGCAGGATGACGCGACAAATGTAACGTGCAGGTAGTGACGATTGCTGAAATTAATGTTGAGCACAATATGAGACAAAGGAATTTGGTATAGGAGGTTGGAACAAAGAAGGCCGTACCGTGACGTGTGTGTTTCTCACAGTAGTGACACCTCCAGTTCTTGTGCCCTACGCGTGCCCGCTTCCTTTGTCCTGCCAGCGCCTTCCAGTTGGTCGACAGGATGATGTGGCAATTTCTTCCAACGGTGCTGCTTCTCGAAAGACGTCCACGTGGAAGATGGACCAATATTTGTCTTCGAAAGGACCAGTATCCGTTGAGATGGACCAATATTCGGCTCGTAAGGACCAGTATGTCGAGTCCCTTGTGCGTTGGATCGACACGTAGACAAGTGGTGTGAAATAACAACTGCTACTTTCCTGCTACCAAATGCGTGTACTTCGTTTACAGTTTTACAAGCAAGTGAATTTTAAAATGTGTTCTTCGTCCTGCCCAACGGTGGGGTTGCGGTCGTGGTCGTGGTGCGTTCCGATTGGTCGACCGATCTTCCAATAGAACCAATCCTGTTTTCAGAGTGTTTGCGATGTCCTCACTAGAGGGCACCAGTGGTACCAATACTGAACAATCGTCATATTAACTTGGCATTGAAAACAATAATTCAACTTTATTAGTTCGTAATCCGACTTCTAAATAATTTTGTATAAAGATTGTGAGGACGTTGTGACGGTATTCATTACAATAATTATGGGCCTATTTCATTCTACAAGACCTACAAGTTGTTACAATTGCTATTAAAAAAATTACATTAATTCCTTCTTTTAAATTAAGGTTATAGAAAGCCAAGGTGATTGCGCGTCTCTTCGTACTGAGATATTTAAAATAAAGGCATCTTGTAACAACCAGAAGATAACGCACAGATGAAACGCTGCAATGCAAAATTAGAAAGACAACATTTTTTAAACATGTGTAGAGAGGAGTTGCTTTAGTCCGTAGCAATTACTGGAAGTACTATATCTGTTCACCTTGAAACACGTTAACACTACAGGATAATATAATGGCAATATTATGCGTTAAAGCTACGCAGAAGCCCTTTAGTTACTGCTACGCTTTTCGAGTGGACTTTTTCGCAAAAAATATGCAACATTTTAGAAAACCTTTTTGAATATAATTGTTATATTTACTTTGAGTTTAATTAACTTCAACTTTCTGGCAGGCGCTCTATCTATTGTTATTTCATTTTTCTTGTTATTACAGCTCAAATAAAATTATATTACCTTATTGTTTAAATAAGCTCGCAGTTTCTGGAGAAATTAAAAGGTTACTGATTCCTTTAATTAATTAATATTTTTATAACATTAAACATATAACACAATTCCAGTCTGATTAATTATAAAAAAAAATCATTATACTAAAAAAACATTTTCGATTAAAATGAATTTTAAGAGAGGCTGACAATCATCAGGAACCTATCGCCGTCACAACGATCGAACCAATAAGCTTCAAAAAATAGGGTACATACACAATTGCCATCGTAAACATTAAATCAATTTAACAATAACAAAATAATGCCTTGTGGACATTTTTTATAATGTGTTTAGATATTGGGCTTATAAATTTAGTTATTACGATCTTGATAATAAATAACAGAGACTCGAGCAGATGCGACAATCCCTTCCCAGGTTTCTTCGATGATCTGCTGCATGTACTGAGGTGGCACGCTGTGGCCATAACCATAACCTGGTAGTTCCAGGGTATAGACAAACGGCACACCGACAAGCTAGAAAAATTAATTATTACAATATGATACCGATTTAAAAATAAAACTACATTCAAAATGTATTAACCATAAGTCTGCGCATAAAAAGTTTAAGTTAAAGTAAGTAATTTAATGTCCAACGGTAAGTGGGTGACTGCTGACAGCCTCGACGAAAATAATAAAACAATGTCATCTATTTTTTTACATGAACATACAAACTGTGAAAAATCAGAGCTTGTACGACATTTATTAGTACTATAACGACAAATAGATTAGTTTACTTAGGTAGTAAGTAGGTACAGTTAGTTTGGGCAACAGATATTTTTAATTGTAGGTGTAGATAACTGCGCTATCGACTACAATTACAATTCAAACCTGTTACAGACATGTCACAATAATATTTAAAAAATTATATTTATTGTGACTATTCTTTGAATTTTTTTGAAGAAAACCATAATTTTCATGGTGTTATTATTTTGACTTCACATGTCTTCGATAATATCCTTAGCAAATTATCACTTAAATTTGTATAAAAAAAATTATTGGTGCCGGTATCGGAGATCGTACAACGCTACTCGAGGCGACCGCTGGTACTCTTTGTCTTTATTGCTACTATAATGTGAAAATGTTACCTGTCCGTAATCTTGTGCAGTGCCCGAAGTTCCATATAAAACCAAGGCGCTGTTGCCAACCAAGTAGAACAACGCATCGGGCATTTTGCGTACATCGATAGCTGCACCCATGATTGCTCCGACGTGATGCAATTCAACTGCATTGGGTGGTAGACTGTCATCACCATACGCAAACAATACCATGTTCCCTTGGCTGTGGATATCCAGGTACAATTGTATACGATCGACGTATTGGTGAAGAACATCTCGGACATACGTCATTTCAATTTCAGAGAACGGTGCTACGCCGGGGTAAATGTTTGAGCAGGGATCAGATGACACCCCTATCGTGTTGAAAGAAACGTCGAAGTTACGATTTCCATCAACGCCATAGCAAGTGACACTCACTGCTGGATTGTAGGATCGCGTTCGACGCCATAACCGTTCCTGAAAATCACGAAGTACTTATTTATTATGACTAGAATTTCAGTTTCGTAGGGGCTTGTCATTTCGCCGTACGGGCTTCGTAGGGGTGTCGTAGGGGTGTCGTCCGTAGAACGATCGAACATATTAACGACGTTTTAAAACGGTGCAGATAGGAGTGCGCTAAACGGTGATTTTGGGCAAATGTATGTGTGTTTTTTAAAAGTATAATAAAGATGTCAGAGTAATCCACCCCCTACTTCACACTCATACCTACACATACTCTAACACACACAACCTTGTACACAAACCCTCACGCATACACACTCGATCAGACTGAACTACTTATAATATGTTTTTAATTTTAGTAAATTTAGAATTTAAAATTTAATTGTTTGAAGATGGGCGTTAATATCTGCGACACAGATTTTACTGTTGGCTATTATCGAACTAATTTGTACATGTTTGAATTTATGTAATAAAAATTATTATTATTATTAAAAAACATTAAAAAAAAACAATTACATCCGTATGAGAGTATTCATAGCCGTCTGGGTTGACCAAAGGCATAATGATCCAGTCAGTGCTCTCTATTACATCTCGATCCCGTTCTCTTAGCTCCTCGACCAGTCTGTGAACGGAATAAAGCGCCACTGGCGCGGTCACCCATTCACGAGCGTGGATCATTGCGTTCATGAAGTAGATCGGCTTGCTGGTATCGGTGAAGTTTGTTGTGGAAATCTATAACAAGACATATTGAAATAACGGTAACATGCCCAATAGGGAGACGAAGATGCTTGGCGGGTATTTTAAAAAGATGGAAGAAGTCCTATTTTGTCTGTTAGATAAATAATATTATTCATGAGGCAACTTTCAGTTTAATGGAAATTCTGGCGGTTTATCTATGGCCCCAGCCAGCTGTGCCTCTGTCTATGGTCGGGTTCGGAGTGTGATCGTGACGAAATCGAGATTAGAATGGCGCTCCTAGGGAAGCTTGGCTCAGTTGTCTTCAAGCAGTCAAGCCAGAGTTGTTGGACTTTTTCATTTATGTGCTATTTGTATCCTGTATCCCTTCTCGTTTTCTACGCTATGTCGTACATTTTATGCGTGATAATCGAGGAAGTTATAATAATCCCTACACGTCCATCTTGGCTTGACAGTTTTCTAGTGTTCGGCTTATAGATAGATAGATAAATCCTTTATTGCACCAAATAAAATGTACAAAGGCGAACTTAATGCTAATTAGCATTTTCTTCCAGCTAACCTTTAGTGGTTAAGAGCAGGCTAAGGGTAGTGCCGCTAAAAATAGCGTTTTAAAACAATTATATAAATAAATAAATATACCTTTACATATACATAAATAGATACTTCTATATAAATATAAGAATTACCATAGCGGTAAAATAATTTGAGAATATTTAATATCTGAGCTATGTAAGTTTTATTCTACTTCTTTCCAACAGTAAACAGGAGTTACGTGCAACGTGAATACCTAGCCGCACGGCTGGGGTTTTTTCTTTTTTAAATATTTTTAAAATATTGTATATTTTCTATTACTAGCATTCTTGATAAACATTCCAACTAACTTAAGCTTTGTGTTAAGCTTGTGATTTGTTTGTCGTCAGCCAAGGTGGACCTGAGAAGAAGGCGACATCGACAGGCCCGTGTCGTGCCCCCGGACGTGCTCTCCTAAGAGCACAGTGCAGAGGGGCTTCGGTGCGTTCCTCTGGAGATTCCGGAGGCATTCACCATGCACCGAGGAAGGGCCGGCAGAGAGGTTTTAGTGGGTAAAAACCCAACATAATATTTTATGTGGGCCGTGAACAAAAAAAAGGTGATGGATCACTTCTATAGTCGAAAAGTGGATTGAACCATTTTGCTATTGACGGTCATGACACCACGGCTAGTGATGGAATAAAAATAAGACAGATAACATGCAAATGGATTATTCTCTTTCTCTTACCTTAAGATATTTAACGCTCCGCCCTTCAAAACTTTGTCCAGCGTTTACCAACGTGACGATGTTAGGATATTGCGTCGCAATTCTCTCAAGGTATGCGTCTATCTGAAATTTAATAACAGTACACGTAAATTTATAGAATTAATTGTTTATTTAATCTCGTCAATATATTTTTAATCAACTTCAAAAATGCAGAGGTTCTATTGGTCTTTATTAATAAAAAAAAACAAACAAAATATCTGATTGGTGAAAATCCTTGAATTATAATGAAACGGAAAATAGAATGCAATTGAATACTTAAATATTTATCCGTTTGGATTTCGAAAATACTTGTTAAAATGCCCTTTACCTATGTGTTAGGACAAGTGAAGTCTTCCAATTCGTATTGGGATTATTGCCCTTACACTCTCTTTACAATTAAGGCCTGTACACAACACATTGACACTTAATTATATAGGCTGTAGCTTTAAATACATATCGTACATAAATAAAGTCAATGTCCAATAGGAGTTTCATCTAAATAAATAAATTTCCGCTGTTAAGTTACTGAGGTCCGCTCTGAAGGATATGGTACCTAATGCAATTACAGGGCTAACGTGTGGCATCCTGTGTTTGTAAGTGGTAAGTTCAAACATATCGTCCTCCTAATCTTAAATATTTATCCGTTTGGATTTCGTTTTAGTTTCATATTTTTCTGTATATAATTACATTCTTCACACACACACATTCGCGCACACACATGACAATCAACAATTATTTAAATATTTATGTATATATACCTTCTCCTTCTCTCTCTCCAATGGTTTTAAAAGTTTTAAGCACATCCGTAGGGTTTAGGCCTGGTGATCCAAGTCACAGGTTTGTTCCTAGTTTGGACACCAGTACCCCGCTTATAATTGTAATTTAATTAGTTGCTATTGAAATTATATTGCGGGATACTATAAATGTTTGTTTGTTTGTATTTCATGTTTTAATGTTGGTTATCTCAGAACTTTCGACTGGGTGAGCTTATATTGATGATTCTTCGGTCCCATGTCAGTTTGGTCCAGTACTGATAATGGCATCCATGAGAAAACCATAGAAATCTTGAATTTCAATTAAGTTTGTGCGCGACAAATGGACGAATAACTCAACATCACGCCAACCGATTTTGACGATTCAAGGATGTACTTCAACGGCAGTTTGATGAGAGTTTGGTTAGGTTGTGATCAATTGTGTTTCGTAATCTTCTTACTATAATTCGGAAAAACAAAGAGAGCGTCCTCGCGTATTAGCGTTTAATGTTTGATTCGATTTGAAGTCGGTTTTTGTTTTTACTCGTAAATATACTGGTTATCATTTTACCTACCTCTGCATAACGGGAATAATCTTGAAAAGGAAACATTCTCCCATTTCTTTTGCTTCGCCAAAGTGCCAGATCTTCATCGTGTTTATTTAGTACCCTGAAACATTAACAGAATATTTTGGTGCGTGTAAAGGCGCGCTTTAGACATATATTTTGGGTACCTATTTCATTTAAATTGTATTAATTTATAGAATCGCGATTTCGTGCCATTCCATCGGTTCTTATAAGGATGCCATATCCCGCAAATGCCCTTCCTTCTTTACGGATGCGAGGCATGGACTTTGAAGCACGACCTTGGGAAACGTGCAACGTACGACGTTGGTCGTGAAAAAGAAAAAGATATCATGGCCACGGAACATATGAGAGTGGACCGGGATTGCGAGTGCCGAGCCTGTGAGCCATACTCACGAGGCTACCCCCCAGTTAGGTGGGGTCGTCCAAGCCGGCGAAGAATTCCCCAACTACAACCAACAACAGCTGGAAACGTTGGACACGTTGGAGCGCCGAGCGAAGAAGATCATAGGCAGTGACTCACTCGTTGAGGCAAATCTTCAGAGCCTCGTTCACCGTAGACGCGTGGCCTGCCTCTCACTATTTTATCGGGTGCATTTCGGCAAGGCGGAGGTTTTGCATGACCTAATACCCTCCTCCCCTTTCCATCACCGAACTACTAGGCGCGGAGAGCAGTTCCACCCTTACGTCGTAGAAATCCCATCGATACGCACGAAGCGATTTGCTTCCACCTTCCTTATGCGAACGGCTAAGGTGCTCCATCCTAGGCTTCATCATCGCCTTCCATCAAGCGAGATTGAAGCCAAACGTGAGCCTATTTAGTATTAAAAACCCCACTAAGGAGGTTCGAAAAGACGGGCGAAGTGGTTAGTGTCACAATTGCCATAGCCTGTCACAATTGAGACCGAATGCTGACGAAAGATGTCTCTGCTGCCCCGCAAGGGCTAAAAGGACTTGAGAGCTTATATTTATTATTATACATAGTCTAAAAGTATGAAGGCTCAAGAAACTCTGGCAAGACGTTTTGAAGGAAAAGTTTGTGAACAATCTCACAAAGGAACGTGGAGTAGAATAGACTGGAAATTGGACACTAGTAGTAGACCGGACTCGCTGGGCAGAAGAAGAAGTATAAAATATATCTATTAAAGCAGCTTGATTAGCGGGCTACTGAAATGTATCGCAGCAAACCTTGATGGCGGGTGATTTGACGTAAATACCGCGGTTTGAATTTTTATCAATAGGGCATATCTATGCCATTAGGTTATCGCTCTATATACTTATCTCATAATTTACTTTAATAATAACTTAATTTACTCTGTAACATTGTCAAAATAGACGTAGTGCTCTATTGCGTTTGCGTCCAATTGCTTAAAAAAGGTTTCCATATTTCGTTGCGACACCATGACGTGAGCGTCTCGTAATCCCGGGACGCCGCGCTGCCAGAAGTCGAGGTCGAGGGTCAGCTCCAATTCATATAGGATTCGAAGATCAGATCTATCTTTGATATGCACACCGTGTACTGAATATCTGAAAATTGCACAAGAAAAATAGAATAGTGCTACATTATTCTTCTTGTCTAATCCCGACTCGATTCGCTGCTACCTTCAGTTTTAAAGAAGGATTTTAAAAATACCCTCTTCTTAGATGGGTGCTTATATTGTATGTATCTTCAAACCAGACTTAGTATATAAGTTGGATGGTTTCTAATATGCTATTAGCTTCTGATCATAGCAGGCATTCTTAAGGTAAGGAGTACAATGATAAGATGAAACGTAACGTTTTTTCATTGAAATGGTTTGACGTGATATTGTGGTGCATACATTTGTGGCGCCCATACCTCATGATTGCCACTGTCAGAATTGGAATTCCAAATTTAAATTTAATTAATTAAATTGGAAAACACCCACGAAGAAAGCACCAGCTTTCATAAAAAACAAGAATCATTAAAATCGGTTTAACGAGTCGCAAGTTATGAGGTAACAAACTTTAAAAAAAAACATGCAGACGAATTGAGAACTACCTTCTTTTTTGAAGTCGGTTAAATACACATACACAAAGTAAGCTTTAGATAAATACACATTTAAACAGAAGATAGTGATAAAGAAATAAAAGAAAGATAAAAAAATTAATTTGATTTTTTTAAAACTTTCTTTGCCACTTAACTACGATCCCACCTGATGATAAGTGGAAATGCAGTCCTGGATGGTAAAGCGCACTAGCTTACTAAATGCCTATTCACTCTACTCTTGAAAATACCCACATTGTAATCGGAGAGAAAGATAGATAATAAGACATTTGAGATATTATTTGTACACATAATCTTTATTTCTTACTTATTTATTATTTTAATTCTTTTCTTTTCTTTCAATTTCCTTTTTCCTTTTATCTTTTAATTCATAAGTCCACCATTTGTTTAAATTTATTATATGTTGTGGACTTGTGAAATAAACTAAGTGCTATAAATCACATACGTCGTGGATGGTAGATGAATCCCTTTTTAGTCGTAAATATATATATTTATTAACGTTATATATAACTCACCCTGCATATATATCATGTCTCCCGGCAACCGTGATACCTAGGAACAAAACAAAAATTGCAATAATATCGCAAAACCCCATCTTGAATTTACGAGATGCGCTCTCAAGTGTCCCCGAAATAATGTCGGTGTTTTATCTATAAATGGATTATCTGCAAGTATTATTAAGATTACGCTAATCATCAATATCGTGTACACAATTGTTTTATTGCTTTTATCGTTATTGCTTTATTATGGTGTTATGGCGACATAGTCGGAAATAATGACCAAGTACAACATTACGTAGACAATAAAATTATTATAAATAATTAAATAATAACAGAATATAACAATTAGCATTACCCATCTTTTTAAGAGCCGTGGTAGCTAGTATGCTAGTAACCCGAGTTCGATCCTCGGTGGCGGTACCAATAAATTTGATGTTGCAATTTTATGTGCTGATTTACCAGGTGAAGGAAAACATCGTGAGGAAACCTACATGTCTTAGAAAATTTTTCTAACACATGTTAAGTCTGCCAATCCGCACTAGGGCCGCCTGGCGGACTATGCCCTTATACTGTCTTAACAGAGAAGGCCAGCAGTGGGACTTATGTTTATGTATATATAAAGGCTGTAACGGTAACAGTACTTCTTATTTTTGACTGATATATTTAATGTATCTAATACTTATACTTAAATACATACTACCACTTGACCATGATTCCACCTGATGTTAAGTGGTGAAATAGTCAAAAGATGGTACGCGTTAGTTTTAGTAACGCATTCACCAGCTCACTCCCCAAGTCAAGCATGCGTAATGAAGTTTTACTTCAAACAGAAAATACTTTGTTCAGACAAAAAATACGTCTAACGTAAACGTCCGGTCGAGAGACCTGTCAGAATTTTTGTACATAATCTATAAAATTGCTATTTAAAACTGGGAGGCGCAAAATATGTGCGCGTGCGCAATATTTGTTAGGTGGCGCAGGCCATAATATTTGAATATAATATTTTCCGATAAAGTCAATAAAGTACGTAATCTGCGTCATTACTAACGTGCAAGAGAGGCAGTTGTTATAGAAAAAGGCCGCAGTTGACATCTGCCATGGCTGTCGAAGCACTACGTAGAAAGAAATTCTCTTTATTTATATTTTTTGTTATCTTCACTGTTGATTGATGAAAAATGTTTCTATCTTACGAAGTATTTGCCACGTTCGCAGCTTCATCGGTATGTATAATTGATATATTTCATATAATTTTAATCGTCTGTCAACTTGATTTCGCATATATTATCATTCATAAAATTAGTATTTAAAATTGGAAGGCGCAAAACACGTGCGCATGCGCAATATTTGACAGGTGACGCTGGCGATATGCGACGTTGCCGCTCTATCGCATATCAAGCGAAATATTTACCGATCAAGTCACTATAGTACGTAATCTGCGTCAGTACTAACGTGCAAGAGAGACAGTTGTTATAGAAAAAGGCCACAGTTGACATCTACCATGGCTGTCGAACGCACAACGTAGAAAAACAGTTCTGTTTATTTACATTTTTTGTTACCTTCACTGTTGATTGGTGAAAAATGTTGCAATCATACGAAGTGTTTGCCACATTCGCAGCATCAGCGGTATGTATCATTGATATATGTCATATAATTTTGATTGTCTGTCAATTTGATTTCGCGTTAGGTTCGCCTTATTTATAACTTAGCGACATTAGGCATTATTATGTATGTTATCTTTGGTTAGACAAGACTTGAATTAATAAGTGTCTCAGACTATGTTAATAATGTAGACAGGAATATAAAAAGTTAAATCTTTCCAGTTACATATATAATAGAAAGCTGCAATTTCTTTTTCTATTGTTACTATGATACCGTTCAATATTAAGAACTAAAGACAGCGGTATTTCCAATGATACTTTTTGAGCTTTTTGTGTGACGGGAATGAGTCTATACACCGGGTACCGAGTATAGCATCTAGAATATATAGCAAGTAATTTTGTGCCTTTTGCTATTAAGTTACAGATCTACGGGCCATCTTAGGGTAACTTAGTGTTTCGAAATATATGGTGGACATTTTACAGTTTTAAGGAAAAATATAGCATATATTTAATCTATCTAAGTTAGTAATAAATGGGGAGACTATTTTGTTGTGTTTTTCTACAAAAAAGCTAATCTGTATTCATAAGATGCAGCTTG
Source organism: Meandrusa payeni (assembly GCA_029286785.1). NCBI lineage: Eukaryota > Metazoa > Arthropoda > Insecta > Lepidoptera > Papilionidae > Meandrusa > Meandrusa payeni. The sequence continues at coordinate 10,555,364 of JAGSMX010000009.1, read as the reverse complement.
TTTCGGTAAACGTTTTAGTATATTTAAAGAATAATATTGAATACTTGAAACTATTATATATTTTTTTGGTTTTGACACATAATTATTTAACACTTTTTTTTGTCGACGGGGAGGAAAGCGGCGGTATGTGTTACCCACTAAAACCTCCCCGGTGGCCCTTTCCTCAGTGCATGACGAGGGGCTCCGGGATCTCAACGTGGAACGCACCGCAGCCCCTTTGCATTGTGCTCAAGGAGAGCACGTCCCGGGGGGGAGGTTACTCCCTCCCCCCTGTGCCCTCGCAGCGCAAGGCGACACGGGCCAGCCGATGTCGCCTTCTTCCCGGGTCCACTTTGGTGGACGGCACAGGCCCCCACCCTTGTCGCCCAGTGAACCCGAGGCCCCTTTTAGTCGCCTTGTACGACAGGCAGGGGATACCGTAGTCTTATTCTTGAGAGCCCAGAACTACAGGGCTGAAACTTATTTACCACTAGCGTAAGTTGGCGCGAGCTTTATTAAGACGACTTAAAAATGGTGGAGGTTTTAAATTCGTCGTATTCGCTTGTATTCGCTTTGCGCGACTTTACGATCTATCGGTCTTATGATTCGAATCCCAGCCAGCTTGCTAATCACTAACTAAAATTTGTGCTCAACACATGGATCGGTTGGGCTCATCACTTGTCACATCCCATATGTGATATCTTATAAGATTAATGAAAAGCAGATGGGCGATTGCTGTTTCTGTATACCCCGCAAAAACTAAAAGTACCGGAGAATATAAGCTATATTGTGTTACTATTTCCTTAATGATTTTCTTATCATAATCAGAATTAATAATTAAAATAATTGTGTGGGTCTGACATGACCTTTGATAAAAACTCGAACTAAATTGAGATTAGAATTTTGCTTGAAACAATTTATCTATTAACATTTATAATGAGAAGTGATATTTTAATATTTAAATAGAGGATTAGGTCAGATCGACATATTATATACATATATAGACGTATATGTGTATTACGTAGAAATGCGGTTATTGAGAAGTATGCCAAGTACTCTAAATGATAGGATAAAAATCTGATGCTTACAAGTATATTTACAAGCAAAAACAAAAACCGATTTCATATCGACTCAAACGTTTATCAAACGTCAAAAATCATTTTTCTATATGATTTTTTAGTGTTTTGTGGTATTTCTTCGGAACCAAATGTCAACAGTCAACAGTCAGCAGGTGCAATGCAAACAAACTAATCATCGAAACTAATGACGGGGCTGAAGCCTACTTTGAAGTTTAAAAATCACAGAGTGTTAAGTGGAATTTTGTTATAATTTCAAAGCAAGTGTTTGGCCACCATACAACCACCTGATGTCAAGTGGAAATCATTGTGCTCTTGTTGAAAGCATCCACTTTATAATCAGAGGGAAAGAGACGCGGGAAAACTATTTAATTTTTTTTTTCTTTTTTTTAAAGATAGTGTTAGCGACAGTTGGTCCTACTGAATGTCAATTTAGTTTTAAATATTATTGTTAGCGACAGTTGGTCCTACTGAATATTATAACCTATAAAGTTAATGGACTGACTAATATGAAAGTACTTTAGTTTAGTCAACTAAAGTACTTTTATCGGTTGTCGGCAACCAAGGCCGTTCCCGCTTCCGTCTTTGAATGAGATGCATATACTAGAAATTTAGGATAAAAAGGAGAGGACTGTCTCTGTAGACAATTAGTGTACAGTTCAGAACAAGTGAGTTATGCTGGAAGAAAAGCCCTTTAAAAGTGAAACAAAGTCTGTAAGTCTTTAATAAATTACCTCTAAGGCTCTTGATGTATTGCTGTTAATAATATGATAAGATATAAAATATGTTGTGTACGATGTTAAGCAAGGTAGCTCACAATAGCTAGCAATTTTTTTTCATAATTATTACTAACATTCTTGTTTACCATTGCAACTACGTTTAAGCTTGGGCTAGAAGATGTCACATCAATAGTCAAATGGTGGATTCGAACTCCACGACCTTACGATTCGTAGACCGTACCCTAAGCAATTAGGCTATTGACGCTGTACGAATAATGAAAAACGAAGCTAATCGTATCGTTCAGGTTTGAGGGATGACCAGAACAAAAGGACAAGATCCAGCTGTACGTGCTCATAACTTGCACCAATGGTCATGGTTACAAACATTGACCGTTAGTCCGACGCTCACCCAATTAACATAAAGTATTATATATGATTATAATTACAGGTGCTGTCATTTACGATATTCGCCAGTTTACTGCTCGCCTTTGCCGCGGGCATTGGGTTGCTGAAGATAAAAAAATCGAAACGCAAACAAGAGCACAGTAAAGAAATCGTCAGCGAAAAACTACTGCAGCAATATCAAATGCCTGCTCCATCAGCACCTGAACTAACTCCGCCTCCAGCAAGGCATCTTCTCAATATACAAACTTAATGAATCATCATCACCATTTCATCCATAGAACATCCGCTCCTCCAGATAGACGTTTCCAACGATCTTCTAAGGACCAGTTGTAACCAAGTTCATCCTTATCTGTGTTTAATCCACTGCTGGAATTATGTGGCCTATGCCTTCTACCATATAGCCACTTCCGGTGATAATTATGAGGTCGTAAGACCATCTAGAGGAAGGGCATAATACGCCCTATGTAAGCGGCTTGCATCTAACAAATTACTATTATTAATTAAGTTCCATAAATGCATGCATTAACTTGGGTAATTTAACAAATTTTGTGATAAATGGATAGATCATCTATATCGACGATGGAAAACAATAACGTAGTAACCCATAATAATGGAATTAGTAGACCTAGACCTGTCGTTTTTGGACACAATATTTATTATTTTTTGCTGAATAAAAGAAAATTGTTTTACGGTCCAAAAAATAAAAGAGAAGTGTCAATCTTGAAAATCCTATTTTCGCTATTTTTCATCTAATTGTTACAAGTCATATATCATTAGCCACGTTTTTTTTCTGATTCCAACTACATAAAAAATGCTTTCCAGCGTTTCCTTTTTCTTTGTAACAATTCAAATTAAAAATAGATTTTTAAAGCCATTACCGATAGCCGACAGATCCCGAATAAACCAGAGCGCCCGTGACGTCATAATATTAGCAAATATTGCAGCATACGGAGTTAATACAGTATTTTGACTTTTGATCAACCGTCAACGCTGTACTGCCAGGAAATTGTTATAACACTATGACGTCACAAATATGGCGACCATTCGTAGTCACGTAATTTGAATTAAAATTCTCTCGACTTTCAATTGTTTATTATTTATATAAAAAAAGTCTTTCGATTTGGATGTCCACATCAATAATCATAAATTTTAAAATTCTTAAAAAAGCCAATCCTTTTTTTCAATTTCCCAATTATAATATTAACGTTAACCATAATATACATTAGGTTATAGAGATCTTACGATTAGTATAATATTTCTAAAATAAATATAATAATATAACGAAATAAAAAATATTACTTTATTATTGTAAAATACTAAAAGCATCTTATGTCTTTACGTCGTAGTAATTATATCTTCCCACATATTTTTTTAAAAAAGTGTCCGAAGATATTTTAAATTGGAAAAAGAACAGAGCCTTTTGTACATGTATATTATAATATCATGTTTATTGTTTATATATTTATATTTCCTATTAATAATTTTGGGTAATTCTTCAATTTGTTTAAGTACTAGATACGCCTCCTTGTTTCACTTCGGCTTATTTTACCTTGTAACCAATTCACTATGTGTCCAATGTTATAGCAAACAATAGAATTGCATGGCAAAGTTTAAATCTGTCTATATAAGTATAGTATGTCCGCATAAACAGACCCCTTCCTGAAGTAATGCGGTGCCAAGAAGGGCTGCCGGAGCGCGAGGAGGTTTTAGTCCGTAGGCCACAGGAACCTATTCCAGTGGAGTCGGGCTTACCGTCTGGTACATTCCAGGCAGTATCCATGAGGATTTCCTTCTCGCAAAAAAAAAGGCAAAGTTAGCGTCAATAGCCGGACGGACGGAATCGTAAGATCGTAAGTTTGACACCATTCGACCATTGACGTGAACCATCTCCTAGCACAAGAATGTTAGTAATATTTCTGAAAAAAAAAGAAATATTGCTAGCTTTCTTTAAAAAAAAACGAATTTACTGCATCGTATCTATGATAACTTTGCTTAGATAGAGTACAAATGGTAAGAGCCGTGGTAGCTCACGTTTCAGGTCGCCTCAGGTTGCAAACTACGCTAGCAACCCGAGCTGGATCATCAAGCACCAATGAATTTTATTGTAATCTTAAGTGTTGATTTACCACGCGCTTGGCGGTAGAGGAAAACATCGTGTGGAAACGTACATGAATAAGAATTTTTCTTAAGACACGTGAAGTCCTGGGGCCACACTGGGGCCGCGTTACGAACCCTTTTATTTTACAGTGCAAATATTATTGAAGATAGAACGGCCCAGCTCTAGTAATAGACAGGCTTTTAAAGAAAAAAAGGGAGACATAATTAAAGGCTATTTATAGATATATATATATGTTAGTAATAAAATTGTGAATAACTTTTTAAATCATTGTGTGTATTTCTTTTCGAAATTATATGGAATGATAAAATGTGATAAATTAGTTTATTTGCTATAAATATATTGTTTTCTTGTTCTATTTGTTGTTTTTTATTTTAATTTAAAAACAAAACTTTTAATTTGACACTCGAATATAGTACAATAAATTTACAAATGTAAACGTGATTTATATTATATATTGAGATATACTATTCAAATATCAAAAACATACATAATAAAAATTATTAAAATTATAATTAAAGCATTAATAATAAATTATTGACACCGCGAATTCATATCGGAAAAAAAATTTAAAGTACGAAGGATTGCAAATGACCAAGGAATCCCTTACGGATTCCAAATCAATGAACGTCTTTAGAAAGTTAAGTGAAACAATATATTCAATATATTGTTGCAATATAAAGTTACAGCCTATATAGGATAAAGGCTACAGTCGTTGGCCCCGAGGCAGTCATTGGCCCCTTATTACTAAAACGCAATAGTAAGGGACTGAATAAGCGAATCGACCAAAAGAAATATTTAAAAAATTGCGCTATTTATTATGGTTATGTTGGCAATGCTGTTCACGAACCCCCGCAACTGTCATGGCACAGATTGAAATTTTGTAAACAATGTGTGTTTTAAAATGCAAAAATTTGGTAAGCATTTGCATAAATTAAATTAATGCTTAAAAGTTACTTAATGCTATGATTACTACCATTTCCGGTTCTATGAAACTAACTCTTAGAAATGATCGGTGATTTAATGTATTTGTGAATGTTATAGTTTACACCAATTTGGTTGGGGCCGATAACTATATCCGACCAAGACATTTTTTTTAAGTTCTTACTGACAATGTCATGAGACAATGATATATATTTTTTTAATTCATCGAAATGCTCATAGTATCCATGTTCTGCAAACCTAATTTTACCCAGATTGCCCTTCGATTTGCCCAGAAATGCAATACTTGCTGCTAGTAGCTGCTTAAGGGGGCCAACGACTATAGCCTTTACCCTATATGTATATGTATATAGACATAGACATTTATTTATTGGCATCACAATACAAAAACACATCACAGACAGAATATAACACACATTAAAAAAAATGAAAAATAGACAAAACACAGTTAAAGTTACACGGACAAATAATACAAAACATATGATGCCAATATCGGACACCGTCTCAGCATGTGCTGTCGCAAGGTATATTTAATGGTATAGGGTACAGAAACTTATGATCGTAGGTTCGAATCCACCGTTCATATCTCCTAGCACAAGGTTAAGCTTGGAGTGGTTGGGTTTTAGTGTCCCATTGTTTAGCATAGGTCCTTTCTGTAAAGAGTGGTAAGGGCATCATAGTCATAGCCCACGCTGTACAAGTATTAAAAATTTTTTTTTGCTAACCTTTTGTAATTTAGTTAAATTTAACTTTTTTGTTACGTAAAACGTTATCATACACATCCTATCTCATTCGAGGTGACTCTTTAATTTATTTTTTTGCTTGCGATGGAGCTAATTTACTTTTGTCAAGCTCAGCAGACACCGCCGTGTTAGGTTGAAAATGGGGGAGATTACAGCAGGTGCGATTCGAGAGGAGGAAAATTACGGTGGTTATTTTACGACCGGTCCAATTAACTTTACAACAGAGACGGCTGGACGCACGAGAGTTTCGAACGCGAGCGTTTTTATCCGTTACGATGGTCATTTATTTTTAAATATTTACTGCCCTAACCAAAGCATGCAAATGATTCTTAGCAACCGCGTTTACGAGTTAAAATAGAATCACTTTTAATTTAATAAATATATTTACGAGTGAAAACAAAAACAGACTTCAAATCGAATAGAAATATTACCAAATAAAATTAATCGAAACTTAACATAACTTGGACTTCAAGCACTGATGTATTTTGAACGAGAATACTTGAATAGGTCTTCGATCAGTGTGTGTTACCAGTGATAACGTATGGCACAGAAATGTAGTCTCTCACCTGGGCCTCATAAACAAGCTCAAAGTCGCACAACGGGCTATGAAGAGGGCTATGCTCGGAGTATTTCTACGAGATCGTATCAGGAATGAGGAGATCCGTAGACGAACGAAGGTAATCGACATAGTTCACTCAGTCGAAGCATTCAAGTCGAAAATTATGAGGTAAAAACACACGAATTGAGAACCTCCCCCTTTTTTTTAGTTAAAAATTATAGCCTAGTGACTTATCGGTTCAACTATGCTGTCTACTAGTATAGTTGCGGGTACGAATCCCTGTTGGCTTGTACCAATAAATTTCTGTTTCTCTTCCCTTCCTTGGAGTAGGTTCAAATATTTATATGAGCATTGTCGATCTCTTTACGAAGATTACGGCATCGTAATTACTAAGCAAGCCGCAGTATATTATATGCCTTCTTCTTCTTCTTCATGTGCCTCTCCATCACTGAAGGTCGGTAGTCAGTCTTTTAAACATCTTATTCATGGCTTAGCGGAATAGTGCTTCGACTGTTTTTATTACAATGCATTCCTTGATGTTCCTTAGCTATGACATCCTTCTTCCCACGCCTCTTTTTCTTGCTATTTTGCCCATCATAATACAGCAGGCACGTATCATGTCGCAGGATATGGCCTAGATACGTGATCTTATACTGCTCACTCTCTGATATTCATTGCTACAGTGGTCCTGCCAAAAAAATGATGCCACGTTTTTAGATATGCCTTTGGAATGTATATATGTAAGTCTTTTCGTAGCTACTGAAGACCGTGGGTGAAAAACACTATCTCCTCAAAAATGCATGGCGTTTGAATCGCTCGTTGATATAACACAGTATGTGTTGTTCTTTTAATTTAATACCTTTAAAAACGTTTCATTTGATACCTTATACGGCCCTTGGTCATGTTTTCTTACTTGTTTTTTAATTTTGTTTTTAATTTCCTAACTTTTAGTATCATTACTGAATTTTACAATACGCTTGAAGTTTAACAAATCTACAATACTCATATATGATTAATTTTTGTAAATCGTATGCCGTAAAAAACGCGATGTTGTGCAATGGTCATCGATCAAAGCATATAGTAGTATGTACAAAAGAAATAAATGTCTTAATATACCCCTCACCGGCGGGACCCTTGTGTCGAGTTACTAGCAATAGAGGTTCAGGCTAAGCGACCTAAGAGCTGTGCCACCTCTCAATCCGGTGAAGCAGTCAAGGTCAGCCTCTCTGGCCAATCTGTGTAGTTCGTCATTAAAAAAAATGTGTCAATAAAAAAAATAAGCTCTGACGTTCTATTAACTCCCATATGTGGCAGATAGTAAGCCCATGCCCATCGTTATACACCGGGTACAAATTGTTAAGCACACTAATTCCTTAAAAATTTGTACCCGATGTATGACGACTTTTTTGTAATTAAAAAGAACTACAATACATTGGTACAAGCCGTCGACTGGGATTTGAACCACCCGTAGATCAGATCGTGAATCGAACCGATTAGCCACCAGGTTATCACTGCATTTAAAAAAAAAACGAGATATATATTTATATATTATATAAACAGAACTAAAGTTATCTGAAACCTAATCGGCAATGACAAACGCTTCGTACAATATAAAATGGTACATTTCGTTAACCTTTTAATTGCGTACAAAACCAATTTTCAACAAAAAGAACGTTCATTGGCATGATAGTTCATTGGTGGCTCTATAGATTACCGACGATATAACACTGGTACGTGAGCTTTGTGTGTTTTAATATGTGACTTGATGGAATGATTATTGATGGTACTGCAATAAATCGGTTCCATAATCAATCTCTGACTGCAAAACACAATGATGCGCAGATAATATTTTTGGAGACAGAAACGAGCGTTGCGGTAGTCCCTTACCTGGATGACTCGTACAACGAACCGGTAAAATGACTTAATGTTAAAAAAAAATTATACAAAGCACCTTACTCTGGTAATAAATGGCTGTACTTAAGCTTAAGGGATTATGTTCTTATAACAGTAATTTAGACTATGAAAAATACCCGAGGATGTAATCCGTGACAGCTTCATTTAACGTTTTTATAAGTCAACAATTAATATAAGGATGTCCATTTTTTTGAATTTCGTATTGAACTTGTTGTTTTGAATAGGTGCAGCAATTCATCATTTTTATCAGGAAGGGCGACGGTAATACCTAACTTATTTAACCCTTCAAGTGGCAAAATCCCGCTCCGGGAGTAAAAATGTACAAGGATACATTTTTATTATAGCATATATCTTATGGCAGCCATTTTGTAACTTTCGGTATATGCGGCAAATACTTTGCCGATTCCCTAGTGTACTTATTGTAGAGTGTATTTAAATTGATTTTTTAATGAATTAGACGAAAAAATTAAAACGAAAAAAATGTCCGGATTGGGACTATGCGATGCCGCTTGCCGCCCAAGTTGAAATAATCAAAATGGCGACTGCCGCACTTTTGAATTGAAGCGCAGAAAGTTTCACCTCAACTAAGCCCTTGTGTGGATATCGAAACTGATTACAATAAGATTCGTGGTTCCATAGTTGCCTGTTCAGTGATTAATTTATTTTAATATACGATATATATAGTAGAAGCTAGGTAGACATAATGTTGCCTAGCAAGTGCAGACAGGGCAGCGCAGCGCGTTGACATGGTATCTGCAATCGGTGGTGTAGACCTGTCACTTCCGAGCCTCGCTCTTGCGATGGTCTCGAGCGACAGGTCTTGGACGGCGGTCGCCTCCTTCTGTGAGACGGTCATGTCCCAGAAGGAGGCTGACGAGCGGGTCAGGGAGGGGAGCGCAGAGGCTCCCCCCCTCCGCAGGCGACGTCTCGAACGCCTCCTCTTGCCGCCTCCGTAATCCGAAGCGGGGCCAGGATGGGGTACCTGGCCCCAGCTTGCTTCGGCGTCGTCGGGACTTCTCTGAGTGCCAGAGAAGTCCCCTTTGAGGTTGGGGCCGGCCGGTCGTTGGGGTGTCCTGTCGCTGACAGATCCGGGGCACCCCGCTCATAACGGCTGATGGCATTCGCGGAAGGTTTAGTGGGTAGGGGCTGCCCAGGCCGAGCCCCACACATCCCTCCGGGCCCACCCAGGGTACCGGAGGATGGTCTATAAAAAGATTCCCCCGCGTGAACAAAAAAAAAAAAGCAAGTGCAGACAGACAGATTGCCACCTCACAAAGAAAGCTCGCCGAGTGTTAGAAGTCAAGTTTACAAAAGGTAATTGCATGTGTTTACGCAAAATCATTTGAAGAATGAATAATTGTCTCACAGTTAGGACCTTAGCGATTATTAAGTAGAAAGTATAAGAAGAAGCCCTCTCTTGATTTTTTGCCACCGCCGTTATAAATATTCAATCAATAATTATTAAAAGAGTCAGTCAATAATACTTCGCTTTGTGTAGTGCAGCTTTTCCTCAAACAGTCTTAACGTAAAACCCAGGAAAGTCCCGGCCACCGCTTTATCGGCGCCACGATAATCCTACCCGACACCGTAATCTTTATGGATGCGTTTGACTTATAAGCATACGAACTGGCGGGAATATTTCTTTTGTTACCCGTTACATTTCATGTCATAAATGTAGTTGTAAATCAAGACATATTTCACTGCAATTGTTTTTCCCATCTGGCATTTTAATTAGTGTGTCAGTTCAGTTGACTAAGGGCTAAGTTAGTTTGAAGCTCTTACCTATTATAGAACTTATAATGACTTATTCCTTACCCTGACCGGGGGGACCCTTGTGTCGAGTTACTAGCGATAGAGGTTCAGGCTAAGCGACCTAAGAGCTATGTCCACCTCTCAATCTGGTGAAGCAGTCAAGGCCAGCTTCTCTGGCCAATCTGTGTAGTTCGTTATTTTAAAAAAATGACTTATTGGACCTAATTTATTCATCTTATCTTTATTTGCACAAAATAAAACTGTACAAAAGGCAGACTTAATGCCAGAAGGCATTCTCTACCAGTCTCCTACTCCGTTCTAAAACCTTGGAAATTAAGTCATTTTAAGACTTAATTTCCATACAAACTTTCAACCCTTTACAGCCCCTTTTTCGCATTAAATACTAGCCTATGTCCATTCTCAGATTCTGTACTATTTCTGGTACTAAATTTTATTTCAATTGATAACACATTACTTGATAATAATTTACTATGATGATATTTTATTGTTTTATAACCCAAATTTGTAATGGCACATGCGTTGTGTATATTTATGTCACTATGAACCATGTTGAAGTACAAATATATTAAAGGTAATAATTAAGGATTTTGAAGATTTAGCCCGACGAAGCGGGCTGGGTACGCTAGTATTCAATAAATTACCCCAACTGCCGTTGACGGCGTTGAAGACGCTTTCTGCCTGATTTCCTGTGACAGCGTCAGATGAAAATCCAATCTCTGATCGCAAGCGGTTTCCGCTCGAACACGGGAGAAGGTTTTTATTATATCTCAGTTAGATAGGATATTTAAAATTACTTATTTTATAGTATTTAAAAGCGCTCCAATGCTCGGATGCATGCATTAAAGATTTTAGGTCGGATTCCTATGTACAATCACAGAGAAAGTGTGTATGTATGTACCATATAGGCTCCGAAACGGCTGGACCGGTTTCAATGAAACTTTCATCAATGAATCTTCAGATTGACCTGACGAGTAATTGGCTATAAAGTTTGGTAACGATCGGAGCACTCCTCTTTTTGAACTGTCAAATACAGCTTTTTATTTACTATGGTGATATTCTATTGTTTTAAAACCCACATTTGTATTGACACATGCGTTGTGTATATATACGTCATTATGAACGATATTGAAGTATAATAAAGTACTTATATTGAAGATAATGATTAAGGATTTTTTATGCGTGTAAACTAGCGCTTGACCATGATCCCACCTGGTGTTAAGTGGTGATATAGTCGAAAGATAGTACGCGCTAGTTTAGTAAGTGCCTATTCACTCTACTCTTGAAGGCTCCCGCGTCGTAATTGGACGGAAAGACTGACGCCGGCAACTTATTCCACTCTTTTGCCCCGTACGCACGATGAACGATGACAAAATTTTGAAGTATTCAAGGTAAGTTATAGCGCACCAAATGTATCAGTTTACTGATGCTGCTGATATGTACATGGGTAATGGTCACCCGCTAGAAAAGAGAATGGAAGAGAATGAATAATTAATATTTTGTGAGAGTTAAATTAAACATTTAATGATGTAAGATTATTGTTTAAATATAATAAAGCAAAATCTAGCCCGGCGAAGCGGGCTGGGTACGCTAGTAGTATTATATATACCTTACTAGACAATATATATGTAGAGTAGAAACCATTTGAAGTGAGTAGCAAGCTGATGCTATTTAAAAGATTTCTGAACCAACTTCAGAAGGAGGAGGTTCTTAATTCGTTTGTATTTTTTTTATGTTTGTTACCGCATAACTTTGGACTGGGAGAAGCAATTTTGGTAATTCTTTTGTTATCAATTGGATTCTGTGATAAAACCATATAAGTCTTAAATTTGTACCATTAAAAAAATTTCAAACACAAATTTACACACACACACACACCAACAAACACACACACCAACACACACACACACACACACACAAATTTAAAATATTGTTTTCATTTGTTATGCTCATATTTTATTGTATTTTATTATACCCCCTGCTCCGTCGTTGCCATAGCGGCTACCATCGCCAGGAATAACGGAGCTGCCGGGGACTGGGGGCCTTGTCACATTTGTACTTCTCATTTGGGGGGATGTTGCCAATACTCGCCACGCTTGGCAGGCGGGTTGGCGAGCGCAGTAGTAGTTATTATACACGGAAGATGCTGCTGCCCATCTTCCGGATTTTGTCCCTTAGCCGACTTTTACGACAACCATGGGAAGAGATGGTGGTGTACTATTCTACAGCCGGCACACCACGGCGACAGCCGGCACACCTCTATACTATTATGAAAATTATATTAAAACCTGTGAAATTTATAGTTAGAGTTTCAAATTTCCCATTAAACTAGTATTGGTTGGTTGTCTTTTATCCCACCATAGTTTACAGTATTTGCTGTCACTTGTATAAAAGCTCATTATGCACATGCAACCTGACTGATTTTACTGTATATGGGAGAAGACACTGACCCCTGAAACACAGGTCCAATTGAACCTAGCTCAGGAGTCAGGGACTTCATATTTCTTTGTTTAAACATTTTCTTTGGTGACTAATAAAGATTTATTATTATTATTAATGTAACTCATTAATACGTAAAAGTTGTATCTTTAGATTTTATCACTTTTGAATTAAACGATTATTATAAAGCGCCCGAAATGTTCGGAAAATAAAAAATTAATATAGAGTTGTTATTGTTAAATAAAATAAATTGGTTGTATTAAGTATGTGCGCTACAAATGGACGAACAACTCTATATCACGCTACCGATTTCGAAGATTTTTTTTTTTTGAGAAACACATGTACGTTAAGAGTAATTTGATGAATTTCGTTCTGATTACGTATGTTATTAATCTTACGATAGTTCGGAAATACAAAAAAGGTGTCCGCGCGCAATAGCGTTTATCGTTTGATTCAGTTTGAAGTTGGTTTTTGTTTTTACTCGTAAATATTATTAATTTTCTTATCTAACCAAAACATTATCAACATGTTGCCTTAAGATCCTCCAAGGATTTTCTTCAAGTACAAATTCTTAAGACTAATCCAGCAGCGACGGCCATATCGCGAAACTTTAACTTCAGCTAAGTTTAATTTGATATCGCTGAAGTTCTATAAACAATTTTCGACAGGATTATATTTGATAATTCCCAGGATCGTTGTATAACGACAAATTAAAAGCAGTTTATAAGGCTTTACATTATTATAAATTAAGTTATTAAGGTTCTCGGACGAGTACGTGGACCGGTGTCGGCCTCCACTCCTGAATGTCCCGCGCGCGCGCACTACTTGTTGTAATACGGGCCACTGACGCGCGCACTTCTGATATTTGTAAAATAATAGATATCTATCAATGCTCCACGAAGAAATTCACGAGCATATCACATGATAAGTTAAGCTGTAAAAGCTGTGCCATAAGGCGGGGTATCTTAGTGAAGATTTCCTTCCGTCAACAAAAAAAAAGTTATTACAACCTTAGCCCTGCAGTTCTGGGCTCCTAGAATAAGGCTACGGTGTCTCCTGCCTGTCGTAGAAGGCGACTAAAAGCGGCCTGACGTCACTGGGCGACAAGGAAGAGGACCTCTGTCGAGCGCGAGGAAGGGCCACCGGGGCGGTTTGAGTAATTAAATTAGTGTATAAATATTACGTACGTATTTCAATACGTCTTTCATAGAGCAAGCAAACAACAGAAAATTGAAATGGCAGTGGACCATCTAAACTGCTGAGTCAGTGACGGCAGATGGGGAAGGAAAATCGTAGGCCATCCTCTCTCCAGACGCATCATCAGCTGACAACTAAATAGAATCGAAAGATGTGTCTTATTAAGCGTCAATAGCGTAAGGGTTCAAGGTCCGGTTTGAGAAACACAAGGTCGCAGACTCGAATCCACCGTATGACTATTGACGTGAACTATCTCATAGCACAAGGTTAAGCTTGAACAAGAACGTAAGCAATATTTAAAAAAAATATTGCGAGCAATCATTAAAAAAAAGAATTAAGGGACAAAGATATTTGGAAAATAATGGAAATAAATTTCTCGACAAAATCTGTTAGACAACTGGATGAAAATCATTAGAAAATAGACTTTTAAATTAAGAAAACCCGTTTCATTTCCCACGGGAACGTTCGAGGTTGTTCTTTGGTATAATTAATATTTTCTCAACCCCCGGTATTCTTTTATTCCTTATTGTTTCGTTGTTTTTATAATCTTATTATTGAATCTGAAAACGAATGCGTGTCTATTACTGGGAATGCTTACAACACAATTATCAATTACGCAGTTGTATTGAATTTGGTGGTAATCATGAAAAATCACTGTGCCCGCAAATTTACAGTGATTGCCTAGAGAATAAGCGGATCGTCTTACGATAGTTACTAGTTCGAAACCCAGTCGACTTGAACCTTGACTTGTTGTTGTTGCCTGTTTTCGGATTTTATTTACACAAAACAAAAAGTGTAAGGGTAAATTGCAATAGGTGCATTCGGAATTTGGCTATTCAACAGTCTATTACTAGTTACCGAAATTTCCAGTCATTTCTGCCTCCTCCGACTTTTGTAAGTCGTGGCTGTTGACATACTATATCCTTTCTCTCTCTCATACTCGTGTCTCCCTTCTCTCTTATTCCTTTCCTTATTAAAATATTTCCCTTACTTTAATATTAATCCTATCTTATTTTTACTTTATATAATTCAATATATATTTTGACATGAACTTGTACAGCCTTTAATATATTAAAATTATAAATTAACTATATAAAATTTATATAATTGTTGCTCGGAGTGTCAAAGATGTGAAAACCAAATTGATGTGGATAAATTTATTCTTTATAAGATTTCATTTCTAGCGGATTTTTTTTTTGCCCCATGGCGCATGTGCGGCAGGTTTCCCCTAGTTAGGCGAGTTATGTCGGGATTGTGTAAATCCTTGTACAAAATTAGCTTCAACAATTTAAGTGTCTCTATATTTAGTAATGCGTATAAAGCGAGACAATTTTCCTTAAACCGTGAGGCTTGAATAGTTTAGAAGAATTTGTTAGTTAGGATTTATACTAATTATTATTTTCTTCTTAATGGTTGACGTTATATAATTGTAAAGTACTCGGATACCCGAACGAAACGATTAACTAAGTCTTTTATTAGATTCGAATGTGGGTGTTTTCATAAGTGAAGTGCATAGGTATTTACTAAGCTAATGCCTTACCGTCTTGCTGTTAAAATAAAACTGTTTCTTCAACTCAGCTCGAAGAAGCTCGAGTAGTGTTGCTACTCGTACCACATTATCATAGGCGTTATATTTCGCACCACCTTTTTGTAATAGTGGCCACAGTTTGTCGTATCTCAATGAACACAGCTACGTTAATTAAAAAAAGGTAGTGCTAAATATAACGCCTACGATTATGTGGCAGCAACACTTTGCTAATGCAAATAGGTAGGAGAAGATAAGACAGTTTTATTTTTAACAATTTCATTTCCACTTAACATCACGTGGGATTGTGCTCTTGTTTAGATCCTTAGAAATTATATAAAAATGAAGTCTGCCACATGAATAGTAACGCTAAATGTGGAGGAAAATATTCCAGGACTTTTCAAAACGTCACTGCCTAATTCTCCACCCACAACACCTCCTCTGATCCTGGAGGGTGTGCTTTTAATTATTTTATTCATTTCATTTAATACGAGGGAAGCGATAATTTAGAATTTTCCATGCTAAGTAATTAATTTAAGAAAGTGGGAAAACGATGGAGAACAAAAGACGAACGATTATGCTTTGGAAAGTAATTTAGGTACGGCACTATAATTACTGCGTTCTTTTATGAAAATTGTTTTGTTCTTAAATTTTCAAAATACAATGGGTTTTTCGTGCCATCTAGGTACAACGGAGAAGGAGTTTTGCATTGTTTTATGTAATAACAACAATCATATTCTAGGTAGATGTTCTTCGGTGATTTGGGTTTAAAGAACTGAAAATATATTATACTTTGGTGTATACTATTATGCAGCCCGTTTATGGAGACCTATATAACTGCCACCTAATTCTGACTAAATGTTGCATGCCTGAAGACGAAAGTCTTCTATCGGTGCGTGCCTTCAGCTATGCAATGACTTGGACTCCGTTGGGCTGGTCTACAAACCTAAATTCGTGCAACATTCGATAGGGAATATAGGTCGATATAGCTCTTAAAGTCAGCTATGATAGCAATAAATAAAATGTCTATGTCTATGGAAATTATCATTTTTGCTATTTTTAAACGCAAGAATGAAAACTTAAAAATATATTAAATCAAACAGACAAGAAAAATACAGAAGATTTATGCCTACTATTTTTAAATCGGTTAAAAATAATTGGGTCGCAATGCACCCATCGGGTGGACGGCAATCAATCGCAACACTTCTATGAATAATTCACTTTTCGTGAATTGAAATTCTAGCTTGCCAGTATGCCAGTGGAATGCGGAGCAAGTAGTTGCATATCAACATTAAGTTAAATTTTGTAACATTTTTAAAGTTAATTAAGTTAAGTGCCGGGACCAATGCATTTGTTTGTTGCAATTCTAAGTGCTAATTATTTAATTATTTAAATGTTAGAAGTTTTCTAAGACTTGTGGAGTCTGTCAATCTGCACTAGGTGTGCGTGGCGGCCTATGCCCTTATACTCTCTTTACAGAGAAGGCCTGCGCCCAACAGTGAGATATCAAGAATATATACCAATATATATATATATGTATATAGGTTTCGATATCGACGCTTGAAAACAAAAACGTAGTAACCCACAAAAATGGAATAGTTCCGAAAAATATTTTAATTTTTTTAATTATAATAATAAACCATTTATTTAAACCAGCACACAGAAATAGACAAATGGGAAAAAGGAAGAACATTATCTATTATCAATAAAACAATTGTATTAATTGCAACACATTTTCTTAGACTAATTTAAAATTATTAAAAATAGGGCTGTGAAGCCAACGGTGGTATTCTGCTGGTACCTATGCCTTCCCGTCTGGCCGTCTTCTGTGCTCTTGTGTTAAGTGGACGATTTACTAAGATTAAAGTTAAGTTAAGAAAGTAAAAGTAAAAATAAATTTTATTTCATGTTTCTGGACCTACAGCTGTCGTTTTGGACACAAAATTTGGTTTTGTTGAATTACGAGTAGTATCGTACCACGGCATTAATCTAGAGTTTCCTAAAAGAAAATTTTTGTGGGTTATGACAAATGATAAATATTTATCGTATCATATACCATTACAAGCGTCTATTTTTTCTGATTCCAACGGCGTACTACGTTTTAGCTTTCCAGCATCGATGTATATATATATATATGTGCTGTAATTTTTTTTTCACTTTCACCTAAAATACAACAATAAAGTACTATAAGGCAAGAAGGAAGTTACTATTGTCTCACTATTGAATACGGAGAAATGAATACAGAGAATCTACACTTCACACTGTATTATTACATTACATTTTTAACAGCAGCATCTTTCGAGTCTCACAATGCTATACACGCTTATCTAAAATACAAATTATATAAGATACGAAAGTCTGTAGAGTATTTAAATGTAGTACTAGGGGCCCATTGTATTACATCACTGACGCGGACAGAACACAAAACAAGCTGAATTATCCCTTAGGGAACATTCATAATTCTTATCTTAGACCGTTTCGACATTGTTTTACCGAAGAAAAAAAAAGGAAATTTATGAACGGTTTCCCTTATCATATCATATTGGAAACTTAAGCTTTGTGGTAATCCTTATAGTGGCCAGAGCCAATAGTCCGCAGTCTGTGTGATTTTAGTAAAGAAAGACTAAACAAATAAAAGAGTTAGAAGATTATAACAAATAAACAGTGTTAATAAAGATTGGTAATAAGCTTTAAGTTGTTGATATCTCTCTTTTCTACTAGGATTAAAAGGTTAGAAGAAAAATAATCATGATTATCCATTTTACACACTAATTGTTAAGTTATATTTTCTACTGCCAACTATCACAGGAAATTCCTAGTTTAGGTGGCAGTGAAACTTAAATAGAACTAATACTCGCAGTAAAAAAAAAAAGTGTAATTAGTAATACTGTTTGTTATAATTTTGTTTATTAATAAAGGATATTTATTTTGACAAACGTTTTTGTTTCTCCCTTAAAGGGGTTAGCAAATTTCTAGTACCACTGGCCATTGGCCAAGTGTTACTAGACGGGAATTAATTATCGGCTAAAAATTTGCGGACTATGCGGCAGGTATTGAGGAGTACCGCCTTCTGCATTATGATGTATGTGTTAGGTGGTAAATGAAGGGTTCTGATACTATGATGGAGATGCTTCGGAATAACGCCAGTTGTGGAGAGTACAATTATTATTATTATTAGTTATATTTTTAAGTTTTATTTATAACAAAATATGTTATATTAAATGATAGCGTCAAGGGAATTAATTCTACGTTATAGCCAGAAAAGTATAATATCACATATGTATGTAAATATTATTTTAATGAAATAATGTGATATCGAAAACGATCGACAAGATGCAGGAGAGTAGACTGCGATGGTATGAACACGTTATGAGGAGGGACTACACAGGGAACCTCGCGCTACAACTTCCCCTTCTACCTATACCAATACCCAAGACAAGGTGGGAGTGTGTGGTGTCGCGGGACATGAGGGAGTACATTGCCAAAGACGATGTCGGGGACAGAGCGAAGTGGAAAGCGAATATAGGGAAAGCTGACCCCACCCCCATGTCGAATAGGAATAAAGAGAGAGAGAGCGATGGCCACATCGTGTCAAGTCGTAAGGTTTTGTTCGATTTTTATACTGCCGCTTGCGAGTGTTGCAAGTGTTGCGATAACGCAGTCGAAGTTGTCAAGCGAAGTGACCGTGGTAATTCAAACGAACGACTTTCTAATTTATAGTTAAAACATTGTAAAAACTAAGTTATAATTTCATTGTACAAATAAATCGTTAAATCCAGTTTACAGATAAATTAACAATGAATCGAAAAAACAAAAGAGAGTCGTAATTAGTGTCTTCTTATTTTTAAAAAGTCCCACCCGAATATCAGCCAGGACGAGATATTATATACCTGTGTATGTAGCGGTGTGTAACAATATATTTATATGTAGGTTTAATTATCTTTTCCTTGTACTTTTTACATAGATTTTCTTCGCCTTTGTATTGTCGAATACACATAGATTCTTTTATTTTCGATAACAATACCTATTATATATTCACATTATATAAGCCACAACACCAATAGTCTAAAAAATCTAGCTGGAATTCCTCTGTGTACTGCCGACATAGTTACAAAGCTAATCTCGGCAGATTGCCAGGAAATTGGACAGAAAAAATCCGAAACGAATCTGCATAGTTAGCGAAGTTACGTAAAAATCTTACATTTTTTGATTGTGTGTATAAAAGTTATGTTTACAGTCTATGTATGTCCCACTGTTGGGTTTCTCTAAAGTAGTATAAGGGCATAGTCCATCATGCGGATTGGCAGACGTCACATGTCTAGAAAAATTTCTAACAAATGTAGGTTTCCTCACGAATTTTCCTTTACCGCCAAGCGCGTAGTAAATCGGCAAGTAAAATTGCCGGAGGGGCGGGAGCGGGGGAGGGTTAAGAAAGTAAGAATCTCACATATCCCCGCTTTCCGCCAGAAGGCGGGGTATCTTGAAATTTTCCTAACCGTCTACAAAAAAAGTATATGGTTATGAAATTTATTACTTTAAAAGTCGTATAATGGATTTCGAACCCACGAACTTATGTTTCGAAGACCATACTCTAAACTAGTAGGCTATTGCTTACGTATTACGTAAGTAAATCCTTTAATGTTTCACATATTCACATTTTGTTCCATGGAGAGACGAACCACAAAATTGATAGGTGACCAAGATCTACATTTCGATAGTCTTGAGCACTGGCGCAAGGTGGCAAGCCTTTCGGTGTTTTACATATTACATTTTGGAGACTGTACACAGGAATTACGCGAGTTTATTTCCCTATCCCCATTCTACCTTCGGACGTGTAGACATTCGGCCAACACCCTTTCATAGTCGATGTTCTGCGCGTCCTAACGTAGCGATTTAAGTCATCGTTCACCGTGCGTACAACTTTGGAGTGGAACAAGTTTCCGGCGTCAATCTTTCCGTCTAAGTACGACGTGGGAGCCTTTAAGAGTAGAGTGAATAGGCACTTATTAAACTAGCGCGTACCATATTACGACTATATCACTACTTAACATTAGGTGGGATCGTGGTCAAGCAGTTCATACCCCCATAAAAAAACATATAGCCAGCTAAGATACAAACGTAAAACTCTTGGATGGTAACAGCGACGTCTTAAACGTTAAACTATCATGGCGGTACGATGATTAATGTATTAATTTCAAAGTCGAACGGAGCGCATGATTGTGCTGTCTGCATCGTCTGACGGGAACCGTCAAGATGAAACGGAAAATATTGTAATATCGACGGTAAAATAAAATTGATTTTAAAGGATTTAACGTGTATGACTTCATAGTTTAAATAATATTCTCCGAACCCTAAGAGATTATCTTCAAGAGTATCCATAAAATTTAAAGAAATGTCATCTACGTCATGTCGGTGGTTTAAATTCCACAACTGTAAGTCAATTTCAATTCAATTCAAAAACTAAACTAAGTTAGCCTTTAGTGTTTGTTTCTTACCTAACTTACCAATTTTTATTTCTTCCTTTTATTTTGAATTCGCTAGGCACTAACACTCGTGAGCAAAAATAAAGGGTCGGTTAAGAAAGTTTGAATATCTCGGTAGATAAAGACGCTAGCTAACTAAAATAAATTGTGCATGATAGACAATTAAATTTCTTATTTAAGGATTTAAAATAAAAATAAAATATGTTTATTAATTAATTTACATTTCATTAAAAAACATAAACTTAAACGAAAGAGGATATCTTACGTAAACTTGGATAATACAGCTAAATTAAATTTTATTTTTAATTAAATTTTATTGTTTAGTGTCGCCACACGGACATAATAGACATAGACAAATTCTTTACTGGCGCAAAAGAAACACATCAAAAAGACAGAATAAAAAATAAAATAAAATAATACAGTTAAAGAAAAAAACGGACAAATAGTACATAAGATATGATGGCAATACTGTAATGAATTTATTATATATATTACAATATTTTCATACATGAATAAAATAGATATATACTATATTTTCCTTTCTGATTTGCTTAATAAGGTCTATTGAAACGTAGGCAACATTCACAAGACCCAATGCGAAGTCAGCAGTGCAGAGTGTCGTTACAATCGCGGCATGCGGTCTTCCAGTAACCGCATCCTTGATTGCTCCCGTATGAGTCATGCATTCTATCACGGAAACGATCATTTTGATGCCATGATTGTTAGTTTATGACACATGATGGACGTAATATCTTCGGGTCAATTACAGGCGAACGATATATTTTCAACTGCACGTATTCACTTCAATCTAATACAGCCGTGAGCAAAAATAAAGGGTCCGTTCCGAAAGTTTGAATATCTCGGAAGATAAAGACGCTAGATCACTGAAATAAATTTTGCATGATAGACAGATAAATATCCTTAAAATAAAATAAAATAAATTTCATTAATTTATTTATATTTCATTAAAAACTTTAACGAAAAGGATATCTTACGTAAACTTCGATACAGTTAAATTCAATTTTATTTTTATTTAAATTTTAGTACTTAGTTTCGCCACAACGAGGCAACACTAAGTACTAAAATTTAAATAGCGTCTTTATCTTTCGAGATATTCAAACTTTCTTAACCGACCCTTTATTTTTGCTCAAGAGTGTTAGTGCCTAGCGAATTCGAAAGAAATAAAAGATCGTATAAAAGAAATGAAGGAAGAAATAAAATTACTAAGTTAGGTAAGAAACAAACACTAAAGGCTAATTTAGCTTAGTTTTTGAATTGAATTGAAATTGACTTATAGTTGTGGAATTTAAACCACCAACATGATGACATAAATGACATTTCTTTCAAATGATAGATACTCTTGAAGGTAATCCCACCCTGTATTCCGACCCTTTATTTTTCACGACTGTAGTATAATGTTTTAGGGAACGGTATGCAAAACGTAAGGACGTGAATCATCTCCTAGCAAAGCCAAAGCTTATTTGGAATGGCTTGCAACATTTGTGACAAAATGTGTTTGAGTTCTTTAAGAAAATACATTCATGTAAGGTCTAAAATGTGATATTTGAGACGCTAAGTCGCTTGCTGCATAGCCATTTTCTGAATAAAGTCGCTCTTAGTTTCTCTGTCGACACTTTATAGAGGCCTTTTTTTGTTGACTGAGGGCAATCTTTAACAAGATACTCCGTCTTCTAGAGGAAAGGCGGGGTTGTGTGGAGTTGGTTCTTAACCACTAAAACCCCTCCGGTGGCCCTTCCTCGGTGCATGGTGAGGGGATCTCCACTAAAACGAACCGGAACCCATAAAGGCACGATCTTACCGTAGCCTTATTCTACGAGCCCAGAACTACAAGGATGTAAATAGAAGGCCTGAACCAACAGCTCACTATTATAATATATAGGTTGTTAATTTACTTTTAATTAAAGATATATTGTATGTATATAGCGTTAGCTTTCTCATATCACGGCTACCGAGCCCCAGTATAAGGTCTTCAATCAAGGCCTTTGAGAATTTGAAACGCTTAATATTAGTCAAGTCAGTTGACGGGAGGCCGCCCCTTGTTTTACAGTTGACTGCAACACTGCTTCACGGATATTGCAGCCCAAAGACATCAACGTCTAGCCTCTGTTTTGGTAAGAATGTATGTCTTTGTGAGTGGTTGATATTTCCTTCTTAAATTTTCGGTTATCTAACAATCAAGTGAATGAAATAAAAATGGTTCACACGATTTTTCCCAATGCGTTAATGTTGTTCTGACTCATAGAGTCGACTTTTATGAATCGATTTTGTTTTAGTTTTCTAAAACATTTTCTTTCAATTACGACCCGAGTAAATATTTTTGCAATAGGACCTAGGGTTCCGTAGATACCAAGGGTATAACAGGTATACTAAGCATTAGATATACTGAGCATGTAGGTACCAAAACCGTGAAATATAATTTTGGTTCGGTATTGAAGGAGTACGTTAATCCAAGGTTAAGTCCATCATTGATTTAATTTAATGTCGGTTTTAGATTTTGCTTCAAAATGTAACCAAGAAGCCGTCAGTACGGTAAACGTAGATGTAAATGCAGACGCTAACTTAAACGTAATCGTAACTGTAAATATAGATGTAAACGTAGTCGTACATGTAGACATAATCGTAAGTGTAAACATAGACGCAAACGTAGCAGTTAACGAATACGGAAACATAGACGTAAACGTAGACGCAAACGTAGATGCAAACGTAGACGCATACGTAAACGTAATCGTAGGTGTAAGCAAAGCCGTAAACGTAGAAAGACGTAGACGTAGACTAGAACTTCGAAATATAACTTTGATACTTCAGAAATTAAAGAGAACGTTATTTATTTAATTTGAAGTTGGTTTTTGTTTTTATTTGCAAAAATACTCGTCTTATATATTTTAAGGGAAGTAATGAAAAGTATCGAATAGGCGCAAGTACGGCATAGACTTAGGGACCTACCAGATGCCTTCTCTCTTGTCATATTTATGGTCGGCAAGTGAAAAGGGGAGTTGTAGGTCCGTCATGTCCTATATTGTTCATGTGTTCATGGACGCAATAATTACTTCAATTAAGACTATCATTTTCTTTTCAGATATCTACAACGCAATGAATTGCATGCATCAGTCTTTTCGCTACGTCTTACCGTTGAAGACTACGTCTTCATTCAACATCAGGATGATGGGATTGTGGCTTTGAAGTTAATAAAAAAACTTATTATGTAGGAACGACGACGACGGCGGTATAGGTAATTATTGCAAATGGATTGAAGCTAACCGGTCGATAATTTGTTCGTAATACATTAAACGAACTAGTTTGCTATCGTTAAGCTTGATACTGCATATTGGTCTCGGCTTTGTTCGGTCCGTTCCCCCGGCGTATGTTCCATTACAATTAATTTCATAGCTCGTTTCCCTGCTTCCTTACCGCGGCTATGAATTTCTAATGCATTGGTACTTACAATTGCTTTGCAGATGTATTTTTTACTTTAATGTATCAGAGAATACTTTTCATTATAAATATTTATTTTTATCCAATCCACAGCACTTACGGTTTATTATACGCTAATATATAATTTTTCACAGTACAGACGTACTGTGAAAAATTATATATTAAAAATTATATATTGCTGTCTGTGGCAACAAGGGATTTAGATTTTTTTAGATAAGATTTAATATTAAATATTTAATTGTATAATTAGGAATGAGGAGATCCGTAGACCAACGAAGGTAACCGACATAGCTCGCCGGTTAAGCAAGTTGAAGAGGCAAATGGCAGGGCACATAGCGTGTAGAACAGATGGCCGATGGAGCCGAAAAGTTCTTGATTCCGGACTTGAACCAGCAAGCGCAGTGCCACACTGGGTGGTGGTCACGCAAGGTGGTCTGACGATCTCATAAAGGTCGCAGGACGCAGTTGGATACAGGCCGCTTATAACCGGTCCTTTTAGAAATCGTTGCCTATGTCCAGCAGTGGATGTTTTACGGCTGAAATGATGATGATGATGATGATTAAATTATGGTCGTCAGTGATTAGGTGATGTGAATAAATTAGTGTTTTATATATAATCCTTACAATTATTATAAATGTAAAAGGTTCGATGGATGGATGGATTTATGTTACTTACACCAGATCGGGCTGATTGAATCTGGTAGATGTGAAGAGAGTGAGAGATGAGAGAGAGTGTTTCAATGTGGCACAGAATTTTTTATTCTTTATTTAACCGACTTCAAAAAAGAGATTATTAATCAGGTACTTACTGTAAATTATAAATTAGTTGGATATTTCCGTTGCCTACTTTTGTAAATTAATTATTTTATGGTTCGTTAAATTTTCTGTGCCATACAGGTTTAAGTAAATTGTTCTGAGATTAGCTATAATTAGTGTGATTTGTTTATAATTTGGCAGTTTTTCGAAATAACCTATAGTCGGTGCGTTTACGCTGAATAAATGATAAAGTATTTCAAATACCTTAAAATGAATCTTTTTATTAAAAAAGCGGTTAAAAATAGTTTTTTTGTGATCCAAGAAACGTGTGTCTGTATACTTAAGCGCAAAATGCGAAGTTCCTCGCTACCGGATTTAGCCGGGTATTACTTGGCACGTCGCCAACACGCGCTTCGATACAAATTTTGAGTTTGCCCGTATACATCCGATAAAAGTATTTGCTATTACATACATCAGTTACGTACCTCTTTTATTGTAAAGATTTAGATGATACCTTTTATTTTAACGCTGGTGCTTCCCATGTGGTCCCATTTCAATTCTGAGGCAATCTCAAAGCATCCATGAGAAAACCATACAGGTCTTAAATTTCTATTTAGTATGTGCGCAACAAATGGTCGAATAACTCAATACCACGACATCCGATTTCGATGATTAATTTTTATATTAAGAATGAAGTACATTCTTTTCAATAATTTTTTTGAAGAGTAATTTAATGAGAGTTTGGTTAGGTTTTGATTAATTTTAATATTCCTACGATAATTCGGAAATACAAACATGGCGGCAGCACGAAATAGCGTACAACGTTTGATTCAGTTTTTGGTTTTTCTCGTAAATACAAATGTAATATTAACCAGTGTTTAATTTTTTCATTCTTCGTACAGCAAAGGACTGGAATAGTTTGCCCGCGTCTGTCTTTCGTTCCGATTACAACGTGGGTATTTTCAAGAGTAGAGTGAATAGGCATTTACTAAGCTAGTGCGCCTTACCATCCAGGACTGCATTTCCACTTAACATCAGGTGGGATCGTAGTCAAGCACTTGCTTAGAAATTATAAAAAGAAAAAAGTGGTTTAATAAATCAGAAGAAAAAATGAGATTTAAATTGAAACTTTTTTTAATAAATTTTTGAAGTTGCATTTCTGATTTTGATAACTCAAAAATGGTTCACTTTTGCAAAATACCTGTAGTAGTTAAAATTAACGCAATTAGACATTCCTATCACTGCATCTGCACTAGGGCCTCGTGGCGGAATATGCCCTTATACTCTCTTTACAGAGAAGGCCTGCGCCCAACAGTGGGACATATATATGCTGTAATTTTAATACCTATATAAAGATCGCAAACATGATAGTTTTCATACGTCTGTATACAAACAGTGACAATAATTACCAGCTAAATGGGACCCACTCTGAGGTGGTTAAAACAACAATATATAATGACCATTATCCGCTTTAATTACAGCGAACAAAAGTTTATCCGGTTCACTAATAATTACATGCATTGCATTTTGCGAATTCATTAATACATGATAAGTGGTCGTTTCAAATTTGCATTCGAATGAGGCAATTGATTTTTAAAAAATATTTTATTTTTAAATTTAAGCTCACACGCCTTTCAACTGTTTTTTTTAGTTTCACGTGAGATTCATCAGCACGAAAAGAAAGCGATAATCAACTCAGACTACCCTCTATGCTATTAAAGACATAATATACATTTTCAACCTTCTTTTACACATGTCTTAGAACCGACATCTTGTAATGTATCATTCTTCCCATTCGGTCCATTAACTATCTCTTTCATTAATTTCTTATGTTCCTTTTCTCACAATAATTTGGGGACCTTCAAGAAGCAAGCATACTCCTTTCATAAAGGCAACGGACAGTTCATCCGGTGTTGCGGATGTTTATGGGTAACGATGATCACTTAAGATTATTGGAGATGTAAGCCCCTTTTCCTACATAAAAAAATACCGTTCACATCGTCGTTGATATTAATTCCTGTCACATGATAATTTTCAAGAATCGTGGTACTTTAGTATCCGGGCGGTTGCCTCAAGTTGTACAGTACGAACCCGAACTCGATCTACGGTGCCGGCACCAATAAATTTGTTGTTGCAATTTTATATGCTGATTTACCACGCGCTTCGCGGTGAAGGAAGACATCGTGAGCAAACCTACATGTCTTAGAAAATTTTCTAAGACATGTGAAGTCTGCCACTCCGCAGTAGTGCCGCGTGACAGACTACGCCCTTGACTCTATGATATATATATAAAGGATGTAACTTAAACTTTTAACTATAACATAATAATTTTATGGTAAAGCCGGTAGAAATTACTAATACATTAGTCTCACTCTATGGGCAGGCCCCACCCCTTAGATGTTAGGAGCGTTGCTGGAGTTTCTTCGGCCACTTCTCCCAGCGCCAACGCTTACCGAAGCGGCAATCAAAGTTAGTTTAGCTTTTGAATGTCCCTTAGATTATCCATCCGTGGTTCGACCCTCTCGGGCACCCTCGGATCGGAATGCTTATGCGTAACATAGTAACCGTCCTCACCGGGGGACCCTTGTGTCGAGTTACTAGCGGTAGAGGTTCAGGCTAAACGTCCTAAGAGCTATGCCACCTCTCAATCCCAAGCTCGAACTAATCATCCCACGTACCAATTACGGAAAGAAAACGATATTGTACGAAGGAGTTATATAATAGCGTACCAAATAAGGGAGTGCGACACTTTCCAACAATTTAAAAGCAAGCTAAAAGAATTGATGACACACATGTGACAACATATACCTGCGCCCAGTGGCACATCATTCATTAAATTATTTAAGTACCCTGTATCTCATTTTAAGTAAACTTTGTTTATATTCTTATGAGAAATAAATTCTTTAAACCCAATCCAGTAAAGCAGTGAGGGCCAGCTTCTCTGGCCAATATATGTAGTTCGTCATTAAAAAAAATAGTGTACACCGCTCTTGATGACTAAATGTAAAAATAGCTTCGTTGTATTCATTTAAAATTCCTGTTGCATTTATATTGATGAGTGTACATTTAAGCCTACGTGTACCAAGTGAAACACCATCCAATCGGTTTCAACCGCAATTCTCACCGCGAAGCGCTGACGACGACAAACTCCAGCTTAATTAACTACGAATAAAACCTCTGAAGCGCAAGTGGAAGTGAAGTGTTCTGAAATGGTTTTTTTATTTTAATTAAATCCCTGTATTTTATTTATTTTTTTATCAAACTAAATTATAACATAATTACAGCCTATCCAATTCAATGCTACTATAACCTACACAACAACAACAAGCTCGGGTACGCCAGCCACCAAAGAGTACAAGAGAGGGCAGAAAAACCTAAGCCCTGCTACTTCAATGAAGCGTCGTCATTAAAATGCCTTTCCAGTGAGTGATACAGTCGCCATGGCCGACATCGGCCTGGACATCATCAGCGTCAATCTACACAAATCCTTGGTAAAAATATATATATATATATATATATATATATATATTTATAACTCTTCAAAACATTGAAATATATCTTTAAATCATAATAAAATAGCATTCACATCTAACCATTGACTAGGCTGAGGTCATGGATTTCCGTTTTTACGGCCATTGTACACCTCTATCGCTTTTTAAAGTTAAAAGTTGGAGCGCATTAAAGTTCGGACGTTGTAATATATTGTACCTTTGAATAAATATAAATAAATACGTAATAAAAAATAAAGAGAATATAAAGAAATATCCTAGCACTATTTTTATAGGTACACATTACCTAACAACGAACAAACGAGCTTACGGCTCATCGGATTTAACATAATGACCGTCATTGCCGCTAAAAATAGCATTTTAAGAATCCTATACAGGTAAATAAATACACATTTATATATACAGATTTTCTCTGATCAAGTAACTGTTTCTATGAATTACTTTTCAGTTTTCAATAATTTCTATCTTATATAAAAAGGATAAAATATATCTAGCATGTGACAACCCTATCCGTCCGGCGCGGTGAAGGGGACAATTAAGCGGTCGATTCAATTTAAAACTGTAAAATGTCAATGCGAATCATTCGCTTCACTTTTATTCAAAGGAAATCGTATTTATTTCAACGGTCTATTGCAGTAACCGATTTTATTTGATAAGAGGGTAGTGTGGAACCAAAAATGATATGAACACTATAGTGAAATGTTGAATAATTATGTTTTATTTACGTATTCATTAAAGAGCTCTGGTAGCTCAGTTTCCATGTGGTCGCCTCAAGTTGCATAGTACGCTAGCAAGCCGAGTTCGATCCCCGGTGCCGGCATCAATAAATTTTGTTGTTGAAATTTGTGCTGATTTACCACGCGTTTGGCGGAAAACATCGTGAGGAAAACTACACGTCTTAGAAAACTTTTTTTAAGACAAGTGAAGTCGGTAGGGCCACATGGCGGACTATGACCTTAGACCTAAGGCCTGTGCCCAGCAATGGGACATTTATAAAGGTTGTAACTTTAATTTTAATCAATTCATTTGAATTTTATTACGGCATTTATTTTTCATTCAATCAAGTTTAAAAGCATGTCTCCTTATTTCCAATATGATCTCGTAGAGAAACCCCAAGAACCCAAAATCGAGCTGGATGTTCCATTTTAAAATTATTTATATGGCCTACAGTGAGAGACGTGCTTCAGTGATAAATTACCAAGTGCATAATGTACATAATAAAATAATTATTACTCATATCACCTTCGTAGCATTATAAAAATACACTACGCACTGTATGTGAAAGAAATATAACTTCAAAAAAGAAACTATGCAAATGGGGAAAATCTAAGTGTTCTGGGATTAAACGAGCGTCGACACAATGACACGCTAAAGCCCCTTTTACATAATCGCAACCCTAATCAATCTTTGTCAACCACTACGTCAATTCACTTGAGTATAGTAAAGCAGCAGTGGTTAAAATAATATTCGTTATAGAATCAGTAATTCTACAGCTGTCACGGATGCTCTTATTTATTTCTGTACCCCTTGTCGTAATATAAGTACTTGAGTTGTTTTGTTCATGGACAGGCAGTTTGTTCATGATTTAACAGAGAATTAAATAAAGAATGGAGAAGGCTAGTGGAGGCCTTTACCGGACTGGCAACTTATGAACAAGACTCAGATGATGGAAAAAAAAATTACAGTTTAAATAAAAGATCTAGATCTAGTTGATAGACCAGATCAGTTCACATAAATAAGGTAGATTGATATTAACATTACCGAAAGTTGAAAAAATGTGGGTAAAACTATTATTTACAACCGGCAGCGCAATAGGTTTCCTCATGACAGAATTACATTACTGCTACGCTATGTCAAGACATTTTAAATAACAATAAAATAAGAGAATGACAATAACTTACGTGTTTCTCCTGTAGTTCAGGCTCCATCAATCCATCAGCCCACAGAAGGTCCTTTAACACACTTACACATATTTTGTAACTGCTAAAACACACAAATTCTGTCACAGTACCAACACACTCGCCCTTGCCAAGGATTTCCGCTACATATAACCTCCTTAACACTAAGTCCACTTCGGTTGACATTTTCTCTAATTCACGCAAGGTCTTCCGCACCTCAGTGTTAAAATTATGCAGTAACTTTGGCTAATTTAATTAATTTAGTAGTGATATTTCTATTACTTTATCATTTATTAAAATATTTTTGTAAGTATTAATAATAAAATCGTTACGTTTCTTTATAGCGAATGTTGTGTACACCTGTAATTGGCACACACAACAGGACTTAGTTTGTAAACTTGATTATTACAACAATGTATGCTTGTGTAATGCTGTTGGTGTATCTTATTAAATAAATAAATACACTATCAAAAATGTTTGTCAGGAAATTCGATTTCAATATCAATATTCTCAATATTGTTCAATAAAACGTAAAATTTCTAATCTAGAATGTCACTTACATTATTTTTGTACCCTACTTTACAGTATGTTAGCTAGCAACACATGGCACCCAGCGATTGTTATGCAAAATTACTATTTCCAATTATATCGTAGTTTAGTTGATCAACATATTAACTTGGCGTTGTAAACAATAATTTAACTTTATTGGTTAACTTAGTAGTTCTAATTATTATTGTAAAAAGATTGTGACGACGCTTTTTGATGAACTACAATGATTGGCTAGAGAAGCTGCTTCACCGGATTAAGAGATGGAATAGCTCTTAGGTCGCTTAGCTGAACCTTTTTTTTTTTGTTGACGGGGAGGAAATCTTCAGAAAGATACCCCGCCTTCTGGGGGGAAGGCGGCGGTTATGTGGGGTTCTTTCCCACTAAAACCTCCCCGGTGGCCTTTTCCTCGGTGCATGACGAGGGGATCTCCAGTGGAACGCACCGGAGCCCCTCTGCACTGTGCTCAAGGAGAGCACGTCCCGGGGGGGGAGGTTACTCCCTCCCCCCTGTGCCCTCATAGTGCAAGGCTACACGGGCCAGCCGATGTCGCCTTCTTCCCGGGTCCACCTTAGCGGACGACAAAGGCCCCCACCCTTGTCGCCCAGTGAACCTGAGGCCCCTTTTAGTCGCCTTGTACGACAGGCAGGGGATACCGTAGTCTTATTCTTGAGAGCCCAGAACTACAGGGCTGAAAATTAATGTTAGTTAGCTTAAGCTTGTGTTATGAAATGTCATTAGTCGAATGGTCGCTTCGATCCTACGACGTTACGCGTCACACGTTGACGCACAATTACGGTCTGTTCATAGACATCTTGCTAAGAACCGTAATATACTAATTTCGTTGGCAATTAACTTTTTTGATTATTTGATATCTAAATCTATTGTCATTATGTACGATTCTGACATTTAGCAACAATTGAAACAATATTGGAGTGGTCTATGGAAAACCACAATGCCAAAAGTGAACTAGCAGATTACGAAAAATCGACCACCGTAATGTCACTGAATGAATTTTAATTTTGATACAATTTAGCACACTCGAGGCCCGGTAAGCCTTATGCTACTTTACCCGTTTTCTTGTATAAAAAAAACAGATGGCGCTATTTTATTTTATTTTTTTACAAAGTCACACAGCATTTATATGGTATTTTTTTTCAAACTGGTTTAATTAAACATACGGCCAAAATTGGACTTAATTTTGTAGAATAAATTTTTTAAAAATGTGACATGATTGATATATAAAAGTTGTACAATTTTTTTTAAAATGATTTTTAATACATATAAAAAATCGCCCTCAAAACGAGGAGGTTCTCAAGTCGTCTGTATTTTTTTATATTTGTTACCGCATAACTTTTAACTGGTTGGATCGATTTTGTTAATTGTTTTTTTTTTTATTTGAAAGCTGGTGCTTCCGTGTAAATCCGGTCCAATTATGACAATGGATTCCAAAATAAAACCATATGTCTTTAATTTAAATCAAGTTTGTGCGCGACAAATGGACGAATAACTCAATATCACGCCAACCGATTTCGATGATTCATTTTTTATTGGAAAGGATGCCCTTCGTAACGTAATAATCCTACGATAATTCGGAAATACAAAGAGGGGGGCATCTGCGCGTTTAACGTTTGATTTAATTTGAAGGTGGTTTTTGTTATTGCTCGTAAATATACTTGTAAAGAAACAGTTATTATAGGCTCTGTGCGTTTAATTTATACCACAATTACTACGCTTAACGAGTACAAGAAAAAGATTTGTTTTGTTTGTGCGGTATGAGGGAGCTCTTAGCTGCACGAATGTCAACGTAAATTCAATGTTGTTAATGGCACCCACCTATGTCAAGCATTATTCAAAAAATTCATGAATATTTTAATAAATACCCCGAGTCGTGTATCCCGTCACGCGGTACAGACAGCACAATCATACGCTCCATTCTACGTTTAGATTATTATATTAATCATGTTTTAATATATTTTTTGCTTTTTATTCATAAACGGAAAAATAAATAAATTTCGGTAAGGTTACAGACTAAATAAGTCCCGCTGTTGGACACATTCTCTCTAAAGTAAGAATATTAGTGCATTGTCCGCCACAAAGCCCTAGTGGATTGGCAGACTTCACACGCCGTAGAAAATTTTCAACGACATATATGTATTTTTACGATGTCTTCCTTCACCGCCGACTTAATCAGGACTTAAAATTAAAACAACCAAATTCATTGGTGCCGCCACAGGACTAAACTCAGAAATTGAGCAATCACTGCTCTTATATTAGATACTAAAAGCATGATAAAATTGAAACGATATGTTAAATCTTAACTAGTAAAACGAAATAAAGAAAGTCAGTTAAATGTACCGTAATTCCCTGAAGTAAAATTATTTAAAATAGCAATTAAGAAAGAACACGAAACACAAAAACATATGCACTAGTAAGTGCAATTTAAATCCGCATGTCTTTTGAGAGTACGAACAATATTGTTCAAGGATTTCTTTGGAATATTGCCAACAAATTTAAGTCAAAGGGAAACAAATACATGGAACTGTGTTGTAACATCGTACTTCTCAAAAGCTAGTACAAGTATATTCAAAGAAAATTCAGAAGCTGTCACATCTCTTTCGAGTTTTCAACCTTCGGAAAATTTATTAAATATTATTTCGTAACCATTAGAAAAGCATCTGCAAATTATTAATTGATCAAATCTGTTAAGGAAACCAAATTTAGAATAGAATAGACATTTATTTGTTTCGTTTTTTTTTATGAGTCATAGGTAACGGACATTGAGTCAAACTTATTTGCGAATGCCTCTTAGGATATACGATTTATAAGACGTTGTCACGTCAAAAAGACATTGGAGAATACAAAATAATAAATGCTTTTGTTGTAATCTGTCAATGTGTCTATCAAAAAACTACTACAATATAAAAAATAAAATAATGAAAGCTACAAACAACATATGCAACAAAACGTTCATAAAACAAGAAAGTAAAGTAAATCCAGTTGGAAGATAAGTGAAGCGGGGAAAGTTTTATTAAACCGTATTGGATACGGCGCACATATTGTTTCAAAACTAACCCTCAAGTAGTGCCAGAGAATTTTAAAAGAAGGAAACTTACTAACACGAACGCCAAAACTTGTGGTAATAATTTGTGAGTTTTTCATTTTTTAAGAGCTCGATGCTCCATTGTAACTACCACTACATTAATAGCCACAATAACGAAAGATTTGATTTTTAAACAGGAATGGAAATAAAAACTACCATAAAAAGAGAAAACATAAATAATATAACAGAGGACAGGATAAGTAAAGATAAAAGAAGCTATAAAAATGTAAAAATAAATATAAGATACATAGATAAATAATAAGGTAGATGAAACATGTAACATTAGAGTATAGATGATACGTTATATGTAAGAAATAGGGAAACCATTGAAAAACGCCATACGTAGAGTAAGAAACATTTAGCAGGGAAAAGTAGAGTAAGAAGGAATATGTTAAGTAGACAGTAGTATTATAACAAATTATGTTATTATTTATTTACGTTAGTAACAGAGAAGAGAGAGGAGAAAGGAGTGAACGAGGACTAGAAGAACAATGGAAAAGAGGAATGCAAGAAGAAAGAGTGAGAAGGACCCTAAATACCCACAATAACTGCCATTAAAGAAGTTACAAATTTAACGCCTCTACGCGCACACGTCCTCTTTTATCCAAATCATAGTTCTGATACAATGTGTAAGTATTTTGGAAGCTTTAATAGCGTAATGGTTTAGGGTACGTTCTGCGAATCGTACATTCGAATCCACCATACGACTAGCATAAAAGCTTAGTCGGAATGGTTAACAAGAATGTTAGTAATATTTCTTAAAAAAACAATTGCAAGATTTCTTTAAAAAAAGTTCTGGTGCCTCCCTTCTCTTTCTTCATCCACATTCGTGTTCGTTGTCGTCATGAAACTTACCTACTCTTAAAGTATAATAAGCCTACCAATAACACAATCAACAAGCATTCTTTTATACGATTGAAATTCCCTGATATATCTTCAGAATCCTAGTTCCCGTGTCAACAAAATTCATGTAAAATACCGTAATGTATTAATTTTTAGTTGACTTCATAAGGAGGAGGTAATCATTTAACGCATAACTTTCGACCTCTGTGAACCGTATATTACGTATATTTACGAGCATTAACAAAAACTAACGAAATCAATTCAAACGTTAAACGCTATCACGCGTGGACGCCCTATTTGTACTTCTGAACTGTCGTAGGATATTACGAAATAGAATTAATCAGGACCTAACGAAACTCTCATTAAACTATGCTTAAAGTACATCCTTTCCAATAAAGAATGAATCAACGAAATCGGTTAGCGTGATATTGAGTTATTATAATTTAAGACTTACATATGTAGTTTTCTCAAAGATCCCATTGAAGACAAAACAATTATCAAAATTGGTTCACCCAGTCCAAACCTACGAGGTAATAAACATAAACACAGACGAATTGCGAACATCACTCCTTTTTTGAAGTCGGTTGATAAAATATTTTGCAATGCTTTGTAGATTTATTTTTGATTTCTGGCCAGCGAGGCTCCAGCTATACTTAACTAGAAAATTGGAATCAAAACCAACATTGTCACAAAATAATGATAAGCCAAGTGATTCATAAATTTCTTTCTTCGCTAAAGAAATGTCAAATAGACTTAGATAAAAGTTATGGATGGCCCTTTGGGAGTAATTTTGCGTTGTTTTTTTTCTCATCTTTGGTTAACATATTGTGTGGTCCCATTTCCTTTGGTCAATTTGGTATTTTTTTAAGTATTTTGGTTGTTTTTAATGTAGAAGTTTTATTGAATAACATATAAATCAAAATCTAAAAAGCATTGACTCACTATATTGTTATAGAGAGAAATTGGTAGAGTCGATTACAGCTTACGTTTCTTGAAACGATTCATAAATTTTATTTTTCGGTCAAAACACGTCAAGATAGCGGAAGACGAAGTTATAAATGGCTGCTTCGATGCAATATTCCCTCTCAGTGTGTTTGCTCTTTTACAATAAAATTATCTTATTTTTCCCTGGCAGTACTTCCTTCATTGCGGAATATTTTTGTAAAACTTCATCTCCATTCTTTTCCAATAGTTCGGTCGGAATAATGCTGGGGTGAAGAATATCGTCCAGGCGTTCGCCTCAGGCATATTGCGCTGGCTACCCAAGTTCGATCCCCGGTGAAAATTTTCTAATACATGTGACTTCACAATCTGAATCAAATTAATTTATCGCCTTCGTATGTAACTGTCAACAATGGTATTAAACATATATGCTGTAGGTACATTAAAACCCAGTCTGTGGTGTCTATTACACAAATGACTGTGACGACGCCACAGGTAGACTGTCGCATCAAAAGAAAAGAATAATAAAATACCATTTAAAAATGGCTACGAGAAACAGGGACGCATTGGTACCGAGGAAAACTAAAAACAATGCAACGAGGTGTCTACGACGCGAGAACCAGAGCATTCTCCAACACCACCTTCCAAAATCAGGCATATAAAATAATAATAATAACATATACTCACAGTACTTAATAATCCATATTTTTAAAAGCTCTGTAGTAACTGTAGAGGTAGCACCAGGTAGCACTCTTTTTAATAAACAAAGCAAAAAATAAAGAACATTAGAAAAGAGTCCGGACATAAGTCTGTGGTTGCTTTATTGAATATAAAAAAACCTACAGTATGTGCAGTAGTAGTAGTAGAAGTAGTAGTTATAAAACGCCTGTATGACATACATAGACTAGGCTAGGTTACGTTCCTTTAAGTCTTGTAGTTCTGGGTTTATATAATAAGATATCTACGGTATCCTCTGCCTGTCGTACAAGGCGACTAAAACGGGCCTGAGGTCACTGAGCGTCAAGGGTGGGGGCTTGAGTCGTCCACCAAAGTGGACCCGGGAAGAAGGCGACATCGGCTGGCCCGTGTCGCCTTGCGCTGAAAGGGCACAGGTGGGGAGGGAGTAACCTCAGCCCAGTGCAGAGGGGCTCCGGTGCGTTACACTGGAGATCCCGGAGCCCCTCGTCATGCACCGAGGAAAGGGCCACCGGGGAGGTTTTAGTGGGTAAGAACCCCACATAACCGCCGCCTTCCCCCCAGAAGGCGGGGTATCTTCTTGAAGATTTCCTCCCCGTGAACAAAAAAAAAAAAAAAAAAAAAAAGGTTAGGTTAGGTCCAGCCCTGTAGTTCTGGGCTCTCAAGAATAAGACTACGGTATCCCCTGCCTGTCGTACAAGGCGACTAAAACGGGCCTGAGGTCACTGAGCGTCAAGGGTGGGGGCCTGAGTCGTCCACCAAACTGGACCCGGGAAGAAGGCGACATCGGCTGGCCTGTGTCGCCTTGCGCTGAAAGGGCACAGGGGGTAGGGAGTAACCTCCCCGGGACGTGCTCTCCTTGAGCACAGTGCAGAGGGGCTCCGGTGTGTTACACTGGAGATCCCGGAGCCCCTCGTCTTGCACCGAGGAAAGGGCCACTGGGGAGGTATTAGTGGGTAAGAACCCCACATAATCGAACTGGGGGTATCTTTTTTGTGAAGATTTCCTCCCCATCAACAAAAAACAAGAAAAAAAAAGGTTACGTTACTTTAAGCCATGTAGTTCTGGGTTTATATAATAAGGTATCTACGGTATCCCCTGCCTGTCGTAG
Organism: Meandrusa payeni; assembly: GCA_029286785.1. NCBI lineage: Eukaryota > Metazoa > Arthropoda > Insecta > Lepidoptera > Papilionidae > Meandrusa > Meandrusa payeni. Next base: position 10,517,640 of record JAGSMX010000009.1, on the reverse strand, counting down.
AAGGCCTAAAACGGGTCTCGAGTTCACGGGCGACAAGGGTGGGAGCTTTTGTCTTCCGCTTTTGGGACTCGGGAAGTGTCTTCTTCCACACGACGAGCATAGTGCAGAGGATACTCACCATGCATCAAAGAAGATTTTGTATTTAAATAATAAAATTTTGGAACTTAATCCTCAGAATGTTTATGTAGTTGGTGATTTTAATCTTCCTAATTTACAGTGGGAGAATTTAGCGTTTAACACTTATACCACTCTCACCGGTAGGGATAATTCACTACTTAGTTTTATGTCATTATTGAACCTCAAACAAATTAATAATATCAAAATCATTTGGGGCGTATCTAGACTTATTCTTGGCCAACGATGATAGTTGTGTCTGCGTACAACCTGCCAGTCCATTATTGCCCTTAGACTGTTCACATCCTGCATTTTCACAATGATCTCGCAGTCCCAGACTGGTAAATCGTCAACTCATACGTCTTCTACTCCTAGGTACAGGTACATGGAAGCAAATTACTCTAATATTTGTAAATCTCGTTGATATTAACTGGTACTTCCTTCTAGAGGGCTTAAATACTGAAGAGTCGGTTAATGTATTTTATGACAAAGTTTACGAAATTATAAAATCTCATGTACCCTACGAGTCACAAAGAGTACTAAGTTCCCAGTTTGGTTTTCGCGTCCCCTCATACACACTTTTAAAGAGAAAGAAAAATATTGGAAAAAATGGAAGAGGTACAACAATATAGCAGATTATTCTCAGTTCGCCTTGCTTAGGTGTAGATTTAAATCTATGTGCGCTGACTGTCTCAAGAACTATATTAACTCCATAGAAGAGGGGCTTAAAAAAGATATTAAATTATTCTGGTCATTTGTCAATAATAAAAAAGGTAAAACTGGAATCCCTAATATTATGGTTTTTAATGACAGAAAATCTGATAACCCAGCGGCAAGCTGCGAGTTATTTTCTGATTTTTTCAGTTCAGTTTATGAAAAAGACAGCAATTACACGGAGATATTTCTAATAACTCATCTATTCATCCTCTTGCAGAGACTATATCTCATATCGTCTTCTCTGAGAATAGCGCACTTGATGAGCTACGGTCACTAGACATTACTAAAGGATCAGGACCGGATGGGATTCCTCCCCTTTTCCTCAAACATACTGCCACGGCTATTAAGACTCCCTTATGCCAGACTTTCAATCGTTGCCTTGAAGAAGGCATTGTACCCCAGATATGGAAAAACGCGAACATCACACCAGTATATAAGAGCGGTAGTAAAAGCGACGTTGTAAATTACCGTCCCATATCCCTGTTGTCAGCATTGTCAAAGGTCCTTGAGAGGTTAGTCCATAAACAAATTTATCCCATACTTCATAACATTATCATACCTCAGCAACATGGATTCGTAAAGCAACGGTCTACAACCACTAATCTCTTAGTTTATGCTAACTACCTTTTTCAATGTATTGATGAGCGTTTGCAAGTGGAAGTTATATACACAGATTTCTGCAAGGCCTTTGACAAGGTTGATCACAATATACTTTTAAAGAAGTTGGAATTCAATGGTATAAAAGGTAATTTACTACGATGGTTTACATCATACGTTTTGAATAGATCTCAGAGGGTAGTAATTGAAGGTTTCTCATCCGAGGTAATAAACGTTAGCTCGGGAGTACCTCAGGGTCTATAATCGGACCATTGCTTTTTATTATTTGTAAACGACATTACGGATTGTTTCCATTTTTCTAACTTCCTTTTATATGCAGACGACGTTCGTATTGTGATGCGAACGTGTTCTTCTTTAAAATCCTAACACATTCCTAATTTTATATAAAGCTTTAGTTAGATCTCAAGTTGAATACGCCTCAGCGATATGGAATCCGATATACAATAAGTACAATCAGCAACTGGAGTGTGTTCAACGTAAATGTTTAAGATCAACTTCATATAAATTTTGTAATTATAAACAATCTTACGAATTATTACTAAATAAATTCGGTATGCTCTCTTTTGAATCAAGAAGAATGCTCTTGGATCAAACTCTTCTTTACAACATCTGTCAAAATAAATTGGATTGCAATGAACTCGCCAATCACATATGTATACGTGTTCCCAGCCATTCAAAACGCATTCGTGAGCTTCATCCACATAAACTTTTTGCTATTCAGTCAAGTAAAACAAGCGCAGGCGCACGCGCACCTCTAAATCGCATCATGGAATTGTATAACAATAACTTTAACAATATAGATATATTTGGCTTAACTCCTTCCAAATTTAGAAAAACTTTACAAGAGATTTTGTTAACTTAACTATTTTCCATTTTGACTGTTTTTTCTTATTTTCTATCATCAATTTAATCCTATCTCTGTAACTTTTATGTAGTAATCTGTGGATGACGGTGTTGTTTGTACAATGACCAACGATATGTTTAGTAATTTATAATTTTTCTTTATACTTTAATTTACTTTATTGCTACTACTTTTCTGTGTATATATTATAATTGTACAAATGTTTGTTGCCCTGAATAAAGAGAAAAAAAAAAAAAAAAAAAGATGGTTTTGGTGAGTAAAAGCCTCACATAAGAAAGAAGAATGTTGAAGATTTCCCCCGTTATCAAAAAATAAAATATAATTCTAGGCTACCTTACTATTTTTACCTCGGATTTCGTTAAGGTATCAGCAATTCTTTTTAGGAGACAGAAAATGAGAGTAGTATAATTTCCGTATCATTTATATTTACTCAACCTCTTACATTTATATAATTAATTACAATGTAGTTTGAAGCACCGCAAAATGTTTGTTAACACTTAGAAATTTGATAAATGGTAGATGGTGGTAGTAACTTGATTTTGTAGAGTTAAGTAGAGTTGTGGTTAGAGCTAAACTTACAGAATTTATTACATGGAATTGAATCTTAAATTGAAATTTGAAATAGCTAAAATTTATTATAAGTAAAATATATATTTTTTATGATTTATTTCAATTAGGTATATTTTGGTATATAATTTTAATTTATATATTATAGAACCTTGGGTTTTCCGAGGCAAATTGTCTCTTTATGGAAGAATGCTCGTTGATTGAGATACTGTTATGGCAATCCAAGACTAATGTCGTCCACATTTCGCCACAATCAAGGTTCGGGTTAAGCTACATAACTATTCGGGTTCACGGGGAACAAGGGTGGGGGCGTTTGTCGTCCGCTACAGTGGACCCGGGAGCGACATTGGCTGGTCCGTGTCGCCTTGCTCTGCGAGGGTGCTGACGGGGGGATCAACCTCCACCGGTACGTACTGCCAAGCATAGTGCTGAGAGGCTACGTGGACAGCAGATCCCGGAGCCCCTCACTATGCACCGAGGAAGGGGTACCTGTGGGTTTATAGTGGGTAAGAACCTCACATAACCATAATCGTTTCTTTTTAAAATTTCTCTCCCGTTAACAAAAAAATTATGACACATTCATGACACATTCGAAATCTACTGCCCAGACTTATAAGTGTAAATTTATCACAAAGAAATGGAAGAGTTTATATAGACGCTAGAACTTCATCCCGCATAGTATCGCTTAATATTTTATTCATAACGTAGAGTACGTATATTTTATTAAGTTTATTTTCATTAATAAAGAATACTAGTAATATTTTCTTTAATAAATATTACTAACATTGTTATTAACCATTCCCTCTAAGCTTGTGCTAGTTCCACGTCATTAGTCGAATGTTGGAATCGAATCAACAACCTTACGATGCGCAAATCGTACCCTAAACCATTGGGCTATTGACAGATAAAGAGAAAGACAGTAATGACACGCGCATTTCTCCTCTACTCAAGTTTTATAGCTGCACCAATTATCTCAGTAGAACCCCGAGAACTGAGACAAGCTGGACCATGACCCTATGTTTCGCAGACTTTACCCTAAACCACTAGGTTATTGATGCTTGGAATTGATTAAGTTTGTTGTTGTGTGTTGTAAGTTAAAATTATATAATAATTATTTATTCATTCAAGTAACTTAGACTTATGTGTTAGTGACATTTTTAAGTTATATAGCTTTTTTATTTAGGCTAAATAAAATAATGTTATACTACTGGCTTGACTATCCATGCCCTTATCACCCGCCATGTGAGACGGCGCAGCATCTGTTTACATAAACACAGTCAACCCTTTGAGAGATCATGCTCAGGATGCTGTTGGAGCTGGCCCGCACCATGTGCACCAGAGATGTACGCCATGAAGTATTGTTTTTTCTCGTAAATATACCAATTACGGTGTACAATATCATCTGGCGGTACACTTGCCCGTTGACTTCTTCCATTACAAAGCTAAATATAAATAAAATAAAACTAATATATATGTCGGCGCAAAGACGGTATTCAAAGCTCAAACAATCAATAACTACGGTAAAGTAGGGTAGTTAAATAATATAAGTGACATCTTAGTATAAAGTAATTACTGATTTTTACTATCCCTTCACTTATGTTTCAGTTCATGACGGAATCCCTGTCGGATCAGGAGTACGGTTTTTTACGCTTGAGCGAACAGTATTGGAAATTAATAGCATTTACCGACAGAATTTGTGGTAGTTGTGTTTTGGCAGTTAAAATGTGTGTGTAAGTGCAATTAAAGGAACTCCTCTGGTGAATAGATGCTGTACAAGTGAGACACGTAAGTTATTATTGTCAATCTTATTTTTTATATATACCTTGTTTTAGCGTACCAAATGCTAACGTCACCCCTTGTAATTCCGGCAGACTAATGACCATTCATTTACTCTGAATAATAACCATTAGTTAATATCGATGTACCAATGTTCTATTCAACATACTATAGTGTATTAGCTAGCGACACATGGCATCCTGCAATTGTTATGCATTAATAACTATTTCCAACAATATCATAGTAATTTACCTGAACCTTATTGTATCTATAATTCATAATTAATTAAATAATTTAGTTGTTCGTCATATCAACTTGGCAACAATAATTTAACTTTGTTAGTTCGTAATCTGATTTCCAATTAATTTTGTATAAGATTATGAGGACGCGAAATTGTGATGGTATTCGTTAAAATAATTCTTTGTACAACGTTACGCAGTCCGAATAAAGCGAGTGTATTAGTTTTTTGACCATTCCACAAGCCCTACAAATTATTACATATATATATTGTGAGCTACTTTGCTCAACATCGCACACAACATATTTTATATTTTATCATATTATTAACAGCAATACATCAAAAGCCTTAGAGGTAATTTATTAAAGACTTACAGACTTTGTTTCAGAGATTCACTTTTAAAGGGCTTTTCCTCCAGCATAACTCACTTGTTCTAAACTGTACACTAATTGTCTACAGAGACAGTCCTCTCCTTTTTATCCTAAATTTATAGTATATGCATCTCATTCAAAGACGGAAGCGGAAACGGCCTTGGTTGCCGACAACCGATAATAGTACTTTAGTTGGCTAAACTAAAGTACTTTTATATTAGTCAGTCCATTAACTTTATAGATTATAATATTTTAAACTAAATTGGCATTTAGTAGGACCGACTGTCGCTAACAATATATTAATATAAGTATTTTTATACAAATTTTCATACTACTAATTTTACCATATGGCTATTGTCGTATTATGTCGTATTTATGAACCAACTTCAAAATGTTTAATTGTCTGTATGTTTTTTATAGTGTGTGACCTCATAACTTTAGACTGGATGAACCAATTTGTATGATTTTTGTTGGTCTAATTATGACACTGGCTCAATATCACGCTTGCCGATATCAATGATTATTTTTTTTATAGAAAGGATGTATTTCAAGCGTGTCAGCTACTGCAAGTTGTAAGGTCGTGGGTTCGAATACACCATTTGTCTATCGCTGTGAACCATCTCCTAACACAGGTCTAAGCTTATTTGGAATCGTTAACAAGAATGTGTTAGCGACAGTTGGTCCTACTGAACTAAAGTACTATTACCGGTTGTCGGCAACCAAGGCCGTTTCCGCTTCCGTCTTTGAAAGAGATGCATACACTAGAAATTTAGGATAAAAAGGAGAGTACTCTCTCTGTAGACAATTAGTGTACAGTTTAGATCAAGTGAGTTATGCTGGAGGAAAAGCCCTTTAAATGTGAATCTCTGAAACAAAGTCGCTAAGTCTTTAATAAATTGCCTCTAAGGCTCTTGATGTATTGCTGTTAATAATTTGATAAAATATAAAATATGTTGTATGCGACGTTGAGCAAAGTAGCTCACAAATGTTAGTATTATTTTTAAAAATAAACATTGCTAGCTTTCTTTTAAGAAATCAAGGGTAGTTTGACGAGAGTTTGGTTAGTTTCTGTTCTGTTCTTATTGCATAATATTCCTACGATAATGCGGAAATAGAAAGAGGACATTCGCACGTAATAGCGTTTAACGTTTGATTCGATTTCAAGTCGGTTTTTATTTTTACTCGTAAATATACTTGTAAGTCGTGATTTATTTTTGTTAAGAGGAGAGATGAATGTCGTTAGAAGTTAACCTTTCTTACACCGTTACGCATAAATTGTATCTAACAATAATAAAACAGGGGATAACGCTTATATTATCTCACAGATCCCAGAAACATTGCCCATGTATCCGAAAACGATATCCCTTGCCCACGAGAGCTTTATATAACTTATTCATTCGACCAAAAAGTAACGCTTGAATGCTTAGATATAAGCGGTTTCTTTTACGTAAGAAAGAATACAGAGCACGGGAGGGAAATTGTTAAATTACCTTTATTACTGGACGACAAGTAAAAAGGTGTAGTGATAAAAACACTGAGGCGACTAGAAAGAGCCTTTGGGTTAGTCCAGTACGCCGCACCGTAATTATACCTTGGCTATCGCTTTTTAGCCGTGGTAGCTCGGTGTCCGGGCGGTTGGCTCAAGTTAGTTACCCTAGTAACCCGAGTTTGATCCCCGATGCCGGCACCAAAAATTTTGTTGTTGCAATTTTATGTGTTGATTTACCACGCGCTCGGCGGTGAAGGAAAACATCGCGAGGAAACCTACATGTTTATTCTTATTAGTTGATACAAATATTTTTTAAATATTTGTTTATTTATTTACTTATAAACTTGAGAAGTACTTCCTTAATGTGGACTTGCTTGCATTGTCTTCTTCCAAATTTAGAAAGCGCATAGAAGACAGCTTAGTTGCTAAGGATTTATTAGCTTAACTTAATTTTTGTAAATTAACTTTTTCTATATATCTATTTTACTATAGATATTTTTTTATTATATGTATACAAATTGTCACACGTATGTGCATGTTGAAACCATTGTAAGAATAACTTGTGGACTGCGTCATTGGTAATGTAGCTACGTATTTCATTTGTATTAAGTCTTATTATATTATATAATACATAAAAATGAAATTATATTTATATAAATTCATTTGCTTATTATCCCAAATAAAGACTAAAACCTCAAACATTTCTTACTTTCTACCGTAGGTGGAACGCAAGTCAGAAGCTTAGCTAGTAAGACAAAATATCGTAAAAATAATAAATCCCGATTACTTAGTTGATTTCTTTGTTTTAAGAATAAACAGTATTTGATTTTGTGAGCGGAAAATTATCCTTTGAAAGAAAATTTTTCTCTCACTCTTTCACAAAAAAATAACAAGCTTCAATCTGAAAAGTCTGAATTAAAATGAGAGCAAACCGCACTTAATGACGGCCCGGAAGCGATGCTTTATAACAAGAGAACTTACACAAACGGGCGTTTAGACGCCGAGTCTTAACAATGCCGCATAGTCAGCACAATTACTATTTTGATCGGTCCCTCATTTCCGAGGATCTTGGTCACTAGAACTCTTTAGATGGACAATCTGCTTCCATCGACTCGGCCTCCAGCCCTGAGCCGATCTGGTAGAGATTAACAGAGGAGGTGGCGCCTTCCACCTTTCAAATCGCTAACGAACTTTGACATCATGCTACTGCGGTGATAAGAATCAGCGACATTATCAGATCAACTTCATACTTTTGTTTGTCATTCATAAAAATAGTTATTTAAAACGATCGAAGAAACTATTGTTGTTAGTCGTATAAAGCGTCAATAGCCTAATGGTTTAGGGTACGGCCTGCGAATCGTAAGGTCGTGGGTTCGAATCCACCATTCGACTATTGCCGTGAACCATGCCCTAGCACAAGCTTAAGCTTAGTTGGAATGGTTAACAAGATTGTTAGTAATATTTCAGGAAAAAAAAAAGAAATATTGCTAGCTTTCTTTTCATCAAAAAAAATATTTAAAGGTATATTAAAATAGTATTACTGTATTTAAAAGCGTCAAAAGTCTAATGACTTAGGGTACGGTCCACGAATCGTAAGCTCGTAGGTTCGACGTGAATCGTCTTCTAGCACAAGCTTAAGCTTAGTTGGAATGCTTATAAATAAATAAATAACTCTTTATTTGCAAGAATATGGTTTACAATGAGATATTCATATAGTTAGAGTTTCACATATTCTGCTTAAAAGCGTGCAAATCTTATTTTTAGTACCTAACGTTACAATTTACTATTGCCATTATATGGACACAAGCTCGTTTTAGACATACTACAACAATAGCAAAATTTAATTTATATAAAATATATTATTTTTATTTTCCATTTAAGTAATCATTTATATTATAATACATTTTGAGATAAGCCAGGTATATACTTCGGTTTAGAAATTCTTTTCCCGTTAGATCTATAATGTGCTTTGGAAGTCTATTAAATGTTGACACTTGACAAGAATGTTAGTAATATTTCTGAAAAAAAAATTGTTTGCTTTCTTTTAAAAAGAAAAAAATATTAGATGAATATTAACATATGGAATTTCATCTGGAATTTTCTATATTTAGAAAAAAATATTAGTCGACATAAAAAGACCATTGCGTTTTACGGTTACGGTTCGCAAGCGTTACTAATGACGAGACCATATTGTAGTGACTTCAACGCTATAACTTGACAACTTAAATGACAGCACCACTTGCCGTTACGCCGTACTATTATATACGTTGGATACAAAAAGTTATCGATAAAACAGTTTTTACAATTCGTTTAATAAAAAACCAAACCGACTTCAAATCGAACCAATTGTCATACGCTACTTTTGTATTTTCGAAATATCATAGAATTAATCAGAACCTTTAAATTTAACCAAACTCTCATGAAACTACTCATAAATAAATTTCCAATAAGAAATGTATCACCGAAATGGGTTGGGGTGATATTGCAAAATTCGTTCATTTATCGCGCATTATGTATTAATGCATATTTAAGACTTTTATGGTAAAAAACGAATATGGTTTAGAAAAATATGTATTATATATACACAAAATATAATATACTAGCGTACCCAGCCCGAATCGACGGTTACATCATCATAGTAAATAAAAGCTATTCAAAACGAGAAGTGCTCCGAACGTCACCAAACTTTACACGATTACTCGCCAGGTCAATCTGAAGATTCCCTAAAAGTTTCATTGGAATCGGTCTAGCCGTTCCAGAGCCTATTTGGAACATACTCACACAATTTCTCTTTAATATATTAGATTCATGATTATTCAACTGTAACTCTTTCTCAATTTCCCTTCACCTTGCCCGATCACAATTTTCGTAACGCATTCGCCAGCTTACTCCCAAAGTTAAAAGTACAACGGGTGCCTGATCGCATTTTAAGGTGCGACTGTAAGGTTAAAAAGTGAAAGTTTATTTTTTAATCCAATAGTGAAGTAGTCAAGTTATAGAATAGTGAGATAGTGAAATAAAAGATGTCATTGGTCAAAATAAAACTACGTCAATGTTATCAAATGTAGATACTTACTCAGCGTCGGGAAATGGACATCCGTTTTTGTCACCAACGATAAAATATATTGTTGAAAAGAATTTCTCCAATGGACGTCAGTAAAGATGATAGAAGACTAAGTGCCTCGTCTACTTATCACACTTAATTTTACCCTTAAGTAGATAGGCAGAAGCAGTACTATTAATTCCCGAAGTGGCATATAATAGTTAGTTTAGCTTAGATTGTCCCAATAGATTTTTGTTAGTAAAATAGCTACCGACCGAGTCGTGGTTCGGCCCTCTCCGGCGCCATCGGTACGGACTGCTAACGCGTAATAATGGAAGCCGTCCCAGCCGAGGTTACCCTTGTGTCGAGTTACCACCTATTAGAGGTTCAGGCTAAGCGACCTAAGAGCTATGCCACCTCTCAACCCGGTGAAGCAGTAAAGGCCAGCTTCTCGGTACCAACTGTGTTAGTTCGTCCGAAAAAAAAGCAGTAGTGTTAGGAAAAATTATGTATTCAAATTATCACGCATTCAATATGACTTTAGTTCACTGTTAGTATAGCGTAAGCAAAGCATAAGTATTTTTAACACAAATAAGAATGCTAGCGACATTCTTAACTCAGATGCATCATGTATACTTTTTAGAGTAATAAAAAATTTATCCATCTATTTAAGCGAACGAAGAGATGACCAAGAGACAATTATATCGTCTTGGAAATTTAAAATTAAGAAAAATAAAGTTTTGCAAACAACCGTCATTAAACAATTAGTGAAACAATTACTCCAACACGAATTGAAATGAAATTGTAATTTGAAATAACTTCCCAGCAGCGGCGTGGAATACAAATTATAGATTTTTCTTTCTCCCCACTCTGCTGTACCGCTTCGTAATTTGCGTTACTGTTTCCAAGTGGGGACGATTTGAAACTGTCATCTTTATACGGAAATAAATTAGTGACCAAATTTTTATTGGTCACCAAAAAAAAATTAAGAAAGAAATGTGCTGAGTTATGTACTATTCGACCTGTGTTTCACCAATATATATATACACTTATACACACACACATTTATATATATACATATATATACACCGGGAGTGTTTTAGTGATTAAGAATCACTTATCATCTCACCTTCTCTTGTTGAAATTTTCCCGCCCGTGGACAAGAAAAGAAAAGGTTATTTTCATTAGCTGACAGAGGTGTTTTAGGGAATGTTAATATTTTTTTTATAAATATTACCAACATTCATATAAACTACGCTAAATAAACTGCTATCTATATTAACAAAGAATGAAATAGAAATAGATAACTATTTATTAAAGCATTGGTTACATGATATGCATTTGACTAATTGAAGCCAGACACGAGTATGTATGCAGTTTGCAAACATTCTAGCCCACAATATTTGTAAACAATTGCTCCCAAAGTAAGCAGGAGCTTATGTCTTGGGAGCCGGAGTTGCATTATCTTAATTGCAGACACAGTGTTATTTGTGCTGTTTTATTATAATATAGATACAGTAATTTTTAAGTGTGTGTGATGTGTATTCATACGAAACGTGTCTATGTGTGTGTTGTTGAAGTAAAATCGCTCTGTCACGCTCGCCTTACTTGGAAAGTAAGCTGGTCAATGCGTTACAAAAAGTGTGGTCCGGCGAGGTGAAGAAAATCGAGAGGGAGATATAAGTTAGTGGAGATAGAAAGACACAGTGTTACGTGCAGGATATGACTGTAGGGACGAGAAAGAGGTGCGAGGACTCATTTTCTTTCTCTCGTAGCCAATGACTTTTCGTATTATTTAAGGCACTTGTCTGTAGAAGCAAGAGAGAGCAGTGCGCGCGCACATTTTCTTTCTCACTTGAACAATCGTGTATATATGTAAAGTAAGGATATATAATCTAATGTAGTTCTGGGCTCTCAAAAATAAGACTACGGTATCCCCTGCCTGTGGTAGAAGGCGACTAAAAGGGGCCTCGGGTTCACTGGGCGAAACTGGGCGACAAGGGTGAAAATTTTTTTAAGTTTTTGAAGTATTTGGTTTCATAACTGCCCTTAAAATTCAGCTTGTGCACAAAATTACGACACGAACAAAATTTACACACAGTTTTCAGTGTTATAAAAAATTCTATTTAGAAAATATATTTCGAATCTTATTCGCCGTGTAACCGCATAACTTTTCCTGCACATTTTACATTCTAATCTTAAAATACTTCCAAGGAAAATTCTGAGCAAAATGAAAACCTTTTGACGATAAAACGAGCGGAAATCAATCTATGATTGTATTTGAACGCCAGTAGTCACAGGAAGTCAGCAAGGACTTGTAGCGAGTCTTGAGTAACCGCGACGTAGCTACAGCGATTTACACTGATCTACCAAGGCCATTTTTAACTGACTACAAAAAAGGAGAAGGTTCTCAATTTGTCTGTATGTTTTTCTGTTTGTTACGTCATAACTTTCGCCTGCGTGAACTGATTTGGATGATTCTTTGAAAGCTGGGCTGAACTTCCCGTGTGATCCTATTTCAATTTGGTCCTGTTTTGACATTAGCATCTGTGTACGCCATGTAGAGCCGTGGTAGCTCAGTAGAGCCGCGGTAGCTCAGTGTCTGGGCGATTGCCTCAAGTTGCACAGTGCGCAACCAGTGTTCGATCCCGGTTCGATGCCGGCACCAATAAGTTTGTTGTAGCAATTTTATGTGCGGATTTACCACACGCTCGGGGGGTGAAGGTAAACTTCGTGAGGAAACCTACATGTCTTAGAATTTTTTTCTAAGGCATGTGAAGTCCGCTAATCCGCACTAGGGCCGCGTGGCAGACTACGCCCTTATGCTCTCTTTAAAGAGAAGGTCTGCGCTCAGCAGTGGGACATATATATTAATATATAATGGCTGTAACTTTTATGTACGCCACAATTAGACGAATAACTCAATATCAGGCTAACCGATTTCGATAATTATTTTTTTAATGGAAAGGACGTACTTCAAGAGTAGTTTGATGAGTTTTGGTTAGGTTCTGATTAATTCTATTGCGTAATATTCCTATTTTAATTCGGAAATACAAAGAGAGCGTTTAACGGTTTTGTTTTACTTGTATTAGCATTGTAATATACTAGTATTAGCTCAGTATATTTCTGATTAATTTCAGTAATAGTTCTATTATTATAGTGGTATGAAATATAGATCTACATACATATTATTTTTGGCAAAAGAAAGACTTTTTCTTTCTCCCTCGGAGGGGTGAGCAGATTTCTATTAACACCATTGGCTTACTGTTATTAGAAAAAGAAGAAGGAAAAAAAAGAAAAAACAAATTTGCAGACTACGCGGTATACATAGATTTGTGCATTGAAATGTAGCCGTTGGGAGATTATTATGATGAAAGCATATCTAAGTGTTGCACTTATTGTACCACGGAGAACTTAATCCATTAAGTCACTCAGGTGAATGTCTTCGCTTGGGGTCACACCGCTGCAACTGCTGCAATATTCAACAGTTGCCCCACAGAACAAACACAGCTTCTAACACTATGAATTATTAATAAGGGTTTGCCGCTCCAATGCTCACTGGCTCCCCCAAGCTGCTGGATAGACCCAGACAATTCACTTAGAGAATTCATATATAGTAAAGACTGGGTTGTATTTTTTATAATACAGTGACTAAGAGATTCGTTGACCCTCATGAGGTTTACTTGTAATTTTCTAGTACAACACAACGTCATAAATTTTCCATTTAAGCAATAATAATTTATTAACATCAAACTCAACTTATTGATGTATACATTTTTTTTTATTTGTTTCCTAGTTAGAAATTTTACCTTATATTTGTTTGGAAAATACCTAATTCAGATAGATAAATTATTTCTTGCACCAAAATACATTTACAAAGGCGAACTTAATGATATTTAGCATTTTCTTACCTCTAACCTTTGGTGGTTAAGAGAAGCCTAAGCATTGTCCCGCTATAATAACGTTTAAGAATCTTATATATATATATATATATAAATATATATATGTAAATGTATATATATATATATATATACAACGTTTATTACAAGCTTACACATAACTTTCCCGCCTATGAGTGATTAATTTCTTAAGTTAATGTTACAGTCTTAGTCAGTGGGACAAATATAAATGTCCCACTGCTGGGCACAGATCTTCTCTGTAAAGAGAGTATAATGACGTAGTCCGCTATGCGGCCCTAGTACGGATTGGCAGACTTCACATCTCTTAGAAAAAAATTCTAGGACATGTAGGTTTCCTCACGATGTCCTCCTTCACCGACGAGCGCGTGGTAAAACAGCAAAAAAATTGCAACAAAAATTTTTTTGGTGCCGGCACCGGCGGTCGAACTCGGGTTGCTAGCGTACTATGCAACTAGAGGCGAACGCACGGACACTTCTCTTCTCATTTAACAATAACTTTTTTAGGCTTTGTTTTACGGACACCTTAACATCACGACAACTTAAATAATATGTTGTATTATTTTACTAAATTATGTCTGTCTATTTATATCAAAATGCTCAAACTTTCAGCTGTATAGGATTTATTACACTGTGTCCGGTATCTTACGGAAAGGATCATTGATACAACTATTTTTGTACAAAATACTAACATATATAGAAGCACCTTGTTTTGTGTCAAATCAAATTGCTGTTCTCATGCAACTATGGCGTGGAAACAAAGATTTTGCTAGCCGACTTGAATACAGCTTAATTTAGCTTAAATCATCACCATGTCAAAAGATGATAAATAACGAAAATAACGATAGACGCGATAAAGTACCTTATTCGCAACTCACTCTACTAAATGAGGGTATACCATTCAATTTCCTCTGAAATAAGGCTTTCACAAGAAATTGCGTGTAAGGCGGGATATTTCACCTGAAACTATGAGACGTGAATAGGGGCTTTATTAATTAATCTCCCGTGAACGCACACAATGACCTTTAGTTATTTTGATCCAAATATTCACGTTGAAATTGGGTCTTATAACTTTAGTTATGCTACTATAATATCTCGTAAATGTTAGCTATCATCAGTGTAGAATGTAGCAAACTAAACATTACCTTTGTTAACTTAAGTCTTTTAAAACTTTAGTGGAGTCGTCAGTCTGCTATTGTAATTGAATTTTCATTAAAAAAATCGAATTTCAAAACGTCAATAGCCTAATGGTTTAGGGTACGGTCTGCGAATCGTAAGGTCGTGGGACCGAAGCCACTATTCGACTATTGTCGTGAACCATCTCCTAGCACAAGCATAAGCTTAGTTGGAATGGTTAACAAGAATGTTAGTAATATATCTGGAAAAAAACAATTGAAAATGATTGATAAGTTGTTTGAATTGTAACGATTTGCGCGGTCTTTGAGCTTCGAAATCTCTCTGGTGAATAGTCAGCCATAAAAGATAGACTCTGGTGACAACTTAAGGTCGTAATTTTAACCGACTTAAAAAGCATTGATAACCATCAATTCTTATTATAGCATTCATAAGAACGTTCTCTGCAGTTCTGGGTTCGTAGAATGAGGCTATGATTTCCCTTGCCTGTCTGTCTGTGCGATAAGGCCTTTGACGTTCGCTGCAGTGGACGAAGTGGGAAGAAGGCGACATCATATGGCCCGTGCCGAGTTGCACTGTGATGGTGCTGGGGGAGGGATTAACCTCCACGGGATGTGCTATTCAGTGTAGTTCAAAGGCGGAGAGATTCACTGAAGATCCCAGAGCTCACCATGCACCAGGGAATTGTTAGCGGGGGTTTCAGTGAGTAAGAACCTCACATAACCCCTCAGTCTCCCTCCAGATAGCGGGGAATCTTGTTAAAGATTTCTTCACCGTTAACAAAAAAAAACTAAGCAAGTATATCATGAAGACAACGAGCACGAATTTGTGAAAAACAGTGTACATTAAATAAATTTAAAACTAGAAAAAGCAAAAATAAAGGGTCGGTTAAGAAGTTTAAATATCTCGAAAGATAAAGACGAACGAAAGAAATAATTGTGCATGACAGATAATTAAATATCCTTAAAATAAAATAAAATATTTTTAATTTTTTTTTTTTTTTTTTTTTTATAAATATATTACATTAAAAAAACATAAACTTAAGCGAAAAAGGATATCCTACGTAAACTTGGATAGTAGAGTGTTTTTAAATATTATTTTTATTTAAACTTTCAAAGTTTCTTAATCGTTCCTTTATTTCGGACCCTTAGTTTTGCTCACGGCTATAGTTTTAAAAACACGATAAAATACTTCTTGTAAACATAGCGCCTAGAACGCTCGTCTGAATCAACGTTTCGGTAAGTCACTTTGTGCGAAGTTAACTATTCTTAAGTATCATCTTACGGACATAATCCTCGCACCGGCAAGATTACCGGCCCTTTAGCTCCACCGTTTTTAGTCGAGGAAAGATACCGCTCCTACTTTCAAGGACGCTTGCAAAAGAGTTAATTAAACCCATTGACTCGGATCTTTAGACAGTTTTCTTGATTACCATCGAGCGGAGTTCTGCAATGTAGAAAAATTCTTCATCCCTTAAAGGTACGGTCTTTAATAACGATGCTAAGAGCTGGAGTAATATAAAAAAACTCTGATGGCAACGGCCGCATCAAAAGAGAACATTATAGACTACAATCTAAAAATGGCCATAAGAAACAGGGACGCAGCCATCGCGGAGAAACTTATAACAACGTAAACCAGAGCATTCTATAACACCACCTTTAAAAATGAGTCATTATAATAAAAAAAATGTAGTAACTATAGAGGTAACACCCTTATTAAAAAAAAACCAAAGCAACCAATTCAAGAATATTACAAAAGAGCACGGACATAAATAAGTCTATGGTTGCGCTTTATTGAAAAAAAAATCTCTACTTACCATTATCGTTGTATTTGTAGAGTTTTTTAAACCTAAAAATAAATGGGAGTTTTTTTTTGAGAGGAGGAAAGAATTTTACAATTCACTTAGAAGTCTAAAATATTTTTTTTTATCTATTACAAATTCAGTGTAACCATAAAAACTAAACAAATTGGCAATGAATGCAGGCAGTTGTGAACAATCTCGTTCAACTACAATCACTAAGCGCAACAGGATATCGCACAAAACAGTACTATGGGTAAACAAATTTATTTTTTTATTTATTTCATTAGCAGATATTATTTGAGGAGATTTTTAAAAATGTGAATTGATTTTGATTCGATTATATTTTTTGATAAATTATAATAATATAATAAAATCTTTATTTAAGACCCTCCAATCAAATTTGACGTTTGGCTTTCAATTTTAACTTAGTTGACGTTCCACGACTGTACCGTTTTTCACGTAACTTTCTACCACGCACTGTCAACTTGTGGAATCAACTGTCACCAGCGATTTTTCCGAACGTTTACGATTTGGGAACCTTCAGGAAACGAGTCTACTCCTATCTCAAAGGCGGGAAACGCACCTGCAGCTCATCTGGTGCTGTGGATGTTCATGGGCGATGGTGATCTCTTAAGATCAGATGAAATGTTAGCTCGTTTGCCGCTTTTCATATAAAAAAAAAATAATAATATAAAGTTGTTGTATTCAGTTATATGTGGATCTGCATGTGCTGTGTATTTGTTTGTGTACGTGTGTGTGTTTGTGTGGGCGTGGTGTCAGCACCAATAAATTTGTTGTACACACAATTTTGTTGAAGGAAAACATCTTTAAGAAACCTAAATGTCTTAAAAAAAATTCTAGCACATGTGTAGTCTGCCAATCCGCACTAGGGCCACGTACAAACTATGCCCTTATACTCTTAGAAATGACCTATGCCTAGCAGTCGGACATATGTAAAGGTTGTTACTTTGACTTTTAACTTTAAGCTTGGTAAATGTGCACAGTAAAAGGTGGCTTTGTCTACCTTGATAGTGTTGAAAGGCCGTGAAAGCTATTTTTAATACATAAAATACTAAATAAGCTCCCGTATTTTTTTATATGTATTTTGATTTTTTTTTTATATTACGATGGCGTCGTAAATTGGCACGACGCTTGGACCTCAAACTTCTAAGTTCCTCTCCTGAATATGAGTATCTATTTATTATTATATATAATTATTATGTTTATATGTTTAATTTATTTGTAAGTATGCATGTATTTATTATAGTTTTCTTTTATTTATTATTTTCTCATATAGCTTGCACCCGTTACTTTGTCTCTTCACAACCCCAAGGTAGACTGGCAGAGAATGCCTACTGGCATTAAGTCCGCCTATTTGTGCCTTTATTTTTGTATTGTGTGCAAATAAAGAATAAATAAATAAATAAATAAATATGGGACCTATAAAACATTAAAACGTCGAGAATTAATTTGTTTTCCTTACCAAGAAATTGCTTGACCATAATCTAGCCAAATGCAATCCAGTATCCAATGATACGGCACCTATTAACCCTACTCAGAAAACAACTCTCATCGTAATCGGAGAGAAAGACAGACGCGAGAAGAGTACTCGAGTCCTTTGATATTCGAAAAACAAGACAATAAAATCCTTAAAAATAGTAGTCGTTTGTACTTTTGAAATAAAACCGTTCGTTAAACAACAAATGGTTATTTTATCCAACAATATGTTTCGGATATTTAGAATGTTGCTTCAAAAGCTAATGTAAACTTTCCTTACTACACAAAAAGCAAATTATAGTTCGATAGAAGAAAATTCGCCATCCAAAAAAGGCCCAATTCTCGTTCAAGGGTCAAACACATCCGTAATGGTAATGTTGGGATGAATTAGCTTTTGGGACCGCTATTAAGGGGTAGCCAGGAATCTGTTGTATATTGTATTCTTTACAAAAAGTTTCGTTTACGTTAACGTTACGTTCTTCGTTACCCTTCTATACTATTATTATAACTTTCTATAATAATAATAATACTTGAACAGACATAATCTCGTAGCCAGAATTATTCACCAGCAAATTGCTCTTCGATATGGTCTTGTGGAGTCCGAGGTGCCGTACTATAAATACAATTCGATAGTTATTTATTTATAATTTATTCAGGCGTTTGGTACGCCGGTTTGTCTGTGTATACGATGTTGTTAAGTTAATTGGGCCCTTCCGTAAAATAACCGCAGACATTTTCTTCTCCTGGAATCGCATCTGTTGCAATCTTCCTCTTTTACTCGTATAACGTACCGGAGTAAAATACGATGAACTTGAGAGATGTGAACTAATGTAACCACGACCAGAATGTATCTTTAGGATATTTCACAATTTAGATGGACTGTTCACAGTACGATTTCAAATCAAATCACTAAAACCCCCACCATGTGGTGAGGGGTTCCGGGATCGACGTGAACCTAGTACAAGCTTAAGCTTACTTCAAATGGATTACAAGAATGTTAGTAATATTTCTGAAAAAAAAAGAAATAATGTTAGCATTCTTTAAAAGAAAAGTTAACGAGTAACGGCAAAGGGTACAATTTTACGGTTTAAAGCAAAGTTATTTCTAAGGACGTTATTATAGTTCGAAGCAGAGCAGCATGTATAATACGAGTATGTATGTAGCGTTGTTCCTTTGTCTTCAACACACGTAACTTAACTGAATATCAAGGAAGATAGATCGATTTTCTTTCGACGCGTTATTGGTGTCATGCATTCTGGAATTATGCTTAATCGTCTGGTGACTTAGTGTCTTGTGAATATTCAATTGCAGCCGAAGAAAATATTCTTGTTTTCTTTTATTAAGAAGGGAGCATAGAGAATGCGGTTTATCTGGTTTTAGATTATAATATTATTCTCTTAAAAAACTCCAGTCCGCGGCCGATGCCTTATGGGATTGGTTTCGGAAATGGAGAATAGAAATCAAACCGGTTAAGAGCGCAGCCATGTACTTCACGAGGCGTCTTCAGTCTCCACCTCGTTGCGTCCAACTTCTAGGTACCCCTATTCCATGGGCTACACAAACCAAATACCTAGGTATCGTATTTGATTCCAAACTTAGCTTCGGCCCTCACGTAGATCAGGTTAGGAACCGGGCGGCCAACGTTTTGAGTCGCCTATTTCAACTCATTACAACACTACAAAGCAAAGTATACGTCCCGTTATGAAGTACTCGAGCCCATAGGCATATCCATTAGTGACAAGTAATTCAAAATCATTTTCTGCTACGAGCGCAATGCTTACGCGTAACATAGTAACCGACCTAGGCTAAGAGCTATGCACCTCGCAATCCGGTGAAGCAGTCAAGGCCACCTTCTCTGGCCAATCTGTGTAGTTCGTCTTATCGATATTATTATACGTATTTTATCATAGTATCTACGAAGGCTGCTCGCATACCGTTGCTCGACTTTACTTCAATATTCTGCGTGATTGTACAGCTGTAGATGTTCTACTGGTACTACGGTTAATTTGTAATTGAATGTAATATACGTGTACTTAAAATTTATTTTAAACATATTGCCAGAGATTTTTTCGGAGAATACTCTTATTTAAATAAACATGAACAGTAAAACGTTAGCTAAAATATACATTTTCATTCCATGCGAGTTTTATACGCATAATATTCACGTTGTTACGCTAACCTATGTTAGCGTAGTGGTTAAGATACGGTCAGCGAAACGTAAACTCGAACCCACTAGTCGACTTTAGCTTAATTGGAATGGGTTAACAAGAATGAATCCCGTAGTACTGGGCTCGTAGAAAAACGGTACGGTATCCCTTGCCTGTCGTAGAAGGCGACTAAAAGGGGCCTTGGGTTCACGGGCGACAAGGATGGTGGCCCTTGTTGTTCGCTACAGTACACACGGGACGAAGGCGACATCGGTGGTTCGGTGGACCCGTATCGTCTTGCACTATGAGTGAGTAACGTCCCAAGGGACGTTCTTAAGAACAACAGGTTGTACACTCACGATGTTTTCCTTCACCACCGAGCGCGTATTTCACCAGCACTTAAAGTAGCAACAATTAATTTAGGCACCAGAGATCGAAATCAGGCTACTGCAACTATGAATGCAACTTGTGTCGATCAGCAGGATTAATACTTATTACCATGCTTGCAAGGCCTGTTGTCAGAGTTAGAGGAAGATTTTTGCCATCGATAAGACGAAGAACATTTGCTATGGTAAGTTCCATTAGCGGCTCTTGAATAAATAAATGTAAAATTCAAATTAACGTTCAAGCTGCGTTTAAGAGGAACTCTTCTGAGTTGTAAAGTAGAATTTTATCTGGTTTTAGATTATAATATTATTCTCTTAAAACTACAGTCCGCGGCCGATGCCTATGGGATTGGTTTCGGAAATGGAGAATAGAAATCAAACCGGTTAAGAGCGCATTACGTAATTTCACGAGGCGTCTTCAGTCTCCACCGTTTCGTCCAACTTCTAGGTACCCCTATTCCATTGGCTACACAAACCAAATACCTAGGTATCGTATTTGATTCCAAACTTAGCTTCGGCCCTCACGTGGATCAGGTTAGGAACCGGGCGGCCAACGTTTTGAGTCGCCTATATCAACTCATTAATAAGAAAAGTAAAATTTCCCTTCGTGATTAGGTGACACTTTACAAAGCAAAGTATACGTCCCGGTATGAAGTACGCGAGACCATAGGCATATCCATTAGTGACAAGTAATTCAAAATCATTTTCTGCTACGAGCGGAATGCTTACGCGTAACATAGTAACTGACCTAGGCTAAGAACTATGCCACCTCGCAATCCGGTGAAGGAGTCAAGGCCACCTCTCTGGCCAATCTGTGTAGTTCGTCTTATCGATATTATTATATGCATTTTATCATAGTATCTACGAAGGCTGCTCGCAAACTGTAGTATATTAATAACACCTCCACTTTACTTCAATATTCTGCGAGAATGTACAGCTGTAGATGTTCTACTGGTGCTACGGTTAATTTGTAATTGTATGTAATATACGTGTACTTAAAATTTATTTTAAACATATTGCCAGAGATTTTTTCGGAGGAATACTCTTATTTAAATAAACATGAACAGTAAAACGTTAGCTAAAATATACATTTTCATTCCATGCGAGTTTTATACGCATAATATTCACGTTGTTACGCTAACCTATGTTAGCGTAGTGGTTAAGATACGGTCAGCGAAACGTAAACTCGAACCCACTAGTCGACTTTAGCTTAATTGGAATGGGTTAACAAGAATGAATCCCGTAGTACTGGGCTCGTAGAAAAACGGTACGGTATCCCTTGCCTGTCGTAGAAGGCGACTAAAAGGGGCCTTGGGTTCACGGGCGACAAGGATGGTGGCCCTTGTCGTTCGCTACAGTGGACACGGGACGAAGGCGACATCGGTGGTTCGGTGGACCCGTATCGTCTTGCACTATGAGTGAGTAACGTCCCAAGGGACGTTCTTAAGAACAACAGGTTGTACACTCACGATGTTTTCCTTCACCACCGAGCGCGTATTTCACCAGCACTTAAAGTAGCAACAATTAATTTAGGCACCAGAGATCGAAATCAGGCTACTGCAACTATGAATGCAACTTGTGTCGATCAGCAGGATTGATACTTATTACCATGCTTGCAAGGCCTGTTGTCAGAGTTAGAGGAAGATTTTTGCCATCGACAAAACGAAGAACATTTGCTATGGTAAGTTCCATTAGCGGCTCTTGAATAAATAAATGTAAAATTCAAATTAACTTTCAAGCTGCGTTTAAGAGGAACTCTTCTGAGTTGTAAAGTAGAATTTTCTATGCTTGTTAGAAAAAGTTTGCAGGAATTTCTTCAGAAATTGTACGAGCAGATAAATGTCCCGTCTTGGTAGAGAATATCAACGGCAAATTATGAGGAGAAAAAGCTACGGTGATTTGAATTTGATCTTAATGCAAAATGAACTTTTCTGACAAGTATTCAATATTTTTTGGTTTAAAATCAACCAATGAATTTAGTTTTACAATCGAAAGTCATCAGTTGTAATCCTAGAATAATTGAAATGTGTATTAATTTTAATAATTTTTATGCACAAATAAATTAAGAATAAACTTTCTTTAAATCAACTCAAGATATAATAATATATAATAAAAATATTTTTTATTCGGTAAAGAAAAAGCATACAGGTACAAATTAAGCTTGAGACAGGGGTAGCATCTGCGTGGACGGTTACTATGTTACGCGTAGGCATACCGATACGAAGGTGCAGCTAAAAATATAGCACACGTTTATTTGACTGCCTGAAAATTAAAGTTGTCAGTGTTCCAGCACGTTCATATATGTCGCAGCATACGACGTGTGAAAGGACGGAGTGAGTCTTCATAGTTGACATCAAATCAAAAGTTTAGTGATAAACCTTAATGTCGATAACCTTACAGATTATTCAGAGTAAAGAAAAAAATGTATAATAGTTTATGCGATAAATTGAGCTAACGTCTGTAAAAGTTTTAATGAGTTTCAACGAAACATATTTCGTACTCGTAAATAGTCTCTCTTTGTAGCCAAGAGAAATGTCAAAGCTTCTCTTTGAGAGAAATATTCTTTGACCTTCTTCGTTCGACAGTTTTACTTGGCTGTTAGCTGAAGTGTAACTGGAAATTGCCAATGAACGTCTTAGAATTTTATTTATACTGTTTGATTTTCCTGAATTATTTAACATTAATATATAGAGTATTTAGGTATGGCACGCATAAAAAATATTTTTTTTATATTAATTCATTATCTTTTCTATTTTTTTTGATGGCCAGTATTCTAAGAGCTAACAAATACCTAGCAGTATACATACCAATTAAATAATTGTTAAAAAAATATATATAACTGTGAACAAAAATAAAGGGACCGTTAATATAATAAATTGTAGTACTTAGTGTTCCCGATACTTTTTAAATAAAAATAAAATTTAAAGGCTAGGTGTCTTGTTGACGATTTCCTCTCGTCAACAAAAATAGGAGGATAGTTCCCTTATCGTCCGCTACAGTGAACGCGGGTAGAAGGCTCTCGTCGCCTTGCACTGCGAGGTTACTGGGGTAGGGATTAACCTCCCCCGGGACGTGCTTTTCAACATAGCGCAGAGGGGCTCCGGTGCGTTACACGAGATGAAAACCCCTCATCTGCACCGAAGTGCACAGAAGGCGAGGCATCTTTTTGAAGATTTCCGTCGTTAGGAAAAAAAGGAGGATAGTTCACGTTAATATTCTCTAATGGAGGATTCGAACCTGAGACCGTATGCGAAACCATTAGGCTATTGACGTCGCATTAACGACTCAACGATAGTATGTTCGAATTTCAGATGGTTTTAATCAATTTTACTGGGAAGTTTCCACGAATTTGCTGCATATTTTTCCCAGCACTGGAGTTTGCGGCGAACGAATTTATTCAATCTCCACTTTCGGCAGCTGCGATCGAGATTCCAGTGCGCGGTCGTGACGGAGAGATGAATGCTTGTTCCACGTTTATCGAGAAATTTAAATGAACAATTTTAAGTGTTATTTCCTCATGAACAGTTTTTCTATTTTCAACCAACAAAAAAGGAGAAGGTTCTCTATTCGTCTGTATGATTTTTTTATGTATGTTATAACCTCATAACTTTTGACTGGCTGGACCGATTTTGATGATTCATTTTTTTTTAAACCATATAAGTATTAAATTTGCATTAAGTATGTGCGTGACAAATGGGCGAATAAATCGATTACACGCCAACCGATTTCGATGATTGATTTTTTATTACAAGCAGAGGTTAAGTTCTGGTTAATTCTATTTCCTAGACTAGTAATAATTCTAAATAATGACTATTTGAATTCGATCTTTGTTTTTACTCGTAAATATACTTGTTCTTTTATTTGTTACATTTAACTGTAAAACTACAAAAGGTATTGATATACACAAGGCACAAGTACGGCCTCACATGGAATACTGTTCGCATCTCTGGGCCGGGGCTCCCCAATACCAACTTCTTCCGTTTGACCGTGTACAACGTAGAGCTGCTCGAATAGTCGACGATCAGGACTTTCCGATCGACTCGACCCTCTGAGTCTGCGAAGAGATGTCGGTTCTCTTTGCATCCTGTATCGCATTTACCATGGGGAGTGTTCTGAGGAATTGTTCGGAATCATCCCAGCTACCGATTTCCATTACCGCACATCTCGGCAGAATTCCAATTCCACCGCCACCATCTTGATGGTTGGCGTTCAACGACTGTACGTTTTTCGCGTAACTTTCTCCCACGCACTGTCAACTTGTGGAATCAACTGTCGCCAGCGGTGTTTCCGAACGTTTACGATTTAGGACCTTCAAGAAAGGAGGATAGTTCCCTTATCGTCCGCTACAGTGAACGCGGGTAGAAGGCTCTCGTCGCCTTGCACTGCGAGGTTACTGGGGTAGGGATTAACCTCCCCGGGACGTGCTTTTCAACATAGCGCAGAAGGGCTCCAGTGCGTTACACGAGATGAAAACCCCTCATCTGCACCGAAGTGCACAGAAGGCGATGCATCTTTTGAAGATTTCCGTCGTTAGGAAAAAAGGAGGATAGTTCCCTTATCGTCCGCTACAGTGAACGCGGGTAGAAGGCTCTCGTCGCCTTGCACTGCGAGGTTACTGGGGTAGGGATTAACCTCCCCGGGACGTGCTTTTCAACATAGCGCAGAAGGGCTCCAGTGCGTTACACGAGATGAAAACCCCTCATCTGCACCGAAGTGCACAGAAGGCGATGCATCTTTTGAAGATTTCCGTCGTTAGGAAAAAAGGAGGATAGTTCCCTTATCGTCCGCTACAGTGAACGCGGGTAGAAGGCTCTCGTCGCCTTGCACTGCGAGGTTACTGGGGTAGGGATTAACCTCCCCCGGGACGTGCTTTTCAACATAGCGCAGAAGGGCTCCAGTGCGTTACACGAGATGAAAACCCCTCATCTGCACCGAAGTGCACAGAAGGCGATGCATCTTTTTGAAGATTTCCGTCGTTAGGAAAAAAAGGAGGATAGTTCACGTTAATATTCTAATGGAGGATTCGAACCTGAGACCGTATGCGAAACCATTAGGCTATTGACGTCGCATTAACGACTCAACGATAGTATGTTCGAATTTCAGATGGTTTTAATCAATTTTACTGGGAAGTTTCCACGAATTTGCTGCATATTTTTCCCAGCAATGGAGTTTGCGGCGAACGAATTTATTCAATCTCCACTTTCGGCAGCTGCGATCGAGATTCCAGTGCGCGGTCGTGACGGAGAGATGAATGCTTGTTCCACGTTTATCGAGAAATTTAAATGAACAATTTTAAGTGTTATTTCCTCATGAACAGTTTTTCTATTTTCAACCAACAAAAAAGGAGAAGGTTCTCAATTCGTCTGTATGATTTTTTTATGTATGTTATAACCTCATAACTTTTGACTGGCTGGACCGATTTTGATGATTCATTTTTTTTTAAACCATATAAGTCTTAAATTTGCATTAAGTATGTGCGTGACAAATGGGCGAATAAATCGATTACACGCCAACCGATTTCGATGATTGATTTTTTATTACAAGCAAAGGTTAAGTTCTGGTTAATTCTATTTCCTAGACTAGTAATAATTCTAAATAATAACTATTTGAATTCGATCTTTGTTTTTACTCGTAAATATACTTGTTTTTTATTTGTTACAATTTACTGTAAAAACTACAAAAGGTATTGATATACTATTAATCTCTCTTCATCTCAACGTTCCTAATTCATAATTTTAAATTAAATTTATCTACTATACTTTATTCTTCATCTCGGTATTGTGTTTAAACACGTACTTAAAAGTTATAAATATTTATACAAATCATTTGATATTTTAAACATTTTAGTATTTTTTTATTTAAGCGGACTTTCTCGTATAATATTATTCTTTGGTTATTTTGTTTTGTATATGTATCTATTGAAATTTAATTTTGATTAGTATGAATTAATGGTTTATTATTATCTGATAAAATTAATTCAATAGGAATTGCCTGATTTATCTGTGCAAAATATAATTATGTGCAATTCAGGATGAAGTGACAGTACGAATAATTTTCAAGTTCTCGTGAAGTTGTTGAAAACATAGTGTGTAAAGTGGTTTTTGAAAATTAGTTAATCTTTAGCCACCCTCTTAACAAACACTGTTGTGAATTTGTTTCATTACCAACCATTTTCAATATTTTGGATCTTTAAGTCACAATCTTAATGAGGTAAATGTACACGAAACAATTTCGTCGGATAAAAAGTATTAGCTCGGATAATATGGTTCTTGGGGAATCAGATACGTGAGCGTTGTTCAAATTAGCACCGCGATTAGACGCCGGGAGTTTTCGCCTGATAATCTATATTTAGTGGCCATCAAGTCTGCGTGTGTCACGGTAATGAACCCTATTTGTACGCATTACAGGACGCTTTGCTAACTTTCTCCTGACCATATTCAATGCTTTATGTAGATTGGATTTTTATACGCGTTTTATAATTATCTATACCAATAAACGGGGAGACGTTTGCTTGTCAAATTTAACTGCAGGAGAGATAGACAAAGAATAAGAATAGAAAAGAAAAAGAAGAAAAGAGATTTTTAGAAAGAAGTTTCTTATGGAGCGGCACCCTAACCGGCAAAAAACGTGCGTAACGTTAAATAAAGCCGTAAGATTTTTAGTGTCAAATGGTTTAGATAGATGGCGCTTTTATTAATTATTTATTTTTATTTATATTAAGATAATTTTATAAATTAGTTTTCGTTTTATAATCGACAAAAAACATAATAAAAAATATATACCAGAATAATTATTTTCTTTACACCTCGAATAGAAATTGAATTTAATATTTTTATAATAAGACACTTCGTTCCTATCTGATACCCCAAGTCACCGTACTGGTTTTTTTATTACTCTGATATGATGGTTAGAGATGTTTGTTAGCGCAGATTATATTATTACAATTTCTTTAAAAGATACTTAAAGTAAAATTTAGTTTTCTAAATACTTTTGTTTTTTTTTTAATATTTACTGTTTGATGCCGGTGTCGTTGACGGAACCGACCGGCGAGTGAAGTTGTTTGTTAGTCGAGAGAAGGCCAGAAACATATTGGCTATTTCACTTTTTATAGTTAGGTTCTTTTAATTTATATTAAATATTCGATGCGATCATCGCATTTGTTAATAGAATCTACATTGGTCTTATAAGAAATCCGGCACTGAGCCAGACTTTGATCGATCGCTACTCGGGATCTTACGGATTTTGGTCATTGTGGAAATAAGTTTACGACGCGTTTACTTTATGAAAGGTCCCATTTCCCAGTTTTCTATTGTATTGTTATGGAAAAAATGTCTATATATGTTGATTCTGAGAATTTTTTCATCGAATTATTTACAATTTTTGTCATTGGTTAAAGTACAAAATATCAATATTTTTTTAACAAAATTCTACCATTCTACGCTAAAACAGATACCAAAACAAATGATAATAAATTAACTTCTTTCTTACCGTGAGTGGGGATTAAAAGCACGGACGATTTTCTCATTTCTGAAGTGTCAGTTCGTCCTCGTCGTTCTTAAGGAGTCGGTAAGAAGTATAGTAGTCTTGTATTACTTAGGTCTTGGATTGTAATAAACCTTAACCTTATAGTATCTTTAATTTTAAAATAATTTAGTTGATCCGTATTAACTTGGCGTTGTAAACAATAATTTAACTTTATTAGTTCGTAATCTAATTTCTATTAATTTTGTATACAGATTGTCAGATCGCGCAGTTGTGACGGTATTCGTTAAAATAATTCTTTGTACAACGTTACGCTGTCTCAATAAAGCGAGTGTATCATAGACATAGACATTTATTTATTGGCATCACAATACAAAAACACATCACAGACTGAATATAACACACATTAAAAAAGAATGAAAAATAGACAAAACACAGTTAAAGTTACACGGACAAATAATACAAAACATATGATGCCAATATCGGACACCGTCTCAGCATATGCTGTCACAAGGATGCGACAGCGCTGATTTTCAGCGGTGCCCGGGACTACCTAAAGACGTGCGCGCGCAATACTACTTTTATATGGAATATTATTATACAGACAGTAAGAGTATAATAAATATGATACATAAATAAAACAGTTATGAGATTAAAATATATTTTATACAATAAAATAATAGATGAAAAAAATATATATATAAATATTATTGAGTCAAAAATAAATAATATGATAATTAAATGTATAAAGTTTAAATTATATAAAATATTGGAAACAACAAGCCACCGATGTCGCGGGGATATTATCTTTTTGTATCTTTAACATCAGGTGTTTTAATATAATTTTTAAATGCGTTTACAGATTTACTGTCTCTTATGGGCGGTGGTAAATTATTCCAACACTTGGTGGCCAAGTATCTGAAACTGCCGCGGATCAGTTATTGAACTTGTTCATTATACATGACTTACAAGTTATTATACACTTTAAGCTTGAAACTCATTCAGTAAAACTTTCTTATTTATCAAACCAAGCAACAAATAACAAATAGACTATTAATGGAGATGAGAGTGTGTTAAACGCATTGTATTGTAAGTAATATTTATATTTTACCTTAATACTGTGCTTAATGTCCTGCTCTTCGGAATAATGTTAGTAAGAGACGTAAAAAGTTTAAACTGCACAACTCAGAGTCAACCGCCGCGATAATTTTTTTATACATTATTTGAATATCAGAGATGTGCTTCAATAAAATATATTAATCCGACATTCAGAGGGGATTAAAGCACTCATGCGTGTATACAGCCAGCCATGCATGAAGCCTGGATACCGTTGCAGTTTGATTTGTGCGAGCTGATTTATTAGTGAATCATGAATACGCTCCCAGCCACCGCTGTTGAAACTAGCAACACTCATTTGTGTATGCCGCTAGTGATTCTACGCGTAGCGTAAAACGTAATGGTGCTACGAATCATGAAAATTATATATCTACTACTTGAAACTACTAACAATCATTTACTTACACCGTTACTAATTCCACGCGTAGACATGCTACGAATCATGAAAATTTTATTTCTACCAGTTGAAACTACTGGCATTCATTTGTGTACGCCACTACTGGCTCTACGAGTAGAATGGTGCTACTAGCAGAAGCTGTTTCAGTGGCATTACCCAATGTGGTTTTTTTTAAAGCTAAAAAATTGTCATAATATTCACTATCATTGTTTTTAACCATTCCAAAACGAGCTACGGACCGGTTAACCTCAGTAGTCGAATGGTGGACTTGAACTTACGACCTCATATTTCGTAGATGACATCCAAAACCTTAAGTTATAAGCCATATGGCCTTAAATTGAACCTATACATATATTTGTAGCTCGCGGTACCACACTAGCTATTTCTTCTCTATATAGGGGGCAAAAAATTAACGCTTTTTGTTAGGTGTGATTTAATAAAAGTAAAATTGAAAAATAGGAATCTCGTTCAAGTGCATCTTAAAGCAGCGACGTGTTATTCAAATCATTCCCTCTAATGGCGAGCGTTAAGCGTGATAAATGCATCCGTTCCAGAGAAAATGCATTGAGCATTGGTTTGCTCCGTTCCCACACTTCCGCCTGTGGTATAAGAATGAATTCTTACACATTTGCATTCAAGGATTCCCTACGGGAAAGCTTACTCTGCTATCGGTTGCATAAGATAGATTTCTAGACATTTTATCATTTATCCTTCAAGAAAAGGTATGACACAAAATAAAACTTAATATACTAGAAAAACTATACCATGTGGTTAAAAAATCGTATAAAAACATATGAAGATTATAGTTCAATCAATAAAACACTAACACTCACACCCTCAAACCAGAATGACGTATAAATTATGATTACGGGTGAAGAGAAACACGTTTTTCACGGATATGTCATTTTACTAAACATTAGGCAGAGAAGAGTTCGTTATAATATACTAGCCATAATCAACTGTGTTAATTATATCAACATTTATAATCAACATAGCAATTTATTTGAATACAAATTCAATAAAATCAATCAGTTGTTAAAATTAGTATGTTTACGGCGATGAGCTCACCACCTGTAACCTGAAACCTAATAACACCTCTCTGAATATCCCGACACACAGTTGTGTCTATTACACAGATGACTGTGACGACGTCGCAGGAAGACTGGTAACAAGGGCAACGGCCGGCACGAAAAAATAATAGAGAACAACTTAAAAATGGCCATGAGAAATAGGGACGCAGCGGTTGCGGAGAAATAACAATGCAACGGGGCATCTACGACGCGTGAACCAGAGCATTCTCCAACACTACCTTCCGAAATCAAGCATAAAACAAATTGTAGTAACTGTAGAGGTAACTCTTCTTAACATAATAA
Source organism: Meandrusa payeni (assembly GCA_029286785.1). Taxonomy (NCBI): domain Eukaryota; kingdom Metazoa; phylum Arthropoda; class Insecta; order Lepidoptera; family Papilionidae; genus Meandrusa; species Meandrusa payeni. The sequence continues at coordinate 10,486,595 of JAGSMX010000009.1, read as the reverse complement.
AATAAACAAATAAAGTGCAGTTGCTTAATTATACCACAAAATAATGATGTGGTGGTATGGGAAACCAGGTTGGAACTATGTTACTTCGGATAATATAGAAGCAAATGGAAAAATATTTTTTATTATTTATTTATTATTAATTTCACATTTATATTTTCCTGATTTTTTTGAATTTTGCTGATTGGTATTTATTTAAATATATATAAGTATTTAGGAATTTTAGTATTATAGAAAATAACGTATAATAAAAGAAATGAAACAAAGAAAATTATTAAGTGAAATAAAATACATATATTGTTATTTTATTTTAAACACTATAAAATACTATAAATAATTCATTAATACTTATTAATATTACGTTAAAGCGCCACCTGTGATCAGACAGTTGAACTACATGCATAATAGTCACGCTATCGGCCGTGTATACGCATTTGCGTTATATATTTTTCTAACGGCCTACAGTCTGTCTCCTATCTCCTCAAAGCCTGCCGTAAGGAACGTCGTTCCAACACAAGTTTATATGTAAAAGATAGTAAAGAAACCACAAAATCCGTCTGTACTAACATCAATATTTACTTTACCTTTCAGAAAAACTTTCTAAACACGGACTGAAATTGACAGAGGTGTAGCAGTCCTGTAAATATTTTTCTTTAATAGCAACCTTCATCGCTTCGGATTCCCTTTGATGGAAAGTTTATATGTAAAAGATAGTAAAGAAACCACAAAATCCGTCTGTACTAACATTAATATTTACTTTACCTTTCAGAAAAACTTTCTAAACACGGACTGAAATTGACAGAGGTGTAGCAGTCCTGTAAATATTTTTCTTTAATAGCAACCTTCATCGCTTCGGATTCCCTTTGATGGAAAGTTTATATATAGATCTCGAAAATTTCTGCTTATATCTGGCGAAAGTTTATAGTGTAGGTCTGTACTATTGCGTTTCCACATAGTGACAAAAGTCCAGGCCGTGACCCATAAGACGATGTAGAGATTAAAGATTATGATTTTCGTGCAAACAGATTTGCAGTCGTGCATGTTGATTACTGTTTATATCATATCCAGTTTATTATAGGTTATAAATTTTCTCAGATGCTTCTCAATAATCGAAATGTACGAAATCCTGGTAACACTGATTAGAAAACCACGTCATGTCGCGCAGACAGAACATTATTAAAAATATCTATAAAAAGCTTACGAGCGGAGGCATCATACGTGTATACATAATTTTTATAACTAAATTTACTTGCCCTCTTATCAACATAACATGCACAATTTTTTTTTTTTGCCGCTTAACTGGCGCGCCACCAGATTCTGGTTTGTCATATTAATGCGCAACTGGCAACCCGCCAGTATCTGGTGCATAACACCACGATTTAAATCATTACCAACACCCAGGTTCATATCAGTAAATACAATATAATTCTTATCATTTACACAAACACATATCTTTAATATACTTTATTATACTTCAATATGGTTTATAATAACATCCACAAAGCATGTGTCAATACAAATTTGGGTTATAAAACAAAAGTATATCATCATAGTAAATAAAAGCTGAATTAGACATTTCAAAAAGAGAAGTGCTTTGATCGTCACCAAACTTTACAGGATTACTTGCCAAGTCAATATGAAGATTCTCTGAAAGTTTCATTGAAATTGGTCCAGCCGTTTCGGAGCCTATATGGAACATACCCACACACTTTATCTTTTAAATATATATAGATAGACATAGGGGTAGATTTATCCAATAGCTTTCCATCTTGGACATTTCTAGCATCTGTTCACTTTTCTGTCATAAATATTTTGACGTGACAATGTTTTATAAATTGTTGAATACTGGATGTGCTGAAAATGTCCTGTTACGCTCGAGCCGAGAGTTCCCCCCAAAATTGCTAATAGTGCACGTTCAAAGTGTGTAAGGGAGAGCGCGGTATGAAAGAGATAGAGAACGCAAATTTGTGCTTAGTGTAGTAGGAAAAAACGTAAGTTCAATTTGATATAATGAGGAAGACGATAAAAGATGTACCATTAGATAAAAAAAATATGATTATAAATATGATTATCATTTCATAGGTTGTCAACATCTCCCTTCCGCCTTTTGTCTTTGAATTTCGCGGCTATGTACAAAGCGCTACAGAGCTCGTATCTAGCAAAACTATACATAATTTGAAAGGTCTTGACATAACCTACAAAACGACGCTATGCATAATTAGTTTGGATATTGCGTTTAACATTTATAGACGTGTAAACATGAAGTTCACTAACGCCGAAATTCGCGGCTTGGCCACTGGGACGATTCACCGGCCTTCGACCACGACCGTTTTCGCTTGATATTGTCGTATGTGATCCATTTTTCGTCGCCAGTCACCATCCGCTTCAAGAATGGGTCGAGTTCGTTCCGTTTCAGCAGCATATCGCAGGCGTTGATTCGGTCCAGAAGGTTTTTGCGTCAAATCATGCGGCACCCAAACATCAAGCTTTTATTTATTTATTTATTTATTTATTTATTTATTTATTTATTTATTTATTTATTTATTTATTTATTTATTTATTTATTTATTTATTTATTTATTTATTTATTTATTTATTTATTTATTTATTTATTTATTTATTTATTTATTTATTTATTTATTTATTTATTTATTTATTTATTTATTTATTTATTTATTTATTTATTTATTTATTTATTTATTTATTTATTTATTTATTTATTTATTTATTTATTTATTTATTTTTAAACACTATAAAATACTATAAATAATTCATTAATACTTATTAATATTACGTTAAAGCGCCACCTGTGATCAGACAGTTGAACTACATGCATAATAGTCACGCTATCGGCCGTGTATACGCATTTGCGTTATATATTTTTCTAACGGCCTACAGTCTGTCTCCTATCTCCTCCAAGCCTGCCGTAAGAATCGTTCCAACACAAGTTTATATGTAAAAGATAGTAAAGAAACCACAAAATCCGTCTGTACTAACATCAATATTTACTTTACCTTTCAGAAAAACTTTCTAAACACGGACTGAAATTGACAGAGGTGTAGCAGTCCTGTAAATATTTTTCTTTAATAGCAAACTTCATCGCTTTGGATTCCCTTTGATGGAAAGTTTATATATAGATCTCGAAAATTTCTGCTTATATCTGGCGAAAGTTTATAGTGTAGGTCTGTACTATTGCGTTTCCACATAGTGACAAAAGTCCAGGCCGTGACCCATAAGACGATGTAGAGATTAAAGATTATGATTTTCGTGCAAACAGATTTGCAGTCGTGCATGTTGATTACTGTTTATATCATATCCAGTTTATTATAGGTTATAAATTTTCTCAGATGCTTCTCAATAATCGGAATGTACGAAATCCTGGTAACACTAAATATCTATAAAAAGCTTACGAGCGGAGGCATCATACGTGTATACATAATGTTTATAACTAAATTTACTTGCCCTCTTATCAACATAACATGCACAATTTTTTTTTTAGCCGCTTAACTGGCGCGCCTCCAGATTCTGGTTTGTCATATTAATGCGCAACTGGCCGCCAGTATCTGGTGCATAACACCACGATTTAAATCATTACCAACACCCAGGTTCATATCAGTAAATACAATATAATTCTTATCATTTATACAAACACATATCTTTAATATACTTTATTATACTTCAATATGGTTTATAATAACATATCCACAAAGCATGTGTCACTACAAATTTGGGTTATAAAACAAAAGAATATCATCATAGTAAATAAAAGCTGAATTAGACATTTCAAAAAGAGAAGTGCTTTGATCGTCACCAAACTTTACAGGATTACTTGCCAAGTCAATATGAAGATTCTCTGAAAGTTTCATTGAAATCGGTCCAGCCGTTTCGGAGCCTATATGGAACATACCCACACACTTTATCTTTTAAATATATATAGATAGACATAGAGGTAGATTTATCCAATAGCTTTCCATCTTGGAAATTTCTAGCATCTGTTCACTTTTCTGTCATAAATATTTTGACGTGACAATGTTTTATAAATTGTTGAATACTGGATGTGCTGAAAATGTCCTGTTACGCTCGAGCCGAGAGTTCCCCCCAAAATTGCTAATAGTGCACGTTCAAAGTGTGTAAGGGAGAGCGCGGTATGAAAGAGATAGAGAACGCAAATTTGTGCTTAGTGTAGTAGGAAAAAACGTAAGTTCAATTTGATATAATGAGGAAGACGATAAAAGATGTACCATTAGATAAAAAAAATATGATTATAAATATGATTATCATTTCATATATAAAAACTTCAATTTTGTTGGAATAACGTGTGTGTGTCTTGGATATGTTATTACGAATTTAACGTCTGGCGCCTTGCGCCCAGACACCTGGGATTTTTCTTTTCTTTGATCTCCTATATAACTAAGCTACTGAAGCATACCTTTTTAGCTATTCCTCAAAACTTAATAAACAACAATAGTATAGCTATATTTCAAACGCAAGCAGTGCCTAGAAGAATCAATATTCTTGCTAAAGTTTGAACAACCTAGTCTAAATGAATTACTACTGAAAAATTAATTTAATCAAATTACTGCATGAGTTAAAATGAAATTAGTTATTTTTTGGAACCATACGATACTAAAAATTATTTAGTTTTAGTAATATTTTAATTATATAACACGAAACTAAAATACTGATTGTAAGTATAAATGTGTTCATCGTGAATTTATCCTTAACCACGGGTTTTAAATTGTCACATGTAATATGTTAAGACGGCAAACTAAGTTACAAAGTTGAATAAGCAAAACTTACAAGTCCCGAGGCGTACGTTCGTAATATTTTACTTGACAGATATATTTCCCAACAACTTATCGTGTCAACGAATTTGTCAAGATTTCTCTTTGAAATGAAACGTTAATCTCCTGAGACTTTCAGACACACTTAATTTTAATATTTATTTAACATAATAAATTATATATATTAACATTGATATTACAATAAACAATAAAATAAATCGTTTTCGTGATGTTATGGTGTTTAATATTATCAGGGTTCGTAACTTTAGGTTATCTAAGAAAAGTGTTGCATCAACGAAATCATAATTTTTTTTATTGGAAAGGATGTTTAGGTTCTGGTTAAATCTATTTAGTAATAATGCTACGATAATTCGGAATTACCGAGAGGATGTCCACGTTTAATAAAGTTTTAATAATTAACGTTAATTGAAGTTAGATTTGTTTTTTTCTTTTTTTTTAAAGAAAGCTAGCAATATTTCTTTTATTTTTTTTTCAGAAATATTACTTACAATCTTGCTAACCATTCCAACTAAGCTTAAACTTGTGCTAGGACGTGGTTCATGGCAATAGTCGAATGGTTGATTCGAACCCACGACCTTACAATTCGCAGGCCGTACCCTAAACCATTAGGCTATTGACGCTTCGAAGTTTTGAAGTCGGTTTTTGTTTTTGATTATAAATATATATACCAAATTACAATAATATCTTTCTTGTACATTGTCATCGCAATCTCATATAAATACACACATTCATACACACTGACACATATGCAAACTCGCACACACTCACACATATAATTATCTTATATAAATTAACTTTTAAAAAATATATATGATATGATAAAGGAAGAGCTGGATCTTCTGGCACAAGTATATTTTATATTTAAAAGAAGATCCAAACTTTGTTTCTTGTTTGATATCTTTTGTTTTTGAAAATAAAGATTTTTATTTATTTATTTATTTTTATATACTTTTACTCAAAAGATTACCTTTATAGGGATTTTTAGAGATAGATGTATGTATATATATATATATACATACATCTATCTCCGCGGTAAAGCTACCCCAATAGAGTCGGCCCTCGAATTGGAATGCTAGCGCGCCTTGAGTAATCGTCCAAGCTGAGGTTGCCCCTTGGGGACCTTTGAGTCGAGGTACTCTGAAATAGACATTGAAGCTTAACGACCTAATGGCTTTATCACAGCTCAAATCCCGTGAAACAGAACAGCTTCACTTGCTTTTTTTTATATTTTCTAAGCAAGTGCTTGACTACGATCCCACCTGATGTTATGTGGAAATGCAATCCTGGACGGTAAGGCGCACTAACTTAGTAAATGCCTATACACTCTACTCTTGTAAATACCCACATTGTAATCAGAGGGAAAGATAGACGCGGGCAAACTATTCCAGTCCCTTGCTGTACGAACAATGAAAGATGAAGCAAAGCGCTTCGTTCGGGTTTGAGGGATATTCACAACAAAATAATGAAATCCTGCTGTGCGTCTTAAAGTACAATGGTGGAACGGGGATGGAGGAATTAGATTATGTAGAGTATGTAGCACACTCTTAAAAATGCAATCTGTACAAAACCAGTCTCTTACCGAGATCTGGCAAATCAGTATCGATTTGTTACAAAATTTTTTTTTTTTTAATTTAATTTTATTTTTTTAAGTTAGTATTATCAGTAAGTTTGTATAATTGTAGTTAGATTCAATTTATATTTTTAATTTGTTTCCTTTGGTTTTATAATAGTCTTAGTTAAGTTAAATCATTTAATTATTTTTTAAATAATTGTGCTATTGTTTATTAAATTCTTTCCTACATAAAAAAGTATAGTCAATTTAAGAATTTTACTAAAAGAAGCTGTAATGTACTTTACAGAAACTCTTTCTGTTAACAGAGAATAACTAACTGAATTGGTAAGTAGAACTTAACACGAGATTTCGCATGTATTTGCCAACAGTAAATGAATTAATGAAACGAATTATATTGAGCGTGTGCCAAGTGCCCTGGTTTATCCACCGTACGGCTTCAGAGCTATTGGAGCACTTGCAACTTTATAGACCAGTCCTAAATATTTAATATAAGTTTCTCTAAAGCATATTATATACAAAATGTTTAATGCAGTCACAACTGTAATATAATATTCTATTATATATACTCACTGACTATGGAAAAACTTTGATTTCTATGGTTTTGAAGAAGTCTTGATGAAGGCTAATATACTCAATAGAATTTGGAAAGGATGTTTGATTCGATGTGAACTCGACTGTTGTTTGTACTCGTTCAATTTATATTTTTTATAACCTGAGTTAAAAAAAGAAATCATTATTTATTTTAAAGAACATAGACTATTTATTAGTTAAAATTAGAGAAATAATTAATATTTTAATATATTCTTAACTACATTTAATATCGATCGTATTTATCTGTGGAAATCACTGATCTTCAGTTATTGGGTATCGAAATTTAATCGACCCCTAACTACGGACGATTCTTCTAGTCCAAGGCTATGATAGCTTGAAAAAAACTTGGGATCTTGGTCAAAATCCAAACATACTTCTCTATGGGATAGCATTTAACATTTTATAACGCTAAAGTCAGATCGTGTGTAGAATACTGCTGTCACATTTGGGCAGGCGCAGCTAAATGCCATCTCGCAGCTTTGTTTTTGGTGGAGAGGCGGACTAGAAGGTAAAGGAGCTGAAACCAATCTGCTCAGTCTTGAGCACAGGCGTAAGGTAAGCCTTTCAATTTTCTACAGATTGCATTTTGGAGAGTGTGCTCAGGAACTACATGATCTAATTCCCCCATCCCCGTTCCACCATCGGACTTCAAGAAGCACTGCAGCGTTTCGTCCTTTTGTTGTGAACATCGCTCAAACCTGTACGAAGCGCTTGACTTCTTTCATTATTCGTACAAAAGGACTGGAATAGTTCGCCCGCGATTCAATTTTCAAGAATAGAGTGAATAGGCATTTACTAAGCTAGTGCGCATTACCATCCAAGACTGCATTTCCACTTAACATCAGGTGGGATTGTGGTCGAGCGCTTGCTTTGAAAGTAAAAAAAAACACACTTAACAACAACCATTCGGCTTAAAATCTTCGATCCACTTCTTGCGTTAAACTATCTGCACCATCCTTGTGTAAGCTTTGAGAAACTTTAAGCTCGCTGAGCTTCCGGGTGACGGAGATTGATGAAGAGAGTATTAAAATATCTTTAAAGTTCTTAAGATATTCCCGATGCTTTGAGTGAAAATAAAATGGAAAATCTTTTATGGACGTTAAAACTTAAGGAAATACAACGACATATTCTTCAATGGAAAAAAACAAAAATCAACTTCAAATCAAAGTAATCGTGTCGAATCAAACATTAAAGGCTACTAAGTTTCATTCTCTTTCCAACCGACTTCAAAAAGAGGAGGTTCTTAATTCATCTGAATGTTTTTTTATGTATGTTACCTTATAACTTTGTATTGGGTTTACCCGACCGATTTTAATGATTCTTTGTTTATTTCAAAGCCTGTGATTCCCATTTGTTCTTATTACAATTTAGTTCAATTCTGACAAAGGAGTCCATAAGAAACTTTTATAAGTTTTAAATTTGAATTAAATATGTGCGCTACGAATAACTCAATTTTTTTTTAATGACGAACTACACAGATTGGCCAGAGAAGCTGGCCTTGACTGCTTCACCGGATTGAGAGGTGGCATAGCCCTTTGGTCGCTTAGCCTAGACACAAGGGTGAGGCCTCGGCTTGGACGGTTACTATGTGACGCGTAAGCATTCCGATCCGAGGGCGCCCGAGAGGGCCGAACCACGACTAATAACTCAATGTCATACAAGCTTTAATGCATGATTGAAATCATTTGCTTTCAATGATACATTTATTGTTGGAGAGGATGTACTTTAAGGGTAGTATTGAATTCGGCATTAGTAAAATTAAACAATGCCTGCAATTACCATCTGCAACGTTTACGACTCGAACTGTTAACGGCAAACCATAAACCTAACAATTCAGAGCAATATGCCCAATAGCCCAATAGGCTCTTTATTGGCGATTCTTTACAATTTTAAATGTTCTTCGGATCGGTCTCACGCTTTGAACTATTTAAAATTAATCTTAATAGTTTTTATGGACGCGAATTCGTGGGAACTTTTACGACCGGCCAGCTGACCGAGCGTACCCGGGAATATTATATCGTTAATTTTAGTAAATATAAATACTTATTTACAGGTCGTCTACAGGTAGTTTGATGAAAGTTTGGTTAGGTTTTGATTAATTCTATTTGGTAATATTCCTGGGATAATTCGGAAATACAAAGAAAGTTGGTTTTTGTTATTACTCGTAAATGTACTCGTACTTCTGAAATATCATATTACGACATTTTAGCGATTTCATTCTCTTTTTTCTTCCTTTTTCGCGTTGTCATAAACCTATCAATACGTTTTTGCGAGTATTAATCTTTATTCTACAAAATGAATAGAGAATGAATACTTCAAGCAAGCAGAAATATTCTAGAACTCTCACTCTCATATTTATAAATGCCAGCAATTTAAACTGGAAATTCTTTAAGTCTTCGCTATTACACTAATGCACTTCAGTTGAAAAAGCTAAGGAAATAAATACTCTACAAGTTTTCCTTCTTGCGGAATGTTGTTTCTTTAAGTGTTTTGAGTGTGCCACGAGTTAAAAATATTATAAATAATCATTAATATATGCAAGGAATATGATTAAAATATATTTTCATTATATAAAAAAAAAACTAACCGACATCAAAAAAGAATAAGTTATCGTCACTTTTTTTTAATATTCGTATGCTCATAGCTTTGACGTCTATATACTTATTTTGAAATTTTTTTTATTTTGTATGTGAATATTTTGTAAATATTTACTTTCAATTAGATCCCGTATTAATTTTGTCAGCCTTACGATTTAAATCTCGTTAAATACCTTCGTTTTATATTTTTTATATTAATATTGTTAAAAATTAACCCGATTTTGAAAAAGAAGTAAAGAAATAATTATACTCTGTATCGAGTAAATCATATATACGAGGGTATTCCTAAAAATTGTTAATTTTAATTGAGTTAGCTATCGCTATGAGAAGACAAAGACTAAGTACTTTATACACAAAGACTAAGTACCTTATAGGCAATGAAATTGAATGTTGAAAAGGAAGAGAATATATAGGCGCCAGAAATTCGTAGAGCGTTGGTGCTTTGTAGTATTTGTCATGATGGTTTATTTTACGTACATTTTTAGCGTTGATTTGAAGTCAGCTATAACTTCTAAATTAATTCGTTTATGTAAGGGAAGACCTCGGGATTCACTTGATATTAACTGAACGTCTTGGGTCTTCCTATTACCTAACACATCAATAGCCTAATGGCTTAGGGTACGGTCTACGAATCGTAAAGTCATAGGTTCAGGATCCACCATTCCACTATTGACGTAAACTCTCTCCTAGCACAAGTTTAAGCTTAGTTGTAATGGTAAGCAAGAATGTTAGTAATATTTTCTGAAAAAAAAAAGAAATATTGCTAGCTATTTAAAAAAAATCAAATTAAAGTTACAGGCTCTGTCCTAATAGTACTTTACGGCTCTAGTGCAAATTAGCTGACTTCACATGCCGTAAATTTTTTTCTAAAACATGTAGGTGTCCTTACAATGTTTACCATCTTCCTTATCAGCACTTAAAATTGCAAGAAACAAATTTATTGATACCGGCACCGGGTTCGAACTCGGGATACTAGCGTTTTATATAACTTGAAGTGACCGACCAAACAGTAAGCTACCACGGCTCTCTTAAAATTAGTGTTATAATATTTGAGAAAATAAAAGCATAGTCAACAACAAACGGAACGAAGAAAAAGTAATTTCCATATTCAGCAAATAAAATATGTTTGTCACATGTTGTGAAATCATGTTGCCGACAAAAACTTCACCCAACTTGTAAACCACATTAGGTCACAAAATGTCAGCTATATGTCACACTCGAAGACCCTTTTTGAATGATAAAATTAACGTGACAGAAGTAACAGACGACTCGACGCAACTGTGACAGTTTGTTGTTATAAACTTAGATTTTGTTACGAAAATTTACGAATGGTGGTTTATGAATTTGAACTGGGCTTCGTAAATTGAAATAATGATTGAGCATTCTCTAACCTAAAACTTGCATATTTTTATGCTATAAATTGAAAATCCATTAACTAACAAGCATTGAGTAAGGAAAGATCATATTTTAGAGTTATTTTACTACTTGCATATCGTCACGCATAAAATGTGACGTTAGCATAGCTGACGCTAAAGTCATCATGATCATTTCAGCCGCAAAACTGGTGGACATAGGCCTCGATTTCCAAAAGGATCGGTTGTAAGCAGCTTGCATCCATCTGCGGCCTTTATGAGGTCGTCAGACCACCTTGCGGGTGGACGTCCTACTTTGCGCTTGCCAATCGAGAACTTTTCGGCCCCATCGGCTATCTGTTCTACGCGCTAAGTGCCCTGCACATTGCCAATTCAACTTGCTCACACGCCGAGCAATGTCGGTCACCTTCGTACATCACACAGAGTTCCAAATTCGACACTATCCTGATGGTGGACGTTCCAATTCTTCTTTGTTAAAATAGCAACGAATAAATTTACCTTTCATATATTTATAGCGTTGATATACTTTCTCACTGAACAGTTCCTGTAGCATTATAACACAATTTGACGCTAACCGATATCGATGATTCATTTGTAATTGAAAAGAATGTACTCCAAGATTAGTTTGATGAGAATTTGGTTAGGTTTTGATTAATTATTTTACGCTATATTTATATTTCTCCGATAATTCGGAAATACAAGGAGTGCTTGCGCGCGTAATAGGGTTTAACGTTTGATTCGCTTTGAAGTCGGTTTTTGTTGTGACTCGTAAGTAAATATGAAAACGAATAAATTTAAAAAGTGGGCAAATCGTTCAATTAGGTAAATATATAGAGGAATGAGATATAAAATGGAAAGATCAAACGTCGGTTAACGGGGCAACGGAGCGGCGAATCGGGATTTACGCAAATTTACTTTTATTGCCGTTAAGATATATGTAGACAGTTTATTCCGTATTTACTGCGAATTAACGAAATTGTTATATCTTATTCACTTCCATTAATAAATAAGATAAACGGAATCCTCTGCTAATACTGATGTTGTGATTTTATTCATAATTAAACATATAATTAATTTAAAAAAAAGCTTTATTGGTTAGATAGTAAAGCTAAAGTAACATATAAGTATTTTTTTTTAAGTCTTAAGGTAGTTTATTGTTTAAATAAAGAAAAATCTAGCCCGACGAAGTAGGGTTGAGTACCCTAGTAAGTAATAACGTCAAGAGCTGTTATTAAAGTTATTTCATATAAATGTCGGTTTTTACTTCGGATAAGGCTTAAGCAAGCTCTTTAGTTTTTTTATGTAATACTTGTCAAAAAGACACTGAGTTGGGTCAAAGCAACTTGTATGTAAACTCCTATAGCTCTAAAAACTTACACGTTACGAGAATTGTAATGTTCTATGAACATCTGAAGTTTGTAATCCTTGGGAAGTCGTATTCAACTTATGTAAATGTACCGAAAACATCCGCATGAAGAAGGGTCGGTATTATCGTCTAACATATTTGTCAAAGTTGTGCGGTCTAGGGAAGCTTTCTCAGTTCTTAGTGCTAATGTTTTAGTCTCGATATTTGAGATTATGTACAATATTAAAAAAGAATGCTAACAATTTTGAAGTGACAACGTCTTATAAATGGATGATAGCGTATGGCATTCACTAAACCTGTAGCGTTACGGTTATGTCGTGCTGCGCTTTAGACGAGAGTGACCGATCGTTCACGATCGATGTACTTCGTGTCTGAATGTGTGCGAGAGAGTGCGCGGAGAAATAATTTGTAAATAAGAAAAAAAAAAATATGCGACCAGCTCTACTCGGTCGTGTGTAATAATGTATATTATATATATAGTATGGATAATAAATCAAAAACAAAAATAAATTGTAGTCAGCGTTCTTGAATTCGTTGTCACGAATTTAACGTCCGAGCGCCTTGCGCCCAGACATTTGGGATTTTTTTGTACTAACTCCTAACATTCCTGTCCACTATTTCAAATAGTCTTAAATCAGAGGGAGATTCAGTGCTTCTCTGACCCATACGCTGGCGTAAAGTGGAGGTTTTTGACTTCGCGTTTCGCACTGTTTGTGAATGTACCCGTAGTCCAACTTGGAATTAGGCCATCAACTTGTGAAATAATCAATGTTTCTGAACTTGGGGACCTTCAAGAAACGAGTCTATTGTTTCTCAAATCTTCATGGGCGACGGTGATGATTTACTTGTTTGCCCCATTTCCTAAAAAATGGCCAAATTCTAACAAACACAAGAATATTCGTATTTCAGTTCAGATTCAGATCAGTATTAAAATATATTTATATATAACAGGACAACAGGAATACGGAGTTGGGAAATAAATTATCTGTTATCTATGACCAGTAACTATTCCTAAAAGCGTACTACAGTTCTGTAGGTAAGCTAATGGAGTAAAATATTTGAAACATTAATCATATTTATCTCTCGTGGCTTCCGTGTAATATATTACTGTGTGTTACGGTTATGTCACACAAACAAAATATAAAAAATGTCTAGCAGTGTATTCAAGTAGTTTAGTACGGTTTTGTATTTTTTTAAGAAAGGAAGCTAGCAATATTTCTTTCTTTTTCATAAATATTACTAACATTCTTGTTAACCATTCCAACTAAGCTTCAACTTGTGCTAGGAGATGGTTCAGCCCTGTAGTTCTGGGCTCTCAAGAATAAGACTACGGTATCCCCTGCCTGTCGTAGAAGGCGACTAAAAGGGGCCTCTGGTTCACTGGGCGACAAGGGTGGGGGCCTGAGTCGTCCACCAAAGTGGACCCGGGAAGAAGGCGACATCGGCTGGCCCGTGTCGCCTTGCGCTGCTAGGACACAGGGGGGGAGGGAGTAAACTCCCCGGGACGTGCTCTCCTTGAGCACAGTGCAGAGGGGCTCCGGTGCGTTCCACTGGAGATCCCGGAGCCCCTCGTCATGCACCGAGGAAAGGGCCACCGGGGAGGTTTTAGTGGGTAAGAACCCCACATAACCGCCGCCTTCCCCCCAGAAGGCGGGGTATCTTTCTGAAGATTTCCTCCCCGTCAAAAAAAAAAGAGATGGTTCACGTCAATAGTCGAATGGTGGATTCGAAGGCACGACCTTACGATTCGCTGGCCGTACCCTAAACCGTTGGGGCTATAATTGAATGAATCAATTGAAACGTCTTAACTTGCTTTCTATTCATGTATTCTTCGCATAGTGAAGAGGTAAGCAGTGGGGTGACTATCTCAAATAAAATAATCTCAAAGAATACTAGCGTGTTTAAAATAATTACGGTAGATCACATTTTATTTTTCGTTTTCCAGGGGGTAATCTTCTCTTCTGGGAAAAGATACCTCGCCGATTGTGGCGAGAGCGACAGTAATGCGAGATTTCTACTCATTTAAACGACCACAGTAGCCGATCTTCGATGCATTTGTGAGGGGCTCCGGGATCTCCAAGGCACCGTTCCTTTTTGCACTGAACCAAAGCACATCCCAGAGGACGAGTTCTTGCCCCTTCACCCTCGCTGTGCTAAGGAAACACAAGATCGGTCGTGTTGCTTTCCTCCTGGGTTGACTTTTAATTCTAAAAGAGCGATCCTGTTTTTTTTTTGTTGACACTCTCTCCTCTCTGCACTATGCTCTTTCTCGGGGTGGTTAATCCAATACGAAGCCACCGGTGCCTTCTTCCCGAGTTCACTATAGCGGACGACAAGGGTCCTAACCTTGTAGCCCGTGAAGCCAAGGCCCCTTTCTACCACAGGCACGGACTGTCCTAGTCTAATATTATGAACCCAGGGCTACAGAGCTGGATCCTGACACACCTAGGATATTACTATTTTTTAAAAAAATGGTTTGAGTTGTCTTTAATTTATTAGATACACACAATAAAACAAACCAGTAACAAAGTTACATGCACAAACAGTTTAACACATAAAAAAGTAAAACCTTTTTAGTACCCAGCCATAGGAAACCCGAGCGGTTCTTGGCAAGGAAATAAACATTATAGAGGGTTAGACGACTTGTTAGAAGTAGTACGGTCCCCGTATGCCGGCGGGATTGGCGTAAAAACTTTATCGTCGACCATTACTTGGAAACTTTTCGTATTATCCAAATAGGTAATGTGCACTTTGAACGGACGACCGAAACTACATACTAGTTAATTTATCGAGTTTTAGAATCTCCATTACACAAAATAATTAAAACAGGTTATTTTTATCTAGTATTAGCGTACCCCGTACCCGTACTAGATTTTGCTTTATTTTATTTAAACAATAAACTTACATCATTAAATATTTAATTTAACTCTCACAATATTTTAAATTATTCATTTCTCTCCATATTCATTCTCTTCTCTAGCGGTTGAAGATCATTACCTACACCCATGTACGTATCAGTAAATACAATATCATTCTCATCATTTATACAAAAAGGTATCGGGCTCCAGTAAAGATGAGTGCTTCGATTTTTCGCTCGAACTTTACAGGATTACTCGCCAGGTCAATCTGAAGATTCCCTGAAAGTTTCATTGAAATCGTTGTAGCCGTTTCGGAACCTATACGGAAGATACCCACACACTTTCTCTTTTACATATATATAGATGTACACAAGTATTACGAGCAAAAACAAAAACCGACTACAAATCAAAACGTTAAACGCGCGAACGCCCTTCTTTTATTTACGAATTATCGTAGGAAAATTACGAAATAGAATTTATCGGAACTACTCTTACAGTACACCTTTTCCAATCAAAAATGAATCATCAAAATCAGTTAGCTTGATATTGAGTTATTCGTCATTATCAGGTAACAAACATACAAACGAATTGAGATCCTTCTACTTTTGACATGACAACGTCTTATAATTTGATGAATACTGGATGTCATTCGCGCAAAATGTCCCGTTACGCTCGAGCCGAGAGTTCCCGACAATTACCTATAGTGCACGTTCAAAGTGTGTAAACGAGATTGCGGTGAGAGAGATAGAGAACGCAATTTTGTGCTCAGTG
This sequence comes from Meandrusa payeni, assembly GCA_029286785.1. Lineage (NCBI taxonomy): Eukaryota > Metazoa > Arthropoda > Insecta > Lepidoptera > Papilionidae > Meandrusa > Meandrusa payeni. The sequence continues at coordinate 10,470,664 of JAGSMX010000009.1, read as the reverse complement.
ACGTAGAAAAAAATACTTCAATTTTGTTGGAATAACGTGTGTACTTAGGATACGCTGCCACGAATTTAACGTCCGAGCGCCTTGCGCCCAGACACCTGGGATTTTTTTTGAAATCGGTTGAATAACGAAAAACATCATCTCATATTACTTGTTGTTTAATTAATTGGATAGAGAGTCTGAAGCGATAAATGAGAAACGTAACAATTAGAATGCAATCGTTACTTGTAATAAAATGCCTGACGGGTAAGTTGGCCTACGGCTGTACCAATTAAAGGGCTTTGTCTTAATCGGCTATTTGTAAGATATTCTATTCGTTTTAAGATAACAAGATTAATTCGAAAATTGACACCAACCCCAAGCTATTAAAGGTAACCAAACGTTTGTGTAGAAACTTCGACAATACTGTTTAATTAAGTTGCAATTTAAATAAAAAAGAGAAAAAATGTTTAATTTTTATAAAATCTTAAATAATATTTGATCTTACTTTAAGAATAACTTGTGTGAAACTTTACACATGCTTCCCGAAGGTAAGCACTAGATTAATTGATTACTAATTTAGGAGCCGTGAAGTAGCTCAGCTCCCAAACGTTCCCATCAAGTTGCAGAAGTAACGCATGTAATTTCTCTGGAACAATTATTTAAAGTTTAAAGTTATTTTATATTGGTCATATTTAAAATATAAATTCTTTTAACTCTTCGCTTGTTCGTCTTGTTAAGGAATTTTCATACGGATGGGAAGATCCTTTTGTTGCATAGGCAAAGGTAATCCATCCGTGCTAAGACGCATGGAAGGATTCATATCCTTACAGGGAGGATATTCTCGTTATGCACGTTATCCATGTGACATGAATAACGAATTTACGATGTCCCCTGTAAGATGTTTAACGTGAAGATAATTTATATAAATATGATGTTTCTTTTTTCTCATCATCACGGTCATTTGAGTCAGCGTTATTGCTCTGATTAATTTTAAAACGACTTCAAAGAAGGATGGATTCTCAATTCGTGTTTATGTTTGTAAACGCATAACTTTTGAGTGGGTGAACTGATTTTGATGATTCTTTTATATTTGAAAGCTATTGGTTCCCCTGTGGTCCTATATGGTCTAATTCTGACAATGGGATTCATGAAAAAATCATATGTCTTAAATTTGCATCACGTATGTGCGCAACAAATGGACGGATAAACCAATATCACTCCAATCAATTTTGATAATTCATTTTTAATTGGAAAGTATGTACTTCAAGGGTAGTTTAACGGAAGTTTTTTTTTGATTAATTCTATTTCGTAATATTCTTACTATAATTCGTAAATACAGAGAGCGTCCGCACGTAATAGCGTTTAAACTTTTACTCAACCTCGTTCCGCCATCCAACTATAAGACGCACATACCAGAAGCCGGGATAGGCTTCTTTTGATCTTCACCTCCATTTTTCCCAGTCTGTGGAGTGCTGTTCAGGTCATATCCCTGCGTAGTAGATGCAGGGCAGCGCATTATAGGACGCCCTGGATGCACATGGGCCGTGGTGGCCGAGGCAAAGGACAGACACAGATTCCCAACTTACACCGTAGGCTTAAGAGGAAGGTGATAAAATTGGAATGTCTGCTTGGAATATTAAAAGGATCGCTTTTTACTACACGCATATTAATGAATGTACAGTGCATATACCAAAATTTTTGTATGTCTGTTTGTGCTAATCCGTGGAAAGGCTAGATCGATTTTGACGGGGCTTTCACTGGCACATAGCTGACATAATAGGGAGTAATTTAGACTATTCTTATATCAGAAAAAATAAAAAAATAGATTATAATCGCGAATCATAATGCGGAGCGCAGCTAGTATATTAAAAATTTTAAACAAAATTGTGTTTTGTTAATATAACAACAGGCTAAAGTTTCTTATTTTGGTAATTATTAATCTTTTACGTGCATTATTTATGCTTCGATCATTTAAACAGGTGGACCCATTTCACTTTCAGTATAGTAACGTCATTAGTCACTAGCTACTGTTTCTAAATCCGTTTTACCGGTGACAAGGGTCGAGCACGGTTAATGTATTAGCATTAAGACCGGTTTGCTCTTACGAAATATTATTTTCAAATTGTTCGCTTTCTCTGTCTGAGATTTCCACCAATGAAACCGTATTAATTTTTAACAAGATCGTGATTATGCGAGAAGAGAGTTGAATTTTTTGAACAGAGGCAATCTACACTCGTGAGCAAAAATAATGGGTTGGTTAAGAAAGTTTGAGTATCTATATAAATAATATTAATAAAAATATTTTATTTCATTTTAAGGTTTTATTGTCTATCATGCACAATTTATTTCAGTTATCTAGCGTCTTTATCTTCCGAGTTATTGAAACTTGCTCACCGATCCTTTATTTTTGCTTACGGCTCTTCTGATTAAGTGATCACCATGGCACGAACACATGCATAACACCGGAGGAGCTGCAGACGTTACCGGCATCTGAGGAAGGAGTAGGTCCGTTTCTTCAAGAGCTACAAGACGTATCAATTCGTCAATCCAACGGCGAATGTTTCCGTAAGTGCCTTGAAGAAAGTATTATAGTATAATTATATATTTAACATCATCATCATCAGCTGCATCTTGCGGCATTTATGAGGATGTCAGACCACCTTGCGGGTGGCGGGTTCGTCCTACGTTGCGCTTGCCGGTCCGTGGTCTCCAATTGAGAGCTTTTCGACCCCTTCGGTCATAAATTTATATATTATTGTCAATACATCAAGCAGCTTTTATTTGTTTTAATTTTAATAATATATATTTAACTAAGTTTTATAACATCATATTGGTATTATCTTTAACGGTTAAAAAGTAAATAAAAATAAAAATCTGTTCTACGCGCTATATGCCCTGCCCATTGCCATTTCAATTTGCTTACCCGGCGAGCTGTGTCGGTTGCCTTCGTTCGTCTACGGATCTCCTCATTCCTGATATGATCTCGTAGAGATACTCCTAGCGTAGCCCTCTCCATAGCTCGTTGTGCGACTTTGAGCTTACTTTGAGGTATTTTAAAATTATATAACAAGTATATTTATGAGCAAATTAAAAACAGATTTCAAATCAAATCAAACGTTATTACGTGCCACCCTCTTTGTATATCCAAATTATCGTAGGAATATTACAAAAATAAAATTAAAGACAACCCAACCAAACTTTCATCAAACTACCCTTAAAGTAAATCTTTTCCAATAAAAAATGAATGGGATGGCGTTATCCGAAGTTCGAAGGTAAAAAATATTTTAAAAAGCACAATCGATATATATATAAAACAATATTTTAAAAGAGTAAAGAAATTCCTTTTTGAAGTCGGTTGAAAACAAAATTTTGTGAGCAACATTATAAAAAAAAATAAAAGCTATACTTAAACAAGTCCACGTTACATACGTGTATATTTTTTACATGTACATAGCTACAACCACCGACATCCGTAACTGGTGGTATTGACTATAAACTTGATTTGGCCCGGCCACGGATATTGCATTTACTAATTGGGGCGTTTGGCTAGCGTCCAGAAAATTAAATTACTGTTTGCGTGATTCGCTCCGATAAATGTGTTACCAAAATTTGATATTAATTATATAACAAGTACGTTTACGGGTAGAAACAAAATACCGACTTATTTCTTTATTTTTCCGAATTATCGTAAAAATTAATACGAAATATAATTAATCAGCAACTAACCAAACTCTCATCAAACTACCCTTGACCCCTTCATTATTGACGTTTATTGGTATTGACGTTTTAACGCTTTGTTTTATACACAATATTGTGTGTAAAAGAAATTAAAAGATGCGTTTATTTTTTTTTCTTTCAATAAAGCGCAACCACAGACTTTTGTCCGTTCTCTTTTGTAATGTTATTGAATTTTTTATTTGTTTTTTTAATAAAGGTGCTACCTCTGCAGTTAATTCATATATTTTTTTATAATGCCTGATTTTTGAAGGATGTTGGAGAATGCTTTGGTTTTTCCGCGACCGTTGCGTCCCCGTTTCTTATGGCCATTTTTAGGTTGTAGTCCATAATTTTCTCTTTTGATGCGGCCGTTGCCCTTGTCACCAGTCTTCCTGTGGCGTCGTCACAGTTATCTGTGTAATAGACACAGCTGACTGTGTATCTGGATGTCTGGAAAAGATTTGACACAGCATAGTAACGACGCAGAACTGTGGGGCAGTTGACTGTAAGTAAATGTAAATCTGGTAGATTGCTTCTTAAATTGGTTGCATGTCTAAGGAAAAGATTAGTACGATTAAAGACAAAAAATATGACCGTAAAATCATCAAATTGCGTTTTATAATATGATCACAGATCACGTCTTCGTTATATTAATGGCATATATTTATTACCCAACTTCAATGACAATAGTGACAGTTCCTGCACGTAGTCACCCTAAATTCTTCAGTAAATGGAATCACGCTTCAAGCATTTGCCAAGCCTTAAAGAATTCCTTGATTCGGTCAACATACAAGGTCTGATATATAGTATGTTATTTAACAAGTATATTTACGAGTAAAAATAAAACCCGACTTTAAATCGAATCAATCGTTTAACGCTATTACTTGTACGCCTTTTTTTGTATTTTAGAGTAATCGTAGGTATATTTTTTTTTTTTATAATTTCTGAGCAAGTGCTTAACTACGATCCCACCTGATGTTAAGTGGAAATGCAGTCCTGGATGGTAAGGCGCACTAGCTTAGTAAATGCCTATTCATTCTACTCTTGAAAATACCCACGTTGTAATCGGAAGGAAAGACAGACGCGGGCAAACTAATCCAGTCCTTTGCTGTACGAAGAATGAAAGACGAAGCAAATCGCTTCGTTCGGGTTTGGGGGATGTTGAAACAAAAGGATGAAATCCTGCAGTGCGTCTAGAAGTCCTATGGTGGAAAGGGAATGGGGGAATTAGATCATATAGTTCCTGAGCACACTCTCCAAAATGCAATCTGTATATTAAGAAATAGAATTAATCAGGACCTAACCAAACTCTCATCATAGTTTGATGAAAGTAAATCCGCTTGAAGTACATGTTTTCGTATAAAAATAAATAATCGAAATCGGTTAGCGTGATATTGAGTTTATCGTACATTTGAGGCGCACATATTTGATTCTAATTTAAGACTGATATGGTTTTCTCATGGATGCCATCATCAGAATGGATCAAATTTATATGTGGCACGGGAAACACAAACTTTCAAATAAAAAAATAATCACCACTTGAAAAAAAAATACAGAAAAATTGAGAAACTCGTCCTTTTGACGTGACAACGTCTTATAAATTGATGAGCACTGGATTTCATTCGCGCAAAATGACCCGTTACGCTCGAGCCTAGAGTTCCCGAGAATTGCCGATAGTGCTCGTTCAAAGTGTGTAGGGGAGAGTGCGGTATGAGAAGGATGGAGAACGCAAATTTATGCTCAGTGAAGTAGAAAAAAGTACTTCAATTTTGTTGGAATAATGTGTTTGCCTACGATACGTTGTCACGAATTGAACGTCCGAGTGCCTTGCGCCCAGACACCTGTTTTTTTTTGAAGTCGGTTGGAAAACACAATAAGATGCAAAGGACACGGGAAGCTATAAGATGGATGTTATAGATTTTACCATAAGCCGTACTTAAAACAGACCAAATTGCTGTCAATAAAAGTTTATTGTATTATTCACAAATCCATATAGCTTAGTCATTAATTATTTTGCCAATAAAGGAGTAGTCTCTGACTATATCAGATCCGTGATGTATCTAGGCCGCTGGTTTCTCTTCAGATACTGCTGTATTAGATGACATAACAGATTCGCTGTCTTCAGACGTAGGCTCGCAGGTCAATGACGGGAACTTCTTGTACAACGCAGCGCGGTACCTTGGATGGCTGCGAATAGAATAGCGCTATTACTGAACCGTGAAGTAATCGAGAAAGTAACTGACCCAGTCGGCACCCTCCGGTCGGGATTCAAACGCTCTAAGAGCTTGATTTTTTGACGAACTACACAGTTGGCCAGAAAGGTTGGCCTTTACTACTTTTCCGGATTATAAGGTGGCATAGCTCTTGGGTCGTTTAGTCTGAACCGCTATTAGCTAGTAATACCAACCATCACCAGCTCGAGTTTCTCTCAGAAGCCAGTGTGACGGAACCCCAATGGTCCGATAGATATAGTTTTTGTAGACTAAATTCAAGCAATAAGCAAATTACAGAACTAAGATAATTTTTAATTTGTTGGTCATTAGGCAACCTATTTAAAAAAGAAGTTAGAGTTAGAAGTTAAAGTTACATATATATCAGTCCCACTGATGCGGGCCAAGTGGCCAACTTAATTTTGTCAGATGCGAAGATTTCCTTACAATGTTTTCCTTCGTCGCCAAGTGAGTGGCAAAAAGAGATGTTCATGCCACAAATATATCGATATATTTTCCGATTTTAAAATATCGGAAAATGTATCGTGAGGTACTACGCGTTATATTGTATAAATAAATAATCGATATCGAATCATCTAATATCGATTTAAATATAGATATTAAATGATTCGATAATTTCGGATTGAAGTGATATATCGCGTCCATATATCGATATTTTATGTAATATAGATATCTATCGTGCACTACTAGTGGCAAATCAGTAACCATGGTCGCGCGTTTAAGTTCCCAGATAAGTATAGACGATATATTAATTACACCTTCTCTGAAATAAGCTGCGTCTAATGGTAACAATGTCAAGTCTATTCCTACCGAGGTTTTCGAAGTAAAAGGTAACATAAACTCCGTCTAAGTACAAAAAAGATTAGTAATAAATATTTACCTGATTCCGTAGACGATGGGATTGTATACGGCGTTAGCTTTAGCGAATAAGGATCCCCAAATGGTGGCAAGTGGACTAATTGGCGCGCTCTCGAATATGCCCGTGTAGTTGATGATCAGGTATGGAGTCCACGCCATGAACCATAAGGATATGGTCATTAGCGCAACCTGTAAATAACAGTGATAAAATTTACCAGAGGCAGCTATGGCGTCTTTTAACTACAGCGTGGTGAGCGACAGCAAACGTAATTTCTCTATTCATTAAACTGAATCGACGCCATTTCTGATACTGATATATAAAGGCACACCCAGTACATTTATAAGTAACTCGGTTATATTAATACTACGTATATAACATTGACTTTATAAATACATACTTATTATTTTCAAATAAGATTTCAATCCTTAATGGCGTGACAAAATTTAATTTAAAAGGCATTATTACACTGGGTGCTGTCTACAAAACGTCAGCTCAAATCCGCCATTCGACTATACAAGTTACCGATTTCAAAGCACATGCTTAAGCTTGTTTGGAATGGTTAACATGAATGTTGACTTCAAAAAGATATAAAAATAATTAGCAAGCGATTTTCTGGTACATGAAAAACGTCAAAGTAATCGTAAGTTGTTCTAAAGTCAAATGTCCTTAGCTCCTACGTTATAATAATACTAATAAATATTTTCAGTATACGATTGTGGTAAAATACTGTTTTTCAATGTATTTTAATTTGTGTAAATACTTTTGGAAGAAGATTCCACTAATAGGAAGTTGAGTTATAAAGATTTTTTTGTAAAGAGCATAAATAATAAAAAAAAATCTTTTATTTCATCAATAACTTAGCCTAAACGTACAAATATCTTATATCTACTTTAATATGTAATATATGCATTTAAATATATATATATATATATATTTTATTTCTTTTTTTAAAGAAAGCTAGCAATATTTTTTTTTCAGAAATATTACTAACAATCTTTTTAACCATTTCAACTAAGCTTAAGCATGGTTCATGGCAATAGTCGAATGGTGGATTCGAACCCTCGACCTTACGATTCGCAGGCCGTACCCTAAACCATTAGGCTATTGACGCTTCAAAATCTTATATCTTTTAACATTATATTGCAAGTATCTTTTATTAATGTTTGGCTAGTTTTGCAATATCAGATAACTAACCCTCCGTACTAGTTACAAGAACTGTATGACGGCAGAGTAGTGCGGCCAGTTTTTTGTTCACGTTTATAAGCGTCACAGTACAGGCAAAAACAGCACAGTAATGTCCTAATTATTTATTTATTTTTGTTATAGAGGACGAAACAAAAGATTTAATAAAGTATATAGTATATATATATTTAGATTTTTTTAATTCTAGACTTTACATGCATTGCACATGCAGTTTCAATTAAAATGATCACAGTGTTAATTCAGTACTTAAAGCATCAACAATTTGATTGGAACTCCGGTACAAACTTGCAGTTTGGACACTGAGCTACAAATGTTCTTAGACCAGATGATTAGACCGTGTAGCTTACATGTCGAAATCGGACCAGCAGCATATTATAAAAATAAAATTACCTTAGCTAGTTTACATTCAGCACTTGTGTTGGCCGCTTCGGATGAGCGAAGCGAGGTAACATTCATCTTTTTAGCCTGCTCTCGCATTGTCTTCTCATGACGAGCAACCGCCTAAAACAGTATTTACAATATATATGTTAACTCGGTTTCTAACCGACTTCAAAATTGAGTATTTAACATCAAGCGGGATCGTAATTAAGCACTCACATTCAAAGCATTTTATAAAAATATAATTAATTATATTTATATTTCTATTTAGAGTTGACTAAAAACTAGTAGTTAGACTTAAAAACTAAATTTAAATCGTAATTTTTTTATTTTGGTTGACATTTTAGAAAATAAAAGAACTCACCTTTACAATAAAGAAGTAAGAATAAATGATGAGTAGAAGTGGGGCGAAATAAACGAAGAACGAGTAGACGAGGATATAGCTGCGGCTAATCCAGTTCTTAGTAAGATAATCAGTTCCACATGCTGTCATGTTTCCTTCTGGCACGTACCTGTAGCAAACCAGAGATAAAAGACCAGAATTAAAGTAGACGTAGAATTTTTCAAACAAAATAAGGCACATTAAAAAAGAAGGAAAAATAAAAAATACAGTTAAAAAAGAACGGACAAATACGACATGATGCCTACATTGGACATCGTCCCGGCTTCCAGTGGCGCCGGACTCTCACAGCATTGATTTTCAGCGGTGCCCAGGAACTCAATTTCGTGCACACGCAAATGTACATAAATGTATATTTCCTTGTTTGTTCTTATCTTACCTATTCCATCCGAAGAAAGGTGCGGCAGTCCAAATTAAGGCAGCAACCCAAACCGCGCAAATTCTAGCAAGGGCTCCGTTCTTGGACATCGGCCGAGCGGCAATGCCTTTGACGATAACGTTGTAACGGTCGAAGGCTATCAACGTCATAGTCCATATAGAAATACAGCCGAACAGAGACCCCGCACACCCGTAGAGTTGACAAGCAACAGGACCTGGAAGGTAAAATGTCGAGACAAATGCGGCGATACCGCTTAAGAAAAATTATTTTTTTATAGGAACGAAGTTCCTTACGGCAGGCTTGGGGAAGATAAGAGTTTTGCTGAGTGAATGTGAGATAAAAACCGTAAGAAAAATAAACAACGCAAGTTTTATAGTCATAAACACGGGGGCCGATTATACGGTTAAGTAACTATGATAAAACAGTAACAGACACCTTATAGGATCACGTGCTTCATCCTAGGCTTCATCTTCGCCTTCCATCAAGCGAGATAGAAGCCAAACGTGTTATATTTAGTATAAAAAAATAAATAAATAACTAATGACTGACTGATTCACCGAATAAGTTACGAGCCGAGAATTACGTGTGATCTTAATTTCTCTAATTTATATTAAAGTCTAATTTCGATAGGGCCACTATTTTGATTTTTGTGGCCAGTGTATGGCAATGGGTTCACCGTGTGGTACATATAGAACCTAAAAATATTGGTGGAAAGCGTAAAGCAGTAGCTGTTCATCCATCCTGCTAACAAAAGGTCAAAAAACTTAAACAGCACTTACCAAACACCCAAGTCTCATTATAACAGTTAATAACCATGGCAGGAGCCATGCAGCACATCATTAAGAAATCGGAGAAGGCGAGATTGACCACGAGTAAATTGGAAGGTGTCTTGAGGCTCTGTAACCAATACAAATATATAATTGTATGATTTGCATTGAAATAAAATAAAGGAGTTTAAATCAAATACATACTTTAGTGACTGTAAAAATGTAGATGACCATTCCGTTTCCCACAATGGAAATGAAACCGAGCAGTCCAATAGTAAATCCCAAAAGACCATGCCATAAAGGGTTCATTGTTGGAAATTGGTACCTAGAAAAATAAATATGATTTCAATGTGTCACGTGTTTCGATTTCGATCACTTCTCTTGCAAACAAATCTATGTTCGGTAACAACAGTTTCTAAAACATTTGTTGATTTAGTGTGTTAATTTAGGTTAATTTGTTGTCTTTTAGACATAGACATGTTCTTTATTGGCATCATTCGAATACATTACAAATAAAATATGAAACACATTAAAAAGAAAAAAAAAATACAGTTAAATGCCAACACTGGACACCGGAGAGTAAATCTGTTAACGCATTTAAAAATAAATTAAAACACCTGATGTTAAAGATACAAAAAGATAATATCCCCGCGACATCGGTGGCTTGTTGTTTCCAATATTTTCAATATTTAATTATATAATTTAAACTTTATACGTTTAATTATCATATTATTTATTTTTGACTCAATAATATTTATGATTTTTTCATCTATTATTTTATTGTATAAAATATATTTTAATCTCACAACTGTTTTATTTATGTATCATATTTATTATACTCTTACTGTCTGTATAATAATATTCCATATAAAAGTAGTATTGCGCGCGCACGTCTTTAGGTAGTCCCGGGCACCGCTGAAAATCAGCGCTGTCGCATCCTTGTGATAGCATATACTGAGACGGTGTCCGATATTGGCATCATATGTTTTGTATTATTTGTCAGTGTAACTTTAACTGTGTTTTGTCTATTTTTCATTCTTTTTTAATGTGTGTTATATTCAGTCTGTGATGTGTTTTTGTATTGTGATGCCAATAAGTAAATGTCTATGTCTATGTCTCAGAATGTTCTGTCGCAAGGATGCAATAGCGCTGCTTTTCAGCGGTGCCCAGGACTACCCAAAGTCGTGCGCGCGCATTGCTACCTTTACATGGCATTTATACAGTCGAATAAATAGTAAAATATATATAATAATAATACAATAAATGTAATACGTGTGTAAATAGATTTATGTATATTATATAAAAATAACAGGTGAACAAAATATTTTCATTAATAAATATATTATTAAAATAAAAATAAAACTCATATTGCTCATGGCGAGAGAAAGTGATCTTAGTTTACCATATTCGCACCCGCAATACTACATTTGTAAGACCCAAAACTATAACACAAAGCAGTTTTTCATGATATATAACCCGATTGAAGGTCTCGAAGTAAACTGCTTGGAATTACATCTGAAGTCTTAACCGTTCTCTTACCACACTTTTGGCTTATCATTCAACAACCTTGCTAATTGAAATAAAAGAAAATCTCACCAGTGAGGGTCGATCAGGCTTAACATATCTGCAGGGATTTTGTCCACCACGGTCTGGTTAGCACCATATGCCATCATGTTGCTGCCTGTTAATAAAGAACGAATTAATCGAAATCATATTAGCTATTGGAATTTGCACTGATAATACCAACACGTTTTACCAAGGCTCTTTGATTGAAGCGTTAATAGTCTAATGGTTTAGGGCACGGTCTGTGAATCGTAAAGTCGTAGGTCCGAATCTACCATTCGCTTATTAACGTGGACCTTCTCCTAGCACAAGCTTAAGCTTAGTTGGAATGGTTAACAAGAATGTTTGTGTAATATTTGTGAAAAAAAAATTGCTGGGTTTCTTTAAAAAAAAACGCTTAAAAATCATATTTTCTTTGTGAGGGTTTTTTATAAATAAAAATTTGTATAAAATACTTACCGTATACGTACTTTTTGTTCATGTAATGAAAAGCACAAGGCGATAAGGCTACCACCAAAAAGCTGGAGAAAATCAACGAATGAACTACTCCAGTCTTGCGTGGGCTAGTCAGAGACTACTCGATTTCAGCTCATAGCTCACCGCTTTTATACCAACAATCACACGATTAAAAATTGGTAATAACAAAAAATCAATATTCATAATGAGATATGTCATAATTAGATATACTATTTGCGAAGGTGATTTCGGGTCAACGGTGAAATAAATTAGAGCGTAAGTAACATACGAATGTACCGTCATACTAATATTACAAACGCGAAAGTTTGTAAGAATGTGAAATGTGAACTTGTGGTTCTTTCACGCAAAAATACAAACAAATACAAATACAGAGAAAATAAAAATACAAAATGTAGTTTGGTGAAACTTTGCAATATTGTAGTTTAAACATCGGACTACCACGTAATGTGAATTATCAAAATCTAACTAAAAGTAGGAAAAAATCGGCCATCTGCGATGCTGTTGTGCGTCTCAAAAACTGTTTACATAGATATTATGTATGATAGAAATTTATATCCTAAAAAGTCATAAAAAGTAGATTATCTTTAAGGCATTATCACCATAATAGTGATCCGTAAACACAATAAAAATTGATAATTTATTTTAACACACATTTTTTTTCCTTTCTAAGCAAATGCTGATGTTAAGTGGGAATGCAGTCCTGGATGATAAGGCGAACCAGCTTAGTAAATGCCTATTCACTCTACACTTGAAAATACCCACATCGTAATCGGAAGGAAAGACAGATGCGGGCAAACTGCTCCAGTCCCTTGCTGTAAGAACAATAAAAGACGGAGCAAAGCGCTTTGTTCGGGTTTGAGGGATGTTCACAACAAAGGTTGAAATCTTGCAGTGCAGTTTGAAGTTCGATGATGGAACGGGGATGGAGAAATAGATCACGTAGTTCCTGAGCACAATCTCCAAAATGCAATTTGTATAAAACCGAAAGGCTGGCTACCTTACGCCTGTGCTCATGACTGCGTCAACATATAGTTAGTTAGGTACCTGTTAGTTAGGTAATATCAAATTGATCCTTTTAAAATATAATTCATGATCTGGTGTAAATTATTGTGTTCCAAAGTTTTTCACGATCCACGTAGAGTGAGTCTAAGTTAATCAAATTATCTTGTGTCACAGTGGCACGCTGGCTTTTAAGTTTAACTTAAGATTACCCCCATAAAAGTAAAAATAGTTATATTCAATTAGTAATATTAGCGTAAATATAACTAGACAGTATACTCAGATAAAATATGACTGTAATACAAATCAATTGCCTCGATCAGGAAGAGTCACGTATCCGTAAGATAGCGCAATTACAAAGGAGTCCTGAACTGGTTTGGTTTTTGACCAACTTCAAAAAAGGAGGTAGTTCTCGATTCGTCTTTTTTTAATATTATACACTAATAGTGCTGTAATTATACGTTATGGTTCTATTTAAGGGTGCATTTCAATCGAAGTCTATTGTATATATCTGATCACAGTTGAAGAAAAATCCAACTTCTTGTTTTGAATAGGTCAACTTTGTTGATGTAGTCTTGTGTATATATGAATATAAATCTGAAACATTAAAAACAATACAGACGAATTAAAACTATCCTTTAAGCGTCAATAGCCTAATGGTTTAGGGTACGGCCTGCGAATCGTAAGACCGTGGGTTCGAATCCACCATTCGACTACTGCCGTGAATCGTGTCCTAGCACAAGCTCAAGCTTAGTTGGAATGGTTAACAAGATTGTTAATAATATTTCTGTAAAAAAATATTGCTAGCTTTCTTTTCAAATAGATGAAAAAAAAAAAAAAAAATTGGCTGAAAAACTAAATCTCTACATATACCTTGCACAGAGGCTAAGCCGTTAGCCATACAACGTGGCAATGCTACCAGCCTCCTGGGCACGCTAAGCAACGACGGTTTGGCACAGTTATGTTTTTTTTTTAATTTTTTAAAATACCTATGATGTTGTTAATATTTAGTTAGTCTTTTTTAGTTAGTATCATGTATTGTTTTATATGTAAATTTAAGTTATATTTTCATGTATTCTATAATATATGTATTTTATATTTTATAAAATCAACAACTTTACTTTCTTTCATTCCCCACTTAACATCAGATGTTGATTATTCTACCTATTTCTTTCAACCTACTACCACATTCAACCCGAAAGATATTCAACCGGACACTCGGATAATAAATTCATATATGAATATAAATTTCACACAAAGACACCGATAAGAATGAATTATGGAGGGTCTTAGTAATAACACTTACCTGCGTTCTAAATTCTTTGTCTTTTACTGTATGGTAATAAATCTTAGTACACAGTTTGAAAGATAAAATAGTTGAAATAACCACTAACTTCTTTCCACTCTTTTCCAGTCCTTTGAACTAAATATCCGGATATCCGGATAGTCAAAAAATCTAAAGAAATCGCTGCATAGTTTTCAACCGAGTTAAACAGAATAAGGTTATCGATTTTTTATGTTTGACTTTCGATTAAGTGAATCAATTTTAAAGATTCTTTTTTTTAAAAAAACTACTTCAATAGATAAGCTCCGCTAGGAGCGTCGTTCCCTACTTAGTCAACACCACACCCGACCCGATCATACGAGTATATCAGGTTATAGAAAAATACATGGCTGACTTGGAGATAGCATACGCTATCCACTCTGCACAGTATTTTTGAGCACTATGTTATGACCGATAGTACTGCAATGGGGGCTCCATTTCCAGCCCGACCTTTTTTAACCGACTTAAAATAAAATAGAAGTTATCAAATTTGTATTATCACTATGAGAGAGAGAGAGCGTTCGCGCGTAATACTATTTAACGTTTTATTTGCTATTGATTCACGCACGTCCTCCCGACGTGCCCCGTAGGTTCAAATTCCCCTAGAATAGGGGAATTTGAACCTACGCTTTTGAACTAGTAGGCCCCCCTCTCGACCTCCGTCTCAATCGAGACCGAAAGGTCGGGAGGGCGTAGAAGATAGATTCGTCGCGGCTGACGCTTGAGGAATTAGCCCCAACGTAAAAATAGTTATTCTAAAAATCCGTTCCAAAACGGTACCCAAGACCAGGGGAGCAGTTGCCCCCTGCGCTGATAACCCGGGTAATGGGGTAACACCCCGAGGCCCGTACCTGCGAGGTTCCCGTGAACCTTGTAGATGACTCGACTGACTGACTGACTGACTATTGATTCGGTTATAAATCGCTTTGTTAACACACCTCATACACGTTCTTGTTTTAGACTACGTAGATTGTTCGAAACATATAAATGGTAATTATTTTTTAAAATAATTCACACCGTTTAAGCGAAGTTGAACCTAATAATTCAGTTTTCCCGCCTTCTTTAGCATCAACCCATCCTTGCCAGTCGCATAAAGCGTCGCCAGGAGTCAGGTCAAGCGCTCGTGAATTATTTATTCAGAGCGAGGTGCTTGCAGCGTACAGAAAATGTCGCCAGATTATGTGTATAACGTTCATTTATCTGTTTAAAAAGAAACTCACACTTCGAAGTGTAGACAAGCATGACATCTCCATGTCTTTACCCGTTTGTTGCATGTGTTCTGAATAATACGCCTGTCACCTAGAGGGATAGGCATAGATCCCGGTGGTACACGAATCATCATCATCAAATCGGTTCACCCAGTCAGAAGTTACGGTAACAAACATAAAAAAAATAAATTGACAACCTCCCATTTTTTAAATCGTTTGAAAATATATGAAATGCTAATGAGTGATTACTAGCACCCACTAACAATGAAAGATACAGTATTATCCAAGTTTACGTAAGATATCTTTTTCGTTTAAGTTTGTTCTTTAATGAAATATAAATAAATTAACAAAAATCTATCATGCACAATTTATTTCAGTTAGCTGGCATCTTTATCAAACAAACTTTCTTAAAGGGCCCTTCAATTTTGCTGACGGATGTATTACGACAATAAAATACACCTCTTCATTAATAGAACATCAGATGTTGATTATTCTACCTATTTCTTTCAACCTACTACCACATTCAACCCGAAAGATATTCAACCGGACACTCGGATAATAAATTCATATATGAATATAAATTTCACACAAAGACACCGATAAGAATGAATTATGGAGGGTCTTAGTAATAACACTTACCTGCGTTCAAAATTCTTTGTCTTTTACTGTATGGTAATAAATTTTAGTACACAGTTTGAAAGATAAAATAGTTGAAATAACCACTATCCGGTTCTTTCCACTCTTTTCCAGTCCTTTGAACTATATGTCCAGATATCCGGATAGTCAAAAATCTAAAGAAATCGCTGCATACTTTTCAACCGAGTTAAACAGTATAAGGTTATCGATTTTTTATGTGTCAAACATAATCGATTTTGAAGATTCTTTTTCTATTTCTAATTAACTATTACTATACTATTTCTAAGCAACTAAAGACAACCGAGATAAGCTCCGCTAGGAGCATCTTTCCCTACTTAGTCACCACCACACCCGACCTGATCATAGATCAGGCCATAGAAAAAACATGGCTGACTTGGAGATAGCATACGCTATCCACTCTTCACAGTATTTTTTGAGCACTATGTTATGACCGATAATACTGCAATGGGGCTCCATTTCCAGCCCGACCTTTTTTAACCGACTTAAAATAAAATAGAAGTTATCAAATTTGTATTATCACTATGAGAGAGAGAGAGCGTTCGCGCGTAATACTATTTAATGTTTTATTTGCCGCTATTGATTCACGCACGTCCTCCCGACGTGCCCCGTAGGTTCGAATTCCCCTATTCTAGGGAGCTTTTGAGCTCGTAGGCCCCCCTCTCGACCTCCGTCTCAATCGAGACCGAAAGGTCGGGAGGGCGTAGAAGATAGATTCGTCGCGGCTGACGCTTGAGGGATTAGCCCCGACGTAAAAATAGTTATTCCTAAAAAATCCGTTCCAAAACGGTACCCAAGACCAGGGGAGCAGTTGCCCCCTGCGCTGATAACCCGCGTAATGGGGTAACACCCCGAGGCCCGTACCTGCGAGGTTCACGTGAACCTTGTAGATGACTCGACTGACTGACTGACTGACTGACTGACTGACTGACTGACTGACTGACTGACTGACTGACTGACTATATACTATTCGGTTATAAATCGCTTTGTTAACACACCTCATACACGTTCTTGTTTTAGATTACGTAGACTATTCGAAACATATAAATGATAATTATATTTTAAAATAATTCACACCGTTTAAGCGAAGTTGAACCTAATAATTCAGTTTTCCCGCCTTCTTTAGCATCAACCCATCCTTGCCAGGCGCATAAAGCGTCGCCAGGAGTCAGGTCAAGCGCTCGTGAATTATTTATTCAGAGCGAGGTGCTTGCAGCGTACAGAAAATGTCGCCAGATTATGTGTATAACGTTCATTTATCTGTTTAAAAAGAAACTCACACTTCGAAGTGTAGACAAGCATTACATCTCCATGTCTTTACCCGTTTGTTGCATGTGTTCTGAATATTACGCCTGTCACCTAGAGGGATAGGCATAGATCCCGGTGGTACACGAATCATCATCATCAAATCGGTTCACCCAGTCAGAAGTTACGGTAACAAACATAAAAAATAAATTGATAACCTCCTATTTTTGAAGTCGTTTGAAAATATATGCGATGCTAATAAGTGATTACTAGCACCCACTAACAATGAAAGATACAGTATTATCCAAGTTTACGTAAGATATTCTTTTTCGTTTAAGTTTGTTCTTTAATGAAATATAAATAAATTAATAAAAATATTTTATTTATTATATTATTTAATTGTCTATCATGCACAATTTATTTCAGTTAGCTGGCGTCTTTATCAAACAAACTTTCTTAAAGGGCCCTTCAATTTTGCTGACGGATGTATTACGACAATAAAATACACCTCTTCATTAATAGAACACCGATGTTTAAGCACGATAAATTGACAAGTATTTGAAAATTTCTTCTTGTTTTCAAGATAATATCAGGTCCCGAGTTCTTGTGAAATTATTTCATACAAAATACAAGGAATTCCTTTAACAAGCCCCGTGAAGCCTCAATAAATACTTCGCCTTAGTTACGTATGTACTCCATGGCATAGTATGCGACATTGTTATGAGATTCGACCCTTTTTCGAACAGCGAAATAACAGTTCATGAATTATTTACATTCAATTCCAGTTGAAGAACGACGCTGCATTTTCATTAGAATAGTGGAGCGGGTTTAAGCTAACGTAGGAAACTAGTAATCACTAGCATTCCATTTACAATCCCATATATTATCAAATGACTTCAAAATGGGAGGTTCTCATCGAGGTCGTGACCTCCACGAATTATTTGGCGGACGATCGCGACGATAGATATATATGTAATATACAAGAATTACTCGTTTAAAGGTATTAGATAAATTAAACGACACATTGTGAAAATACTTTATTTTTACACAATCGCACTCTTCCAATTCCAATAAGCTATTTTCGATTCCCGTTGAATATAGAGTCCTGCCCATTTACTAGACGTGGGCCGGACGCAAAAGTGAACGTCCAATTTCAATTAAAACGTAGTTACGATGAAAATTTTCATAACGTTACTCGACAGACATGCTCAATAGCCATTTGTAGTTTACGTGAAAGCTTTTAGCATCGCAATATCCAAATTTTGTTTAACAACTTTCCAACTATTGAACGATAAAGTTCAATCTTTCGTGACCATATTACTGTAATGGGGTGATAAGAGTTAGACACATTTACTAATATCCAGCCATTTTGCGTTATAGCTCTTTAGACCAAAAGATCTTTTTCTTAAAGTGCCTTACGAAAGTTGGCAGTCACAAGTTAGAAGCTGACATAAAGTCAGCAGATAACCATACCTCTCTGTCTTGCGAGGCGAAACAGATGGACAGCACTTGCAATTCAAGAGACCCACATACCACTAAAATCTTTTTTAGACGAAAGCAAAAGGAAAGGTTGTCTGGAAGAGATCGCTCTTAGCAATAAGACCGCCCATTGCTTATGCAATTACATCGACTAATGTAAAATTGTATATTTATTATTTCTGTCATGTATTTTTTTCATTGTTGCGCAATTAAGTATATTCATTCATTCAGGTCCACTTTCTGATGTTACGCAGGGTTGATTTCCATCTAAGACCAACACTTATTTGGCCGGCGACTTTGCCCATCAAGATAATTTTAATATCTCGCGAGCCTAAATCCATAATGCTAAATTGGAATAGGACTACATCAAAATTGGTTGACCCAGTAGAAAGTTATGAGGGTACGAACAAAAAAAATATACAAACGAATTGAAAACCACCTCCTTTGTAAAGTCGGTAAGAAAAAAGAATAATACGAAGAATCAATAAAATTCTGTCAAGAGAGTGTTTCGTTGGCATGTGTACGTTAAAGGTCCTAAAGTTATTCCTAAGGCAGACCGGAATATTGATGAGACGGTCTCAGTTAGTGTAATATTGCTGACAGAAAGTGTTTGAAAAGTAAATTGACGTAGTACGGTCATGTGTGACTCTGGGGAATGTTTATTTATGGCCTTAACATAATAATCTTTCCACAGTGTTTCTGCGAACCGTTTCAATTATTGAATTGGCGAATAAGAACTCATTGTCATCATGTTTTAATGGGGGTGGACGTCCTTGCCGGTCCGTGGTCTTCAATCGAGAAGTTTTCGGCCCCATCGTCCATCTGTGCGCTATGTGTCCTGCAAATTAATACTTCAACTTGATTACACGGTAGGCTGTGTCAGTTATCATCGTTCTCTTAGATTACCGACGACTTCATAAAGGGCGCAGGATGCAGCTATAAGCTAACAATAGGTCCATTTGGAAATCCAACGATTTCTATGAGGAGGCCTATATCCAGGAGAGGATGTTGAAATGACGATGATGATACATTACACATTAATATAACAGAAAAGTAGTCTTGTAGAAGATAATTTATTTTTTAAGGAGAAAAAAAATTGCTAAATATTGCCAATTTCATAAATGGGACGTAACGAGCTAGGTAAAAAACGAACAGCGTTGATGAATCTGTTTACCCCGCTTGCGTTAAAAAGTCGTGAGATCTTCCTTACAAGCTCGCAACCTATATTTGTTAGCAGTACCATGAAAAAAACTCAAAAGATAGCTTTTTGTAGCCGTTTTTTAGTTAAAATTATGAACCAGACTCAGCTTTTAGCTGTGTATAGGCAAAATGAAGGCAGATACATTATAAAAAATAAAGGAGAATACACAAATGTTTGTTTTTAAAAACCTATAGTTGATTGTAATTTACAATGGAGTTTACCGAAAACGGCCGGGCATTACACTAATCCCGACCATAATGGAAGGAATTAATGTTCGAAAACAATGACATTTTATCGGGCCCACTGAGATTTATGAGGATACAGTTACAAATTTCTGAAACGCAATTATAACCTAATTCAGGTATAAATTGGAAAAAGATTACACAGCGCCATGATTTGGCATTTAAAAATAAATTTCATTATTTATTTATATTTATATAAATGTCAATCGTATAGTAGGGTTGTTGGGAAGTGCACTTATTTTTGTTGTTACCGGGGAGGAAATCTTCAAAAAGATACCGCGCTTTCTGGGGGGAAGGCAGCGGTATTTTTAGCCACTAAAACCTCCTCGGCGGCCCTTGTTGCATAGTAAGGGGCTCCGGGATCTCCAAAGGAACGGAAACACCTCTGCACTGTGCTCTTAGGACAGCACGTCCCGGGTGGGAGGAAGGGGAGGTTGCTCCCTCCCCTGTGCCCTCGCATTGCAAGGCGACACTGATCAGCCGATGTCGCCTTCTCCCCGGGTCCACCTTGGCGGACGACAAAGGCCCCCATCCTTGTCACCCAGTGAACCCGAGGCAGGCATACCGTAGTCTTATTCTACGAGCACGGGCAGTGCTGCTCTGCACTAATCCAACCACGTTCCAGGGGAGGATTAAAAATAATTTATTTTTTCAAAATCCCAATTAGTCCTTTACTAACAACAGGTCATTGTTATGTTAGCAATTATAAACGCCTGTTCGATTCAAATTATCTGTAGTTAATTTGAAAAGTTTCGCTCGTAAATTCGATTAACAGATTAAATATCGTGCACATTAATTTTGTAGATTATCAGATAGAGATTATTAGAATCTTAAATTTTGGCATTTGTTGTGGGTAATTTCTTATATTTTTTTACACAAGTGAAACTTCGTCGTTTTCTTGACTCGAAAAGTATACGGAGTTTTCGCGGAGTTACGCCAAATATGTAAATTTGGCATAGCCCACTCCACGACGACGTCCACTGCGCCAGTTTACGTTCGGGATGCCACCGTTATGTTTTAGAACTACGTTTGGAGTAAATTATTCATGAGCACGTCACGGATATTCGTTATTATGCACTTAACATGCGAGTGTGTTCGTTTGATATCTTAAATGTCTAGTATAGCACAACAAATCACAATAAATCAGAAAAAAAAAACAATATAAAAGATTGCATGAAATACACGTGATATTTTATATAATTAAATATATTTACGAGAAAAAACAAAAACCGACTTCAAATCGAATCAAACGTTGAACGATATTTATTTATTTATTTACAGGAAGATCAACAGAAATAAAATTTATAAAAAAGATACAGTAATAATTAAGAAACAGACTGTCAATAACAGATCTTCACGAATACGAAAAACTTTAAAATTATTTTATTGTGTGAGCAAAAACATTAATAATAAAAAAGCCTACTAACAATTTTTCAATAAAAGAAATTTCGATAGAATGCCCGTCTTATTGCCACAGTTGTAGTATTAAAAATGTCTACTTCTGTCCTTTTCGAATATTTATTGAGCGTGTGACCAGCGCGCCACATAAATGAATTTTGACGATAGTTGGAAGATGCCAAAGGGAGATGGATAGGAATATGATAGCGCGCTGATTTCTTGGGCACGTTAAATTTTTTTTTCGAGAGACGAGAGGGACAGGCAATGCTACCATTGATAATATTTTTGTATGTCCGAATTATCGTTGGAATATAACAGAATCTAACTCTCATCAAATTACCCTCGAAGTCCATCCTTTCCAATGTGAAATATCGAAATCGGTTAAATTGATATTCAGTTAAACAAACGTCCATTTGTCGCGTACTTGATTAATGCAAATTTAAGACTAACATGGTTTTCTCGTAGATACTGTTGTCAGAACTGAACCAAAGTGAAAGCACCAGCTTTCAAATACAAAATAAATCATCAAAATTAGTTTGCCCAGTCAAAAGTTAAAAGGTAACAAACATAAAAAAACAGACGAATTAAGAAACTCCTTTTATGAAGTCGGTTAAAAAAAATTATTTTCGGAAAAAAAGACAACAAGGTCGAATGGAATCAATTTTTCTACTTTTTACATATAACTTCCAAAAAAAATACCCTTAATTTTTATCGCTGCTACGAGCTCAGCGTGCGTTTTCTATTAAAAGTTTTCAATAGTGCGGATCGCTGCTACAACACTGAGTTATTCAGTTACAGTTTCAGTGATTGGATATTGTTACGGTTCAGTAAACGAATTTTATAAAATAAAACAAAATTATTAAATTATGGTGCAAAATTTGAAGACCAATTAACTCCCGTCGCTTCAAGTTGCTTATCCCAATTTGGTTACAAATATTTACAAATATAAAAAAAATATTTATGTCTCAAACATGAGTATGTTAAAAATACACTCATATATATGGTTAGTATGTATAGCCTTTATCTATTCCGCTTGTGCAATTGATTTAATTCACAACTAACTTCCGTCGCGTTGTGACGCCGAGACGTCCTCGACGATCCTTCTTCCGACCTTTACAAATCTATACAGTGTCCATTAACGACCGTCGTATCTTATCGATACCGCTACTTTATGAGCAGGCCTCACCCCTTAGATGTTAAGACCATTGCTGGACTTTCTTCGGCCACTTCTCCCAGCGCCAACGCTTCCAGAAGTGGCACTCAAAGTTAGTTTAGCTTTTGAATGTCCCTTAGATATCCTTGAAATATCAACCGGCACGGAATGCTAGCGCCTAACATCACCAGGCTATATCACCCAGTCGAAAGTTATGAGATAACCAATATAAAAAAAACACAGAAATTAATTAGGAACCTTCTCCTTTTTGAAGGCAGTCGAAAAAATGCTGAAAACTTTGTTAGAGTGATTTAAAAAAGCTTTCACTAAAAGCTTTCACTTGGAGAGTTTTTTTTAGAAAAAACTAGACGAATCCAAAAATAACGTTTGCAAGAACAATACCGATCTAGCTCGGCAAGTGCAAAGCATCACATGAATTATGTAAATATGAAACCAGCTCACGGACGCATGGAGAGGCTTCTTGTTGGAACAGCTGTCGAGCTGCCTCGAATAACCCGGATTTACATACTGGGAACAACTTGTTACCAACTTTGTTTGGTTAGGATACCACTTTGTATTTTTTAATCCGAAAGTGTTTTAAGGATTTTTGTTTTACGTAATTTTGTTCTAATGATTTCAAACTTCCAGAAATATTTTGAATGCTTACCATGTGTTTAAATGCAGTGCTGTGTAATCAATACTCGTGAGCAAAAATAAAGGGTCGGTTATGAAAGTTTGAAAGTATTAAAAAACATAAACTTAAACGAAAAAGGATATCTTACGCAAACTTGAATAATACAGTTCTTTAATTTTATTTCTATTTAAATTTTAATATTAGCACTTTCGTGTTGCCTCCATGTGGCGACACTAACTACTTAAATTTAAAAAAAAAATAATGAAAAATACTGTATTACCCAATTTTACGTAGGAAATCATTTTTTGTTTTTGATTTTTAATGAAATAAATTAATAAAAATATTTAATTTTTTTTCCATTCCTACGGCGTTGAGTTGCATCATTTGCGGAATAAATTAAACTTACTTATCATCAGTAATCAATCAATAATAAATTGAAAGCCAAGAAAACAAAGTAGATAAAATACAATAAGGGCATAAGTTAAGAGCTCAAATTTTTCGCTCACGATAACTTTAAGTTGCGCAGAAAGTTAACGAAGAGTAATTTGAAGAACGATCAAAGTTTTCAGCCTTAATAGTAGCAACACTGTTACTTGAACAAGTTCTTAAACAATGGGCTACT
Source organism: Meandrusa payeni (assembly GCA_029286785.1). NCBI lineage: Eukaryota > Metazoa > Arthropoda > Insecta > Lepidoptera > Papilionidae > Meandrusa > Meandrusa payeni. The sequence goes on along the minus strand of JAGSMX010000009.1, from coordinate 10,446,552 downwards.
GCAGAAAATTCAAAGGAAACTCATTATCTAAGGGCTGTACCGGGATTTTTTCAAATACTTTCTAAGCAAGGGCTGGGTAGGATCGTGGGGTATACAGAAGAATGTTAAGGATATCCTGGAGAGACAAAGTACGCAACAAAGTAGTGGTGCAAAGAATTAGAAAGAAGGTTGAAGTTCTTAACGCGATTACGAGACGAAAGCTGAAATACCTAGGGCATATAATGCCTAATCCCAAATACGATTTGTTACAGCTTATAATCCAGGGAAAGATACAAGGGAAAAGAAATCCGGGAAGGAGAATAACATCTTGGCTTAAAAATCTACGCCTATGGTTCAATAAGAGCACATGTTCTTTATTTCGAGCTGCTGTGGGCCCAGGTCGAGGGTCCAAATTATCATGACGGTCGCCAACTTTAGATAGAAGATGGCACCAAGAGAAAAAGAAGATGTTAAGTGAAACTGCAGTCATGATTGGTAAGGCACTAGCTTACCCACAATTTAATCGATGGGAAAGACAGACGCGGGCAAACTATTTCAGTCATTTGCTGTACGAATAATGAAAGACGATTCAAATGGGATTAAGGACGGCAGGAAAATAAGTTAACTAATGAAACGAGTGACACGCTTGTGACATCATATTAGAAGAGAAGGTTCTCAATTCGTCTGTATGTTTATTATGTTTGTTACCTCATAACTTTATTGGTTGGATAGACTGATTTTAATAATTCTAGTGATTTCCATGTTTTCTCACTATAAGGGATTAATTCTGATAATGACATTCATGAGAAAATCATATAAGTCTTAAATTTGCATCAAGTATGTGCGCCACAAATGGACGAATAACTCAATATTACGCTAACAGATTTAGATGATTCCTTTTTTATTGGAAAGAATGAACTTTAAGAGTGATTTGATTCGAATTTGGTTAGTTTCTTATTAATTATATTTCGTTATATTCCTACGATAATTCGTACGTACAAAGAGGGCGTCCACGTGTAATAGCGTTTAACATTCAATTCGAAGAATTCAATTTAGGAAGTAGGTTTTTGTTTTTTTTTTCTGGGCTCTCAAGAATAAGTCTACGGTATCCCCTGCCTGTCGTAGAAGGCGACTAAAAGGGGCCTCGGGTACACTGGGCGACAAGGGCGGGGGCCTGAGTCGTCCACCAAAGTGGACCCGGGAAGAAGGCGACATCGGCTAGCCCTTGTCGCCTTGCGCTGCGAGGGCCCAGGGGGGAGGGAGTAACCTCCCCCCCCGGGACGTGCTCTCCTTGAGCACAGTGCAGAGGGGCTCCGGTGCGTTCCACTGGAGATCCCGGAGCCCCTCGTCATGCACCGAGGAAAGGGCCACCGGGGAGGTTTTAGTGGGTAAGAACCCCACATAACCGCCGCCTTCCCCCCAGAAGGCGGGGTATCTTTCTGGAGATTTTCTCCCCGTCAACAAAAAAAAAAAAAGGTTTTTGTTTTTGCTCGTAAATATACTTGTGTCATTTACTTATGGATTTTCAAGAATATAACCTAAAAATATGCCTAAAGGTAAGATACATATGAACGATAATAATCCTTCGGACCTTTAGACATTCGGCGGGTCTCCAACCTTTCATAGTCAATGTTCCGCGCTTCCGAACGAAGCGATTTGAGTCATTGTTCATCTTGCGTACAGCAAAGGAGTGGAACAAGTTGCCTGCATTAGTCTTCCCATCCAAGTACGACGTGGAAACCTTCAGCACTTACTAAACTAGCGCGTACCATCCTTCGACTATATCACCACTTAACATCAGGTGGGATCGTGGTCAAGCACTAGTTTATAACCCATAAAAAAAAAATACTCCAATGTGGTTGAAACTCACATACACAATACGATGAGTATTTGCGCTAGTATTAACTTCTACTTTATGGAATATAAAGGCATCGAAACAATGTAAGGGGGGTACAAACAGAATTGAATATAAACCGGGAAGCCTTCGATGTATTGAATGTATCGTTTAATTAAAAACGGTAGATTATTTGACATTCTCATTTCTACATAACAGTTACCCAGGCGTCAGATCGAGAATAATCGTCCCATTATTCCGACGTAATCCCTATTTGTGAGCGCTACGTACGTTTTCCATTAGAAGTTTAAATAACACGTTTGGAGTCAATAAAAATTAATTGTGCTGTTTTACGTTAATTGAAAACCGTTTCAATAAAAACGAACAATAAATAGACCAATCATGAGGTTCCGTATTATATTGGAGAACTTTTTGATTTCCATAAATTGTACTGTGTAGATTCAATATGGTGGAAAAACTTTGGGCCTCATTGGTCATCTGTTTCGTGTATTTGTCAAGCCGCTGAACCAAGACAATGACTTTCATTTGTCTACACAATTCATCTCAGAGGAGGGAAGACTATATATATAAAGCGGTAGGTTGAACATACGGGAACCGGAACAGAAAAGAACAAAAGGGAGACCGAAGCTGAGATTCGACAAGGAGCATCTCAGGGCTATAGGAAAGTTGACCTCCTCGAGAAGGAAAGACGAGGTCTGAATGAAATGTCAAAACATTGTCGTGGTGGCCAAGACCCGTAAAGGGTTGTAGCAAAGAAATTAAAATTCAACTTATTCCTGATACAATATCGTAGAGAAATCACGTGCATAGTTTTCATAACGTTTACGTAACATTAATTCAAGTTAACGTACAACATTGTAGTCCGAACGGGCGGCATTATGTGCGAGTAGCTTCTTTTTCATCCTCTCCATCACAGAAGGTCAGTAGTTATTCTTCTAAACTTTTACTTATTTATGGCTGTGCAGAATACTTCTTCGACTGTTTTTATTCCAGTCCATTCCCTGATGGTTCTTGTTTATGATCATTCCTTCTTCCCCTTCCCTTTTCCTGGCATTATGCCCATCATAATTAATTGCAACAGGCGATACATAGTCGTAGGATATGACCTGGGTACGAGATCTTACGATGTTTGATGGTATTGATTTAAATCGACTTTCGTCTGCATTCGGGCAAGAAAACAAATTTAAAGCTTTTAAAAAAAATAACTATAGACACTCACGACTGAAGTAAAACTTTTTTAGCTCCATCTATATGTATGTATAAATGTATATATACATATCTGTATATGTGAATAAGATATACACAAAATATATTATATACACGATTGTTCAAGAGAGAAAGAAAATGTCGCACTGTCTTGCCCCTACAGTAATAAACATAACGTAACTCTTTTTCTATATTCACTTCTATCCGCCTCTTCTTCCCTTCACCCGATCACACTTTTCGTAACACATTCTACTGCTTGACTAGACAAGCGTGCGTAAAGAAGTTTTCTTCTTCTTCTTCTTCTATGCCTTTCCCTTTTTTGGGGTCGGCCCTCCTCGTGTTGCGTAAAGAAATTTTATTTCAAAAAATTACATTTAGAGAAGATTACATACACAGTTAACTTCAAAACGACACTGGTTCTTAAGAAATTTTACTAAAGAATGTACCCCTTGTACCAACAGTTTAAAAATAAATTAAGTTTTTTTTTTATTTAAAATGCACAAACATAGATTAAAACTCACTCCGCAAACTCCAAGAGCCCAGCTAATGGATTAATGGGCCTAATTAATTCAGTTAACGTATTTTAGTATTTCATGTGAAAATAATATTTTTCTAGTGAAATATGAGTTTACGAGGACTTTTGAAATAGACTGCTAGACTTACAACGCGTTTATGTAATTAAAAGACCGCTTTTATGAAATGCCAGACAAATTAAAATTTTTCATTTGTCTTTTGATTTGAATATCTTTCCTATGAAATGAAATGAATATATATTTTTAATTAAACTATCACAAGCGTTAATAGCCTAATAACTTAGGGTGGGTTTTCAGCCCTGTAGTTCTGGGCTCTCAAGAATAAGACTACGGTATCCCCTGCCTGTCGTACAAGGCGACTAAAAGGGGCCTCGGGTTCACTGGACGACAAGGGTGGGGGCCTGAGAAGGCGACATCGGCTGGCCCGTGTCGCCTTGCGCTGCGAGGGCACAGGGGAGGAGGGAGTAACCTCCCCTCCCCCGGGACGTGCTCTCCTTGTGGACGTGCACAGTGCAGAGGGGCTCCGGTGCGTTCCACGTGAGATCCCAGAGCCCCTCGTCATGCACCGAGGAATGGGCCACCGGGGAGGTTTTGGTGGGTAAGAACCCCACATAAGGAAGATTTCCTCTCCGTCAACAAAAAAAAAAGGTTTTGCAAATCGTATGGTCGTAGGTACGAATCCACTATTCAATTTATCAAGTGAACATTTGGAATAATGAAGTTTGGAAAGGTTAACAAGAATTTTATATCGCAGAAAGAAACCTTGGGGTGGTCAAGGACTCCACCGTATCGGACCCGCTCCGTCGCAGACGAATTGACCACCTAATAATAGACCTGGGGAACTCTTATCCGGCTGCACCGGTTTCACCTATCTTGGAGTTAGGGGAGCCTGGTGAGCAGAGCTACCTCTGTACAGTCATTGGAGGCTCGGTTTCCTAACTGGACCTGTCACCGGGAGGGATGGTGAATACTAACGGGTCGCATCTCGACCCATCATGGCGGAGTATTTTATGTTATATTAAAAGCTTTCTTTTTTAAAAAATAATGGTAGTAAAAATGAAAAATTGTTGTCCATAAGTCCACTCTATTCTATTTTATTCTGTTTCAAAGATATTTAATTTACAGTAGAGGCGCAAATATGGCTACGTTGATGTATTTCACGCAAAGGAAACAGCGTTCGACAAATAATTTCGATCACAAAATTATGTAGAACGTGAGGTTTACTGCTCGTTTCCTTTACAAAATATTGTGATGTACTTCCTTTGACATGGTGTTATTAAATTAATTACATGCCTTATAATATAAATCAATTTCCATCGCCCACATTGAATTTTGATGACATAAAATCGAACGTGTATAATGATATAGCGTCTGTCGTTGGCTTATCACGGACATTATCTTTTTTTTTATTTACGTGGGGGAATCTCCAAGAAGATATGATACCATACCAACTTCAGGTGGGGTTATGTGGGGTTCTTAACCACTAAAACCCCACCGGTGGCCCATCCTCGGTGCATGATGATAGGCTCCGGGATCTCAAGTAGATTGTTTACCCGAAGTGGCATATAAGTTAGATTAGCTTAGATTGTCCCAATAGAATTTTGTTAATACAATAGCTACCGACCGAGTCGTGGTTCGGCCGAATCAGACCGCTAACGCGTAATAATGGTACCCATCCAAGCCGAGGTCACCCCCACCAGGGGGACCCTTGTGTCGAGTTACCACCTAATAGAGGTTTAGGTTAAGCGACTTAAGAGCTATGCCACCTCTGCTGTGAGGCTGTGATTAAGGATTTTCATTTTGCATCGTCCTGATACATTAATTATTCCTTTTTCGTAATATCCCTACGATAATTCGGAAATAAAAAGGGGGCCCTCGCGTAATAACGTTTAACGCGTGATTAGATTTGAAGCTTGTTTTTGTTTTTACTCGTAAATATATTTTAGCATTACTAACAGCTATAAAATGGTCTCGCAATTATGTAGTCGTTAGGGGGCAGCATGCAGCGTGTGGTCTACTCTGTATATGAACGCACCAAATAGAATCTTATACGAAGTCTCGATCCTCAAGCTCCCAACTCTCTTATACGTAGTCAGTGAGGGGACGAATAAGGAAAAGAAATTCTGGAGTTCTCAAGAATACGAATTTTATGAAATTTCATTTAAATTCCTAGCGATATAAATATAGATACAGACAATGTAGTCACGCTCTCTTTGAAACGTTATCGGTAATTTACTGGACGCCTTAGGAAATAACAGGAAATTAAACACCCTGGCGTATAATTGACAATTAAAACGCTAGACAGTCAATAAATAAGTATACCCGATACAAGAACCGAAATGTATCGATTTAGTAGACTGTCTTAGTCATATTTAGAGGTTCAGGCTAAGCGACCTAAGAGCTATGCCACCTCTTAATCCGGTGAAGCAGTTAAGGCCAGCTTCTCTGACCAATCTGTGTGGTTCGTCATTAAAAAAAAAATATTTACCTACTAGCAGCGCCTTACAGTGTTTCTTGCGATTAAAATTTTTATATTTCCTACGATTAAAAGAAAATCTGACTAAGTTACTCCTTATTAGACCAGCTATCTGCCAGTGAAAGTCGCGTCAAAATCGGTCCAGCCGTTCCAGAGATTAGCCGGACCAAACAGACAGGCAAAAATTGTTAAAATGTTATTTTGGTGTATGTACCGCATGTACATTAATATTCTATATTGTAATAACAGACTTTGAATACTTTTTTGTATAGATTTATTTACATGGCAAGCTAACTAAAACGTAATACACTACATTTGGATAAATAGACGTGTCCCTTACAGCAAACTATGTAATAATAATAATAATAAATCTTTATTGGTCACCAAAGAAAATGATTGAACATTAAAGTGAAGTCCCTGACTCCTGAGCTAGGTTCCATTGGACCTGTGTTACAGGAGTCAGTGTCTTCTCCCATTTAAAAACACAATAAAATACAACATGAGCAATAACAATATTTTATAAACATATGTGTGTGTAAATTTGTGTATGTGTATGTCCCTTAGCTTTATATTAAATTATTAAATTAGGAGGCATTCCGTCTGATTGTAATTTAACTCCAGTAAATGCTTTTTACAAACCAATTTACGTTTTTAATTCGTTAAAGGATGAATTTTTAAGATTTTATTTAACAATTTGTACAAAAAAGTGGCTCTGAAGCGCTGCTGTTGACGTGCCGATGCGATGTACTCGTATATTTAGATAATAACTTACAATGAGTAATCCGACTGAAGCAATTGACTAATCAGTACGGTTAGCCTCTCTCTCTGCCCTCAGGTGAGATGCTATCGCTCCAGAGTAAAGCTATGCGTGTGTATGACGTACATAAACACTATATTGTTACACAAAAAAATAAACTTCATATACAGAAAAAAAAAGAACGCCAATGAAAGATCAGGTTCGGCCTTCGGGGTGCTCCCGCGGTCGAGATGCGACGAGTGCTGTCTACTGTCCAATGGATTGAGGTAACTTCTATCTACAAAAAAAATCTTCAATAACATATGCATCCAATGTATGGCGATGGGCTCACCTTCTATTGTTCATATGACATACTTATAAGGCTCAATAAAATATCCGTCACATCCTTCGCCGATTAATTACTTCCAACTGAAGTCGTTCGCTGTTGATCAACAAACGGCTACGTTTAAAAGGCGGACACTGATTTAATTACCTTGCTAATTTATCCTATAAAGCTGCCTATTCACGGTTTGTGTATTATAATTTTCTAAATATTTGTTTTTTCTGTCTTCATAACAATAAACATTTAGTGTGGTTTTAAGAAGTAGTTTATAGTTTGAAAGGTATTTCTAAAGGACGCGGCTGTGTAGAATTCCTATGGTTAGTCAGTCTGTTCATAGGCGATTGTTCGATTGGGGCTTGAGTAACATGGTGATGATGTCCAGGCCGATGTCGGCCATGGCGACTGTGTCACTGGAAAGGCATTTTAATTAGGACGCTTCATTCGGGTAGTAATTAGGTAGGGCTTAGGTTTTCTGCCCTTTAGTGTGCTCTTTGGTGGCTCGCGTACCCGAGCTTGTTGCTAAAAGCACGAGAGCACTTCCCACAGGTCAAGGTTCCACCAACATAATTATAGTGGATGGACACTAGTTGGCGGGTCTTCAGTTTATCTCGATTTGTGTCGAGCTCTTCACGCCGCTCAACTTCCCAGAAACAGTCCGTTGCGCAGGATATATTATCGTGAGTAGGTGTTTGCGCAAACACAGAAGAACATTTCTGTGAGAAACATATCACAAAGATCATTGTTTCTCAAACTCCAAGAGTGAGGTAATCGTCAAATGTCATCTTGAACGCTAATGACTCAAATAATTTACATCACAAAGGTTTCTATATATACGGTGTCGATAATAATTATTGGATAATAGACTAAAAAAATTAGTAATGTTATTCTTAAAGTCAATTTAAATATCTGATCTGGTATTATTTATAGATCCAAACCTAAAAGTATAAGAGTATTCATAAAATCCAAATTTTATTTTGCGACTGCATGAATGGGAAGCTTTATATTAGATGTGGAACGTAACCAAATTTTGTGGTCCACGCGTTTAAGTACACGGCAATAAATTGAGGCAACATTTGCATTTTCTGCCAACCGAGCGCCTCTAACACCCATGAAGTTTGCCGTCCGGGAGGCATTCGAAAACGAGTCAATATTTACCCCTCTGTAAATATTCATTAGAAATGGTGACAACACTAAGCCAGGCTTAGTAAAAAAATATATAAATATATTCCCGGTTTCCCAGAGAAGACAATAATTCACCGTGTAGTTTAGTTCAATACGGACAATGAGCGACAGGACTTGTCAAAGACATTTTGATAGCGTATTTACATATCTGTTTTATGCTTTTCTCCAGTCTTCTACGGTTTAAATGAAAGAGAGAAATGGAGACCGAGTTATTAAAGCGTTAGGAGACAAAAGTACACTACAGTAACAATAAAATAATTTATCTAATTTTGTCACATCTTCTCCCATCGCCGACGCTGCCCGAAGTAGTTTAGTTTTTGAATGTCCCTTAGATTATCCGTGAAATAACAACCGTACATTCGTGGTTCACCCTCTCGGGCGCCTTCGGATCGGAATTACCCCTCACCGGGGACCTTTGTGTCAAGTTAATAGTGATAGACGTACAGGCTAAGCGACCTAAGAGCTACGCCTCTCAATCCGGTGAAGCAGTCAAGGCCAACTACTCTGGCCAATCTGTAATTTGTAAAAAAACTAATTTTGTTGAATATAGGAAAAACAATATTATACAATTTTTAATTTCCTCTACACTTTTAAAAACTAAATAACATTGTGTGCTTTGCTAACCTATTCTTAAATTACTGTTCAAGGAAATATATTTTTTTGAGTCTACGATCGGTTCTTAGTCATTTAAGCTCATTAAATAGTTTCGATACTAAATAATTATTGCATATCTCCCCGTAGCAGTAAGTTGCCGATACAATCACGTATTGCCCCTCTCTGATCCGTTTAGTGTTGTAGGTATTGATCCCTTTAGTTTTATATTCTGCTGCTGTAATAATAGGTTGTCAAATATCTCCCTTCCGCCTTTTGTCTTTTGAATTTCGCGGCTATGTACAAAGCGCTACAGAGCTCGTATCTAGCAATACTATACATAATTTGAAAGGTCTTGACATAACCTACAAAACGACGCTATGCATAATTAGTTTGGATATTGCGTTCAACAGTTATAGATGCCCAAAGAATTTAAATTCTTATTTGTACATATTATAAACAGACATAGGAGGGCACGAAGATGAAAATGAAATAACCGAATTGATAACTTCCTCCGTCTTTGAAGCCGGTTGAATGATTGACGATCGTAATGCCCATCATAATGTAAAATATCACCATAACTAAATGAGAAAATATAAAACTCGAAGCTCGAGTCTTATATCTAGTTCAAGTCAATAATGAAATAACATAAGTGACCGTTCGATCAAATAAACCCATCGCTCAACTAATAAATCGAATTGCCAACGCCCGCGCCGCCGGGGGCGCGTCCTTAATGCCATATGAAATTGTGGCCGTAACGAAGCACTTTACTAGATGAAAAGAAAGTAAAATAGTTGGATCAATCATATCGTATAGAAGGGAATCGGGAGGTTAGTGGACTTGGAAACCATTTAGTAGCGAATAGAGTTAAAATAATTGCAGTATCTTTTCTTTTTATTATTTGTTTTATGTTTGCACCCTTCCTTAACTTTACTATTTATATACCGTTTTGAAGAAGTTCATTTGAATTAGGACCAACATGGGTCCTAATTTATTTTGGTATTGATATTGGATTACGAACAAATACCAGAGAACTAAAAACTGTATTCCCTCTCTTTCGGTCTGCGAAGAGATGCGGGGCTCTTTGCATTCTCTATCTCAATTACCAAGAATCATCCCAGCTACCGAATTCCATTAATGCACATCACGACAGGGCTGTAGCTTAACTTAACTTAAAGAAACATGGGTTCCAGATGAGTAATCAACATTATATTATGTTTAAAAACCTGCTACCATAGAAGATGCATCTCACGGTATGAGTGTCATACTTATTCCTTCGTTCTGAGTGAACCGATTTTGATGACCTTTTTTTATTTGATAGGTTCCCGTGTAGTCCCTAATTTGGTCCAGTTCTGAAAATGGCTTCCGTGAGTAAACATATGTCTTTATTTTTCATAACTATGTGCGCGAAATGTGGGCGAATCACTCAATATCACGCCAAACGATTTCGATTATTATTTATTTATTAGAAAGGATGTACTTTAAGGGTAGTTTGATGAGAGTTTTGTAAGGTTCTGATTAATTATGTTACGAACATTCCTAATTGATTTGAAGTCGGTATTTTCTTTGTTTATTCGTATAAATAAATAATTTGTAATGATAAGTCATTTGTAACTAACAAATAGTAAAGTGTTATTATTTTATAGCTTTTGTAATAACGTCTGCATTGCCTCTTCAACAGTACTGTTTGGATTGCATTCCAAAGTTGACTTCAGTTGGAAAGTTGTTACTAGTTTCAAGGAGCGCCTATAGCGCCGCCAACGAGCCAGTTCAGGAAGTTCTGTTATTGACTCGGGTTATTATTGCTTTAATAACGCCTAAGTTAAACGTCTGTGTAGTTTTTAGTATGCGATTGATTTTACCGTTACAGTCGAAAAAAATGTGCTACATGCTACGGAACTAAACAGCTACAACAATTCGTAGACGATATACGAGATTTTGTTTCTGTATATGAGTTTACAGCTCATTTTTATATTAAATAAAAGCTTAAGCATCCATAAATTTACCGATTTATAAAATTCTGGCGAAGTAATTTCGTTAGCGGTTGATTCCCTCAATGATTCTATTGAGAATACCATTAAAATTAGTTTCACCATGGCACCAACGCCACGAAACATAGATGGCACAGCAATATTAAGAAACAAGTGAATGCACGGTGCAATTTCCGTTTGTTTCTTCTTACTAAAGAAAAGTCGGTAAAATTGAAAGCCATACATCATAGCTTCTATGAAGCTTTAAGAAAAGGAGACAGCTATAGCAGTCTACGCCACAGAACGCCTTATAGTATTACTGATATAAAAGACAATTTTCATCTTTAAAGCTGAAAATATTCTTTCACGTTGAATATTTTTCCTGATAATGACAATTTTAGAGCCATTTTAAATATTCTTTGCCCTTATAACATCTTAGCTTTAAATCTTTATTGTTGTTTTTAACAGAAAAATACTTCGAGGTTCAGACAGAGTTTTGAAGTTCTATATGTATGTGTATGTGACACACATATATAGAACTTCAAACAACATAGTTAGGTGAAAATTCTTGAGTGGAGACCGTGGGAAGGCAAACGCGGAGTAGGGCGCCCTAATGTCCTATGACTAGAGAGAGAGAGACGATCTTCGCGGCTGGCAGGAGCCGGATGATACCCGCCGAGGGTCGTACATTGACAAGGCTTTTCACGCGCTATAATCCCATTTTGCATTAGCGACGTTTCGAATACTTTATACGGGCCCAATTTACATTCCTCTAGGAATTCAAAAAAAGATTAATACACGATAAAAATCAGTAAAACTAGTTTTTATTAATAAGGTAATTTTCGCGTAAATATGACAAATAAGATTTAGTTATCATTTGTGAATTAATTATTGTGTATAAAACTTTTGAAACTCACAAAAGATGTGGCAAAAGCACCTGACACATTGTAACGAAACCGCGACTACCTCAGCGGACACCTAAGCCTCGGCCGGGTACATAAATCAATGTCACAGATCATCTGCATCCGTAGCCGTACGGAGACGCCTATTGCATTGCCGTCACTCCAAAAACCGCGGCGTCCGACGCGTGATTTATCGCGCTGATGATTACATTGCGCCGCTGCATGCGTGATTTATGCGACGTCCGCATCAACGTCAATGTCAGCGCTGCATTGTATTTCAATCACTGAACCTATGACATTGTTTATAGCCTGCCTAGACATAATAGCGAAATATTGAAGCTAAACATATTATTCGATTAACCAATACATATAACTACATGATCTAATGCCCCCATCCCCGTTCCACCATCGGATTTTAAGACGCAGTGCAGGATTTCATAATTTTGTTGTGAACATCCCCAAACCCGAACGTAGCGCTTTGCTTCGTCTTTCATTATTCGTACAGCAAAAGACTGTCAGCAAATAGTTTGCCTGCGTCTCTCTTTCTATCCGATTACAATGTGGATATTTCAAGAGTAGAGTAAATAGGCATTTACTGAGCTAGTGCGTCTTACCATCCAGGACTGCATTTCCACTTAACATCAGGTGGGATCGTAGTCAAGCACTTGCTTAGAAAGTATAAAAATATATATAACTTTCACAACATACGAGTAGGTAATAACTCAGATTTATTTGTGCTTATATAATTTTGAACATAACCAAAATTTATGATAAAGGTACAAAGAAACAACGAAAGAAGCGATGTCGAATGGTCTTTACTTCCGTCCAAGAACCTCATTTATAAATTCTCGGCAGTCGGCCCGATCTAACTTCCCGCTGGGTGTACGTGGAAGGGACGCGATGAACGCCACTCCACCTCGAAGACGTTTGTAGTCACACAAGGCGGCTAGAAAAAAAAACATGTACAGTCACACGCGTCACAAATGAAAACTTCTTATGCCCGATATAAATGATTTATAGGATAGTTATAGACTTAATTTGTCGTTATCGTAAACAAAAATAAAGTAGACTTGAAAAATGGAAGAGTTTCTTAATTTGTCTGTATTATTTTTGTAATAATAATAATTCTATTTCACTTTTAAGCTCATGCCCAATGTTAATAACAAAAGCATTACGTTTCATTTTTTGATTTTCTTTTGTTTCCTAGGACTTTCAATTTTCCATGTTAATTTTGACAAAATGGACCTTTGGTATCATACATACCAGGATACTCCTAAAATCACAATTTAACATAAGATAAGTTTGTGTGTAGGCATACGTATATGTAAAAATGTAGGTATACAGAACTTCGTAATATTGTGTAAGTGTTTAAGTTATAACTAGCATACGTTAATTTTCAGCGTAAATTGAACTAGAAGTACAATATTTTCTATGTAATAATATACCACGGCTATAATGCCCTTTTTTTTTGTTGACGGGGGGGAAACCTTCACAAAGATACCCTGCCTTCTGAAGGGAAGGCGGCGGTTATGTGGGGTTCTTACCCACTAAAACCTCCCTGGAGGCCCTTTCCTCGGAGCATGACGAGGGGCTCTGGACTCCGGCTCTGCACCGTGCTCAAGCAGAGCACGTCCCGGGTGGGAGGTTACTCCCTCCACCCCTGTGCCCTCGCAGCGCAAGGCGACACGGGCCAGCCGATGTGGCCTTCTTCCCGGGTCCACTTTGGTGGACGACGCAGGTCCCCACCCTTGTCGCCCAGTGAACCCGAGGCCCCTTTTAGTCGCCTTGTACGACAGGCAGGGGATACCGTAGTCTTATTCTTGAGAGCCCATAACTAAAGGGCTGACGGCTATAATGCCCTATTCTAAGGTTTCACAGCCGTTTGTATTGTTGGATGTTATTGTAATAGCTTTGAAACTTACAGCTGACAACGTAATCGATATCTTTCTCGGTAATATTGCAGTTAGGTTGCTTCACGACGCCGGCTGCGGGTCCTTTGGCTGTCTCACAGACAACACACTCTTTCACACCTGCTATATCACCTATCAAAGCTTCCAACTCTTCTGGGGATATCTGTGGACGTATAGAAGAATTCTATTAATATATGTATAGTATTAAGTGTTAGCAGTAAAAATACTAACAGTAACTCGTGCGTAGATGGATATTTATTTAAGACTAATAAAACACAATTGTATTGGCACTTTTAGCCCACAATTAGGCAACAAATGTAAGCTGAAAAGGCTATTAGAAAATGCTATATATCGTTAAGTTCCCCTTGTCTGTATTTTCGCTTCGAATTCTGGCCGTCTTGTTTTCCAGTTATTACATATAAAAAATGATTTTCTTAATGTTGTCATTAAACTCTACCTCTGTTAAAAATATAACCTAATTAGAAACCTAAGAAGAAAAAGAAAATTATAAAGCAATAATCGTAAGTGTATTACAAAAGCATTGCACGCCGGTGTTCTACGGGGTAGCATGCCGGCGTAGCATGTTGTGCTACGATCTCGTAGAAAACAAAAACAACTCATTAACTCAACTTAATGACCATTACGATTGATAGCTCACATTATAGTTTTGATATTTAAACCAAAACTTCCGTCTTTCCACAAAGAAAATAAGACTGTCACTGTTCTGGTAGAAAAAGTCGCCAGTCTTCAACCATCCATCAGACGTTATGCATTCCTCGAAAGCTTCCTCATTGTTGGCGTAACCCTGAAAGAATAAGTACTGCGTCATATAAAGAACACGTTCTTATATTCTTTACATTGAATTTTGTGTTTCAGAATACTACTGGTTTTAAATCGACTTCATTGTCTTTTTTCTAATGGTTGTGTATTCATAGCGCCGTTATTTATGAATTTATATCGATTTTTTAATAATATAATACATTCAATTAGGTTAACAATTTTATGGCATAAGACGCTGGCGCTTTGCTTAGTCTTTCATTTTTCGTACAGCAAAGGGATTGCCCGCGTCTGTCTTTCCTTCCGATTACAATGTGGGTATTTTCAGAGTGAATAGGCATTTACCAAGCTAGTGTGCCTTACCATCCAGGACTGCATTTCCACTTAACATCAGGTGGAATTGTAGTCAAGCACTATCTTAGAAATTATAAAAAAGACCTTTGGTTCGGAAGATATACCAGGAAACTCTTAAAGATTATATTGCGTGCTTGTGTGTTGATCGAGTTATTAGTAGGCATATTCCAATCTAAGACTAGTGAAATACTGCTTACTGAGAAGGAACCAGAACTTCGTTATACCCATAATCCGTCACAGATTTGTTTTCAAACTGGTTTTTTTTTTACTTGTAAATATACTTTTGATAGTTGACTAGTTAGCATAATATAATTATGTATAGGTAAGAAATTGGTCGACACATCTGGTGACCAGAGGGCTGGCTTATACCTTACACAGAGGCTAAGCATTGACATACAACGTGGCAATGCTACCAGTCTTCTGGGCACGCTGCCAAGCGACGACGGTTTATTTTTATCGACAGTTATATTTTTTGTTAATATTTTGTAAAATACCTATTATATTGTAAATGTTTCTCTTTTTAGATAGTATCATGTATTAATTATTAAATCATTAGGTCCTATAATATTTTAAATGATAATAAAAAATTATAAATAGGAAAGATTTTGGAGATAACTACAAAAAAAAACTGACCTGCAGAATACACAAATCGCTGTGCAAATATAGTTCACCAGATTCGTTCACTCCTACTTCCTTTCCCGTTTCATCAACCAACTGTAAAATATAGAAAAAATATCCTACAATAGATCTTTCTGGGTCAAGATGTAAGTGATAATATCACATACGTAATTTTTGTGCTTCTACCGTGTGTTTTCTTTAAGTAACAATTATTCTTTTTGACCAATTTTTTTACAATTCAAAATGCGTAACCACGCTTGGAAATAAGCAACGAGTATGTAATTCAACGGGGTTATCTGAGAAAAGGGTCATCACTGTACGCGTCAAACTGATTAGGTAAAATGTGGTACTGAGAGTGAGTTCATCACGATATATCAGACCTAAATTTTAACACGTGATTTTATTTGTACATAAGAAATTGACAAACTTAATTGAAAAAATCTAACGGTACAAGTCACCAGTCACTAAGCTGTTACTTTAACGACAACTCTGATACCCGTATAATTATAAAAAAATTAAAGCTATGAACATACCTTCTGACATCGTAATAAAAGTTTTTCACACGTGTCTTTAGATAATTTAATTTTGTATTACAAATAGACCAGAGGAAATATTAAAAGTATTACTTCGACACTGTTTGAAAACTTTCAATCCTTAATTTAATGATGTATATCACTCATTCCGATCACATTACGAAGGGATTACGCGGAGTTTCTAATTGGAACGCGAACAGAATGACTTTGATCCGGATTTGTTACTTTACGGGGCCATACACTCAATGAGGGACGCGTTTAATGAAATACGTGTTGCTTTTAGGAAATAGGAGAAACAATCAACTGGGCTTTATTGTTAACGTTAATTTTCTGAAGCCACGTTACACACTGAATACATTACGCTTTATAACTCGCTAATTGTTTGTCAAGTTTCTTCTTTATTTATTTATCTATTTATCTATATATCTATTTATCTATTTATCTATTTATCTATTCATCTATTTATGTATCTATTTATTTATTTATTTATTTTATTTGTTTAAAAAGTCACACAGCGCTTAAATGTTAAATTTACAATCTTGTTTAATTAAGCATACTGCCATGTTTGGACCTCATTATTTTTAATAATTTATTTAAAAGACGTTTGAAATATATATTTCATCAACTAAACTAAATATATATTTCTTCTTTGATAACAAGATGCCCTATTTTTTACCTAAAACCTGTATTATTTTTCTTATAAAATGATCTTTAATTCCCACAAAGATATTAATCGCGGAAAAACACTTATTATAGGTTCTGTGCGTTCTGCAGGCAATTGAATTTATACCATAAAGGTAACTTTTAGTATAACCATGGAGTCACAAGTCAACCGATACCGACTAGAATTGTCTGTCCATTACAATGCTTTATCACATAGCTTTCGTATTTGATATCAAGATTATAGTAAAAAACAGCTGTGGTATTCATCTCGATCTCAATTTATTGAAGGTCTGCTCGTTTGTTTCAAAAATATTCGACGAAAGACGAAATCATCTTCATTCAACATTTTTTACCCAAACCACGTTAGCACAGTGAAAATGTTTATATTAAAATAGTTACCTTAAATTTGAAAATATTTGATATACGTCCGTTAGATTCAAAAGGTGTTCGTAGACCCGGAACACTGATAAATCCTTGCGTTTCTGTCGTTCCATAACCGTTGCATAGATTAACATTCTTTGATAATTTACTCTAGAAGATATTTAAAGAAAAATTCATTAAAATTACATTTTTATTCTCAAAGACCATAAAAACTACATATATGTATAAATTTATAAATTTTCAACTTCCAAAAAGAGGAAGATTCCTATGTTTTTTTCAAGTTTAAAATCATAACTTTCGTCTGGGTGTATCCGATTTGGATCATTTTTTTATTTGAAAGCTGGTGCTTTCCATGTAGTCCCATTTTGGTCCAATGTCATCCACGAGAAAACCATGTAAGTCTTATATTTGGGTCAAGTATGTGCACCACAAAGGGACGAATAACTTAATTTGACAGAAGTCGGGTTTCGGTTTTTAGCACTACTACTAGTTTTATTTCTATGTGTGTGCGAATACGGTTTCTTGGTCCTGAATTTTGTTTTGTGTAATGGTGTAATTAAATGATCTAACAGTTTTGTTATCTCTTACTTAACGCATGGAGCAACCAAAATCAGTGCAGGAGAGCCTAACCTTTAATTCACCTTTACTGTTTTCTTTAATAATTTCAAAAGATCAAAGAATAATTATTAAAAATATGTATTACAAACAATTATTGGCGTAGCTGTAATACTATCAAAGGAAAAAAATATATAATTATCTTATTACCTTTAAAGTTTTCATTATATCCGGACCAGGCTTAGCACCGGCTGTTAATACTGTCCGAAATGAGCTTAAGTCATCAGATGAAGCTGTGGTAGCTAAGTCATTTGCAAATTCAGGTCCAAGTAGAGCCCACGTTGGCTATAGGAGCAAAGAAGATATTTTTGACATAGACATAGACGTATACGTAGACGTAGATGTAAATAGTTATGAGATTAATATATTTTATATACAATAAAATAATAGATGAACAAATTTTCATAAATATTTTATATAATATATATATATAGTTTATATTATATAATGAAATATTAAAAATATTGGAAACAACAAGCAATTTTATTTAGTCATTTGTAGATTTAAATGTACAAACATTCTATTGACCGTATCAAATATAATGTTACACTTTATTATGATAAGTAATAGATGTTAGTTAGCCAGATAAATAAAAAAAATAGATTAATAGACCTTCATATTTTTTGCAACCAACGACCACACAAACCACCTTTGCAACAAGTAAGAGTTATAAGCTGAAGCGTCAATAGCCTAATGGTATAGGGTTAACCGTTAACGAATCGTAAGGTTGTAGGTAATCCACCATTCAACTATTGACGTGAACCTCCTAACACAAGCATAAGCTTAGTTGGAATGGTTAACAAGATTGTTAGTAATATTTCTGAAAAAAAAAAAGAAATATTGCTAGCTTTATTTTTTAAAAGAAAAAAAAAATAAGTTAATAATCATAACTTTCGTCTGGGTGTATCCGATTTGGATGATTTTTTTATTTGAAAGCTGGTGCTTTCCATGTAGTCCCATTTTGGTCCAATGGCATCCATGAGAAAACCATGTAAGTCTTATATTTGCGTCAAGTATGTGCACCACAAAGGGACGAATAACTTAATTTGATAGAAGTCGGGTTTCGGTTTTTAGCACTTCTACTAGTTTTATTTCTATGTGTATGCGATTACGGTTTCTTGGTCCTGAATTATGTTTTGTGTAATGGTTGTAATTAAATGATCTAACAGTTTTGTTATCACATAAGGCTTACTTAATGCATGGAGCAACCAAAATCAGTGCAGGAGAGCCTAACCTTTAATTCACCTTTACTGTTTTCTTTAATAATTTCAAAAGATCAAAGAATAATTATTAAAAATATGTATTACAAACAATTATTGGCGTAGCTGTAATACTATCAAAGGAAAAAAAATATAATTATCTTATTACCTTTAAAGTTTTCATTATATCCGGACCGGGCTTAGAACCGGCTGTTAATACTGTCCGAAATGAGCTTAAGTCATCAGATGAAGCTGTGGTAGCTAAGTCATTTGCAAATTCAGGTCCAAGTAGAGCCCACGTTGGCTATAGGAGCAAAGAAGATATTTTAGACATAGACATAGACGTATACGTAAATAGTAATGAGATTAATATATATTATATACAATAAAATAAAAGATAAACAAATTTTCATAAATAAATAAATTATTAAATTAAAAAATAAATAAATAATATATTAATTAAACGTATAATGTTTATATTATATAACGAAATAATAAAAATATTGGAAACAACATGCAATTTTACCTAGTCATTTGTAGATTTAAATGTATAAACTTTCTATTGACCGTATCAAAAATAATGTTACACTTTATTATGTTAAGTAATAGATGATAGTTAGCCAGATAAATAAAAAAAAATAGATTAATAGACCTTCATAATTATACCTTTGCAACAAGTAAGAGTTATAAGCTGAAGCGTCAATAGCCTAATGGTTTAGGGTACGGTTAACGAATCGTAAGGTCGTAGGTTCGAATCCACCATTCGACTAATGACGTGAACCTATTAGCATAAGCTTAAGCTTAGTTGGAATGGTTAACAAGAATGTTAGTAATATTTCTAAAAAATACATATATAGACAGACATAGACATGTCGCAAGGATGCGACAGCGCTGATTTTCAGCGGTTCCCGGGACTACCTAAAGACGTGGGCGCGCAATACTACTAATAAATAATAAATTAAATACCAATACCTTATGTCTTCGAATCATAGTTAGAATGCAGTCTATAGTTGGAGTCGGGGTCATCAGTAATGTTATTTGGTACACGGGACATGTTGTCATTAAAATAGAATGTGTCATCCAATGCGCAGTAGATACTAGCATGGCTAAGTTGGTAGGCCGAGGAAACTGGGTATGGTGAGCCCTAAAATAATTACCATTGATTTAAATTTCAATACCAGAAAATACCAAACACCACACATGGACATCCCACATACACACCACACTCGCACATCATCGCTAAATCGCTGATGACCTCAAACAAGTACTCTTCGTCGGTATTCTGCAGAATATACCATATAATATGTGGATTTTGTAGAAATAAATAAAAAAAATGTATAGCGAAATACGAATAAATAAAAAAAACGTACATTTCATACAACAGCAACTTCTACGGTTGTATGAATATAAGTTACATGGCCTAGTGGAATAACAGTATATTGCGTTAGAACTCGCCAAACCCTGACAAACATCGTTCGATTCATTCACATCCACTCAATTGCGCGTACTCCTTACTTGCACGTTGTTTTGCGTTGGTAATCCATATATCTTCTAGGATGCTTTCCACCGACTCTACCTTATTCTTCCGTAATATAATTTGTTTTACATCAGTTCTCTGTTCATAGGCGATGTTAATGTCCGTTTGACTTATTTGATCTATAAATTAAGTGATAAAGTTAAAGTTACAGCCTTTATATGTGTCTCACTGCTGGGCTCAGGCCTTCTCTGTAAAGAGAACATAAGGGCATAGTCCGCTACGTGGCCCTAGTGCGGATTGGCAGATTTCATATGTCTTAGAAAAAATTCTAAGACGTGTAGGTTTCCTCTCGATGTTTCCCTTCACCGCCGAGCACGTGGTAAATTAGCACAAAAAATTTCAACAACAAATTTTATTGTTGTCGGAACCAGGGATCGAACTTGAGTTGCTAGCGTATTATTCAACTTAAGGCGACCGCACGGACACTTAGCTACCACGGCTCAACTAAGTAATAAAAGCTTTAAATACCATAGACTAGGTAACTGTGCCACCAGACCTCCGTTCGTTAATTTCGCAGCTTTAGGCAATCCCGTTGAACCGCTTGTGGGTAACATTAAAACCGGTAAATCGTTGTTCACGTGCTTTATTCTGTAAAAGACAATTGAAATATGTTCATATCGTCGATGGAATCAGTAAACGCGTTGAATGATATATGACTTGTAACAATTAGATGAAAAATTGTGAAAATAGTATTTTCAAGATTGACACTTGTCTTTTATTTTTTGTATCGTAAAAGGATTTTCTTTCAGGAAAACTCTAGGTTAATGCCGTGGTACAATACTTATGCAGCAAAAAATAATAAATATTGCGACTGCTCTATGTCCACAAACACAAAAGTTTAATATATTTTTTAAAGTTGAAATGTTTTTCGGTTCCGGTTAACAATTTCATTTTAGTCAGTTACTAAAGTTTTGTTTTCAGACGTCTATATGAACATGGTATTTAAACTCACCTGAAACTATCAATATTATCGCTAGAGCCTGCAGTAAACTGGTCCATATCATCTGTGTCCGCCACAACGACTAGAGGTTTATCTCCATCATAGCTATTCACTGCGGTAGTAACATCTTCCACTCTTCTATTCTCGCAGAAAATAATGGTAGGGCAAGACAAGGATGTGAAAAAGATTATTTTAGCTGCAAAAATAAAATAAAACATGTTAGATTCGATAACAAAACATGATACGAACATTGTAAGAACCCCACATAACCCCACCTTCTGAGGGGAAAGTAGGGTTATGTGGGGTATGTATGTATCCTCTTGAAGATTTATCCCCATCATTAAAAAAAAGATTATCAAGGAGATCCCAGTTTGTCGGTTTTATGTCGCACACTGTTAATTATTTTTGTATCCCTTTTAATCCGACAGTCTAATGTTTCAACTGTGGCATACGCTGGTGAAACTTTAACATTGTACTTACACACTTTGATATTCGGGTCTATCATTATAGGAATGGCTCCAGAAAATATTACACCGTAGTAAACTGCAGCCATGTACTGATTATTTCTTAATAACAACATCACCGTTTTGCCTTCATATCCTTTGTTTATTAATGCCCTCGCTAGGCGTATTGATTTCTTGAGTATATCTTCATTTGTAATGTATTCATCTGTCAGACCATTTATCTAAAACAACAAAAGTCATATAACAGGAATTAAATTAGATTATTGTATTCTAACCGTTAGCCGCCCTGGAACGATCCAGTATAGAAGCGAAACGTGGCCTCTTTTTTTTTGTTGACGGGGAGAAAATCTTCCTTTCCTCGGTGCATGACGAGGGGCTCCGGGATCTCCAGTGGAACGCAGCGGAGCCCCTCTGCACTGTGCTCAAGGAGAGCACGTCCTGGGAGGTTACTCCCTTCCCCCCTGTGCCCTCGCAGTGCAAGGCGACACGGGCCAGCCGATGTCGCCTTCTTCCCGGGCCAACCAAAGTGACGAAGAAGCCAATAAATAAAATATATAATAATAAAAATGTCAATATGACAGCTGCTTCAATAACACATATGCAACGCCACAGCCGCGATAGCTTTGGCGTTCGTGCCATTTCTCATAAAGCAGGAATGTTGGCTGGTATGGATGTACTTTGGAAGCCTAAGAAGTTTATCGAGGACCTATGTCTGACCCTGGATATACAAGGATCACGACCTCGTGGTTGTCTTATAATAGGGTGATTAGATGTGGAACAAAAGGACATGACTTACCAACAGTTTAATCCTTGAGTACGCCGAAGAGTGGGCAATATGAACAAGCAGATTTAGGAAAGCCTTACCTAGATCGAGCTTGGATTAGGCTAAGGCGAATAAGAAGACTGTACAAGAATAATAGACAAATGTACAGTCGTTGAATGCCAACCATCAAAGTGTGTAGATGGTATTTGGAATTTTTTCGTGATGAACGAACATGGAATCCAACGGACGAAATCATTTCAAACAAATTCCTCTGAACTTCCCCTACATATAATACGTGATAAATACAACTTACCATGAATATTCCCGATCGATTTACTTTCATACAACGCAGTAACACTTCAGACAAACCGATATTATTTATATCTACATCACGTTTAGTTATTATTATTGATTCCAATATACCATCGAGATGTATTTGTGCTTGAGTGGGTTCACCTCTGAGTACTGCGTGAGACATTCTTACAATCTTTGGTTGGTAATGGTTGTTGTTTGGTTACTGCAATAAACAATATAATAAAAGATGTTGTTCGATCGCAGTCAGATGACTATAGAGATATTTATAACATTAAGCCAACATGTTAAATCAAAATATATTTGGAGGTAGATGATAGTTTGCCGGCGTCTGTCTTTCTTGTTTTGAAGAGTAGAGTAAATTGGCCTTGGCTATGCTGTTACCATCAACGACTCAATTTCCACTTGGCATCAGATGGGATCGCGGTTAAACTCTTACTTTGAAACGATTTAAAAAAAATGGACTTGATCACCGACAACCACTATTAGAATAAATTTTGTTTATTTAAAATCTGTTAGTACTAAGAAAATATTAGTTAACTAACTTACCAATAGAGTATGTAGGGAGTTAAATTCTTATTCAAAATTCAGTAACAATTTGTATACTTTAATAATTATTAAAACAAACGTATGAACACCACAATTTAACTTCTAATCACGGCCGTTTATTGCAACGATTTCTATGTTAATGGAATATTTTTAACAGTGCACCAATCAAATTAAATACTCGTTATTAATACTCGCTATCTAATAGTAAATGACTTCCAATAACACAATTCGATAATAAATCAAAGTATTAATTTATTAAGTTTGTGTGAATGTGGCAATGGGCCAGCTCAGCCCTAATAGCTCAGTGTCCGGGCGATCGCCTCAAGTTGCATAGTACGTTAGCACCCTGAATTCTGTTGCAATTTTATGTGCTGATTTACCACGCGCTCAGCGGTGAAGGAAAACTTCGTGATTCCTCATCTCGTCCTCCTTCTCGTCTTTTCTAAGGCATGTGAAGTCTGTATCTCTTTACAGAGAATGCTTGTGCCCAATAGTGGTCCATATAATATATATATATAGGCTGTTACTTAACACTTTAGTGCTCAGGTTTATTAAAGCTGCATGTAAATGTATTGAAGAGAATTATGGCTCATAAATGTATGGCAAAGTCCATATAAATTGAATACTTTTTCTTTATTTTTAATTTAAATTAATTATTGTAATTGCATCTTTTCGGATTTATTTAAATTATAGCATCGAATTGGCTAAGCAGTAATGATATCATAATTTGGTATAATAAATAGATAAATAAATAAATAAATAAAACAAAAATTCTATCATCTCACCATTATAGAAGTTATCATATTTCCGGCCCTGCTCTTCTCTCCATTTATCTAAATGCAGAGCAATAAAAAGGTCACATACCTATCGTTACTTCAATAATTAGTATAAACAAAATATCTTATTAATATATAAGACCAACTTAGCCTCCTTAAATTAACATTATTCTACAATAAAACGAAATATAAGCAAGCATTGTTTCGCAATAAATATATAATGGCCATATCAGCGAAGAAGGCAATGTAGCGGGTACGTCCGATCGGCGCTACGGATTTATGCTTTCCGTCGGTCTGATACGGTGAGGCCATTAAATCAGCGTGGCGGAACGATTACTCAAGCCTCTATAAGAATTCAACTAATGGTCAATTTAACGATTACCAACAAGATATGACATCCTTCAACTTATCTTGTTGGTCAAAATCGCTGGCTAAGGAAATGTTATTCGTAGAAGGTAACATCAGAGAGTGGAGAGGAATTGCGAGTGCCGCATATCTGTTTGGAGAGGCACTTTAAGAAGAAGCAACTTTTATAGAAGGTACATACGAGACCACTTTTACTGTATTCAGTGCCGACCACAAACAATTATCAGAGAAATTGCAGTTGCATCAACTTACTACATGTCAAATTGGATGATGAACATTAAAATTACATGCAAATCATTTTGTAACCAAAAAATATAGGTTCCAGTAATCAATAAACATTGTATACCTTTCACATACGGTCGTATCATGCTTATCTATCCTGTAGTTTTGCAGCAATTAGTTATAGGTTTTTGAAACTGTCCATCTGTAAACGTTGTGGCTCCAACTAGACATTTTATAACAAGACAAATCGACATTATTTAACGATGAACAGCTTTACCATTTCGTATACAATAGAAGTCAAACTTCTGTAGATAAGGCAAATCAGTTATTATATTTCGCTTTTACCAATCTGATGCCTTTAGGACTAATTTACTTCGAGGCTACTTTGTCATTTGTTACGGTCAAGAGAGAATAAATCAAAGAAAAATTCTTCTTTATCTTTCCAATACATTGATCATTGATGCCAATAGAATTTTGTTTTACGTTTAAAAGAAAAAGTCATTAGGAGTCTTTTAATTTCCGTAAAATTTGGATCATGTTTAATGATACTTAACTTTATTTGAAGTTTTACTGTCTTACAGCTTCCGGTAGGAAATTTTCCATTTTATCAATATCTATTAAGATACATCTTTGATCCAACAGTGGTAGGGCCTTAATATACATTATGAAGGGAATGTGCTGGTTCTCCAAATGTAATGGAAGCTCATTATCTTATATTTTATCTAAATACATTATGATATACTCGTGAGCAAAAATCTAGGGTCGGAATAAAGGGTCGGTTAAGAAAGTTTGTCTATCTCAAAAGAAAAAGACGTTAGCTAACTAAAATAAATTGTGCATGATAGACAATGAAATATCCTTAAAATAAAATTAATTTTATTAATTTATTTATATTTAATAAAAAAACAAAAACTTTAACGAAAAAATTTTACGTAAAATTGGATATTACAGTATTTTTCATTAAATTTTATTTTTATTTAAATTTAAGTACTTATTGTTGCCTCCATGTGGCGACACTAAGTACTAAAATGTTATCGTTAAAGTCTTAATCTTCCGAGATATTCAAACTTTCTTAAACCTTTATTTTAGCTCACGACTATATTTACCACTAATCATTTACATCCTACATGAACTATGTGGTTTGAAATACCAATGCAATTCGCCTCCCTTGAAATAAATTATAAAATCTTTGAAGAACTTTGCAAGCGGGTACCAACAGTTGGAGAATTCGCTTCCAATCGCCCCTCGGGAGGAAAAGTCCTTTCTGTAGAGCAACTTCTTTAAATTGCAAGAACGAATATCCGCTGCAAAAATATAGAAGAACATTGCAATTTATACTTCTTTCCGCTTTAAGAAAGTTTTTATTTGTTGTAAATGCGTCCAACATTTACAATGGAACCGCAGCGCGTTTGATCATTGCGATATCTCATAGCTAGGTATTACGTGACATTAACCTTGAGGATCAAATTTCTAAACTGTGATAAAAAAACCTGACACTCCTCTTTTTTAAAGTCGGTTAAAAAGAAGACAACTATACAATTAAAAATGATCGTAAGATAAGTAATCGATCAACTGCTTCACATGGTTCGTCAATGTAAAGATCCAAGTTTCCAAAATCACTTATAACTTGCTTGAACTTGGTACGTACGTTGGGAAGCACTTCATCACTTACGCACATATTAGCTTGAAACTTTAATTGCATGGGTTCAATCGAAGTTTAAGCTTAGTTTGTTTATAACTTAGGTCAATAAGTGTTAGTTGACTTGGCTTGGGTAATTTAATTGAAGTAGCTTCAGTTGTCAATGCTACCGTATTTAGAGTACAAGCGACGGTTTTGGGAGACCTTATGCGTCGTCATCATCAGACTGTATCTATCCACCTATCCACTGCTGGAAATAGGCCTTCCCCAATGCCACCACATACGATCCTCCGCTTTCCACATCCAGCCACTTCCGTCTATCAGAATGAAGGGCATCCTACGCCCCCGAAACGAAGAAATTCTACATAGCTCTTTAAGACAGGAAATCGAAGTGGCAGTGGCCCGGCAACATCGGCGAGTCAGTGACGGCATATGGGGGAGGATAGGCTTAACCTACACAAACTGTCTATTAGGAAATAAGAATTCTTGACTGGATTTGATTGGTCTCAGTATTAAACATCGATTTTCCGTTTTAATGTAAATCGTTGAGAGTAATTGGTTGTAAAATTAAATTCATTGTCAACTGGATCCAGTTCAGAATTTCTCCGATTATATTGAATAAATAGGGTTGCCACTTAAATAGTTGCAATGCAATTAGACAATTAATTCGTTATCTATACGCATACTATTGTGAACTCATAGAAAGAATACTAATTTTTTTTTTACAATTTTTCTAACATTCATGTTACACACTCCAATTAAGCTTTAGCAGGTGGTTCACGTCAATAGTTTAATGGTGGATTCGAATCTACGACCTTACGATAACCCATTCGCCTTTTACGATAAGTAGAAAATGCGTAAGAGTAATTTTCAACCAAGTTCAAAAAACGAGGAAGTTCTCAATTCGTCTGTATGTTTTTTTTATGTTTGTTACCTCATAACTTTCGACTGGGTGAACCGATTTTGATGATTCTTTTTTATTTGAAAACTGAAAGAGGAGCACACAGGTCCTTCCAGTGTTTTTCTATTGTGTAATATTCCTATTACCCAAAAATATACTTGTACAAGCCCAGGGATACAAGGACTAATTCCCATCTTACAAAGTGCAAGTAATTAGTTCGATCACCTACTCTAATTGGATAGTTATTTTACAGACCGAATACAATTAGTTAAACCAATTGTATTGCGTGAAAGCTGTTGTTCAGTTAACGGACCTTCTTAATTACAATAAAGTGAAGGAGGAAAGCTTTTGTTATTATGCCTTTTAAGTTTTTAAATTTGTCAAATTTATTTAACACCACTTAATAAACGTGAAATAGGTTTTTATATTGCAAAATATTTGCTAAAAATTAAATATAATTGTACGATTCTTCGTCTACTTCAGAACAATGTCGTATCGTGAAAATATAGTATATGCGTGAGAAAACGATAAAAGTCTTGAATTTGCATCGAGTAAGTGCGCCACAAACGGACGAATAACTTAATATCTTAATATCAGACCAAACAATTTCGGTGATTCATCTCTAGAATAAGACTACGGTATCCCCTGCCTGTCGTAGAAGGCGACTAAAAGGGGCCTCGGGTTCACTGAGCGACAAGGGTGGGGCCTTTGTCGTCCGCCAAGGTGGACCCGGGAAGAAGGCGACATCGGCTGGTCGGTGTCGCCTTGCACTGCGAGGGCACAGGGAGTAACCTCCCCGGAAGTGCTCTCCTTGAGCACAGTGCAGAGAGGCTCCGATGCGTTCCTCTGGAGATCCCGGAACTCCTCACCATGCACCGAGGAAGGGCCACCGGGAGGTTTTAGTGGGTAAAAACCCCACATAACCGCCGCCTTCCCCCCAGAAGGCGGGGTATCTTTTTGAAGATTTCCTCCTCGTTAACAAAAAAAAAAAGTTTGATGAAAGTTAATTTAAGTATTAATTTTATTTAGTAATATTCTTACAAAATTCGGTTTTAACGTTTAATTTGATTTTAAGTCGGTTTTTGTATTTGCTTTCGGCACAACGCGTTTTTTTTAATTTTATTGTTATAATTAGAATTAGTTTTAGAATTAATTAGTTTTAAAGTAATTAGCTTTTGTAATACGCGTGGTAAATTTTCTAGCGGAAATGTTATATCATCCTGTTAGTGCTTCATTAAACATTAAAATGTAATATCGTCATTGTAAAGTCCCCGAACATTGCTTCATCAAGTCCATATTCCACCGCTCGCACAGGGCTGCGCCTATTTAATATCTGATCACTCCGTATTTAAGAGGTTTCCCAACATCAGTTATGGCTATCAAAAATAACCTGCACAATACCTACCAGGAGCTAACAAAATATCGTTATTTTTGTAATGGATTACTTGATTTTCAACAGACTTCAAAAAAGAAGGAGTTTCAATTCGTCTGTATGTCTTTTTTTATGTTTGTTACCTCATAACTTTTTTTTTGTACTTTCTGTGTATCAATTTTGATGATTCTGTTTTTATTTGAAAGCTTGTTCTTCCAAAGTGGTCAAATTGTGACAATAGCATCAATGAGGGAACCATATAATTGTTAAATTTGCATCAAATATAAGCACCGCAAATGGACGAATCACTCAATATTAGGCCAACCGATTTCGATGATTCATTTTTTATTGGAACAGATGTAATTTGAAGATACTTACGGCTTGAAGTCGGTTTTTGTTATTGCTCATAATAACCGACCGCACTAAGAACTAATCCTAAACTACTATTATTAGTAACTTTTTTTGTACTTTGTGTGAATTGATTTTGATGATTCTGTTTTATTTGAAAGCTTGTTCTTCCAAAGTGGTCAAATTGTGACAATAGCATCAATGAGGGAACCATATAATTGTTAAATTTGCATCAAATATAAGCACCGCAAATGGACGAATCACTCAATATTAGGCCAACCGATTTCGATGATTCATTTTTTTATTGGAACGGATGTAATTTGAAGGTATTTACGGCTTGAAGTCGGTTTTAGTTATTGCTCGTAATAACCGACCGCACTAAGAACTAAGCCTAAACTACTATTATTAGTAACTTTTTTTGTACTTTCTGTGTATCAAATTTGATGATTCTGTTTTTATTTGAAAGCTTGTTCTTCCAAAGTGGTCAAATTGTGACAACGGCATCAATGTGGGAACCACATAATTGTTAAATTTGCATCAAATATAAGCACCGCAAATGGACGAATCACTCAATATTAGGCCAACCGATTTCGATGATTCATTTTTTTATTGGAACAGATGTAATTTGAAGGTACTTACGGCTTGAAGTCGGTTTTGTTATTGCTCATAATAACCGACCGCACTAAGAACTAATCCTAAACTACTATTATTAGTAACTTTTTGGTGGTGGGTTTTACCCGCTAAAACCTCCCAGTGGCCCTTTCCTCGGTGCATGACGAGGGGCTCCGGGATCTCACGTGGAACGCACCGGAGCCCCTCTGCACTGTGCTCAAGGAGAGCACGTCCCGGGGAGGACGAGCCTCCCCCTCACCGCCCTCCAGGCAAGGCGCGCCGGAACATAGGACGCGCCTTTCTCCACGACCTCCGTGAGCGGGTGATGCACTCCCCCGAGTCCATCACCTGGAGGCCTTGGGGGCCGGGAATACGAGCTCCCACCTCGCCTTCCCTGCCCCCAGCGGCGGATAAGATGTTTGGCTCCGCCGCCGACCACACGGCCGCGGCAGGAGAGTCGCCCCTCCCGGCGAAGCCCCACCACGCTGCAACCGCGGTGCGGCACCGCTTAGTCGCGGGGGATAGGGCGAGTGGCAACGCAACACCAACACTCCTCTTCCCCCGCGACTCCACCTCCACGAAGGGCGGACAACCGCCCCCCGCAGCCCTTCGACACACTCGTGGCGGACTCCAAAAGCCCGCCAGGTGCTGCCGCCTCGGCCGGCCCTTCCACGCGGGCCGGCGTGTGGGTTCCTCTTCGCTTCACCGTGGGTGTTGGGGGCCACTCCACGGTTACTGAGCCCCTCCGGCACGACAAGCTGGGAACCCTTAGGGGGGGCTCCCTCACCCCCTGTGCCAACGCAGCGCAAGGCGACACGGGCCAGCCGATGTCGCCTTCTTCCCGGGTCCACTTTGGTGGACGACGCAGGCCCCTACCCTTGTCGTCCAGTGAACCCGAGGTCCCTTTTAGTCGCCTTGTACGACAGGCAGGGGATAGCGTAGTCTTATTCTTGAGAGCCCAGAACTACAGGGCTGGTTATTATTAGTAACTTAGCACAATGATCCCCCATGGAAACATCGTCCCGAGGCGTTGCTCTAAGCGCGAAATAATGCGGATGTATTTCGTTGATGATTATGTTGGCCTAATTGCCCGAGACTGTCAGTTTATTTAATCGGTTTACTCAAAATCAGAGTGAAGAAAAAAGTATCAGAAAAAAATAAGGTTAAGAAAGGCGATCGGATCTTGAGGATTATAAATATCTTTGGATATAAGTATTGAACAGGTTACGTGCAGGTATGGGAAGAAAGAACAAAAGCCAGTACGCAACCCTATCTTTTGAGCCGATGGGAACAATTTCGGGCTCAGTTCAGTTTTCAATGAATTTAATTTCACTGTCAATTACTCACTACAGTTTAATTCAAAAGAACTTATGTTTTTTTTATGCGATCAATTAAAATCGTTAACTCTTATTTGCGAAACACGTAATAGTTTCAGTCGGAAGTAACGACAAAATTATCCATTTTAAATTACTCGGTTCCATTGTATGCCTATATTTCGTATACCAATTTTTACAAATGTTTTTTTTGTATACAAAAACGAGCTTGTGGCACGAGGGGAGCTATAGCTTAAGAGTTTACTATTAAAGATGAACATTCACAACATCAGAGACACATTGAGAAGAGAAGAGAAGGCTATTTTTTGAAGGAAAACTTCTTTATGCGCGCTTGACTTGGGGTGTAAGCTGTTGAATGCGTAATGAAAACTGTGATCCGGCTAGACGAAGAGAAGTTGAAAGAGAAATAAAAGTTAGTGAAGATAGAAATACAGAGAGCTACGATTCGTATATTATTGTAGGAGCAAGAGAGAGCAGTGCACGCGTTGCTGAATGTCTCTCATCAAAATGAAATCAACAGAATTTTGAATATTCCTGTGTTGTATAAATCAGTGATAGCCTAGCAGTTTGACCTAGTATCTGTTGGTTCCTAATTCAAATCCTAGTTAATGCCAATAATTTTTTGTTTTTGGTTAAAATATGTGCCTGGTGTAAGACGATGGTCACATAAGTAATATAATAAGTCTCTGCCTACCATGCTGGAATACTAGGTCAAAAGAATGTCAGGTTTTATTGAAGCATATTGTACTTTATTTAATAAGTAATGTAGACAACCAAATAGGTTGTAATTTAGATTACTCAATAAATGTTCATTAAAGAGGCTACCTTCAAAAAGGCCCGGTAATTGAGTAAATTACATTTTCTTTAGCTTATCGCTTCGCTTAAGGAAGTTCATTAGGAGATCATTGTACTGTACTAATTGGAAGTTAAGCGGCAAGTTGTCTGAATCCAGATTAAAGTTTCGATCATCCGGTATAACTGCGCCGGCAGCTGGTTTGCAAAGTTCCTGCGGCTAAACTCCCGTTTGAAGGGTTTTGATCTAGAATGAATACTATAGGATCGCATTTCATAATAACATTATTAAAGCTAACAAATTTAAGTAAGAAATTAACATTCTTGTAAACGATTCCAAAGATTATGCTTAAGCTAGGACAGTGGGCGGCTTACTGTTTTCCCAAAGAGCCAAATTTCATCGAGTATCAAGTATATTTACGAGTAAAAACAAAAACCGGCTTTAAATCGAATCAAACGTTAAACGCGTGGACGTCTGTATTTTCGAATTACAGAAGATATAAAGTTACGAAATAGAATTAATCAGAACCTAACCAAGGTCTCAACAAACTACAGTTGAAGTACACCCTTTACATTAAAGATGAACCATCGAAACGGTAATCGTGATATTAAGTTATCCGTCCATTTGTCGTGCATTTATTTAATGAAAAAGACATATAATTTCCTCATGGATGCCATTGCCAGAATAGGGATCCTACGGGAAGCACCAGCTTTCAAACAAAAGTATATTTTAAAATTTATTAACCTGGTGAGAGCGTTACGTGGAAATTGTGAGGGAGATATAAGTAAGTGAAGATAGAAAGTGACAGATAGAGGTAAGTTTCGTACGTTACTGTAAGGGCAAGAAAGAGTTTAAGAAGTTTTATTTCAATTATGTGTAAAGCACACTGTTTTTTTTATTTACCAATTTTGCAGTGTTTTAAACGCGTTCTACCTTCCCATAATATTTTGCATAAAATGTCGCAACGTTAATTAATGGTTACATTTGCATAAACTTATTAACATGCAAATATATTCGAATCTGAAAAAGTGACTTGCATAGTTGTGTACTTCGTCTACTCTTTTTAGGGATCGAAATATAGACCGAGATAACATTGGAGCCAAGGGAGACAGACGTCGCGACAGCTCTGGCGCCAACATCCAAAGAGCGACATAGATTAAGCATCAGACAGAAGCGTAAACGCTTTGATACAGTTAGATATAAAATCTACTTATATAAAAAGTTTTCATGTGAATTTATGAAGCATTTCGACCCGTAATTCTGATTATAAAAATGACTAGATGGATGGATGGGATTTTAAATTGTGTCTTATGTACTTTATATTTTTGTTCTTTATAATTTATTTTATGATTCATGTGTGATTTATAGATGTTGGTAAAAAGATAGACGTCCTTTAGGATCGTAGGACATGGAAATTTAAAACATCAATAGCTTCATGGCTCAGGGTAAGGTCTGCGATTCGTAAACTTGTAGGTTGGTATCCACCATTCGACTATTGGCGTGAACCATCTCCGAGCACAAGCTTAGGCTAAGTTGGAATGGTTAACAAGAATGTTAGTAATATTTTCTGAAACAAAAAGAGATATTGCTAGCTTTTTTTTAAATTGAAGTTAAACAATTAACGTTCTATATAATAATAGAGAGCCAGTAGAGCTGTTGCCGTAAGCAGGCAGATAGCTCAGTATCCTTGCAGTCGCTTCATATTGCATAGTACGTCAACAGTTCAATCATCGGTTCCCGCACTAAAGAATTTGTTTCACGCTCGGTGAATGAAAACATCGTGAGGAAACAAAAGTATGCCAATGCGCACAAACTAAACATTCCATTGGCATAGTTGCTTGCAGGTTACTGTCTGATTATATTTAAATAATTATATAATTTTTTGTTTCAATCTTTGCAAAATGAACTTAAGGTCTTGCAGTATACGTCAGTGGAATGCTCGATCACAGATTTAACGTCAGCGTCAATAGCCTAATAGTTTAGGGTACGGCCTGCGAATCGTAAAGTTGTAGGTTGGTATCCACCATTCGACTATTGACGTGAACCATCTCCGAGCACAAGCTTAAGCTAAGTTGGAATGGTTAACAAGATTGTTAGTAATATTTTCTGAAAAAAGAAATATTGCCAGCTTTCTTTAAAAAAAAAAAAATCACAGCATCCCAAACAGGTGCCCAAACTAAAATTCTCAAAACTCGACGACTTGTCTCAAGATTGAAGCACAATAAAATCAGTAGAAAAGTTCTAGCAGTATATGGCAATGGAATGCTCGACAATAGATTTAAATAATCACAGTATCCCAAATAGGTTCCCTAATTAAAGTTCTCGAAACCGAAACGATTTGAGATCCAAATTGAGGCACAATAAAATAAATTTATTTCATAGTGGGCATTTGTTTATTCTTAATCTATGACACGATTGCCGTAAGAGCTACATCTGAAACCTTTGGCGGTCTCCCATTGGTTGTTTTGCTCTGCTACATCACATCGACCTATAACTAGACGTAGAAGAATTTTTGGTCCAATCATTGATTGATAGCAAATATCTATTGACTAATAACAGAATGCCCTATTTGTTAACGTTGTGCAAAACTCGCTTAAGTTTCATAATACTAGCTTCTGTTTGTCTCGATGCAAAAAAAAATTAAGTTAACGGTTGTTTCATGAAGTGGCTGTGAAATTTCAAGTGAAGTGTTGTTACAATGATCATCATCTACATTGATATCCTTCTACTTCTCATCTTGGTAAGTCTTAACGCTTTCCACGTCATCTTGTTTATCAACAGTGTTATCGTCCGTTGAAATACAAAAGTGACTTATGAATATGAATTTAAATTGTAATCTAACTCTTTCTTACTCATTCTTTCTTCCGTTGAGAAGCTATTTTATATGTATTTTATATAGATACATAAAATATACGTGCATTAAAGTTGAATGGTGGTAACTAAATACGTGGCGTATTTACATTCATAGTTCTATATCAAATTATTTGTACCAAACGTTCAATGATAGGGTTAATTAAACAGCTTAAGAAGATACTAAAATGTATCACAAGGGAAGCTGATAAGCTTGGTGAAAAGACGACAGAGGTTCCTGTCTCCACCACTAGATATCCTCACAGCATCTTTGTAAACGACATCAAGAAAAATGGAGGAATATCAATTCTGTTTCGTCTGTTTTTGATTTAACGTTATGTTTTTTTTTGTCAATGTTTGTGCAGTCACAGCGCTGTCAATTATAAAGCGATTTTAATTGTTTTTTTTATTGGTCCCATATTATTTTTAATTTTTACGACATTGGGTTTAAGGAAACACAAATTTGGAATCATGCTTATTGATTGAGATATTGAAAGGTTTATGACAATATAAGATCTAGGATAGCTCTCTAACGACTAACACTAATGCCAAATTTGAAACTTCTTTATATAATATTTGGAAATAAAACAGAGTATCCGAGCGTCTTAATTAATAACTTTTGAAATACGAGTATCATTATTGATATTTGTTTTTCGTGTTTACGTGTACAAATACTTGTTAATATATTGTATTTTATTATGATTTAATATTAGATTATTGTTCCAGTTAGCCCTTATCTTGTTCACGTGTATTTACACCGTGTATCGTGTTCACCGGCTGCAGCGGAGTGGGCAGGTATGACGTTATATTAAACATTATATGACATGAACGTGTATTCACATGTGTTCTTTAGATTATATCGTCAAAGAAACGACTACTATAAAATGTATTCTTAAACACTCTTTACTGTATTACAATAAACAAACTTTTATATACGAGTATTACCAGAGGCATTTGATCCTGATTATTTTGTATTTTAGAGCCTTACTCTAGAATGCGCTGCCAACAAACTTACACCTGATGCTAAGGCTTCTTGCAAACGCTTAGTCTAAGCTTTGCCTAAACAAGGAATAGTTTTAAAATATGAATACAAAATGGCCCACTTCACTCGTGATCTGTTTATCTGTTTATTGTTTCTAAGTACAACAACTAAATAAATACATTTCAAAAATTTGGTAGCTTTATTATTTCACTACATTACCATAATATATTAACACTTATCAATATTCATGGATGATGGATTTGACTAATGGCGCGAACTATTTTCAGGCTTAAGCTTATTTGGAATCGTTATCAAAAATGTAAATATATAATATGCTTTCAGGTGGCGATTTTACTGAAGCCGACAAAAGTTTTATTTTCTCACAAAAAAGAAGGCGAATCTACTGAAGAGTTACGGTTTGTATTTAGTCACATATATATACATATTATACGTGACTAAAGTCCATATTTATATTTTAGTCACGGCATAACAAAAACAACACTTTTTATACAAAGGAGTAGATAGAAGTCTTTGGCCCTCAGACTATGTAATAATTCTGAAACTCCTACTTTTTTTTTATTCATTTATTTTCGAGGATTTTTTCTATTAGAAAATATCATCCTCATAGGACAACGGATGTTACACAAACAAAAGCGGTACTTGTTGCTTAAAAAAACAATATCTTAAAATTTTATACAGTATCCTAGCTTCTTTTATAACTGGAGAAGTTAGGATACTGTCACAGAACCCGACATCCCAGCGGCTAATCTTAAATTTAACTATTTCATTTACTAATTCCGCTCTCAAAGCTTAGTTCCTTCATACATCTCCACATACATATTCCTTCTCCATATCGCATATTTGTTGCACGTGGTTAATATGCATGTTTGTATTATCTTTTCTCTAAAATCTACTACGAGCGGCATGCATCCAGCTGCGTCCTGCGGCCTTCATGAGGTCAGACTACCTTGCGTGTGGACATCTGTGCTTGCCGGTCCATGGTCTCCAATCAAGAACTTTATCGTATATGTAATAGTAATTTTAGTATCTTTACAGAACCGTCGTGGCGTACCAAAATCCCTTTACCGGCGATTACTGTGTCCACAAGAGTCGCGTTGGACCTAAGGGCTACGTGAACTCCGCGCCGGTCCCCGACTCTCCAGACAGTGGGGTCTCTGATGAGTATGAACCTCTCAATCTCGCCCCTCAGATCACTGAGCAAGACATGGTCGTGGAAATGGAAGAAGAGTTAAAGGTACTCCATTATGAGATACCTTTTTTAACCGACTTAAAATAAATAAATAAATAAAAAGACCGCAACTACTAAGAGATATATGAAGAAAGAGTTGCCATTATGTCATAATTTTTAGAAAAAAATATTTTTGTCCTAGAAAAATAAAAGCACATACACGGGGTCTTAAATAGTGAAATGGCCACTGTTGCGCTTCTGCTGTTGCGCGAAACGGTTGGCATATTCATGTGTTGTAAAGTACTATGACCTCACAGAATACTGTCGTAGAGTAGAGGTAATTTTTTTAAAAGAAAGCTAGCAATATTTCTATTTTTTTTTCAGAAATATTACTAACATTCTTGTGTAAATCGCTCAAAACTTTTGGCTCAAAGCAACGTTTTGCATTTCACGCTAACATTTCGGATTTTATACACCTTCAATATAAATTGCAATTCTCTAATAAGATGCAATAAGTAACATATTCGATCAATTATTGTACACAGACCCTGTTGCAAATTGCATTTAAGACAAAATTACAAATGAGTGAAATGCCTATCCAACTAAGCTTATGCTTGTGCTAGGAGATGGTTCACTTAAATAGTCGAATGGTGGATTCGAACACTTACGATTCGTAGACCGTACCCTAAACCATTAAGATATTGACGCTTATAATTGAAATTATGTGTTTCACCTATTGAATGCGGTACGCAGTGATCTAGCTCATTATAACGGGTTATATCTGCACTTGCAATACTTTAAACAGATGTTTGGAATTGCTAATGGTATACAATTCCAAATGACGTAATTTAGTTTGATTCCCATTATTTGGAGTGATTCGCGTAATATAATTATGTGTTTGCGCAGTAAAATTGAACGAGAAGTTTAAGTTGAGTGCTAAATGTCTGTTTCTTCGCTGTTTATCTTTTTGAGGTTATTTACAATGTACTGCGGGAACGTTTAACATTAAATTAGCCACAACCCTGTATGCCCGATCTCAAAAACCTGGTTCCACTTCTCCTGATGGATCTAGTCGAGTGAGGATTATCTATATTAATATCTATTTTTTTTTCTAGGAAACAAAGAAACCATCTTTGAACGCAGCGATCAGTGATAACAGCGTCAACAAAACATGGAATTGGAATTATACAGAGTATCAGATATAAAACTGAATATTCAAAAACTAATTTATGTTCATTTTGCGTCATCCATATTGTCATATGAAATTATTTATATCGTTATATAAACTTGTTGATTTAAATTATTTACTCATGTTTGAGAATATTTTGTTAAATTTGCTATATTGTTGGTAGATTGCTTACCATCACTGAACAATTCTGAACAGCTTATTGTACAGTACTTCGTCAATCGGAATGATATATAAACTTTTTTTTAAGTAAGGTAAGGCGGCGGTTATGTGGGGTTTTTACCCACTAAAACATCCCCGGTGGCCCTTCCTCGGTCCATGGTGAGGGGCTTCGGGATCTCCAGTGGAACCCACCGAGCCCCTCTGCACTGTGCTCAAGGAGAGCCTCCCCCGTGCCCTCGCAATGCAAGGCGACACGGGCCAGCCAGTGTCGCCTTCTTCCCGGGTCCACCTTGGCGAACGACAAAGTCCCCAACCCTTGTCGCCCAGTGAGTGAACCCTTTTACAAGTCCAAGTAGAGCCGCTAGAGAGCTTCGAAGGAGCCTTCAAGGGCAGAGTAATCGTAATCAAGCACTAGTTTATACCCCATAGGAACACAGGTTGGCCCGCGGCAATAGCTCTTGTGTCGCTTAACCTGAATCTCTATAGCTAGTAACTCGACACAAGAGTCCCACCTACTAGGGCCGAGTGGTGGACTATGCTGTTATCTCTTTAAAGACATATATAAGCTATAACTTATAACATGAAAGTAGACATCAAGATATACAGTATTGCCAGATGTGTTAGCTTTGGTGCCCATTAATTTAATGATTGTTTATTGTTACACCAATTGAAATAATATATAATAAAAATATTAAGAAATATAAATATTCCCTATGTTGTGAGTAGCATAAGCAAATATATTTACACAAATAAAGTTCTTATATTAATTAATATTAATAAAAAAGTTTATTCACAGAGTGTTATAAAATTATTTATATCGATGCTTTTTAATCATGCAACATAGATACTGACCTTTTAGATTTAAATATATATAAATATTAGTATACTATGCCTATTTTAAATATTTTTTTTGTAGAAAAATAAATTGTTTTCAATGCTAATATTATGTTAATTAGATATGTTATTTTCTTCAAATAGCCAAATATAAAATAGTCGTTATAATAAGGTTAATTTTTTTTTTACATAATTCGATTTACTACGGGCTCTCGTATTCTTTCCATTCTATTTAAGGGGTAGACAACAATACAGACAGGCTCATTAGGTGACGT
Source organism: Meandrusa payeni (assembly GCA_029286785.1). Classification (NCBI taxonomy): domain Eukaryota; kingdom Metazoa; phylum Arthropoda; class Insecta; order Lepidoptera; family Papilionidae; genus Meandrusa; species Meandrusa payeni. Next base: position 10,407,323 of record JAGSMX010000009.1, on the reverse strand, counting down.
TATTTAATGTTATATGTTGCATGATCTAATTCCTCCATTGCCGTTCCACCAACGGACTTTAAGTCGCTTTGAAATTACCTTCAGGTTACAGCTGTACGTATTTTAATTGGCAATAGTTGAATAATCTAACAAAATATTTCTTTTTGTATTATTTTTATAATATTAAGCCGCGTCGTAAAAACTTTGTGCGTTTAAGTTTTAAACCCAATTAAGTTAGTTGAGCTTTTCAATCTAATTAAATCTTGTTCTTCCTATAAACAGTTTAAATAACAAATCATTCCACTTTGTAATATTAAAAATAGCAAGGTATTTCGTCTTATTGTTTCGTCGAAATGACTTTTCGCGAAACAACCAGTGACAGGTGCGCTACGAAAGGTGGATCGTCTACGAATAATGGGATTTTGTCACACATGTGGCGGGTTATTTTGATAATATTAAATAAAATTCTACGCCAACAGAGTTAACAACAGGTGCACTAAAACTGCACCGATAAGAAGTTATTACATTAATCTCTTATATGATTTTAAAAGTAAATGAATAAAACTGTCACGCCCGTGACATAGAGGGTTATGCAGAGATTACAGACTTATTCACGGTTCTGTATCATTTCCAAACATAGTTGTATCTATGATCGTTAATTTAATAACTTTTAAGGCCTCTTTTAGTATGCTACATGATTACTGACATACTAAAGACTCACATTTGAAACATAAACGTCTATCGTCAGGCCACATTTTTTCTTCTTCTTCTCTAAGTGCCATCTCCTACCGGAGGTCGGCTATCATTAAAGCTATTCTAATTTTTGATGCAGCGGCACGGAACAAGGATCGTGTGCTTATGTTGAATCATGTCCGGACATTTCTGAGCCACGAAATACGCCGTCCAGGTGGTCATTTACCCTGGATTTTTCCTTGGATGATGAGTTGGGGTACTTCGTATTTGTTATTACGCATTATATGACCATAGTACTGGAGTACTAATTTTTAATTATTAATTATTATTAATTTTAATTTATTTTTTAAACTTATTTTAATTCCGTAAACTAAGCTTCACAAAGCCGTAATTTATTCCTTAGCAGTATTCTCTACCAGTTGAGCCTGCGTGATAAAGAAAAGCATATTGGTAGGTGTAATCATCAAGGGAAAGTATATAAGAATTAACATAATAATAATACGTAAATACATACGAATATACATATATTATATAGCAGTGAGCAAAAATAAAGGGTCGGTTAAGAATGTTTGAATTTCTCAGAAAATAAGTCACTAACACACTAACTGAATTAATTGTGTGTGATAGACATTTGAACATCCTTAAAATAAAATCAAATATTTTTATTAATTTATTTAAATTTCATTTAGTTACCTTGTGTGCATATTGGTGTTTACCATATTCGCCTACGGAGCGGAGACATGGACCCTGAATAAAGCCGATGGTGATCGCATTAATGTCTTCGAGATGTGGTGCTGGCGAAGGATGTTACGGATCTTATGGAAAGCACATCGTATCAACGTGTCCATCCTTAGCGAACTTAAAATTAAAGCTAGGCTGTCCACCATATGCCTACGCAGGATAATGGAATACTTTGGTCACATTGCCATAAAAAACAGTGACAAGGCGATGCTCTGCGCACGGTTGCAGACAGAGGAAAATGGCGACAGATCATCAAAGACATACTGTTCCCACGAGATGGTCACGACCCTCAGCATTGAGGAAACTGGAGGAGGAGAGAATTTTATTTAAATATTTAAGACTACTTTTGAAATGCCATAGTGAACACGTTGACGCTTGATAATTGTAGTTTAAAATGTGTGTGAAATGAAAGCGCAGCTCTAGTGACTGAATAATATAGTTGACGTTGCAAAAGAGTATTTAATAACAGAGTAACAGGACTATCTTAACAGTGAACAAACGAGGTCACAAAAACGACTACGAAAATGGCTTTTTACAGTTTCTCTCAAAACTCCTTTGAAAAAGTTTGAAAGGAACTAAGAGAAAGGAGGTCAGTTCAAAAGTTGCGCTGTTGCAATGACGTAGATTTTAAAAAGTTAAAGTCCTTAAAAGAAGCTTTGAAGTTACACTCAGTGTGTGTTTTAAGCTTTTCTTGTAACGCTGCTCTAAGCATGGAAATATTTGCTAGTTCAATTAATGGATTTATATATGCTTTTATTCGTAACTGTTTTGGTACTTACACCTTACCTTGTTTCAACCGACTTCAAAAAAGGAGGATCTCAATTCATGTGCATGTCTTTTTGTGTTTGTTACCTTATAACTTTCTACTGGGTGAACTGATTTTGATGACTAATTTGGTCCAATTCTGATCATGGAACCAAAAGAAAATCATATAAACTTGCATCAAGCATGTGAGTCACAAATGTACGAATAATTCTATATCACCTCAACCGTTTTCGATGATTCGTTTTTTATAAGAAAGGATGTACTACTTCAAAAGTAGTTTGATGAGAGTTTGGTTAATTTAGGTTACATAGTTCAGTCCTGTAGTTCTGGGCTCTCAAGAATGAGACTACGGTATCCCCTGCCTGTCGTACAAGGCGACTAAAAGGGGTATCGGGTTCACTGGGCGACAAGGGTGGGGGCCTGAGTCGTCCACCAAAGTGGACCCGGGAAGAAGGCGACATCGGCTGGCCCGTGTCGCCTTGCGCTGCGAGGGCTCAGGGGAGGAGGGAGTAACCTCCCCCCGGGACGTGCTCTCCTTGAGCACAGTGCAGAGGGGCTCCAGTGCGTTTCACGTGAGATCCCGGAGCCCCTCGTCATGCACCGAGGGAAGGGCCACCGGGGAGGTTTTAGTGGGTAAGAACCCCACATAACCGCGGCCTTTCTCCCCCAAAAGGCGGGGTATCTTTGTGAAGATTTCCTCCCCGTCAACAAAAAAAAAAAAGTTAGATAGTTCCACCCCAGGTTCCTCGAACCTCGTAGACGACTTGAGAGGAGCTGTAGGACGTTGCCAAGCCGTTGAGTAATAAAGCCTCCAAGTCGTATTTTCGTTTAGGTTTCGTCAGCCTGTTGTCATTTACCTGCCAAAGTCATCATACTTATTCATATCTTATGACACGATTTTACAAAAACTCTTTTACAGAACTACAGTTTACGGTTCAGCTTAGTGATTGCTACATACGGAAACAATAGATTTGCATTTCCAATACATGTGAAGGTATCCGTGAAGAGAATAGCTTTTAAAACATATTGCAGGCATCTATACTATGCCGGCTTAGGTCGTTATCGAGCATGCCTCCGACAGATTGCTCGAGTAAAAACAATACCTTAGAATCTGGAATCCGACATGTAAGCGGTTGGGTCACTAAATAAACGGTTTCAAATAGTTGTACCTACATAGTTGTTATCATACCACCCAATGGTGGGCGCCTTCTGTGTCAAGCTAAGGGAATAGTGCGGATTGGCAGTTTTCATATACAGGATGTCGCGTAATTCAAAGTCCAACGGTAAGGTGACAAAATGACAGCCTCGATAAAAATAATAATAAAAAAGTTGGCCGTTGAATTATGGGACAACCTGTGTGAAAAAGACACGCCCTCTAGGGGACATAGACGTGTACTTAATATGTCGGATTCGCACCGAATAAAATCCCACGGTAGTAGTCCGACACTGAGGGTTCGCGGGGCTCAAATTGATCGTTTAATTAAAAAATACACATCGATGTCACTAACCTCGAATGGTTTTAAATTAAACATGTTTCCTGGCCCCAAGTTAAGTGGCTACTTATCGAAGTCGTCTCAACTGCACGCGCGCCAGTGGAATGTATTACATGCTTTATTAGTCTCCTGTGGACTTCTCCGCTGGCGTTGCCTGCGTTTTAATGAAGTTGCTTTGCAAAGAGCTGAGAGATGAGCGTGCGCTTTTATGTTAAAAATAACTAAAGAGGTTTAAAGCGCTTTTGCTGCTTTAAAAGGAAGTTTGAAATAGATTTAAAATAAATAAAATTGGAGCGTCTGTATAATTAAAATAACCGTTTTTACTACACGCATATGAATGTATAAATACGGTAAATATACCAAAATTACTACTTATTTTGTCTGTCTGTCGGTTTGTTCCGGCTAATCTCTGAAACGGCTTTAATAAGGAGTTACTTAGGAGTATTTAACTTTTATTTTAGAAAAATATAAATTATTAGTTTTTAATCGCGGGTAATACCGCCGGGCGCAATAAGCCAGTAATATTTTCATACGAAATTGTCTTTTAAATATATTTTTTTCTTGCCCTAAATATCGGTCGTGGCCTAGTGTCCGTAGGGGACCCTTGTGTCGAGTTACTAGCGATAGAAGTTCAGGCTAAGCGACCTAAGAGCTATGCAACCTCTCAATCCGGTGAAGCAGTAAAGGTCAGCTTCTCTGGCCAATCTGTGTAGTTCGTCAAAAAAAACCTAGTGTCCGTCCATACTGGTTCTATGTACATTGACGTACTTCAATACCATTTAACGCTATTTTAAGAAATCTACAATACAACGCTTGTTATTCAAAAGGCCGACATTTGACAAGATCAAGCTATTCGTTTTCTTTATTACTTTCAAAGCAGGTGCTTGACCACGATCACACTATATGTCAGTGTAGTAAATGCTTACTTCTGTAGTACCAATCTCTTGCCTCAAATCACGCAGACGTTTGACTATGGCGTTATTAAACCAATAACAACTACTGAAATTCCTGAACTCGCTTGCGGTGTTATAGGCGCTCTTGGAAACTAGTAACAACTTTTGTGTCGAAGGTAACTTTGGAATGCGAACCGAAACTGCTGGAAAGAAAATTCAGAGGAAATTTTAACAGTAGTACTTGTTTCTGTTGGACAAATATTACGTCGGTTGTAGGTTATGTACCATCGTGTAGTGCTATGTATCGATGACGTCAAATTTGACAACATATTAATAAATTGTGTCAATGGATTTTGTCGTGAAATAAAGGACAATAGAATGAAAAAATGGGAGATAACGAAGAGAATGATAATACTCGTAAGAGATAGAAAAAGCTAAAATCTACGTGGTTTCTCTAGAGACGTAGGAATGTGAAAACCCAATCCTCTACCACCGCCACGACATATGAGACTATAATTTTACGTCAAGTTCTTCGAAAACGAAAAAAATAGTTTTATTAATGACATATAATCGCGTAACCGATCACCTACTCGCTGGTCTGACCAAATTAAAACATAGTTGGACTCAACATTCCGACCGCGATGAGAGAAGCCGAGGACAGAGCAGTGTAGAAGCAGCTCGTCGACGTCTCAGTGAAAGCGCTTCAGGATAAGCACGACCTTCAGGAATGAAGAATACGATAAAGAAGAAGAATCGCGTAAACGTTAATTAAAATTTCAAGCAGCTTAGTTGACTGATTAATTATTGTCGGTCCTACCCTCAATTACAAGTTTATTTAAATTTAGCTTCTTATCGTATCTCCTAAGCTAAAGCTTGTTAGTTAAGTAAGTTAGAGAACACGAAACTTCACCTTGGGTATTAGCATATCTTATTATGAATATTGATTTTTACTTAACCTAATTTTAATCCTTACCATGTTATTATAAAAGCGAAGAGTGGCAGTCGAAAGTCGAGCAGTTTCAGAACCAGCTGCGGTGCTCCGGTTGCAGGTTGGTTGAAGAACTTAAAGTCTGGAGTAGTTCATTCGGTGATTTTCTCCAGGTCTTCACACTCCATTCAGTATACCAGTAAGTTATAAAACATTTATTAAATTTCACTGCTTCATTTTAAATGAATGTAAATTCTAAAACATTAGTGTTAAATTATTTTGTAATTTTATCGAATATAGAAACTTTTTTTAAAATTAATAATATTTTAAATTAAATATTTTTAAATCAATCATATCATATAGGATATCTTTGTTGTACTTTTAATTATCTTTGTATGTTTTTGTAAAACTTCTTGTGACCCCAAGTTTCGCTTTCACCATAGTATAATTAATCCTTATCATAATCTTTTTTTACTAAAACTTCCCAAGTATTCGATAAAATTACCAATTAATTTAATTAACAATATTTTCTGTCCAAATAGACTTAAAATATAAAAATATGTAATTTTTATTGTTATGGTAGTAATTTTGTCATACTTCCATAACACGTTTGAAAATTGTCACTAAATATGCCTCTTTTAATAAATTATTAAAATAAATAATTTATTTATAGCCTTATATGTGCCTTTAGGCTAATTTAAAGAGTGTAATTTTTTTACAATTTAAATAATAAGTGCTTAACGCAGAACTTGATATTAAATGAATATATAAAATCATTTAGTAACAGATAAGACGCTCTAGATAAGGAATTGCATATAAACTCTAAATGCTTGTTAACATGAAATTGTATACAACTGGGACACTAGATACTGAAATACTACGGCTCATTTTATCTATTTCATGTGTTTATGGCATACAATATATTTTTTTTACAAATATTATTAACATTCTTGTTCATGTTGACCATTCCAAATAAGCTTAGGTTTGTGTTAGGAGACGGTTAACAATAGTCCTTAGTTAATGATTCACAGACTCTTAATCGTCAATAGCCTAATGTTTGGTATTGGTATGGTCGGGATAAGGTACGGTCTGTGAATCGTGCGAATTGAGCACAGTGCAGAGGGGCTCAGGTGCGTTCCTCTGGAGATACCAGAGCATCCACAATTCACCGAGGAAGGGCCACCGGGGAGGTTTTATTGGGTCAAACTCCACATAACCGCCGCCTTCCCCCCAGAAGGCAGGGTATCTTTTTGAAGATTCCACCATTCCACTATTGACGTGAACCATCTCCTACCACAAGCATAAGCTTAGTTGGAATGGTTAACAAGAATGTTAGGAATATTTCTGAAAAATATAATAAAAACAGGCTATTGACTATATGGCTGCAATATGTTTGTTTGTGTGATTTTAAAAAGCGTTTAATTTTTTCAACAATTTTTAACAGACATATAAACATGACGTTACAAGAATGGACCGGACAAATGGCGGCTTACGGAGTGACAAACCAGACTGTAGTAGACAAGGTTCAACCAGAAATGATGCACCTAGTCGATCCGCATTGGTAAGATTGTTGAAGTAAAACTTAAGCACGCTTGACTTGGGGAGTAAGCTTGTGAATGCATACGTGTGATCGGACGAGGCGAATTCAATTTGAGAGGGAGATATAAGTTAAGATAGAAAGAGTTACGTAAGAGAAAGAGGTGCGACCACACTTTATCTTTCTCGTTATATTTTTATATCTTGTAAAAAATCAAAGATAAAGATTAAATAGTTGTTATAATTGTGTACGTCAGCATTATTTATTATTTAGGGTAATTTAATATTCTAATATCATTTTTGTAGTAATAAACTTCTTGTTACGTCAGGGTACAATTAATTGTATAGTTCTATTAAATAATTACAGTTATAATTTCTTAATACCATAAAAAGACTAGTCAGTAGGGATAACTAAGCTTATAAAATGAAAGTTGGGAATATCTAACGGTTTATTAATAGCGATCGGCGACCGCGGCCCACCACAAAAGCAGCGATTTGTTTTGGCGGGATTGATTATTATGTTTAGACAGTTCGGGCGGTCGTTGATCCGAGCATCAGCTGTTTTTGATTTTGTGGTTCATTACTATTTTTCTTTTTAGCAAAGTAATGTTTTTTTTAAACTATCGTTTCATTTAGCTATAATAACATGATGGAGCGTAAATAATGCTAATAAAACGTTTTAAATATGTATATATTTTTAATCAGAATTGTTTTTTTTTCGTCCCATCATCAAAGTTGTAGAAGTATCTATTTATGTATATGTAAATATATATTTATTTATCTATATAATAGTTTTAAAACGCTATTTTTAGCGCCACTACCCTTAGCCTGCTCTTAACCATTAAAGGTTAGCTGGAAGAAAAGGCTAAATAGCATTAAGTTCGCCTTTGTACATATTCTTTGGTGCAATAAAGGATTTATCTATCTATCTATCAAAGTTGTCATTAGTACTATCGTCTGTGTTCGTTTTTGGAAGCTGTCTCCTAACACCCTGTTTATGTATTATTATAATTTGTGTATAAATTAACCTATAGATGGCGCTATAAAGGTGTCACTTCAGTTGTTTAGTCTTAAATCTCACATTCGTTTTTTTTAGGTTTCAATTTCCCCCTATGAATCCGCTCTGGCACGGCCTGTTGGGCTTCACCATCGGCCTCCTGGGCTTCATCTCCATGGCAGGCAATGGCATGGTCATCTACATTTTTTCAGCAACAAAGGTTAGATATACGTATGAATTAAGAACATTTGTTAACTTTTTAATCAAAGATTTCCGATCCAATTGCTTATTATTATAATTAGAAATTGATGAAATTTAATTTCGTAGGCGAGTGGTAAAAGTTTTTAACTTCTTTAAAACGAGTTTTAATTTAGGTCATCGTTGAAGCGTTTTTTTATTAATTTCATATTTAAGCGTTAATAGCCCAATGGTTACGATAACTTTGGGTACAGTCTGCGTATCGTAAGGTCGTGGGCTCGAATCCACCATTCGACTATTGACGTGAACTATCTCCTAGCACAAGCTTAAGCTTAATTGGAATGGTTAATAATATTGTTGTTGTTGTATGTTAGTAATATTTATAAAAAAAATTTCGAGCTTTCTAAAAAAATATATTTATAAGAAGAAAAAATCTTTCACGTCCTTTTTAACCAAGCGGAATAAACAGAGAACGCTCTGTCCCCTCTTCAATAAGCTTATTAAGACACATATGCGACGAGTGAGCCCATCACCATACCCATATCATATCATAAATGTCAATCATTTACAGTTACTGTTTTCTACTAACTTTATTGTAGAACCTCAAGACTCCGTCAAACTTACTGGTTGTTAATCTGGCCTTTTCTGACTTTCTAATGATGTTCACAATGGCACCAGCGATGGTTGTAAACTGTTACTACGAGACTTGGGTCTTCGGTAAGTATTAAAAAGTTATCTAATACAGGTATTTATATGGGATGGAAATAAAATTAAGGAAAATTGTTTGAAATTCCACTAAATTTGTACGACTTATCATCCAAGATTTCAAATATTCGTTAACTAATATATATAAATTAGAAGATCAAGACTATCTTAGTGACTTAAGATCAGCCCACGTGACAATCTATGACTTAAAATATATTTACCAGTAGACAGACAGGTAGAAGCAAATGGCGAAGACAATTGCAGTAATTAGTAAATGTTTTGAAATTTGTTACCAACAACCTCTTAACAAACTTCAAAACATAGAGGAGGTACTCAATTATTCTACATAACGTTTGTGCATCGTAGCCTTTTATCTGATTTAGATTTTTTTGTTTGAACGAATTTGTTTTCATTTAGCTACGGTGTTAATTTTATTAGCATAGGACTTTGTGTTCCTAAGTAATTTATGGCTAACGTAAGCTCAATGATAATAGCGGGGCTTCCCCCTGTAGTACAGCATAGAAAGTATAAAAACGTACATTAAAAGTGGTGTTTCCGAACCGAACAACGCATTTTCAGCTACCCTGGTGTTGTGGTAGTACATGGGTGACTATGTTCACTTAAACTTTGGTGACAGGTCTGTTCGTTTGCGCCATTTCACTATAAATTTATACCACAACATATGATTTTTTGATAGACATATTAACTGTTTTGTTATACCTAATTTTCCAAGGCCAGGAGACTCATAACACAAGTTTACTTGGTTCGAGCTCCTGACTCCATGACACATCCACCAATTGTGTCATGTAGGTGTCTGTTGTATATTTATTATATTTATTTATGTATTATTATTAATAATAGTAAGTTTATATATTGAAATATGTATGTTTATATATATGTATATTGTGCTTTTTGTATTAAAATAAATATGATCATAGACCCATTAAAATCATTTTATATTTGTCTGGAAGAAATCGCTTTTAGCGACAAAACCGCCCATTGCGCATGCAATTACATCGACAAATGTGAAAATTAATTTATTTAATACAAATGTAATTGTATAAAAACGGTACTATGTAATGTGGGAGTAAGACAAATAAATCTTCTATTATTATTATTTAAGTACCATTTTGTTACAGGTCCTTTTGCTTGTGAACTATATGGATGCGCCGGTTCATTGTTCGGTTGCATTTCCATCTGGACTATGACGATGATTGCTTTTGATCGATACAATGTCATCGTAAAGGGCATTACTGCTGAGCCTATGACTAAAAAGGGAGCATTGTTGCGTATCTTTGCTGTCTGGGTCGCTTCTTTAGGTTGGACGTTAGCACCACTCTTTGGATGGAACAGGTATATCAAAACAACATCCTCTTTTTCATTATAAGAAAGAAAAGCCATGTTTATAACAGACTAATTTTCAATTTTTTTTAACCGACTTCAAAAACGGAGGAGTATTCCAATTCGTCTGTATTATTTTATATTTATCAATTTGGTCTATTTGCGACTATGGGAAATAAGAAAACCCTACAAGTCTTAGATGAGATCGTCAGTACGTTGTAGACTTTAATGTTAAATCAATCAATAATTTGATTTGAAATCGGTTTTTGGTTTTGCATTTGTTCTCAGTATTAAAATTTAATGTATTCTATAAATAAGGCCAACCACAGGTTGAACCTCGCCTAAATTTGGCCGAGATTGATTCCTTACAAACGAAGGTAGAAGCTCCTTTTATCGAAATCGTATTGACTTTGAATTGTGTTTATAGATATGTTCCCGAAGGAAACATGACTGCATGTGGCACTGACTACTTAACTAAAGATTGGTTCAGCCGTAGCTATATCATTGTCTACGGTTTCTTCGTATACTTCGCTCCACTGCTTCTTATTGTCTACTCGTACTATTTCATTGTTCAGGTATGTTTAACGGTTGCAACTTACAAGTAATATTACGACTGGTTTGAGATGCTTGAAAAAAGTTATCAATGGAAAGCACTGCAAGAATGTACCAGGACAGTACGGACGCTCCGTTGTTCGGTATATTCCCTTTTTGTTTTTTTTTTTATTGACGTGGAGGAAATCTTCAGAAAGATACCCCGCCTTCTGGGGGGAAGGCGGCGGTATGTGGGGTTCTTACCCGCTAAAACCTCCCCGGTGGCCCTTTCCTCGGTGCATAACGAGGGGCTCCGGGATCTCAACGTGGAACGCACCGGAGTCCCTCTGCACTGTGCTCAAGGAGGGCACGTCCCGGGGGGGAGGTTACTCCCTCTCCTTCTGTGCCCTCGCAGCGCAAGGCGACAGGGCCAGCCGATGTCGCCTTCTTCCCGGGTTCACTTTGGTGGACGACGCAGGGTGGAGACCTTTGTCGCCCAGTGAACCCGAAGCCCCTTTTAGTCGCCTTGCCGACAGACAGGAGATACCGTAGTCTTATTCTTCGAGAAGGTTAACAATTCATTTTGAATCTGCGGCCATCTGCTAGGTCGATTCAATATAGGAGATAATTTGTTATGGGGTCGCACAGCGGGAAGTAAACAAGGTCCTATACTTATTTTTTACTAAAAGCGTCTTCGCGTTGTAGATTTAATCGTCGTGTTTGAAGGATTTGAAGTCATTTTTTGTTTTTACTCGTAAATATACTTGTTACTTGTAAAATTATATTTATCAAAATTATTTTCAAGGCTGTTGCTGCACACGAAAAGTCCATGAGAGAACAGGCCAAGAAAATGAACGTCGCTTCGCTTAGATCGTCCGAGTCCGCGAAAACAAATACTGAATGTAAATTAGCTAAGGTAAGATATAATTTCACTAATAAGATGTTTGTTCCTCCGCATGCATCATTGTCGTGGGCGTTGCATTTTATTTTGACCTATGCCGTCCATCAGGGAAGCTGGCCGCTACAGTGTCTACGGTCCGAGTTCGGCTTGATTCTTATTGTATATAAATTTTGGTTGGTTCAAATCCTCCATTCGATTATTGACGTGTACCATATCCTTTTTTGTTAACGGGGAGGAAATCTTCAAAAAGATACCCCGCCTTCTGTGGTTTTTACCCACTAAAATCTCCCCGGTGGCCCTTTCCTCGGTGCATGACGAGAGGCTCCGGGATCTCCAATGGAACGCACCGGAGCCCCTCTGCACTGTGCTCCTCAAGGAGAGCACGTCCTGGGAGGATTCTCCTCCCCTGTGCCCTCATAGTGCAAGGCTACACGGGCCAGCCGATGTCGCCTTCTTCCCGGGTCCACCTTAGCGGACGACAAAGGCCCCCACCCTTGTCGCCCAGTGAACCTGAGGCCCCTTTAGTCGCCTTATACGACAGGCAGGGGATACCGTAGTCTTATTCTTGAGAGCCCAGAACTACAGGGCTGAACGTGTACCATATCCTAGCACAAACATAACCTTTTGTCGATGCTTCCCACTGAGATCCGAGCAATCGTCCCCGCTCAGTTTGTAGTAGTCAGTAAACCGCTTAACTGGCGCGCCACCAGATTCTGGTTTGTCATATTAATGCGCAACTGGCAAGTATCCGGCAGTATCTGGTGCATAACACCACGATTTAAATAGCTCTTAAAATTAAATAAGAAACTATATTCATCCTTGTCTAACTTATAAGAATCAAATAGAGTATAGTCAAGTGTAGGTGTTTCAACCATAATACAGACACCACTTCGTAAAAAATTCTTATACAATCGAGTCGACATTTGGCGGTTAGTCGGGGTCACTTCTCCGTGGTGAAGTAGTGTGTTTTTTTGTTGGCTTGGGTATAAAAAATGTATTTGGAGATATTTGTTTTGTATTATTTTGTAATGTTGCTCTATTAGGTCATGTTAATAGGAATAAATACATTAAAATATTAGTTTATCTTTTTTTATACGATATTGAACCCAAAACCAGTGAAAATGTATTTATCCTAACTTTAAACCAGATTTATAGTACTTAAAATGATTTATTTTCACGAAATAATGATATCAGATTAATCTACAAACAGTAAAATTAAAATATTTGTGTAAAAAAGAAGTTCCAATAGAATTTTTTTTAGATAAAAGCATTATTAATAGCAATTGACCCATAGTGCGCGCGCCTGTCGTCATACTGCTGCCAGATGTGACATTGTGCGTAAGATGGCTGTGCCAGCTTGGCGGTAAAGCAAACGCTAAAAAAACAACGCTAATTCGCACCAACATTTGCGGTGAATTAACGTTGTGTCGCGGGGCTACTCTTGCAATATCGTCAACTTTCATTGCATTCTGAATTACAGTGTAGCAGTGATTCGTATACACGATTGTACAAGTAAGTTAAAGTAGTACTGTAACAAAATAGCAATTACGGAAATGCCTCCCACTTGGATCCGAGTGGAGCGTCGCTTTGGTTCCCGGTCATTATTTATAGTTTATTTTTTAAACAACGATTGTGTTAAGCTTAGGATCGAACGGTTAACAAGAATGTAAGCAATATTTGTGACAAAAAATTATTCTGCATTCTTTAAAAAAAGTATATCGATCGATATTAAGTTTTCGTCATATGTAATTAACTTTGACTTATGTGTTACAGGTTGCGCTAATGACCATTTCGTTGTGGTTCCTCGCGTGGACTCCGTATTTGATCATAAACTTCACGGGAATATTTGAGAGCGCACCAATCACACCACTCGCTACCATTTGGGGTTCACTCTTCGCGAAAGCTAATGCTGTCTACAACCCGATTGTATACGGTATTAGGTAAGTAACTGATACTTAGTAACGCTGCGAGGCGATAGTTGGATGAGCTTTGCCCAACTTACATGGCATCTCCGACGAAATGCACTTTTGCCTGAAACTTGAAACGACTACAGCCCTATCTCCCCTAGCACACTCGTATCACCAAGGCAACGCGTTGATCCTGTGTCCTCTTTTACGGCGACAAACTGCGCCCTTTTCACCACACGATTTTATGTGACAGGAGAGGTAATTTCTTAACTGACTTCAAAAACGAGGAATTTCTTAATACGTAGTTGCGGTCATATGTATACTTTGTAAGGTAAGTAAAATAGTTTATAAATAAAAGAGAACGTCTTCGCATAGTGTTTAATATTTAATCAGTCACTGATTTTATTTAAAGTCGGTTTTTGTTTATGTTTGTAAACATACTTGCTTAATAAATACAATAAAAATATAATTAAACTTCTTCTTCAAATGCCACTCCATTACTGGAGGCCATCACCTCGGCGAACTTATTCTTATTCTGTGCCAAGCAAAACAGTTGTTCGACGCTGGCAATGCCGGTCCACTCTCTGATGTTACGCAACCACGGCTTTTTCCTACATCCAGCGCGTCTCGTCCCTACTATTTTGCCCTTTTTATATGAAAAGTGGCAAACGAGCATACGGCTCACCTGATCTTAAGTGATCACCGTCGCCCATGAACATCCACAGCACCAGAAGAGCTGTAGGTGCGTTGCCGACCTTTGAGATAGGAATAGGCTCGTTTCTTGAAGGTTGTTCCATCATAATTAGTTGGAGAAGCTGATATTTTTCGTGGCGCAAGACATGATCTGGGTAGGCGACTTTTCTCCGTTCGACAGTCTGCAGAAATTCGGGGTTCTTTCCAACGCGTTGGAGTACTCGTTAGTTGGATTTCTTATTTTTTAATTAAACTTAATGTTAACAAATTATTCCAGCCATCCAAGATACCGTGCTGCATTATACAAGAAGTTCCCTTCTCTGTCTTGCCAAGCTGCAACTGATGAAGCGGACTCTGTCGTATCAAACACCACCGCCGTGTCAGACGAAAAACCAGCAGCGTGAAACTCAAAATCATCAAAGAAATGACTAAGTAGGTTAAGGAATCAATTATTTTAAGCATAGAACGATTTAACTTAAATGACCTTGGCGATATGATACGGATTAGTCACAGATTTATTTAATAAATGCAAATGGTTTAAAACCAAAAAACTTCTTTTTTTTCATCTTAAATCCTTTTTAGTACTTTGTATATTTGAATAAGGATCATAAGCTGTAGGGTCCTCTTAAGACAAAGGGTAGATTATGATTTCAAACGAATCAAAGATTCAAAACCACAAAACGATCTACGCTCAGCACTAATTTTCAACTAAGTCCGTTAAATGTCCATCGTTTTTAAAGTTATTTGATTAAATTGTTATCTTTGTCTACTCCACTAAAGTTAAAGGGATGTGAGAACTCTGTTTTTTTGTTAACGGGGAGGAAATCTTCAAAAAGATACCCCGCCTTACCTTTATTAGTAGATACCTACTAAAACCTCCCCGGTGGCCCTTTCCTCGGTGCATGATGAGGGCTACGGATCTCCAGTGGAACGCACCGGAGCCCCTCTGCACTGTGCTCAAGGAGAGCACGTCCCGGGGAGGGAGGTTACTCCCTCTCCCCTGTGCCCTCACAGTGCAAGGCTACCTTGCACTGTGAGGGCCTACCTTAGCGGACGACAAAGGCCCCCACCCTTGTCGCCCAGTGAACCCGAGGCCCCTTTTAGTCGCCTTGTACGACAGGCAGGGGATACCGTAGTCTCATTCTTGAGAGCCCAGAACTACAGGGCTGCTTTTTTCTTTATTGCTTCAATCTTACAATGATTACAATCGATTAAATTAATAACTAAGCTCAAAATAAAAATGATAATGGCGGCCTTATCTCTATGAGTGATCTCTTCCAGACAGGAGAGGTAAGATAAATACATAGTTAGGTAATAAGAAAAATCAAGAAATAAAGATAGAATAGCAAAAATTATTTGTAACAAGACCAGAGCTACGTAATTACGAGGTAATGCTATGTAATTACGGACAGAACACGTCATTAGATCGCATAAGTAACGAACACATCTGTAGCAGACTTGGTTTACGTGATGTAGCAGACAAGCTGCAAGAAAGTTATCTCCGAAGGTCACATAAACCTGATCTTTAGACTACGTGGGATACAGATGCCTAGACGTGACTGTAAAAGACCCAAGGCTCCCGGTAGACACAAGAAACGCTGGACGCTGTGAAAGCAGACTTGATAGAGAACAATCTCACAAAGAAACAAAGTCTCAAAGACCGGGCAAAGTGGAGTTCACTAAATATAGAAGTGGAATCGGGCATTAAAAAAAATTGTAGTAACTGTAGAGGCAGCACTCTTATTAAGAAAACAAAGTGAGCAAAAAAATAAAGTACGATAGAAAAGAGCACGGACACAAGTCTGTGGTTGCGCTTTATTCGAAAAAAAATAGACAAGTGGACCCTTGTTATAGACAGGTAAATAACAGAAGAAGAAAAGTACGGATGCATGTAACTGTTAAAGGAATTGTGAAAACATGACTTCCGAAAATAGAAGCTGGATACCCAAAGTTGGTTTGACAATTGTCACATGCTAAATAAAAGTTACATAAAAATGTTATGCATTTATTCAGCATTACAACAAATGAATCTTTTAAAAGCTCCGCCCGGTCATCGCGTCACCTTGTGCGGTTGACTCGTGCTTTTGTTGCGTTGCAATTCTTGGCAAATGCTTTGTTGAAACACATTAAAAGTCTTTTGAGAAAAGCTTCAGCGCATTTTTTTATTATTTAAAATGCTCCCACATTTGCTTAAGTTGAAATTTTAATACAATAAAGTGCTTAACTACGGTGGTAAACACTTAAATTATTTTAAATAATAGTTTTGACAACCACCAGTTGTGACAAATGACACGAGGTAGTAGAATAATAATTTTCTTATGGTTAATCCCTCCCCCCCTGTGCCCTCGAAGTGCAAGGCGACACGGGCAAGCTGATGTCGCCGATGATCTCGTATATAATAACTGGTATATAAATAAGATAGTAGATCTGATAATTGTTTTGAACTTTAAATAAATTTAATGTTAGAAAATAAACAAAACATTTACCTACAAGCCTAAGTAACGAGGCTAATAGAGCGAAAGTTGAGGTCGGAAGCGACCCGTAAAGACTGAAATGAACAACTTTTCAATTGTTTGCTTAAAGGTTTTAGTTATGAACGAGTGCATGCCTGGGCCATCCCTAGCTCTATATAAATAAAGTGGTCCAAAATTTAATATTTAACAAAATTCAAATTTCCATTTAATGGACGAAGCTTGATAATGTTTCTAACAATTGTATTGTCCTTCTTGTTTAGTCAATGATAAAGATAAACAATTTTCATTAAACCAACTTCGCTGGAATACCAGGGTCGCGACGGGGACAATACCCTAATACTCTCTTTAGAGAGACGGCTCGTGGCCTTATTTGGGACATATATAGGCTGTTATTTTACCATTTGGCGACAGAAAACGCTAGTTTAGTATATACCACCAGTGAAAACTTTTTTCAAACGACTTCAAAAAAGTAGAAGTTTTGTTGAAGTTTTGACCAGTTGATATTGATAATTCTTTTATTATTTCAAAGCTTCTACTTCCTGTTTGGTCAGATTTTTGTCCAGTCTTGACAATGGCATACATGAGAAAAGATGAGACCTAGATTTGCATTAATTATGTGCGCGACAAATGGAAGAATAGCCCAATATCACGCTAACTGATTTCAATGACTCATTTGTTATTGGAAAGGATGTATTTAAGGGGTAATTTGATGAGAATTTGATAAGATTGTGATTAATTCTATTTCGTAATATTCTTATTCGAATTGAAGTCGGTTTTTGTTCTTACTCGTAAATATATGTGAAGCCATAAGGTTTTAACATTGTATAATTGATTAAACTGTACACATATATATATATATATATATATATATTTATTTCAAAAAATCAAAATCACTTAATAATATAAGTAAATATATATATATATATATATATATATATATATTTACTTTCTTGAAAATAAATAAAGAAATTGTGTATAGGAAAGAAAAATAAAGGAAAACAAAGAAAAAGATAAATACTATACTATATATATTATTATTTACATATATATATGTATATATACTTAGAATAAAGAAATCAAGAAGAAAATCATAAGATAAGAAGATAGATACTACCTTCAAGTTTGAACAATCTCTGACCCCCACAAGTCAGAGAAACAAATAGAATTTCCCGGAAAGGGCAAAACATGTCCTTTCCGGGGAAAACCCTTAAAAAAAACATTGTATAATCCGTTCTTTTGTATTTTTGTAACAAATCATCATTATTCTTCCATGATTTCAATATAAGCATTTCTTTTTACGACAGTCATAAAAAGGGGTTTTAGTTCAGCAAAAAGTTTACTGCTGCCCTTAGGTTATAAAAGATCGCGTATAACGATAAACATTTTTCTTATCATCAAGACATCTTGATAGATTTTTGTTTCAAAAAAATGCTTCACAACCTTTTAACCTCGATGGGGTAGACAGAAAGGATTCGCTATCCGTTTTCATTGGGCTTGTATTATTAATAGTGAGAGTAGTAGTACTGTTATTTACGAGTAATTCATCTTTTTTTATACTTTCTAAGCAAGTGCAATTCACCTCGATCATACCTGATGTTAAGTGGAAATGCAGTACTGGAAAGTAAGGTGCAGTAGCTTACTAAATGCCTATTCAGTCTACTCTTGAAAACATCCACATTGTGAGAGGGAAAGTAACACAATACATAAAAGGTACAAATAGGCGGACTGAATGCCAGAAGGCATTCTCTACCAGGCTACCTTGGGGTTGTGTAGAGAAATAGTAACAGATGCAAGCTAGGTGAAAAAATAATCAATAAAAGAAAACTATAAAAACAAAAATGCATGCAAATATAATATTATATATATTACCTACTTACAAATAAAATATATATATAAATATAATAATTATATATAATAATAAATAGATACATCTATAAATACATATTTATACATATACAATATGTTAGGTAAAAGACCGTACATACTGAAGTCAAATATAAGGCACTCAATTCTGACCCCGAATTTGTAAAAAAATAGGTACCTTATTTTTTACATAATTTATCCAAAAAAATCCTAAGTATAGCGTAAGTGCGGTCATCGGCGGTGAGTTGATTACAAACAGAGCGGCACCCCTCCCCGCGCTCGCCCTGTCTGCCCGTGCGCCGCCTCGCCGGCCGAAAGCAAGCGGCACGCGCCAGTCAAAGGTCGCGAGTCGCCCGTGATGCAATATTTGATTATTTGCGGAAACCTCTTTTAACTGTTAGTGTGTTTTGTGTCAAGTGCAATGTCGTTTTCAAACGAAGAATACTGAGAAATGGTTCGTGCATATGCCCGAGCTAATGACGGTGTACGAGGTGCCATTGCCTTATATCGCGAGAGCTTTCCAAACCGCCGAGTTCCAAGTTATTCCGTAATGCTGAGCGTAAACCAGCGTTTACGTGAATTTGGACAATTCACGGTTCCAGGGCATGGTCAAGGCCGAGGAAGGGAGTCCTACCCTGTTAATTTACAAGAACAAATTCTTGAATATTGTGAAGCAGACCCCCAAGCGATCACTCGAAACGCTGCGAGGCACTTTGGAGTATCGAATTGGACGGTCTGGACTCTGCTGCACAAAGAAGGACTACACCCATATCATTTTCGGCCCGTTCAACTTGTGGGGTGAAATGAAACGGCTTGTTTACGCTACAGAATACTCCAACCGGGATGAACTAAAGGCTAGAATATTAACCGTCTTTGATAAGGTTCGAAGTGATACGTGTGTGTTGTGCCGGGTGAAAAACAATATGCGAAAACGTGCCGAACTCTGCGTTGCGCGAGGAGGCGATCAATTTGAACAATTATTAAAATACGTTTAATTTTATGTAAATGTAAATACTTAGTGAATGTAAGTGAATCGGTGTAAATAAATACTGCATATTTTACCATTGTGGACGCTGCATACACCAAGAGGTAGGTACCTAGCTAGTTCAAGTCTCGATGTATGTAGGGTGTCCATATTTTCTGCATTTGTGCTACAATAATTTCGTATCGTTTACTGTGCCGTATATTTATTTTACTCTTGCATTATATTTTTAATGGTTACTTGAAACCATTGACTAACGTGTCCTTCAGTATGTACGGTCTTTTACCTAACTATCTGTATATACATGTATTTAAATATATATAAAAGTATAGATGGATAAGGACAGCAATTGTCAAACTATTCCTTGCTTCGGTAAAGCTTCCACGAAGCCCTGTAGTTCTGGGCTCTCAAGAATAAGACTTCGGTATCCCCTGCCTGTCCTAGAAGGCGACCAAAAGGGGCCTCGGGTTCACTGGGCGACAAGGGTGGGGGCCTTTGTCGTCCGCCAAGGTGGACCCGGGAAAAAGGCGACATCGGCTGGCCCGTTGCACTGCGAGAGCACAGGGGGGAGGGAATAACCTCCCCAGAGGGAGCAGAGGGGCTCTTTTTGAAGATTTCCTCCCCGTTAACAAAAAAAATAGCTTCCATAGTAAATGTTTGAAAGTAGATTTAGTTCCAACTGTACATACATTTGTTAGCATCGCATACCAGTCTTATTGCGTTAAATGTAAAAGATTTATGCGGGAAATCAGTGTGACAGGAAGAAATATGAATAACTATTTCAATCCTTTTCCTCCAATTGAGAAAGGGCCACAGGGGGGAGGTTTTAGAGAGTGAGAACCCCACATAATCCCAAGATTCCTCCCCGTGAACAAAAAAAAGGAAAAATATTACCTACTTTTAAATTGTCAACATTACTTCAACATCAATTTCAATTTTACCCGCAAATAAACGATTATTAATATATTTATATATATATTAATTTTTTAACTAACTTTACCTTTTATTAACTTAACTAATTATAACTAAATTTAACTAATTTTTTTTCCTCAACTAATAGCTCGAACGGAGTTCTTTTTAGACGAACGTTATGCGAAAAGCTCCGGCTTATATTGGGAAATATGGAATCAATTATTTCATGTTTGATTTGAACTACGAGAGCACTTGCATCGAAATCTCAGCTATTGACGTAATTCTGAAGCCAGCGGAGTGAATGTAAGCCATCGTGCGTACAACGTACTCATCAGCTGCAGTCGAGTTGGAGAATCTCTCGGATTCCTGAACTCGACGGAAATGCAAGAATGTGAGGGATTCGAGGCATTTCCTTGAACTAGTTCAATTATGTATACGGAAATTTAGCTTGTTAGATCAAAAATATGATTTTCATGTAATACTAAGGTACCCAGCCCAGGGCTAGATTTAGCTTTATTTTATTTAAACAATAAACTTACATCATTAAATTTAAAATTTTGCTCTCACAATATTTAAAATTATTCATTTATCTCCGTATTCATTCTCTTCTATTCGCTTCTCGAGCGGTTGAAAATCATGATTACCTAACATACTACCTACAAAAGCATATAGGTCTAAAGTTAATGTCAGGAATAAAAGTACGACGTATGACTTGTTTGACAGTTCAAAAAGAGGAGAGCTCCGATCATCACCAAACTTCACAGGATTACTCGCGAGGTCAATCTGAAGATTCGCTGAAAGTTTCATTAAAATCGGTCCAGCCGTTTCGGAACGCTAAAATGAAGCGTCAAAAGCCTAATAGTTTAGGGCAAATCGTAAGGTCGTAGGTTCGAATCCATTATTCGACTATTCACGTGAACCATCTCCTAGTACAAGCTTAAACTTAGTTTGAATGGTTAACAAGATTGTTAGTAATGTTTTCTGTAAAAAAAGAAATATTACTAGCTTGTTTTTATTTAAAGAAAACAAAAAAAGTAATTAGAAATAGTTATTATGCATAACAATAGCTGGGTGCCTCGTGTTGCTAGCTATTACGTGCTATACGCTGATAGAGAACTTATTGGGTTGCAACGGACAATGACAGATAAGAAAGAAGTAAAAGATGGTGCAGCCACTCGGTTAAGGCTAAAATGACTATATAATAAAACCGAACAAAACTCCGTCATCCAGCTACTGTGTTATCTGAATATACAAACAATTTTATTATTATATACGCCTATATTGAATATGCCCATTTAAATTACATAGTGTAATACTCTTTCGACAAAATGATCACAAAATGGCATTATTATATGCAATTTATTTGCAAATGAACTCACGCCTTCCTAATATCTCACGTACCCTGTATACATTGTTAACTAAATCGATTCACGTCTGGTGCATTTGTCACTTCCGTAGAAATTTATACAGCCGCTTCGATTTTCAATATTATTCTCTTATAAATGAATGCGAGTTAAATATATGTAATAAATTGTAGGCCTTACGGAATGAAAGTTTCCAACAACTAGTACACTGGCTTTATTCGGACGGCGTGTCATTGTACAAAGAATTATTTTAACGAATACCCTCGCAATCTTTATACAAAATTAATTAAAAATCAGATGACAAACTAATAAAGTTAAATTATTGTTTAAAATGCCAAGTTAATATGATGATCAACTTAATCATTAATTATGAATTAAAGATAAAATTAGGTAAATCACTAAGATATCATTGGAAGTAGTTATTATACAATACAATCGTTGGGTGCCTAATGTGTTGCTAGCTAACATATATCATTTTCCTGTATTTTCGTAGCAGCTTAGTGTAACAACTTGTGGGTCTTGTGGAATGAAACCGTCCAATGACTGATATACTCGCATTTTATTTAGTCAGTGTAACGTTACGTACAAGGTACAAAGAATTATTTTAACGAATACCCGCCTTCACAATTTATCTATCAAGTTAGAAAATTTAACAACTAACACATGCAGGTTTGCACAATGTGTTTATAAAAATAAATAATTCATGTAAACAAATTCATTCTTGCCGGCACCGGGGATCGAACTCAAGTTGCTAGCGTACTATGCAACTTGAGGCGACTGCCTAGACACTGAGGCACCATGGCCTCACTTAATGTTTTATTCGAAAGAAAACTGTTTTTTTTTGCATATATTACTTGATGGAGCTGTAATTTGATCTTATACATAATTGAACAGGCTCGAATAATATTATTCATAGAATTGTCTCCTGTCAAATATGATTTTATAATGTACACGTTAGATATATTAATTACTAATTGATGAGTTACATCATACGCATAAATTATTACATCTTCACGAGAGATTTAGTACTCGTAATTCACGCGTACATGCCTATTTGTTATTTCAGGTGTTTGTATATCAAATTGTAAAAGGAATGTTAATGCATATAAAATAAGGTATAAGGTCAAGTAAATTATATTTTTTTTGACGAACTACACAGATTGGCCAGAGAAGGTGGCCTTGACTACTTCATAGCTCGTAGGTCGGTTAACCTCAGTCGGTATTGTGACGACCTCAGCAGCAGCAACCTTATAGCAACAATGCTAAAAAGCGAAAAAGAATGGGATCGAATCAGTACGTTTCTTCGCGAAGTAATGAGGACACGCGAAAGAGACGATATGGACAGGTAGTCCATAAATGTCTCCACATAAACAGGCCCTTCCTGAAGTAATGCGAAAGCGGTTCCAGGGAGGGCTGCCGGAGCGCGAGGAGGTTTTAGTCCGTAGGCCGCAGGAACCTATTCCTGTGGAGTCGGGCTTACCGCCTGGTACATCCCAGGCAGTATCCATGAGGACTTTACTCCTCCCAAAAAAGGCCGGTTAACCTAAACCTCTATAGCTAGTAACTCGACACTAGGGTGCCCCCGGTGAGGGGAAGCCTCAGCTTGGACGGTTACTTTGTTACGCATAAGCATTCCGATCCGAGGTCTCTCCAGAGGGCCAAACCACGACTCGATCGGATGCTACGGACAATGTAAAATTAGAATCAAAAAGAGAGATTATGGTGCCAGAATTAGTGATACTGTGTAAATTGTTTTGAATTGTTCGGTGTCATTAGCCTAATGGTTTAGGGTACGGCCTGGGAATCGTAAGGTTGTGGGTTCAAATCCACCATTCGACTATTGCCGTGAACCATGTCCTAGCACAAGCCTAAGCTTAGTTGGAATGGTTAACAAGATTGTTAGTAATAATTTTGAAAAAAAAAAGAAAGAAATATTGCTAGCTTTCTTTAAAAAATAAAATTAAATTAAAACCGAAAACATTTAACGTCGCCACCATAAAGAAAAACTCGAAGATTGTGACTAACGAACGTATTTGTAAAGACTTAGGAAGTTGGGTTGACTAGATCAGTGATAAAATCCAGTAATCCATGCCATATCAAATCACAGGTGAATGAGCTTTCAGTTATCAATGTATATACTCAAATAATATAATACAAATGTTTGAGAAAGTCACTACACCCAATTGCCATGAACAAAGAACAACACGTAAACGCCATTCAGACAAAATACAACATCATCAATCGACACAATGAAACAAAAAGCCTCCTTTACTATCCGTGACCCTCTTTTTGTTTGGCCTCGGTTGAAACGCGTTTAATCTTTTTCATGACAAAAACAATACAACAAACTTATACAAAAAATAATTAAGTACAATTTACACAGCTGTGACATTCAACACGAAGATCCGTTTCTAAAGTTATACGAGTACTTCTTTAGGTATATTATGAAAAATGAGGACAGTATTCAAAAATCATTTCATTTAGACCCATCCGCTTCCCAACTAGTGAACTGTATTCCTTTTATAAATTATTAACTGTTCGGCAAGTTTTCATTCTGCACGCAGTACTTCGAAAACATTCGCTTCTTAAGTTCGAACCTGCACTTTATAATACACAGCGCAGACATGACAGGGTTTGCACCATTGTGGCCGACAGAACTGATTTCGCTAGACATCAATTTTACGTCCTAAGTGCCTTCTTGTACAATAAAGCACATTAATTATTACATATATACCCGTTACCACTAAAAGAATGTAAGACACATGTTACTAAATGGCTCCAAACCCTCTCGTATGAATTTACAGAAGATCTTTTAAAACCATAATAAACAGTCAGAGTAACCCTTTCCCTTCATACTCATCCCTACACATACAGGCACTCTTCAACACACGCAACCTTTTACACACAAACACACTCACACACACAAAACGATTAAACTAAATTACATTATAATTTTTTATTTTTCTAAATTTGTATTTGAATTTCATTGTTTGGAGATAGATAGCTGCGACACAGTTTTTACTATTAATTGCGGCTATTATCGAACTGGTTTGTGCATCTAGAGGTTCTGGCTAAGCGACCTAAGAGCTGTGCCACCTCTCAATCCGGTGAAGCAGTCAAGGCCAGCCTCTCTGGCCAATCTGTGTAGTTCGTCATAAAAAAATATATGGTTTGTACATTAATTTTTGGTTTGACATAAAAATATTTTTATTATTATAGTAATAGGTTGAAGCTAAGATAAAATTGTGCTTATATACTTTTTAAAGTGCTACAATATAACTCAAGTTATCTTCATATATATTATTTATTGATATAAATTCAATATGATATTTATTTACTTTTTTCAAATTCAAACAACTGTGTTGGCGGCAAAAGTTGACAACAGTCAAAAACTGTGTTGACTATTTCCAGTCTTCTTTTGTTATGTTATTGTAATTAATTATTTTCATGCTACATTTAAACTATTAATGATGCCAAAGAAGTATAACTTCTGCAATAACTTGTAGGTTTTGTGAAATGAAATAGTCTAATAACTAATACACTCGTTTTTTTGAATCGGCGGAACGTTTTACAAAGAATTATTTTATCGAATACCGTCACAACTGCGCGTCCTCACAATTATTTATACAAAATTAATTAGTCATCATAAGTCAGATAAGAAACTAACAAATTTAAATTATTGTTAATAATGCCAAGTTTATGTGATGTCCAACTAATAATAAATTATGAATTAAAGATACAAAAAGGTTCAGGTAAATCGCTAAGATATCATTGGAAGTAGTTATTATTCATAACAATAGCCAGGTGCTATGTGTTGCTAGCTAACACTTCACACGCACGTACATAAGTTTTTAAAATAAAAAGTCAACATACATTTGTCTATTAAATTGCGTTACGTTATCAGCGTCGACTCTCAACATACAAAATCTAATTAAGAAATGTTGTTTGAAAATGCAACGTCAAACATTTTCTTTCGACTTCGTCGTATTGTATTCCTTTTGTCTTAGAAAGTAAATTACTTCTGATTATTACATACAATTGTCAGCTCTTATTCTTATCGACAAGCGCAGCGTAGACGTCCGACGTAGTAGACGTCCACTCGCAATGTGGTCTGACCTCACGAAGGCCGCAGGACGCAGCTGGATGCAAGCCTTAGAATCGGTCTTTTTGGAAATCCTTGGTCCCTCCACAATAGATGTTGGCTGAAATGATGTTGATGATTCCTATCGGAATTGAAAGACAGTCAGATTGGCAAATAATCTCACGTTCACCCTCTCTCTAATAAAAAAATGGTATATATATATAATAGAAAACAATAAAAAGGGATGTGAAACTTGCTACCATTCCTGAACAACCCGAGATTCAGTAGTCTATATATATAAAAGGGAAAGTGTGTGGATTTGATCCGTATAGGCTCCGAAACGGCTGGATCGATTTCAATGAAACTTAAAGGGAACCTTCATATTGACTTGGCGAGTAATCTTGTAAAGTTCTCTTTTTGAACTGTCGAATACAATTTTTATTTACTATGATATTGAAGCGTCAATAGCCTAATGGTTTAGGGTACGGCCTGCGAATCGTATTACGGTCCGCGGTCGTGGGTTCGAATCCACCATTCGACTATTGTCGTGAACCATGTCCTAGCACAAGCTTAAGCTTAGTTGGAATGGTTAACAAGATTGTTAGTAATATTTCTGAAAAAAAAGAAATATTACTAGCTTTCTTTTTTTTTAAATAAAAAATACTATGATGATCTATTGTTTTATAACCCAAATTTGTATTGACACGAGCGTTGTGTATATTTATGTCATTATGAACCACATTGAAGTACAATGGAGTATATTGCAGTATAATAAAGTATACTGAAATATATTAAAGATAATAATTGAAGCACTCAAGGTAAGTTCTAGCGCTGCGAATGTATCCGTTTACTGATGCTGCTCATATGTACATGGGTGTAGGTTGAATAATCTTCACCCGCTCGAGAAGAGAATGAATACGGAGAGAAATTAATAATTGAATATATTGTGAGAGTTAAATTAAATATTTATTGAGGTAAGTTTATTGTTAAATAAAATAAAGCAAAATCTATCCCGGCGATGCGGGCTGGTTACGCTAGTATAAAGATGAATCGGGCAAGACCTCGGCGGCAGTAGCGGCTGCGCTGGTGGGGAGATCTAAATGGAAGGCGTTGGTCTCCTTCTGCGAGTCAGTAATGACCCAGAAGGAGACCGCAGAACGGGATCGGGAGAGGGCCGATCCCGTTCGGAGATGGCACAGGCGGGCCGGTCTGCCACCATTGTAGTTCTGGGCTCTCAAGTATAAGACTACGGTATCCCCTGCCTGTCGTACAAGGCGACTAAAGGGGCTTCGGGTTCACTGGGCGACAAGGGTGGGGGCCTGAGTCGTCCACCAAAGTGGACCCGGGAAGAAGGCGACATCGGCTGGCCCGTGTAGCCTTGCACTATGAGGGCACAGGGGGGAGGGAGAAACCTCCCCCCGGGACATGCCTCCTTGAGCACAGTGCAGAGGGGCTCCGGTGCGTTCCACTGGAGATCCCGGAGCCCCTCGTCATGCACCGAGGAAAGGGCCACTGGGAGGTTTTAGTGGGTAAGAACTCCACATAACAGCCGCCTTCCCCCCAGAAGGCGGGGTATCTTTCTGAAGATTTCCTCCCCGTTAACAAAAAAGTATAAAGATGAAAATGTCAATCCTACCAAAGCAGGAAAACAATAAATAAAGATTTACATTTTAGTATTCGGCCGTCACCCGCGTACAATATTGAACGGTGTCTATTGTTGGTCATTGAATATTCAGACGTGACCAGACTGGGGTCCCATAAGCTGAAACGAGAACAAATAAGGGCGCTATCAGTTTTATTGTGCGTACGATTGATATTGTCCTCCTACTAACATAAAACGTACGAAATATATTTATTACACTTTACCCTTAGAAGAAATTCTACCATTGCGAAAAGATATGATCAAAGCCTTATATAAATTCAGTTACATATATATTCAAGAATATGTTATAATGTATACAGCATAAGTATTATTAATGTCACGGTACGTCGCTTTAATTACGGAAACGTGTTATGTTACGCATATTGTTATTATCAATTCATGTGTAAGCGTCACGTAGAAACTAAATTTACTGGAGCAGTTATGTAGACAAGTTATATTGTAATACGAAATTGCACGGATGCGCTCAATTAACATCTATGCTGTAAGGAAATTACGATAGCAGTGTGGTATAGTGGTATATCTACTGACAATGAAACAAAATGTATCGAATTAAATAAAACAATTAATAAATACCACAAGATAGGGTTCAGAAATAACATAAGTGACATTTCGTTATAGAGTAATCAATTACAGAGACTGAATTTGTTTGTGGTACCTTTGTGTATAGCTTACTTTTGTCTCTGTCAAGACTTAATCTATGTTGGTTCGGTATTAAGATTTTCACGATTAAACGGATGATATTGAGAAAGAATAGACGGTCCCGACAGAACTTGTGATAGTAGTGTTTGAGCAGTTAAGGTGCATGGCCTTCTTGTGGACTTATAGTAGTGCAGTTAAACACCTCCAAGCTCTTTCCATAATTGCTCTTGGTTTAATTGTAGGAGTCGTTATGTTCAATTACCAGATAGGCATAAGTTATTATTTTTAGTTTCATTGTTCTTTGTCTTGACTTAGCGTACCGTCTGCTAACGTGCTACCCCCTTGGAACTCTGCCAGAGCAATGGGGAAAATTATTGCGATACCAGTCCCAAGCCCGGATAAAAGGGGACATGGATTTGCTAGGTGTCATGCATATATTTTCAATAAGCACCTGTTGTAAATATAAATGTACCTACATGCTATTCAAATGCGCTGATTTCAATAATGACCAATCTACCATCCTCCCTGGTGGCCCTCTCCTCGGTGCATGACAAGGGGCTCCGCGATCTCAACGTGGAACGCACCGGAGCCCCTCTGCACTGTGCTCAAGGAGAGCACGTCCCGGGGGGAGGTTACTCCCTCCCCCCCCTGTGCCCTCGCATCGCAAGGCGACACGGGCCATCCGATGTCGCCTTCTTCCCGGGTCCACTTTGGTGGCCGACTCAGGCCCCCACCCTTGTCGCCCAGTGAACCCAAGGCCCCTTTTAGTCGCCTTGTAAACAGGCAGGGGATACCGTAGTCTTATTCTTGAGAGCCCAGAACTACAGGGCTGATGACCCATCTAACCCATTTAACCTCTCACATTCATCTTTTTATCATCTATATTGAGACATATATTTAAACTTTGAAATAAATTGACTTCAAATTCACCTAGGACGCCCCCTACCGACACAAACTCTTTCCTCGTTCATCCAAAGCAAATTAACACAAAATAGTAATAATTTTGAAGGCATTCGTATTTTATAAAGTACATACACATATTTATACAACGTCTACAAAATAGTGTCATAAAGCATTCTGCGTAGGTGTAATTGAGCCATAAATATCGTCAGTAAGTTAATAACACAGCTCGTAGAGTACAACGTGGCAGCAGGCACAGTTAATAACAACCAGCTGATATTTGAGTGGAATTATAGTAAAATAGAAAATGTATACAAACAGGTTTTTATACCAATACACTCGTGAGCAAAAATAAAGGGTCGGTTATGAAAGTTTGAATATCTCAGAAGATAAAGACGCTAGCTAACTTGTAAAAAAGAAATAAATTGTGCGTGACAATTAAGCATGTGTGCGTGAAAATAAAATAAAATAAAATATTTTTATCTATTTATTTATATTTTTTACTTTTTTTTTTGTTAACGGGGAGGAAATCTTCAAAAAGATACCCCGCCTCCTGGGGGGAAGGCGGCGGTTATGTGGGGTTTTACCCACTAAAACCTCCCTGGTGGCCCTTTCCTCGGTGCAAGACGAGGGGCCCCGGGATCTCCAGTGGAACGCACCGGAGCCCCTCTGCACTGTGCTCAAGGAGAGCACGTCCCGGGGGGGAAGCAAGGTTACACGGGCCACTCGATGTCGCCTTCTTCCCGGGTCCACTTCTTCACCCTTGTCGCCCAGTGAACCCGAGGCCCCTTTT
This sequence comes from Meandrusa payeni, assembly GCA_029286785.1. NCBI lineage: Eukaryota > Metazoa > Arthropoda > Insecta > Lepidoptera > Papilionidae > Meandrusa > Meandrusa payeni. Next base: position 10,377,351 of record JAGSMX010000009.1, on the reverse strand, counting down.
AGTCGCCTTCTACGACAGGCAGGGGATACCGTAGTCTTATTCTTGAGAGCCCAGAACTACAGGGCTGTTATATTTTTTACTTAACTTAACGCGACATGGAGGCAAAACTAAGTACCGAAACTTAAATAAAATAGAATTTAATGAAAATATTTTATTCTATTTTAAGGATATTTAATTGCCAAGGATTTTACAAATAATATATGGTTAACAGCAAAAAGTTAGAATATGTATAAATTATAAGCTATAGAGCTCTTCGGAAGGTTATGATTTTTTTATTTAAGTTTTAAATAATTATAAAAATATTTCTTAACACAAATACTATTATTATTAACATTTTCCTTAACAATTCCAAATAACCTTAGGTTTGTTTTTGGAGATGGTTCGCGTCAATAGTCAAATAGTGGATTCGAACCTAGGACCTTACGATTCGCAGAACGTTGCCCACATTAAAATATTGACGCTTAAATTTTTGCCGTTTCGCTATTGACGCTTTAAAAAAATTGCATAAATGTTTAGAATGTCCTTTTAACTGTTTTTAGCGAAATAAAGACATAAAACTTTTTTAAATCGTTAACCGTAAACCGTTTACGTTACGTTTATGTTCGTTACCAGTTACGTACGTTCCAAATTCAAACACTTCTGTAACAATTCCCTTCATGTAATAAGAATAACTTTTACCAATACCTACTGAAGTTAGAATCCAAAGCAATAGAAAGATACTTGTTATTCTACGGACAGGCCATTTAGCTGATAGCTCCCAGCTACGGCGCCGTCAAGCCAGTCAACCTTCGTCTTGTTACGCCCGAACGCTCATTCCGAGAAAGGATTAGATAAAGTATTTATAAGATGTACGGAAAATATCTTATTGTTTCGTAATTATACGGTATCATTAATCTTTAAGTGTAAATATATTAAGTGTACATAAGTTTACGTACTTTTGAGATAGTTGGCGTGGCACTAAGTTTACATTAGAATTCGCAGATGGTAACCGTAATGGCGTGAAAAATAATTTGTACATTACATTCAATCGTATCATATTATTAAGTTCGCATTAAAAATCATATATTTTTCTTCATCTAAAAATGTCTAAATTTAAACCAACTGTCTTTTCTTTTTTTTAATTAGGATAGTAATCTGCTGCTATTTTTTCTGCAGCATTGTTTACAGTTTTTTACAATATATTGCATAAAAAATAAGAGAAAAGAGAAAAAGTGATTTGAATAAGTAATAAATAGTGATTGAAAAAGTGGCCATGGATAGTACTGAGGTGGACCCATTGGCCAAGGCTGCTATTTGCATGACCTCGGTGCAATACTCTAAAAAATCCTACCTTTTATTCCTGTCGCACACAATTGGGCTATAGAAGTTTTTGTGATGGAAGTGTTGATTGTGTTGTTGCAACAGCCAACTATCATATGCGGGAACTTTTATTTCTATAATTTAAAAAAATCTGCAGCTGAGTATCTATTATTGCTAGTAGAAACATATAATGCGTATGCCTTGAGTCGTATCCAAAGTTTAAACAGGGTGATTTTGACGTAAAAAGCAAAGATCGCTATAGAAGAGCAAAAATTTACGAGTATGCAGATTTGGAGATATTTTTGAAGGAAGATTCGTCTCAAACACAAAAGAAACATTCACTTATTTTATAAGCCACTCGGTGAACAGTCTCACATAGTTTAAAATCACACTTTCACAATAAGTATTATTTTTTTGACAAAAACGTGGAAACTAATTTGTAAACCTATTAACAAATAAGCTAAAACAATTAAAAATTCAAATTATATTAAATGAATAACAACTAAAGCGCATAAATTAGTTATATGTATAACAAATACTGTCCAGGGATGTATCAGCGATAAATGCTTTAAGGGAAATATATACTGTAAACCTTATTCACATGTATTGAAAAAGCTAATATACAAAGGGATCTAAAAGGACCGTATATAGATTTGCCCAACGATTTTATATCGTTGGATATCTGTTAAACGAAATTGTTAGATCAATCACTACTTCACGTATCCTTATCGTCATATAACATTCCACTACGCTAGTGAAAATCAGTCCCCATGACACTATCGAGACTAGGCACCAGATGATCTTACAATTATGATTTAATAAATAACGCAAGAGAAAAAAAAACTGACCGTCGGGCTGGTCCACAAACTTAAAGTCGCACAACGAGCAATGGAAAGAGCTATGCTCGGCATTTCTTTACGGGGTAGAATCCGAAACGGAAACTCGATGGAGGACTAAGATAGTCGATCTAGCTTTTAAAGTCAGGAAGTTGAAGGGGCAGTGGGCCGGCCACATCTTTAGAGTGGCACGGCAGATGAGAAGGACAGTCTCGGAATGGAGGCCGCACATGAAAGAAACTTATGACTATTTCGCAGACCGTAGTCTAAACTATTAGGCTCTTCTTCTATGTCGTAACCTCATGAGGGAAGTGACTATGGTGCGTTGCCCTGGCAACCATTTCTTTCCAGACATTTCTGTCTTGCGCGATTTGAATGGATGATTGTATGGTAGTTCCCGCTGCGTCCTGAGTTGTGTGTGTCCATCTTATAAGATACCGCCCTCTCGCTCTCTTTCCTTCCACACAACCAATAACCATCAGCCTTTCCAGACTGTCTCTGTCCAGACTTTCAGAACTTGAGGACTCTCTGCCTGCAGATTGTTGAGAGCCGTGCTGTTATATCCAACTCTTTCATGAATGACTCGTTTGTGGGAACGTCCCACAAACGTCCAGTATATTCTCAGCATTCTGCGACAGCACCACATTTCGAAAGACTCAATCCTAGATCTCGATTAGGCTATTATTGGTATAGAATACGGTCACGAGGAACAAATATATTCGAAATGCAATATCTTATTCATCGTAAAGTAAAACATATCAATACTCTATTTCTATCAACAGAACAATAAAATTGATTACGGCCAAGTTTGTCATCATCCCTTCTGTTAGGGCAACCTTCCCCGTCCTCGTTTAATCTTATACGTGACTGGAAACAAAGGAATAAATGATTATGTGCATGGAGGATAAACTTTATTGCACCATAACTATTTAGTAAAGTTGGCGGCGACTAACTCTAGCGCTTAACGAAACGTGTAAGGGATATCTGCGCATGTGTACAGTCGCGCACGCAATTATTCATTTCAACTAATTACGAATAATGTTTTTGTTTGTTTTTTTTTTTTAAATTGGCATATATAGCCGGAAATAAAATAAAGCGTCGGTTAAGAAAGTTTGAATATCTCGGAAGATAAAGACCCTAGATTATTGAAATAAATTGTGATCGTGTAAAGTATGGTGACCATCGGAGCACTTCTCTTTTGAACTGTCAAACAAGCCGTACGTAGTACTTTTATTTCTGACATTAACTTGAGTCCAAAATGGCTTTGTATAAATGATAGGAATGATATTGTATTTACTGATATCTACATGCGTGTAAATCTTCACCTGTTCGAGAATAGAATGAATACGGAGAGGAATAAATAATTTCATATATTGTGAGAGTTAAATTAAATATTTAATGATGAATGTTTATTGTTTAAATAAAATAAAGAAAATCAAGCCCGGCAAAGCGGGCTGGGTACGCTAGTAGATGATATAATTAGAAGTAAGATTAGTGTTATAATTTGTAGGTCTTGTGGAATGAAATAGTCCAATAACTAATACACTCGCTTTATTCAGACGGCGTAACGTTGTACAAGGAATTATTTTAACGAATACCGTCCAATGGCGCGTCCTCGCAATCTTTATACAAAATCAATTAGAAGTCAGATTAGGAACTCATAAGTTACAACTATTGTTTACAATGCCAAGTTCATGTGACGATCAACTAAATTATTAATTATGAATTAAAGATACAATAAGGTTCAGGTAAATCATTAAGATATCATTGGTAGTAGTTATTATATACATAACAATCGCTAGGTGTCATGTGTTGCCAGCTAACATTAGTTAATACTTTTATGGTAGATAAAAATATTATATTTTTTTAGTCGGAAATATTGAGCAAAGCCTAGAAGAGACAGATTACTATTATATTACGTGGATCAGATAAAAGAAAAAAAATGATCTTTTATTGTGTAAACAGCTCAAGGACACGTGATGAGATAGCAATGGAATAAGTATACAAATAAGAGCTCTACCCATGTATTCATTACATCGTAAAAATGTAAAAAATATTATACAATAGTCTTCAAGTTATGATGACTTTTATAGCGTTTATGTTTTTGATTTTCCATTCCCATTATGTTTGTGTTAGTCATATTTAAATGAATGGTCTATACAATTGTAATTGTTACCAAATAATATTACGCAATGCTTACGTGAGCAAATATAAAGATTTATTTAAATTTCCGTACTTAGTGTTTCTGGCGAACTAAGTACTAAAATTTAATAAATAATACTGTAATATCCAAGTTTTACGTTTTGTACAATCCAAGATTACGTAAGATATCCTTTTTCGTTTATGTTTTTAATGAAATATAAATAAGTTATTTTATTTAAAGGATATTTAATTGTCTATCATGCACAATTTATTCTACTCACACTATGAAAATTAAGGAGAGTGTACACTGAGCCTTTAGCTCTCTCTTTGTCTCTTACTGACTCAATATTATTAAATCAATATATAAAGTCTATGTATTTCATATTTGAGTCATTTTTAAATTTCGCTTAATACTAAAAAGCACAAAGGTTTTCTGCGAAATGCTTCATTTTAATATTAAAGCGGTTGCAAGATACATTTATTCTGAATAAAAGCTTCACTCGAGAAACCTCTATGCATAAGTACTTTGAGCTTAATAATAAAACACAAAGGTGCACCATTTACAGTGAACTCTCCTTTCAAAGTTAATGCAAGCCATATTGTACTGTCTAAATCTAGTAACTTTTATCCATAATTCACCTTCGTTACGCAAATTATCTGATAACATACTTACGGGACTAGTACTCCTTGGATGGGGAGATCTTTAAGCATACCCCAGTTGTGTATCTATGCGTGGGCAAAAGAGCAGGCTTGTAAGCCCCTAGAAAATGCTCCTAATACGAATTTCCTGGCATACAGTTAAAGTTACAGCCTAAATAGTATACATATGTCCCACTTTTGAGCACAAGCCTTTTCTGTATAGTATAATGGCATAGTCCTCCACGCGTCCCTTGTACGTATTAGTAGGCTTCACATGTTTTAAATATCTAAGACATGTAGGTTTCCTTACGTTGTTTTCCTTCACCGCGCGGTAAATTAGCTCATAAAATTGCATTAATAAATTCATTGTTAGCATCCCGTACTATGTCGCGTGATCGACCACGTTCCCTCCTGATGTTAAGTGTAAATGCAGTTTGATGATGATAAAACGCACTAACTTTGAAAATATCCACGTTGTAATCGGAGGGAAAGACAGACGCGGTCAAATTATTCCAGTGTTCTGTTGCGCGTTGCTTCGTCTTTCATTATTCACACGGGTTTGAGGGATGTCCACAACAAAAGGATGAAATCCAGCAGTGCGTCTTGAAGTCCGATGTTGGAACGGGGATGGGGGGATTTCTTTGCTTTTCACTTTCAACCACGGTTAACTGGTTCTGGTGAGCCTTTAATTAAAGTTACTAACTAAAATCATTATTTTTACTTATGTAATAAAAAATATAAATCGGACCCCTTAAAGTTAAACCTCGATTTGTCAAAAACCCTCGTAACACGAAAAGATACTTTATTTATCTTTCAAGCTTCTTTTTATTTACTCTTTTGCGAACAGAAACAGACAATTGAGCATGAAAAAACAAATTTTGTTAATATTTTTTAGATAATTTTATTGATTAAAGATTAAAGAGAAGGTTTTGTGAATTTTATAATATTTTTTTAATTAAAAATTAATGGATATCTTATATTAAATTCAGAAATAATGTTAAAGGTCTCGTAGCGTCTCGTTAAGTGTAATTGAAACACGTTTTTTGGTTATTTCTTCTTCAATGAAGTGTAAGCAGATAAAAAGATTTAATAGGTAGCGTGGCTAAACATAATAATTCAAAAATAACACACCGAGACGATGCCCTGGAGGAGTTCGGGAGTGCTCTTGTTTATTTATTTATTCTATATACATTCTTATACTATTTCTAAATTCAAATTATGTATTCCTTACCTTATTCACGTTTTGTCTTTTTATAATATATATATTTATACCTATATTATATATATATATGTATGTTATTTTATTAGTATTTAAGTATATCTTTACTTATTATAACAAGTACTCATAGTATAACAGAGTGGATACCAAGAGACAAATAAAGAGAAAAAGGTAGACTAAGTAAGAGATGGAGAGACATTTTCAAACAGAAATGTGGATCTTGTTGGATGCGAGTAGCATGAGAAAGAAATATTTGGCAATATTCAGGAGAGGCCTACGCCGTAGAGGTGACTACTACAAACGAAGCAAGTATTAAAAAAAAATAGAAGTCTAAAATATTTCTTTTGTTTCTATAATGCCAATAGAATTTATTAGATCTATAATCAGATTAACGAACAAGTTATATTTATCTAAGTTTAGTTGTAGTAGAACAATAAAGGCTATTTTATTTTATTTTACTTATTATAAACTCCCTACTCTCTCCTACTTAAATAAAGACCCGCGCGACAGAGGGTCTGGTAATCGGCCATTACTATATATAATATATAAATGTAACGTTAAATTTGTAGGGTTACAAAGGTTGTGAGAGTTTTCGTTTCTTCCTTAAAGGGGTGACCAGGTTTTTAGTAACACAGGTCACTGGCCAAGTTACTAGAAGGAGAAAAGAAGAAAAAAATCTTAATTGTCAGTTAAAAATTTGCAGACTATGCGGCAGGTATTAAGCAGTACCGCTTTTTGCATGGTAATGTATGGGTTGGGGAAAGCTGAAGGGTTCTAAGACTGTGGTGGAGATGTTTAGGTATAACGCCAGTTGTGGAGAGTACTATTGGTACTAAGTATAGACGTCTTATCCAGCTTCCATATACGAGTTATTTCATCTTTTAAATCTGTGTACAATCTATGTTATTATGACTATTGTTATTATTTTTTATTTTACTCTCAAACTATAATACTACTCAAACTATTTTAGCTATACGATATCACAATAATACCAATAATAATTGCTGTAAATACGTAATATGTCAATAATAACGTTCTTGTAGATATTTCTAGTCACGTATACAAACAATCATGATTCGACGAACATAATCGACTGGCTTTGGGTGAAAACAGAAGGGTCATTATTAAATACAGACGCCCTCCGACTGATTGTGTGTCTGTCCACTTAATAGGAAACGATTTCTATTTTCAGGAAACGATCACTTAAGTGGGTTCAGTATATTTTCCTTAAGGCCTATATATACTAGAAGCAGGCGTTTTTATGAAAATAGGATGATAAATACCCACATATTTATACTTGTTATGGAATACAGATGCCGGATGTCATTTTAATGCGATGTCACTCACAATGACTAAGGGTGTGTTACCCCTGTACCCACCCGGGAGGGGGTAAGGTGTATAAATTTGTAGTATAGCGTCATGACTATGTCTCATAGCCTGTAATTTTTTTTGACGAACTACACAGGTTGGATTGAGAGGTGGCATGTCTCTTGAGTCGCTTAGTCTGTACCTATATCGGTAGTAATTCGAATCAAGGGTCCGTCGGTGGGGCTCTTTTGGTGACCACGGCTTGGACGGTTACTATGTTATTTTTTTCCGACGGCGACCAAGAGAGCCACACCACTATTCAGCAGCTATTTCTTGGATAATCTAGGTGCCATGTCGTGTACTTTGCCTTCATACTCTCTTTCAGAGAAGGCCTGTACATATATATACATATTACAACTTTAACTTAACTCCCTCTTGATGTATAATTGATAAAGGGGCATGCTTAAGTCGTAAACCTTAAAGCTATTTTACAAAATACTAAAGGATTGGTCACATTAGCGGGGGCGGAAGGCGATGTTATGTGGGGTTCTTGCCCACTAACCCCAGTGGCCTTTCCGCGGTGCATGATGAGGGGCTCCGGGGCCGCACCGGAGCCCCTCAGCATTGTGCTCTCGGAGAGCACGTCCCGGGTTAATCCCTCCCCCTCTGTGCCCTCGCAGTGCAAGGCGACACGGATCAGCCGATGTCGCCTTCTTCTCAGGTCCACTCTAAAGTGGGACCCCTAAGGGACGACAAAGGCACACACATTACCTATGTTATGTTCACTGATTACGACTGCTTCTTGCAAAGCCTTGTCGACTGGGTTCAGTTTCACTGTGGGGCAATAATCACGAACATTGGTTTACGCGCTAACATGTTGCCTCGGTTTCGCTTTAGTGGAAACGCGCCTTAATGTTGAATAACTTTATCAGTAAATATATCTTCAGTTTCCATTACTCACTATTCGAAAAGGTCGGATATAGTTACATAGATAAAATTAATGTTTTGATTTATACATTCTTTAGCTTTAGATCTAGGTTTAGCTCCTATCTAGGCATCCTATCCTATCAGGGCAGTCGTGCTGACCCTGCTAATTACCGTCCTATCTCAATAACCTCTATACTTTGCAAGAGTATAGAACGTATATTGAACTCCCGCCTTATCGCATACCTAGAACAAAATGATATCCTCAGTGACCGACAATACGGATTTCGCCGAAACCGGTCGACAGGAGACCTTCTAGTATATGTCACTCACTTTGTAGGCGAAGCCCTAGAGAGTAACGGGGAAGCAATTGCTGTCTCCCTCGACATCTCAAAGGCATTTGACAGGGTTTGGCATGCAAGCCTAATTAGCAAACTTCCAGCTTATGGCTTGTCCCCGGGTCTGATTGAGTGGATTAAGAACTTCCTGAGTGAACGATCGCTTCGTGTCGTCATCGACGGATGTACATCAGAGCCCATGACGACCAATGCCGGTGTTCCTCAAGGTTCCATCCTCTCTGCAACACTTTTCCTGCTGCACATAAACGATCTGTTGACGCCCGGCATCTATGGGTATGCAGACGACAGCACTATTGTAGAGAGATATCTCCCGGTGGGGCGGACCAGTCAGGATCAAGTACAGTCCGAACGCGAGGCCATGGTAGAGCGTACAAATTGCACTCTCGAGGCAGCTTCCTCCTGGGGCATAGCCAATCTTGTGCAGTTCAACGCCACCAAAACGCAATCATGTTTATTCACCGCCAAAAGGAGCCAGTCCACATTAGCTCCGACTTTTCAGAATGTATCTCTGGAATCCACCGACAGCCTACAGTTACTAGGAATCGAATTGTCTGCGAATCTTAACTACGGGCGGTTCATTGAATCCAAAGCGAAGGTAGCTGCTAGGAAGCTTGGAGTCCTATCAAAGGTACGGCGGTACTTCACACCGGGACAGCTTTTGACTTTATATAAAGCACAGATCCGGCCATGTGTGGAGTACTGTTGTCATATCTGGGCAGGTGCAGCCAAATACCAACTCGCGGCACTGGATTCCATGGAGAGGCGGGCCAAAAGTTGATAGGTGACCAAGATCTACACCTAGATAGTCTTGAGCACAGGCGCAAGGTGGCCAGCCTTTCGGTGTTTTACAGATTACACTTTGGAGAGTGTGCACAGGAATTACACGAGTTAATTCCCCATCCCCATTCTACCTTCGGACGTTTAGACACTCGGCGGGTCTCCACCCTTTTATAGTTGATGTTCCGCGCGTCCGAACCAAGCGATTTGAGTCATCGTTCATCGTGCGTACAGGAAAGGAGGGAATAAGTTGCCGGCGTCAGTCTTTCCGTCCAATTACGACGTGGGAGCCTTCAAGAGTAGAGTGAATAGGCACTTACTAAACTAGCGCGTACTATCTTTCGACTATATCACCACTTAACACCAGGTGGGATCATGGTCAAGCGCTAGTTTAAAGGCATAAAAAAAAAAAATCTAGTATTAGCTCGCAACAAACGGCACCCAGCTATTGTTATTCATAATAACTACTTCCAATGATATCTTAGTGATTTACCTGATACCTTATTGTATCTTTAATTCATAATTAATAATTTAGTTGATCATCACATTAAGTTGGCGCTGTAAATAATATTCAAAATTTAACTTTATTAGTTTGTAATCTGATTTTGTATAAAGATTGTGAGGACGCGCTGTAGGACGGTATTCGTTAAAATAATTCCTTGTACAACGTTACGACGTCTGAATAAAGCGAGTGTATTAGTTATTGGACTATTAATAAGTTATTACACTAGCTAAACATCAACCAACATATTAATATTTAAACTCGCAACTTACCTGTCGGCATGCAAACTATCCGAAGACTATTATGACTTTATATAAAGCACAGATCCGGCCATGTGTGGAGTACTGTTGTCATATCTGGGCAGGTGCAGCCAAATACCAACTCGCGGCACTGGATTCCATGGAGAGGCGGGCCAAAAGTTGATAGGTGACCAAGATCTACACCTAGATAGTCTTGAGCACAGGCGCAAGGTGGCCAGCCTTTCGGTGTTTTACAGATTACACTTTGGAGAGTGTGCACAGGAATTACACGAGTTAATTCCCCATCCCATTCTACCTTCGGACGTTTAGACACTCGGCGGGTCTCCACCCTTTATAGTTGATGTTCCGCGCGTCCGAACCAAGCGATTTGAGTCATCGTTCATCGTGCGTACAGGAAAGGAGGGAATAAGTTGCCGGCGTCAGTCTTTCCGTCCAATTACGACGTGGGAGCCTTCAAGAGTAGAGTGAATAGGCACTTACTAAACTAGCGCGTACTATCTTTCGACTATATCACCACTTAACACCAGGTGGGATCATGGTCAAGCGCTAGTTTAAAGGCATAAAAAAAAAAAATCTAGTATTAGCGCGCAACACATGGCACCCAGCTATTGTTATGCATAATAACTACTTCCAATGATATCTTAATGATTTACCTGATACCTTATTGTATCAAAAATTCATAATTAATAATTTAGTTGATCATCACATTAAGTTGGCGCTGTAAATAATAATTTAACTTTATTAGTTTGTAATCTGATTTTGTATAAAGATTGTGAGGACGCGCTGTAGGACGGTATTCGTTAAAATAATTCCTTGTACAACGTTACGACGTCTGAATAAAGCGAGTGTATTAGTTATTGGACTATTAATAAGTTATTACACTATAGCTAATCATCAACCAACATATTAATATTTAAACTCGCAACTTACCTTTCGGCATGCAAATTATCCGAAGACTATTATGACTTTATATACCATCCTATGTCTCCTGGTTGGGGCCCAGTGAACCTCCATCGCTATTAATCTTCGGCTTCACGCTTTATTTCGCTCCATGTCTTCCCGATATTCGAAAACTTAGAGCTGGTGGTAGATGGTTTTGGATTCGTAAGGTCCTTGATTCCAATGCTTAAAAAGTATGTTCGTATTATTTCTGAAAAAAAAGATTAACTCTTCACTCCTTAGATCATGGCAGAAAGGACATTATGATCGAAGACCTTCTTTCAAGCTGACTCATTGTGTCGTTTGCGAAGTAAGAAATGCGTCATATTCGGTGTTTTAACTAATTTAAAGATGTATCTATTACTACGAAGATAATATCAGTCTAGTGGCACTGTTTAATCAAGCTGTAACGAATCAGATATATTTACTGACCCCTGTGCGTAAGGATGTTTGGGAAATAAATTTGAGGCGGTCAAATATAATATAAAACAATACACGAGTGTAATCAAAAGCATACAGCTATAAAAAAGGCGACCCTTTTAACCGCGTCTGTTTCAAGTCGCTGGTAGGATTAAACGTGACCCAATGAGGGTCACAGAAAAAGCGTGGCGCGAATAAATAGGACCATAAGGTTTATTGTTATACGTCGATTGATAAAACTCAATTTGTTAGAGTGGGTTCGAAATATTACTCTTGTCTTGTTACTTATGTAACAAAGTTCAAAGATCAATCGAATGAAACGAATTTATAATAGTGTTAAAGTTAAATTCTTAACGCACGCTTGTCTTGGTGAAACTGGTAAATGCGTTACGAAAAGTGCGATCGGACGGGCGAACGGAAGCAGAGAGATATAAGTTAGAGAAGATAGGAAAGGAGAGTGTTACGTTCCGTATTTAATTGCAGGCGCAAGAGAGAGGACCTAGCACATATTTTCTTTTGAACAATCGCGTTTATACACTCGTGAGCAAAAATAAAGTGTCAGTTAAGAATGTTTGAATATCTAGGAAGATAAAGACGCTAGCTAACTGAAATAAATTGTGCATGGTAGACAATTAAATATCCTTAAAAATAAAATATTTAATTAATTTATTAATATTTCATTAAAAAACATAAACTTAAACAAAAAAGATATTTTACGTAAACTTGGATAATACAGTATTTTTCATTAAATTTTATTTTTATTTAAACTTTGCCGCCACAACACCAGGCAACACTAAGAACTAAAATTTTTATTACCTATAATAATAATTATTATTATTTACTTAAAATTATTTCTTAACTGACCCTTTATTTTTGGTCACGTTTACATTATAATAAATATAGGTTTCCTTTATAGATATTTTAAGTTGACATTACTCGGAAAGAGAGTGAGACAAGTAGTCGAAGTTAACCTTTTCACCCAATCGATGCCTTAATTAATTCAGCACGCTGCATACGTAAATAAATTAAATGATATATTCATAAAATTTACGTGCTCCATTTGTTTGCTTTCCAAACGTTTATTTTCACAGGCACAACTTCAAGCTGAATTCTTGCAGAGATTGCAAATGCATTGAACGTGATTGGATTCATTGAGGAATTTGCACAAGAGACGTGTGTTACGTGATGCATATTGGTACTCGATATGACCGCCAGTACTGTTAAAGTTAAAAAAGTTTATTTAATTCATTAACATTTAAAGATTACTAAATAATCCTATAGTTATTCACCTTGGCACAGATTATCATCTGTCGTAGAAGGCGACTAAAAGGGAGCTTGGGTTCACTGGGCGACAAGGGCCTTTGTCGTCCACTAAAGTGGACCCGGGCGATACGGGTGGTCCGGTGTCGTTTTAGCACTGCGACGGCACAGGGAGGGAAGGATTAACCTCCCTCCCGGGACGTGCAGAGGGGCTCCCGGAGTCCTTCACCATGCACCGAGGAAGGGCCACTGGGGCGGTTTTAGTGGGTAAGAAACCCACATAACCCCCCACGTCACATTTTATGCGTTACAATTTTTTTGCGTACGGGCGGAAAATCTTCAACAAGCGCCTTCCTCCCAGAAGAGGGGAGGGGTATTTTGCTATGTTAGATTCTTACTTACTAACCACCCCCCTGTGCCCTCTGGTGGCTCCCTTCGGTACATGGCGACCCTCCCCAGCATCCTCGCACTACTAAAACGTCACCGGACCACCTGTGTCGCCATCTTGTCGGAGCCAGTGTAGCGGACGACTAAGGCCCCCATCCTTCCAGGGCTGGACCTGGGAACTTATGTATACATGTATTGGAGAGTTTTATTTCGCATTGTCCCAATGTCGCCTGTTGATCTTACTAGGATTGGACACGGGAATCTTCTGGTCCCAATATAGCAATTTCATGAATTCTTTTATAAACAAGTTAATTATATTTAAAATAAAGCTTTTCACGGTTAGCAAAAACAACTTATGGATTTCAACGTCGGCTTATATAACAGCGTAATTGTTTGTACGTGACGTAGCAATAAATCGAAATTAATTTTGCAAGTGTGGTTATTGATTAAAGCAGATTCGTTTATTTAACTGGCGCTGATTGGAATAATGAATGTTGTTTTATAAACCATATTTTAATACGAAATTGCGTTTATATAATTTCCTCATACGTTACGTACGTACCTGTTGTTTTTTGTATTACGTTTGTGTATTATTATGTACAAGTATATTTATGATCAAAAGCAAACACTGATTTCAAATCGAATCAAACTTTACACACTATTATGCGTGGATGCCCTTTTTGTATTTCTAATCTTTTCTTCTATCATACTACTCTTAAAGTACATCCTTTCCAATAAGAAATAATCGAAGTCGGTTGGCGTAATATTGAGTTATTACATTAGTGGTACACATACATAGTAAAAAATTCTGACTCATTTGGTTTTCTCATGGATTCTCTATATTTTCTTTAATATTGGACCAAATTAAATGGGACCACACGGAAAGCACCAGCTTTCAAATAAAAAAAGAATCATCAAAATCGGTTCACTCAGTCCATAGTTATGCGGTAACAAACATAAAAAAATATACAGACAAATACAGAACCTCCTTTTTTGAAGTCGGTTGAAAAGTTAAGGAAACTTATAACGTCACTCCCTTAACTAGATCTACTCGTTTATGAACCTCAGCAGTTAGTGGGGAAGATTAAATTAGACCTATTTGTTAAAAACATGGGATGAATTGTCGCTACACATTATACAAGAAGAAAAAGATTCCAAAGAAAATTTTCTCTCGGAGCATAGAGACGTGATATCCCCAAGAAAGGCTCAGGCTAAGCGACCATATAGCTCTTACACCTTTCATAATCCTGTAAAAACCAGTATAGTTTTGGCACAATAGGTTCGTCACAAAAAAAGGAACAATTTTGTCTATAGTATGAATTGACTAGCTCTCTGACTGACCATTAAAAGTTAAAGTAACAGCCTATATATATGCCCCACTGTTGGTCAAAGGCATTCTCTGTAAAGAGAGTATAAGGTCCTAGTGCTATTATTAGTCTAGTGTAAGTTCTCTTTCACCGCCGACCGTGTGGTAAATCAACACTTAAAATTGCAACTAACAAATTCAGGGCACCAGGACTCGAACTCGGGTTGCTAGCGTACTATGTAACCTTAAGCGACCGCAAAGACGTTGAGCTGAGAGGTGTGCGACCTCCCAATCTCCTTAGTTCGTATGATAAAGTGCGGTACAAGAAGCATTTTTAAATTGAAATATCCCCAGGAGACTCCTGTGGTAGAAATACTGAATGTTAAACATAATATTTGCTACAGACAAACACGAGAACTGCTTCACTCGAGTTTTTCGAATCGAGGTCGAGAACTGTTTAATTCTCTCCTTATATCTCGTCAAATGTTCACAAAACTTATCCATTTATAATATTTATTCTCCCTTATACTTGCGTTATAATTAAAGTGGACGCTTCGTACCGAAACTGTTAGTAATTATTATTTACGTATTTATGTATAAATGTTGCACATAAATATGTAGTAATATATTTGTATTAAATAAATGTCTTTTGGTCTCATTCCGTACACACTCTATATGTATGTTATGTATTTATATGGTTTGCATCCTCATCGTGATTGCATTCCGCGCATTTCTCTTTTCTATCGCTCCCTCTTTGCTAACGATCGGGACTCGACGATCAATCGCCTGTCACCAGGCATTCCGGTCCATGGCCTGGTGGAGGGCGTCGCTGGTAGATTACTCCAGTTCTTCGGAGATGTGGTCCGACCATCTTTTAGGACTTCGGCTTCTTGGTCTTTTTCATTCGACCTTTCCCGCCACTATCAATCTTTCTAGATTTTTGGCATAGAGGACGTTGGGTGTTTTTTATATTTAGTTCTTTAAGGATCGATAAGTTTGTTCAGTGGGCTGTCCATGGAATCCTTAACGGGCGGTGCCAACATCACCTTTCTAAAGTGTCGATCCTCTGTTGGTCGGCGGCACCACGCATTTAGGAGTTGATAATTTTCCAATCATTTGAACAAAATTATTAAGAGGTATGTCCGGAACAAACTAAAGCCCACGATTGCGTTATCTTTGCCCAGAAAGAGTACACTAAGATAACACCCACTTTGGATTGGCGATGGCAGATGAAACTCCGGCGTCGCTTGTATCAATAATAGGAAAAAATATGTGTGAAATCTTACATTAGCGTTTTAATTTACATTGAGAAGATTCAAGGCTTTTTTCCGCGAGGATGTCAAATCCCTTATGGACCCTGGGCAGCTCGTACTGCCAAGGAGTGTCCGAGTCTCACGGACTAAAAACCCTCCTCCTCCATCACATCAATGCTCCCACCTTGCGGCCTACCATTGTTTCTCACTCTGTTCTTTGTTTTCGTCTTTTTCCCCTTTTTTTTTCTGTGCAATTATCCTATCCATAAACGTATTGATTATTATCCAGTTCTCTTTGCTTCTTATCATTAAGTCAACTTTTAAGAGTTTCTTGGTCAAATTAGCCAACAATATTCATATAGGACCTAATCATTTCAAATAAGAAAAATCGAAATTTATTCACTAATTGACAGTACTATGGGTGTACAATCATTACAAAAGGTCTAATTGAGAGCCTTCCTCTTTTTAATAAGTCGCTTTAATATGTATGTCGATCGTTAAATGCAATCCATCGCTTTCAGAAAAGCTCATACTTATTCTTCTTTTGGTATTTCGTTTCACTAAAAGCTGACGAAAATTTATGAATATCTCTTTCATTTATTTTAATATTATCTCGAGGGATCGTCGGGGAATTCGAGTTGATTTTTATTTCTTAGGGATCATGAATTTAATATCTGAAACTTTTTGATGAGTTCTAAAAACATTATATCTAAGCTTCTTTGTTTATGACTGGAATTTATAATATTTGTTTTGAACAGCGATAGCTTAATGGCTGAACGTTCCGACTTATGAATTCTTAACTTCGTCCTTAAGAGTTAGAATCCTAGTGGGATTGTACCAATGAATTTTCATTTTTGGTTATTAAGTACAGTAAAAAACAACTTCCTAAAAATTTGTGCTCGGTGTATGGAGTTTTTTATATTTTCTAAGCAAGTGCTTGACTACGATCCCACCTGATGTCAAGTGGAAATGCAGTCCTGGATGGTAAGGCGCACTAGCT
Source organism: Meandrusa payeni (assembly GCA_029286785.1). NCBI lineage: Eukaryota > Metazoa > Arthropoda > Insecta > Lepidoptera > Papilionidae > Meandrusa > Meandrusa payeni. The sequence continues at coordinate 10,360,521 of JAGSMX010000009.1, read as the reverse complement.
TACCGCCACACATAGGACTCAATAAACTTGGCATAACGCACCTATCATGCAGCGTGCAGTTGCTGGACCTACCGAGGACTGGCCACACCTCACTGGCATACAGAGTGATTGTTAGGCAAAGGTGACCGCTTAAGATCAGGTGGTGAGGTTCTTAGACCTTTCTTCTATAAAAGAATACAATTAGCCTGATCGTATGATACATTTGTACATGTGGCCCTTTAAACGACCTTTATTCGTTTTCTTAAATAGAAAAAAAGAATTTGCTAGTCGCTAAAACGAGTCGTGCTAAAAGAGTGATTTTTTTATTTAAATATTGGACCTAAACAGAATACAAGTATAATTTTATTCACTTTATATTAATAATAGCTAATTAGAGTAATATTTCTAAAGACCATTAATGCTAGAGGAAAATACTAAATTATGTGAAGAAGTCATAATTAGATCATGTCTCCATTGAGACTTATGTTGGGTTGAGTAGGGAAAAGAAAAAATATTTTACCATTTTACAAATGTAAAATACAAAATTATTTTATTAAGTTAATTAAATAAATTATCATGAACCTCGTTCATAAGTCCATCTAACATAAATTTCATTGACGTTTCTTCTTCTCAAAGTGCCTCTCCGACTAGCGAAGGTTAGCTCACTTTATTTTTGAAAAATGCTGCTAAATTGACTTTTAGATTAACCATTCCAAATTAAACTAGAACCATAATATCTATAAACTAACATAGGCTATCCAATCCTTTTAAACCTATCTGGTTAGATAAAAACAGCGTTCGCTGTACGTTTTTACCAAACTGATTCGGTCTTATATGTGACAGGAGGTGAGCCCATCACTATACACCGGGCAGAATTTTTTAGAAAATATTTTTTATACTTAATGTGTATACGAGTAAAAACCAAAAACCGACTTCAAATCGAATCACACGTGAAACGCTATTACGCGCGGACGCCCTCTTTGTATCTCCGAATTATCGTAGGTATAATGTGGAATAGAATCAATCACAACCTAACAAAACCTCCTTCTCAATAAAAATGTATCATGAAAATCGATTCAATTATTCATCATTCGGAAAGTTATGAGGTAAAAAAAACATACAGCAGCAAAAAGATACAACGGCATAAGGAAAACTTCTTTAGCTATATCTATATGTATGTACATATTATTTATTTTACACGCTTTAAATAATATAGTTATAATATGTATGTATATATGTATGTACTATGTGTATATAGAATTTTTCAAGAAAGAAAATGTGCGCGCGCACTGTCCTCCCTTGCTCCTACAGTGTGATTCAAAAGGCCTGCGCTATATTAGATGTACAAAACGTTCTTTCTATATTCGCTTAATTATATATCCTATTCCATTTCCGTCCCCACCCGATCACACTTTTCGTAATACTCTCGCCACGCATTCACCACCTTACTGCCTTAGTCGAGCATGCGTAAAAAAGGTTTTATTAAATGAGAATCATGTTTAAGTGGCCCTTGTACTGTAAAAATTATGGGAATCTAAAGTCTAAAATCTGATTTTACATAGCCTTTTCATATCTCATATGAATTGTGTTAATGCGATTTGAAGCACGTAATGTATTTAATTCTAACTTACGTTTAAATATTGTATTCTGAATAAGCTTGAAACAGTGGCTGCTAAGACAATATTATCATTTCAAAAGCTCCCGTGAACAGGTCGGTTTTAATTTGCTTAATGCAGTCTTTAGAGAAATTTAAAACTATGGTTGATTATGTTTACGTAACGGATTTTTTTACCTGTATAACTAAACGTATAAAATGGTTTTAAGGTCATATTTAGGTACATTTCACAAGAGACAAGGAAGAAAAATACAGAGTAAATTAATAAAGCTTTTGGGTACCAAGTGTTAAGTGTCAAATGTCAGCCAAGCGTCTGCCAGGCATAAGCCAAGCGTCTGCCAGGCATCAGCCAAGTGACAGCCAAGCATCAGGCAAGCGTCGGCGGATAAACGCAAATCTTGAAGTGGGTGAGAACAGCTAGTAAATTATATATTAGAGACTCCTCGGAAACACCTCTAATGGGATACGTATTATGTCTCTCCCGTCTGTAGTTTTGCAGTAAATAGTCACAAAACACTCTCTCGAAATATAAGTTAGATAGAATATTAGTTAGTTAATAGTTATTAGGTAGATTATGACTATACTGAAAAAAATATTACATTTGTTATTCAAACAAAATTGCTCTATTAAATATTTTGAGATGCCACTGAGATGATAATCCACACTTAAAAGGAGACAGCCAGGGCCACGAGCCAGATATGAGAGAGGCTCATCACAATGAATTGTCTCGGTAGCAGGTGGTAGCTACAGTAATTGGCTTTAAAGATATCAGAGTAATTTGCTCCGAATTGTATAAGAGAGGAGCTTCTGTAAATTATACTGTTTAATAAAATTAGGTAAGTACTATGATTATTCTTACGAAAATCTCAGTCGGAAGTTCATTGCTCTATACAACGTATTTATTGTTTAAAATCTACAATAAATTATCATCATCATCATCACCATCAGCCTGTATCTATCCACTGCTGGAAATAGGCCTTCCCCAATTCCTTCCACCACATGCGATCCTCAACTTTCCGCATCCAGCCATTTCCGGCTAACCTTACAAGTGCGTCGGCCCATCTGGAGGGAGGGCGCTCCGCGCTTCTCCGATAGAAAAAAAGAATTTGCTAGTCGTAAGTAAGTAATAAATTATACAAAATACAATTTGTGTATAGCAGCGGCCAAACGTTCGAGTTAGGAGTGGGAATTGCAAACTTACTATATATGTGAAATTGGAAGGTAAACGTATAGTACAGGATTCTCCTTTTTTAAGCATTGGCCGCATGATTTTTGTTGTTGTACAAGTAAAAGGGACTCCTGTCCGTATTTGCCTTGCTTTGGCGGTGAAGGAAGACATCGTGAGGAAACCTACATGTTGCAAACAAATTTTGCAGGTTTGGAGCCAATCTGCATTAGGGTTGCGTGGCAGACTATGCGCTTATACTATCTTTGTGGGACATATATAAAGGACATAACAGGACATATATATGCTTGCCAATATTTTTCTATAAGAAAACAAACACTATAAATCTGCAAGCGCTTTGATATTTACGACAACTCTAAAAGGTGTCACACAAATAGGCAATAAACTTTTTGTTACAATCATGTAGAAAGGATCCCATCAATTTACGTAGAATGTATTGCTTGTTAAAACGAGTGTCCATTTCGTTATAAATAAAAACAATAAATATTTTATTTCTCCGTGTGCTTTACGACGTACAATTTGACCCAATTAAAGGAAAAACGAAGTGTCCATTTTTACCTTGCTTAGAGTTTTCACAATATACGCACGATATTACATTGATAGACGTTATTTAAAATAGTGGACAAAAAAAGGGGAAAGTTGGGAAGGTTTTACGTGTAATTTTTTCATAGGAATAGGGACAAATAAGCTTACAAAAACAACGGAGCAGTTGCAGGACTTAGTAGGCGCGATGGTCCTAAAATCGTATAGGTTCGGAAACACCGTCGGTGACAGACAATTCTAGTTGATAGTAAGTGAAAGAAAGATTCGTAAAAACGTACCTTCGTGGCACTCTAACTATTAATATGGAGTCGATGGCATTTGTTCAATTTTTTGTTTCATTCTCTAAAAAAAAAGAAATTTTGCTAGCTTGCTTTAAAAAAAAATCTTGTAAAAATCATTGTTAAAGCTTTGAACTGAATCCACTCCTGCCTTCATGTAATAATGTGAGGCCATAAATTACGAAGTGGAAATACGTATATCGCATTTACATGACAACAACGAAAAATGTCGACAAGTACAGTGAACGTCGCTTTTAAGAGCAACATAATGTTCAGACCACATAAACTTGATTTATGAAATGTATTATTCATGGGCGTGATTCTCACCGCAACGAGATGCTTTGCTTGTAAAAATATGTCTTCCAAAATGCATTGCTCCTCTTTGTTAAGAATATAAGAATAGAATCTGTGCTATAGTTTTGAAAGAACCTATCGACGCTGGTAAACCACGCGTGACGTAGCGTAGTAATCAAGTAAAATCAATTAGTAGTAAAAAATTATATCTCTCGTGTTTGTGGACCTAGAGCTGTCGTTTTTGGACACAATATTTATTTTTATTTGCTGAATAAGTATTGTGCCACGACATTAACCTAGAATTTTTCTAAAAGAAAATCGTTTTATGCCAAAAAAAATCTAATAAGTGTCAATCTTGAAAATCTTATTTTCGCTATTTTTCATCTAATTGTTACAAGTCATATTCGACGCGTTTTTTTTTCTGATTCCAGTGACAAAAAAAAAGTGTGTCACTTACTACGTTTTCGCTTTCCAGTGTCGATATATTATCTTTACATATTTTCAAGTAGTGTTAAACGACCATTTTTTAACCGCCTTCAAAAAAAGTAGTAGGTCCTCGATTTATCTATTTTTTGTTTGTGCTCAAAGCGCTGTTATTTATGAACTAATTTCAAGCTCGATCGAAAACTCCTTTTTACCTCTATCTATCTCTGTTTGCATTTAATTTCGTAGTTGAACGGCGTGAAGAACTCGACACAAAGCGAGATAAACTGAAGACCCGCCAACTAGTATCTATCCATTAAAATTACTTTTTTAAATTTATTTATTCATTTCGAGGATTTTTTCTATTTGAAAATATCATCCTCATAGGACAACGGATGTTACACAAACAAAAGCCTTACTTATTGCTTAAAAAACAATGTCTTACAATTTTATACAGTATCCTAGCTTCTTCCATAGCTGGAGATAAATACGTTGATGGAACGTAACTTAAGTTACGCATACAGGAAACTTTTTTTCGCTACTAATGATTTCGCTTAGGCATTATTGGAAAATTGCGTCATTGAATGTAGATTTGCATTAAATTTACTTACGTTACGTGAACAATATTAATCAAGTGTCAGCTCTCTCTCTCTCTCTCTCTTCCATGCTATTGGTCCCACATGGTGGTGGGGTCAGCTTTCCGGATTTTCGCTTTCCACTTCGCTCTGTCCCCGACATCGTCTTTGGCGATGTTGCACTTCCTCATGTCTCTCGACGCCATACTCTCCCACCTTGTCATGGGTCTTCCTCTGGATCTTCGACCGGGAAGGGAAAGTTGTAGCGCGAGTTTCCCTACGTAGTCGGAGGGCCTCCTCTTAACGTGTCCATACCATCGCAGCCTACTCTCCTGTATTTTGTCGGCAATGTCGCGCACACCCAGGCTTCCTCGCACAAATTCGTTGCGAATTTTGTCCCGCCTAGTTACGCCACACATCTATCTCAGCATTTTCATTTCAGCAACTTGGATGGTATGCACATTACTCCGAGTCAAGGCTCACGTTTATTAATCAAGTATCAGCATTTAGTTTAATAGCAATACTGGTGCTTAGTTGAAAAAAAACAAAAGAATGAATGATCTTTTCTTACTCTTATTTACACCTTGAGAGCGTTAAAGTTGGTGCAAGCATATTTATAACAATCCTGTCGTTTGAGTTGACAATGATGCCAGTAATCCATTTAACGTTACTTTGACGCTAAGTTACTTTCATTAATACGATTATCCCGCACAGCTTATGCACGATTAATAAAATTAACTGCTCATGAAGTTATCTGTATAGAGCTTCGATGAATAATTTTTATCTAGCCTCATAACGACTTTGTGATATTTAAACTAAGGAAGGTTCTTAATTCGTGGTAATTTTTTTAAAGTCCGCATAATCCTAGCGCCGTTATTCATGATTTTTTAAAGGTTTGGTTTCAACTAGGTTCAAAAGATTGGTTTCAATGACGCTTGCTGAATCCTTTTCATTCTTGCTGAGGTCTTGGAAGGTTTATGACAATCTAAGACTAAGTAATTACTCTCGTAACGGACGCAAATGTGGAAGAAAAAAAGACGAGTATAGACGCCATAACTTCTACTGCGCTGTTACTAATAAACTTTAATAAATAAGATAAAATAAAGAGAATGTTCGCGCGTGATACCTTATAATTTGAATCCATCACTCTTTTGATTTTAAGTCAGTTTTGTTTTTAACTGACTTCAAAAAAAGTGTTATTTAATATATGTTTCCTCTGAAACCTTTCGACTATATAAACCGATTTTATTTATTTATTTATTTATTATACCAACACAATGAATATTTTTAACAAACGCTACATAAAATAGTGAAGTTAGTGCCATCGCAGTTATAGGCGTAGACTGCAAGCAATTAATTGGCGAGTGACAATGTTAAGATAAAAATAAAAAGAACACAAAAGTAAAAATATAGTTTTATTTTTACTTTTTTAAATTGAAATTAAAAATTAACTAATAAAAAACTATTTGTAGATTAGTGATTTTTTATACATACTAATATTAGGAAAAAAGAGGTCGATATCGCCCGCTTTTGAAAAAGAGTTGAATTCTATACTAATTCTATTTAAGGGCGCATTCTTACCTAGGTTCGATCTGAATAAACTGCTTCTCAACAATTGGTATCGTGAAGGTCTAGGTAACCGCGACGGTACAGTAAAAGCTACGACGGAGAGAAGCTCAGGGGTGTCAAAAATGCCATTTGCAACTTTATAGAGGAATATGAGGTCTAGCATGCGTCTTCGTCGAGTGAGGCTAATCTGAAATAATTTAATCTCTGTCGGTGTGACGAAAGAACCTTTCCTAAATTAGCAGAGTATGCTAAATGCCATAAGAATCTTTTATAATTTAAAGAATTTTAATAATTCTTTTCTTATTTGAAAGTTGTGCTTCCCATGTGGTGCCAATTACATCCAGTTCCGATAATGGCATCCACGTGAAATGCAAATGTCTTAAATTTACATTTAGTATTTGCGCGACAAATGGATCAATTAATCAATATCACGCCAACCAATCCAGGTCAGATTCTGTAATTGGTAATATTCCTAAATTATACTAGCGAAGCCTCTAAAAAGCAAAATAAGCATTAGCTAATACCTAAATGCATAGAATTGTTCTCAGAAGTTTCTATCGTAACCTATTTCAATGCGACATGTTTCACATTTTAAACTAAGTTAGGAGTTTGAAGTTTTCGAGACGCTTAACCCTTTTGCGGTCGAAACTGTAGTGGAATTTGGTAGTTGCATTGTTCACTCGTGTCTCAGCCTGTCCCTTCTGTTTTTGCGTTTATCGCTTGCATGCTTGGGCTCTGTTTCACGCTAAAGAGATAGATATTACACACACACAGCCCATATTCCAACATGTAATCTTAACATACACTCGTAATGCTACCTGCGTTTATCAGTTATTATTTTTTATTTATGTGTTTAATTCCTTAATTTAATTGTTTTTATTGCACTATGCACTCTTTGTTAACACTGAAAAAGTCGTATATGTAATGATCTTGCAATCATGTTATCACATATCAATTCTAACTTAACCAGAATTCTAACGTGCGACTGCTGCGACGTAAGTTAATCATTAGGATATCTCAGCTCAAGTTCAAAGTTTACTTGTATATTTGCATCTGATACGTCTAATGGGTTATCTAATGCAATTTATTAGACGTACCACGCTTCAAACAACGGAAACTAAGTGATAACTTAACAAAAACAGATTAAGATAAGGTTATGTGACGAACCTTGGTGAACTTAATTAAGGACATTGTCTCTATCGTAGTTAATGTAGGATAATCAACAACCCCCCAAAGGGTTCTCGGTTTGTCGTGGCGAAGGGGCTCAGTAGAGGAGCTCGTGGAGTTACCTCCAATGCCCAGGTTGAAGCGAAGAGAACCCACACGCCGGCCTGCGGCAGCCGTTATTAAACTGAAACTAAGGTAGGGCAAAGGCGTATCTCAGAGGTCTTGGACTTACAGCATTAGACTATGGTATCTCCTGCCTCCAGGAGAAACCAGGGGTACCATCGGGTTCGCGGGAAACGGGAGGTGGGGGTTGCTTGTCGCCGTAAACCCAGGAAGAAGGGAACAGGGAGATTTCCCATCTACCTTCTGGGGGGGGACAGTGACAGTCATCTTGCTTATGCTAAGGCAACACGGGACTACTCCGTAATACCTTTCTACCACTTTTAAGATAATAAGAATCCCCCACCCATATCACATGTGAACCAGACAGCCCTTTTTAGTCGCCTTTTACGACAGTCCGGGAATACCACAGCCTAAATCTGTAAGCGCAGGACTTCATCACTGAATATAGTAGAATCTAACTTCTACATTATATCCATTCGTGCAATACAATTATCTTTTCGCAAACAATTGATGTTAATTCTGACCGTGTCCGTCGAGTCACTTCCGGCCACAGCCTCCGTTTTAATGAACATTGTTCCCTTTCACATGACTCTATTCAGTACACGAGGAACATAATTTACTTGCTACATATTAAATGGAATCTAAATTACTTTGTTCTCCTTTTTAGTGGATTTGTAATGAATACGTTTATTTCTGCTACACGTTCAATAACAGAAACCGTCCATTGTGTGGACGAAGTTATTTTATTAACTTAAAGGTTAATGTTAGCAGGTTAAACGTTGAAATTATAAGTCGTACAAAATGGGTCTTCATGTTTTTTGAGAAAATCGCTTACGCAACTCCCCAGTGTAATGCCGTCTAAATATAGTCGCGATTGTAAGTAGCTTTTGTGTAAAATATCACACAAAGCATCTTCAACACAAACCAGCTTACGACGAAGTTTTCCACGTAAGCTTACTATGAGAAATATTATTTTGTCGTGTACTTAAATAAATCTCTCCTCAAATTTGCTACATTATGGATGTTAAGTGGGTATACTATTTTTCTTACGATCTGGTACTAGTGAATTACCGCCCTAGCCAACGCACACCCCAGGGAAATTTTCAAGAATTAGGTTTATGTTATGTAATTTATATAAACTTTCAACTTAAAACAAAACTATTCACAAAAAATATGCAGTTCTTAGAAAGAATGACTAAGTCCGTTCCACTTAGTATTTGTAGTTCTTCGACATACCGCCTAAGTCTATCTACTAATTATTTGAGTATTTTAGACATACTGTCTTAATCTGTTCCTCTAATTATTTGTTGTTTTTAGACAAACTCTCTTAAGTTGTTCTACTAAGTATTTGTAGTTCTTCTTCTTCTCTCAGTGCCATCTTCTATCGAAGGTTGGCGACCATCGTGGCGGTTTGCACCCTTGACACAGTAGCTCGAAATAAAGAACGTGTGTTTTTATTGAACCATTGGCGTTGATTTTTACACCAAGATGTTCTTCTCCTTCTCGGATTTCTTTTCCCTTGTTTGTTGTTCTTAAACAGACTCAGTCTTTCTACTAATTATTTGAGGATCTTAGTATTTTATTTGTAATTCTTAGACAAACTAGCTATGTTTGTTCTGTTACGTATTTGCATTTCTTAGACAGACTAAGTTTGACTTCTTACGTTACGTGTTCACGATTTGTCGTCATAAATACCTCTAATATGAGTACCAATCCAACCACAGTGAACGTAACTCTATAATTAAGTAGAGAGCATGATTTATATTGCGTCTCTAAGGCGTCATATCTCTCTCCGGTATTTATGTAAATGTGGTCAATCTCCATATAGTCGTTTATAACGTGCGCAATATCACTCTGCTAGATATTGTATGTTATGACGTACGTTCAACACACATCAATCAACCGTTTTGATTTCCTAAAAGTATCATATATTAGTACTACTGAAAAGATTACACGATTCTAATGATATTTCACAAATAACTAATAGCTCATGATTATAACATATACTAACTAATAAAGAAATATTTACAATTTAAAAGATTTTACAAAATATTTACAAAAAATATAACTGTGCCAAACCGTCATCGTTATAGCGTGCCCAGAAGGCTGGTAGCATTGCCACGTTGTATGGCAATGCTTAGCCTCTGTGCAAGGTATAAGCCAGCCCTCTGGTCACCAGATGTGTCGACCAACATCTTAGCTAACACATTAAAAAGGTGATGTGCACTAGGACCCCACGGACCCAAAGTTTCTACCCCAAACGGCTCAAATATGAAACCCGTATCGAGGTTACTATATTTGCGCCGCTTGAGGTTTTCTGCAGTTGCAGCGGCCGCTCCAGCCTCAACAGAAGATTCTGGAAGATGTGACGGCGCCAAAGTATCGACGCATCTTCCAGGGTATAAGAGTCATACCGTCTGGTCTTTCACAAATTAGAAATCCGCTATCGTTTCACTTCGGCTTATTTTCAACCTCTTTAAAAAAAGGAAGATGTTAATTTCATATTTGTGGGTGAATCGATTTTGATGGTTCTTTTTTTTATTTGAACGCTGATGCTTCCAGTGTAGTCCCATTTATATTGTGTTTTGACAAAGGCATCCATTAGAAAACCATTTAAGTGTTAAATTTGCATCAAGTATGGACAAATAACTCAATTTCGCGCAAACCGATTCCGATTATTCATTTTTAATGGAGGGGACATCCATTGCAATAAAACTTTGACAGTAGTTTGAACTTTGGACTAACTAACTTTCTATATTTTGTAATATTCCTATGAATATGAAGTCGTTTTTTACTACTCGTAAATATACTTGTACTAAAAATTACTTTATTGTAAATATTCATTACATAAACAATATTGTAGAATACCATATAGTCATGCGTCTGTACTAATATTTTTTGTTAACAAGAGAAGCAACTGGGACTCTATGAATAGAGTGGAAAGATCAATTGTTGGAATGCTTCCCATATAAAACTTTTACATTATCGGGCTTAAATCTGAGCCACTAAGCTACGAACTTCTCGCTAAGACGATTCTATTATTAACTTTTCACTAAGCTTCCTTTGTTGCCCTTCGCCTGCATCCTAGATTAAAATATATATCATTTTGCTTTAAGGAGATAAGTACAAGATACTCTGTCCTGAAGCAGATTCAGTTGTTCCGCAGATTGTACTCTAAACCATTAAATCATTCCACCAGTACAGTCTGCGGTACGTACGACCGGAGGTTCGAATCCGACATTCGACTATTGACGTGAACCCTCTCCTAGCGAAAGCTTAGTTGGATTGGTTTACAAGAATATTACTAATGTAATAATAAATAATAACAAAAAAAAATCCTCGTTGATAACGTTCCATTTGCACGTGAACTCCTTAATCTCGTATAAATTACCAAGGAACTCAAAAAACGCTTACTTCAACGGAATTGAGAAGTGGCATAGCCCTTAGGTCGCTTAGCCTGAAGCTCTACAGCTGGTAACACGACTCAAAGATCCCCCCGGTGAGGGGTAACCTCGGCTTGGACAATGTTACGCGTAACCATTCCAAAATATTTTTTAATAGAAAATAGGCTAACGTTTGGCGTCTATCTCGCTTGATGGAAGGCGAAGATGAAGCCTAGAAACACGTGTGCCTATAAGGTGTCTGTTCACATTGGACTTAAAGGTGTCCAGGTTGTACCCGTGTGAAAAGCCTGATCACGGGACAGAGTTCCATTCCTCAGCTGTCCGCATTAGGAAGGTAGAGGCAAACCGCTTCGTGCGTTTTGATGAGATTTCTACGACATGTCTATGTCTAATTAGTATACAATTAAAAGTATATTACCTTTATGATGCTCTGGTAGATCTTTATAGAATATTTATGCACTCACTGTGGTGTTAGGTTTCCCTCGACGCGCTTATTACGTGATAAGTTAATTTACGTTTTAACTACCGTTAAACCAACTTCCGGCAATGTTTATCTAAACAGGCTAACCTTTCGTTAGTTAAATATTGAAACTAAATGAGATAACTTTAGACGTAATCTGGCGTATCGTTTGTTTAGGATATCCTTTGTCACGTCACGTGTTAAAATTTACCTTGGGAAGTGTCAAAGCTGATTGATATTTATAATTGTGCTCTCAAATCCTCGACCCTTATCATAGTTATGATATTTACTAGCAAAAACAAAACCGACTTCAAAAAAGATGGTTTTCAATTCGTATGTTTTTATGTTACCTCATAACTTTGGACTGGATGAACCGATTTTGATGATTCTTTTTTCATTTGAAAGCTGATTCCAATTTGGTCCAATTCTGATAATAGTATTCTTGATGACATTAAAAATATAAGTATATCAACCGACGGAGTCGTTCGTCCCGAAAGCTTACGCGTAAAATAAGCCCAAGACTAGGTTAAAACTCACTGGGAGGACCCTTGTATCGAGTTACTAGCGATAGAGGTTCCAGCTAAGCGACCTCAGAGCTATGCCACCTCTCAATCCGGTGAAGATTGGCCAGTCAAGGCTAGCTTGTCTGGCCAATCTGTGTAGTTCGTCAAAAAAAAATCTTACACTACATTCACTTTACGCCTGCACGCTTAGTTTGTTTTCTTATTATATCGTGCAAATAAAGGAAACTTTCTTAACGCCTCGTAACTGGAGAATTATGAGGCAATCTCGTGTTTATATTCTTCTTAAAACTTAAATCACAACGCCTTCAGGTCTCAGCAGCTTTTATAATTAAGGAACGAAAGGAAATACTTTCATCTTTTGTTTCTTAATGTTTTCATTTGAATTACCTACTCTAGTAGCATCTCTGGTAAGGATCCAACCTCACTTCACTTTTCTTTTACTTTATAATTGATTACTTTACTATTGTTAAAGTAACCTTTATATATGTCCTAGTACCGCTGGGCACCAGGGCTTGCCTGTTTTCCTTCACCGCCGAGCGCGAGATAAATCAGCATATAAAATTACAACAACAAATTTTTGGTGCCAGCCAGCACCGGAGATCGAACTCGGGTTGCTAGCGTATAATGCAACTTGAGGGACGGACACTAAGCTAACACGGCTTTAACGTACAATTAAATTTACTACAATACAATACAATGTATAATTGAAAAATATTATAATAAATAGAATTTAATCGAATTAAATGAATTTGTAACAGAAAAATATTAGTTCCAGATTAGTTATCAACTACTAAAATGTATGAGCATAGTAAAATCTATAGATTTCTGATATCTCAGGGTCCTGACGATCATCTCAAGTTGGATGGTACATTAGCAAACCGACTCCGATTCCAGATCCCGTGCTTTTTAAAAAAAATATGCTAACAATATTTTTTAAACTGCTGTGAACCATACCAAGTAAGCTTAAAGCTTTCTTTGTTAACCAGGGCAATCTTTCTGCCTTCATGGGAAAAGGCACACTGCCTGTATGTAAGTATGTAATGTAATGTATGTAAGGGTCTTACTCACTAAACCTGCCCACCCCCTTGTGGCCCTCTCCGGTAAATGGCGAAAGGCTCCGGGAACTACAGTGGAACGCACCTGAGAGTATGACCCGGGGTAGTTACTCCCTCCCCCAACGCCCTCACAATACTAAGGCGACACGGAATCAATAGTTACAATAGCCTTATTGTATAATTAACCTTATAGCTCGTGTGAGGAGATAGTTCACGTCAATAGAGCCAAATACCAACTCGCGGCACTGGATTCCATGGAGAGGCGGGCCAAAAAGTTGATAGGTGACCAAGATCTACACCTAGATAGTCTTGAGCACAGGCGCAAGGTGGCCAGCCTTTCGGTGTTTTACAGATTACACTTTGGAGAGTGTGCACAGGAATTACACGAGTTAATTCCCCCATCCCCATTCTACCTTCGGACGTTTTTTTATTTATTTATTTTTTTTAAAAAAAAAAGAAAGCTAGCAATATTTCTTTTTTTTTCAGAAATATTACTAACAATCTCGTTAACCATTCCAACTAAGCTTAAGCTTGTGCTAGGACATGGTTCACGGCAATAGTCCAATGGTGGATTCGAACCTACGACCTTACGATTCGCAGGCCGTACCCTAAACCATTAGGCTATTGACGCTTCTTCTTTAGACACTCTGCGGGTCTCCACCCTTTTATAGTCGATGTTCCGCGCGTCCGAACGAAGCGATTTGAGTCATCGTTCATCGTGCGTACAGCAAAGGACTGAAATAAGTAGCCGGCGTCAGTCTTTCCGTCCAAGTACGACGTGGGAGCCTTCAAGAGTTGAGTGAATAGGCACTTACTAAACTAGCGCGTACTATCTTTCGACTACATCACCACTTAACACCAGGTGGGATCATGGTCAAGCGTTAGTTTACACGCATAAAAAAAAAAATAGACGAATAGGAGATTCGTACCTACAACTTTTGCAGACCATACGCTAAGCTTAATAGCCTTCAAACATTTTTCGTATTAGAAAATATTCAAGATGTGAAGACTGCTAATTCGCACTAGAACTCTTAACTGGGAGTGAACCCTGTGAGACATACTTACTGTGGGACATATACAAGTGTTAATTTGTTTTAAAAATACGCTGCATCTTAAAATCGAATTGAAATCAGTTCTTAAGTAAAGATCAAAAGAAAGATCGAGAAAAAGATTAGAAGAAAAATTTAGTATATACATTTCTATCCATGGATATTTTATACTTCAATAATAATTAATAAGACGTCTTATAATAATTATCTCTTATGAAATATATAATTTTTAAATTCTTCAGCTTATTAATTTAAGAGAAATAGGATTAGGAAATGTTCCAAGAATGGATAATTTGAATCAAAATTCCAGTATAATAATTTTCGTGTTGTTGTGAGTTGACACTTTGACATTTGATATGAAATTTTATTAACAACGTCTCTCTCGTCTTCAGCTACTTACAAATGAAATGGAATGAATAAATGACAAATGAATAATTTACGATCGCGAATGAAAAGAATGCTAGAAGCAAGATGATGAATAATTTACTTATCATTATAACTGGCATTGTAAGGGCAAATTGTAAACGTGTAGGGATAGAGGGTAATTAATAGCAAATGAAGGTAAACGAGGAAAGTTTCAATCTGTATTTACTGCCTAATTATTCAGCGAAATCGTTCGTATTGTGATAAATTAGGCGCTTGTTATTATCTAACGTATAACGAAAAAAAATGGCATGTACTTACGTACGCGCGTAAGAGATGATACTTCTTTGACATTAAAAATTGTTGTTTAATTGCAAGCAAATTACAATTACAATATTATATTAAAATAATCATATTTAAATTTATATCAAGTTGAAAAAGTATATGCTTTTTCAACCTGTTACTCAACAACCTTATATTTCATATATCATCATATAATTTCGTATATCAACATATTTTCATAACGCATCTAACGAAGTGGGCAGCTTCAAACTTTTACTTTTATTTTACAGTGTTGCGCATTTTAAAATTTCGCTCTAATAATTTTTAATTAAAGTATAACTCTAATAAAACTCCTTGGTAAGGTATTTTCTGTTAGCTGGCAACACAGGACACCCCGCGATTGTTATGCTATGCTATAATAACTACTTTCAATTATATCTTAGTGATTTACCTGAACTTTATTGTATCTTTAATTCATAATTAATAATTTAGTTGATCGTCACATTAACTTGGCATTGTAAGCAATAATTTTACTTTATTAGTTCGTAATTCTTTTAATATTTTTTTTTGTATAAAGATTGTGAGGACGCTCAGTTGTGACGATATTCGTTAAAATAATTCTTTGTACAACTTTACGCCGTCTGAATAAAGCGAGCGTATACAAAAACATATAGGGCTCAAGTTAATTTCAGAAAAAGTACGACGTATGGCTTGTTTGAAAGTTCAAAAAGGGGAGTGCTTTGACACTCGTCACCAAACTTTACAGGATTACTCGCCAGGTCAATCTGAAGATTCTCTGAAAGTTTCATTGAAATCGGTCCAGACGTTTCGGAGCCTATTCGGATCAAACCCACACACTATCTCTTTTTTTATATATATTTCATTAATTTTTCGTTTCGCTATATTGTCAACTCAAACAATACATATAATGTTTAATATGTATAATCGTTTCATAACCGTAGATAACCTCGTGGTGTAGTGGTTAAAATTTCAGCCGATTCAGTACAGTGCCTTTGATCCTAGTAAAAACCAACTCTTTCGATTTCATCAACATATTTATTGTACACCAAAACAAACCAAAAAGCATTACATAGCCAAGGTACATTTTACAATTTGTTGTACAATGGGAGACCTTATCGCTAAGAGCGATCTCTTCCAGTTGTATTTTTTTTTTATATGAAAAGTGGCAAACGAGCATACGGCTCACCTGATCTTAAGTGATCACCGTCGCCCATGAACATCCACAGCACCAGAGGAGCTGTAGGTGCGTTGCCGACCTTTGAGATAGGAATAGGCTCGTTTCTTGAAGGTCCCTAAATCGTAAACGTTCGGAAACACCGCTGGCGACAGTTGATTCCACAAGTTGACAGTGCGTGGAGAAAGTTACGCGAAAAACGTACAGTCGTTGAACGCCAACCATCAAGATGGTGGCGGTGGAATTTGGAATTCTGCCGAGATGTGCGGTAATGGAAATCGGTAGCTGGGATGATTCCGAACAATTCCTCAGAACACTCCACATGGTAAATGCGATACAGGATGCAAAGAGAACCGACATCTCTTCGCAGACTCAGAGGGTCGAGTCGATCGGAAAGACCCTGATCGTTGACTAATAATAATAAATAATTTTTGCGTGTGCGTGAGCGTGTTTGTGTGTAAAAGGTTACGTGTGTTGAAGAGTGCTTATGTGTGTAGGGATGAGTATGAATGATTGTTTTATTTTGATGATGAGTATTAGAGTTTTATACATCTGATCTTTTAGTCTGAAACAAAATACAGAAAACTTTCAACTAACAAAATATAAAAATACATTCGATTATGAATAAGACGTCCGAAAACCTTTCCTATTAATTTAAATACTTCTAAATTACCTGTTTTCGCTCATTCGAAATTTAATATTCCGTTAACCTCGAGAAATGAATTCTTAAGAAATCATTAATCATACTCGATTGAGGCGAGCAAGAATTATCTTGTTGAACAAAATTAACAGGCAACCTAAATGGAAGGTGACAAGGTTAAAATTAGCATAAATGATGACAGCTTTTTTAAAATCCAGGAGGAGATATAAGGTATTCATGATGCTAAGTGACTCTATCTAGAGCATTAAGTACGTGCTAGTAGGATAAATACAAGCAAAAATTATATTCTTGGGAAATAGTAGGAACATGTGAATTTATTTATTTATTTACAACACCATAAAATATTATATATATATATATATATATGTTCATTGTGTTGGTGTTTAAATATTTTCAAAGAACATTTATCTAACATATCATTTATTTAACATATAATATATAAAAACAGTTGTAAGGTTAATGCCAACGCAGTCAAAGGTGAAGACTGCATGCATACATTGCATAATGGCGAGTGACAGTATTAAATTATAATTTAAAAAAAAATACAAAAACTAAAATTAAACTAATTTTTAAATTAAAATTAACTAATCAAAAAGAAAGAAAAAAGAAATTACAGTCTAATGCCACTCAAGTGCGTCGGCGAATACTTACGGCGAGTTCTTTGGGTATGTTAGCCGTCGTGGAAACGATACTTTAGAGTTTGTCGTGCAGGGAAAAGTGGAAGGAAGTAGACCACGACCGATCAGGTGCGGGGTATGGTGGGTGCTCCCCTCCACGAATGTGCCCGATTGCCGGCCACCAGGTGGAGGTGGCGAGACGTCGTGCGGCGGGTGCTGTCTGCTGCCAAACATACCGAATCATGACCGCCACGACCACTCTGACAGGAGTGAGGCGTCCAAGAATAGTTTAATGACTATTTAAACACCAATACATTGAGAAAACAGATCAGAACATTTACTACGATAAAGTTCATACGATAGAAGGGAAAGAAAAGTAATATAAATAACACAACGTATAACACGACCAGCGCCCGGAGGATGTAGGCAGAGATAAGGAACTTCATTTTTGTGCAATCCTGGCACACGTCTTTTAATTCATTCCCAGACATATGTTTTCAGCATACATAATCTCTATTTAAGAGCCCTTCTTACCTGCCCAGGTTTCCGATATATCTCCGTCTAAGCCTATAATGTTAGATCGAACGTTGTCTCAGATCGAACGTTGAAAGTTTAGAGAATACTTCAGACTTGTTGTATGAGAATAAAAAATAAAGTAAATATATATTAATCGCCAATATAAACTATATATTTAATTATATTCCTATATAAATATTTCGCCTCACGATTTTATTGCGAAAAAGCAAAACTTCCGTAACTTTCTTCCACACACTATCGTCCTGTGGAATGTTACCAGCAATGTTTCCGTACGATTTGGGGACCTTCAAGAAACGGACCAACTCTTTTCTTAAAGACCGGCAACGCATCTGCTCCTCCGGTGTTGTTCATGGGCGATGGTGATCAATTAAGATCAGGTAAGCCGGAAGTTTCTTTTCAACCTTCTCCTATAAAAAAAATTCAAACATGAATCCCTCACAATATTTTCTTCGTCGCCGAGACAATGGTAAATTCTTACGGGAATGGTGAACCCTTAAAATTACACTTTATAATTTTATCGACGCTAGCAAACGGGATCGAACCAGGCCACTGAGCTACCACGGCTCACTGAGCTACCACGGCTCACTGAGCTACCACGGCTCACTGAGCTACCACGGCTCACTGAGCTACCACGGCTCACTGAGCTACCACGACGCTTGTATGAAACTAATTTAAAATTATACGCCTCACTGTAACATTTACTGCCTTTTCATCCGTTATAAAATCTCGGTATATGCGCATTTGCGAACTAGATTAAAACTTTGTTCTACTTTGATAACGTTCTACCCGTTTAAGCTATACGAACTTCCGCTTCGTATCTCCACATAGATAAACTGAGTTGGTGAAAATGTTGACGATTCAGGAGTCTAAAGTAACATATCAGATGATATTATAACAAGTATATTTACGAGTAAAAACAAAAACCAACTTCAAATAGAATAGGAATTTTACGCAATAGAATTAATCAGAACCTAACCAAACTCTCATCAAACCACCCTTAAAGTAGAATGTGGGAACCTTCAAGAGTAGAGTGAATAGCTTACTAAACTAGCGCGTACCATCTTTCGATTATATCAATACTTAACATCAGGTGGGATCGTGGTCAAGCATTAGTTTATATCCAATTTAAAAAAAAAATCCTAATTAAAAATTAGTAATGGAAATCAGTTGGCGTTATATTATTTGTCAATTTTTCATGCCGTTCTCTCTTGAAAGCCAGTGTTAGGATTGAACTGAATATGGACCAGAAATGGCACAAGGGACCAGCACTATAATTCAGAAATAATTAGAAAGGTCGAAAGTTAAGATCACTTAACCAAACATAATAAAAACATAGACACGATTCGAAAACCTCCTTTTTTGAAGTCGGTTTAAAAGTGGATCTCTAGCTCTCAATACTACGTTGTTTCACTGTTTTTTGTCTGTATTAAATTTTCCACTTGCAAATAAATGGAAAAGAGATACAAGAAAACTATATTTGTAAAAATTTGCAAGGGTCAAAATCTTCACGATGGTTTTGTGTAGAATATATTCTGTTACTGTTAATATTCTGATATATAATATCTGTTAATAATATGCTGTCAGTCGGACAGCATATTTCATATCAGAATATGAAATATGGTGGTCACCGAGAACCCCTTAAACGGAGTCCTCTACATATACGGGGTTCTTGGTGACGCAGTTTTTAGCATAACCTTAAGGACCTCTTTAGAAAAATACTCGGATCAAGGCATACGGCGGTTTTCCATCTATTTATCTTAATAATTCTTCAGTATGCGTATAGTAAATAATTGGAATAAATTAAGTAATACATCACTTAAAATAACAACAAACAAATTAATTGGCGCCGGCAATGGTAAATTCTTACGGGAATGGTGAACCCTTAAAATTACACTTTATAATTTTATCGACGCTAGCAAACGGGATCGAACCAGGCCACTGAGCTACCACGACACTTGCATGAAACTAATTTAAAATTATACGCCTCACTGTAACATTTACTGCCTTTTCATCCGTTATAAAATCTCGGTATATGCGCATTTGCGAACTAGATTAAAACTTTGTTCTACTTTGATAACGTTCTACCCGTTTAAGCTATACGAACTTCCGCTTCGTATCTCCACATAGATAAACTGAGTTGGTGAAAATGTTGACGATTCAGGAATCTAGAGTAACATATCAGATGATATTATAACAAGTATAATTACGAGTAAAAACAAAAACCAACTTCAAATAGAATAGGAATTTTACGCAATAGAATTAATCAGAACCTAACCAAACTCTCATCAAACCACCTTTAAAGTAGAATGTGGGAACCTTCAAGAGTAGAGTGAATAGCTTACTAAACTAGCGCGTACCATCTTTCGATTATATCAATACTTAACATCAGGTGGGATCGTGGTCAAGCATTAGTTTATATCCAATTTAAGAAAAAAATCCTAATTAAAAATTAGTAATGGAAATCAGTTGGCGTTATATTATTTGTCAATTTGTCATGCCGTTCTCTCTTGAAAGCCAGTGTCGGGACTGAACTGAACTTGGACCAGAAATGGCACATGTGACCAGCACTAGCATTCAAAAATAATTAGAAAGGTCGAAAATTAAGATCACTTAACCAAACATAATAAAAACATAGACACGATTCGAAAACCTCCATTTTTGAAGTCGGTTTAAAAGTGGATCTCTAGCTCTCAATACTACGTTTTTTCACTGTTTTTTGCCTGTATTAAATTTCCACTCGGAAATAAATGGAAAAGAGATACAAGAAAACTATATTTGTAAAAATTGCAAAAGTCAAAATCTTCACGATGGTTTTGGGTAGAATATATTCTGTAACTGTTAATATTCTGATATGAAATATGCTGTCAGTCGGACAGCATATTTCATATCAGAATATGAAATATGGTGGTTACCGAGAACCCCTTAAACGGAGTCCTCTACATATACGGGGTTCTTGGTGACGCAGTTTTTAGCATAACCTTAAGGACCTCTTTAGAAAAATACTCGGATCAAGGCATACGGCGGTTTTCCATCTATTTATCTTAATAATTCTTCAGTATGCGTATAGTAAATAATTGGAATAAATTAAGTAATACATCACTTAAAATAACAACAAACAAATTAATTGGCGCCGGCAATGGGAATATTTTTTTTTTAAAGAAAGCTAGCAATATTTCTCTTTTTGTCATAAATATTACTAAAATTCCTGTTAACCATTCTAACTAAGCCTAAGCTTGTGCTAGGAGATGCTTCACGTCATTAGTCGAATGGTGGATTCGAACTCACGACCTTACGATTAGCAGACCGTACCCATTAAGCTATTGAATTCGAGTTGCTAGAGAACTACGCATCAAGTTTCGTTCGCCGGAACACAGCTGCCGAACATAACCGTATATATCATTTACATTTATTATATTTCGATTATAGGTACTTAGAAATTGCGTTAAACTTCGACATTCCAACTTCGACTCACGCCAATATTCCTTAAAAAAACATCAAACAAATTCGTTGTGCCGGCACCGAGGATTGAACTCGGAAAGAACTACCTCTCAAGTTACGTTCGCTAGCCCTGATACCGCTGCCACGGCTCTACATACAAACAAACACATTTTATCATCCTACAAAAATTTTATTAACTAATTAAATTTCACTTATGAACGGGGGACTGGTGTCCAAACTAGAAACAAACCTGTGAGACGGTTCACCAGGCCTACACCCCACGGATGTGCCCTTATTTTAAAACTATTGGTGAAGCATTGGGGAGAGAATGAGAGATATATATATATATATATATATATATATATATATATATATATATATATATATATATATATATATATATATATATATATATATATATATATATATATATATATATATATATATATATATATATATATATATATATATATATATATATATATATATATATATATATATATATATATATATATATATATATATATATATATATATATATATATATATATATATATATATATATATATATATATATATATATATATATATATATATATATATATATATATATATATATATATATATATATATATATATATATATATATATATATATATATATATATATATATATATATATATATATATATATATATATATATATATATATATATATATATATATATATATATATATATATATATATATATATATATATATATATATATATATATATATATATATATATATATATATATATATATATATATATATATATATATATATATATATATATATATATATATATATATATATATATATATATATATATATATATATATATATATATATATATATATATATATATATATATATATATATATATATATATATATATATATATATATATATATATATATATATATATATATATATATATATATATATATATATATATATATATATATATATATATATATATATATATATATATATATATATATATATATATATATATATATATATATATATATATATATATATATATATATATATATATATATATATATATATATATATATATATATATATATATATATATATATATATATATATATATATATATATATATATATATATATATATATATATATATATATATATATATATATATATATATATATATATATATATATATATATATATATATATATATATATATATATATATATATATATATATATATATATATATATATATATATATATATATATATATATATATATATATATATATATATATATATATATATATATATATATATATATATATATATATATATATATATATATTTCATGTTAAAAGCTACTTATGGCGTATCGGCAAAAATATGTTTGCTGTTGAATTTTGTAGTACATCGGCAAATGAAATTCAAATAAATTAATATTTAATCACGAGCTCTCAAGCTAGTTTCAGAAGTAATTTCTAATATTTTGTTAATGCAAGGCGACACGATTGTGGCGGATGTCAAAGTCATCTGGCGGACTTTGACGTTTGACAAAATTATTAATGTTCTTTTGACTTTGCATTTAAATTAATCCTACGGATTTAGTTCTAATTCTTTTACAAGCATAACTGTGTCCTGGGCATTGCTGAAAATCAGCGCTGTTGCATCTCTACGACGGCATATGCTGAGACGGTGTCCAATATTGGCATCATATCTTGTGATCTATTTGTCCGTTTTTTATTTCATTATCTGTATTTTTTTAATTTATTTGTTTCTGTTTTTTCATGTATTTCATGTTTTGTGCCAATAAAGAAAATGTCTATGACTACGTCTACGTCTACGTCTGAGTTTACGCCTACGTCGTATTTTACTATTTATGAGCTGTCACATTGTTTTAACCCGAACATGGTAGACAGATATAGCAAATGCTACTCGTTTTTATGAAGTTTATTTAGCCTCAAATTGTAACTGAAAACCTCACTCGATGACTATTCAAATACTAGCCGTCAGATCCTCGAACGCTTCACAACTGTTTCTATCGAAAATGTTTATTTTATGTCATAAAATCTACATAAAATGACAAATATCTGTACCACTTTTCATCCCGTCAGAGCAATACAGTTAAGAGAGCTTACATATTAAAAAATATTATTTTTCAAAACATACCTCACGAAAAATTTGCAAACTATTTTTTAAAGTAGGTAAAAATATATATTTCATGTTAAAAGCTACTTATGGCGTATCGGCAAAAAATATGTTGGCTGTTGAATTTTGTAGTACATCGGCAAAGGACTTTATAAGGACTTGCAATGAGTCGAATTACTTTATTAGTTAAAAATATTAAAGGAAAACTACATTTATAAATATTTCACGATATTTTATGAGAATTATTTCGAACTTTTAATTTGTACGAGGATAAATCGATCGAAACGATCCTCCCCCCGTGCCCTCGCAGTGGAAGAAGCCGACACGGGCCAGCCGATGTCGCCTTCTTCCCTTGTGCACTTCAGTGGACGACTAAGGCCCCCTTGTCGCCCAGTGAACCCGAAGGCCCTTTTGTCACCTTTTAAGACAGGCAGGGGTACTGTAACCTTATTCTACGTGCCCAGAGCTTCCTTATGGTTTAGGGTACGGACTGCGAATCGTAAGGTCGAATCCACCATTTCACTATTGACGTGAACCATCTCCTAGCACAAGCTTAAGCTAAGTTGGAATGGTTAACAAAAATGTTAGTAATATTTATAAAAAAAGATATATTGCTAGCTTTCTTTTTAAAAATAAATGTCAATCCAATCGTCTTTATGGACGTTGCTACTGATTGCAGCCGCGTTTGTTTAGGACGGCCACGTTGCCTTGTTCCTACGATTCCATGACTATTTGTGGCGCTTTATTCGCTGACTGATCAGCCATTCTCTACAGCGTGCTAGAAGCTATTCGGTGCGTCGCCTACGTACCGTCACCCATGCTATCGATTATTTAATATTTTAACACCAATATCTTGGTTTTCTTTTGTACTACGTCGGAAAGTACATCATTAATCTTACTTTGTAATTCGGGACCGTAATTTGTAATTTGCGCGTCAGCTCGGCTTTTCTTCCAACTGAATGGATTTACCGAAATGATCTTGTCATGCTGGTAATGTTATTTTTTTTTCACTTCGCCGCATTTTATGAATATATCTCGTTTCTCTTACGTACAGTAAGCAGAGGGCAAAAGTAACTTTCACCTCATATCAGTCTACGGCGTGACTTGGATTGTGTGAAGGAATTATTCCATTGGAATATAATATAAGTTTTTTTTTCTATTGCAACATATTAATGTTTTATTAAATGAGAATTCTTAATTAGTAGAAAAATGGTTGTAATTTTTTTTAAATTATATAAATAAAAATGAATCGCCGAAATGTATATACGGGTATAACTTCCGAACTACTGCACCAAATTTGATGATTTTTACTTTTTGTGTTAGTTATAAAACCTCATTAAAGAAAAGTGACCGAATGCTATAGAGTAGATAGAGTAGAGTAGAGAGAGATAGTCAGTTGTTCAGCCAACGAATGACAACATCAAACAGACTCTACGTCACATCATAAATGTCAGTTATATAAAAGGTTTTTCAAATAGTGTTTGTATTGAGAGGTTCAAATCTTATATAGACGTAAGTTTCTGTCAATACAAAGGTTGTCTGGAAGAGATCGCTCTTAGCGATAACACCACCCATTGCATGTACAATTACATAGATGCAGATGTTCATTATAACCCGTCTAGTACTAACATTACTGCAATAATATGGCGTAAGTTGGTGTTGTAGACATAACAGTTTAAATATATATAATTGCATTAGCACAGGATCTTGGGTTCTTAAGATATCAGAGAACTCGGACGACAGCAGGCTTGTTGATGGAGATATTGCTCGATTAAGACTAAGTAATTAGTTCTTAACGTAAACGAGCACGTTTGTGATGAAAGATTATATAGGAATTTTAAAATATAACTAGGTAGGTTTTATATTTCGGCAATAAAAGAGAACATTCATTATATCGAGCTTTGCTATTTGATACTAAGTCTACTATCTACCTGTATAATATAAGTGGGTGGTTAGTTAAATATTTAAATTAAATGAGAAAACTTTCGACGTGAGTTAGGAACTTGTTTGTTTAGGATAGTGTTAGTCACCTTTAGCGTATAAAATACTTATCTTGGGTTTACGTATATCTCATATAGGGTATCAAATTATAAAGGTTAAATTCGTGAAGCATTATGACTTACCACATCGTTTTTTTAATTTTCTTTCTAAACGAAACCTGGCAATTTTTTTCACAAATATTATATATGAAACCCGCCTGCTGACCTGTCGCTTCCGAGCTTCGCTCTCGCGATGGTCTCGAGTGACAGGTCTTGGACGGCAGTCACCTCCTTCTGTGAGACGGTCATGTCCCAGAAGAAGGCTGACGAGCGGGTCAGGGAGGTTGGCGCAGAGGCTTCCTCCCTCCGGAAGCGGCGTATCGGGGTGCGCAGGAGGCGTTATAAACAACGCCTCCTCTTGTCACCCCAGTAATCCGAAGCGGGGCCAGAATGGGTACCTGGCCCCAGTAATGTTTCGGCGTCGTTGGGACTTCTCTGAGTGCCGGAGAAATCCCCTTTTGAGGGTGAAGTCTGGTCTTTGCCGAGACCGGCCGGTCGTTGGGGCATCCTGTTGCTGACAGATCCGGGGCACCCCGCTCATAACGGCTGATGGCATTCGCGGAAGGTTCAGTGGGTAGGGGCTGCCCAGGCCGAGTCCCACACATCTCTCCGGGCCCACCCAGGGTACCGGGGTTTGGTTTGTGAAAAGAATTCCCCCGCGTTAACAAAAAAAAAGGATGAAACCCGCTTGCTAGGTTTTTTCAGAAAAAAAAAACAAAATCTTTTGATAGAATAAAAATGATAGTAGCCGATATGTCTCACAGTTTTTCTCTAAAGCGACTATTAGGTTTATTACTATTAGGGCATAGTCCGCCTTGCGCCCTTAGTACGACTAGGCTCAAACCTGCATTCCATTCCCACTGGTCTGGGAATAGCCTTGTGTCCATGATTACCGCTCCACAGGGGCAAGAAGCGCGGTTTTCCTCACTGGACTTGTCGTCAAACAGTAAATGCTAACGCAACCCCACTCCACCCTGTCATGGGGAAAAAAGAACTTCAAAGTCAGCTACGGTAAAATCCTCCATGGGCAACAGTTGTCAGTTAACATCAGGCATATTTGTTTGTATATGTATGAACCGTGGTAGCTGAGGAACGGTACGTGTCCGGACGTTTTCGTCAAGTGGCATTACTCTACTAACTCGAATTCGATCTGCGGGATTGTCACTAATGAGATCGTATGATGTTATTTTAAGTACTAATGGACACGTGCTTGGCGGTGAAGGAAAACATTATAATACCTGCATTACTTACAAAAATTTCACAGATATATCAAGTATTAGAGCCGCGTGGTAGTTCCTTCTACTCTCTTACCAAGTTACTAACTTCTAATTACACTATTTTATCCCTTATCCTATATAAAACAGTTATCACATCACATGGTCAGAATAATTTGAGTCTTACTTCCGCAAACATTAACGAAACTACATGATGTAATTAAACGGTCTATATATAACAGCTGCTACAGAAATACAAATTCTTTCTCAAAGATATTTGCTTAGGATTACGCCAATCACTGCGCGCCCTCAGGGTACAATCCTTTGTTAAAATTCTAATAACATCTTGATATTGTTTTAGATAAAATATTCATGATCCCTGATAATCGTTTCCTTTAGTAATATACTATAAAATATATTTTAAAGAGCATTCGACTTAAAATCAAATTACAATTACAAACACTCACGCCCGTTGCCGAAAGGAGCAGCCTGACAACACAACAAATGAAATATAACATGAACAAAAAAAAAATAAAAAAATTGTAAATATATCAATCAATAACTGATTAAACGCTACTACGTATAGACGCTTTTTAGTACAAAATAACTCTAGCTTTCTCATTCTCTTCTGTTTATTAGCAAGTTTTATTTCGCAAAGCATTAGGTTATCAAGATTAATTTATTTGTTGATTTTTTGATTTGTGATCACTAAGCATATACGATGAATATTGTGATAAACATTCCATAATAATAATTCCAAGTACATTTTATTACAACGTGTTATTAAGTTAATGAACTTTGCAAATTGAAAGTGTTCACACGGAACCCTGGTTGAATGACGTCATTACAACTTTACCTCAAGAAGTTCGACTCGTAATTAGGAAACAAATTTTCTTGTTTACGTATAAACCGAAAACAGAGCCACGTATTACAAAACTGCGTCGCATAAAATTTGTATAAGTTATACATATTTTTTTAATTATTTATTATGGAGGGTTTGATCAAAAGTGATGTGTGTGACGAAGTGAAGTGAACCTCTCTTTCGCATTCTCATGGGAAGTGTTCTGAGGACTTGTTCGGAATCATCCTAGCTACCAATTTCCATTACCGCACATCACAGCAGAATTCCAAATTCCATCGACGCTATCTTGATTGTTGGCGTTCCACGACTGTACGTGTCTCGTGTGTTCTTCCACGCTCTGTCAATTTGTGGAATCAACTGTCCCCAGCTATCTTTTCATTTCGAAAGTAAATACAAATTACTGTGAATGATCTATTTGTTTTGGTTGCCTCAAGTTGCATAGTCCGCTAGTACAGTTTGATATCCTAACACTTATTTGGAATGGTTAGCAATAAATATACGGCATTTGTGAAAACAAAATTGTTAGCAGTCTTTTTATTTAAATCAAAAAAATTCGGCTTAGGAAAGAGCATCAGTTAATAAATAGCAATTGCTACTTTCGTGTTTTGTTGTTTCGTATTTTTGTTTTTGCCAGTACAGCAAAATGTGATAAAAGCGGAAGTGAAAAGATGCCCCATATATTGATGACAGAGGAGCTTTCGTCACGAGCTTATATACGTTAAATAAGCTTTATGTGATACTTCGTCTGAGTCTCTTAGTTATTGTCGAGCGTAATGACGTCCGAGAATTGCGTAAGTGATTTCCTGAGAGAGGAAACTGTGATAGAATGTACTTACACAGTTTATTATTTATATACATGTTTAGTCCTTGACATGTTAAACCTTTTACTATGAACTGGGAAAACTTGGGCACTACGTCATAGAGCTAGTGACGTCAGAGGAAGTTATGAATAGACTAGCTAGTAAGATATAGTATGTTTTTATTTATTACTACTTACGCCGGGCTAGATTTTGCATTCTTTTATTTAAACAATAAACTTACATCATTTATATTTATTATACGCATCTCTCCGTCTCGTATTCATTATCTTCTATTCTCTTCTTGAGCGGGTGAAGATCATTACCATGTACATAACAGTAAAAACAATTTCATACCCGTAGTAGTAGTAGTAAAAAGGAGGGCTCCGATCGTCACCAAACTTTACAGGATTACTCGCCAGATCAATCTGAAGATTCCCTGAAAGTTTCATTGAAATTGGCCCCTTTCAGTCGCCTTCTACGACAGGCATGGGATACAGTAGCCTTTTTCTACGAGCCCAAAACTACAGGCCTGAAGTCTCCGAACCTTTTTGTTAACGGGAGGAAATCTTCAAAGGTACCCCCGCCTTCTGGGGAAGGCGGCGGTTATGTGGGTTTTACCCACTAAAACCTCCCAGTGGCCCTTTCCTCGGTGCATGACGAGGGGCTCCGGGATCTCCAGTGGAACGCACCGGAGCCCCTCTGCACTGTGCTCAAGGAGAGCACGTCCCGGGGGGGAGGTTACCCGGAGGGAGGAGGTCCCCTGTGCCCTCATAGTGGAAGGCTACACGGGCCAGCCGATGTCGCCTTCTTCCCGGGTCCACCTTAGCGGACGACAAAGGCCCCCACCCTTGTCGCCCAGTTAACCCGAGGCCCCTTTTAGTCGCCTTCTACGACAGGCATGGGATACAGTAGCCTTGTTCTACGAGCCCAAAACTACAGGCCTGAAGTCTTCGAAATCTCAATAATGCAGCATAACAGACTAAGCCCGTATACTCTCTTTACAAAGAAGGCCTGTGACCAACAGCGGGACACATGTATCCTTATGCATGTGTCCCGCTGTTTTGTGATGTGTTATTTTATGTACTCTTTGAAGAATTAATTTACTTCACAAATATTAAATCACGCATACATACCGCATTACTTTATTTTGTGTGTGAATTGGTCTTTAGATCTAGTTTACCAATTTATATGTAAATCGATGGAATCTCTATTCAAGTTGAATACAATGAATCCGTGTCTTGAACGAAATCGAACCATTAATAATCCTTTTCGTCGTGTAGTCTTTTTATATATTACACCGGTGCCGCTTCTATAGTAATCTAGTACCCGAATTTGATATTTAATTAACTTGCAAAATTTAACTTATAAAGACACTGAAGCAATTATGTCTGGATGCTTGTGATGTACACACATACTCACACACACACACATATATGCACAATAATGTATCTACGAGTATATCTTTTTTCTTTTACATAATTATAAGTTTAATTTGTATTTATATTGTTTGTGTCACGAGGTGGCATAAACTGCTGCGACACAGTTGCCAACTACTGTAGCAGTTTACGTACGTTCTGCATTGTAATATTTATTTTTCTTTTGTCCAAATAAAAAAAAAATTATTTATTATTTAATGTAACAACAAAATTGCTGATGGTTATTACAAACGTAGTTTTAAGTGCAAAGTAAAAGCATCGTGATGAAAGCTACTTACATGTCTTTTTTAAACATGTAAAGTTGTATTATACATGGACTAGGCACAAATATTTACTTAGAGAATATTACCTTTTACTTTCTCATTGTAGTTGTATTAATTACAATAATTATTTTAAAATAGTTTGAATAAATTTCAATTGTTTTTATTTGGCTTTTTCAACCGACTTCAAATAAGAATGGGGTTAATTACGTACGTTGCAGTCGGACAACAATCTAGTATTACTTTTAAGTAACTAAACATTTTGGATCGAATTGTGACCCGAGAATGTCGATATTTAATATCGATGGCACGAGGCTAACGCTCCTCTTTTTTGTTAGCGCGGGGGAAATCTTTTTACAAACCATCCTCCGGTACCCTGGGTGGGCCCGGAGGAATGTGTGGGACTCGGCCTGGCCAGCCCCTACCCACTAAACCTTCCGCGAATGCATCAGCCGTTATGAGCGGGGTGCCCCGGATCTGTCAGCGACAGGACACAGGCTAACGCTCCTGCGTCAGCATTAACTTGAGTCCAAGTCCAGTGTCGGTATTATTCATATGGCAGGTATCTGTAATTGGTTCTCAATTCATCGATTCGTTTTTTAATGTTTACCTACCTATCTTATAACTTATAACTTTCGACTGGGTGAACCGATTGTGAGGATTCTCTTTTTATTTCAAAGCTCGTTTATATGTCTTAAATTTGCATTACATATGTGCCGACAAATGGATGTATAACCCAATATTAGGCCAAACCGATTTCGATGATTGATTATTTATTACTGGAAAGGATGTGCTTCAAAGGTAGTTTGATGAGAGTTTGGTTCTAGTTAATTTTATTTCGAAAGAAGAATTAATAAATAATTTAGAGGGAGGAATACTCCTATAAAATATTGTTATCACCCTAGAGCTGAGGTTGGAAGCTATTGTACGGGAGAGGCATTATAGGCATAATGTTTGATATAGCTACCCTACGTTCAACATTAAAAAAAAATATGAAATCATTTACCAAGTACTTCCAATTAAATCAGTTCAATCAGGCAATTCCTCGAACGAAAAGATTTTTTTTCCTTTGAAGTGCTAATGTCATTATCTCCATTTGAAGTGCAAAGTAAAAGCATCGCGATGAAAGCTACTTACATGTCTTTTTAACATGTAAAGTTGTATTATACATGGACTAGGCACCAATATTTACTTAGAGAATATTACCTTTTATTTTCTCATTGTAGTTGAATTAATTACAATAATTTGTTTAAAATAGTTTGAATAAATTTCAATTGTTTTATTTGACTTTTCAACCGACTTCAAAAAGGAAGGGGTTAATTACGTACGTTGCAGTCGGACAACAATCTAGTATTACTTTTAAGTAACTAAACATTTTGGATCGAATTGTGACCCGAGAATGTCGATATTTAATATCGATGGCACGAGGCTAACGCTCCTCTTTTTTGTTAGCGCGGGGGAAATCTTTTTACAAACCATCCTCCGGTACCCTGGGTGGGCCCGGAGGAATGTGTGGGACTCGGCCTGGCCAGCCCCTACCCACTAAACCTTCCGCGAATGCATCAGCCGTTATGAGCGGGGTGCCCCGGATCTGTCAGCGACAGGACACAGGCTAACGCTCCTGCGTCAGCATTAACTTGAGTCCAAGTCCAGTGTCGGTATTATTCATATGGCAGGTATCTGTAATTGGTTCTCAATTCATCGATTCGTTTTTTAATGTTTACCTACCTATCTTATAACTTATAACTTTCGACTGGGTGAACCGATTGTGAGGATTCTCTTTTTATTTCAAAGCTCGTTTATATGTCTTAAATTTGCATTACATATGTGCCGACAAATGGATGTATAACCCAATATTAGGCCAAACCGATTTCGATGATTCTTTTATTATAGATATATAGATATATTATAGATATATAGATATATTATAGACAAATAGACGAATAACTTAATATCACGCTAACCGATTTAGATGATTCATTTGTTGCAAATTAGACTCATATCTCTGCTTACCCCTCTAGCTGATGAATATGAAAGTATATTCAAGTGAATGTATTTGAATAGGCTTTCTGCTACATTAATTTTTTGTATACATTAAAGATCACATTCTCTTTTGAAATTTACGGTTAAGCACCGTACGGTACGGTATACGGTAGAGGGATTTCAGCTCGGAGCGCTTTTCATTGTCCCTAAATATACATTATTGAATTGATATCAGATTTTTTTAAAACAGCTGTATTTATTCAAAGCTTTACACTATTATCTTTTAATTTGACCGCATTATATACTTCTAGCTACAAAGAATTGTCGATAAAACGCTATGCTAGGACATGTATATACTTTTATATACTTTGAACTAGACTTTACTTACCGACTTCAAATAAGAATGGGGTTAATTACGTACGTTGCAGTCGGACAACAATCTAGTATTACTTTTAAGTAACTAAACATTTTGGATCGAATTGTGACCCGAGAATGTCGATATTTAATATCGATGGCACGAGGCTAACGCTCCTCTTTTTTGTTAGCGCGGGGGAAATCTTTTTACAAACCATCCTCCGGTACCCTGGGTGGGCCCGGAGGAATGTGTGGGACTCGGCCTGGCCAGCCCCTACCCACTAAACCTTCCGCGAATGCATCAGCCGTTATGAGCGGGGTGCCCCGGATCTGTCAGCGACAGGACACAGGCTAACGCTCCTGCGTCAGCATTAACTTGAGTCCAAGTCCAGTGTCGGTATTATTCATATGGCAGGTATCTGTAATTGGTTCTCAATTCATCGATTCGTTTTTTAATGTTTACCTACCTATCTTATAACTTATAACTTTCGACTGGGTGAACCGATTGTGAGGATTCTCTTTTTATTTCAAAGCTCGTTTATATGTCTTAAATTTGCATTACATATGTGCCGACAAATGGATGTATAACCCAATATTAGGCCAGACCGATTTCGATGATTCATTTTTTTTTTTAAAAAGAAAGCTAGCAATATTTCTTTTTTTTTAAATATTACTAACAATCTTGTTAACCATTCCAACTAAGCTTAAGCTTGTGATAGTACATGGTTCACGGCAATAGTCCATTGGTGGATTCGATTCGTAGGCCGTACCCTAAACCATTAGGCTATTGACGCTTCACATTTATTATTAGAAAAGATGTACTTTCGTAAAGTACCCCTTTAGTTTGATTAAAGTATGGAGATTCTGATTCTGATTAATTTTCTTACTATAAATCGTACCGAATTAATAATATTCTTACTATAATACGAAAATACAAAGAGGTCTACCGCGCCTAATATCGTTTAACGTTCGATTCCATTTGAAGTCGGTTTTTTATTGCTCGTAAATGTACTTATTTGTGTCAAATTGGATAACAAACAATAGAATAAAAAAAAATCTTTCATGTTCTTTAAACCTAAAACCTAACAGGATAGACAGAGATAGATTTCGTTGATTTGCAAGTGAATTAAATCTTGGTTTATTATTTAAATTATTTAGTTTTGCATGTAATAAATCCATTTTGTACACTCCTACGCCATGTTGGAAGTATCAAAACGTAGCATTAAAAATGTTTCCGTGTAAGAAAGCCAAAATAACGAGCCCGAAATCGTTTGAAGTGTTTTTATATTGCTTTGAAGTTTCTTCCAAAACATGGGCCGTGAAGGAAAGGTTTAATATTAAAATAGCTTTCCTATGTTTTCGCGCATCAGACGTTTATTGCTCCTACCGAACATGTTTCGCAATACGAAAATTAATCATGGCCAACTTTGTAATGTTCTTGTAAGATATTGAACAACACTTTTATTATTTTTGAGGATTTGGTTTCAATTAGGTCTTTCAATTGTTTTGTTTTAAATGAATAGTAAAAAAAAAAAACAAATAAAAAAACACGAATAACGTTGTGTCGCTCTGTAATCAAAGAAACCACTTGACAATTAAAAATTATATGTAACCCCCAAGTTACATATCATTCTTTTTTTAAATCGCCTCATTCATCCTGTCTTTATATCACAAAATGACTAGAAATAAATAACAAAATAAACTATAATGGCACACTATAGAAGAAAAATATACAAAACTTCCAACGTAGAACATTTCCAGAGATTCTTATTAAAACAATAGCTCTTTCTCGCTTGTCGCAAACAGATTGAAAATTTAATCAAAACTATACCGCATTTCCTTGAATATAAAATTATAAGAAAGAAAAATAATCTTACTGCATTAACCTTATTAAAATACAGTAGTAACAACTTAACTGGTAAATAACTGAAAATAAATTGGTACAAACATTCAGGAATCAATTTTACATTTTAGCCGTAGGATATCCATTACTCAGCCCTGTAGTTCTGGGCTCTCAAGAATAAGACTACGGTATCCCCTGCCTGTCGTAGAAGGCGACTAAAAGGGGCCTCGGGTTCACTGGGCGACAAGGGTGGGGGCCTTTGTCGTCCGTTAAGGTGGACCCGGGAAGAAGGCGACATCGGCTGGCCCGTGTCGCCTTGCACTGCGAGGGCACAGGGGATGGAGTAACCACCCCGGGATGTGTTCTCTTTGAGCACAGTGCAGAGGGGCTCCCTCCGGTGCGTTCTTCTGGAGATCCCGGAGCCCCTCGCCATGCACCGAGGAAGGGCCTCCGGGGAGGTTTTAGTGGGTAAAAACCCCACATAACTGCCGCCTTCCCCCTAGAAGGCGGGGTATCTTTTTGAAGATTTCCTTCTCGTTAACAAAAAAAAGAATTGGATATCCATTACTAGACCTAGGCGGGAGGACCAAAGGACCGGTTATAACCGGCTTGCATGCTTCTTGGGTATGCGACCCTTATGACATCATCATACCACTTTGATCAAGAACTTTCCGGCGCCATAGGCCCTATTCCACGCATGTGTCCGTCCCAATGCCACTTTAACTTGCTTACACGGTGCGCTGCGTCGGTTACCTTCGTTCGTCTATGGATCACCTCATGTCTGAACAAATTAGGAATATATATTTACTGTTATTACTGTGGCAAGTATGCAGCCGAAGCGGGTTGTTATTAAGAAATGTATCAATGATAATATTTATTTATTTATTTATTTAAATCAACAAAAATTATAACACCGTTACAGATAATACCAATATGATGTTATAAAAACTTAGTTAAATATATATTATTAAAATTAAAACAAATAAAAAGCTGCTTTATGTATTGACAATAATATATAAATATAATAGAGTCAGACACCCTCTACGCATTTGAAGGCAGCTTCGATAAACACAGAATATGGCATATTAACAAAAGGAAATGTATATTAATTAATTCTCAGAATAATAACAGGAAAACTATGAAGAGATGTGAAGACACCAGAGCGAATAGAAAAATGTTACATTATGAAGGTCTATTTGCGAATCACGGGTGGTCATTACTTAGAAACAATATTGATAAAAATATGCCCACGATAAATGCATACAAATTTCATCGATAATGTTTATTTCTTATTCATTTCTTTACACTTATTGAACACCTTTTTCAACCGACTTTAAAAAAGGAGGAAGTTCTTAATTCGTCTGTATGTTATTTTTTATGTTTGTTGCCACAAAACTCTGGACTGGGTAAATTTTGAGATTTTTGTATATGAAAGCTGGTGCCTATCATTTGGTCGCATTTAATTTTGTCCAATTCTGACAATGGCATCTAAGAAAAAACAAGTCTTAAATTTGCATTAAGTATATGCGCTACAATTGGACGAATAACGCAACATAGATAAATCCTTCAATGCACCAAAGATTACGTAACAAAAGC
Source organism: Meandrusa payeni (assembly GCA_029286785.1). Taxonomy (NCBI): domain Eukaryota; kingdom Metazoa; phylum Arthropoda; class Insecta; order Lepidoptera; family Papilionidae; genus Meandrusa; species Meandrusa payeni. Next base: position 10,324,604 of record JAGSMX010000009.1, on the reverse strand, counting down.
GAACTTAATCCTAATTAGCATTTTCCTCCAGCTAACCTTTAGTGGTTAAGAGCAATCTAAGGGTAGTGCCGCTAAAAATAGCATTTTAAAACCATTATATAGATAAATAAATATACATTTAAATAAACATAAATAGATACTTCTATATAAATATAATAATATACATACACATGGAATTTATATAGCGACAATAAATATACCAGTTTGTAATTTTTCATTGTTTGTGTAAAAAGTATTCAGATACACGCGATTTAAAGACATTAGTCCACATCACGTCAACCGATTTCGATGATTCATTTTTTATTAGAAAGAATGTACTTTACGGTAGTTTGATGAAATTTTGGTTAGGTACTGATTAATTTTATTTGGTAAAATTCCTAGGATTTGGAAGTACAAGTCTGCGCGTAATAGCGTTTAACGTTTGATTTGACTTGTTTTACTACTTCCTACCTTGGATGAAAGAGATAAACATGTATACATATTCTACCCTAGCTATAACTAGGAGGCAGTAAAAATAACTAATTTCTTTTACTATATCTACTTCAATTTCTACTGAACAGATATTATCAATAATCAACATTCTTCTTTCATAATTTCTAGAAGTTACAGAAAACTTTTCACGGATTTGGTGGGCGCGAAAATTCTTTCGAAACGTATTTCTTCATCTTCCTCCAATGTCTTTCCATTTACTAGAGACTGGTAGTCATGCTCTGAAATTTTGTCCAAGGCCTGTGGAATTGGAATAGATATTTCTCTGTGTACTGACGGGTACCATAGACGACATTAGACCAGATCTATAAGAATATTTCAAATGAATGATAAATTGTACTAATAGTTGAAGAAATAACTTATAAAGGTAAGCTCAGATCTAAAAATAAAAAAAAAAATAATCAAAACAAACGAAGTGCAGCCAATTAAAATTTTAATTTGCTAGCGCGGAGGAAGCCTTGAGATTTAAAAGTGACACAAATAATAAAAATAAAATCAACTCTACTACGCAAATGTTTTACAATTGCGTGAATTGAAAAAAAAATGTCGTCGTCTAAAGGCTCATCACTCAGTTTAACAAATATCGAATGAAATAAGAGGTGAACAGTAACGCAACTTACATCAGGCAAGATTTTTTTAATAAACTTTCAAAGCAATGGCTTGACTATAATCCCACTTGATGTTAAGTGGAAATGCCGTTCTATTCTAGTCATGTACAAGCAAATCCCAATATTCGGAATCACGTGTAAGGAAAGATGATAGCTTTCTTAAGTTATTCCACTTGCTGCACATTGTCACGTATAAAATATGACGTAGCCATAGTTAACGCCAAAATATCACTTCTTTTCTTCAGTGCCACGTCTTAATTACCCGAGAAAGCTGCGGAGGGCATAACTGCTCGAATACTACTGAAACCGCTAGGAGCGCCATACCCCAATTGGTGTCGTCAGCCTACTCTTCCATAGACCAGCTCTGTAGTTCTGGGCTCTCAAAAATAAAACTACGTTGTCCCCTGCCCGTCGTAGAAGGCGACTAAAAGGGGCCTCGGGTTCACTGGGCGACAAGGTTGGGTGCCTTTGTCGTCCGCCAAGGTGCACCCGGGAAGAAGGTGACATCGGCTGGCCCGTGTCGCCTTGCATTCCGAGGGCACAGGGGGGGGGGGAGTAACCTCCCCCCCCGGGAAGTGCTCTCCTTGAGCACAGTGCAGAGGGGCTCCAGTGCGTTCTTCTGGAGATCCCGGAGCCCCTCACCATGCACCGAGAAGGGACCACCATAGTCAAAGGTATGAGGCTGAGTTCATAGACAAAGCGCCGGTATTGCCTTTAAACTGAATGTTGTAATAAATAATATTGTTTACATAATACAGACTTGTCATAGTAGTTTGATATAACAAGAGAATTTTGTCAGGAACTGTGTTATTGTTTGGTTAATTCGGTACATCTTAAATTAGCTTGATGCGCATTAGATATTGGATCGCATAACGAGTCCATTGATTATTCCATTAATGTGTTCAGTCAGCCTATTCCCACAACGGTGCCATAAGTAATTGCTTTAATTGGTGTTTTTTCAAATCTATATATATAAAAGAGAAAGTGGGTATGTTCCATATTGGCTCCGAAACAGCTGGACCGACTTCAATGAAATTCAGGGTATCTTCAGATTTTTGGTGACGATCGGTGCACTCCTCTTTTTGATTTATCAAGTATTATGACTTATGGTACACACACACACACACTATATACTATATATATAATTATTATGTTAAACTAATGTTTACTTGTAATATGTGCACAATTGCAACATAATGGGTGGGCACTGTTTCCTAAAACACAGGTTTTCCTAGTTTAGGTGACAGGACGACAATATATTTAGTGACATCGCTGTATGTGTGAACAATAAAGATATTATTATTATATTATTATTATTAAGTATTTTAAAGATAATAATTAAGGATTATGAGGGATTCAAGGTGTTATAGCGTCGCGAATGTATTCGTTTATTGATGGTGCGATCTTCACCTGCTCGAGAATAGAACAGAAGAGAGTAAATACGGAGCGAAATTAATAATTTAAAATATTGTGATAGTTAAATTAAGTATTTACTGATGTAAGTTTACTGTTTAAATAAAATAAAGCAAAATCTAGTGGGCTGGGTACGTTAGTGTTCTATATAAAACTTGGTAAGTATTTTCACTACTTATATCTCTGTAGGGTATTAAACAACTCTGATGGTAATTAAAATATAAAAGGACATTTGAATGAAGCGAAAATAAGACTAATAATTCCATTTCACTAATACAATATCTTTGAGCCATCAACGGAGGGAGAAAACCTATGGTTGGAGATGTGAACTCTTGATATCTCTTACTTGTTTCAAACGGTTGTCTAAAAAGACAAAATAATAGAACCAGACAACAGAATTCGAACGATATAATGTATAATTTTTTCCCAATTCAATATAATTTTCAATGTGAAGTAGCGAATACTATATATGAAGTAACCACCAGCAGGCAGCCGTCAATATTTCATAAAACGCCCACATTGCTTCATAAAGAATTTTCAAACTCTCAGAAATAAAATAGCTGACTTTCAAAGAAGTTCTAGAGGGAATATTACATAGCAGGTTATGAATTAAATTGCATTTACGAAAAAGTTTCACCTCTAGTGCTGGCAATTATTCTGAGTGTTGGCAATCTCTATAATTAATAATGATGCAGTTGAAAGAAATTTCTGGCGCCAGTAACGAACGTGTACTAGAAGGGAAAATTTAAAAGTGACGATGTGAGACGTCGTGCTATGTTGCGTACTTGTGATCGTGGTTCTTTCCATCTCTCTTTGCTTAATAGATGTCACAGTGTTGAGCATAGCAGGCCTTCTGTATAAAGAGAGTATAAGGGCATAGTCCGCCACGCGGTCTTAGTACGGGTTAGCAGCATTTTTTTTCTTTTTTTTTTTGACGAACACATTGGTAAGAGAAGCTGGCCTTGACTGCTTCACAGGACTGAAAGGTGGCATAGCTCTTAGGTCGCTTAGCCTGAACCTCTATCGCTAGTAACTCGACATCCCCCCCTCCCCGGTGAGGGGTAACCTCGGCTTGGACGGTAACTATGTTACGCGTGAGCATTCGGTCGATTGCAATTTCACGGATAATCTAAGGGACATTTAAAAACTAAGCTAACTTTAAGTGCCACTACGGGAATTTTCTTCCTAAGGCATGCAGGTTTTTTTTATAGGACAGGGAGCAAACCTGCTTACGCAACATCTATTCTTAATTGATCACCGTCGCCCATAAACATCCACAATACTGAAGGAGCTGCAAGTGCATTGACGGCCTTTGAGAAAGGAGTAGAATCATTTCTTGAAGATCCCAAAATCGTATAGGTTCAGAACAGTGCACAGTTGATACATTGTGTAAGAGAATTACGAGAAACACACATTCACATCTATTTTGCTGGTGTTAAGTCAGTACTTACAATTGCAATAAACAATTTCATTGGTGTCGGCACCTAGGATCGTATTCGAGTTGCTAGACTACTATGACTTTGAGGGGATCGTTTGGACACAGCTACTTTGGCTTGTGTTTGCATATTTATGAGATTTCTCTCAGCGTAATTCATCGCATCTACCATGGAAGTATTCCAGGGCATTGAATCATTCCCGCTTCCGATTCCCATTATCACTCATCACAACACAACACCAAATTCCATTGGCTTTATTCACACGTTTTCTACATACAACTGACTCGTGGAATCACCTTCCATTACGTACCATACAAATATATGTTTTATTAGTGTAACGCAAGTTATTTTTTGTGAAATTAATAAAAAAATATTGTGAATAATTAACACCACGTGTTACTTTACATAAATTATGCAAATTGCTCCACTATATCTACAACCTACATGTATATGTAACAGATTATTCAACGTTGAGGTTACATAATGTGTACAATAAATTATTTACTGATCTACAACATGACACTTTCGTATGTGAACATAAATTATTGTTATCCTGCTTAACCATTATTTCAATATGTTATAAGTCAATCAATGGCGTGATTTATCTTTAAAATTACGCCTTTGATTGTTATAATGGGCTGAGAAACTCGACCCAAATTAAAATAACTAATTAAAGCATACTTTAACACCGTCACATCTTCCAATCTTCTGTTGACGCTGGAGTGGCCGCTACAACTGCAGAAAACCTCAAGCGGCGCAAACATAGTAACCTCGATAGAGGTTTCTTATTTGAGCCGTATGGGGTAGAAACTTTGGGTCCGTGGGGTTCTAGTACACATCACCTTTTTAATGTGATAGCTAAGAAGTTAATCGACACATGTGGTGACCAGAGGGCAGGCTGATATGTTACACAGAGGCTAAACATTGCAACGGGGCAATGCTACCAGCCTTCTGGGCATGCTGCCAAGCGACGACCGTTTGGCACAGTTATATTTTTTGTAAAATACCTATTATGTTTTAAATAATACTTTTTTTAGTTAGTATTATGTATTGTTCTATATGTATAATCAAAGCATAATACTGATTGATTACAGTACCAGGTTTGTCATCTTTTTTTACGTGGGAAATGCCTACATATTCGCATTCGCATCGTTTACAAGCTCACGGTGTTTTTCTCGGTTCCAATATTCGGAACTTTGATAACTCTAGAATATAACCGTAGTTCCGTCGTCAAAGTGCGTCACTTTTTTTTACGATAGGAAATTTCTACGCCATCATCTCCGCCCTCCCGGTGTTAAAGACGGTTTAGGTCGGATTCGTATCGACTAGAAACATACGGTGCTTTTTCACGCTTAGTCGGAAATACGAGAACACTTTAGGACACTATCGGTAGTTCCGATACTAACAATGACGACCTTCTACAACCGTCCTCCAACCCAAACTCCAAAGTCCATTCGATGTGCGATTACCATGTGGATATTTTCAAGAGCTCACTCTAAGTTTACTGAGCTAGTGGGCCTTACCATCTAGGGCTGCATTTCCACCTAAAATCGTGGGATCATGGTCAAGGACTTGCTTAGAAAGTATAAAAAAGATCCCTGATTATCCTGTTACGCACATGGTAACACTATTAACAACTTATCTTAAAATGAATAAATTAATTATTTTATATTCCGCTGTCGGAACCGACTTAGCAAAGAGTGGTGGCCACGCTGGCGATATTAACATTTCAAAAGCTCTCTCGAACTGCACCAATTTAATTTATTCTGTGCATTGTGTAAAGGGAACTAAATGCATTGCTGTTCACGGCAGGTTGCGTTATTAAATACATTTCATTTTAGGTTTCTCTTGTGGATGGTAATAAATTTAACATATTATAATGTACTTATTTAAAAGCAATGTAAAGTCTATATTCGAGTATGTTTCATTCCGCGGAAACTTGTTTGGACTTTATTAAAATTATGAAAATTTCTACCAACAGTTTCATTGGTGCCAGCATCGAACCGACGTAGCTAGTTTACTGATATTGAGCTACCAAATAGTATTCCATTTAACTAATATATTTTCGTATTGTTTCAAAGAACGTTGATAAAATAAGTGAAAGTTTAAGCAGCTTGTGCTATTGCCCGAATGACTTAGCACGAGCCATGAAATACTACGATCTAGCAGAATACCCGCGTGAAGTGATGGTACATCTTCATACTTTGTTGGGTAGGCATAAATAAGTTGTACTGTGAGAAGTTTACTGTTTACTTATAATTTTTATATCTTGTTTAGACTTCTCACATATTTACGTCAATATTACTCATTAAAAATAACTACTGTGAAGGATTTTATTACATTATATTTTATTATACCGTAGTGTCTTCACCAATACAATACTACAATTAATTGTTAAGTTTTGAACCGATCCACACAGAAGGAGCTCATAGTGTATACTTACAATTCCTTTAATAGGAAGATGATTCTGATCCCGAAATATCCACTAAAACAAAGAATTTTTTCCATTTCGGGTAAGGCTTCTGTCTAAAAAAAATTATAGTAACATGTTACCACTAAAAATTTCAACTTCTGCCGCTAGAATAGTTCTGGAAATCCTTTTCCAGCTGAAAATCTACTTCATTTCGTTCCCCAACAAACGGCAAACTACTGCACTAGTTCGTAACTTGCACTGCATCGGGCACGTCGCGAACTCATTTTATTTTCGTGGATTACAGTAGCTTTAGAATAATCATTTTCATAGCAGAGGGGGGAATGATAAAAATGTTGTTACTGAATATACTACAAGATGTACCAAATCTTTAAAAGATAAATCCCACAAATCCTTTATTGCACCTAAATACACGTAGAAAGGCGAACTTAATGCTTATTTCACTATCTTCCCGCTAACCTTTGGCGGTTTAGGGGAGGCTAAGAATAGTGTCGTAAGAGTAGTTCTGTTTGTATAATAGTAGATATATGCCCTGAACGAAGTCTAGGAGCTGTTACAGTTTCATGTTTTGCTAGTTGACAATTTGAAACCATGGGGAACGACTCAATACAGGTTGGATTGTCTTGTACCACATGCCTTTCACCCTGGATCTTTTGTCAAAATATTCGCTCCAAACCCGATGGAGGGAGTTGAGAGCGTCTCAGCCCTCCAATATCGTCCCCACGCCCTCAGAGGGCGTCACACCTACACCCAACAAGCCGATCGCGAACTCCCTTCAGGAAATCGTGCAATTAATCGCGCCTCTACTGGGAAGTGCTAGCCGCCGTAGCGGCCGGTACCGACCCTTTAAACGCCCTCCTGGTGGCACTAACCGGACTTATAGCTCGTCGTGATGTCTTATAAGCCCATAAAAATTATATACTGGAACCCCGGCGGAGTGAGGGGCAGAATCGCCGATCTTCGCCTTCTCGCACAACTGCACGACGCTAGCGTCATACTGTTGGGCGAGACTATACTCAAGCCGGGTCTCATTTAAGGTGCCTAACTTCTTCGTATATAGAAGAGACGAGCTTTCTCCTGCCGGACGACCGTACAGAGGTACGGCAGTATTGGTCAGAGAGATCTGGTCCACGAAGAATTAGGAGCTACCTAATTACGTAACCACTCGAACGATAGGCATCAAAATAAACGCGGGAGGTAGGAACGTTAGAATATTCGCGGCGTATCGTCCTCCTAATTCCGCGCTACACCCATCGGACGTCCACGCGATTCGACGGCAGCTCGCTTGCCTTCATAGTCGGCGATTTGAACGCCAAGCACACAGCTTGGGGTTCGAACACCGCTAACAAGGTCGGGCGAGCTCTGTACGGAGACGCTGGCGCGTGGGGATACGAAGTGTTGGGAACGAACCGACACACTATCCGACCGCGCCGGAACATCGCGCGGACGTTTTAGACATTGTATTACATCACCTGTGGAATCTTCCGGTCACACTGGAAGTTCTACACGACGTAGATACCAACCATCACCCGATAGTGCTAACGCTCGATACGCGAGTAGTGAGTGTAGAGCACCCAGCCGCGCGCCCATCGGTGGACTGGAGCGCGTTTTATGAGAAAATCAAAGAGTTCACCTTCAGCGGACCGTTATCGTCGGCAGATGAGGTCGATACGCTCGCCGTCCGTATTAGTGAGAGCATCGCTCAAGCTAAGGATGCTGCGACGTGTCCCTCTAACCCGCAGGTTAGCAGAGGTGGACTCCCGCTTAGGATACAAGCGATGATTTCGAAAACGCACTCTCAGAAAACTATGGGCGCGAACTCGCTGCCCGCGTCTCAAGCGGAGCTAAATTCGTTAAGCGAGAAAGTAGCGATTGAAGTGAAGAACTTCAGAGGAGATCAGTGGCAACTGCGCATTGACGCAGCCAGCACTGACAACACATCTCTACCAACTCAATCGCATGCTCTCTCGCCCTAAAACACCCGCGTGCCCCCTTATAGACAAGGACGGCAATAAGTGCTTCGAAGCACAACATCGTGCGGAAATCTTAGCCGATCACCTAGAGGTGCAATTCACCCCTAACTTACCAAACTATAGTGTCCGAGGCGTAAAAGCTCACCATAAGCGTGTTGAAAAGCGAGTCAAGGAACTACTAGTTACACCTCCCCCCCCGCTTCCCGGGGACACGTTTTTCTCGCCCTCCGACGTAAGGAGGGCCATTAGTCGCCTCCCTCTGAGGAAAGCGCCTGGTCACGACGGTATCCCCACCAGTGCGCTCAAACAACTCCCGCGAGAGTTCGTAGTAGTAATAACTCGGCTCTTCAACGGCATACTCGCACCCACCATTTTCCACGGAATGGAAAACCGGTAAAGTTATAATGCTTCCCAAACCGGGTAAGGATCGTAGATTGGCGGCGAGCTACCGGCCAATAACGCTGTTACCGCACATCGCCAAACTATTTGAAAACTGCTGCTGCAGAAGATTCGTCCCCACGTCCGGCTACGTGAGGAACAACACGGTTTTCGTAGCGGCCATTCGACAACCACGCAATTGGTCCGCGTGCTTCATTTTCTGACTCACGCAAGTAACCGGGGTCGGAGGGCGGTCGGGGTCTTTCTCGATATAGAGAAAGCCTTCGATCGTGTTTGGCACGCCGGACTATTGTACAAGCTGCTCGACATCGAAACCCTACCGCGCGCGTTAATTCGACTCGTCGCGTCCTACTTATCCGAACGCTCGTTCTACGTGAACATCGAGAACGCATTCTCGACGTCGCGACCGATCGCCGCCGGTGTTCCGCAGGGGAGCCTGTCCCCCTTTACTGTACGCGATTTATACTAACGACATCCCGTGCCCTAAGGGCCGCTACGCACCGATGCTGGCGCTATACGCGGATGATTGCGCTTACCTGGCTTCTGCCATCCAACAGAGCAACGCTGTAAAACGGTTACAGAGTGCGCTCGACGCCCTACCGCGCTGGTTGGACAATTGGCGTATCGCCGTCAACGTCGGTAAGACGTCGGCGCTAACGTCCAAATACGGCGCAGATTCCCAGCGACTGCGTCTTCGTGGACAGGTAATACCTTGGCAGTCGGATGTAGTCTATCTCGGATGCAAGATCGATCGCAAGCTATCAATGGCCCCTCAGGTGAATCGTATGATTCAAAGCGCCAGAGCTGCGAGAGCGGTATTGAGACCAGTATTGGCATCTCACTTGCCCGTCCGAGCTAAACTCTCCGTCTACAAGGCTTACATTCGTACACGATTGACGTATGCCGCTGCAGCGTGGTACGGATTAACCAGCAACAGTGCAAGGACTCGCATCCAAGCACAACAAAACATAACCTTGAGAATGATCCTAAACGCGGGCGTTACGTCAGAAATGACGTAATACAACGCGATTTAGGCATCGAATCTATTCACGAATTTGTCACGAGACTAGCTCGTAACCTATTCGACCGCGCGGACAACGGTCCGCATCGAACACCTGCGCGGGTTCGCCCCGCAACACGCGCGTCCTCCCGACGTGCGTCAGGTTCAAATTTCCCTATTCTAGGAAATTTTGAACTCATAGGTCTTCCTCGACCTCCGTCTCAATCGAGACCGAGAGGTCGAGAGGGCGTAGAAGTTAGATTCGTCGCGGCTGACGCTTGAGGGATTAGCCACGACGTAAAAATAGTTATACCTAAAAAATCCGTGTTAGAACGGTACCCAAGACCAGGGGAGCAGTCGCCCCCTGCGCTGATAACCGGGTAATGGGGTAACTTGCGAAGGCCCGACGCCTGCGGTTCCGGGAACCTAGCAGATGACCAGATGATGATGAGAATTTTTCCATTTCGGGTAAGGCTTCTGTCTAAAAAAAATTATAGTAACATGTTACCACTAAAAATTTCAACTTCTGCCGCTAGAATAGTTCTGGAAATCCTTTTCCAGCTGAAAATCTACTTCATTTCGTTTCCCAACAAACGGCAAACTACTGCACTAGTTCGTAACTTGCACTGCATCGGGCACGTCGCGAACTCATTTTATTTTCGTGGATTACAGTAGCTTTAGAATAATCATTTTCATAGCAGAGGGGGGAATGATAAAAATGTTGTTACTGAATATACTACAAGATGTACCAAATCATTTCAAATCCTATATATGCTTTATTGCACCTAAATAAACGTAGAAAGGCGAACTTAATTACACCTATATTTCACTATCTCCCCGCTAACCTTTGGCGGTTTAGGGAGGCTAAGAATAGTGTTGTAAGCGTAGTTCTGTATGTATAATATTAATTTATTGGAGACAAACAGAAACAAAAGATAACAGACATAATTTAACAATTGCGGTATATAAAAATTATTACAAATGCTTCCTTCAACCTGTCTCACTGAGAACAAATTTGTTTTTCGAAAATCATCGATACAGTACAGCAGCAGCATCGTGTTAGCATGGGCAGGGTAACATATATTAATGATTGACACAAGAGTAAATGATAAAAATAAACAAAACAAAACATAGCAAATAAATAAATATAAAATATAAAGTAAATTGAAAACTATTCGCTATATTTGCTATGAAGCAGTGACTTTATCTGGGCTTTATAAGCAGACCGAGAGGTCGAGAACAAATCTAAATCATTAAACATGTGTTGTGGAGTACACACATTCTACGTAATGGCTCGCGATGGCCTATGTTTGTACGGGCCTCCGAAACATGGAACAGATTTTAAGTCGTGTTGTTTTCGATGGTATTCGGAACGTCACCTCAGACAACAACTCTGGACACTTAATTTCACCAACACAAATATTTTAAGCGTCTATAAGAGTTCGGCGGTCGCTCAACACCTGCTATGGTGGTATTTAGATAGAAGATTATTCTAGGTATACGAGGACAATGCATACGGTAATTGAGCATTCGTAAGAATTTCTTTTGCACCGTCTCAATTTTGTTTGCATAAACTGCATAGAATGGGTGTCATATGGGAGATACGTACTCAAGATGTGACCTTACTAAAGACTGATATAGACAGATAATAGCATCTTTACGCTTAAATGGTTTCTGTTGATTATGTAGATATATGCCCTGAACGAAGTCTGGGAGCTGTTACAGTTTCATTTTTTGCTAGTTGACAATTTGAAAACCATGGGGAACGACTCAATACAGGTTGGATTGTCTTGTACCACATACCTTTCACCCTGATCTCATCACATCTTTTGTCAAAATATTCGCTCCAAACCCGTTTTTTGGCCTCATGTTTCAATTAATTATTTTATAATAATGTAATTGCCGTTCGGTGTTATTTTATAAACAAATCATACTTTTATATTCAGGTAACTAACATCATAGGTTAAGTGAATTAATAAAATCAGTGTGTTAATAACTATAACAGCACAAAGTAAAAATATAACGCGTAAATTTATTAATATTTTCGACTAATAGCGCCTGGTTCCAAAATCTGAATTACTCTTTACTCGTTTAAAAGTAATTTCAACTTGAATATAGCTACAGCAAGTACTCATTGAGAGCAGAGTAAGCCCCAGTTCACGATCCAACAAAATTTTTGAATGTAGACGAACAACATCATAAATCTGGCTACGAAGAAATATTACATTTGAAAAGGGAACATTTTGTCAATAAAAATACGCCCGCTACACTTCTACGTCGTAGCGCCATGCAGTATACACATTTTGAAATCAAAATAAATATGATATGATATAAAAGCTTAATAATTTTAAATATTCTTTAATTAAGATTTTGTCGTTATTATTATATAACGCTTTGTCTACTAAACAAAGGCAAAAGAGAGTTACAAAATATTAATGACATCCTTTTGTAATGAACATCTCTCAAACCTAAGCGAAGTGCTTTCCTTCGTCTTTTATTATTAGTAAAGGACTAGAATAGTTGACCCCCGTCTACCTCACCTTTCTCTCCGATTACAAAGTGGATGTTTTCAAGAGTAGAATGTATAGGAATTTACTAAGCTGAGTGAGTCTTACCAGGACTGCATTTCCACTTAACATCAGGTGGGATCGTGTACAATTTCGTAGGAATTATAAAAAAATATGTTTTTATTTAGTTGAGGCTATTATTTGAAAACGATATTGGCTAAATTTGAATTAAAATAGTAATTTATTTTACGCATTAAATGGATGCGTCAATATATAATTATATATGGCGTACCAGTACTTCGTGAAACGATTTTTATAAATGTACCTTTCTTTAAAGCGCATGATTTTGTCTAATCGAATCCTAGCTCGAATCCTAACTATATCGATTTATCGTCACCAAACTTCCTACGTGCTAAATTCCATGAAAATCATTGTAGCCAAATCCGGAATTCAGATTATATTTATAAAAGAATTGCTCTTTTAAAGGTAATAGATTGGTTGTAGTTTTTCAACCAATCTAATCAGATTTTATATACAATAAAGCTTTTCATTTCCCACAAATGATAGACGCCGCTCACACGTGTAAGTTGTTTACTCGGCTATAATTTCAAGAATATTATTACGTCACAAGTATTTATTGTGGTTTCTGATATTTGCTTTAATGAGGCGACCCTCCAAAGTGTTTTGTTCCCCACACAGGTTTAAACACATTATGGTAACAGTAATTTTACGACATAATTACTACGCCTAACGTTACGTCAATAAACTGCCTTTGTTAAGAACAATACAAACAAGCTGTTGGCATCAATATAATATGGTATTACATTAACCTACTTTTTGAAATGACTAGCGATATTTTGTAATGTCAGTGGGTCATCTATTACATTCATTCGTTCTGGACCCTAGAAACAAGGATAAATTGCAGTTAAAAATCAGCGCATCGTAGAATGTATTTTAATAATTAACTTATTAGTGGTTAACTTAAGTAATAATAATATTTTACTAACAAAGAGAGAGAGGAAAAAGGAGTAAAATATATTTCCAATTACGAAGTTCTGGTGCCTCTGTCCTCTTTTATATTTCAATAGTGCTCGTTGCCTTTGAATGGTATATACCTCATCTTAGTTATAAACCTACCAATATATCAATCATCAAACAATTTATACGAATTTGACGAACGTTTTTTTAACGAAGAGTTCTCTAGTATATCTTTGGAAGCCAAGGTGCAATGTCAACCAAATTAACATGGAACGTAATTAAAAGTAAACCCCTATGAAATAAAAAAAAATTACAAAATCGATTCATAAATGACAGAGCTGCACAAAAATTAAGATAAATACCAATGAATTAAACTCCTCGTTTCTTGAAGTCGCATCTTGTCACATCAATCTACTTGTAACAATGGTCATATGTATAACATTCCACAAACTTCTTAATCAATTCCCATACAACATCCTCTGGAACCTCTCCGTTCGCCACTTGCCACACTAATATTGCCAGACTTTCCCCAGTACCCCACATTTCACCTGACGAATATAAAATTTCATAAGTTTCCCTGTCGATTCGAACTTATACATCAAAGGTGGGAATATTTTTTGGATCTCACGCACTTAATTTTGTTTTATATATTTTTTTTATACGTAATGTGTTAACTTGTCTAAATCAGTATACATCAGCATAAGACCTAGACCGATTATAAATAAAAAACAATCGATGCCAATTCTATGGACTACAGTGAAAAAAGAATTAGTCAATTAAAGTGGCAATGGGACAACCATAACAGCGTTGAACCGATAACCGTTGGGTGTAGACATAGACATAGATATTTTATTTATTGGCATTATAATACAAAAACAAATTACAGACAAAATATAACACACATTAAAAAATAATGAAAAATAAATAAAATACAGTTATAGTTACACGGACAAACAGTACATAACATTTGATGCCAATATCGGGTGCTACGCGCTACGAGGTGCTACGTTCAGCAGTAGACTGTTGTAGGTTTATGGTGATGATGAAATATTTTTTATATAAATTTACTGCCACACATAAAGAAAGCAAAATAAAACCCCTGAAATAGAATTACAAAAACATAATTTAATTATCAAGAAATAAATTTCTTTACCGCCAGTAATAACGAAATAACGAATACGCTGTAAAAGCTACTCGACTAATGTTTCAAAAATTCAATTTGGTATCCAAGGGTAAGTGTACAATACAAATTAATTTCCGTGAAAATTTCGTTACTTGTACATCGAGTCAACATAATATGCATGTATAAGAAATTTTAATGGTAATGAATAATAAATTCACATAAATTCTACGACAATGTTCATGAAAGTTACCACCCATTCCACGTGACCAAAACCTCGTGAAGGAAGAAAGAGAAAAAATCACCAAGTACCTTGACTTGGCTCACAAGGTGACCGCAATGTGGTATGATGATTAGACGATCATTATTCCTTTAAGTTTATGTTTAAATATTTTATTTTATTTTAAGGTTTATCATGTCTATCATGCACAATTTATTTCAGTTAGATAGCGTCTTTATCTTCCGAGATAATGAAATTTTCTTAACCGACCCTTTATTTTTGCTCACAGCTATATATAGGTCGAAAACTTACCAAATTATTTTTTTGGAAGAAGCTTACGAAGTTTAAATCTGAGAAAAGGTTGGGAAAGCCCTTCTCCGTATGTTCGTTGTCTCTAGAATAAGGAAAATGTTATGTTCTAGATAAAATGTTTGTATGGAAACGAGTCACGCGACGAACAAAGCGATTACCTGATAGTAATAGACGCATCCTATCCTATACAAAAGGCGCGGCGCCCGAAATTTTAAAGTACTTAATCCCGTGTAAGCTGTGGAGCTTAAATATTTAGGTTTTGCTAATTTATGAACATCCATTATTGGTGTAGATGTATTTTAGCTATAGGATTTTAATTTTCTTTTCGTCGGTTTTTTTTCTTTTTTTAACCGATTTAACGATTGACCGATTTTGTGTTTTTTATCAATGATCCAGTTCTGACAATGGCATCTATAAGAAAACCGTACAAGACTTAAATTTACATTAAGTATGTACACAACAAATGGACGAATAACTTAATATCACACCAACCGATTTCAATTATTAATTTGTCACTGGTAAAGATGTTATGTACTTCGAGGATAGTTTGATGAGAGTTTGGTTTTGATTATTTATATTTCGTAATTTTCCTATTTAATTGGAAGTCGGTTTTTGTTTTTAGTTTTAAATAAATTATATTGTTTGTGTTACATTCAAGCTTCAGTATGTGTATTTACTTGTACGTATTTATTCATGCGTAAAAACAGAAATAGTAATTCATGTCCCAATAGAAAGAGCAAAGTAAGGAAGTACTTCACTTAAAGTTTCCTTTTAGCATTACGACTTACAGTGCCAGAATGGAGGAAAGGAGATTAAAACTTCGGTTCAATTTCATTTCTGCATCTCCCTCTTTGCGTCACAAAGTAAGTTTAGATATTAACGACAAGCTCGAAAGCATGGAAATGTTGTTGGAATTTAGTTGAGAATTAAGTAACTATACAAAAAAACCACCTACCACCTAGTACCGAGGTTTTAACCAAAAAGGAGGTTTTAATTATTCTAAAGAACTCTAAAATTACAACAGACACATGTACCTAAGTTTTTGTTTTTTCAAGATCATTGCTATATTAAAATTTGATTTTTCCATGACTCATGCAACCCTGTGAAGAGTGCTCTACGACATACTATTGACAATTATTTATCCTCTTGATGACTGTTATTTAAGCTCTATAAAGAATCAGATTAGCATTATAATGCTTGCACTTTTAGATGTTTCAAATATTTCAAAAAGTATTTAAGCTCAAACCTCAATGAGGCTTTTATTCAGTGCAGTGTTTTTTTGTATTTTATACACCCAAATAGCTTAACGTTGTTTATTGTTGTTTCTTTTAATTGACGAACTACACAGATTAGCCAGTGAAGCTGGCCTTAACTGCTTCACTGGATTGAGAGGTGGCATAGCTCTTAGGTCGCTAAGCTTTAACCTCTATCGCTAGTAACTCGAGGCAAGGGTCCTCCCGGTGAGGGGTATCATGTTATTGTTGTCCTGTATTCCTAAGAGAAATATACCGTCGGAAGATAATGCAATAACATAACGTTGTGTGTGTTAAGCCCGCCCGTCTTCCAGGTTCACTATTTACTTGCAACATTCTATTGGCAATCAATATTAAGTACAGTAGATATACGAGTAAATACATATAAACAATGTGTGTATTTGCTTTTGTCCTTATGTTAAGTGTACCAATTACAATCTGTCTTAATAAGCTCAAAGTCATTGTAAGATACACACACACACAAACCGATCAATAGAAATTTAGTAGTAAGATCTTTATAGCCTAATTATATATTTTCAATCGATTTAAAAAAAGAAGGAGGTTCTCAATTCGTTTGTATATTTTTTTTATGTTTGTTGCCGCATAACTCTGGGCTGGGTGAATAGATTTTAATGATTTTTTTTCACTTGAAAGATTGTTCCTTTTTATAGTTTTAGTTTAGTAGTATTTTTAATTATATATATATTATATTATTTCAGTTTTTAATATTTCGAGAATTCAAAGCAAATTTAAGTCAAAATATAGTTACGTAGCAATTTGTTGCTACGAGCGCAAGACGTCAAATTAGCATGTGATTTAATTCTCTCATTAGCTAAAGCTTCGTGCGCTTTATGTTTCTAATTACCAATTACCTGTGAGACAGCCCCTCGTCCGTACGTAATTTGATGGTACATAGTGAACGCTTTGATATCTTTGTCATTATAAGTATGAGTACATGTTCAATGGGTTCAATCATAGCATCTGAAATAGGGGTTGTAGGTTCCTCAGGGTCACTAAGGCGAAGGACGGTTAACCATGCGAGGTTTTAATCAATAGGAGCCTAGTATAGTAGGCGGCAAATAACTCTAGCACTGACCGTTATTGCGCAGAAGTTGAAAATAAAGTATCACAGGGGAGTGTAGAGGGCGCCGGCAGGCATGCGCGAGCGCTTATTGGATCCCCTGTCGTATTTTGCCACGTGCACCGATTCGGCACCCTGCTCCTGGTAGCCTCGCTTCTAAATTTTATTGACTTTTGTTTTTTTTTCATTTAGAGTTTTTTTTTTGACTGTTAAAGTTTGTGCTTATTTTATTAAGTTATGTTGTATTTTATTGTATTTTTTTTAATATCTTTTTGTGATTTTAAATAAGACGTGAAATCATTATTTAAAATCACAAAAAATATTTAAAAATAAATGAATATAAAAAGTACATACAAAAACACTTTATTTGTAATTTGTAAAAATAATTAATTGCGTGCTCTACACATGCGCAGCAGCCCCTTCCACGTTTCGCTCCTCGCCAGAGATATTTACCTCCAACTCTATGTTAGGAGGACCGAACTGGCAAGCGCAGCGTAAGACGTCAATCCGTAAGGTGATCTGAAGATCTTATTAAAGCCGCAAGGAGGCAAACCGCTTACAGCCGGTCCATTAGAAAATCGTTGGTGCCTACGTCCAATAGCGGATGGTCTACGGCTGAAATGATTATGATGATCTTGGGAGATGATCTCATCTGCTGTTCCGGGCGCGTATCGTGTACAGACATTTCCTGCCATGTAAAGCTAGGCCAGGTTTTAATACCACAGCCCTGTAGTTCTGGGCTCTCAAGAATAAGACTACGATATCCCCTGCCTGTCGTACAAGGCGACTAAAAGGGGCCTCGGGTTCACTGGGCGACAAGGGTGGGGGCCTGAGTCGTCCACCAAAGTGGACCCGGGAAGAAGGCGACATCGGCTGGCCCGTGTCGCCTTGCGCTGCGAGGGCACAGGGGGGAGGGAGTAACCTCCCCCGGGACGTGCTCTCCTTGAGCACAGTGCAGAGGGGCTCCGGTGCGTTCCACTGGAGATCCCGGAGCCCCTCGTCATGCACCGAGGAAAGGGCCACCGGGGAGGTTTTAGTAGGTAAGAACCCCACATAACCGCCGCCTTCCCCAGAAGGCGGGGTATCTTTCTGAAGATTTCCTCCCCGTCAACAAAAAAAAAAGTTTTAATACCAATGTGTACACAGGATGGCCCATGCAAAAACTGTACTTATCTCTCAGCTGACTCTTTGTTCTGGACGCTGAAAGTTAATACAGTTTTGTTCCCCTTCCGCCATGTTACGTTTTTAATTAACTTAATAATTATAGAACCGTTCGAATAGAGCACTTGGCTGCTTTAATAATGCTTGAAGCGTAAGTTACAAAAAATTGTTGCTCACCGTTTATGAAGTGTTTTTAAGTTTATAAATTGGAGCAATGAATTATTTATTGATTTATATATAATAAATATAGTATCTCCCTAAGTATTAAACATAGATTTAACCTTGGAAATGATTATTT
The DNA here is from genome assembly GCA_029286785.1 of Meandrusa payeni. Lineage (NCBI taxonomy): Eukaryota > Metazoa > Arthropoda > Insecta > Lepidoptera > Papilionidae > Meandrusa > Meandrusa payeni. The sequence goes on along the minus strand of JAGSMX010000009.1, from coordinate 10,305,925 downwards.
ACTATTAAAGTTGTACTTCTTTAGAGACGGCTTGAAAAAACTATATTATAAAAACGTTTATTTTTTACTGTTAAAACTTATTTATCTGCTTATTTAAATCGGCCTGTTAGTATCTGGAAATGTCTGCTTTTGTTACTAGCTAACTCGAAAAGTGCTTATTGGGTTTTGTTGCCATTCGGGAGGCATTGAATTGCTCTTAAGTCCAATTAAAAAACTTTGAGCTGCCATTGCGGTGAAAAACTTAGGTACTTGATAGGCTTAAGTAATTGACGAAGTGCTTTTTCTATGTATTATATCTTCGAGTACTTGTTCATCTATTTCTAGTACTTCTGCCGTCACCAATCTTCTATTCGCACAAGACAGTTGTTGTCAAAATAGTACATTGAAATTCATTCGTGGAGCCTTTTCACAACTTAAGCTAACTAAGCATTATAGCGGATAGCCTAGTGGCTAATAGGTTTGACTTACGATCTTACTATTGATAATCTTTTTTTTTTTTTTTTTCATTATAAAAAATTACCATGGTTGGGTGATGGGCTCAATCTCTAAAATATATGAATCCAATAAGCTTGGTGAGAAGACGACTCCGAAAAGCTGTCTCTGTCTACACTACTAGAGAGATAAACATATTTATAGTTCATTAAAAAACATAAACTTTAACGAAAAAGGATATCGTTACGTAAGCTTGAATAATACAGTATTTTTAATAAAATTTTATTTTTAATTAAATTTTAGTACTTAGTGTCGCCACATGGAGGCAAATATAAATAAATTATTAAAAATACTTTATTTTATTTTAAGGATATTTAATAGTCTATCATGCACAATTTACTTCAGTTAGCTAGCGTCTTTATTTTCCGAGATATTCAAACTTTCTTAACCGGCCCTTTATTTTTGCTTACGAGTGTAGTTGTTATAATATCATTATATTTAGTTTTTTTCCTTATTAAATTTAAGCTTCACTCCTAAGACACTTCTCTCAATGCTATTTTGACGTACCATTAATTCATAAAGCTGTTTTTTAGTTAATTAACAACCGGCAACCGGACAAATGAAAAAATTTAAACCAAAATGGAACATCCTATATGCACACGGTCGATATCGTCAAACCAGTGTAATACGATAGGCGCAAAAATGTGTACGGCGAGCGCACGGCAAGATACATCGTGACTAGATTAATTAATGAACTACCCTCAGATATAAGGAATTGTATAACTAACAAAAACATTAATAGTATATTAAAAAGTTATTTAGGAACGCAAGACGGACGCTTTGGCGCTAGTGACAAACCATTGCGGTTTATATAGCGTTAAGTTATATGTATATTCTTTTACTGTAAAATTTTATTTGAAATAAATTAAAAAAAAAAACTATTGTTAACATTCTTTAAAAAAAAACAATTTAAATTGATAATCATTTCCTGCTTTATAATAGTTAAAACTTTGTACGAGTACAAGAGTTTCCGATGTTACGGAGTAATTGTCAAAGCAAACCAAATTACTTATTTCATAAACAGAGAGTAATTAACAGCAAAGTTTACACGACACCAATTTGCTGGAATAAACTGGGAGAGTATAGATAGAAACTTTTCCAATTTACCTTTATTACCTATTAATTAACCTTCAACTAAACTTGTTGACCATTCCGCTCATTTATGGGTGCCGTTTGAACAAGAAATAACAATTTATACTGTGATTACGTTTATTACTATAACAACTAACTTTGGATGCGAAATGTTTATCTCAGTATTTACAAGTAAAAACTCCCAGGTGTCTGGGCGCGAGGCGCTCGGACGATAAATTCGTGACAACGTGTCCTAGGTACATACGTTATTCGTCTGATACAAAGCGAATGAAAAAGGTAAGTACATCAATTCAACATTAGACTGGCAGACATTTTCGCTTGTTGACTAAATTTCTTATTCTAAACTTTAATCATCGACACATATTTATACATATACACATTAGTCCTATGTAGATAGCCTAATAGTTCGGCGAATTGTAGGGTCATAGGTTCCAATCTAATATTCTCCTATTGTCGTGACCCATGTACTGGCACAAACGAGTCTAGTTAGTAGTAATATTTTGTGAAAAAAAAATTGTTAGCATTAAAAGTATATATAGAAAATAAATAGACATGTCTATCTATCAGATATATAAAAAAGATCCTTTATTTATTTACTTATTGCTTTGTATCTATCATAGTTTAAGCTATGTATAATGACTTTATTCGAACTGTATTGTACTACTTTAACTAATTTTTTTTTTTCAATTTGAAAAAAGGTTGTAAGGGTCATTAAAGAGCGTATAAAAAGGGATATCGAACAGAGATGATGTACTGAAAACGAAGTAGTAAAGAGCAAGCATTTTTTAGAATCTACCCTATAAGCTTTTTCTTTGTTGACGGGGGGTAAATCTTCAACAGGATTATGTGGGATTTTTACCCACTGAAAAACCCCCCTGGCACTTCCTCGGTGCTCTACCGCAAAACCTTCGACTGGGTGAACCGATTTTAATGATAATTATTTTTATTTGATACCCATGACGAACAACTTAATATCAAGCCGATTTCAATAATTCATTTTTAATTGGAAAAGGATATATTATGAGCAGTTTGATAAGAATTTAGTTAGGTTCTGATTGATTCTATTTCGTAATATTTCTACGATAATTCGGAAATACATAGAAAGTGTCCGCCCGTAATAGCGTTTAACGTTAGATTTTGTATCTTATTCGTAATTATACTTTGGTCTATGGACAAAAAACTTTGAAAATATAATTCCGTTTCCTTCTGCCGGAAGACTCACGAAAGTTGCTTTACGCAAGACAGTATTGATTATATTGTTTTTTACTACCAGAAAAATGACAAAAAATATGATAAAAATTTTTGACAGCGTCATTGTTCAGTTCGAACAAAGGATTGTATCACAAGGTACGGAATGCTTGAGGCAAAATCCTAACAGGCATATTTAAGAAATGCCCATCAGAGTTTCTTTATGTCGTTTTCCTTATGCCTTTCATAATAATGATACTTATACAAATGTTGTTATTTGTTTACTTTGATCTGATAACTGACACAATACGTGAACATTTAATACTTTCCTTTTGTATAATAACACGTGAATAGAAACACAAAGAAAAATTTATGTTAAAAGGAAATGTTTCACTTTGAACTGTAAAAAAAAGTCATTTTACTTGTTATAGTAAAATGTTATGAAAAGCTTGAGAATAATTACTTCTTATTTATTTATTTATTTATTTATTACACCAACACAATGAACATTTTTAACAAACAATACATAAAACAGTGAAAAGTTGTGAAGTTAATGCCATCGCAGTTATAGGCGTAGATTGCAAGCAATTAATTGGCGAGTGACAATGTGAGATAAAAATAAAATTAACACAAAAGTAAAAATAAAACTAAATTTGAAATTAAAAATTAACTAATAATAAAAAAAAAAAAAACTATTTGTAGTTTAGTGAATGTTTATACATACTTATACTAGGAGAAAAGAGGTCGATATCGTCCGTTTTGAAAAAGAGTTGAATTCTGTACTAATTCTATTTAAGGGCGCATTCTTACCTAGGTTCGATCGGAATAAACTGCTTCTCAACAATTGGTATCGTGAAGGTCTAGGTAACCGCGACGGTACAGTAAAAGCTACGGCGGAGAGAAGCTCAGGGGTGTCAAACTTCTTAAACTTGTATGGCAATGTTCCCAGTTATGGGTTTGTTTTCAGCCAATTTCAAAAAAAGAAGGGGCTTCTCAATTCGTCTGTACGTTTTTTTTTTAAATTATTGTTACCTCATAACATTTAATCGATTTTTATGATTTTTTTTTTTATTTATTTAAAAACGGGTGCTTCCCGTGTGTTCCTATTTAAATTTGGTCCAATTCTGACAATGGCATCCATAAGAAAACCATATAAGTCTAAAATTTACATTACGTATGTGCCCGACCGATGGCCTGAATATCGCGCCAACCGATTTTGGTGATTGATTTTTTATTAAAAAGGATGTATTTTAAGGGTAGTTTAATGAGAATTCGTTTAGATTGTGATTAAATCTCTTTCATATTATCCCTATAATAATTCTGAAATACAAAGTCTGCGCCTAATAACGTTTGATTCTATTTGGTGTCGGTTTTTGTTTTTACTTGTAAATTAACTTGTGTTTCGTCATATGTATCCCAAATGGAACCATTTAAGGCTAGCTGTTCTTATGTTGGTTACGTTAGGTTTCCAAAATCGACAGCGACAAGAATCAAGAACCGATATAAATCTATTTTGAAATAAATTGACTGTGATCCTTCAGGTTTAAATATCTTAATTAAAAATGCTAAATCAATTTTTACACTTGTCCAAGGAAATGTCGAGCGAATTTGATATTACGTATAATTGTCTTACTGAGACTAAGTTGGCTTTGAGACTAAGTTCAAAGTTTGCGAAGTCAACTTAAAGTTCGGTAATACGAAACTTAAATACAGAAAGACTTTCCACATCAATTGCTCAATTCGTCGGAGTAAATACAATTTATTACAAGCGGGCACACAAAAGTGATTTCATGCTATTATGATCTTCATTTTATTTAATATTCAGCGGAGGCAACAGGAAACGGAAACAAAACAATGGTTGCAGCTCCTCTGGTGTTAGGAATGTGCATATGTGATTACAAAAGCTCGTTAGCCTCTTTATCTATCATTTCCTCATCGCTAAGGGTTATGACTATCTAAAGAGCTGCTCTTAACCAGCACTCCACACTCTCTGGGGGTCTCTTTGAGTCGACAGCCGTTTGAGGTTACAGTCCGGTAACTACTCCAATGTCCATCTAGCGCCCTACCTCTGTTCCTTCTTCCCTTGACGCAACCAATAAGAAGCTTTTCAAGGCTGTATGGATAGCGGCGAACTATATAGATATAGTAATAAAGCAGTCAATGGAAGCAAATTTAATATATATATATGATGAAGATTTAAGCAGTTCAGTTGTTCATATAGATTAAGGACACCAGCGTACATAAAAGCTTAGTAATTCTCGGGAAACTGCTAGCGCGCTCAGAATAACGGCCCAAGTCGAAATTAATTCAAGGAAGTCTTATTGTGCAGTTACATATAAAAGTTTAGATTGAGTTAATTACAATCTAACTTTAGATAATAAGAAAGAAATGTATGTTGAATTAAAGTTACACACAAACAATTGTCTATGTAGTACCAACTGCCCATGTCCGGCGATTACCAGAACCAGTAACAAAAATACCTAGGTGTAGTACTCGATTACAAGTTACGTTTGCGTCCTCATATTGACAGTGTCGGACAAGAAAAAAAATAGGATATTCAAAAAATTAAGGAATGTCGCAGACTTCACGTTACTTAAAAAAGTATATTTTGAGCTTGGAAAACTATCTTAACTAACTTAACTATCTTACTAGAAAGAGCTCAGCGATCTCTGCTAAAAGTGTTGACACATTTAGATTCCCTACAAAGTTGCTGCACGAAAAGTGTCAAGTGTAATCTATAAGGCAATTATTTATATTTAAACTGTTATGTCTACAATACCAACTTACGCCATATAATTGCGGTAATGTATTAACTTGGCGAGTAATCCTGTAAAGTTTGGTGACGATCGGAGCACTCCTCTTTCTGAACTGTCCAATAGAGCTTTTATTTACTATGATGATTTTCTATTGTTTTATAACCCAAATTTGTAGTGACACATGCGTTGTGTATATTCATGTCATTATGACCCATATTGAATTATGAAGTATAATAAATCCTTAAGTGATAAGAATGATATCGTATTTACTGATATGTACATGGGTGTAGAAAATTATCTTCATCCGTTCGAGAAGAGAATGAATACGGAGAGAAATGAAGAATTTAAATATATTGTGAGAATTAAATTAAATATTAAATGATATTAGTTTATTGTTTTAATAAAATAAAGCATAATCTAGCCCGGCGAAGCGTGCTTGGGTATGCTAGTACTATTTATAAAATACAGGACCTATCGACCGTTTTAATTTTAACAAAACAGTACCAAGAAATTTGAATTTTAAGTATATTGAATCAGATTCCATTCAGAGCGAGATCAAGCGCTATAAAGCGTATTATACGTATCAAGTGTTTAGGACGCGGCCTTTTTTACGAGGTAATATCGAACATTCCGCATTGTCACGTCGGGGGACGATCGGCTTTTGTCCGTACCGCAGTAACCGCTTCACGAGGAAATTAATGAACGACCTTAGTACACGGTGCCTCGGATAATGATTAATCAGGAAGTTGAGTACAGTTCCAGCGATAAAAACTTACACCAGCTTAAACAATATAATATAGGATTATCAAAGGGCCATGTGTAGCTTACATAGAAACTTGCTATTGTAAGGACTCTATGTAATCTCTCTCTGCTTAAAAAACCATAAACGTTTAAGTTTGTATAGGATCTCTGTTTCTACAGTCGTATGCAAAAATAATGGGTCGGTTAAAAAGTTTAAATATATCGGAAGATAAAGCTAACTGAAATAAATTGTGCATGGTAGACAATTAAATATCCTTGAAATAAAATTATTTTTATTAATTTATTTATATTTCATTATAACACATTAACTTAAACGAATAATGATATCTTACGTAAACTTGGATAATACAGTATTTCATTAAATTTAATTTTTACGTAAATTTTAGTACTTAGTGTCGCCTCCATGTGGCATATCCTTTTTCCTTTAAGTTTACGATTTTTATTTCATTTTATTTTAATGATATAATAATTAATTAGGATTTAATAATTGTCTATCATGCACAATTTATTTCAGGTAGCTCTAGCGTCTTTATCTTCCGAGATATTCAAACTTTCTTAACCGACCCTTTATTTTTGCTCACAAGTAATTTGTGAGAAAAATTATATTAAATTTACGAGTAAAAACAAAAACCGACTTCAAATCGAAGCAAACATAATACACTATTACGCACCGACTCCCTTTTTGTATTTTCGAATTATCGTAGGAAAATTTAGAATTAATCAGAACCAAAACAAAATCGCAACACTAAACTACTTCAAGTACCATCCTTCGTACGTCCTTCCACGTCCATGCGTCGTGTTTCATAGAAATCAATAAGCCAATAGTTTAATGATGTTTATAAACTAAATGTTCACGTCAAGCTTAAGCAACAATTGCAACGATTTTAATCAAACGGGTATGCAGTGAATTTTAATTGTTTTCACACCCACGTGCGTGGTCAAAGATAGCCGTGACATTTTTAAACAATACAATGGCAACATCGAAAACTCGGAGTGACTATAAAAAATGTAATATGCAAATGCTGCGTTAAAAATACGGGCCCCCGACAAACGTTACGTCACGCGCGTCACGTTCAAAATGGCGGAGCCACCCTCAATTATGATTCTTTGTAATTTCAAGCTAGTGCTACATTTAAAATAATAAAATAAAATAAATAACAAGTTTACTTTAGATATTGCAAATTTTTCTCGGTCGAACCAGTCCGACTTCGGAATGCTCTTTTTTATTAATTGGGGACTTTTGCCCTTTTGGGCATGTCAGCCCCATCATACCCCAACCTACGCACACACACATCGGTCACTTGGAGCGAGAAAGAAACTCATAAATATTATATGGCCATAGCCACCAGCTTCCTTGCTCCCTCTGAGGTCGGGAATCGAATGAAATCGGGTGTGGAATGCTCTGCCACAAAGCGTAAGATGCACATAATCCCTGTCTGCTTTTAAGAATCTAGTAGATAGGCACTATCTTTCTTTATGAATATATTTTTATATGATATTTGTATGTATGTTGTTGTATGTTTAGCATATTTATTTATGTATTATTAGTGTTAATCATCATCATCATCATCATTTCAGCCGTAAAACATCCACTGCTGGACATAGGTCTCTCGCAACGATTTCCTAAAGGGCTAGTTGTAAGCGGCCCGCATCCAGCTGCGTCCTGCGGCCTTTATGAGGTCGTCAGACCACCTTGTGGGTGGACGTAGTATTAATAGTATGTGTATATATTGATAAATATGTATGTTTATATATATGTATAGTGTTTTTTGTATCAAAATAAATATGATCACAGACCCACTACAATTTTTTCAGACGTTTCTGTCCATACAATGGTTGTCTGGAAAAAATCGCTCTTAGCGATAACACCGCCCATTACGTATGCAATTACATCGACTAATGTGAAAATGATAATTTGTTATTTCTGTGCGAAATTAAGTATATTCATGCATTCATTCATTGTATTATTTGTCCATTTATCGCGCACGTACTTATTGCAACTGTAAGACTCATATGGTGAGGTTTAGTTATAATTAATAATTAAATGGGAAATAGCGTCAACTGTCAAATGAAAAAGAATCGTTGAATTCTGTTCACCCATTATACAGTTATGAAGTAATAAACATAAAATGTAAAACACACAGACGTATTGAAAACCTTCTCCTTTTTTGAAGTCGGTTGAAAATCCATACGCACCTTAGCATAGACAGTAAAGTAGCCCAGAATTAAGCTTGTTAGTTCGACATTTGAATAACTTATTTAAAAGAAAAACATACTAAAACCTATATTTAATTATGCTCTGAATAACGCAATTAACGCAGCTGCTTACAAAATCAGTTCAACGAACTATGAAACGACCGGTGGTTCTCATATTAATTAAAATTATAATGAGACAAACGCGTTCGGGTTTCATTCCAGTTCTTAAATGGTTAAATAGAAAATAAGACTTGACTCATGAATGCCACACGAATGCAGAGACGAAGCTTCATTATAATGTAATGATTGCAAAACTAGACTCTTTAGAAAGAGGTAAGATTACTCTATCATGTATTTTATTTACTCAAAAATAGAGTGATATTTGAGGTTGGAAATTTGACAAATGAAGAAAATAATATAATATTAGCCGTAAGCAAAACTAAAGGGTCGGCTAAGAAAGTTTGAATATCTTAGAAGATAAAGACGCTATCTATATAAATTGTGCATGATAGACAATTAAATATCCTTAAAATATTTTTTTTATTAAATTATATTTTATAAAAAAAAATTAAACGAAAAAGTTTATCTTACGTAAACTTGGATAATACAGGATTTTTCATTTTTTTTTTAAATTTAAATTTTAGTAATTAGTGTTGCCTTATGTGGCGATATAACATTATATAGTTTATTGTTATGTTATATTATAATCCAAATATATTTGTATTTTTACCGTAGACATTTATATGCATATAGAAAAAGCGGTTATTTTAAAGTTATAAACAGACACTCAAATTTTATTTATTTGTGTAGATTTGCTGGAATTTAATGAATCGTTATTAATTAGGTGCATGCAATTAAAAACTATTTTTACCACCAAGGAAGTCTAACTCCTCCACGTACATAAGTACACGCAATTATTTTTTGATTTTCTTAATAAAAAAAACATATTTTTTAATGTTTAAATGGCCAGTTTCTGTTGCTGAAGCGGTATTGAAGTATGCAATTAATCACGTTCTACGGCACCTTGTACGAGGGTTGTTCATTAATTAGCTCGGCGTGCGCTCGTAGCGGTTTGGACAAAAGCCGATCGCTCCCGACGTGACAACGCAGAACATTCGATATTGCCCCCTTTAAAGTCTTTACCCTATCTTACGTACATATAGTACATCAGTCTTTCCGTCCAAGTATGACGTGGGAGCCTTAGTAAAGTGAATAGGCACTTACTAAACTAACGCGTACCATCTTCCGACTATATCGCCACTTAACATCAGGTGGGATAAACTAGTGCTTGACCACGATAGTCAAGCAATAGTTTGTCGCCAATAAAAAAATATATACATAATGAGATATGATATAAAATATGAAAGCGTCCATAGCCTAATGGTTTACGATACGGTCTACGAATAGTAATATCATTGACATAAATTTTAGATTTTTTGTGATAAAAATATTCCTTCCAATTTCTTTAAAAATTAATATAGATCGTTCGGTTACACTTCATTAATAGATGATGATTAGATTATTGCCGAAACAAATTAGAATAATATATTATATAAACTGTTACGACCTTTTAACCCTAGCGGGATAGACAAAGACAGTTATCGCTGTTCACCGTGCTTATTAGTCAGATGATAGGGGTTGAGCCAATCTCCAAACACCGGCCTTAAATTTTTACCTAGTGATACATAAATATTATTATATAAGGATGAACCATTAACAATTATTTAAATGAAGAATTTATCTATCAATATAATTCATTTTTCGGTTTACAAAACTTGACCTTTATATCTATAATATATAATAATTCTTACCTAAACCAATAAATGAGACTAAAATCCATTCTATTGGCGTGTTATTAAATTGCTTATGATTAAATTTGACATCAAGTTTAAATCTTGAATCAATTATAAGGTAAAATAATCTTTAGTAAAACTAGGATCTCTAATTTAAAAATGAAACAACACAAGGAGAACATTCAACTAATGTTGTTTGTGTTTATGGTCAATGTTTGGCAATGGGTCTGTAATTTGTATAGTCTATGATGGAGATATACCTAAGAAGTATGGTGAAAAGCAAAATTAAATATATTACAACACAAGAAACGACTTTAAGTTAATTTAAATAATAATACGTATAACATATAATGGTTTGTGAAGAAATTGTGTCACAAGATCGTTTATTAAACTGTTATTTGATATCTGGTTTCTTGCCACAAAGCCGCTTAGCTACTTAGGAAGTGCGTAGACACCATTACAAACATTACGCTTGAGAAATGCTCAAGTGATTACGTGAAAGGCGACGCTCTGCGTTATTATTGCTGAGGGATACTTAACACTCTCAAATACAAATTATGAATCTAACAAATTATTTTAAATTAAATTAATTTTAATTATACACGTACTCGGTAAAGATAAACTAATAACTAGACATTCGACTTTCGAATTTCGACTTACGAAATTCAAAAATCTGTCATCTACGACATCTGGGGCTTCTAATTTTTTTTTTAGGAAATGGATTTAACGAGCTCACGGCTCACCTGATCTTAAGTGATCACCGTCGACTTATTATCCGATTATATTATCACTATTGACAGTTATGTACCAATAGCTTTACAGTATTTATAAGACTAGCTGCGCCCGGTGGTGTTACTCGCGATTAAAAGCTATTTTTTTTATTCTTTCTAAGCAAGTGCTTGAATGAGCTCGTGATCCCACCTGATGTTATATGGAAATGCAGTCCTGGATGGTAAGGCGCACTAGCTTAGTAAATGTCATTCACTCTACTCTTGAAAATACCCACATTGTAATCGGAAAGAAAGACAGACGCGGGCAAACTATTCCAGTCCTTTGCTGTACTAATATAAGCCCAAAACTTTAATGCTACTTTAATTTAATCTAAAATAAAAGTAGCCCAATTTACTCCCTATTACATAGGCTATCCTGTGAAACACACATAGTGCCACAAACAGAAAAATAGACAGACATACATAAATTATAAAAATTATTTTGTTAGATGTACCGTATGTACCATTACATTTAGTAATAGGGTTATTTTAAAAGAGACACTTTTACGTATAGATATAGCATCAAATGTCTAATTATTCAAGTTATCTGAAATGCGTAAAGTAAGTGTTTTTAATAACTCATTTTATATAATGAAGTCCAATTTTGGCACTATTTAAACACTATGTAAACTGTACATATAAGTGCTTTGTGACTTATTTAATAAATTCATTAAAAATGTCTCTGTCTAAGCCATCTGTATCAATTACATCATTAAAGTAAGTAGATATCTCACCATCTATACAATTCTGCTCAACGGTGTCTTATTTTATATTCAAAGGAACGAGAACAGGCGTGAAACCTGAACGCGTTTGTATCTCATTATAAATTTAATTAAGGCGGACATGTCTTATTCAACTAGATATACGTATTGGAATAGGAAAACAAAAAAATAATTATCTATAATTAAATTGTGAATTGTATAGTCATCTTTCCTTCCATCACTCTCCCATTTCTGAGGATTGAACTGCCCCTAGGCATTCCGGTAGATGACTCCAGATCTTCGGAGATCTGGTCCGACCAACTTTTCAGATTTTGGTCTCTTAGTCTTTTTCCTTCGACCTTCTCCTGCATCTATCAACAATCTAGTTGTTGGCATCCCTTCGAGCAATATGGCCAAATCTCATTACATGGTGTAAACATGTAGCGGACAGGCGTATATTCATAAATAACAAATAGGTCTACAACTAAAACAATAATTTTAACATTTAAAAATAAATAAATATTACTAAAGAGGTAATATATAAAAACCACTCCCTTTATTCTAACCGTCGCAGGGTAGATAGAGCTTTCAATGTATTTTAACCGACGTCAAAAAAGGGGTATATTCTTAATTCTACTGTATTTTTAATCTTTTGTTTTTTACCTCACAGCTTTCGACTGAATTAAGCGATTTTGATGATTCTTTTTTTATTTGAAAGCTGGTATTTCCTGTGTGGTCCCATTTCAATTAGGTCAACACCATATAATTCTATCTTTGAGTCATATTTTCATTAAGTATTTGCGCGACTAATGTATGAAAAACTCAAAATCACGCCAACCGATTTCGATGATTTATTTTTATTGGACTTCAAGGGTAGTTTAGTTTGGTTAGATTCTGATTAATACTATTACATAATATTCCCACGATATTTCAGAAATATAAAAAGGGTGACAGAGCGTATAGCGAACAGAGTTTGATTTTCATCTGAAGTTAGTTTTTTTTTTACTCGTAAATATACGTGTAATGTTTTGTTTTGTGGATGCTTTCCTCAAACATTATTACGTCCCTTTATGATACAGTGGCAGCCTTTCGCCGTACTGCCGACTTTATATAGGTTAAAAGTTTGGAAAAAAATTGTTCCACTAACAATGTTTATTTACTCAATTAGTAAATAGTAGTTAATTAATTAATTTTAATTTGTGAAAAACGAATTGTGATAGTCATTTAAGTCCTATTGGCGTTAAAAGATAGTGTTTTGTTTTTAAGGTAAATAGTACCTCGGGTTTTTAGAATGTGAAAAGTGTTCGTGGAATTCTACAAGGTTAAGTGAGAAGTTCTCAAGTTAGAAACAGTTCTTGTTTTGTATTTCAGATAGACGTGAGAGGCCACGACGTTTGTTTCGAAATTGAATCTGCCGCCACCGCTGAGATCTAAAATAAGAAACCTTCTGTAGTGGTAAGTGACATTTTGAAATTTTTATTTCAAAGTCCACAGAATTCTTATTTTTACTTTAAATTGTATTACATTTAGCTGTGTTACAGGTTTTAAAATGCATTAGACTTAAAATACTTAGTAAATTTCATGTACAAAATTATGAGTGTGTGAGATAATTGTAGTATAGTTGCTCCTTTGACTATCGCATGATTCATTTCCGATGTTTACATTTATGTATGTCAAATGCAGTTGCCAGTGACTCTTTATTTAAAACAGTTTGATTTCATTCGACAATATAGCATATATGTGTTAAAATACGAATAATTAGTTATTAATATATGTGCTATTACAACCAAAGAGTATTAAATATGTAAAGCATTGTGAGAAGTCGTGTTGTTGACTCCACAGTAAAAGAGCAATGGTACAGTTCAAAGAGTCTCTTTGAGTTGTTCTTCGGTGGCGTCGCTTGTGTTGTTAGTGTTATTCGTCGGTAGCGCCTCAGTATGTAAGTTGTTACCTGTTATTTACCTTGTACATGTACTATGAGTAAGGTGATATACCTTTTTGGTGATGTTGTTAATGTGTTATATATTTACTAAAATATATCTGATGTATGTGTTACAATGAATATGAAAGTATCAAAGTTAAATAAAACGATAATACTGATAATAAGTATATTATCAACTGTTCCTGATTCTAATAAGTGCTTTCAAGGAAAAAGTTTGCGGCATCTTATTATTTATGATTATATTTTTGAAAAATTCGTAGTTGTCGTTTCGTAATAACATGGTTACTCCCTAAATGGTATAACACATTATAATTCTAACCCAATTTAACACAATACGAAATAAATATAAGCAATTGGCAACGTAATAAAAACGAAACTGTGTATAGATTCTGATCGCTCAAAGGCTTGACTGTGCTTATGTAAACAGATGCTGCGCTGTCTCACATGGGGTAAGGTATATTAGCATAGTCAAGCCGTTAGTTTAATATTATAATATATTATTATTATTATCTAATTTAGTCTAAGGTTATTATTTAATAGTTAATTCTGTTGTAAATTCTGAAAATAGTATATGAAATGACGTTCTAAGTTACTTAATTGAATAAATAAATTATTATTATTATTAGAATTGAGCTTCTGCTTAACTTATAAAAGAAAACAAAGTAAAAGAAAACATATCATAGAAAAAATTATGATAAGTACTCAATCTTTACTATGTGACCACAACTTAGCCAAAGCTATTTTAAATAATCAAAGAAAACTATATACGATCTACTTAAACTTATTCTTTTTTTGTATTTTTATATTATTTTTCGAATTTTAAAAATATAAATGTCACAATTGTCAGTATCATGACTTAAAAGAAAGACGATTTAGCTGCGTTTCATTATAAAGTGTACAACAAACGTTTGATGTCTAATACTGATATACCCACTTTCTATTAAACATGCGGTAATATTAATAATTATCAATATACGCTCATTAACCGCTCATTAAACTCAGCTGAGTGGCGGAACCTTTTACAGGAAAGGGTGACTTAGACCCTGAAAGCCCGACCACCAGCTGCCATATCTTACCACTTTAGTAACGGTATACTTACGTGCACGCAATGCGTACATTTAGGAAGAGTGGGTATGCAAGCCACTTGAGGGCACACTTAAGAGCTGCGTGACCGAAGCCTAAATTGGCAGGGCGTAATCATTATATCAGACGTACATTTGACAAAATATATAGATACACCTGTATATATATTCCGACATATACTTACCAGTCTGTCATTTACACTGTTTTAGTGCGAAGTATTCAGACACATAATATAGGCTGAGAATTATAAAAATACTTAATGCTTATATCACAGCTAGTAACTGATCCGTTCATAAATCATCCAACGCAAATTAGATTCTAATGGACTCGTCACAGGAACGAAGAAATTTTCATAAGACTTCGTTTCAATAGCTTCGATTATTTGAGGCGTAATCTTAGTATCCAATGATGAATTGAATTTATTCGCCCATTTAACAGAGTCGCTTTCACAAGATTTTTTAAAAATAAATTCCCCTGTAATTAGTTGCCTATTCCTTTGTATAAATTGTATATTTCATTTATTTATCCCAAGTCACTTTGTAAGGTTCACATCATTTAATAAACTTTAGAATGTTTTTTTTTTTAATTTAAAAGACGATTGATTCGTCCCTGTGATGTAGAAATTTTTTATACTTTCTAAGCAAGGAAATGGAAATGGAGTCCTGGATGGTAAGACGCACTAGCTTAATAAATGCCTATTCACACTACTCTTGAAAATACCCACATTGTAATCTCAGGGAAAGACAGACGCGGGCAAACTATTCCAGTCCTTTGCTGTATGAATGATGATAGTAGATTCCTTATCTACTGGACTCTTGGTCTTAATCCAAAGGTCGTGATTCGATCCCCACTAAAGATGTTACATAGAAATTAATAATTCTCTAATCTAACCTAAACTACTAACCAACTATTCTTAAGCTTGTGCTAGGAGATGCTTCACGTCAATATCCAAAGGACGAACCTACGGAGAGCATATTGCAGTACGTTCTCTAAACTATTAAAAGTAATTAACGCTGTAATGTAATGTAGTTAACGCTTTCATATCCCAGATTAGTTTTAATCAACAGGTTGTCTCTCTTTAACTCATGATTCACGAGTACTTTGATATCCTTTGAAGGTTCCTCATACGTACACAATATTAATAATACTCTCTGTTGGTAAGAGGTCTTTTCAATAGAAATTCGTATTACAAAGAAAATATCTAAACATGCTACATTCAAAGACTTCTGTCTGAAAGCACTTACATGATTTTGCGCTTACGCTACCCAAATGAAATACATGAAAAGAATACGATAAAAAATGATTTCGTATATTTACGTGGATATTGTACAATGAATCAAATTAATTATTAGATACAAGAGTAGTTTAATTATTGCCGAAGCGGCAAGACAAGTGAATTCATAATTTGCCACCGCCATCTCTGGGATATCTAACATATATAACACACAACTATTTTTTAGCTAACAAAGCGGCTTACAATGATCTGTTTCAATAGATTTCATAGAAAACTGTCACATGTTGATGTGCCGGACTACGAAACGAATTGTTCAACTCATTGCCTCCATGCCTTCCCGATGTTCTTCGCCTTGTCTGCAACTGTGAGGCGCCAGTTCTGTTTCGAAGATGTTCGTTGGGCACTTTCTCGGGCCAGTAGATATCGAATATTCGGCGAAGACTTCGGTTGACAAAAACTTGGAGTTGGTGCGAGATGGTTTTGGAAACCATCCACGTCATATAGAAGTACTTAGGATTTAACGTTGAACCTGAATACTCAACATTATGAAGCATTAAACATTCCACAGTTTATGAGAGAGAAAGTGTAACATGTTTATCTTATATGTGAACTCCATTAAACTAAATACGGCGTCAATATTCACAAATTAATGGAAAAGTGCCTAATTTCATAGAAACTAGGCTGTACTTCGTCATATTACAGAGTTCGATCATGTTTTCCATGATATATTGATGACATCAACTAGTTTTTCCATCCTACAACGCTTTTCGATATTCCCCTTCATTATTTTTAACATTGTGGCTTTTAATATATAATATACTCAGTATGTTATAATATTTATGCGAAAATAACTCATTCAACAACACTACTTGTACTCATTACACCGTGAAGTTATATTAATCTGTGATAAAATACGTAAAAAGTTTTATTTAATTTCTTTATTGTTTAATGCTTATCCTCTCTTTTTCACTCTAGTCAAATGCATACTACATCGTAGCAATGACTACTTATGGGTATAAAGTAAATTATTCAACTCTACAATGTTGTATTTTATGCACTACGATCTGCTACGCGTTACACAACTCTCACACGATGTTGTGCATCTAATTTTAGCAGTTATGCCCTGTTAACACAGTTCAAAACGCGTAGCAGATATAATAAATGCGAAAAACGTTAATGGTCTGTTTTGTTACGCATCATCTCGTCTACGAGATATGTAGCTAAAATCATATCATACGTGATTATTCAAATAACATTAACATTATCTTTCGCTATATTAGTTTGCATCCCCAAGCGTAGCAAAGAAAATTATAGTGTAGATAAATGTGTGGTATAGAATAAATATATCTAGACTCATCACTTATCTTCATTTCACACTGCTACGCGCTCGACAGCTTCACGCGTCGGTCCTTATATATTTACAACAATTATTTTTAGTGTAGCGGAAACGAGCTGTGGAATTCAAGTAATGTAATTGGATTACTCCTACAAATTTCGCTTCTCTCATCGCTTCTTCTTTACTTTACTTTAGCTTCAAAGTTTCTTCTAAATATAATTTTAAAACTATTATTTATTTTCCGGGCTTTGCTTCCGCTTACGCGTAGCGGATAAAAACAGTTTTAGTTCAAATAATCTGATCCTTATTAACTTACCTCTTGTCTTTAATCTACCTTGGTATAAAATCCTCGTAAGGATCTAAAGGCAAATTAGATTCCTTTGCATACTTATTTTCTAAGATTTTTTTAATAGCAAGTGTAAACAAGATACAATAGGAATTTTGTTTCGATATTTGCCAATATCGCGTCCATTTCGAACGAAAAGCTCTGATTTATTCTCGATCCTTGAAACCAAAATGGAACAAACAGAGAAAACAATCGCTGTTTACCGATTTCAAGCATATGTTTCTGTCAAGCAAAAACCCGAAAAGTTATTTCTAGAACTGAATAGGCTAAAAGCAATCAAAACCCAGCCAGGTTCGCTTTAAAACTGTTCAGAATATCTTTATTTTAACCAACTTGAAAAAAGAACGCTTTCAGTTAGTCTGTATTTTTCGAATGTCCGATTTTGATTTCGAAAAGATTAATTTCGTCAGTACAGGACCTTCAGTTTTGAAGATAAACCAGGTAATTTCTAAAAATCGTATTGGTCATAGCTTGCTGATTGAGGTATTGGTTTATGACAATCCAAAACTATGTTTGTCCTCCATAACGACAACGAGGGCGTGAACGGAAGAAGAAAATATCAGTCGCACAACTTCGTAACTAACTATGATACTTCGGACATAATCGAGATCGGCCGCGCGTAGCATCACTTATAATTTAAGCCGTAACTGATTTTATTTGAAGGCGGTTTATGTTTTTACTCAAATATAAAAGTTACGTATTAATGCTACATGTTTAGTACAAAACATAAAAGTAATATTGTGTTAAAATAATTCGTAGTATTTTGTTATTTTATTATAGCAACATTATCTGTCATAGTAAAAATTGTTGTATTTTTAATTATAGTAACACTTCCCTGTTTTTCGCTCCAGCCATTATCTGAGTACCACATTTTTTTGTTCTATTTCAATAAATCGCAATTATCACTACTTTCAAGCCATTTACTATACACTATAATTAGATTGATTTTCATATCGCCCAAAATATTTCGTCGGGATTCAGATGACGTAAATTATTTGAGCAGTAACTTGAAAACAAATAGAACAACGTTATAACGGTGTATAAAACACACATTGTCGTATACTGGAGTCAATGGCGCCGTTATCATTTCCAATAACGATTGTTTCAGTACTCACATAACATTAATAAAGATGCTTGTACAATTTTATCGCCTAAAGTTCATTCGAGTTTCTTCGTCGTTCCCGTTACTATATCTTAGTGTATGCATAAACTGGTGCTTGATTATTATTTCTTGAATCTTAAGTATTGATGTGATGTTATCAAATGTTCGAGAGCTATAACGTAGAGTATAACATAATATATTTAACACAACATAAAATAACTGAAGAGTAAAATGTTCCAGATGGGAATAAATCCGATTTAGTAATTCGGTAGCGGATTCCCAGAATTACAGGCAATTTGAAAAGCGTCTTCATTTGTCTTTGAAACTTTCCTTCGAATTTAATTGCGCATTAAAACCATATCAAAAGCTAAAATTGGCCATTTGCCTCTATTTTACGACTGTAACAATCACCTATCTAAATAAGTTCTTGAAATAATGTAAATATATTATCTTTTACAGGATAAATTAATCTATTTTATTTTATAGGATCTCTATTACAAATGTGTATACCTTTTATGTGTGTAATATAAGAAGTGGAACTATAGTTGCTATGAGTTTAAAATCGGAAATTTATTACCAAGATTTCGAATTTCACTCATTTTGTACCAAAAGCTCTCGTTTTTCGGCTATTTCAGTACAAAAAATCATTTGATAAAATTCGTGTTCTGTATATGGTGATAGGCTCTCCAACTGTTTCATACATTATCCGTGAAATAGCAACCGACCGAGTCGTGGTATGGCCCTCTTGGCCCTCGATTCGTAATTATTACGCGTAACATAGTAACCGTCCAAGCTGAGGTTACCCCTCACCCCTCGGACTCATGTGTCGAGTTAATTGCGATAGAAGTTCTAATTAGGCTAAGCTATCTAAGAGCTATGCCAGCCCTTATTTAATAAAATTAAATAAAAGAAACATGGAAACGTTTTGGAAGAGATAATTTACCGGAGAATTCTTTAAGAGTCCTATACTAGTGAATTATTCAACTCGTCCGTCGAGGCTTACGCAGCTTTGATCCGACACTTCCCCAGGACTTACGTTTTGGTAATGACAATTTTACCAAGTACGTGAGGTATTACAAGAGTTCGCAAATCTGTTGAGTAATATGTATATACAGTCATAGAGCACATAAGTCTCTGATAGTTATACGAATTGTCTACAATCTCTTCTCACCATAAGAACACACATAAGTAAATGCCCTCGAAGAGAAACATGTGCAAACATTTATAATGAAAAATATAATTAAAAAAAGGTAAATTTCAGATTTTTTTTAATTCACATAGAAAAGAAAATAATAGGATACTTATCTACTATCAATATGACTTAATTCAGAAAATAAAATATGTTTACGTATCTTACACCTCTTATAGTGGTTTAAGTTAAATTTAACCCTAAATCTAACTTATTGGACATCAAAAAGGGGTTGGATGTTTATTATTTCGTTCATGAGCCAATTAATTTATAAATAACATATGAAATTTTTCATGTTTATGCATACATAATAGATATATACCAGGGCTTCTATTACACGAATGGGTCGGCACGACTCGTAGAATACACTAGTGGTACCCTAGTAGTAGACGTGGAGGTATACTTCTAAATTTCACCTGGTTAAAAGCTAGCGACTCTTTGTAATAGTTTGCCAACGCACTTGTACTCGTTTAATGCCTATTTAATATTACAGTATTTAGTATTAGTATGTGATTGTGGGAGGCAAGATATTACAAACGTCGAATCTACGAACGTTAATAGTCAAATGTTTGTTTTGATCAAACCTCATGTTACCCTTAACATTGGGCTTTTGATACTGAGTATAGAAAAATGAATTATAGGAACAATATTTGCCAGTTGACCTTTGTGACTTCAAAGGAATGAACGGGCGAACTGTCCATTGTGGTGTAAATTTTATTTTAAAACATTGTAGCAACTCCCCCTGACAAATAGCCTTTAGCACCGCTCGGGATCTCCACTAATATTTGCACCCACTCGTTGTCAGAGCTGGAAGCGTACGTCGAAATAAATAAAATATCTTTTTAAAATTTGTCTTTTTATTTAAACTTCTGACTTAGCAAGGCAAATAGAATTAAGAAGGGTACAGTTTTCTAGTCTATAATATTTACTTTTTTATGTAGATATTAGTTATTTTTTATTTTTTTCATTAGGAACAACAAACGAATACATATTGAGACAATGTAAAAAAAATAATACATCAATTAAAAAAAGAAATAAATATGTCAACAACACCGTTATCCACATATCTATTCACACACTACTAGTCTACACACTTTTTCAAATACAAGAAATAAATTTATTTCCTCATAATTTAAGCACATCACAAATTTAAATCTACGAAGTGATCATACGAGGCGATCTAAGAAGTTGTTTTTACAACTGAAAACCGGAAATATACACCGTTTATTTAAAGTAAACATTGCTAGGAAACAGAAATAAATAACCTTTATTAAATAACTCGGAGTTATATTGCATGTCACCTATTCTCGGGTGAAGAGCGCCAAGGTCGAGTTGACACTTATACGCGAGTGTTGTGTCTGATTGATATGAGAGCCTACGGTGTTTGTTTCGGTTTAAATCCGTCTGTTGTTCTTAATTGAAGATGCTGTTTTGTTAAAACTATTTCATTTCTAGAACACTTTTAGTATCAAGTTAATGTTGTTATTTAGAAAACCAACATCCTTACTTAGAGGTTAGTAGATGTTGTTTTAAAATATATTAGAGAATATTCTGGAAAGTAGTGTTATCGAGTGTTAATTAAAGTTAACGTAGAAGATCATAATTTTTCGTTTTATCAGGTATTAACATAGCAATGACCTTAAAAACTTTTAAATAAGGATATTATTAGAAGTGTTAAATTTATGTTAATTACGTCCATTTAATTTCAATAAATTTATATTTAATATTTTATATAGAAATATAGATTATTTCTAATTTAAATAATTTTTATAATTACTCTTTAAGGATATGTTCGTTCGAATAATCTTTAATGTTACTATAATGTGGTCTAATAAATTAATAAATAAAATGAAATAACAACCACACAAACTTAAGGGACGACGTAGACGAGTGCGTAGCTTCTAAGCTAAGCACTCGTAGAAGTACCCAAATCGTTAGTCGGGTATTTAGTTTGCTACGACATCGTAGCAAAATATCTACGGCGCACATAGAGTTATGAATAATCGTCGACGACAAACGAAGTGAAAAACGAACTTAATAAATGTTTAACACTGCTATCGGCTGCTCTCCGGTACATAAATCATTCAAGCTAAATTGGAATCTAATGGACTCGTCACTGGAACGACGAGATTTTCATGGAAATTCGTTTCAAAAGCTTCGATCATTTGAGGCGTAATCTTAGCGGCCAGCGACAAATTGAATTTGTCCGCTCATTTTTAATACGGCATGTTTTCTTTTTGGTTATTTTAATAATATTTTTGAAGTGATCACGCTAAACATTACTAATTGACCATTAATTTTAAATCTCTTTTTTATTTCCAAAGTCCTGGACAAGGCCACAGTGTTATGGTTAGGATAAATCAGTTTGTTTTTCTCGTCATTCATTAAATACCGATGGCAGGATGAAATTCTGTACTGCGCTTAACTTCGAATATAAGCCACTGAAATGCAGTAAATTGGGCTTGGTGTGTTCTTCGTAGAGGATTGCTTTACGTTATAAAAATGTTAAAAAAAGTAAACTTTATTTAAAATGAAACGTAGGAGCTTCTTTTACTTTCGCAATTTATTTCATTTCAACTGAAATGTTTTTGCAAAAAATTCATTGCGCAAAGTACTGTTTTTAATTTAAAAGTTTAAGGTAGCGTTAGAAACTTGCGGGGCGGTTAGTTGAAGTAACGTTTTGTAGCACATGTTTAATGCATTGCAGTAGTTTTGTGTGTTGAGCGAAAAATGCTGCATGTTAGCTTTACTTTAGCTTCTTACGTTTCCTGTTTTATCTCGTTTAGAAGAACACAGGGATTAGGCACGCGTTGTTTCACTTTCGTTACGGAAAACTAAAATACTATAAACACAGGTAAATTACCTCCTTCGACTTATCTTGACAAGAAAAGTCGCTGGCCATAGAAATGTTGGTTGTAGAAGGAAATCATGGCTGCGTAACATCAGAGACCGGAATTGTGAGTGCCGTTAATCTGTTTCCCCTCGCAAGAGAAACTTTCGCTAGTAGGAGAGACACTTTAAGAAAACGTAAAATAGAAAACTAACACCAAGAACTTTTAAACAGTTGGTTTATAAAACTGACGATCTCATTTAAAACTTAAAATTTATTCTTACGCACAAATTGTGAATTCCTTTGTTGTCTGTCAGGACAGTGAATATAAGAATATATTTCTATAATAAATAAATGAATCTATTAGAGTCAGGACATACATTGCAATATGTGTTTAGAGGAATATATTATTTTATTTTGCAAATAGCAGTGTGTTCGGTGGGAACAGTTATTCACATACCAATTATATTGAATCATTTGCAGCCGTAATTGCATAGTTAACGCTTTTCCGAATTATATATTTATACAGAATTTTTCTACAATCAATTATATAAGAGAGGAAGGAGTGGTTACGGATAACCACGAGATCATAAGTATATCGTTTAGCCACTGAATTATAGTAACCTTTGTAGAAAATAAAACCTTAAAAATACAGGTACTAATATAAACGGTTTTTGAAAAAGCATTTAAATTACATTTTAAATAGCGGCCCTAATTGCATTGTGTAAGGGTAAATGTTAAATAATTAAGTAGACAAGATACAGGGGTTAATGAGTTTGTGAAGGTAGACACAACTTTGTTATTACAGTTCTGGAAGTAATTAGAGTTGTCAACGCCCAACTTCTCATGTCAACAGGCATGTACTTTGCGTATACCAACAAGTAACGTGTAGCATCGAGACTTGGTGAATCTTACTTCCTAATTGTGAATATACACAATAAATTTGTGAAGATAACAATCATTTACTTTTGGATACTGAAGACAATTGTGTCCTTAAGACTCTGTATAAACTACTCATTTTTTTTCTACACTACAAAGTGTGGTATAAAAAGTATATTTACTAATATAAACAAAAAAACGATTTCAAATTGAATCAAACATTAAAATCTATTACGCGCAGACGCCCGTTGTATTTCCGAATTATCGTAGGAATATCACGAAAAAGAATTAATCAGTACCTAAACATCTTTCATCAAACTCATGAAGAACATCCATTCGAATTAAAAATGAATCATCGAAATCGGTTCCTGTTAAATTGAGTTATTCGTCTGTTTGTCGCGCGCTACAATCTAAGACTTATATGGTTTTCTCATGGATTCCATTGCCAAAATTGTACCAAATTAACCACGGACGACCAGCTTACAGATATAAAGAATCATCAAAATTCACTCAGTTGATTACCTTCAACTATTTTGATGTCGGTTGAAAATGGTTTCAAACAGTACGGTAGTGAAATATTGTTTACTTTCTTATTTTATTTATCTTCAAAATCCCGAGACTGCGGGGTGTGAAATCCTTCGTTGGTCAAATAATATTTTATCTTTCGCTTTCCCTGCTAAGATCCATTTTTGTACGAAAAACCGAGCATCGATAAAAGACTCTAAGTTCATTAAAAATGCCATTAGTTTAGTAAATTGATCACTTTTCCTCTTCATTAAAATCCTTTAGACACTCCGTGAAAGGATTTTTTTTATTCTCTAACGCTCTTTTCTTCTCCATCTTCTGAAAAAGCTTTAGTAAAAGATTTTCACTTTATTAACATTTTTAATCTAGAAAAAAATACAGATTATATTAAAGACTAAAAACAACTGCTGAATACTTAAGCAATGTTTTATTATAAAACATTGAAAGACGTTTAAGTATAAATGAAACTTGTGTTTGTGAATGAATGAGTTGTCGTTCAAAAATTAATACATAAATATGTCTCGTCATAAGACATAATTGTAACATGTAATTAAAAACACGTTGATTCAGCTGTACATATTTAAATAGTGTCTTGTCTTAGAGAATAGAACCGAATTTTTATTTAAAAAGAAAGCTAGCAATATTTCTTTTTTTTTTCAGAAATATTACTAACAATTATGTTAACCATTCCAACTAAGCTTAAGCTTGTGCTAGGACATGGTTCACGTCAATAGTCGAATGGTGGATTCGAACCCACGACCTTACGATTCGCAGGCCGTACCCTAAACCATTAGGCTATTGACGCTTCCATCGAAAATAGAAATTGGATATCGAATTTCATATCAAAAATGTAATTTAAAAGAACGATTCAACTGAATATACACGAATGTTGTTGTGGGTCTATAGGCGTATTATTCCCCAGCGTAAAAAAAGAAAAAAAAAGGGTCTTATTTTATAGGGCGTATTTTAATAACATTCACATCTGTAATTTTCATCGTATTTACAGCACAGAGAAGATACAGAAACAGTAGAAGGTACAGAACACGGCAATAGAAAATCGCAATTTAGTATTGACGTGAGAACAAAGGAACGAAGGAATGTACAAATGAAACATATAAAAGTTTATCTATAGGACGCGAAGGCGTGAACAACATACATTACAGTAAAATACATTTTACTTATTAAAATAATGCAAAATTATTGCTTCGGTAACCGACAGCATTATCGCTAAGAGCGATCTTTTCCAGATAACCTTTTGATGGATTTGTGTCAGAAGTTATCTGTGGGACTGTGTGTATTATGAATAATTAGAATTGTGATTTGACCAAAAATGGAACGAAAAGCCAATTTGATGAAGCGACTGAGCAAAGGAATAGGAATAGTTGTATTTGTAGATTTTGTCGACTGGTTTTGTTGGACTTAATGGATACGGTCTTCGAATCGTAAGGTCGTAGGTTCGAATCCACCGTTCGACGTCAAGACGTGAACCATCTCCTAGCATAAGCTTAAGATAATTTGGAATGGTTAATGTCATGTATGAATTAAATAGACCTTTGCAATTAATTACTTTTATTTATAAAAGCATGCAGACTTACAATAGTATGCCCCATAGAGTATGCTAAACAGGGATACCACAGTTAACAAGAATGTTAGTAATATTTGTGAAAACAATATTTTGTTAGCTATTAAGTTGTTAGTTATTACCAGCTATGTTGCTATTTACGAAGACTTAAGCCGTTGGCACGCCATTGAACGAGATGAAAAAGTTATAAAACCGTGCTTTTAGGTCTGTGACAAGTCAATATTTCGATCGTGGCAGCTCATTCTTGCTACGGTATAAGCTACTGCAGTGGCTATTATTGTAGTTTAGGTTGGCAGTGATAGCTAAATGGCTAAGCTTTCGACTTTACAATCTTTAGGTAAGGGTTCAAGTACCAGTGATTTTCCGCTTTCGGGTTTGTATGTACAAAAAAACTACTTGCTAGAATTTGTGAATGGTGCATGGCAAAACTCACCACCTATCACTTATGGGCCCTATAAGCTCGGGGAAGTGAACAGCTACTACTGTATCTGTCTTCCTCGTTAAAATAGGTAAAGGCTATCAGTTTTTATCATCATCATTATCATCATCAGGACATGAAAGTGTTTTAGTTAAACTAACATATCTGTCACAAATATTTTCTTCAGCTATAAATAGGTTATAAAGATACCAGATTGTTTGAGGAAATAGGGTGATAAAGTTGTAAAAAAGATAAAAACGGTGAGGCTGAATAGCATTAAGGAAACTAAATTTACATAAAACAAGAGAAAGGCCGCAATATATTAGATTGAATTAACCGTGGGCTTTAAGCAAAAGCCGTATTTTTATATGGAAATCGTTTCAGTTTTACGGCACTAAGCTTTAAAGTGCCTTTTTTGCTAGAATTTAGTGAAAGATTATAACCTTTTTTTACATTCATAAGCAAGATATCTCCTAATGTTTAAGTTACAAAAAATTCATAAGAAAATAATTATTTTCTTTAGCTTTGTACGAATGAGTTTCCGTTTTCTTCGGTACTCTGCGTACAAAATAAACACGTGCTGACTTTTTGTCTGATGTATCGAGATGTACTGATCACAGTGATTTCTGCCTTCGTCTACTGCATTAACAAAAGGTGAAAAGCACTTAATACATAACTAATCTCTTCGTATGTCATCAGGTAAACGAATATCATGAATAATACATGAACTTCTCCCATTTCATTCAAAGTAAACCAACATACCATTTAGATACAGTGTACATGCACAAAGACTATTTACCAGCGCTAGCAATTTCACTTCGATGTTTACGTAAAAACTTTAAGATCTTAATAAAAAAAAGTCCTAAGGTTTTTATTAACACCCAAAAACAATAATGCTAAAAGATGAAAAATGTTTACGATACTCCATTTCTTGGATGTTAATTTGCTAAAGTTTAAGACGTTGTATATATTATACTTAGTATATGATGTCTAAGAACTTGGCAAATTTATACATTATGTGTAAAAATACGCCAACGAATCTTGGGGCGAAAGGTAATCGCTGCCAAAGAAATATAATTAAAGAAACCTAATAAGATTAACAGAAATAATGAATGACGAAAGATTGAAAAAGAATTATACCGTGGAAATGAGTGTCGGTGAAGGAATGATATACATGGATGGATGGTTTTCTAGATGGAGTCACATGGTATTTTCACCTTCTATCGAGTCGATTAAACAGATTATTAAATTAATAATTAAAAATAATAAAACACTTGGTAACGTGGTTTGCGTTTGACAGATGTATTATGTCACGTGCTGAAACTAAAACATAAGAAGCATCGCGAAGCCGACCAGATTGAAATCAGTACTGATGATCAATTACATTTTGTGACCACTTGTGCACTTTCCAGAGACCAAGATAAGATAAATCCGTTCAGCCGTTCTCGACTTTTAGCGAGACTAACAGCAATTCATTTATATATTTAGATATATTATATTGATATATGTATATATATATATATACAGTCTATTCATTCTAAATGTGTAAACGTTTTGCACAAAGGTTTTAGTTCAAACAAGTTTGCATACCTAGTAATGTCTTCCTAATTTACTAATTGTTTTTGATTAATTTAAGGATTATTAGTTATTCGACGTATATCTATTAGGACCTGAAAGGGGTGGCTATTTGCGGTAATTTTAAACCCTTTTAAAAATGCTAGACTTAACGAGCTTTGAAAAACTAAGTAATTTCAAAGCTTATTAAGCTCGTTCTTTAAAATTATCATTAATTTAATTGTATATTATTATCTATGTATAGATATATAAATAAATCGTCTAAACTGAGTTATAATTAAGACCAAAGAGCGATCGTTGAAGTATCTCCTCTGGGAACACTGAATAACTTAACAAAGAAACTCGAAATCTCAGTAATATCAACCGCAGCGAAAGAAATAATACCGCTCGTGTTTAATTCTATCCCTCTGTCAGAGTTACCCCGCAAGCTATTCGCAGCTCGGTACCTCGGGGAAATATCCGGTTCATCGTTGATGCAATAACTACTGGCTGTCATCGCAGCGGTTACCCCTGCACGGAGATTTGTGATAGTGCAGCATATTGCAGAAATGTAAGATGAGAAAAATTTACTTAAGTAAAACTACGACGAATTCCTATGTTTATACTATTTTATTCACTTAATAACAAGTTAAAGCAGAAACCTACTTAAAATCAAATCTACGTCAAAACATGAAGTTGAAGTTCTTTAGTTCAATCTGTATGTATGCATATATATCGACGCTGGAAAACAAAAACGTAGTAACCCACAAAAATGAAATTGTCGAAGCCGAAAACCATTTCAACTTTTAAAAAAAAAATTATAACTTTCGTGTTTGTGGACCTAGAGCTGTCGTTTTTGGACACAAATTTTATTATTTTTTGTTGAATAAGCATTGTATCACAGCGTTAACCTAGAGTTTTCCTAAAAGAAAATCGTTTTAACGGTACAAAAAATAAAAGAGAAGTGTCAATCTTGAAAATTTTATTTTCGCGATTTTTTCATCTAATTGTTACAAGTCATATATCATTCGACGCGTCCTTTTTTTCTGATTCCAACGATGTAAAAGAGTGAAAATGGCCATATGTGTCACTTCTACGTTTTTGCTTTCCAGCGTCGATTTGTAAAATATGTACACAAAATATAAGATATACACGAAAAAGTGTCTTGCCCCTGCAGTGGGTATCCTCCCATGTGGTCCCATTTATATTTGGCCAAATTTTCATCAACTATGTGCGCCATAAATGTAAAGATAATTCGATGATTCATTTTTGATTGGAAAGGATTAAATTTAAGAGTAGTTTGATGAAAGTTTGATTAGGTTCTAATTAGTTTTATTTCCTAATATTTCTACGATATTTCAGAAATACAAAGAGTGTGTCCGCGCGTGGCGATTAACGTTTGATTTAGGTCTGTTTTTGTTTTTGCTGGTAAATATACTTGTATTTATGTGTATATATGTTTCTTTATGTTTGTATTTATGAATTTGTAATTTTTGTTTGAACTTAAACGCCAAGATAGACCGGTATAGTCTGCCCTTTAATAATAATTTAGCCTTGTTATACAACTTTTAATTTGTGTAAATAAATATTAAATATAGAGCTTTTAACACTTCAGTGGAGTTAGAAGCTTGATTCAGCCATCTGTCGACGTGCGTGCCAAGTAGACCGTGAACGAAGCACAATCGAGCAATTTTTATAACCTCGGCCCGGATTTAGTTGGCACAAAAATTTACGAAAATATTTATTTTTCTATAATTTTTTTAAATTCGCAAAATGGTAATATATTCTTTAATATAAATATAATATTAGAAGCTTACTTATTGAACGACAAGAGGCTCATGATGTTGTTCTTTTATTGGTATTTAAATATTTTTTTTAATTCCAGCAAAAGTTAAAACATAAATCTTAGTCCTGATGAGCGTACCAAATTTTTAACATGATATATATAAATATAGAGTAATAAAAATGGCTAACAATTGTGTCCGTGCCGTGGTCCGACCCTTGGATCGGAATAAAATAATTAAATTAAAATAAAATAGCCTTTATTTGCTACTACGAAATAACATGCACTTTTAAAAAAAAATTATAACTTTCGTGTTTGTGGACCTAGAGCTGTCGTTTTTGGACACAAATTTTATTATCTTTTGTTGAATAAGCATTGTATCACAGCGTTAACCTAGAGTTTTCCTAAAAGAAAATCGTTTTAACGGTACAAAAAGAGAAGTGTCAATCTTGAAAATTCTATTTTCGCGATTTTTTCATCTAATTGTTACAAGTCATATATCATTCGACGCGTCCTTTTTTTCTGATTCCAACGACGTAAAAGAGTGAAAATGGCCATATGTGTCACTTACTACGTTTTTGCTTTCCAGCGTCGATTTGTAAAATATGTACACAAAATATAAGATACACACGAAAATGTTTCTTGCCCCTGAAGAGGGTTTCCTCCCGTGTGGTCCCATTTATATTTAGCCAAATTTTCATCTATTCTAAATTTTCGTTCTATGTGCGCCATAAATGTAAAGATAATTCAATATCACGCCAACCGATTTCGATGATACATTTTTGATTGGAAAGAATGTACTTTAAGAGTAGCTTGATGAAAGTTTGATTAGGTTCTAATTAATTCTATTTCCTAATATTTCTACGATATTTCAGAAATACAAAGAGTGTGTCCGCGCGTGGCGACTAACGTTTGATTTAGGGCTGTTTTTTGCTCGTAAATATACTTGTATTTATGTGCATATATGTTTCTTTATGTTTGTATTTATGAATTTGTAATTTTTGTTTGAACCTAAACGCCAAGATAGACCGGTATAGTCTGCCCTTTAATAATAATTTAGCCTTGTTATACAACTTTTAATTTGTGTAAATAAATATTAAATATAGAGCTTTTAACACTTCAGTGGAGTTAGAAGCTTGATTCAGCCATCTGTCGACGTGCGTGCCAAGTAGACCGTGAACGAAGCACAATCGAGCAATTTTTATAACCTCGGCCCGGATTTAGTTGGCACAAAAAATTTACGAAAATATTTATTTTTCTATAATTTTTTTAAATTCGCAAAAATGGAAAAATATTGTTTAATATAAATATAATATTAGAAGCTTACTTATTGATCGACAAGAGGCTCATAATATTGTTCTTTTTGTTGATATTTAAATATTTTTTTTTAATTCCAGCAAAAGTTAAGACATAAATCTTAGTCCTGATGAGCGTACCAAATTTTTTAATATGATATATATAAATATAGAGTAATAAAAAATGGCTTACAATTATATATTAATAACATCAAAGTCTTGGTCTTATTAAATAAATACACTGGTGTTATTTAAGTATTTATAAACATAAATAAACAATTAAAAAATAAGCTTTCACATCATTGAATCCCTAGTGGGGTATACATAGACCGCTTTAACTTTTCGCTTGAGATTGACACTTGAGACCGTTGACTAATGTGGGTGTTTTGAAAAATAGAGTGAATAGTCATTTAGTCATTCAATAGCTATTGCGCCTTACCATTTACGACCGCATTTTCACATTTTTAACATTACAAACAGTTGCATCGTGGTAAGACTCTTGCTAAGAAAGTATAAAAAAAATTGGACCACCGAGCCGTGGTCCAACCCTCGAATCGGAATAAAAAAATTAAATTAAAATAAAATAGCCTTTATAAGCACTTTAAAATAACTTATTTCACAGGGTAGTAGTAGTGGCCACTGCGGCGTAGGCCTCTCCTAAACCTCGCCAACTATGCCTATCCCTTGCTATCTGCATCTACTGGGATCCACATATGTCTTTGAAGACATCTCTCCACCTTTTAAACGGTCTTCCTTGTTTTCTCTTTTTTTCCAATAGTGCCCACTCTGTTAGTTGTTTCTGTTAGTCGTTTGGTCCACTGATCGGAATACTTACGCGTAAAAGTAACTGCCCAAATCGAGGTTATCCCTTACCGAGGCCCACTTCTTTGGCAGCATACATAGGTTCATCAGAAAAAAACAATAATTATTTTTTCAGTTCACCCCAATTTAAAAACAGAATTTCACACAATACATTTTATTTAATGGGTTATTCAATAATGAATATTTAAAACAAAAAAAAAAGTTAAACACTTTAAAATTCGTGAACAGCCAGTTTCAATTTATAAAGAGTATGAATATTAATTGAATTTAAAATCTCAATTCGCACGGGCAGTTAATGAAAATTGGCCATTTGCTTGAATCTTTTATATGAACGAATATAATGAAGACTTGTGCAGTGTAAGCGAACATATTTGTTGAGAGACTGACGGCTGGGTCATAAATGTCTGTAATATGGACATTGATATTTGACTCTTTTGTATGGCAAGGTCGCCGACCTAGTGGTATTTTATGCTGATTGAGTTCGGGGTACAGTTTGTTGAACATAAAATTTAAATTCAACATTGTCGATTTGAGGGTACAATGAGAATCATCTCTCATATTTTTATCATAAAAAGAATACTCACAAAATAATACTAACATTTTTAACCATTCCATCTGATTTTAAACCAACATCGACTTCGAGGTTCTCAATTCATTTGTATGCTTTTTTTTTATTTATTTTTTAGTTTGTTACCCAACTTTCGACAGGGTGATCCGATTTTGAAGATTCTTTTTTAAAGCTGGTGCTTCCCATGTGGTCCACATTTTATACACATCTCACAATTTGGTCCAGTTCTTAAAATGGAGTCCATGAGGAAATGGTATTTGAATTAAATATGTGCGCCACAAATGGACGAATAACTTAATATCACAACAACGATTTCGATAATACATTCTGATGTGAAATAATGTACTTTAAGAGTAGTTTAATTAAAGTTTGGTTTCGTTCCGATCAATTTTATTTCGTAATATTCCTACGATAATTCGGAATTAAAAAGGGTCTATTTGAAGTCGGATTTTGTTTTTGAGCATAAATATAATTGTTTGAATTTGTTTGCCATCCACTAAAATACAACAATTGCGGCAGGGCAATTGGTAGAGAGTGGTTCTATCGCACCAGAGTATAGGCCCAATACGAACTCCCTCGAGATAAGTTACTCGATAGAATATTGAGGCATCTACTAATTCCCACGTAACATTATATCGGAACGTATTCAAGAACTTGCTAGAAACTTCTTAGCAGAATATTTTTAATCTACCACACCAAACTACCAAACCAGTAAAGTTGTAGAACCTTAGAAGAAGAAATCTACAAAATTACTTATACTGTCAATAAATAATTCTGCAATACCATTTAAGTTTATTTATAGACGCCTATAACCCCTTAATGGGCAAGGAGTTTGCTTAATTTCGTGTGTTGCTAGAAAAAATTATGTTGCTAAGAAAGATTGATTAGAGGTCACATTCGGAATTCGTCGTAGGCAACGTGCTACGGTACAACACGCAATAACTATTTATCTTGAAATCGAGCGCCAAAATAAGGTTCTTCCATTATACAAAAAGCCCGAATGCTTGAAACCCGCGTCTCACAATACCCTAGGGAACGAAGAGTGGGATTTATTTCCAACCGACTTTAAAAAAGCAGAAGGTTCTTCGTATGTATATTTTTACGTACGACTGGGTGAACCAATTTTGATGTTTCTTTTCTGATTGGACTGCTAACGCTCACGGGGGAGGGGACTTGTGTCGAGTTACTACCTAATAGAGGTTCAGGCTTAGCGACCTAAGAGCTATGCCACCTCTCATTCCGGTGAAGCAGTACAGGGCCAGCTTTTCTAGCCAATTGTCTCAGTTCGTCCAATCAAAAAACCGCTGTTGTTATTTGCGTTAATATTTAAAAACTATGTCCTTGGTTTCTATAGATAATTTAAGAATTTTAATTTTGGTACTCGTACCCTATTTACATTAATATGCATATATGTACGGTATAAGTGTGAACCCAACCTTATTTATACGAATTCTATGTATTTCCTGTACTATTTCTTACGCTCTTAAGTGATATTGATTACAGTTTGAATAAGTAAGCGACACAGTAACTTATTATTAGTTAGGGAAATAATATATCTTACTTAATTTTCGACGATCGAACGAACTTAGGGTTATTTTAACCAATTTATCTGTATTTTACGATTGAGATATAAATGAGCTTTTTTATTCATTATAAGATAGTCTTTCCACAGGTGCGAGGTTATCGTTATCTTCTGGAACACCTGTAAATACTACAGACACTAATTAATTTTAAACGAAAAGAGTTTTAGTCTGATTGTACTTTGTTAGAGTAACTACTTTAATATGTTCACACACGAAAATTTAGATAACTACACATACACTCTTGGACACAATACACCCTACACACGCACCTGTATATATATATATATATATATATACTCGTATATATATATTTTACGTACATACATATATATCTGTACAGACATAGACATAGACAAATTCTTAATTGGAAAATAATAAAATATTGGAAACAACAAACCACTGATATCACGGGGATATAATCTTTTGTAACTTAACATCACGTGTTTTAATTTATTATTAAATGCGTTTACAAGTTTACTGTCTAATATGGGCAGTGGCAAGTTATACACTTGGTGGCCAAGTATCTGAAACTGCCACGGAACGTAGCAGATTGGTGTTACGGAATTTGTAAAATGCAGTTTTAGCTCTCATTAAACAGCTATTATCTTCATCCCGCCATTTCAACTTTTTGTACAGATATTTTAAAGTTACAGCCTTTATATATATAATACATATGTCCCACTGCTGGGCACAGGCCTTCTCTGTAAAGAGAGTATAAGGGCATAGTCCACCACGCGGCCCTAGTGCGGATTGGTAGACTTCACATGCCTTAGAAAAATTTTCTAAGACATGTAGGTTTCCTCACGATGTTTTCCTTCACCGCCGAGCGCGCGGTTAATCAGCACATAAAATTGCAACAGCAAATTTATTGGTGCCGGCACCGGGGATCGAACTCGGGTTTCTTGCGTACTATGCAACAAGAGTCAACCGCCCGGACACTGAGCTACCACGGCTCTGTGGTCTGAGATACAGATATTTAGGCTGTTCCGAATTTATGATTCTAAACAGAAGTGTTGCAAAATGCAAGTCTTTTCTGAGCTTCATTTTTAACATGTTGGAATTGTTTAAGTAAGGGTGAACATGCTGTCGAGAAGGTATTTTATAAATGAAGCGAGCACACGCATTCTGAACTCTTTGTATCGTCCTGCTGGTTTGGACAATAACCTTGGACCATAAACAGTGTCCGCGTAATCAAACCTCGATATCACAAGACTATCACAAAGTCGAATGCGGAGGTCCTAGCTTAAAATATCACGGACTTGGTACAAAATTTTAAGCCTATAAAAGTACGTACGTGAGACCTCAAGTACGTGATTCTTAAAACGAATACCACCACCATTAATAAACCAAGATTTCGAGTCTCCGTAACACGTTCGACTGGCTGTTCACGTATTTTAATAGACAGATCATTTATTTGTATATATATATATATATATATATATATATATATATATATTTATTTATTTACTTCATAAAAAGTTAAAAGACCACGCAAGAAATACCTATTTGCAAATGCCACAAAGCTCCCAATGGCTCCCAAGATACAAACATCAGCTTTGTTTGGGGATCACTGATTATTAATAATGTGTGCTGCAATGGTTACATGGTGTTTATACTTCGGTGTGCGTTTAATTTATGAAATATATATGAATGTAACCAAATGTGTTAATAAATATTCTATTATATATAAAATGTTCTCTCCTTGTTATAATGACATTTACATAATAAACCCGAAAGGCATTCCTTCTATGACAATTGTTATAAACAATCTCTCTACAGCCAACAAGACGTTATATCAGGCGAAGAATTGAATAATTCATAACATCTTAAAGCATAAACCGTGCCTTTATTGTTATTGTTGGTTGCGTTTTTCTTTGTGATTTCTAGAAATATTTTAGAAAATATTTTTGCGAGAGGATCTCGAAAACGAGGTTTATTTGAGAATACTATGTCATATTTGTATATAAATGAAGTGAAAAATGTATATCCTTAACAATGGAATCGTAAGACATGGCTAGACAGTTTGGTGATAAGGCCTAATGTGTTAAATAATAATGATGCTTGCTTTCCAACCGATTTCAAAAGAAGGAGTTTCTCCATTTGTCTGTTTTTTTATGTTTGACTACGCATATTTAAAAAAAAGAAAGCTAGCAATATTTTTTTTTTCATAAATATTACTAACAATCTTGTTAACCATTCCAACTAAGCTTAAGCTTGTGCTACGACATGGTTCACGGCAATAGTCGAATGGTGAATTCGAACCCACGACCTTACGATTCGCAGGCCGTACCCTAAACCATTAGGCTATTGACGCTTCAAAACTGGCTGAACCGTTTTTATGATACTTTTATGAAAGCTGGTTCTTCCCTTGTAGCATTTAAATTTGGGATCAATGAGATCCATAAGAAAACCATATAAATCTTATATTTGCATCAAATACGTGCGCTTCATACAAGTGTGTACGCCACAAATGGACGAATAACTCAATATCACGCCAACGGATTCATATAATTCATTTTTTTAGAAGTATGTATTTTAAAACGACGTGAGAGATTATTTTTATAATATTTTTTTCGTATAAAAAAAGATCGTAAGCCCTCACGAAGCAGAAATTTAAAGAGAAGTGTTTTTTAAACGTAAGGAAAGGAAACTCATTAGTTAAAGCCGGCTGTTATAGGAATCTACGACGGTAAAAAGACAATCGATTTTTTTAACATTAATAAATTGTCATAAATATTAATAATATTAAAGCCTAGCTGAGGCGTTCGATTTGTCTATGTCTCTATTATTAAAAATAATGTAACTCTATTTATTATCTCTAAATAGCAAACTAATACGATATAAAACACACACAGAAATAGCACACTAACCAAACTTCCTTGGACCCGACAAACATTTGTTCTTGTACGGTTAAGGTGAATTTCTCTGACCCTTCTTAGTAAAGGTCAAGAAACTTCGGTGTTAACGCCGCTGACAACCTAAAGAGGGTTGAAAAGTTAACAATATATTGACAGAAATAATCAGGAGCTTTTGCTATTTCAAAATAGAGAAATATGAAAAACATTTTTTTTTGTATATTTCGTAACTTAATAAAATATTACAAAACTTCCTTAGAATTTCAATGTACACATTACCGACAGATTAAATTATAATAACAGGTATACTAGAATATTTATTTTTATAATAACAAGTATAGTATGGAACTAAAAATAAGAACCAAGTACAATAACAAATATAGATCGGAATTGAGAATCAAATATACCTTCGCACAACATTCTCGATTTCGTTATACTTTTGTTGTTTGTGCCTTCGTAACTACGTCATTTATTAACCGAATTTAATTATTTTGATACTTGAACTTTTGGTTCCGAGAATATACCAGAGAACCATTTTTTTTAAAGAAAGCTAGCATTATTTTTTTTTCAGAAATATTACTAACAATCTTGTTAACTAAGCTTAAGCTTGTGCTAGGAAATCGTTCACGGCAATAGTCGAATGGTGGATTCGAACCCACGATGTTACGATTCGCAGGCCGTACCCTAAACCATTAGGCTATTGACGCCTATTGATTAACTAAAGGAAGATTATTGACGAATTAAGAACGAAATTGAAGAATTCAACTCAACGTACCGGGTTACTAGCACAAATGTGAAAGAAAAAGGTTTATAGAACCAAGTTATTGGTATTATCCGATTTCAAAAATGAAGAGGTTCTCAATTCGTCTGTAATTTTTATGTTTGTTACCTCATATCGTTCGACTAGGTGAACCGATTTTTCATGAATCTTTTTTTATTTGAAAGCTGTCGCTTTGCGCATGGTCAATTTTTTCTTATTTACATTTAGTCCATATCTGGCAGTGGCAATCCATGAAAAAACCATTTGAGTCTTAAGGCTGCCTTAAGTATGTGCGCGACGAAGCGATTTGAGTCATCGCTCATCGTGCGTACACCAAAGGAGTGGAATAAGTTGCCGGCGTCAGTCTTTCCGTCCAAGTACGACGTGGGAGCCTTCAAGAGTAGAGTGAATAGGCACTTACTAAACTAGCGCGTACCATCTTTCGACTATATCACCACTTAACACCAGGTGGGATCATGGTCAAGCGCTAGCTTACAGGCATAAAAAAAGACTAATGGCTGAAAATTCATTATAACGGCAATCGACTTCGATACTACATTTTTAACTGGGGAGAATGTACTTGAAGAGTTATCTGATGAAAGTTCGATTAGGTTCTGATTAATTCTATTTCGTAATATTCATACGATAATTCGCAAACACAAATAGAGCGTCGCCGCGTAATGACGTGTAACGTTTGATTCGATTTAAAGTCGGTTTTTGTTGGTGCCCGTAAATATACTTGTCACTAAAATATACATGTGAAGTTTATTTTCAACGTTAGTTTGCCATATTGAATTTGATCTCCATTGCTATTCGCCCCATGATGCTGCGCGTACCTGTGATTGAACTGCAGTCACGTCTAGGTCAGCAATTCTATCAACAAGGTGCACGTGATGTTTCTAGAATCAGATTACTTGAGCATATACGAGTATAACCTACAGTTAAGCATAAGTGTGGTTTCGCAGTGAGCTTGCTTTTGAAATGCTTTAAATA
This sequence comes from Meandrusa payeni, assembly GCA_029286785.1. NCBI lineage: Eukaryota > Metazoa > Arthropoda > Insecta > Lepidoptera > Papilionidae > Meandrusa > Meandrusa payeni. Next base: position 10,267,496 of record JAGSMX010000009.1, on the reverse strand, counting down.
TAATAATATTGTTGCAAATAGATATTTATGTCTTTTGCAATATATCACGTGAATAATCCACAGTGAAAAAAGAGAATATATAATATTTTATAATAGTGTTTCTCAGAGGTCCTATAACAAAGTCAAAAAGAGACATAATCACATTCAATATCACATTCAACACAATCACATCAAATAAAATCTTAAAAAGCAAAATGTTTTAAGCAGAAAACAAAATCAAAATTGATTCATAAATATCATTGCTATGAGTAAACATAAACATCAAAAAAAATACAAGTCAATTGAGAACTTCCTCCTTCTTGAAGTAGGTTAAGGGTCTGATATATGTTGCAAAAAAATCTATTTATATGTCCTTTCTTGTCATAATCCTTATCCTAATGATAACTCAAGAAATGTTATTTTATTTTCATCCTTAATTCTGAGGCTTTGCAATAATAATATCAAATTAAGAGGTAGCAGAGATCGAGAGGGATTTTAGCCTGAATCTCTATTATGTGGTACTCACCGCAAGAGTTCCCGAGAGGGAACCTCGCCTTGTTCAGTTTCACGTGTTTAATACTATCAAAAAAGAATAGGTATAACTTAAACGTTTACTCTAATTGCCACAGCTCAATACCAAAGCAATTAAGCTCCTTATAGCGCTTTCACAAGATATTTAATTAAAAATCCCTGACCTAACATTATAATTAAGTCACGTCAATTTACTTAACGCAGTTTTAAAAGGAGCCTTCAGTTACTGAGCACGTAAAGCTGTCGACTTTGTTAGTGAACTTAATGTAGTCGGTCGCAAATGCTTAATTCGACGGAATTGTGTTTAAATTAAAATAATTATTATTTAAATACTCTGTTAATAAGTTATTATTGCTAAGAAAATTTCGGTTGTTAATTTGTAAAAGACTGTACTTTGAAGTTTTTTTTTTACTTATCATCAATACAATTTTACAATATGGAAATGATGACTAAAAAGAACGCTTTTGGTATGGTTAAAACACTCGAAACTTCATAGAAGCATTGATAAAGATCACCTAAAGATTACATATTTAAATATTTAATATACTCCTATTTATATAATATTTATAATAAATAAATATATATATATATGTTTAAAAAAAACCCTGTACAATATTTTCTTGAGTACATATTTTGATAATATAGATATATAATTATATAAGTTTCCTATGGAATAACGAGATTTTCTCACTCAAGCATAATTTCATGCTTACTAGAAGGTCTCAGCCAAAATTTGTCAATAGACTATCATGTATGGAAATAAACATTTTTTTCTATAACATAAACGCTATATAAACCCCAGTGGTTTGTCTCTAGTGCTTAAGTGACCGTCTTGTACCTAAACAATGTATTTGAAAGTTGATTATTCATTCATAAGCAATATCGCGCTTTGAATCTAATCCAAAGTTAGACCCTGGCTGGTATGATCAGATCTGCCGTGGTCATAATCCAAAAAAATGTGTCATGTCAATCACCAGATCGGAACGAAGTCTTTCGGGTAATATAGAAACAAGTTGCAAAAAGTTTTTGCTCATTTTTATTTATATTTTCTTTTTTAATTTTGCTGATTCATTTTTATTTAAGTACACAAAAATATTTAGGAAATTTAGTATTTTATTAAATAACAAATAACGTAAATTAAAAGAAATCAAACATAAAATATAATAATAGTAATGCAAACTGAAATTTCAATAGCCTAATGGTTTAGGGTACGGTCTGCGAATCGTAAGGTCGTAGGTTCGAATCCACCATTCGACTATTGACCTGAACCATCTCCTAGCATAAGCTTAAGCTTAGTTGGAAAGGTCAACAAGAAAGTTAGCAATATTTCTAAAAAAAAGAAATATTGCTAGCTTTCTTTTAAAAAAATATTAAGTTAAATAAAATAGTGTTTATTTTTGGTTTTGGCAATAAAAATTTACATAAATAATGTAATTAATTCATGTACTTGTTGATAATTCTTAAAAGCTCCATCTGTGATCAGAGAGTTCTACTACATGCTCAATACAAAAAAATGCTTTTATTTATCGATAAATACAAGCATTTTTCAAAATATCTATTTTACGGCAGCTTTTCAAAAAAAAAAGAATCATCAAAGTTGATCGTTATGAGGTAACAAACATAAAAAATACAGACGAATTGAGAACCTCCACCTTTTTTGATGCCAGTTGAAAAAAGGTTTTATTCAATGGTTATTTACATATATTTACAGAATTTACAGCACTTAGGTAATATTATAAATCAACTTTTCACTGACAACCAACGAAGTGTTTCGCAATTTATTCATAATTCTTAGTTTAAAATTGAGGTCGTCAATGATTTCGTGATGTGAATGTGTGTGTCTATAGTGAATATGTATGTGTACTGTGTATTGCTGTTTGAGTAAATATAAGAAGCCAGTATATTTTTAGTATTATTTTGTAAATTATTTCTTTTAATCATTTTCTCGTTTAACATAATTGTTTAATACGAATCAGCCAGCATTACTAAATCGCGATAGAAATTGTCGACAAACTGCTGCGTCGCCGAGACAGAACAGTGTCATTTACATACGAAGCACCAGATACGGCTGAATTTCTTATGAGACTTGTGCTAAAGAACACGACAAAGACTTTATTTGAATGAAGCACGCAATGCATAATTCATGACAACGGAAAGCGTAAAGTCTATTTAAAACCTGATTCTTTCAATTTCCTCAAAATTTTAAACATTTTCCCTCTTAGAGACTCTTAGATTGAATTATACAATTCATAAGTCATATTTTTATGTACTTTGATTATATAATATGTAATGACAAACCTTTATCAACCTACTTTAAAAAAATGAGCGGCAAGCCCGTTTCTGGTAGGTGCCGAAGGCCTTGTGGAGAGATAGCCCTGCCAGATAGGTGAGACCGGTTCAAGCCGAAGTAGAGTTCATATTTTCCCCGTTACCGGCCCCACCACCAGTAACTGGTGTAACCGCCGAACCACCATCTTCTTTCTTCTAATTATCTCCGCTGTAGCAGGTATACGGAGGAGACCTATCTTAACCGCTTCTAGGTCACCTTCTGCAATATAACCTTTTAACAGAAGGAAAATGACAAATAAGACCTGCTCTGACACAAAAGAACAATCCAGCAATCCAAGGAAGAATCCAAGGTAAACGACAACTTGGAAGAAAACTTATTTCGTGGCTTCAAATCTGCAGATATGGTTCAACATGAGTGTAGGAACCAATGTTCGGTAACACCATGTTAAAAGTTTAATTAATCCTAACAATAGTCGACTTCCGGTAGGAGATGGCACTTCAACAATTAGGTATAGGCAAAAGTGCGATATAAAGTTATATAGCGAATTAACTGGTTCAACTGGTTAATGAATCGTCTCCCTTCCATGTCATTGACGAAATAATATTTTCCTCGTTTCTTTTGTCTTTCGTCAGACAACTAATCATTAATCTTACTTTGTAATTTGGGCCCGTAATTCGTAATTTGCGCGTCGGCCCGATTTTCCTTTCGAGTGAACGGATACAATGAACTAATCTTGTCGTGCTGGTAACCGAGAATTTTTTTTCATTTCACCGCATTTCAGAAAAATAAATTTCATCTCGCTAACGGTTTTGTTAAGTAAAACTAATTTGCATTTGACGCTCGAAGAATGTTTAGTGACATTGAAAGTTTTGCCAGATGAGATTTTTTTAAATGAAAAATCATGTCTATTTTAAATTTTTTTGTTCCAATTGTTTCATGGATTATTTCCATAAATTATAATGCATAAAATTAAACAAGATTTAAGCAGCTTTATGTGCTGAGTTTGACTTGTTTCTTGCCAAGCTTGAAGTAACTTGAAGTTGCTACCATTTATGAGTTTCTATTTTGTTCCTTCCCCCAAAAAAAGCCTTGTTGCTTAGCCCTGATTAAAAGAACCACTTTGTTCTCGATGTAGCTTTTCACTCTTTTATTTTTTGTTTAAATCTATTTGACCTTTTCAATTAATAATATTGTGGTACACGTTTCAAGTCCAAATAAAACAACGAATATATAAAATACCAGTTTATTACGTAACAAATTTTGTCTGTATAGGTATTACATAGCAACGTCACATGAATACATCGTCACCGAGAGCACGGTCATCTTCAAAAGTGACTGTGCGATCCCGACGAGACCCGCTCAGGTTCAATTCACTGATACTTCGCGGGGTGGGGCCGGCTGACCGCCGGGCGGGTATCCCTCGCACAAAACTCTCTTCACCTAACGCCGACGACTTCCTTCGAGGCAGACTACTGAATTTGGTCGGGTTCGAGCCGTCGATTCGAAACGACACTTGCGGCCGCTTCTCGGACCGTGTCACCCCTGATACCGACGGGCCGCACTCGGCCGCAGCCGATCGTCAGGACCCGGAGACCACGGTCGACAGCTTCTCGTCACCGCACTCGATGCTGTGAACGGCTCGCGACTTTCCACTCCCCGCGCACAACGATGCCACACTTCTTAAGGCGGCACCAGTGTCCTCTTGTATTAGATTAAAGCACATCGCCACTACAACAATCCCCACTAAAATATACACACAACAAACACCCACAGCGACGTCTTCAGCTTTGGCCGAAACCGTTGCGGCGTACAGTCCTGGCTTCAGATTACCGAAGCCAATGGTCGCTAGACTAGAGAAAGAGAAGTAACATCCGTCGATCAATGTCCATTTCTCTGTTGTATGAAAGACGAAAGTACCAAGAACTATATACAACGCTATTACAAATAGACTAAGTATTATGGGAACTTGTGTATGGTCACGACAAGTCCAATGATAACCGCCACTTAAACTGTTCAAGTTGAGGGCTGCTTGGAACGGAGTTGTCTTCTGTCTGTCGACGAGTTTGGCTCTCTTGTCGCAGTCTATGTACTGCCGGCACTCTAACGCCGGAAGTGAATATCGACCAAGACACTCGGCCTTAGTGTGAAAGTTTCTGTTTTTCAATCTTGTTGGACATATCTTTGAATAGAGTATTCTAAAGTTCCTAGCTAGAGCCTCCCCTATCGTGGATAGGTATAACATTATGATTGGTATTCCGACGCATGCGTAGGCCACAGCAACCATTTTCCCCACCGTCGACTTCGGCGTAACGTTCCCATGACCTGTAGAAGAAAGTTTATTTAAAAAAAAACCCTTTTATACCAAGTAATTTTATTACAATACTTGCTGTGCCCGCGACTTTGTAAGCATATGGAATTAAATAAAAAATATATTTAGTTTATTTAGGTTTTTTTAAGATTTAGGTGCGATCACGAGGCGTGGAGTCTCGGGGCGCCCGCATGGCCCTGTTGAATCAGGACGACACAAAATTAATTTAATTGAGCATTATTTTTATTTTGCTTTATCTCCTAAGGTTTTGATTTAATTTGCATAGTGTAATGGGAGAATATAATTCTCAAGCCAATGAACGTATTTAAAATAATAACAAATAATACCTTATTTGTGTAATTAGCTTTCCAATTACCACTTTATAATTGACCAATTCTTAAGTGTTAATATGGATATAGTATGCTGTCCTTAAGAGATAGGCATACGCCATCACGGACCTTTCTGTAGACCTATTTAAGATACACAATTTCACCATACATTATTTTCTCAAAGGGCTTAGGCAGCGTTTTCGTTGAAAACTCCCAGACGAACTATATATTCCGAAATATCCTTATATTTTAGCTAATATATAAGAAAACTTAAGAAATTATATACTAAAACTTTTCTTGAGAACCGTTCTATCCATTGGTGAGCACAGTGGCCGTTTTTAAATTGAATTTATTGAAAAAATTATTATTGAAAAAACATTTGAAATTGTGTTTGCTGTATGGCTCATCACCCGACACATATAGAACCTCATAAGCATGGTAATGAGAACAGAGAAAGCTGTCTCTTCCTATCCCGTTTAAATTAATATGGATGCAAACAACGATCGCCTCCTACAGGTCACGGACGTCCATTTTTTACGTCCATGTTCAATCAATATCAACACTGTCTTCGCTTACACTACACACACGCACATTTACGCGCATTCACATTACACACATAATTATACATATACTATTTTGTACATCTAAGCAAAGTTAACATCACGGTTATTAGTAATAACTTTGCAGATGTTGGAAATAAGCGGAAGAAAAATTTTAGAGTGGTTGCCGCATGGGTCAGGCTTTCTTCAGATGGACCGACGACCTTAAGAATAGCAGGAAAGAAGAGGCTGGTAAATGGTGGAAGGCATTTTTCCAGAGGATTGATACGGGCTGTTGATAATGATACAGACGACAGAATTTTAAAGAAGTACTTCTCTTACCGATAGTAGTGATGAGCGTTAGTGCATAAAGAAAACTACTGGAGAACGTCCAACGGTAATCAGCACCATGATCATATTGCGATCCCTCCGAACTGCGCATTGACCGCAATAGAACTTTCTGGAAATCCATTAACTCCTTCGCAGCTAGCTTGGTCCAATTTTCTTTATACAAAATATTTAAGTCCTCCGTTATAGACCAGAGACGCTCTACCGTTTTAGATCGCAGTTCAGCACCACCTTGTTGAGTGGGATTTGGTTTAGAGGCAGCCACTGATGTCTCTTCGCTGATCATTCCCCCTTCAATGGCTAGAAATAAGAAACCACCAAGGAGGTTATATGTGAGCACAAGAAAACATATCGCTAGACAGGTAAGTGGGGATGCTCGTCTTTTATGAGCACATCGGCAACAGAACAATCTAGAATCTTCCTTCCTTGTGAAACAACACTTAGGCTCCCCAATAAAACCGGCTTGGTGGCAAAATGCTCGCTTGGATGAATCTCTAGCTCCGTCTTCTATCATTGTTATATTAAAACCAAGGTTTTCATCGTACTTTATATTTCTTATGATGTCTTTTCTTCTTTATTCTAAACATTCTAGTTTGTGCTCTATGACGTCAATCCTTGGTGAATCAGTATGGACCTGAAACAAAAGAAGATAGGACTTTTAAAATCTATCTTGTGCGAATATTGAATTTATAATTTCTTAAATCATGAACCTCATCATTCCTATTAAACACAATTCTCAAGCATCAAATTCTTTTGAAGAATATTGTAGTTCAGCAAGGAACAGTTTGCCCGCGACTGTCATTCCTTCCGTTTACAATGTGGATATTCTCAAGAGTAGAGTGAATAGGGATTTACTAACTTAATACGTCTTACCATCCGGGACTGCACTTAACATCAGATGGGATTGTAGTCAAGCATTTGCTTAGAAAGTATTAAAAAAAAATTATACCAGCTTAATTATGCTTGATTTTTTTTGCTTGCTTTTATTTTTACCCAATTGTTAGACATTAAATTGATACGTCCCAGTGTGAAAGTTCATTGCAGTCCGACGGCTATATTGTGTTGACACGTTGACTCTCTAAGAAATCTGAAGATAACTGTAGCATTTAGTACTAGATCACCTATACCTAATAAGAAAGAATCGTGATCGTGAATTGACATAAAAAATTCCTAAATTTAACAGACAAATAAAACAAAAAATAATAATTTTTCTAGGACCATCTTAGTACAATCAAGTACAAATTAGGTATATTAAATACCGTAAGCATGTTATGCGTAAAAACAAACAATAAAGTATCAGTCTAATAAATTATGGTTAAGCGTTAACTTCGTTATAATCGTAGGATCGGCCCATATTGTACTGTATCGTAGTTTTCGTTTTTCATTTTTTTACGTACAAATTCCATTAAAATTTGTATAGAAAAACGATTCCAAATTCAAATTGAGAGCAAGTAACAAAAGGCGGCAAACATCAATAAACGGGTTTTATATGTTAAAAGAAAATGTTGCATCCCCTGGGGCGGGAAGGTTCAGGACTATCGCACGGATCCGACACATGTTAGATAAACTTTGTAAATTGCTTTTGTACCCGATAAATTGAACCTAATAGAACTCTTTCGCAACTAGAATCCAACACTACGAAGCAGTAAAGTTCAAGTTGAAATTTATCTGTACATCTATAAAACAACCGTAGAGGGTCTACGTAGTTTTCGTAGACCCTTAGTGGGTTACAAATACATTTATGAGTAAAAACAATAACCGATTTCAAATTGAATCAAACGTTCAACGCTATTATGCGCGGACGAACTCTTTATTTTTCCGAATTGTCGTAGGAATATTACCAAATAGAATGATTAATTTAATTCTATTGACCTATATCTATATCTAAATGAACCTAACCAAGCTATCATCGAACTACCCTTAATGTACATCGTTTCCAATAAAAATGAAACCAGTTGGCGTGATTATTGAGTTATTCGTACATTTGTCGCGCAAATACTTAATGGAAATTTACGATATATAGTTTTCACGGATCCCAATATCAGAATTGTACCAAATCGGTATAAAGTTATGTGGTAAAAATAAACGGGCGAATTGAGAACCTCTTCCTTTTTTTAAGTCGGTTTAAAATAATATATTAATTCATCTATCTTTTATTAATTACGACATAATTTAACAGGTGTCATGTTATTTTCGAGGCACGGAACCTTAGAACTCACTTATTATGATCAAGTTACTTACGCGCTACGAAATTCAATTTTATGTTACACTTTCCCCGTAACCGGCAAGGAAATTGTAAATTGCAATTTCAAATCTAGTTTTGTGCAACGAATTTTTTTAATATTAAGCATTAATAAAAAATATAAGATTTTTATAGTCTTCAGGAACCTTCAAATGACCCTTAAAATGTATTTCTATGCCGACATGTTATGATATAAAAGACTAAACATTTTTACTTAAATAATAAAAAAAACAAGCTCTTTCGTCCTTGTAATACTAGCGGGGTAGACAGAAAAACCTTGTACTGTACGCTTTTTATAAGGTGTAAGTGACAGGTGGTATATAGGCATATCGCCGTATACCGATCACAAATTTTCTAGCAACTGGCAAGTTTTACTTAAAAACCGCAATTAATTGTCAAAAAAGTCTCCTTTCAAACTGATGAAACTGACACCGTCAACTGCTTTGGCTTATCAGTGTACCATAGCATGTAAAAATAATATGGATACAAAAAAACAATTTTATTTGCGATAACAAACAAACATTGACCTCATAACAAATTTACTAATAAAAAGCTCAAAAAATGTATGTAAGTGTAGGTCGTTGCTTGTATTCTGTTCTATGTCTCACAAAAGTTTCTGCAGTTGAATTTACCAGTGACACTACTTCTAAGTACGTCCTTAACAAGTTCAGCAAACTAGGGCGGAAGCTTTCTGTCGTGTTCGATCAAACAATAAGGGTAATTAGTCACGTTCTAGGAAGCGCTCTACGTGACCTATTACTTATCTCATTTGTCACGCGAACCTCCCAAATAGAACGCTTTTTTGAAGCTATATCCTAGTCGAATTCTTACAAAACCAACTACACTCGTGAGCAAAAATAAAGGGTCGGTATATAGAGTCGGTTGAGAAAGTTTGAATATCCCGGAAGATAAAGACATTACTAACTGATATAAATTGTGCATGATAGGCAATTAAATATTTTTTAAATAAAATAAAATATTATTATTAATTTAATTATATTTCATTAAAAAACATAAACGAAAAATTTTATCTTATGTAAACTTGGATAATACAGTAAATTGCCACATGGAGGCAACACCAAGTACCAAAATTTAATAAAAAATACTGTATTATCCAAGTTTTCTTAAGATAACCTTTTTCGCATACGTTTATGTTGTTGTTTAAAAAAATATTGTATTAATATTTTATATTTTATAATATTTTATAGGGAGTCGACTGTTTATTTTACGGATACCATTGATAGTCAGATACACTAGTCTTTGGTGAAAAACTAACTTATATTGCAAACCAGTAGGAGTATAAAATTGGACTCGAATAAAAAGCAACCAGCCTGAATCGTTCAAAGTGTAGTTCAGTCACTGTCTATTTTGAATAGAAACAAAGTGGAAACACTCTCAGGTATAGTAAAACCCGCTCTATAAACAACTGAACAATTTCCCTGTCCTCTACGAGCTACGAACTACGAAAAAAAGCAATGGCATCTGTACCAAAAGTGTGAAGGTACTTTAATCAACCAAGGCGAATAAAGGGCGTGAAGGGGAATGAAGTGGAACGAAAATGGCGCACGGGAATTGCTTGTAGCCTCTGGGTAATTCCGGAGGTGCTCGGGGAAATGAAGTGGACGGATGAAGTGAGGAAAAGGACAAAATCACATTTACGATTTATTCCTTTTGATTTCTGAAATGGGTTTAGTGCTATAAATTACAGAAGACCATGACTTACAATTTTTTCAGTATAACTAATACCAATTTAACATCTATCGAGAGTAAATTAATGATTTTTTTCAAACGAATATGAATAGGTATATGAATAGGTCCTACGAAACATAGTATAACTTCAAAAATACTTAAAACGTATAACTCCACAAATTTAATCATTTTTTGATTTGAAAGAATAATTTGGAAATTGATATTACACTGTTGCCTTAGAAAGGTAACATAAATATTTGCATGTCACTTAAATGACTGAATATGTGACTTTTACTGTTTTAAAACTATATATAACGCTTGTGCAGCATATTTCTGCAAATAAAATATTTTATTTTATGTCTGAATGGCTTGAGTGTCGTATATTTAATAAATGAACTTGTTCAAAATGAAATTATTGCTAACATTTTAACATAATTACAACACTCGCTGTCAAAATTAGCTCGAGCAATAAATTTACGTACCACACTAATTTTATTAAATAACAACTCTATGCGGTAAAAATAGTAATCAAGAAATGCACCACTATGATCAAAGTATTAAAACAGGCTTTGAAATGAGTTTTAATTTATAGCAAAACACAGTTATATGCTCGTTTTATTATTTCGTTATAAAATGGTGAATATAATTAATATTTATAGTAAATACTTTAAATAAACTAACTCGGTATTTCTCTATAGAATCTGAAACGAAGAAATTCGAAGAATGAACGTCGTGGCTCTTAAAGTAGCAGTGGCTAATCTGCGGAGTAATTGCGTTTTCATTATTAAATCTATGAATCGAATAGAGTGAATAGGCATTTACTAAGCTAGTGTGCCTTCACCATCCAGGACTGCATTTCCATTTAACATCAGGTGGTATCGTAATCAAGCACTTTCTTAGAAACTATAATAAAAACAGCTAAACACTTCGGAACTCAAAGGTTCTGTAAGCATAAATAAATAAATAATCAATATAAGAGGTTACAATACAATTAGATGACCTCAGTAAACGCCTTGACCATGACTGCATTACAGTTTTCAAAACGCCATCAATTTTAAAAGTAAAGTAGTATTATACATACTGTAAATGCTGACGTTGACAAGGGGACAAAGAAATTTAAAAAGCCTGTAAAGAAAATATGACCTACATTTCGAAGTCATAAAAGACCTCATTTGCCAGTCAACGCTGTTTACTCTTCTGTCATTTGAATGGAAGGGTGTCGTGTATTTACAATGAGCCACAAGATAAACAGCACGGTTAGGTTGCGACAAGTACGTGATTGTATTTGACGATGCGCGGTGCTCTGTACGCGGAGCGGAAATTAAGTGTCCAATTAACAATGACATTATTCAACAACTTCTATTACAAATTTACCATTTGCTTCAACTAATGAAGAGTTTCTACATTTTAAAATTTGTTGTATAATATGCGATCTTATAAGATCAATACTTTTATTATGGACAGGAAATAAATGAACTAACCATAACAGTGGTATAAAAATATGATAACTATACTTTACATACTTAATATACGCACATGAATAAGTTGTAGATAAAGCAACACATACAAAATACAAATATCATACATACGTATCGTAGGGACATAGCAAATAAAATAAAATTAGGTCATTCAACAGTCAGTAGTAGCTCTGTACACGGTGCGAAAATTATGTGTCCAATTAACATTGACATTACTCAGTAACTTCTATTACAAACTATTATTATTAAACTATTACTATTAAACTATTACAAATCATCATCAGCATGCAACTGTCCACTGCACACAGGCTAGCAGGAGCTGGATGAGAATGGACGAGGATTGTGCAGTAGAATGCTTTACTAACAAACTTATATCTATACAAATAAATAAAATTGATGTGACTGTTTATAATATTCAAATAACCGTTTTTTAGTACATGCATATTTGAAGTATGAAATATTTTGATATATTTGAAAATATTTTGAAATATTTATTTGAAATTTGAAATTTTTTTCTTATATAGATACATTCATATGAATGTATACTAAATATTTTTTTTACAATTTTTGTCTATCTCTTCCGGATAATCTCTGGAACGGCTGGACCGATTTTGATGGTCTAACTTTTTCATTTAATGAGGACTTAGGTTACTTTTATTTTAGAAAAAAAAATTAATCGCGAGTAAAACTGCGGGGCACAGCTAGTTGCTAATAAATTCGGAACAAATAAAAACATGAATTTGGGTCGTCGATCAGTTGAACGCCCCAGACGCTGCTTGAACGATGACATGCGGAAAGACATTCTGGACATCGAAACCTGTGGCTGACAGTTACTGACACGGGGCAGGGTGGCGGGAAGTATTCTGATGTCGAAGCTAACTAGAGCGACCTTTTCAACTGACGTCATGAAGGTGGAGGTTCCCAATTCGGTTGTATTATTTTCATATCAGTCTAAGCCACAATGTAGGATTAGATCATAAATACAGCAGTGATAGCTAAGCGATTCGATTTACGATCTGACAGTCGCAGGTACTATTCTCAATCGCCTTGTACACATAAATTACCGTTTTTTAGGTTTTTTAAGTATTAAAAATCACTTTATAAAATTTTACTTTGGTGTGTGGCGATAGGTGACAGGTGTTAAACGTATCGCAACACACGCAGCACAAATGTTTGCAATTGATTTACAATTCATGAGTACAATCCGACTAAGCTCTAGGTATAGCACCAAGTAAGTTTGGTGAAAACTGGACAGCTAAAGCTTCCTGTCTACCCCGAACTTATATATTATTAAATGATTAAAATATTTAATTATTTCAGAATGCGACAAATGCAACTAGATCTTAAGAAAGTGGAAGTCCTTAATATGAAATTTCTAGAAACGAAACGGTTCAATTTGAAGAGGTCAAAGTCTGAAATTTAATTAGGGGTTTCGTGTCGGCGTGTTGACGGCGATACCCTAATGACATGTCCCTAATGAAACCCGAAGCCACGTTCCGTGCCAAACGTTTCGTATAGAAAAATGACCTCGATAACCGCTCGGAGATTAAAGGGAGCACATTTTGTTGGACAGTCTAATGGCTTTAGTGGACTGACCTAATGGCTTTTGGGTAAAACTGAATTTCATACTCTGTGGTATAATATATTTTTAAAATGATTTTCTCATGGATTCCATTGTCAAAAGGACCACAAAAGATTTACCAGCTTTTAATTAAAAAATAATCATCAAAATCGGTTAACCCAATCGAAATATATGCGGTAACAAACATAAAAAAAGACTCAGAGGACTCCTCCTTTGAAGTCGGTTGAAAAGAAAAAAATACTCACCTAGAATCGAATCCGCAACTATGGGTTCCACAGGTTATCGTTATTTACCCTATCAATTTTTCATCGTAATTATATGTGATTTTCAATTTAAAATTCAAATCAAGCTAAAATCAAGAGACGAAACGCAGCTCGAAAAGATGTAATTACTCCATTGTAGTTATATGCTATTTAAATATCTTTGTTGTATTGAAATGGAAATTGGTGTATTTGTATTTTATTAATCAATTCTCTACGAACCCAAAACTTCGCAGAAACTATTCGATAGATTTATCAAAATGTACAATTATCAGCAACAAAATTAAATTAAATATTTACCAACAACTTCATGTTCAGTACAAAACAACAATAAAGTAAATAGATTATTTACTGAAGCACTTTAAATTAATTAAACAAAGATTTACAGATCACAACTAACAGAGGTTCACGTAGCACACCCTCTCAGACAACGTAACTCAACGTAAATCCTAGACTAATTTGTGTCATAACTTAACGTTCAATTCCGTATCCGGTCTCTAAGGATTTGCATCAATTTATGTACTTCATGTAAAAATTCATTTTACGTGAAAAAAAGTAAAAAGGACTGCCGATAGAAAAACTTATAATTTTAAATTTGTAATTTCAGAATGAATTCAATGCAATTAATAGCCTTAATAGTTTAGAGTACGGTGTGTGAATCGTAAGGTCATACGTTTGAATCCACCATTAGACTAATGACGTGAACCATCAATAGTCGAATGGTGGATTCAAAGATATGACCTATGGTGATTACTAGTTTGATTGGTTAACAAGAATGATAGCATTATAAGAAAAAATAATTGTTAGCTTTATTTAAAAAAAATATATCTACATCAATCTGATTGTCACAATTATAGATACCACGGGCTACAATTATATACATGTTCATTTATTATTATTCAAATAAATTGGGCTGTATATGATCATGATAAAATATTAATATATCATTAGCTTGTCCGTAATACGAACACTAAGATTTTCCCTTACCAAAAAGTGCTAAACCTGGCTAAAGACGTTTTCCCTTCAAAAAAATATAAAATATCTATTACACATTTATCACAAATTATATGCGTAATAGTTACTTTAAATGAGCCAATGGTGCATTCAATAATCTTTCTAAAAATATAATAATGTCGAACTTATTCTATAAAAGCTTCCACACATAAGCTTTTTATAACTTTGTTTAGTTATGTTATGTTTCCATTTTTGATAAGAGCTTGTGGTAACATATTACCTTCTTATTATTTAGAGTTACCACGGCTCTATAGCTTGTATTAGACAACATTTATTTATGATAAGGTCGACTAACCGTGGCAAGATATTTAGATATTGGTTGCTTTTTTTCCATTAAGCTTATTAGAACAAAATGACAGGGTGAACGGAAATGCAATACCTCTCGAGCAATTGGAAGTGCCTACCCTTAAAAGGGAGGGAGGAGGAAAAAAGGCAGACCCAACAAAGAGATTTGCCTATCCTGTTGCACTAGAAAACCACAGTATTGAGTTCATGCAAGTGATAAAAGTTGTTCAATTCCGCAGAAGCGGTACCCATGACCGGGGAGCAGTTGCTCCTGTAATGTATACCTGCGTAATGGGGGATTACTCAGAGAAGTAGCTAGGAATTGGAGCCTCAACTTCCAGAGCTAATACCTATCGTTAAACTAATTTTCATCAAGTACGTACGCCATAAATGGACTTATAACTCAATATCACGCCAACCAGAAAATTCAGAGATCAGTGATTTTTTAAATAATGCCATATCGCACGCCTTGAGTTAGATTCTCACTATTCAAAAGTCTCTGCAAGGTCTCATAAAATACATAGTTCGTTTTGGTTTGTCACTGCCACTTTTATGCAAGGAACTGATTAAAATTTTATTTACATAACGCATTGTCATTTTTAGTTGTCACAAATTATATCATCCATTACTAGTTAGGTACATTTCTGTTGATGCCGTAGTGTTCAAACTCGTATATCAAGTGCCACAGGCAATACGACTAACAGGTACCCGGAAAGTAATAGCAGTTAGAAACAAGGACAATTCAACTAATATAATAGAACAAACTTTAACAATGAAATACAAGTTAAATGTTAGTCATGTGGGGTGAAGTTATCGTCAAATGTGCAATTGGTTTGCGGCTAAATTCAGTAACTAAAATTGATAAATACGTGACTTTGTATACTAATGCACAGTTTATTGATAGTCAAATTTGTCGAAACTAGACGTATAACTTTCTTTTAATGTTTTTGTATGCCAAGAATCATATAAATCATACATCTTTTGTAGTGTGAACACTTGCGGGTCTTTTAAAATGAATTTTATTCAGACAGCGTAACGTTGTGCGAGGAATTCGCAATTGAAAAAACTTGTACGAAAAATACTGCCACAAAGGCGCGTCTTCACTCGCTTAATACAAAATTAGCTGCATACACGGTGTTGATCGCGATTCAAAATCATTTATTTACTCCTTATTAAATCCTTATCAAATATTTCAACTAACTTGTGCTAGGAAAATGGTTTACGTCAATAGTCGAATGGTGGATAGGAATCCACGACCTTACGTTTACCAAGCCGTATCCTAAACAAATGACGCTTAAACTCATAAATTTTAAATTAAGGGTATCGCATTCGACACCTAATTTGTTCGGTGAACATTAGATATCAGCTCCTTCTGTCTACATTTATGTTTCGAAATATGATGGTCTTTTTTAAAAATGTCATCTAAAATAGGTCTTTGAGAATCATTAACTTGGGTTGATAAATTTTAGATACACTCTAAAATTTATTCACACGAGCTATTTCGTGAACAATTTGGTCCACCGCCACTTAGACTAATGTTCTGAACTATTTTGGAATTACCTCAATACGTAGCCGCAATGGTTGAAATTTAGACCTTGTACACTTAAGTTTATTTATTTAGCTATACTTACTGATTTGTTGATTATTTTGTATACAAATTTAATTGATTGTAAGTTATAGACAAATATTAACATATTTCACTGAATATTTATAAAGATCTTACCATAGCTTAGTATTTAACTTATTGGTAAAAGTAATTTTAAAATTTACCATCGACGTCCCACTATTACATTATAAGTTAGGTTTTTTGTTAAATACGCACGAGAAAAACACACTATTTTGAGGATGGTATGCTTGGTATTTATTTTTATTTTGTAATAGCAATCAAATGTTAAAAAGTATAAGTACAATCTAACTAAAATAAATCTCGTTGCTAACTATAATTCAAATTATATTCAGCAATTTAACAATTTGATTGCAACATATCTCGGCTATTTCTATGAATCAAATTTAGCACCTGGTCTACAGTCGAGTTACGGTAATAGTCGCACAATGGACTAGCATATATAGTTATATCGTCAAGTTGCCCATAAGGCTATATAGAACCACTTCAATAGAGACAAATCTACGTGTATTCAGTTCATTATTCACACAAATATAAAATAAGAGCAAATTAAATTTTATTAGTCTAAAGATTAAACTGTTATTGCAAGTTATGGTAGATGGTAAGGGACCATAGCTAAGTAATTCTTAGTCTTGCTTAGATTCTAAAATGCCTATTTAATAGCACGTTTAACAATATTTTAAATACATCTATCGTAATTCATCACGGATATAATTATGTTAGTGATTGTATTGTATATCAAACTAATTTATTCGTATTCTAGGTTACGCAATCTAGCAAAATTTTGAGGTACCATTGGCCTTAAATAGCATAAATTGAAATACATTACAGATTTACTACATGGCGTAATAAAAATAAAGCTTTTTGTGTCAAATCGCTTTTTTTTGGAAAGACTACAGATACAAATAGTAAATCTTTTATTTTTATAGAGTCCATGCACAATTATTCTGATATTACTTCTAATATATTTATTTGTAACATTTTTCAATTTTTGATTATGACCTTATTTTATGTTTAATTTTGGAATTTACTAAATAGAATCCTCTGACTTATATAAAAAAGAAAACTAATTAAGAATGAACAGCTTTAAGATTATTTATTATTAAGTTAGTTTTTGTCAAGTAATCTTTATTTTTAAACGATAATAGTTCATGTTTGAATCAAAACGATACGAGAATATGAATGTTTATTTTACATGGTCATTCATTTCTCTCGTGTTAAAAATAATCTTAACTTCGCCCTAAGTAAATCTTTGTTTCTCTTTTCGCATTTATCAAATCTACATGTCCAAGCTCCTGAAAGAATAACTCCTCAACTCAAGCTATACTTTTTAAAACATAAACAGGAAATTTCCATTTTCCTCGACGCTGTTAAAGCTCATTTTTGCTCTAGACTTACTTGTTTGGTTCTTTGCGAATATAAAATTAAATCCCATTGGCATTATATTTGACCTACAACGTCCTCGGCGTTATTGCTTATTTCGTGATCCGATAAGGCGGGAAGACTCTCAGTTCACAATCTCGTTTTCATTATCTCAGCGAAACAGATTGAATTTATATTCTGCTTTTCAAGTAATGCTGCTTGTCATGCTGGGGCATAAGGCTTCCGCAGATTGTATTCTTAAGTTGTATATACTTTCTTATTCATTTGTAAATTGAAATTTGTATTACATAGCGACGAGAAGATTGGTGACACATAGCTCTTAGGTCGCTTAGCCTGAACTCTAATGTTTTTTATGAATCTTTTGGGCGTAACTTAGCGCAACTATCTACGAGAGAGAAAAGGAAGGTTTGGAATATTTGTATATATACAGTTTTGGCTATTCAAATAATTTTGATAACCAAAATGCTACCCATCCGAACAGAGACTAAAACTTGGACACTTGGATTTAAAGTCCAATTCTTTACAAACTGTACAATCCAGGCTGTAATAAAACTATTAGTATTTTCTATTTCGATGGGCCACGCCAAAGTGCATCTACGCATAGTAGCTCAAGATTTGAAGTCTATATTAAATTATGAAAATAATAGATCGTATCAGGAATAAGGAGATCCATAGACGCACAAAGGTAACTGACATAGCCCGTGTAAGCAACTTAACTGGCAATGGGCTAGGCGCTCATGGCACGTAGACCAAATGGCCGATGGGGCCGAAAAGTTCTCGTTTCGAGACCACGGACCGACAAGGTACTATCAGAGCAACCGCTAAGGTGTCGCGAACAACTTCGGCCAAACCTTTATTTGTTCGACATAAAATTCTAACATTGCACTCGTTAGTAATATACCAGGTGGCGCTGTTCACGAGGCATACCCTCAGCGATTTTAAAACTCGAAAAGAATTGGGCGGTTCCTACAAAGCGAACACCCGCGGGGCTAATAAATTAGCCCTTGTTACTCATCGTCTCGTGAAATCGGACAAGATGGCACACGTCACAGGCCCCGCGATCTACAATCGACTTCCTAAGCATGTAACTGAAGCTCCCAATCTAGCAATGTTTAAAAATAGGTTGAAGTCATGGCTGGTTGAGGGGGCATTTTATAGTGTGGAGAAATTAACAAATGAAATTACAAATTAAAATCATTTTATTTCTTCGATGAACTATTTTTTCATTATTTTTTTTTCTATTCATTTATCTAATGTAATTTGTAATACTAATAATTTGTAATAATTTTTAGTAAATAAGTTGTAATTTATTATATTACCAATAAAAATCTGAATGTGAATCAAGGTGGTCTGACGACCTCATAAATGCTATAGGACGCTGAATGCAAGCCACTTACAACCGGTCCTTTTGAAAATCGTTGCAGGAGCCAGTCAAGCCGCTGAAAAATTGTCTGATTAATTATCAATTTTAATTCTTGTTGAAAAACGCAATGTATCCGCTTCATTGTAGTATACAAACTCTCAAACTTCTCTCCTGTGGCTGATAAAATTGTACCAGCGTAATTCTACGAGTACGTAATTATACAATTCAAACTTTGACACTGAAACTTAATGTCTGTTGACATAGTTGACACAGAAAGAGCGTCGCCTATTTACTGTGTGATCAACGTTATGTTTAATTAGGCCGAGTACGAAATTGGGGTGCTAATGATGTTAAGTACAAGCATATACAGAAATTATAATAATTCTGTAATATTTCAAATGCTCACGGCTTCATAACAACAAAGTATTGGTCAAGAGAAGTGACTATTGTAGACTAGAAGTCGTGTACATTATATATCTTCTTTGTATTATAATGTTACCTAAACAATGTTATCGATGTTGCCCACATTCAATTTGGCAATACTGTCAGCTGCCAGTCTATGGCCTGATCTACGGTCGGGTCAGGAGTGGGGTCGTTACGACTTCGATTGGAGAATAGCGCGGAGCTTGTCTCAATTGTCTTCAAGCAGTAAACCCCATCTGAGTTCTTCTGACGTAATCGGTGAAGCCGTAAGACTAAGTCGAGGAGAAAAAAATGTATAAATATATTATTATTTGTGTTCTAAATACTTTCAATGAGGTAGTAAAATTACATCCAAATGTGACGCGAAGAACGTGTTGCTAAAAGGTTTAACAAGGTTTTTTTCATTGTAGATTCCTATCTCTTGAAGGCGGAGCCAGCCCTCATTATTTTCTGTCGCACGTTAGTCCGTTAGTTCTTATACGACATTACATACACACTTTTCCTAATGATAATGTGATTCTTTGCTACATAATTTACTTCCTCCTTTCTTTTGTCTTCAGAATTACGCCGATATAATACCACCTTCTACATTCTTTGATAGCTCTTTTTTAGGAAGATTAGTGATAAAGGCAATGGTCGCATCAAAAGAAAAAATAATAGAGTTCAACCTAAAAATGGTCATGAGAAACAGGGACGCAGCGGTCGCGGAGAAACTAATAACAATGCAACGGGGCGTCTACGACGCGTGAACCAGTGCATTCTCTAACACCACTTTCAAAAATCAGACATTAAAAAATTTTTAGTAACTGTAGAAGTAGCACTCTTATTAACAAAACAAAATTAAACAATTAAAGTACATTAGAAAAGAGCACGGACACAAGTCTGTGGTTGTGCTTTATTTGAAATAAATGCCCCAATTCTCCAATAATAAAGGTGAAATACACACAAAATAGCCAAAAGCTACAAATCTTATAACTACAATTAAAATACTTAGTGTTACATATTTATAATTTCCCTGCCCATCTTAATGTGGCAAATTTTCGTTGCTGTTCCGTATGTTAGCCAAAGTGCTAGTTGTCGTAAATATTATCACCACTCCATCGATGGGATCTTTACGAACGTTGTCTAGTTATTCCCAAAAATCATATTGTTTATGCTGGAGTTTGCCCAAGTAGGGAATTTATTTCGAGCTTTACGTGTTGTGTTGACGATTTCGAACTTAGT
The DNA here is from genome assembly GCA_029286785.1 of Meandrusa payeni. NCBI lineage: Eukaryota > Metazoa > Arthropoda > Insecta > Lepidoptera > Papilionidae > Meandrusa > Meandrusa payeni. The sequence continues at coordinate 10,246,605 of JAGSMX010000009.1, read as the reverse complement.
GACAGAAGATGAGAAGTATTGAAATTAGGTTATTGTGTGTTAGGATTACTTAATATCGGTGGAGTAGACCTGTCGCTTCCGAGCCTCACTCTCGCGATGGTCTCGAGCTACAGGTCTTTAGAGTCACCTCCTTCTGTGAGACAGTCATGTCCCAGAAGGAGGCTGACGAGCGGGTCAGGGATGTTAGCGCAGAGGCTTCCTCCCTCCGCAGGCGGCGTATCGGGGTGCGCAGGAGGCGTTACAACCAACGCGTCGTCTTCTGTTCCCGTATCCGGAAGCGGGCCAGAATGGGTACTTGGCCCCAGTTATGCTTCGGCGTCGTCGGGACTTCTGAGTGCCGGAGAAGGCCCCTTTGAGGATGAATTCCGGTCTTTGCCGGGATCGGCCGTTCGTTGGGGTATCCTGTCGCTGACAGATCCGGGGCACCCCGCTTATATCGGCTGATGGCATTCGCGGAAGGTTTTGTGGCTAGGGTCCCCAGATCGAGTCCCACACATCCCTCCGGGCCCACCCAGGGTACTGGAGGATGGTTTTAAAAGAATTCCCTCGTTAACAAAAAAATTAAACAATTAAAGTACATTAGAAAAGAGCACGGACACAAGTCTGTGGTTGTGCTTTATTTAAAATAAATGCCCCAATTCTCCAATAATAAAGGTGAAATACACACAAAATAGCCAAAAGCTACAAATCTTATAACTACAACTAAAATACTTAGTGTTACATATTTATAACTTCCTTGCCCATCTTAATGTGGCGAATTGTCGTTGCTGTTCTGTATGTTAGCCAAAGTGCTTGTTGTCGTAAATATTATCACCACTCCATCGATGGGATCTTTACGAACGTTGTCTAGTTATTCCCAAAAATCATATTGTTTATGCTGGAGTTTGTCCAAGTCGGGAATTTATTTCGAGCTTATGTATTGTGTCTACGATTTCGAACTTAGTGACAGAAGATGAGAAGTATTGACATTAGGTTATTGTGTGTTAGGATTACTTAATATCGGTGGAGTAGACCTGTCGCTTCCGAGCCTCGCTCTCGCGATGATCTCGAGCGACAGGTCTTAGCAGTCGCCTCCTTCTGTGAGACAGTCATGTCCCAGAAGGAGGCTGACGAGCGGGTCAGGGATGTTAGCGCAGAAGCTTCCTCCCTCCGCAGGCGGCGTATCCGGGTGCGCAGGAGGCGTTACAACCAACGCCTCCTCTTACCGCCCCCGTAATCCGAAGCGGAGCCAGAAAGGGTACCTGGCCCCAGTTATGCTTCGGCGTCGTCGGGACTTCTCTGAGTGCCGGAGAAGGCCCCTTTTGAGGTTGAAGTCCGGTATTTGCCGGGTCCGGCCGGTCGTTGGGGTGTCCTGTCGCTGACAGATCCGAGGCACCCCGCTTATAACGGCTGATGGCATTCGCGGAAGGTTTTGTGGCTAGGGGTCCCCCAGATCGAGTCCCACACATCCCTCCGGGCCCACCCAGGGTACTGGAGGATGGTTTTTAAAAGAATTCCCCTCGTTAACAAAAAAAAAAGAATTACTTAATATCAGGCAAGCTTCGTGCTCGTTTGTTCTCCTTCTCACATAAATAAAAACATATATTTTGTCTTTTTTCACCCCTTAAAATCTAGGTATACAACCATTTAACACGTGGCAGCAGAATCTCTTATAAAACTTAGATGTAGTCTAATAGAAGTATAGGTGTAATAAAATGTAAGCTTACAAATATTGTTATGTTGGATGCCATTGTTAAAATTGAATCAAATTTTAATGGCATATTTAGTAATCACCAGCTTTTAAACAAAAAAAGAATCATCAAAATCGGTTCACCGTCGAAAGTTATGAAGTAAGAAACATAATACGTACGAATCGAGAATACTCCTATTTTGAAGTCATTTGTTTTGGAGATGGTTGAAATGATAATTGAAACGTAGTCCCGTTTGTTGTTAATCTCCCAATTATTCGTCTATACGTGAATGCACAAATTCCAAATAAGCCGAAAATCGGCCTTTATTAAGTTTGCTTAGTTCAATGAAGTAATTGTTAATGAACCTGTCCAACGAAGTGTATTCAAAAGCAAATGTTAATGACATTACAGCCATTAATTAACGCAAAATAGCGACTAGATGTGTAGTTGGGACGCAGAACTACATTTAATGTGAATTATTTTCAGCTGTGTAATTAACTTGTAAAGAAATGGAACATTGACAAATAACTACTTTTTATGGCATTGTTACGAGAAAGTATACCGTATAATAATATCGTACCAAATAATAATGGACGGCTTTCAGACATCTAATAGTTTATAATAAAAATGCTTAAGAGTAAAAAAAAATATCGGCTTTAAACCAAATCTACCTCAAAAGTCAGTTACAAGGGGATACAAAAGCACGATCTCATTTTATTGAAGTTAAAGTTACAGCCTATATATTCACGTGGACCTAGCCCCACTAGGCTATCGACAGACTTGTCATGTTAACATGATTTCGAAAATTTTCTAAGACGTGTAGGTTTCCTCGCAATGTTTTCTTTCACCACCAAGCACGTATTAAACCAGCACTTAAATTTGCAATAAATTAATTTCTTGGTACCGACACCGGCGATCAAACTCGGGTTGCTAGTGAACGCAACTTGAGTCGGCCTATTACTTCCGAAATTTCGAATGACCAAAGTTATACGACGAAATTCTGGCGCCAACATACTCATCTTTCTTATTCGTGTTTATTGTTGTTAAAGAATATTCACCTAATCATAATAAATATAATAAATACCAAAACCCTACTAATATCTCAAGCATCAAACATTCTTTTATAGTAATTTACTAATATTAGTAACTTGTAGTAACAGGTTCCAACGTCCTAAATTACTTTCATTTAGGCTCCATTATAGTTTTAATAAACTATCCTAATGGATCAAAATCGAAAGGAAAATACAAAAGAATTGAGAACCAAATTCCTTACCATATATTTATTTATACTATATTTATGAAATTTATTAATTCATACTATATTGCGTCGTCTTTTAAAGACAGTTAAAAATAAATATGGTCATAAAATGTCAGCCATCTTTTGTTAAGTCATGATAACTGTGCGAGTGATGGAGTTTTTGCCGTGTAATTCTGTTGAATTTTACTTAGTCAATGTTATCAGTTGGAAAGCAGACAGTCTCGCCACATAATAGAGTAAGTTAGTGAGAGTTTCACAAAAGGCTACCGGCTGCTCTGTTGTGAAAATAAAACCATTCTGACGCGGCTGATAAACAAACTGAAAATGACGCAGTGTTTTTTTTTTAGAAAAAATCGTTTCGGAATCGTTATCATTTCTATCTTGATATCTAATTTTACAATGTATATCTCAGAAATTTCAACCATACCCTCGGATTGGTAAAAGAACTACGAGGACAGTCATTAATTATATATTACTAAAATAATGCACAGCCAAGTCACAGTAATTCAACAATTCTTTTTTTACAAATATCACAAACATTCTTGATCACTTTTTTAGTTAACGGGGGAAATCTTCAACAAGGAGGGGTTATGTAGGGTTGTTATCCACTAAAACCCCCCAGGGGCCCTTCCTCGGTGCATGGTGAGGGGCTCCGGGATCTCCAGAGGAACGCACCGGAGCCCCTCTGCACTGTGCTCTCCGGAGATCACGTCCCGGGGGGGGAGGTTAATCTTTCCTGTGCTCTGGCAGTGCAAGGCGACACGGGCGAGCCGATGTCACCTTCTTCCCGGGTCCACTTCAACGCCCAGCCCTTGTCGCTCTGTGAACCTGAGGCCCCTTTTAGTCACCTGCTACGAGTACTACAGTCAGGAGATTCTACGAGCCCAGAATTACAGAGCGGAACATTCTTGTTAACTACCAACGAAGCTTCAGTATGTACTAGATTTACATCAATATTCGAATGGTAGATTCGAACTTACGTTTTCCAGACTGTTCCCTGAACCACATGGCTATTGACACTTTAGTTAAAAGAAACGTAGAAAATCTTTCTACTAAAACTTATAGAGATATTAGATGTGATAAAGACGTAACAGATATTTACTACCTTGTAGCCAAAACAAGACACGATTAAGAGTTATAAAGTGGAATTGAATTTAGACAATAGAACTTTTCAATTTAAGAAAAGTTCATAACATTATAACTAAATGATACGGGCCTACGACTCCGGCGGGATCTTTATTACGGGGTCATAACTTTAGTGACGGACGACGCGCTAATGACATCTCTAATGAAACCCAACGTCACGCCTTTCCAGACACTGGCAGATTTAGTTTTAAAAGATAGAAAAATAAATTCCGCATTTTTTAATGCTATTTCAGAAATTAATGTATGTATTATTTATTATAGTAATTCATGAAAGAAAATGTTGTGAAATTCGGATATATGGAAAGAATAAAGGAAGAAAGAATAACACGGAAAATTGATAACCACGGGGTTTTAGTGGGCAAAAGGCATGGCCGTTTTGTTTTCGTACTACCATAAAAAAAATAAATATGTTCTTAAAATGTCAGCCATCTTTTGTTAAGTCATGATAACTGTGCGAGTGATGGAGTTTTTGCCGTGTAATTCTGTTGAATTTTACTTAGTCAATGTTATCAGTTGGAAAGCAGACAGTCTCGCCACATAATAGAGTAAGTTAGTGAGAGTTTCACAAAAGGCTACCGGCTGCTCTGTTGTGAAAATAAAACCATTCTGACGCGGCTGATAAACAAACTGAAAATGACGTAGTGTTTTTTTTAAAAAAAAAACGAATCGTTTCGGAATCGTTATCATTTCTATCTATTTAATTATACAATGTATATCTCAGAAATTTCAACCATACCCTCGGATTGGTAAAAGAACTACGAGAACAGTCATTAATTATATATTACTAAAATAATACAAAGCCAAGTCACAGTAATTCAACAATTCTTTTTTTACAAATATCACAAACATTCTTGATCACTTTTTTAGTTAACGGGGGGAAATCTTCAACAAGGCGGGGTTATGTAGGGTTATGTAGGTTATCCACTAAAACCCCCCAGGGGCCCTTCCTCGGTGCATGGTGAGGGGCTCCGGGATCTCCAGAGGAACGCACTGGAGCCCCTCTACACTGTGCTCTCCGGAGATCACGTCCCGGGGAGGTTAATCTTCCCTGTGCTCTGGCAGTCAAGGCGACACGGGCGAGCCGATGTCACCTTCTTCCTGGGTCCACTTCAACGCACAGCCCTTGTCGCTCTGTGAACCTGAGGCCCCTTTTAGTCACCTGCTACGAGTACTACAGTCAGGAGATTCTACGAGCCCAGAATTACAGAGCGGAACATTCTTTTGTTAACTACCAACGAAGCTTCAGTATGTACTAGATTTACATCAATATTCGAATGGTAGATTCGAACTTACGTTTTCCAGACTGTTCCCTGAACCACATGGCCATTGACACTTTAGTTAAAAGAAACGTAAAAAATCTTTCTACTAAAACTTATAGAGATATTAGATGTGATAAAGACGTAACAGATATTTACTACCTTGTAGCCCAAACAAGACACGATTTAGAATTATAAAGTGGAATTGAATTTAGACAATAGAACTTTTTCAATTTAAGAAAAGTTCATAACATTATAACTAAATGATACGGGCCTACGACTCCGGCGGGATCTTTATTACGGGGTCATAACTTTAGTGACGGACGACGCGCTAATGACATCTCTCTAATGAAACCCAACGTCACGCCTTTCCAGACACTGGCAGATTTAGTTTTAAAAGACATAAAAATAAATCTCGCGTTTTTTTAATGGTATTTCAGAAATTAATGTATGTATTATTTATTATAGTAATTCATGAAAGAAAATGTTGTGAAATTCGGATATATGGAAAGAATAAAGGAAGAAAGAATAACACGGAAAATTGATAACCACGGGGGGGGTTTTAGTGGGCAAAAGGCATGGCCGTTTTTGTTTTCGTACTACCATAAAAAATAATAATTAACACATTAAAAATACGTCCTTTTTAGCCCTAGATGTACATTACTCTTACTGCCTTCTTTCACCACTTAGTAACTTCCTTGTTATGTACATATGGTGAAGCCATTACCATACGGCGGGCACGAATTAACTTAGAAAACGGAAAACGGCTGTTCATAGGTACAAGCCGACTAGGAATCGAACTCGCGACCATAAGGGCTGGTGACACAGCTATTTAATATACATAAAATAGAATATAAGAGCTGTATATACACACTCTTAAATAAATACGTGTATATAACAATACTTCCTTATTCCATCATCAAGGCTTAGGAAAATATTAGGCAAGGGATGCGTGTGCTTCAACTTATCTGCGTTAATAATAGTTTTAAACCCGGGTTTAAACGCAAAATGTTGTTTAGAGAAGTTGAGTCTTGTCTTTGCAGAACAAGTTGTGTAACTTGAATAGAACAGTTTCGTCTTGTTGGTAATTTTAATCTCGTAATTACTTATCGTTACTTATTTATTATTAAAATAAAAAAAGATGCTTTTGAATTATATTTCTGTAAGTTGTGCTTTTAATTTTTCTACGTTTCGAACCTTGTCACGTGGTTAAGTAGAAATGCATCGTACTGGATCTTAAAGCGCACTAGCTTAGTAAATACCTATACACGCTACTAGTGAAAATTTGCTTTACTAATAATGAAAAACGAAGCAGTGCGTTTCCAAGCTTGATGTTAGAACGGGGATGTGGGATTTAGATCATGTAATTGTCTCGTGTCACCAACTAACTTCTTTAATTTGACACTGAATTCAAAATTGAGTATTCTACACACGACTGAAATTGAGCTTTATGAAGCGTTAATAGCTATCCCGTTGAGAAATACCACTGCACTGTGACATGGATTCCAAGTGTTCTTGCAGCCATTAACGCTGTCCGCTTGGTTACTCACAACTAACGCAGGTACGTACTTCGCGTGTCTATTGACAGGAGAGACGGTTAGCACTCCCCTTGACAAGGATGGAACACATAAATTGGCTAAGACACAACTTGACCACATTTTTTTGGGGTGTCCTGTCGCTGACAGATCCGGGACACCCCGCTCAAAACGGCTGATGGCATTCGCGGAAGGTTTAGTGGGTAGGGGCTGCCCAGGCCGAGTCCCATACATCCCTCCGGGCTCACCCAGGGTACCGAGGATGGTCTATAAAAAGATTCCCCCGCGTTAACAAAAAAAAAGGCACGTACTTCGCAACACAATCATGCAGTTCATCCCCCTATTATAGACAAAACAACAACAAATGTGCAATGGTGGTCAACAAACATCTTAAATGTATTTTCAAATAATATTACTTATGTATACTGAAACGGGTATATAAAATAGATTTAAATTAAATCGAACATAATAGGCACCTTCTAACCTCAATTTCAAATACAAATATGTCTATAATATGCAAAACTCCTTCGAACAGTGGTTCTATGAATTAAGCTTTCCCTTTGACATAATTACTTCAACGATTCTGCTATTCACCATCGCTTAGAATATTTTAATTTCAAAGTCAGCTCATACACTGGAATACATTGAAAGATATTATATATTAAAACGGTTATGATTCAGTGTTTTCAGTTCATATAATTTTGCATTAATGTCGACTTAATGGGTCGGATAGAGGCATATTTTTTGTTCTTTCTAAGCACGTGCTAAGTGCTTGACCACGATCCCACCTGACGTTAAGCGAAAATGCAGTCCTGGACGGCAAGGCGCTGTAGTTTAGTAAATTACTATTCACTCTACTTTGTAAGCATCCACATTATTGGAGGGAAAAACACACTTTTAAAAATTACCAATTTAATCACGGTTTTATAAAGATAAATAAAATTATTTTAGCCGACTTCTAAAAATAAGGGGGTTCTTTATTCGTTTGTACTTTTGCGCTCATGGCCTATGTTAATTTTGCTACCAAGACAATTCGGAGAACTACTTAGCATCGTAAAAGATAATATTAAACAGTTTTTAATTTAATATATTATATTAAGGTTTACGATAACGAGAAATATTCAAGACTTTTGATCGTATTCATTACAGTATTAAGAATTTCGTAAAGCTGTGATGGCTTAATGGCTAAACGTGAGACCTTACAATCCTTTTAGTCGTTGATTAGAATCCCAAAGGACTTATAACTCAACGGAGTTTTTCCAGTTTCTTACATGAATGATTTCTTCTCTCGATGAAAAAAGATTGCATTCTTTACCTTCTCCACTAGATCTGTTTAACCAAAAATTTAAACTGTAAATTATGTATTTTTTATATCTATGCTACGTCGTAGCGTCTGTGATCTACAAAGGCTACGACGAAAATTAAACCGTAGGTGAGAGAGAAAAACATATTGGCGAGATAAGAACACAAAGAAAGTGTTTACATAAGACTAGCTGCGCCCCGCGGTGTTACTTACTTAAATTTTTCTAAAAAAAAAAGTTACATTTTATAATTTCAGCTATCTGCCAGTGAAATAATCTGACAGACATTAATTATTAAAAGCGGTTAATTTTATTATAACATACGGACACTACAATTTTATTTATTTGTATAAGATAATACGGATAAAGGCTACATCGAATGGCAACGATATAGCAGTTGAATAAATTTGTTTAATTTGTATCATACTCTATTATAACACATAGCGTGTTAATAATATACATAGAATAAATTTCGTGGATGCTACGCGGACCCAAAGCCCATGTCGCAAAGCACTAAGGCAATTTCACTGACGAAAATTCCTGTTGCGAGAGAATAATTTAATTACAGAGTCATTAGTCTGCCGGACTGTCGGCTAATGACTGGTAGCACTAATGAAACCCGCAGACACGCCTACAGCAGACCTGTTGGTGTCGCTTCAATGCCTTAAATAGACCTTAGTTAAAAGCTATAGTAAATATATACATATATATTTATGTCCCACCGTCGGGCACAGACCTTCTCTGTAAAGAGTGTATAAGGCATAGTCTATCTCGTGGCTCTAGTGCGGACTGGCAGACTTCAGATGATTTAGAAAATTTAAATTTAGTGGTGCCAGCACCGAAGATCGATCACTCGGGTTGCTAGCGTACTTTGCAACTAGAGCTACGGCTCTAGACCTATGCTATTACAATTTACCTACTAATTTAAATCGATTTTTTAAGATTTTGTTTTGGATGAGGCAATGAACTTGAGCTTGAGTTCTAGTAAACGTAGTAAGCAAGAGTAAAGTAAGAACTCCTACCCTCCATATACCAATTTGTTTGAAGAATTCTAGCAAAGTTTACTATAAATAATCTAAACATTCCAAATAAATGCGTATCTTTAGAGCTAGAAGCTACTGAGCTACAGTAAATTAAACTTACCTATTCACTCTACTTTTGAAAACACCAACATTGTTGAAGGAAAAGACAGACTTTTAAATATTAACAATTCAATCACGGTTATAAGGTAAATTTACATAAAGATAAAAAAACGTATTTAACCGACTTCTAAAAATAAGGGGGTTCGTTTTTCGTCTGTGACTTTTTGTTTTGTGCTCATGGCCAATGTTAATTTTTCTATCTTTAATGATAGCAAATTTTTATTATCAATAATCTAAAAATTACAACTAAATGCGTATCTTTAGACGAGGTTACTGAGCTACTATGACTTTTTTGCTTAAGGGAATGATAAAGATATCGTTGTTTCCAAGTCGTAATAGAGTCACGTAACGTAATTCGCAAATATAGCTCATGACACAGACAGGTATACCATTTGGCTTTCATCTGTAACACGTAAGTAATAAACAGAACGCTACATACCAAAATTAAATTACCTTTCGCTATGTACTTGATGTTTATAATAAACCTCAAAAAATACTTTAAGAAATTAGCTTACTCCTTTCTCAAGACGGCAAGGCACCTGCAGTTATGTCAATTCTTTGGATATTCATGCGTAAATATGATCACTTAACATGTTTGTATTTAAAAACTCAGAAATGTATTTTAACAAAAAAAGCAAAATAGCCACTAAAAGTTCGAGACGACCAAATAAACTGTGCATACCAAAACAGTGGATAAGCTCCGTAGTAATAATGCATATTGTATGGCAGTGTCAACAACAAAAAAATTACTGTATTAGGGCTATATATATATTACTATATTAAGGGTATAGCCGAGATAGAAATTCATTTAATTTTCATCTAATTTATAAGGTTAGTATATATAATAGCAAATTTTATTTTCTTTCTCAAAAAAAATAGTGCTATCAATTAATATTTTTTTTTCACAAATATGAATAATATTCTTCTTAACTATTCCAAATTGCCACACATACCATCACGACAACATACAACAACACTATCTGATTTCGCACACTGACACACTGCTTTCATAAACCACAAAAGAAAAAGGTAGTGAAACTTGAAGGAAGCCGGTGCTTAATAGTACAGGATTTTCCTTCTTTAAGCACCGTCTGCATCATTCTTGTTCGAGGAATTGTCAAACTGAATTATTTTATATAATTATGTTGTTTTAGTGTTTCATATATAATATCTTGCCAAATTATTGTATCGAAGCAAATTAGCCAATATTCGTTCATTCTTTCAAATAAGTAGTAGTAATAAATCAAGTAATAGTAATAGATTAATTGAAACTTTACTGCTTTTTATTTAATTGTCTATTTAAGAAACTTGTCTAATTCTATTTAAGAAACTTGTCTAATTCTATTTAAGAAACTTGTCTAATTCTATTTAAGAAACTTGTCTAATTCTATTTAAGAAACTTGTCTAATTCTATTTAAGAAACTTGTCTAATTCTATTTAAGAAACTAATAAATAATAATAATAATCTTCTGGTACAAGTCAGCCGGCTTCCTATTTACATTGGTGTATAACTACTTAGTAACTATCGAATACAAACAACGTCAATCCATCACAGATTATGAACGATGCGATGCGGGAACTATGTGGGAGGTACAAAGGAAAGTTTCCGCACATGATCACTTCGCTGAGGAAATGACGCATGAGCGGCGAATAAAGGTCGAAAGCCAAACATATCAATATACGTCAGACTTTCAAATTTATGACAGATATTAAGACACAATTTATGAACAAGATCTTTCAATTTCAGATAATCGGACAATGACACTAAAAATGCCAGAGCATGCTACAAAAGTCCTGAGCAAGTCTTTCTCAGTTGAAGTGGTCCGTCTTTGGAATGCTCTGCCACAATATATAAAGTGCCTAAATCCTTTTAAGAACATAAGCACTATCTTTTTTTTCAATTCTTATTTTACAGTGTATGTAAGAAAATATGCATATTTACTATAATGTACTTAAAATAGACATAATCACACACTTTGCACCTTTCTAGAAACAAATTTCTGTCCATCCAAAGGTTTTCTGAAAGAGGTCGCTCTTACCGATAAGACCGCCCATTGGGTATGCAAATTTATTGTGACGTATCAACATTTATTGTTTCTGTGATGTAAATATCAATTGTTGTGTAATAAAGTATAGTCATTCATTCATGCAAATTGGAACTATCAGCTTGGTTAGAGACTCTTAATTACAATGATACTGAAAACCTTCTAGATACAATATCCTAATTCTTAAACACCCACACACATAAAAGGCAAACACCATTCTGATTCTGATTTATTCTACATTCAAGTAACTATTTAATTAACCACATAAACTAGTATTTTTAAGTATTACGCGCGGCAGAGGGCCTGGTATTCTGTCTGACAGGGCAACCTAGTACAGATACCAGTCTCTCACAAAGGAGACTTAATAATGTATTTTAAATAATGTAATTCAATACGTAACCTTTGTGGAAGCGAAATAAAAACTAAATTAATATTTATTTATTTATTACACCAACACAATGAACATTTTTAACAAACAATACATAAGACAGTGAAAAGTTGTGAAGTTAATGCCATCGCAGTTATAGGCGTAGATTGCAAGCAATTAATTGGCGAGTGACAATGTAAGATAAAAATAAAATTAACACAAAAGTAAAAATAAAACTAAATTTGAAATTAAAAAGTAACTAATAAAAAAAAAAACTATTTGTAGTTTAGTGAATGTTTATACATACTTAAACTAGGAAAAAAAGAGGTCGATATCGTCCGTTTTTGAAAAAGAGTTGTTGATATTATTATTATTTAATATCGTTAAAATTACGGAACGGCTCTAATGTGTGTAGAATAGAGAAAATGTTTAAGCTTGAAAGAGAATGTTATGACAACAATAGAGAAAGACATGCTTCCGAGATAATATATAACAAAGGTTAACAAAAGTCTTTTTCAACTTATTATGAATGCAAAACTTATTGTTATTCACCGTAATCTTAACCGAAATTATCGACGTTATTTTCATAAGTAACGAATGAACTTTAAACACCTTACAAGGTAAACTTTATTAGGCGCAAAATTTCCCTGAATACGCCCGTTTTGGGGCATACTTGTTATCCCCATAAAAAAAAGAAAAAGTAAAATTCAACTGAATACGATTACCCTAACTCGCGAAGTTGCGGGAGCACCTCAATATTTGTTAGACGACATTGTTTGCGTAGCGAAGCTCCACACAAAGTTGAACTTTCTGTTTGCAAAACCTCTCAAATATGCTACAAACTCGATTACAATATGTACGTGATTACGTTTGTATATTTATGTCACTGCCAAAGCAAAGAATGTGAATTACACGCATACATATATTTTTATGACTTTTTAACTTTCTTCAGTTTGCTATCAATCATATACATTACTATTAACATTATAAGCGCTTTGCTTCGTCTTTCATTCTTCGTACAGCAAAGGACTGGAATAGTTTGCCCGATTCTTTCCTTCCGATTACAATGTGGGTATTTTCTACAGTAAAGTGAATAGGCATTTAAGCTAGTGCGCTTTACCATCCAAGACTGCATTTCCACTTAACATCAGGTGGGATCGTAGTCAAGCACCTGCTTAGAAAGTATAAAAAAAACCATACAAAGTGTGGTATAGTGTGGGAATGGAACTCTACCGCGATCAGGCTTTGTCTTCGCCTTCCATCAAGGGATGTAGAAGCCAAACGTAAGTCTATTTAGTATTAAAAAAGTGTCATTATAGACCCTGTGTGATATATCTGGCAGCAACGGATTTGTTTTTGTTTTGACGTGACAACGTCTTATAAATCGGTATAACCTAGGAGGCATTAGTACAGCCCTGTAGTTCTGGGCTCTCAAGAATAAGACTACGGTATCCCCTGCCTGTCGTAGAAGGCGACTAAAAGGGGCCTCGGGTTCACTGGGCGACAAGGGTGGGGGCCTGAGTCGTCCACCAAAGTGGACCCGGGAAGAAGGCGACATCGGCTGGCCCGTGTCGCCTTGCGCTGCGAGGGCACAGGGGGGGAGGTTACGGGACGTGCTCTCCTTGAGCACAGTGCAGAGGGGCTCCGTTCGATCGGCTGGAAGGTATGACGCATCGTTTGATTCGCTTAGGGGCGTGACTTATCACTTATCACTGCGATCGGCTCGGAAATTAGAGATAGAGATAGCGAGATAGCAGCAGATTGAACACAATACAAATTGTCAAATATTAAACATTGTAGGTATATGTATTTATCATTAAATGCATAAAATACATTAACTATGACATAATAAATTATATATTAACTGTTATTATGTAATGCATGCATATTGTAATTCCATGTCGAGTGCTCATAGCTTAAGGATTCGTTGTCACGAATTTAACGTCCGAGCGCCTTGCGCCTGGGATATTTTATGGTATACATTCTAATCAAATACTTGATCAAGAATTTATGAGCATAATTTCTAATTATGTATAAACAATCACTAATCTACAAAAAGTTTTTTATTACTTAATTTTTAATTTCAAATTTAGTTTTATTTTTACTTTTGTGTTCTTTTTATTTTTATCTTAACATTGTTACTCGCCAATTAATTGCTTGCAGTCTACGCCTATAACTGCGATGGCATTAACTTCACAACTTTTCACTTTTTTATGTATTGTTTGTTAAAAATGTTCATTGTGTTGGTGTAATAAATAAATAAGTATAACTTTAGGCGTCTTATGGAAACATTATGTCAATTGTTTTTAGCCATTCGTATGTATTATTTATTGATAAAAATTAAAATATTATTTAATGAAACTTTTCAAATTTAATCTGAACTTTATTGACTGTGACTCTCCTTTTATTATTTTATTGTAATTAATTATTTGCATGCAATTAAAAACTATTTTTATTTATTATGTCCAAGAAGTATAACTTCTCACGCGCACTCATTTTTTTACTAGAGAAGAGCACAAAGGACTGGGTCCATTTGATCTTTAGTGATTCCGGTGCTCCGGCGGAAATACGTACTAAAATTTATAAACCAGGGCGTTATATATGCGCGTTATATAGGTTGGCCTATCATCAAGAGTTGGGTCGCCACGCTCACGAAATTAAAAAAAAAAGAAAAGTAAAATTCAACTGAATACGATTACCCTAACTCGCGAAGTTGCGGGAACACCTCAATATTTGTTAGACGACATTGTTTGCGTAGCGAAGCTCCACACAAAGTTGAACTTTCTGTTTGCAAAACCTCTCAAATATGCTACAAACTCGATTACAATATGTACGTGATTACGTTTGTATATTTATGTCAGTGCCAAAGCAAAGAATGTGAATTACACACATACATATATTTTTATGACTTTTTAACTTTGTTCAGTTTGCTATCAATCATATACATTACTATTAATATACATGAATGTTTCCCGTGGAAAGATATTGTGCAGACATAATAAGCGCTTTGCTTCGTCTTTCATTCTTCGTACAGCAAAGGACTGGAATAGTTTGCCCGATTCTTTCCTTCCGATTACAATGTGGGTATTTTCTACAGTAAAGTGAATAGGCATTTAAGCTAGTGCGCTTTACCATCCAGGACTGCATTTCCACTTAACATCAGGTGGGATCGTAGTCAAGCACCTGCTTGGAAAGTATAAAAAAAACCATACAAAGTGTGGTATAGTGTGGGAATGGAACTCTACCGCGATCAGGCTTCGTCTTCGTCTTCCATCGAGGGATATAGAAGCTAAACGTAAGTCTATTTAGTATTAAAAATATATCATTATAGACCCTGTGTGATATATCTGGCAGCAACTGATTTGTTTTTGTTTTGACGTGACAACGTCTTATTAATCAACGTCGTATAACCTAGGAGGCATTAGTAAAAAAGTTTAACTCAATGTCCCGTTATGTGAATTCTCCATTACCTATGACTCATCGCTCCGTTCGATCGGCTCGGAAATTAAAAATAGAGATAGCGAGATAGCAGCAGATTGAACACAATACAAATTGTCAAATATTAAACATTGTAGGTATATGTATTTATCATTAAATGCATAAAATACATTAACTATGACATAATAAATTATATATTAACTGTTATTATGTAATGCATGCATATTGTAATTCCATGTCGAGTGCTCATAGCTTAAGGATTCGTTGTCACGAATTTAACGTCCGAGCGCCTTGCGCCTGGGATATTTTATGGTATACATTCTAATCAAATACTTGATCAAGAATTTATGAGCATAATTTCTAAGTATTATGTATCAATCACTAATTTACAAATAGTTTTTTTATTAGTTAATTTTTAATTTCCAATTGAGGTTTAATTTTACTTTTGTGTTCTTTTTATTTTTATCTTAACATTGTTACTCGCCAATTAATTGCTTGCAGTCTACGCCTATAACTGCGATGGCATTAACTTCACAACTTTTCACTTTTTTATGTATTGTTTGTTAAAAATGTTCATTGTGTTGGTGTAATAAATAAATAAATAAATAAATAAATAAATAAATAAATAAATAAATAAGTATAACTTTAGGCGTCTTATGGAAACATTATGTCAATTGTTTTTAGCCATTCGTATGTTTTATTTATTGATAAAAATAAAAATATTATTTAATGAAACTTTTCAAATTTAATCTGAACTTTATTGACTGTGACTGTCCTTTTCTAATCGTTTTATTATTTTATTGTAATTATTTATTTGCATGCAATTAAAAACTATTTTTATTTATTATGTCCAAGAAGTATAACTTCTCACGCGCACTCATTTTTTTACTAGAGAAGAGCACAAAGGACGAGTACTGGGTCCATTTGATCTTTAGTGATTCCGATGCTCCGGCGGAAACACGTACTAAAATTAATAAACTAGGGCGTTATATATGCGCGTTATATAGGTTGGCCTATCATCAAGAGTTGGGTCGCCACGCTCACGAAATTAAAAAAGAATTAAAAGATATTAAAAATGTTATGCTTCAAGAAATCTTAGTATAATTAAAATATGATTTGTAAATCCGAAGGTAGATAAAATTTATTTTTAAGTTTTTTTTTTTTTTCTTTTTGGAGGAGTAAAATCCTCATGGATACTGCCTGGGATGTACCAGGCGGTAAGCCCGACTCCACAGGAATAGGTTCCTGCGGCCTACGGACTAAAAACCTCCTCGCGCTCCGGCAGCCCTCCCTGGAACCGCTTTCGCATTACTTCAGGAAGGGGCCTGTTTATGTGGAGACATTTATGGACTACCTGTCCATTTCGTCTCTTTCGCGTGTCCTCATTACTTCGCGAAGAAACGTACTGATTCTATCCCAGTCTTTTTCGCCTTTTAGCATTGTTGCTATAAGGTTGTTGCTACTGAGGTCGTCACAATACGCATCTTTTCTCTCTTTAGCAAACCCTGAGCATTCAAAAAGCGCATGCTCAGGAGTGTCTCGCTCACCGCAATAGAAACATTCATCGCTGAGTTCCTTCCCTATATTACACAGATATGTATTAAATACACCATGTCCACTTAGAGCCTGTGTTAGCAGTCTGTCTATTTCACCGAATTTTCTGGTGTGCCACAGTGCCACATCCTTAATAAGCCTTCTTGTCCAGGCACCTTTCCCGCCTGTTTTCCACTCGGTATCCCATTCTTTTAGACTTCTATTGCGTTCTTCTGTTTGTGTTAGATGGTCTTGTTTCTTGTATAGTCTTGTCCGCTCTCTAGCAAGTATTTGTATCGGTATTAGGCCTGCGATCACAAGTACCGCGTCGAGGGATATTGTTCTGTACGCACCGCAAATCCGAATAGCAAGTTGTCGTTGCACTCTACTTAGCAAGGCCTGGTATTTTGCTATTTTTATCGCATTTACCCAGATGGGTGCCCCGTAGAGTATTGTCGAGTGCGCTACAGACGCCAACAGTCTTCGCACGGTTGCCCTTGGTCCACCTTGTCTTGGCATAATTTGACTTAATGCGGTTGTTAGTCTTTCGGTCTTCCCTGCTACCTCTTCTATATGCCCTTTGAAGCATAAATGTTTATCCAGCCATACGCCAAGATATTTAAGTTTTTCTACTGGTTTGATTTCAGTCCCTTGGACGCAGAATTTGATAGGGCCATGTTTCCTCTTGCCAGTTAGCATTATTGCTTCAGTTTTAGTAGGGGCAAGTTTTAGGCGTTTTTGTGTCATCCAAGTCGATATCTTGTCCAGAGCACGATTTCCCTTCCGCATTAGTTGTTCCTCTGTGGGAGCAGAAACTATAAGTGCCAAGTCATCGGCGAATCCCACCAAATGAATGTCTTCTCCAACGTTCAAGCCAAATACGCCATCATAAAGGATGTTCCAAAGAGTAGGACCAAGTACCGAGCCCTGGGGTACACCGCTGTTGATCTGAATGCTTTGTGTGTTGCCCAACCCGTCAGTTATGGTGATGCTTCTTTGGTTTAGATAACTATTTATTAGTTTGTAGAGATATGTTGGAAGTTTCCTCTTGTCCACTTCCTCGAGTATTATTTCCCATGATACGGAATTGAAAGCATTTTTAATGTCTAATGCAATTAAGGCGCATAGTTTTCTTTTACGGCGCGGACCCGTTTTAGCTTTTTGTGCAATGCTTATTACCTTTTCTATGGCTCCTAGGGTAGATTTTCCGGTTCTGGTTATTTTTAAGTTAACATCGGTTTATCAAATACTAGCTGCGATCTGCGCTGTTACCCGTTATTAAAAACTATTTATTTATTTTTTTCTAAAATAAAAGTAGAATATGTTACTCGTTATAACATTAGAATAATCGTTCCAGCCATTCCAGATATTAGCCGGGACAATCAGACAGATAAAAATTGTAAAAAATGTTTTACAGTTTTTATACATTTAACATATGTATATACCTACATTCATATGCATATAGTAAAAAGTTTTTTTTTTATTACAAACAGACGTTGCAAATTTTATTTATTTGTAAAGATTAAGTTTGGATTTATTTTCACCGCGTTTACTACATTAACCAATTTTCCGGATTACCATGTTACAACGGGGATCAGCGGCTATTCAAATTCTACCTCTGTTACGGACAATAGCGACTACGGTTGGACCCTCTGTCGTAAACCGAAATCGTTTTGTTGAAAGCCAGACCCTTTACAATCGTAACTCTTACATCATTACACGACGCGTAAACTTGAGGTCAGTCGGTTTACCCAATCCAATGTTTGAATGTAAAACGTAACCGATGGGGATTTACAGAATTCACCCGAAAATCCACTCCCATTATCAAACGCACCTACACTGGATATAAAATCTTTGACATGGAAAGTGGTCCAATCCGTTTCATATGACGGTACTTTATAAAGTTAGATTTGTTTGATTTCCAAAACGACCATATTTAATAGTGCGTCTAGTATGAAAGTGCCTAGATAAATTAGTCCTACGTTTTTGATAGTGTATTTCTAAGTATTACGTTAGTAAGATTGTGTATTTTTTTTTCATTATAATAATATTATTTTCAGGCTCATGCTGTTAATTAAATTCAACGGCTAGTAAACGGTCAGAAAAAAAAACAAAAAAAAGATAAAAAAAATATGAAAGTAAACTAACAAAAAGTTTTAACTAAACATAAAACCCAAATAAAAGTCAAATTACAGCAACATTTATATTGGACTTAATACGAAACCAAATCCAATACAAACAAAAATAAAATCGAAATCCACCGCCTAAAAATAAGTACCTTAAAAAAGAGCAATTTCAAATATACATACGACTTTTTTTTTCTTCTTCACTTCATCGAACTTCTTCACTTCTTTTTTTGAAGTCGGTTAAACTTTTAATTTAATTTAATATTATAAGCATATAATCACAATATTGTACAAGTGTTTACACTATAATCACGTACTTAAGCATATATGTATCAATGGGTAAATATATAAAACAAGAAAAGGCAAAGGTTGTCGAGTTCAGTATTATCATTTTAGCGGTAATGGTTGACGGATTGTCGGACACAGGAAATAGCTCACAAAAACTAGCGTGGGACGTGAATTGATGTCATAGGCCTCAGGTGCTACAATCCGAGGAAGACATTTACAGTAAAAAGCCGCCAAAAGTCTCCTAAGCATGACAAATTTAGCGTTTTATATCATAAGAACTTTGACCAATTTTTGTATACTCATTCACATATACTGAGGCTATGTAACTGTTATTTACTATGCAATAACAATATAATTAATTGTAATTTACATAATTGAAGTCTTGTGAGAAATACGTGAATTGTAATAAGAATTATGAAATATTTGTTTCTATAAATGTTGGAAATGTAACAAATTTTTTTCTTCAGATTTTCAGTAGCTAGATTAATCAATAGCCTGTATTAGGGAGAAACTTTACCTAACCCCGAATTAATCTTACTGACTAAATATTGATATTTTTTTGTGCTTAGACGTGCGTCGATAGGATTGTGGGCGTGGGTGTATGCGCAAATATGTTTGGGAGAAAAGCCAATATAAATGTGTGTCTGAATTAATGGATTATTGTTATCTTATAATAAAGGAATTAAAATTGAAATAAGATTAAAAGAATTATTGTTTTGGTAATTACAAATTTCACTAACAGATAATGTACAATTATTTAAACTAATTTTAATTACTTTTACAACTAATTTACTTTTTCCTCTGACTACCATGTCACGCAGCTCTTAAGCCCTCAAGTGGCTAACTTATCCACTCTTTTTTGTAAATGTGCACCCGCATTGGGCGCACGTAAGCCCACCGTTACTGTAGTAATAGGATATGGAAACTGGTAGCCGGGCCTTCAGGGTGTCACACTTTTGGGCTAATCGGAGCGCAAGATCCTTTGCTAACAATTCGCGTAACTTATACTCAAATTGAAACCAAATCCTTTCAAGTTAAAACAATTCATATTTCAAAGCGCTTAGAAGTAAACAAGCATAAAATTTGACGAATCAAAAAACCCATAAAGAACCACCCTCTTATTATGAAGTTGGTTAAAAAGTAAAGCTACCTAACTAATAGTCATTGAAATAACTCTAAGAATTTTAAAAATAAACTCTTACGCCGTCCCTACGGAGTAGGCGAGAACAATCGTTTACTTTTCACCGACCTGAAGTCCTAAATGGGACAGGTAAAGTCACACACAAAAATCCACAGTACTCAAAAGCGGCAGTTTATTGGACAAAATTTAAATATACGACGTATTTACGGACGTTTTTGTACGTAAGATTTCAATAAACAGAAATTTCATCAAGCTGGCCGGGATTACAACGCCAACCACATAATCGGTGGTCTATACTTGCATATTTTATACACAACTAAATATTATATATATTTAAACATTAATAAGTAAAGAAACTATTTTAAAAGCACAGAACTATATAGTTAACGCAGTCAGTTATATGCAATAGAATTAAAAAAACTACAAATCGTTACAACCGCTTTTTTAAAGAAGCCCAAACGCAATAGTTAATTTGCTAGTAGTTATGTTACGAAGAAAGCTCCAGTTCAATTTAGAAGCACTGAGTGCAAGCATATAACGAGTGCATAATGCTACAGAATTCTGTTCTGAAGAGTTGAAATCTGGATCCAATTACTAGTAACGATGCACTTCATCCTGTAGCTAAGGGAGGCATCTGCACCTTAAATTATTACAGTAATTCAGCTAAGCAAGGCCCATTATTTTCAGATTCTTCATATTTCATAATTGACGTGAACCGCGCACTAACTTAAGCTTGGTTAATAAGAATTTTAGTTATATTTGTAAAAAAATGTTTTTATCCTTGAAAAACAATTAAAGACATCTTCCACTGATCATCTAACCCAAGATGTAGCCTCTTTTTATAGGAATTAAAGATAAACGGTGGAAAAACTGATTTCAAAATTTAACGATACTTTAGTATAGCAGTCCTAAGTTTCTTTGAAAATCTTTGACACGATATTTTGTACAAAACTTTACGAGTGCACGATAAAGCCGTAGGTTCTTGGCTACCTACATTAGAATTTATCTAAAAATCACTTAATCCGCCTAATTTTGTTAATGCATATTAATAAATATAATAAAAAAATAACATGATACTCTTATACGAGTATGTACCAGTTTATGTCAAAATAATCAATAATTCGTAAATGATACATTAACAGCTAATGTATCATTTATTTTAGTTATTAATTTTTTCGCACGTTCAACGTTTTTTAAGTTTATATATAAAGCTTATAATACGGAATGAAGACTCATAATATTTTATTGTTACTGATTCGTGTAATATGCAAAAGTAATAATGAGTAGAGTAATAATTTATATTCTGACGACACGACAAACTGTTTAAAATAGATTGAGCAACTCACTGTAGTTTGTGGCCGTGAGTTATGAATTAACTAAATAATTGTTACATAAAAATCCATCATCTACTATTTTCTCTATTAATATATGGCTTCTAATTTCATTATCATTTTCCTTAGTTAGCTATAGAGGCTTCGTCATTCTCCACGCAAACTTGGCAAAGGCAGTGTGAATTGATGACTGGCAATAATGTTTTATGAATAGAACAGTATCTACCACTTACATAAAGGTTAATACAGTATGCTGGCTATTTGCCAGCCGCCGCCCCAACATAGATCTCACTAAAAACTATTCACTATGTTTTTTTTTACAATTCAAACCATCAAAAAGTCAAAACTTTATCATACGCATTCTTATTTACTTAAAATACTCACATTTATACGTCAATATTTATTGATATAAGTGAATTTATTAACAATAATATTTACTGGATAAACTTCACATTTAAGTCACTAGAAAAGTTTGCCATTTATGAATCTTCGTATCGAGAGTTACACTTTGGATGTTGACGGTATACGTGCGACGCTGCCAGAGGGCGCGCGAACACTAACAGTATTGCGAGCCGCGCGACGCTTTATCCCCTCCCCAAACCTCTCTCTGCCGCTCCCTTTGAACGACCCCTTCGCGCGCCACTCAATCAAATTTGTCGTGCGCCAACAATTCAGTACTAACATCGGCTCGACTTCCACCTCACTATCTAGCTTCCGTTCATCATTCACCAGCTCCAAGAACTATGCATACTTGTAGACATTGTTCAGAATTGCTATCAATAGGTTAATTTGTTTTTAATAGAATTTACTTGAAATTGCCTTCATGAATAATTTATAAAACGTATGCCCAATGTGTTCCGTAAAAATCCTTTGAAGTTCATGTACATTTACATTTTAAATATTCGTGAAACATAATTCGTATTTCGCTATACTAAATGAAGGTCGTCGAAATTTATAAATGGAACCTGACTTTGTAGCAAACGCCTCATCAGGTTTACAGAGTCAATAAAAAATTCAGCCTCGTAATCGCGTACTACAAAGCGAGGAGGCGCGAGTGATTCGCACCCCTTGAAAATTTGATAACACAGAAACCCACCTTGCTTTCTTCCCTTCCTCGTTCACTTCTCCCCCTGTATCAGAGTACACTCTAAATACACTTCCACCTAACACGTATTATATTTCGACCGCTGTTGGTTCGTATTTAACTCTACTTACTTTGAGTATTAACAAACAGCTTTTCGTATCATTGTATCATGTTATTCCCAAAATATATAATATTATTATATATTATATTCATGTCACTAGTTATTACATCTCTGTCATCCTAATTCTATTAATATATTACACCTATTTATTGTTTGGTGGTTGATTTAATTATAAATAATTCATAAAACTTAATGTTAATTGTGAAAATGGTCTCGATTCCTCCATGTTTATTTGACCATCCGATACCTCTTGAAATATACGATATTACGTTTACGAACGAATTGCTATTGCTGTATTGTGCATGCAATGTTCGTCGCCTCTATTTGTTCAGAGCATATCTGATTATCTGAAATATATCACTTGGCTTTAAATAAACTGTATATCCGTATTAAGTGTATTTATACTATATTTATTTATTTACAAGTACCCTAACAAAGAGCAATGGTAGTTCAGTGTCGGTCAGCAGGCGGTAGACTCAAGTTGTACAGTATGGCTATTGCATGTTCTATAGCAGGCACTAATGTAGACTATCAATTCCACTAGGGCTTCGTGGCGGACTATGTTCTTAAACTCTCTTTACAGAGAAGGCTGGTAAGGTAACTTTAACTTTAGAGTATGGTCTGCGAATCGTAAGCTCGTTGGTTATTGACGTGAACCATCTCATCACAAGCCTAAGCTTATGATGAGATGGTTCACAATATTTACAAAAAAAATTATTGCTAGCATTCATTAAAAAAACTGTGCGTAAATAGTATAATATTTAGTATAGGTAAAAAAATACTAGAGATTAATAACTATTGTTGTAACTACTACGTTCATATAACTGATAAAACAGAAAGTCCATTACTTCAGTTTTAATTGGCGCACCGTTTTCAAATCCACCGTGTTTATTTTCACGCAAACAAAACACAGATTGTAATATGTACACATTCGTATTGGTTATTGTTTTACTGAAAAGTTCGAATTTCTTTATTCAACAATATATGTATCATTTTACAAATACATGTAGTAGACATATACAATAAGTACTTCGCAGATGTTGATTTGTTTTCATAGCCTACTACTAAATTTAGAAAATGTATTAAAGACAGCTTATTTAGTTAATAATTACTTATTAGTTCATTTATTTCCTATTCTTTTCTTTAATTGAAATTTTGTTTATAGTGTTTTTGTTTTTAAAGTGTTGCACGTTAAAATAATAATGATAATAATTGGCGGATAATGTTGTTGTCTTTTATAATTTCATTTGTGCTATTGTTTATTGACTCAAATAAAGAAAAAAAATATGTCATACACACGGTTTTTGGTAATTCAACGTATATTCATTAGCAGGTGATAAAGGTGACTATTTGCAGTAATTAATTTCAATCCCTATATGCATTATGCAGAAATGAATCATTTCCGAGTTATCATGTTTTTAGTTTTTTTCAAAATAAGTCATAAATGCAACAGCAAAAAAAATATTTAAAAAATGGTATCAATTTAAATCATGTTTTTTTTTTTAATTTTATTAAAACAACAATTATCGGTCCGGTTGATTTAAAAATGTAAGGTGAAAAAAATATTAATATCTTTTGAGATTTATCTCGAATAAAACGTCAGATAAACAAAAAAAAGCGCTATGAAACTTGACTGCCAGATCTTTAAGAACATAACCATTTTCTTAACTCTTCAATAAAGCAATTGTAATTATTTAATTTGAAGTTTTCCCTCTACTTTGAGCATAAAATTATATATATACCTATATATTACATATAGAGTAAGTATAAAGAAAGCGGATTCGCCCTTGAAAATTACTCGTTCATGCACATTACGATTAATGCACTATGAAGCATGAACAGTGAAAGTATTTGCCTATAAGTAAATACTTCAATTATTTACCATAAAGAATATCTCTTATAGATTAATCACAGGTGTTCATTTTTTTATTTAAAGATTAAATATCTAGTGCAGCCAAAAATTAAAATTTAATTACAATTGGACAGGCTTAAGTGTTATAATTTTTTCTTTTTAAATTGATTGTTTTTCGTAGCTTTAAACCGATACGTAACCGAAACTTGCTACGAGTTGTAGCAATTTATCGTTTTATTACTCTTTTATATAATTATTTCGTAGCAAGATGCGTAGAGTGCAACAATGTAATACGTGGATTACATCATATCATATTATAGATCACTGCGTAGCGCCACAAAAAACAGCCTACGTAATTATGTTTTATAAGCATAACTATCAAAATAAGTCCTTAGCATGCTTTATCTGCAATTGGTTACAGCATTTGCAATGTTTGTAAACTAAATAAGTAGATAAAAGAATGATTGAACAGCTGTTTGATATGCTAATAACCAACAGCCTGAGATAAGTTAAAATACGCGATAAAAACGTGATTTGACTGCATTCACTTAATTCATTCTAAAAGAGGAAAAGAAAGATACTTGTAGCGTTATTTCTTGAAAATTAAATAATTAATGTATGATGAGGTAGATTCCTTACGGTAAAGCGGGTTCCCAAAATGAACTTCTAGGGATGCACAAGAAGCACGACAAGGGTCGTCTTTGGCGTGACAAAAATAAGGGTTCACAATTAGTAATTCCACGAAAATGTATCAGGTTTTGATAGTGAAACAACTATTAATTTAGATAGATTAACGCAGATAATATTCCAAGAAGCTGCGAATATTGCAGAAATGGTTAGAAATGGCAGCAATCCCTGCATCCATATCTAACCATTTTACATGTTCCTTCAGAGACAGCTTAATTTTGAATGTAGTCTATGAGAAAAAGTCTGGCAATCTCTGCTGTAAAGGCTGATAAGAAGTGAATTATTCGTACGTTCGCATGGTACATGCTAATTATTTTCTAAGTACCTTTCGATAAATAATTTGATAATACTAATTATTGACTACATTGCGAGTACAGAGGCAAAAAAATAATTAACATCGGCCACTAGATTTGACGTATGAAATAGAGGATAAATTTCGTTTTTAAGTTTCATTTCATCCAAATTTCAGATACCAGCTGAAACACGGCGTACCCGAAGCCTATTGAATATTCAATGAACCGTTGCTCCGACATGCCAAATCGTACAAATATATTTGAATAATGACACAGAGCTCGCATTACACGGAACGAACCTGAATAGAAATTGGTCTACAAGTTGAAGTTTTACTTAACGTCGGTTCCGTTCAGAAGGTTTACCACGCATTAGTAAACCCACAATTTGCTTCTCTTTATATCTTAATATTGTATATCAAAGTTATTTCATATAAATCCGAAAAGACGTTTGCAACTTAGCTCGGCTGAAGTAGAACCAAGTTAAATGTCAAAGTTAAAAACAGCGTAGAGTACAGGTTACTTCTTGTATTAAAACAATATATTACTTACAACTGACTTGAGCCTAGAGAATAAAGCCGCAAACCATTAGGCATTGTTATCAATACAATATTTACAACAATTATTTCTTCACGCCAAAAATCGCAAAGCTTATCCGGGCGTTATGGATTAACCGCATATTACATAAAGTTTTAGTTAATTTCTAAAAAAATGATACACACCTCACCACATAATTTTTTGCGACATCAGATAGGAATGAAGTTCCTTTGGATAGGATAGAAACATAATTTGCAAAAAATGTACTGCCTAATTTTATTTGCATTTTATTGATATTAAAATTTTGCTGATTGATTTAAGTATTTTAAAAAATAACAGTTAAGGTAAAATAAAAGAAATCGAACAGAAAAAATCAAAATATTTTTTCCTCTTGTGATTTTATTTCGATAATATAAAATTACATAAAAAATATTATAAAAAAATCATTAAAACACCACCTGTAAAAAAAAATTTGAACTACATGCTTAATAGTCCCGCTATCAGCAGCCGTGCACTTCCAACACATCCGTTATATATTTTTCTTACGGATTAAGTCTCACATTTTTTTCAGTTCAATCACTCAGCAAAACGCCTATCTTATTCAAGCCTGCCGTAAGGATTCCAAAAAGTATATGTAAAAAAGTTATGTCTGAAAACGTTAGTAAATAGCAAATATACAATTTATATTTCAGACGGTAGACGAATTCAAATATTAGTTACCTCATTACCTCACTTATGTTACCGCCACATAATATTCTTCTATGTCAATGTTCAACTTTCAATACTTCTTTCAGGTCCTGTAATCGGAACTATGATGCAACTTGCTCGAAGCGCACTTCAATGCTTGTTACGAAAGTTGTTTGACATACAGGAAAACTCTGCTCACAAAGACGCATAGTACAGGTATCGGGCGAAACATTTGAATAAAACATTTGTTTTCCTTATGTTCTCTGGCAACTGCTATCCGTTGCAAACTTCTGCATTCCTGATCACTTTGTTTGTAGCAGTTTAATTTTCAAAGGATATTTATTTAAATAGACTATAAATAGCTTAATCTCGTTGATCTAGCAAAACACCGCGAGAGGAAATCTCGCCCCAAGTGCTCCTACAACTACACCTACAATATCACCGGTCAGCTATATTGTGCTACTTGCAACCGAGCATTTAAGAGCAAGTTCGGCTTCGCAAGCCATATCAGGGCTCATGCCCGAAGCTAGTCAAGGTCGCCGTCACCGGTCACGGTATGGACTATTATATATACGAGTATATATAATTGGCTTAAATTAAATGTAGGGAAACCATTTATCTATGCTCGCTAAAAGTGATCTCTTCTAGATAACCTTTGTATGGACGAGAAATATATAACAAAACAGGACGATGGCATACAGATACAAATATTATAAGTAACCTATACAAAAACTAAATAATCTATACATATATAAAAGAGAAAGTGTGTGGGTTTGTTCCTTGTAGGCTCCGAAACGGCTGCACCGATTAATACTAATACATATACTAATACATAAAATTTGCATATGTCATAGTTACATTGATGACGTCCCATTAAACTTTGAGTAATTAATATGAGTTTATTTATGGATATTGAATTAGGTTAGAACTCGAAGAGAGCGAGTACAGTTCTAAATTTAAAATAATAAATTGAAATGGCGGTAAGGCGATATGAAAGCACCCTATGAATAAATAAACAAGTGAAATGGGTCACGTGCAGCCGTTGACAAGTTCTACTCAAAACGATGTCAACGGTTCCAAGTGTTTTGAGGGTTTAGTTAAGTTATTATTGATTTTATTGACTATTAAATTTCTATATTTTTATTAACATTAATATATTTTACATTGTAATATTTTAAAAAAATAAGAATAACATAGAATAGTGTAGAAATAGATTATAATAAGGTTAGAGTAGTGTAGAGTATAGTTTCCTGTGCACCTTCACAATGAAAAGAGTTGAAGAGCTTCAACCTATAGATTATCCGTGAAAAAGCAACCGACTGAGTCGTGTCGTGCTTACACGTAACATAGTAACCGTCCAATCCGAGGTTACCCCTCACCAGTGGACCCTTGTGTCGAGTTACTAGCAATAGAGGTTCAGGCCAACCAATCTAAGAGCTATGCCACGTCTCAATCCGGTGAAGCAGTCAAGGCCGCCTTCTCTGGCCAATCTGTGTAGTACGTCATTAAAAAAAGCTTCAACTTAACCATGATGAATTTCGTAAGAGCCAAAGCCGTAGGAAGTGTGCTAGAGCGTCCTCGTAGTTGTCGTTCCAGCATTGAGATGAACACCTCGGGGTTTTAGTTTGTGGGACGCCGACATGATTAGGCATTTTCCAACGCATAAAAAGGGTCAGTGTATAGTAGTAATATCTTCTATTAGAATAGAACTGAGCCAACTTGGCTGTGGTACTACAATGGCTTCTGCTGTTGCATGAATGGTTCGACACAATCGGGGAAATACCACGACCTCGCAGAAAACTGATGAGAAGTAGACCTGGATCACGACATCCGGTGGCTTTTAACAATAGATTGGCAACGCAACCGCGGTCTCTTTAGTAAGTGGTATTGATAGTAGAAAAAAAATGTTTTTCAATATAACCTATCGACGAGGGTGGAATTCGAACCCACGCGTGCAGAGCATATCTGATTAGCAGTCCAACGCCTTAACCTCTCGGCCACATTGTCGTTGAACTCCCTACAGAAAGTTAGGACAATAATTTTAGCTTTATTTTACATCTGTTTGGTTAAATTACAACTATACACGGTGTAAGGTATTTTTCTGGATTAATCTGAATAAATTAATACGAAAGGGTGCTCGATTAAGTTAACACAACCTTAAATAAAATCTCACTTCATTATACTTGATATAAATAAACATTTGAACAAACTTCGAGTCGAGGTTACGCGTTTGCTCAGTGAACTTATAATTCGTAGCTTGTTCAGCAATAAGTGAAGTTAATTAGTGAAATGTAAATAGCTATTGACTTCGTTATTAAATAAGGCAATTGTAGACACAGGGGCCAGTATTCAAATAATAGTCCTGCCCTAAAATTGGAGGGTGGTAAGTGATACTTTAAGGTTTTGTTTTAATAAGGCAAACAGCAAACAGTGCTGAAGTTAAACAAATAGTAATAAGGTGGCAGCTGAAGGCATGGTTTACAAACAGTGCTGAAGTTAAACAAATTGTAATATGTGTAAAGGGGCGGCCGGAACGGAAATGAGCACACGAGTAATCAGTGATAACCATTAAAGTATTCCATATCTAATAAATATATTTTTATTTATTTATTTTTTTTTAAAAGAAAGATACCAATATTTCTTTTTTTTCAGAATTATTACTAACAATCTTGTTAACAATTCCAACTAAGCTTAAGCTTGTGCTAGGACATGGTTCACGGCAATAGTCGAATGGTGGATTTGAACGCACGACCTTACGATTCGCAGGCCGTACCCTAATCGTAAGGTCGTACGAATCCGATGTGCTCTGCACGCGTGGGTTCGAATCCCACCTTCGTCGATAGGTCATATTTTGTTAATAGTTATTCAATAATTGATGAAAAACATTTTTTTAACTCTCACGTTCTATTTAGCTCCAGAGAGTATGTATATATACATATATATATTTCGTTTAAATATATATAAAAACCTAAACCATTAGGCTATTGACGCTTAAAATTTTATATATATAAATATATATATATATATTTATTATGGTTTAGGTTTTTATATATATTTAAACGAAATATATATATGTATATATACATACTCTCTGGAGCTAAATAGAACGTGAGAGTTAAAAAAATGTTTTTCATTAATTATTGAATAACTATTAACAAAATATGACCTATCGACGAAGGTGGGATTCGAACCCACGCGTGCAGAGCACATCGGATTAGCAGTCCAACGCCTTAACCTCTCGGCCACCTCGTCGTTGAACTCCCTACAGAAAGTAAGGACAAGATACATATATATACGAAGGAGCGTTTTTATATTCGCGGAATGGGGGGCAAAGGGTCCAAATAAAAAAACCAAATTATTTTTCCTTTTCAATATATTCACCTGCAAGACGGATACATTTTTCAGATCTTTCTATTAATTTATTTATACCCTCATAAAAAAAATGTTTCATCTTTGTCTTCAAAATACGCCGAAACTGCCTCCTTGACTTCATCATCGGTGGAAATTAAAAAAAAATATATTACACACACGCACACACACGCAATCTTGTACACACAAACACACACGTGCATACACTGAATCTATCAGTGTATGCACGTGTGCAGTGTATTCAGTTTGATATATATCTGAAATATATCAAACTGAATTACATTTGATATATTTTTAATTTTTGTAAATTTGTATTTGTATTGAATTGTTTGGAGATGGGCATTAATAACTGCGCCACAGTTCTTCCTACTGCGACTATTATAGAACAAATTTTACAAATTTAAATTTTTGGCTTGAAATAAAAATTATTTATTATTCAAATTATATATATTTATATATATAATCCATTAATTATATAGCTATAATTAAAGGATTTTTAAGAACAGCGCTATTCGCGCGAATACCCTGTTATTACGTAGTTTAGTAAACGACGTTGCTAAGCAACAGTAATCGAAGAGCGTTTGATGTTAGAACATTGTTTACGTGAATGACTTATAAAATACATGTGTCATTTGGTTGCTTGGCGATAAAAAATAAAGTAATCGATATTCACGTAAAGAAAATATTGCGTGCCGAGATATGTCTAATTGGGTTGCATACTGTTACGAAGACAACACAAGCACAAGCTTAAGCCTAGTTGGAATGGTTAACAAGAATGATAATAATGTTTTCTGAAAAAAAAAAGAAATATTGCTAGATTTCTATAAAAAAAAATTGAACAAAAAGATGGTGCAGATACTTGGTTAAACACTTTATAAAAAAACCGAGTAAAGCTCGGTTTTCCAACAAGCTTAAACCTAATGTGTAACAGCAGATCTGTTCCTTTCCTGTTAGAAATGATACAAATATGTTTCTAAAAATCTTAACAAGCTGAAGTAGTTACTACAACTATATATATATATATATTAAATTAAAAAGTACATATCATTTCTCTTCTTAGCATCCTTTTTTTTCCATCCACAATATTTGAC
Source organism: Meandrusa payeni (assembly GCA_029286785.1). Lineage (NCBI taxonomy): Eukaryota > Metazoa > Arthropoda > Insecta > Lepidoptera > Papilionidae > Meandrusa > Meandrusa payeni. The sequence continues at coordinate 10,215,310 of JAGSMX010000009.1, read as the reverse complement.
CTACGGTCAGTTTAACATAATGTAGTATGGTTCGAATTAACCATTCTACTATTTAAGTCAACCATCTAGCACAAGCTTAAGCTTAGTTGGAATATTTAACAAGAATGTTAGTAATATTTCTGAACGAAAAAATCGTTAACATTCTTTTTTTTAAAAAAAAGCTTTCAAACACGTTTAGACTTTCTGAATCTTTGACTTGACTGACAACAGTTGAACTTAAAATTATGAATAAAAAGTTTACGTTTTTTCTATTGATCTTTACGTAAAGGTAGTCAATTAGATTTCAGGTTACTAGATGACGGGATGCCCTTCCTAATTCTATTCGACTTGCTAATAGAAAAGAAAAGATAATCTGTCTTTTCGAACAGCTAAGAAAGTATAAGTTTAAAAGAATCTCTCAGTAAACCTTTCTCTCGTATCAATTTATACGAGTCAATGACATTTCTGCGTATGTCACGCAATTCAATATTCGCATTATGACCTGACAATAATAAATGACGTAAATAAACTTCGAAGCGTGCAATGTCAAGCGCAACCGGGTCTAGAGATTTGTGGATATTGTCACAAAAGAAAATGTTATTAATGATAGTAAACTTATGTTGTTACCAGTATAAAAAATGCAGTTCCCTTGAGAATATCCGATCGGAATTGTGTGCTATTGTTGCCACTAATTAAGTTGAGACAGTTGAACTTGTAAAAATGTCGGACACATCCTAAAGTATGAGTCAAAGTTACAGCCTTTGTATTCGTCCCACTGCTGGGCACAGGCCTTCTCTGTAAAGTGATTATAAGGATATAGTCCGCCACGCGTCTCAGGTGGCTTTTACCAATAAGTTCCCGTTTTTGGTTTTTTTACGTAAGAAACATCCAAGGCCAAAATGTATGCCCGACGTATTTTGATGGGTTCGTAGTTTGATGGGTTCACATATGGGATTAATCATAATAAAAAGCGGCAGGAATAACTATCTCTGTCTACACCATTAGGGTTATAAGAATGTGATAGCTTATTTAGATCCGCCATTTTATTGTTACCAAAGAGATTCAGAAATTGTTTATGCAGTATGCGTTTTATGTAAACGTATCGACTAATTCAATTTGTAAATAGACTACAACATAATATGAGTCGTAAAAGATTTTAGTACATAGAGATCTGGGATTTAATCAAAGTCCATGAGGCGATCGTAAGCCGGAACGATTATAGGAATAAAAGAGCGTCGTCTCGAGCCAGTTATGTGGTCACAGAGTTTAAGAGCTATGAGGCGCGAGACGTAAGCGATTTGCTTCGTCTTATAATAATAAAAAGATAAGGAATTCTCTTCAAAGTCTTTGAAGAGAATTCTTCTTTCAGTACCTTCGCTGTGCAATGGCAACAAGGGAGCAATTTGGTCGCTGCGACGGCAACTCTGTCGATTAAAAATACCGAGTAATGATAAATTTAATTTTTAAAATGCTAATAAAGCGTAATTCACATCACGTAGTGAATTTCGTAAAGTCTAATATTTTAAATTAAATGAAAATACGAGAGAAAATTAACTTACTTTATGGAAATACAAAATTCTAATTTGGACTTGTTTCACATGAATTAAAATAGAAACAATCAACTTATTAGCATGGTTTGAATTTCATAAGGTGGTCATAATATCGAAGCGAAAACGTTTCCCGAAGTGGCATATAAATTAGTTTAGCTTAGATTGTCCCTCATTATATAATAAAATAGCTACCCACCTCTCGAGCGCCCTCGGATCGGAATGCTTACGCGTAACATAGTAACCGTCCAAGCCGAGGTTACCCCTCACCGGGGGGACCGTCGTGTCGAGTTACTAGCTAATAGAGGTTCAGGCTAAGCGACCTAGGAGCTTTGCCACTCAATCCGGTGAAGCAGTAAAGGCTAAATTTCTGATTGTGTAGTTCGTCGATAAAAAAAACATGAATTTTAAACAATTATGTACTTTATATTTGCAATTATTCGTGAGGAATTGCGATCGATCAACGGAGAACGTTAGATTTAAGCTAGTTAGTAAATAGTTTCCACTTCGCTGATACGATGCAAAGCATACAAAGACGCGTAACAAGCAAACCTATTCCCTGGAACTAAACGCGAGTAACACATCTCTCCCTTGCCTTCCCCCAATACTCCACGAGTATAAACCCGGCAGTCTATTTACATTGTATCAAAGAAACTAATTCGACGAAATGTCTGTAAAGCAAGGAAGTTGTTAACTTTATTCCATGACTAGCTGTTTACCAGCAGTCTAGATCTAGTTTACGTCAAAGGGATAGTAGTATTTAACGTGTTTATATCTATTACATTGTAAATCAGTACTTAGATTGAATGAGAGTAGATATAAGTATATTCGATTTTTATAATGTTAGTATATTCTTAAAGATGTTTAGATGTTTCTTTCCATCATCATTGTCATCAATTCAGCCGTAAAACATCCACTGCTGGACATAGGCCTCCCCCACACGATTTCCAAAAGGACTTCCCTGTTTACTTTAACATATGCTATTTTGTTTTAACGAAAGAGTAGTAGATCAATACTAATTAATTGGCCATTATATTGCTATCTAACGTGTTAATGGAGCGCTTTCTCTGTTATCGATTCTCTGAAGTAAGGGAGAAATTTGTAAATATTATGCATCAATGCGCAGTAAACTACAGGTAACGGTAAACTATAAATTGATTGATTAAATACAATGAAGTGATTAATTCCGATTTTGTTCAATAGAATAATTAGAATTAATAGAAATATTTTAAACAAATACGCAATCTATTGCTGTGAATAATTGAATTTCTTCCAAAAGACGAAAAAAATAGTTTTTATTTCAATAAACTTTCATCTCCGACCCGAACGCCTTATGTCTCTGAATGGGCTAATCCTAAAGCATTTCCATCAACTTTTCTTTTATAACAGCTATAGAAATAAAACATCTGTAGATTTTTTTTTGTATCTATTTCTGTCCTCTAATTTAATACCTTACTACGATTGTTATATTTATTTACAACTTATTGTCTCAATTACCCAGAATACCCAATGAGATCGTATTAAATTGTTTGGAGATGATGCGTTATTAGCAGGGACACAATTCTTACTACTGCGGCTATATCGAACTAATTTGTAACTGTTTGAATGTTTGTTTTGAAATAAAAATATTATTATTAAAAAAAAAGACATAAAACCTCTTTACTTAAATTTATTTATTTTTTGTATTTTTATAATAATTATTGAAATGTAAAATGTCACTGTAATGTAATCTGTCATGACAAATGTCATGTAATATATAAAAAATATATAAATATATATATAATAAATAGAATTGGAATACGGACATTAAATGTTTCTGTAAACATTTACACGTATATAGAAACGCAGTCTTGTCTTTAATTTCAAATAACCATATAGACAATATTATATATATATATATATATATTGGCATTGTGATCGTACATATAATTGGAGGTCTATTAATCAATATGTACAACGGAAAGCGACTTAATCTTGATAAATAATCATGCATTCAGCCGATACATACTTAGTTCACAAAGCATTTGACTGCAGCGCTCTAGTTTCCTGTTTACTGCGAGGCAGCGGTGTCGACAGCGTTACACGAGTGTAACAGACCGCCCCATGTTTTAAGCAAACATCGTAGTTTGTTCGTTGGAGTGAATCGAAATGCAAACATTGGTATCTGGAATTAATTGATACAGTGCCGTAATATCATTAGCTTTTGTATTGGCTTCGCCAGCGCATTATAAATTTATGCATTGAAAACGTATAAATTAACTTAGTTACCCTTTTTATCTTGTATTTTATAAAGTTTGCTGTACATGTTAGAGGTTAGACGTTAGAGTTAAATATTTCTCTATTGTTCACTAGTACAAAAAGCAGTCGTAACCAAAAGATTAAGTGGTTCGATAACGATTTGATGGTAGCGAGTTCGAATCTCAATCGGCTTATACCAATGAATAGTAGTTTTTAGTTTTTTAACTTCAAAAATTTATATCACATATGGGATTATAAGCTGTCTATCCTTTGTCTATCCCGCTAGGTTTAAAAAGATGTGTGAGATTGTTACTTTCAACCAACTTTAAAAGAAGGAGGTTCTCAATTCGTCTGTAATTTTTATATGTTTGCATAACAAATTCAAAAGGAATCATCAAAATCCTAATTTTTAGCCTAATTTTGATTTTTTTTTTATTTTAAAGGTGGTACTTCTCATGTGGTCCCCTTTAAATTTGGTCCAATTATGACGTTGGCATCCATGAGAAAACCATATAAGTCTTAAATTTGCATTAAGTAGATGCGTCACTAATGGACGAATAATTCAATATCACGCCAACTGATTTCGACGATTAAATGTTTATCAGATATGTACTCTAAGAGCAATTTGATAAAAGTTTGGTTAGGTTCTGATTAATTTTATTCCGTAATATTCTTACGATAATTCACAAATACAAAGAGGGCGTCCGCGTGATTATTTAACGTTTGATTTGATTGGAAGTCGAATTTTGTTTTATTAATACTCTTATATTATACGTATCAGAGTGTTATGAAGTAATCTTATTAATCAAGGACACTAGCGAGATCGTATGAAGTAGGTAAAGTAGTTGGGAATTTTACGAGGAGTCATAAAAAGCCGCTCTCGACAGCGGATGTCCTGGGTAGACGCCGACGTTTAATTTATTTTTATAATAACATAAAGTTAAAAGCCAGTGATAGTGATCTCCGAAAGAGGTTGGTATACACCGCATAATTTGAAACGAAATTATGTTGTATAGAGTGCGGAGTCGCAAATTCCCGACGTTTTTAACTCTTCGTAGCGGGGCACTGATTCCCATGTTGACGTCCCAATATAACTATTGAACAACTAACTAACCTTCAACAACAATGAAGTTTTTGAAGGTCTGTCGAAGGGCTAAATTCAGGCTGGCCCTCTCGGACGCCAACGAACTGGAATGCTAACTCGCCTAAAGTGACCCGTGAGTTGACCAAATAGAGGTTCAGGCTTAGCGACCTAAGAGCTTTTCCTCCACTCAAATCCGGTACAGCAGTACAAGTCAGCTTCACTGGCTAATCTGTAATAGATTCGTCGCAAAAAACTACCGTCTGATATTATTTTGTCTCTTTCTCGTCTTCGTCCTTTCCCAAACTATTAAGGGTTACAAGTATATTTATGTGTAAAAACAAAAACCGATATCAAATCGTATAGGAATATTATGAAATAGAACTAATCAGAATCTAACCAAACTCTCATCAACGAACTTTGATGTGTGTACACAATTTACATTTACATAATTTCCAATAAAAATTACCATCGAAATCGGTTCGCATGATATCGTTATTCGTCCATTTGTCGCGAACATACTTTAAGCAAAATTAAAGACATACGGTTTTCTCATGGATGCCAATATAAGAACTGGACCAAATTAAAAAATGACCACACGGAAAGCACCCATTGCAAATGAAAAGAGAATCATCAAAATCGGTTCACCCAGTCAAAAGTTATCAGGTACCAAACATAAAAAAATCATGCAGACAAATTGAGAACCTCCATGTTTATTGAAGTCGGTTGAAAAGGACGTGAGAGTTTTTCAAAATCAAGGTTTAAATCACAGAGATCTTGCATGCTGTGAAACCATTACGAATGAGTTCAATCAGGAAAAATTTATTGCAGTGCAATATTGAGCCAAATGGTACCCTGACAGGCGAGCGGAGAGCTTAAAGCGCCGGAAGAACAGATGAAGCTCAACAGACTTGAAAATACAAGAAAATAGTAACTTTAACTTGATAAATAGTAACATATATCTTCAACATATACATACTTATAGCGTTGTATTATTATTTTTATTATTTATTCATTTTCATTCCTGTCAACCATCCCAACTAAGCCTAAGCTAGTGCTAGAAGATGGATCACGTCAAATGTCGAACGGTGGATTCGCATCTACGACCTCACGATTCGCAGACAGTGCCCAAAACTAAACAGGCTATTGACGCTTAAATTTTTATTGTATTATTATGTGTATGTAGTATTGCAGATAATTATAGTGAACGTAGTAGTTCCATGTTTCGTTATTATATAAGCGATAGTAACACGATCAGTGCCCGTGCCATTCGGGGTCATAGAAAAAAATATATAAATGATATGATATGAAAAAACCGTAAAATAAAACATTCAACCGTTCTATAAAATATGAAAAAAAATGGACGATCTTCCATACGATCAGCGTTTTAAATGAGGGTCCGAACGGAGTTTTATTCTCATAAAGAACTTAGTTCAGAATATCAGATACATTGAATTTATGAAGCATCTTTATGCAATGAGTAACGTTATGTTAAGTTACGATTGACTTTATACTATAGACCTGCCCTTGTTTCATTTCGGTATATTAAATTTTTAAGGTAATAAACTTTACATATCAATCCAATGTAACGAATTTGTAATAGATATAACTATTATTTTTATATATTGCATTGAACAATGTGCCCAATGAGACACGCCTACATTTTACACAATATATTAATTTCTCTCCGTATTCATTCTCTTCTGTTCTCTTCTCGAGCGGCCGAATATCATTACCTACATCCATGTACATATCAGTAAATAGAATATCATTATTATTATTTTTACAAAATATAAAAAGAGGAGTGCTCCGATCGTCACCAAACTTGGCAGGGTTATTCGCCAGGTCAATCTGTAGATTCTCTGAAAGTTTCATTAAAGTCGGTCCAGCCGTTTTAGAGCCTATAAGGAATATACCCACAGATTTTCTCTTTTATATATATAGATACTCAATCCTTGTGCATATTGCAAGCTTTCGAGTTTCTGTAGTCTTGAATGAACATCGAGATCAAGGATAGTAATTCATGACCTTAGTCTTCCATCTCGTACGTGTATAAAAACAAAAACTTGTTCACAGAGACTAAAAGCTCTTTCGTTTTGCAAAGTAAAAAGCGCAGACATGAGACAAAAGAGAGGCATCAGTACGCGTTGTCAGCGTGTAGCATCGCGTGTAGCGCTCGTAGTAATTAGTGCTACGGAATATCGCGTAGCAGACAGCTCTGTGTTATTTCTGTCATAGTTTCTTTAGATATGAGCCTTGCACGAAATTTTTACCTAAATTTCCCAGCTCATACAATATGAAAAATATATAATGTATCAGTTACTTGTTTAGTATTAGTGGTTAAGTTAAAGTCAAAAAATGTAATACATGATAGTTATGATTATAGTTTAAGATGTTTAACGGCATAAAAGTTTTTTTGTGCCTAATCTGACTGTGAAAATAATAATAATAGTAATGGTGCAAGTATACTTATATTTACGAGCCTAGACAAAAACCGACCTTACATCAATAAACGCTATTAAACGTTGACGCCCTCTTTGTATTTACGAATTATACATAACCAAATTCTCATCACAGTTTGATTAGAATTGACTACTCTTAATGTACATCCTTTCTTATAAAAAATGAATCATCAATCAGAGAGATAAGCGTCAATAGCCGTAGTGTTTAGGGTACGGCCTGCGAATCGTAAGGTCGTGGGTTCGAATCCACCATTCGACTATTGTCATGAACGATGTCCTAGCACAAGCTTAAGCTTAGTTGGAATGGTTAACAAGATTGTTAGTAATATTTCTGAAAAAAAAAATTGCTAGCTTTCTTTTTAATAACAAAAATATTGCGATTTACTTGATGCAAAGTTAAGATTTATATGATTTTCTCATTGTTGCCATTGTCACAATTGGACCAGATTAAAATGGGACTACATGAAAAGCACCAACTTTCAAATGGAAAAGGAAACATTAAAATCGGTTGACAGTAAAAAAAATACAGACGAATTGGGAACCTGCTTTTTTGAAGTCGGTTCAAAAATCAGTTGTAAAGTTCCCATGAATCGACCCGATCGGTTACTAAGATCCTGCATAAGTGACCTTAACCATTGATTATGCATGTGCAAATGTATGGTTGTATGGATGAAACAAAAGAGATCTGTCAGGATCATACTACGATATTAAATGGTAATGGGCAATCTCTGTCTACCCTTCCGTGTGCTTTTTAATGTTTATACAGTGGCACGATTATATTGCATCTGTCTGTATAGATAAAACAAATACATGGAGTACAATAAAGCATTCCTGTATCGATCGCCGTATCCAATGGCTGCTTATTAAATTTTTCAAATCCTTTGTCTGTCTAGTTCAGACGTTTTATTACGAACTACAGAGAAGTATGGCTTTTGAACTTTTATTGCCCTCCATTTTACATTTAAACTACGTCTTGTTTTTAAAATGTATTCACGGTACATCAGTTTAGTTCGTATATCGTTAGGATTATTAAAAATATAGTATAATTTTAGTAATAAAAAATTATCTAGTTAACATAACATGTCAGTTTTCTGTGCTGCTTGTGCTTTAAAAATAAAACCAGAGCAGACGACTAATTTTTACAAAAGAAGCCAACACTCTCAAACAAACTTCTGTACCAGTGACCTCTAGTCCTAAATCTCGCAAAATGTCGGTCGCAGACTGTCAAAAGCGCCATGAATAACTGAGCAGTGCTAGTGCAGTTGACACATGCGCTGTCGCCTCAATGACGTGTTAAACTTAACCTTAAAATGAAATGGTAGTAAGGCTTTCATGATGATAATGATGTTGCGATAATTATGAAGCATCAATAGAGTAATGGTTTAGGGTACGGTCTACGAATCCTAATAAGGGCAGTGGTAGCTTAGTGTCCGGGCGGTTGCCTCAAGTTGGTGCCGGCACCAATAAATATACTGTTGCAATTTTATGTGCTTATTTACCACGCGCTCGGCGGTGAAAGAAAACATCGCGAGGAAACCTACATGTCTTAAAAATATTTTTCTAAGGCATGTGAAGTCTGCCAATCCGCACTGGGGCCGCGTGGTGGACTATGCCCTTATACTCTCTTTACAGAGAAGGCTTGTGCCCAACAGTAGGACATACATATTATATATTTATAAAGGCTCTAACTTTAACTTCAACTGAGAATCGTAAGATCGTGGGTTCGAATCCACCATTCGACAATTATGACGTGAACCATCTCCTAACACAAGTATACGCTTATTTGGAATGGTTAGCAAGAATTTTGAAAAATCAGAAATAGCGACGTTTAAAACTCCTATTTCATGATCTAGGTTACATAGCTGTTTTGACGTGACTTCCACTGGCTTTTTTATACGCTCAGACTGTTGAAAGCAAATGTTTTCATAACCACACATAACAGGATATCACTGTCTACGAAAATGAATTAATCAATAAAAATAAACAGAAATTGCTTCCAGAGTTATGACCCTCATGACTAGGCTCACAACTTGATACAAGTACTTGTAAGTACTGCATTCATATACTTGGACATATTTGCAAAATTTACGACACGTCTCATAAAAATATTCTCATAATTCTGTTAGAACGCGTCAAACTTTATATCTTGATACTTAATTTGCGCCATAAAATATAAGAATTAAAAATTAGATGGTGTAAACATTTTATATGTTATTATTATTACAAATGCACTAGACTAAATACAAGGTGCGCCATTAAAATGTAATAATTAATATGAGTAGTCAGTAAAAAAAAATCATATTAAAATAACTATTTATTTATATAAATAAAACACTCGATATTTTATTGTAAAAAATACATCATCAAAATGAGACAAGAAATCAAATGTACAGACATTCTCTGCAACTTTATTCCTGTAAGGTGTCTTCATTAAAAACTTATGCGGCATTACGTTCGTTATTTGTAAATTCTTTGTTGCAGGATTTAAGTTTCGCTAGAAGTTATGTAGTGAAATATTTGTATGTTTCCCATGATACACAAATGGTGTGCGTAAACGCCAAAAAACTGACGAATGTGTTTTTATTAGAAAAAAATTATGAAAGAAAATATTGCGTCTCTTCCTGAACACAAATAAATCTCAAATGAAATGAATCCATTTTGCTAAAAAATTTGTTTCATCAAGCGTAGCTCCTACGAGTCAATGCAGCCTGCTTTATCACTTTGTTCAAATGTCATCAAAGTGCTGTTAAAGCCAGTAACAATACGTTCTATTGTTGGAATTTTAAATTCGAATATCGAACAATGCTATGCATGCTAATATTGACGAGGTGTATACGGGCCCCAATGAGATAAAATAAGTGGAATTCCTATAAAATACCATTTTTCTCTTAAATCTAATTACTGGTTTGTTTATCGAATGCAAACGTTCATTACATTCACACCATTAATAGAATAAATATTTTTTATTTGAAATACTTGATTTCTAAGACTTGCATCTTGGAATGTTTCAAACCTGAGTGTTGTATTTGCGTCGTAAACGTGTTTTTACTGTTTTTGTATGTTCTTTGTAATTATTTATTATATTTATAACATTAATAATTGTATGATCCTAGTGCAGAAAAATTTCGTATACCTATTATTTAGTATATTTTGCCTCCAATGTTATATTTGGTAAGATTTGATTAGTATCGGCTAGTCGATAAACTTGCGGAACAGTCAATCAAATATATAATTAAAAGTTATTGAACCCCCAAAAAATCTCGACAAATATCAGACAGGGATGTAAGTTCTATACCGATGATATTGAAAAAACTCAAGAGCTTATTGAATAATAATACAAAAAAATACAACTATATTCATCTAGTGGTAAAATTTAAGTATGAAAAATGTTATTATCTTCCACTAGCGCTAATAATAGGCAATGAAACTAGTTTTAACTCCATCATTATTTACTTTTTTAGAAAAAATCACTCATTTCCGGATGCGCCAGTTGAAATGAAATCTTAGTTTCTCCCTCTGCGTTTTTTATTCATTTTTCCGGCTAACGTGAAAAGGGGTCCTTTTCATACATACCATTTACATTTTTAATTTTATTTTTCAGCATAAATTCCTTAAAATACACAATTTAGGCATGTGTACACTACAAGAAACATTGTATTATAAAATAGGTTTTCAACGACACTGTACTTTGTTGTTTTGTGTTACAAAACGTCTGAGCGTAGAATACCTCGTAGCACACGTAGTCCCAGCACGACGCTGCACAAGACACGCGTTTGTACAGTTGACAACAAAAGTCTTTAATAACCGTCTACGAGGGAGTGTCTGGCGTAGACACTGCGTTTGTTCCTTGTTACTGTTGCAGTGTTATAAAATTTTTAACCAACGTCAAAAAATGTTCTCTACTCGTCCTTATTTTTTTAATGTTTGTGCACACATAGCTCCATCATTTATGGACCGAGTCTGAGTTTTTTGGTTTCAATTACGTCCCATATTAATTTTGTTGCCATCAACTTGGATTCCGAAGATATATGTGACAATCTAAGACCCTCTTCTTAACATAATATTTAAGAAAATAGAGAGAAAATACAGACATCATTACTATGATATTTTACAAAGAAAATGAGCGCGCGTAGTAGCGTTTAATGTAGTTTCCGCCGCGTTTAATTCGAATTGAATTGTTTCGATTTTTGCTTGTAGCTATAAATGCTAAAATCCTAAAACGAGATCAGATTTGATCGTACTTTTTTACATAAATTTTTTAAAATATTACCTATAGCTACGGTGACCCATTTGCTAGTCCTTTTTCGTTGACATTTAATGGGGCCAAACTTTTATAAGCGATACACAAAGTGCATTTTTGATAGATGCCCAGAGCAGACAAAACTGTTGCTTTCAGGTTAACTTGCGGTTATGTTTACCATGATAAATAACTATTTTTTTCCCATAAAAATAAAATAAGTCGTGATTTGACAATGTACATAAAAGTTTCTGCAGTTAAACAAAACGAAACTATTACAATATTCATGAAGCTACTGGAACATATACCTGGGTGCATTTTGCACTTTTAAACTGGAGCTTGCCAAACAAATGTTTTTCCAATAACTACACGAGGTATTGGTAGCAGTAAAAACTGGAAATTTGAAAACTACAAACAAACAACACATGTTTTGGCACTGAACAATTTTCGTTGTGGATAAAAATAATAATTAATAACTCACTAACTGTTCAAATCCATATTTAATGTTCTCTTGTAAACACACACACACATAACCGGAGGGTTGCAAAGACGTGGGCAATTTATTTTATTCGCTTACTGTACGTTTCTTCTTCTTAATCGTCTCCTTCATTGCTGAAGGTCGTATCTAGCACAAAGTGTTGATCGCTCGCTTCACGATCAACTTCCACGCGTCCCTGTCCTCGGCGGTCTTCATGACTTTGGTTATTGGCAGGCCTGTGAGCGTCTTAACTGCGTCTGCCTACCGTTTGGGTGAGCGACCGTGTGCTCTTTTTCCGTCCACCTGGCCAACAACCATTAGCTTCTCGAGGTTATCCGGATTTCTGCGAGCAACGTGTCCAAAATATTGCAGTATGCGCTGGACTGTACGTTTAATGAAAGATAAAATAATGTGTTTCGTACCGGTTTGACAGATGTCCACAACGCATCCTGCAACGCATCTTGACATCGGACGGTGAAAAGGTGGCGGAAATTAGATCATGTAAAGTAACAAACTCTTGAAAATTCATTCTACAAAATAACTAAAAATGCTTTTGCCGTATGCTTTTGCTTTTTCAATTTCGTCACCAATTATCCTTCTAGCGCGCCATTCTATCAAGCTCAGAGCTTCCGGGCGAGATATCATTTAGAAGCGCATTGCCAATTTAACAGATTTAGATCCTTTAACGTTTAGAGGCATACCATAAAATTACTCCGTTCTCTACAGACTATTCGGCGAATTTCCTTATTGTGTTAATATCAATTTCAACACTTTATTGCAACCTCAAAAATATACGAGCAATGGTCGGTTTTATTGCTAATTGGATTTTTCTTTCTGTCCGCTTTTCCAAATCGACACGATGGCAATAATTTGTATCAGGTGGTAAAGCAATGATTTTTTTTATAAAAGAAGGGACAAATAACTATAGTAATGCCAGAGGATTTCCAAGTGAATAGCCGATCTTTTCTTTTTGAAGATTGAAGTGAATTAGACTAGTCTTTTGTTTACAATTTGGGGACCTTCAAGAAAGCCTACTCCTATCTCAAAGGCCGGCATTTTCCCTGCAGCTCCTCTAGTACATCCACCATGTTCAGGCGACGGTGATCACAAGATCAGATGAGCCAAAGGCTCTTTTGCCGCTTTTCAAATAAAAAAAAAACTTAAGTGTCATAATGTTACAATTATAGTGAAAATTGTTTTCTAAAATATCTCGGTATTTCCCTAAAGGCGATAGAAAGTGAAAAATATTATTTTTATTTATTCCATGATAAGCGAGAATTTTTGCATTAACTCTATTATCGGATAATTTAGTGGTAAGCAGCAAATAATTCTCAATAGTGTCCCCGAACTTGCTTTTTTAAACTACGAAATCAAAGAAAACATTGTGGTTTCATAAAATCTCATTAACAGCATCCGAATGTGGAAGGAATAAAGGATTTAGAGAGGGTATAGAAACAGGTCTTAAAAGAGAAACGACGTTTTCAAAGAGGAAACCACTTTAAGCTACAATTCAAAACAAGTGATAGAGCAGGCACCATTTTAAGTGTTTTTCTTTTTGACCAGTCAGCAGCGTCAAACTAGGACTACCACTTTGTTCCCTATTTCGAAATGGTCGTGTTATTTTCTCTATTTTGATTTGATTTCTTGTGGATTTAAAAGAAAAACTTTTTTGTATTTACTTTCTAAGTAGGTACTTGACCACAAACCCATCTGATGTTAGGTATTATCCACTCTCCTATTGAAAACACCTACATTGTAATCGGAAGGAAATACAGACGCGGGCAAAATATTTCAGTCCTTTGCTGTAAGAATAATGAATATCGAAGGCTTAGAAGTACCGAGTACTTTGTTACAATTCTTATCCCTAAATACATACATAAATATAGAAGAAACAATTAGTAAAGATTTCTTCTATTTAATAGGGAAATCTAAAATATTTTATATAATTTTGTACAATTAATACGTTACTTAATTAAGAGTAAACATTTCAAGCAACAAAAATATTAATCGGCTCATAAACTACGCCTATAAATGCACAAACAATTGAAAATACAGCCGAATTAAAAACAACCTTTTTGAAGTTGGTTAAACACATGTCAATGCTACGCTTACGAAATAAAAAGATAAATCAGCATATAAGCAAGGTAGATTGGCAGAGAATGCCTACTCGCATTAAGTCCGCCCATTTGTACCTTATTTTGTATTGTGTGCAAATAAAGAATAAATAAATAAATAAGCCTAATAAGTACTAAATAACGATTCCAAAGTGATACCATGTACAATCAGACAGACCCATTTATAAAAATAAATTAGGTCAATGATTACATATCACTTACCATTAGTTCACCCGCATTCTAAGTTACCTCTAACTAAGAAGAAATTTCTAAGATAAAGAAAACACTAATTAAATACTGCACCGTAAGACTTCTCGAGTTTTTCAGAATCACATTACTTTTCTATTTCACCTGTTCGAAGTATTACTTGGAAGAGTAATTTTAAGTTCACCGAGAAAAGTTAATATTACTTCACCGCGGCACGGTGAGATTGGATAGATTCTTTTACAACTTGATACCTTCCTCAGAATCAATATTTGCGGGTTTATTGAAGTATATTATGAACTGTTAGGTGACGATATCACGTTCGAGAGATAGATTTAATGTTCCTAGTGGAATTCATCGGAAAACAAAAATAGATTCACTTCTGAAAGTCACCAATTTAAGTGGCAATGGGCCACCCTGCCGAGCCTATCAAGGCTGGTGGAGGAAAGTCTTAGAATGGGTTTGAGAAGTCTTGAGCGTCTTGAGATAGACTTACAGCCTTATCTCGTCAGAAAATGGAGGCCCATAAATGGTGGAAGGTATCGGACAAAGCATTGGTTGTGACAAGCTGAAGATCATTACTGCTATGATGAAAATTATTCTTTATGTCCGAAAACATTCCATATCATCATCAATCTATCGCTGGAGTTATGCCGTCCTCAATGTCCTCCGCCATCTACGGTCTTTCCTCATGTCGTCACGTACCAATTGACGTTAACATTATATGATCAAGCTTAAGATCATGTGTATCACTCAATTATCAACTGTTTAAGTAACTGATTTAAAGAATTTTAAATAACCAGATCGGACACGGACCACTAGTTTAATAACAGTTTTTTCTTTAGCGTAAATGGTTTTTATTTACCATTGTAGCAGTCAAATAATATAAAACGATTGATACGAGTAGACAAAATTAGCTTTACTTACTAAATATCTAACTAGTCTAAAGTCTAATTAGTGCGTCTTCCAATTATTAAAAATAATATATAGAAAAATATTATAATAAGAGAAATGTAGATAACAACTTTCCAATGAAGATACAAATTCGGACGTCCGTTCACTGGCCCCATTTCTTTTCAATACTTTTGTTTTTATGATAGTTGTGTAACGAAAAAACGCACTTAGCGATGCTAAAAGACAGGATAAAGCTTTCGCAGGCTTCGAGCGGACCGAAAAAAGCCCCACAAAACTTTTGTCGGAACTTAACGTTTAACTTTGTATAGACATTTACAAGAATATGGTTCTTAAATCTCCAATCAAAGTACATGAAGTTAAGTAAATGTATATTCTTCTTAATTGTTTAATTCGTTTACACCTTTATTTATTTATTTATTAAATTAATAAAATTTGTCCCGTAATTCAACGTCAAACACATTAAAAAGAATGAAAAATAGACAAAACACAGTTAAAGTTACACGGAAAAATAATACAAAACATATGATGCCAATATCGGATCACCGTCTCAGCATATGCTGTCGCAAGGATGCGACAGCGCTGATTTTCAGCGGTGCCCGGGACTACCTAAAGATGTGTGCGCGCAATACTACTTTTAATTTAAATTTAAACAGACAATAAGAGTATAATAAATATGATACATGAATAAAACAGTTATGAGATTAATATATATTTTATACAATTAAATAATAGATGAAAAAAATTCATAAATAAATATTTTATAAAGTCAAAAATAAACTAAAATAAATAATATGATAATTAAACGTATAAAGTTTAAATTAAATAATGAAATATTGAATGAACATCCTCGCTTATCTCTTCTAATAAAAAAAAGAAACCAAAGACCTTTTATTTATTACTGGTACAAATTATTCCATTATTCATTAGGAATAATACGGTGTTCGTATATAAATTATGTGAGATATAAATTTAAACGTCAATAACCTAATGGTGTAGGGTGCGGTCTGCGAAACATACAGAAGGTTCGAATTGTCGATTCGAACTTCGGAGCTTAGTTGGTTCGGTAACCAAGAATGTTAATAATAAATATTAGTGAAAAAATTATTGTTACCATTCTTTTAATAAAAATATATAAACGAACCATGAGTTGATGTTGTTTATCTTGATTCCATAAAAACGATTGGTATGAAAAGAAAATTTCAATTATAATCCATATAACCGTTTCAACAGTTATATTAAAGTGAAACTCAAGAATGTAAGACATAAAAGGAATTTATCGTCGAAGAAATTAATAAACTCACGATCGAAAAATTCCTAACGATTCATATATGAAAGAGAGCAAAGAAAATTAGAAGCCTCTCTGTGATGTTATAGGGCTAAAGCAATCTTGAATTTGGAATCAAATTACGAAAGACTTATTATATACAAGTCTGACATTGATTTTAATATTTTTTTTATGACGAACTACACAGATTGGCCAGAGAAGATGGCCGGATTGAGAGGCGGCATAGCTCTTAGGTCGCTTAGCCTGAACCTCTATCGCTATTAACTCTACACAAGGGTCCCCTGTAACCTCGGCATCTCGGCTTGGACGGTTACTATGTTACGCATAAGCATTTCGAGTCTAGAGCGCCCGAGAAGACCTTGATTTTTAAAAATACTAGCGTACCAAGCCCGCTTCGCCGGGCTAGACTTTGCTTAATTTCATATAAACTATAAAGTATGTTAGTGTAAATATACATCATTAAATATTTAATTTAACTCTCACAATATTTTAAATTATTTTTTTCTTTCCGTATTCATTCTCGAGCGAGTGAAGATCATTACCTACACCATGTACATATAATAATTGCAATATCATACCCGTAGTAGTATCATAGTAAATAAAAGCTTTATTTGACAGTTCAAAAAGAGAAGTGCTCCGATCGTCACCAAACTTCTCACTATTACTCGTCAAGTCAATCTGAAGATTCCCTGAAAATTTCATTGAAATTGGTTCAGCCGTTTCGGAGTCTATACGGATCAAACACACACACATTCTCTTTTATATATATAGATATATACTTATCAAGCCGTGGTAGTTTAGTGTCCGGGCTGTCGCCTTGCAGGGCATAGTATGTAGTAACACGAGTTCTGTTTCAGGTGACCAATATAATTGTTTGTTAAAATTTTAACTGCTTACTTGCCATGTGATCGCCGGCGAAGAGAGATTTGTAAGTCTAAAAGTCTCAGACTTGTTAAACCCCCCAATACCCTCAGGATCCTAATATTCTTGTGGTTGTAGTACGCTTAAGAAAGGAGAACTTAAGCAAGTAGCTCCATACCTTAACTAATACTTAATCCTTGATCTAATAAAAATATAAAATATTTCCCATCATAGATAACCTGTACCTCATAGATTGAGTAATTCACTTATAGGCTAGTACTCTGCCAACTACTATTACCTTTTTACGTTTAAAATACGGTATACAAAACATAAATTGCAATTGCTTCTGAGTAAAGTTTCTATCTATTCTATCTGTTATAGACAATTCTTTAGACATCAGTTTACGTATTTGAATAACGAAAATAGTTAAATATATAAATTACTCTACAATATCTCACTTTTAATAACACAATATTTCTAAGACGCAGCGCAATATATTATTTCGCGTAATTCGATTTTCCTACGCCACCGTTACTTGACTTTAAGTAGGAATAATTTATCACAGTCAGAGACTTGTCATACAATTCAATATGAGTGTGCCGAGGTGACACAGATAAATGTCCTAAGATTTCACGTGAGCCACGTACACGTCAGGTAGATATATAGCAACCCAGACAAGATGTTTGTTAAAGTTGACGCGTACTGAAATATAATAAATACCGGAGGTATAATACGCTACCAACCCCAAGGTTTAGTTATTTTTATATATTTGTCAAACTAGCTTACAGCTGATTTTGAATGATCACAACTTGAGAAGGGTTATTAATGCATCGTTAGGTTTTAAAAAGAGAGCAGCCACCAGAAATAATTCCAGATTTTTCTTTTTTATTTACTTATTTACTAATAACGTAGACCAACAGGATAACACAAATATACTTTAGTAATAAACAAGTTTACTTAAAACTATGTTGAATTGTGTGTAACAATTACAGGTGTATACAGAGTTTGCTCATTTATAATTATACTTTTTAAAAACAAAAAAACCTTAATTTTTATATAAAATTATTTAGAACGATGCCACCGAATTGCTGTTTGTGCCACTAAAGTAATTTAATTTATCGTAACGTAATGTTTGCAAACTGTTTCGAAGTTTTATCAATAAAATGCGATCTTATGTAAGATAGGAGAACAACATCAACCGCTGAAAATCAGAGCTGCCGTATCCTTGCGACAGCATATGCTGAGACGGTGTTCGATATTGGCATCATTTGTTTTGTATTATTTGTCCGTGTAACTTTAACTGTGTTTTGTCTATTTTTCATTCTTTTTTAATGTGTGTTATATTCTGTCTGTGATGTGTTTTTGTATTGTGATGCCAATAAATAAATGTCTATGTCTATGTCTATAAGTAGGTCAGGATAAAAATAACTTTACGTAAGTAAATGTGAAATTCCTCATTGTTGAAAAGACATTAGGCTCTCTGACAAATCACATGCGTTTAAATATGCTATAAAATTACATCTCGTGTAGAATTATTTCTAACAAAAATTAAATCTTTTACAGTTACGGAAATATTTAACAATCTTTTAGCGACCTCTACGAGATTCTACGAGGTGCTACGCCACGAGCCATAAATTTTTCATGGTTCACTGAGCACTCTCTCGAGGCGAACCGGTGACTAAAGTTACTAAAGTAATTACGTGGTCCTTTGACGCGACTAAAACGAGATATGTTCACTTCCAAACTCATTTCATACTTTGACTCTAATGACCACAAAAGTTCTTTCCTTCAATTACACCTTTTAATCTTTCTCTTTAGACAAGTCAGATGTAAATAACATTTTGTATTTTTAATTTCAAATGTGCTATCCATCAATAACGTTAAAAAAGGATAATGTTAACTACAAATACATCATGAAATTTCATTGTATTTGTACAATTTTTTTTCTTTAAATGTCATAAACAGAGAAATGGGTTGTATAACCTTTTGTACCTCTAACTGTTGCAATAGGTTTGCTTAATTACCCTCATATTAAAAATAATAATTCAATAAACCGTATACAACCGTAATCATAATACGTAATATAACCGTAACTTTTAACAACATCGCTACAAATGTAGGTGGCTACGGAAATATTTCCCTTTTGTGATTACAAAAAATCATTTCCTTGAAATTACATTATTATCATTCCGTCATCTATACCCTTATATCTTATTACATCGGAGACGCGGTCGCGGATGGGAAAACCAAATTAAAATTTGATGTTGCATTTTCCTCTTTCTGTCCCAATGGAATACAAAACCGCTAAAAACGCTATTTTTAGCGGCACTACCCTTAGCCTGCTCTTAACCACTAAAGGTTAGCTGGAAGAAAATGCTAATTAGCATTAAGTTCGCCTTTGTACATTTTATTTGGTGCAATAAAGGATTTATCTATCTATCTATCTATCTAATTTCGAGTGAGGAATTTACACGGTCAATGATAGGAACGGAAATCAGTGGGCAGGAATCAGGAGAATCAGGGGCTGGTCACCTGATCGTAAGTGGTCACACAGCCCTCAAACACCTACTACAGAGAAAACTGGCAGTGTGTCTTCACCTCACGTCGGTTTTGTGAAGTAGTATTCCTTTCTCGATCTAGCCAACCCATTAATGCAAGAACAGTAGAGTAGAAGCCGGTGTAACAAACCTACCATTGTGCGACATACAGAGACGAACTAAGTGCAATTTATTTTATATAAATTTTTGTTCAGCTAACCATTAGTGGTTAAAGGAAGTGCCGCTAAAAATACTGGTTAATTTACATCGTCTATTCTTCTTCTTCGTCGTTCCCTCATTTTTGAGGATCATGGTCACTAGAACCTCTTAAATGGACAATCTGCCTCCATACACTCCGGTCTGAGGCAGCAGTCACCAGCTGGTAGAGATTAGGAGAGGAGTTGGCAGTTCACTTGACTAGACCATCGTGTTGGCGACCGGCCTTTTGTCCTCTTGCCTTCTATAGTGCCAACCGATGACCAGCTTTTCAAGATTGCCATCCCATTTACGCATTTACGATATTTACGTGATATAAAAATATATTTAAAATATTTACACCAGGGAGGATGCTAATATTTTCACTATAACAAGGTTTGTCAAACATCGTGTTTGAAATATCTGAAGTGTTGGGTAAGTATGATGAGGCGTCGACGGCTTTTATATTCATGATCAAAAGAATCAAAACACTTGAATTTTCCATTATAGGTACCACCTATCACTTCGTCAGAAAAGCTGCATGTTCGTTAGCTTCTTCTTTCATATTAAAATTCTGTGTTCACATTTTAGATTAAAAGAAAACAGCGCATTGATTCCATGTGAAACAACTCTTCCATAGTATTTGAGCAAAGCGATAAAGCAGCCTGCAATGCATTGTGTAACAGCTGTTCACGATGATATAAGGTTTTCGCAACGCTGGCTTTGACTTTTAATTCTCTATCGTTCAAACAAGAAATTTGTTATGATAACACAGACTTAGGGTCAGCCTCTCGGTATTTTCAATATTCAAATTAATTATAGTTGTAGTTTGCCTTAATACATAAACTAACTGTGCCAAACTGTCATCGCTTGGGGCATGCCCAGAAGGCTGGTAGCATTGCCACGTTGTATGGTTAGCCTCTGTGCAAGGTATAAGCCAGCCCTCTGGTCACTAGATGTGTCGAACAACTTCTTAGCTATCACATTAAAAGGTGGTGTGGACCTCACGGACCAAAAGTTTTATTTTAAATTTCCTTAAAATAAAATTAAATATTTTTATTAATTTATTTATATTTCATTAAAAAAATAAATTTATTATATATACAGTATTTTTCAGAAAATACTATTTTATTTAAATTTTGCCGCCACATGGAGGCAACACTTAGTAACAAAATTTATTTTAAGGATATTTAATTATCTATCATGCACAATTTATGTCATCTAGCGTCTTTATCTTCTGAGAAATTCAAACTTTCTTAATCGACCCTTTATTTTGCTCACGGCTAATACAGGATGTGCTTATATTTATGAGTCCCAAATGTGACTGGTAATAAACCTATCACCATATACAAATTAAGCAAATGATTGTTTTTCGTATAAGGACATCTAAAAAGCAAGGCTACTAGGATTTTAAGCTGTGATCAATAAATATAAAGTAAAATATAAAGTTTAGCCGCTGGAATAATGTTAAATCAATCATTTAACGCGCTTAAAATAACAACGAAAGCTGACAAACCTCTCATTACAAATTTCAGTTATAAATTCCAATGGCTTCTAATTATCGCGTAACGAAGCTGAAACTGCTACATCAGTTTGAACAGACATACAGTTGTTCACATAACAATAGAGTGAGTGAATGTGAAATGTAGCCGACTGCATTACTCTCTCTGTGAGTATTTATTGATCGTTTGATGAAACTGTGAACAACATCGGTTTAATAATGAATATTGTTGTTTGTACGAATTTAGTGTTTATATTATACCTTTAAATTGACGCTATATATTATTGACTATGAGATGGATTAACAAAGGGTAAAAGCCTCAATGTCCGGGCGGTCGCCTTAAGTTGCATAGTATATATAGTTGCGTCAATAGCCTAATGGTTTAGGGTACGGACTGCGAATCGTAAGGCCGTGGGTCTGAATCCACCATTCGACTATTGCCGTGAACCATGTCCTAGCACAAGCTTAAGCTTAGTTGGAATGGTTAACAAGATTGTTAGTAATATTTCTGAAAAAGAAATATTGTTATTTTTTTTTAAAAAAAAAAAAATAAAAAATAAAGATTGAGCAACCAGGGCTCAATGATCAGTAATTATTAACAACAAACAAATTCAGGTCACGAACGATTAAGTCACCAATTACATTAAAGCTTGTTGGAGAGACAAAATATTAAACAAAATCCCGAATAAAAATTACAATTCAGTAATTTGTGTAATGCTATGCGTCGAAGATAAGACATCATGTAAATTAAGAGAAACGTCACGTTCAAGAAATTAATTTGCATTTAAGGATCCAAAGTTTATCAGAACTTCACAGCGGCATATTTGAATGACTCGTCTCCCTACAATGAACACCTTAAATTTTTTCATGAAATATATACAATAAGCTTAATCTTGTACTAAAATGGTCATCGTCGCTGGGATTGAGACCGTGAACCTACCAGTATGTCAAATAACAAGTATATCTTCTATAGTATTTTTAAGTAATCTTCGGAATCCAAGGGGTCCTATGCTGACAAAATTACTAGAAATATTATTAACACGTCACGTCAATAGTCGAATGGTGCATTCGAATTTACGACATTACGTTTCTCAGACCGTACCCTTAACCATCAGGTACAGTATACAACAATAAGGTTATTTATAATATATATAGTTAAATCTGCAATTGTTCATCGAATAGTACTGGTATCAGGAATCGAACTAATATTACTAACGCTTTTGAAATTAAACCCAGGCGCTCCAACAGTGTTACAATGGCTGGAAGTTTCCTTGGTTAATTTATTCGCACAAGAACTTTTACGGCTCCTCTCATAAATAATGAATTGCGACAGATTTCACGTCCCGGTACTTATTTGTGACATAAATATAAAAATAACATTTTATGGTGTTTGCAAACGTTTTATGAGTTCCTTTTATAGCGTGTGTACAAAATATGTTTGTTAATATGAAAGCTTTCTAGAAGGAAGAAGTTGTTTGTTGGTTCCAGAGGAATAATCATTAGTTACTAAAAATCTTCTTCGAAATACGCGCGAAATGCGTAGCATAATTATCATCTATGTAGTATATAATTCATTCAGTCATAAAGCGTCGCAATATTTTTTTGATACTGTATACAGGATTATTGGTAATTTGACGTATATCAGTAAGGTGGAAAAGTGAACCATTTTAGAGTTAACATGTTTTTTAGCTTTTTTTTCTAAACAAGTCTGAGAAATTTACCTTCAAAAATTTATTTAAAAAAAATATTAATTTTAATCTCAGTTTTTCTTCTAATTTATACACTTTAAACAATTGAACACTTGTTATTTATCAATATTAAAACAATAATTAGAGAATTTCGAAATGCGGGATGAAAAATGATTAGCCTTATAAGCAACAAAAATGTATGGAACTTGACTGATAGATTATTTTAAAACATAACCGTTGTCTTAGCTCTTCATCAATGTATAACAAGTAGAAACTTATTGCAAAGAAACTGTAAAAAAGGAACAATAAGGAAGTAGGCGGAAATTCGAAATGAATTTACAATGTGGCTTAACAGTACTGGAACTTCCAGACCGCCACCAAAGAAGCCGAGGACAGAGCGGTGTAGGTGTTTCACGACCTTCAGTAGTGACGATCCCGTAGAAGAATAAACAAAATAGATTGATAGGTTTCTTTTGTCGATACAATTAATACGTTAAACATTATGAAGTTTCAAAGCTCGAAACGACGCGAGCTGATGTGACGTATCAGAAACGCTCCGTGTCGAAGAGAAACACGCGACCTCATAGTACTGTTCAGTTATTCATAGAGCTTTTCATATCGTGGCCTACACTCATACCGTAACCTCTATAGCTCTAGGCTACTGGTACAAGA
The DNA here is from genome assembly GCA_029286785.1 of Meandrusa payeni. Taxonomy (NCBI): domain Eukaryota; kingdom Metazoa; phylum Arthropoda; class Insecta; order Lepidoptera; family Papilionidae; genus Meandrusa; species Meandrusa payeni. The sequence continues at coordinate 10,191,316 of JAGSMX010000009.1, read as the reverse complement.
CTGGAATTAAAATCGAGGTCGCTTCAATGTCATACACTCTTTTCATTTTTCAAGGGAACATGAATATACGCAAGAAAATTATATGTCATTGTTACCTAAGTTTGTGACATGTGTTGTACATGAATTGTAACAACAAACGTAAAGCTAAATAATCGAATAAATATTACATTTACTGTCATATCTACTCGCTGCTAATACGCCACTCATCATTTGCCAGTAAGCTTCCACTGCTATATAATAAATAAATGTTGACTAATATACATATAACTACATCACATGATATAAAAAAATCCAAAATTTCCGTTTCGTTCCGTAACATCCGTTACTTATATTTATCATCATACACTGCCCAAGATTCGCAACAGACCGCCATGACTGCGAACACAGAATGGATACCGCCATCACCACGGAAAACATAGTCAGCATAGTTGCCTCCGATGCCAGAGAACTATTCCTGGAATACTGTGAGCTAGTTATATTCTTAGTCGCAAAAGCTAACGGCTCAATAGTAGCAAGAAGAGGAACGAAGAAATATCCTTAAAGGAGGAAAATATATATATATATTTATATTACAAAGGGACCAACGTTGTTGCAAAAATTTTAGCAACAGGCTCATAGGGCCCTAAATGGGGTCAAAAAAAAAACATCCGTTACTTAACGTTAAAGCCTATAAATAAAATCCGTATAAGTAATCCGTATATACGCTGCTAACGTATTTACGTCGTACTTCTGGGCACAAGTCTTGTCTATATAGGCATAGTCCGCCACGCTCTTAGTGGGTATTGGCATACTAAATGAATGAATACATACTTAATTGCACAACAATAAAAAATTACATCACAGAAGTAAAATACAATTTTCACATTTATCGGTGTAATTGCATGCGCAATGGGCGATGTTATCGCTAAGAGCGATCTCGTCCACACGACCTTTTTATGGACAAAAACTTGTGTCTAAAAAAGATACTCTACAAATGTCTTAGAATTTTGTTGTAAAATTCAGATCAATCAGCATTTGAAATTGCAACACACAAACTCATTGGTACCAGGCACCGGGAATCAAATTCGGGCTACTAACGTACTATACAACTTGAGACGACCGCCAGGACACTGAGCTACCACGGCTATTTTCCTCCTATCTCTATTAAAAGACTCCATAAGTTTTCTCAATAGTATAAAGCTTACTTCAAAATCTTGTTAATTTTCTACTGTTAATGAAAATTTCACGTCGCTATCCTACAAATAAAATTTCCAAGTTGTGCAAGCAGAATTATTTATATCACGTTAACGTAATTTCCTTCTTAAGTGAATTAAGTTGCTGTTGCTGTTGCATTTGTGCTGTTAGTAATGCTACATCATAGCACACGTAAATACTGGATTTATGTAATAATTCTTATATAACGCCCAGTTGTTATGTAAAACTAAAATCTAAGTTAATACCGCTGGCTGCGACTCGATAAATCCGCTAGAAACGTTCTCGAAGCTTATGGATATCCCAGACAATATTGACTGTCTTATCTATTGCGTCACAATTGGCTCAGCGTGCTAGTGAATACATCAACAGCCTTTCATTAAACGTTTACTCTAATCTTAGTGTATAAAATGTTGACGTTTTTTGTCAAGTTCACCAAGCCGGCTTGTACCAATGAGATTTCAATTAGTCGAGTCGATCTTCGACTTCGGACTTTGTATTGGACTAAATATAATTGATGGAATACTATAGCGGGGTATAAAGAGATTTTAAATCGTATCTCTTTAAATCTTGCTATAGCTATACTGTAAGCGTATATGGCAAAGTTTTAATTTAAGAAAATTTTTACGCAAGAAATTGGTTGGTGATTTAATGATAATATATTTTACAAACAGATTACTGGGAAGCGGAAAAAATTATTTAATGTGTTATTTTTATTTATCAATGTTTTAATTACGCCAAAGAAATATAATTCTTACTAATGCACATGCGGTGGTTTTTTTGTTATATTTAAGATTACTCTGTTATATCTTACTGTACTCTTTCTATTAATATTTGACATATTTATAACTACGAGTATCATTGTATCTGTTGATGTAATGGAAAGAGAAAAAGATTTTTGAACGTAAAATTCCTTTTTAAAAAATTAATGTTCTTTAGACCATGCGACTGAAATTAAACTCTTTCATCTCCATCCATATGTAAGTATTTATATGTATAATATATACATGATTGTTCAAGAGAGAAAGAAAATGTGCTCGCGCTATGATCTCTCGCTTTCAAGAGTGTAACTGAACTGAACGTAACTGGCTATAAGAGAAAGAGTGAACGAAGATGTGTGCTCCCTCTCTCTTGCCCCTATAGTAATATACGTAACGCAACTCTCTCTTTCTAGATTCACTATCTTATATCTCCCTCTCAACTTACTCCCCAACTGGCTGACTACCCAATTCAAGGGTGCGTTTACTTCAAAATTCTTTGAAATGTCAGATAGTTTTAAATGTATTCTCCGTTAAGTCGATAGAAATATGAGCTTGTATATGCGTTTGTTTCAACAAGTTGATTCCCGTCTTCACAAACACGTTTCTCTTAACTGAGCGTGACAAATGACAGGAGCGGAGTTAACGGCCTTGCCGCGACAGGACTATATTTTTTTCCAAACACAACGTTAATGGCTTTCTTTTTAAGAAAACCGGGAAAACAGGCGACTGATATAAAATTATATCTACGTTATATAATCACCGCTTTCATTTCATATTTACGAGTATTAAACGAAAGAGTTCAACCATTTTCTACTTCCAAATCTACTTTTTCCGAGACGACAATTCATATATTTTTTTAAAAAGTCAAACATCGGTTAAACATAAGAACTTATGCCGTTCTTGTTTTGAAATGTTTTGTTTTAGCGTGTTTCTTCTAAGTTATTGAAGTAACGAAATTATGTAAGGTGCAACCTGAACTGACAAATTTCTACGTAAGTGGTTATTAATAAGACAATAAATACCGAATGATATATTATACTACCGATCCACCCCGGCTTTTCACGGGCAACACTTATTATTTCTTAAGGCAAAAACATTAAAAGAAAAATTCATTTTTGATAGGATTTATTTAAAATATTTTCTAAGTGAGGTGATCCATCGTAAGCTGAGTAACTATTAAGAAATTTAAGCAAATCAGGCGTGTAGTTATAAAGATCACGCAATGAGAAAGTGTTGAGTTTACAGTGAAATTTGATCTAGGCTTATGAATATAGCTAGTGAAGTACCAGGAGATAATAACACGGAAGCGTTAGTAGTGTGCTCATGCAATTTATCAGTGTTCACCAATCCACGACGGGTTTTAAGTGCTTAGATACACGGAGGCGTCAGCTGCACCTGAGCTGATTTGTTACTTGGATCAAAGATAAGCTCAGTACATTGTTAGAGGCCGGGCAGCTTTATTGTACCAGGCTATCATAAAATTTACTGCGGCAACTGTTTTGTCGAGGTTACTACGTCGGAATGAGATCTTTATAACTTATGTGCTCCTATTTCATAGTTATTTTGGAATATTTTATTTTAATACGCCTTAACGCAAATATTTAAAGTGACTTGTAAATAAATTATAGAACTATTTAAACAATTTATAACTTAGGTAAGCATAGCCATCGTAGCTCAGTGCGGGCGATTGCCTGGCAACCCGAATTCGATCACCGTGAAATACGCGCTCGGTTTAGGAAAACATCGTGAGGAAACCTACACGTCTTCACAGTCTGCCAATCTGCACTCGGGTCGAGTGGCGGACTACGCCCTTAAGCTCTCTAACAGAGAAGACCTGCGCCCAGCAGTGGAGCTATATATATATATATATATATGGGGTGTAACTTTACTTTTTTAACTTTAAGTAACAAAATATATAGTTGTCCAAGCCGTTAACCGGTGACGGCGACTCTAGCTAGTTTCGGGCATGAGCCCTGATTTGGCTAGTGTTAGCTGGCAACACATGCCACCCAGCGATTGTCATGCATAATAACTACTTCCAATGATATCTTAGTGATTTACCTGAACCTTATTGTATCTTTAATTCATAATTAATCATTAAGTTGGTATTGTAAACAATAGGTGTAACTTTATTAGTTCGTAATCTGACTTCTAATTAATTTTGTATAAAGATTGTGAGGACGCGCAGTTGTTACGGTATTCGTTATAATATTTCTTTGTACAACGTTACGCTGTCTCAATAAAGCGAGTGTATTAGTTGTTGGACTATTTTATTCCACGAAACCTACAAATTATAACACTAGCGAAGCCAAACTTGCTCTCGAATACCGCTTGCGACCTGGTATTCAAGTAACATAAGAATGTATATAAAATAATTCTAATAATTTTACTCACATTGAATCAGTTATATTATTCTAATAGTCTAAATACTACGTCTAGTACTAATCAACAATTTTGTTAGAAAATGTTAAAATATAAAATGGGCAGTAAAAATATTTCGACGAAGGTGGGATTCGAACCCACGCGTGCAGAGCACATCGGATTAGCAGTCCAACGCCTTAACCTCTCGGCCACCTCGTCATATTTACACTGTTTCGATAATACTGGTTAATAAGAATAACTTTACGGATTTCATCGCGGTTTAAACCTGTTTGTAAATACCCGACGTTACCTTAGCATACTCTAGAGCATAATTAGTACTATTATTTGACAAACCTAATGCCGAGAGATATTGACCGTAAGAATTTCACCGGATTTGAGAAGTACGGATGTTTTTTTTTATAATTTCTAAGCAAGTGCTTGACTACGATCCCACCTGATGTTAAGTGGAAATGCAGTCCTGGATGGTAAGGCGCACTAGCTTAGTAAATATTCATGTGCACATTGTAATCGGAAGGAAAGACAGACGCGGGCTAACTATTCCAGTCCTTTGCTGTACGAAGAATGAAACAATGTGTACCATTGTCCATTACCCAATTTCTTTATTAGTAGCAGTAGGGCTTTAAAGCCCGTGTCTATTGTTTATATTCTTATACAATATTCTAGTATTTTTACTAAGGTATAGATATAGATCGAGCTTTGGTAAGTGTTCTGTCGATTCCTCACACTGACTGTGTTTTGCTGTTCGAGTTCTACGAGCACCGCGGTCTCACAAATTAAGTAATTAAGTTTTCCGTGGCTGAGTAATTTCTTTCCGTTTCCCCTTCTACCGAAGAAAATTTAATTTCCTCGCCTGCTTTTCTAAGAAATAAAGTTTTTTTTCCTTGTTTTTTCAACCCTTTCTTTTACGTTTATTCCAGTAGTGTACATCCTTCGAGTTACATTTGAATTTTTTTAGTAAAACATTTTGCGATTAAAAAAAATATGTTAGCTTTATAAATGAATTTTCATCGCCTTCTTATGGATTGGTATCTTCTTTACAATGTAAAAACGATTACATCAAAAGTATGACCTCTAAGACTCAATTTGTTATTACTTGGGGGCAGATGGGGGTGACAATTGCATCGTATTCAATCTCTCCAGAATTCATCACAAAAATTTCATAGTCAAGACATTGTTCGTTTCACATTTAAGACCACAAAGTGAATTCAGATTTCTTTGAACCAAACGAAACGTCAGTCCGGCTAAAGACAAAAAAAAATAAACCATTACAAGATGCTTCATTCGCGTGTTGCGGTCAGCTGTCTAAACAGAGACCTGTCTCTGCAGCCGCTTCAGGCGTTGACATACTTCCACGATGAAGTTTAGCTTGAGAACTCAACGCTGTATCATTTAATATTTAAGTTTAATCTCTTATTGAAGTTTCTTTAAGGAATTCTAGCATATAAAGAAGCAAAACTAAGCTCTAAGATCTCCAGTGGAACGCACCGGGGCAGCTCTGCACTATGCTCTCAGAGAGCACGTCCCGGGAGGGGGAGGTCCACTTCGGCGGACGACAAAAGCCCCACCCTCGTAGCCCAGTGAAACCGAGGCCGGTTTTAGTCGGTTCAATATGAACATTACCTAAAATTGTCATCAAAATCTATCCAGCCGTTTCGTAGTCCATTGCGAACATTACACACATCGCCTTTTATACATAGTAAAATAAATTTTCAACACTTCCCGATATGCAACTATTTAAATAAAATATATCATTATCTTATATATACATATACTAGCGTACCCAGCCCGCTTCGCCGGGCTAGATTTTGCTTTATTTTCTTTGTACAACGTAACGCTGTCTCAATAAAGGAGTGTATTAGTTGTTGGACTATTTTGTTCCGCGAAACCTACAAATTATAACACTAGCGAAGCCAAACTTGCTCTCGAATACCGCTTGCGACCGGGTATTCAAGTAACATAAGAATGTATATAAAATAATTCTAACAATTTTACGCACATTGAATCAGTTATATTATTCTAATAGTCTAAATACTACGTCTAGTACTAATCAAAAATTTTGTTAAAATATAAAATTGGGCAGTAAAAATATTTCGACGAAGGTGGGATTCGAACCCACGCGTGCAGAGCACATCGGATTAGCAGTCCAACGCCTTAACCTCTCGGCCACCTCGTCATATTTACACTGTTTTTAAATAGTAAATCAAATAATATAGATGATAATCTGACTTCTCATGTTTATGCCGATAATACTGGTTAATAAGAACTTTACGGATTTGTTTGTAATTACCCGACGTTACCTTTACCTACTCTAGAGCATTATTAGTACTGTTATTTGACGAACCTAATGCCGAGAGATATTGACCGTAAGAGTTTCACCGGATTTGAGAAGTACGGATGTTTTTTATAATTTCTAAGCAAGTGCTTGACTACGATCCCACCTGATGTTAAGTGGAAATGGAGTCCTGATGGTAAGGCGCACTAGCTTAGTAAATATTCATGTGCACATTGTAATCGGAAGGAAAGACAGGCGCGGGCTAACTATTCCAGTTTTTGCTGTACGAAGAATGAAAGAATGTGTACCATTGTCCATTACCCAATTTCTTTATTAGTAGCAGTAGGGCTTTAAAGCCCGTTTTTGTCTATTGTTTATATTCTTATTCAATATTCTAGTCTTTTTCTAAGGTATAGATATAGATCGAACTTTGCAAGTGTTCTGTCGATTCCTCACACTGACTGTGTTTTGCTGTTCGAGTTCTACGAGCACCGCGGTCTCACGAATTAAGTAATTAAGTTTTCCGTGGCTGAGTAATTTCTTTCCGTTTCCGTCTCCTTCTACCGAAGAAAATTTAATTTCCTCGCCTGCTTTTCTAAGAAATAAAGTTTTTTTTCTTTGTTTTTTAAACCCTTTCTTTTACGTTTATTCCAAGAGTGTACATTTTCCTTCGAGTTACATTTGAATTTTTTTGGTATAACATTTTGCGATAAAAAAAAATGTTAGCTTTATAAATTAATTTTCATCACCTTCTTAAGTATTGGTATCTTCTTTACAACGTATAAATGATTACATCAAAAGTATGACCTCTAAGACTCAATTTGTTATTACTTGAGGGCAGATGGGGGTGACAATTGCATCGTATTCAATCTCTCCAGAATTCATCACAAAAATTTCATAGTCAAGAAATTATTCGTTTCACATTTAAGACCACAAAGAGAGTTTAGATTTCTTTGAACCAAACGAAACGTCAGTCGGTCTAAAGACCCTACTACTATAAAAATGACGGTCAATCTGCAACAGAAAAAAATAAACCATTACAAGATGCTTCATTCACGTATTGCGGTCAGCTGTCTTAACAGAGACCTTTCTCTGCAGCCGCTTCAGGCGTTAACATTCTTCCACGATGTAGTTTGTAGCTTGATAACTCAACTCCGTATCATTTAATATTTAAGTTTAGTCTTTTATTGAAGTTTCTTTAAGGAATTCTACCATATAAAGAAGCAAAACTTTAATTTTATGATAAATTATGGCCATGTCTTGAGTAAAGTACTATACATACATTTTTGCATACATGCAATTTCAGTCATAACAGATTGATCCGAATATAGCGGAGAGGTCTCATTAAATTAATAATCAATTGGGGGGTTCGAACAATCATACGTTATGTAGACCTCACCCTAATCCGTTGGAAGTAACCTAGCGACCTGTCCCGATTTCGTACGCATAGCACTGATTATAATTATTCTTACCCACTAAAACCTCCCCCTCCCCCTCTCCTCGATGGCACTTCCTCGGTACATGGTGAGGGGCTTCAAGATCCAGTGGAACGCACCGGGGCAGCTCTGCACTATGCTCTCAGAGAGCACGTCCCGGGAGGGGGAGCTCCACTTCGGCGGTCGACAAAAGCCCCACCCTCGTAGCCCAGTGATACCGAGGCCGGTTTTAGTCGGGATAACGAGAGCGAAGGGAGCCTTATTCTGCGAGCCCAGAACTACAGGTCTATATAAAACACCCTTAACTTAATACGATCACCCGCTAGGTCAATATGAACATTGCCTAAAATTTTCATCAAAATCGATCCAGCCGTTTCGTAGTCCATAGCGAACATTACACACATCGTCTTTTATATAAAGTAAAGTAAATTTTCAACACTTCCCGATATGCAACTATTGAGCTAATATATTTACTAAATATATGATTATCTTTATATATATATTTATATTTCTTAGTATATTAATACTTTATACTAACTAAACTATTTGCTTTGTGACAGTGACTGTCAATACGGAGTCTGTCATCTTCGTCATTGTTTTTATTATTTTATAATCTTATTAGAATCGTCATAGGTGTAGGCTTTAATTGTCATTTCTCTTACTCTAGAAAAAACAACACACTGAGTTTTATTTATACACCTAATAAATGTTTTAACGTAATTGTTAGTTCCAAGTCAGTTATACCCGTAAAAGTCTAATGCATCTCACCCAAGCAACATGTTCGGATGACATTCGCTAAGAGCTTCCGGTAGTAACATGGACGGAGTAAATCAATTACACGAACGAGGGGAAGCGTACCGCGTGAGGAACTATGTAGCTATACACTTACTAACGTCTATTCACTTTTAGCTCTTTGCTTTCCGAGAAGGTTAATCAAGGCAAATCTTAAGCGTGATTCGAGAATGCAATACGTTATATAGATGCCATAATTAAAACATCTAGTCTTCTAAATTTGTGAAACTTTTGTATAATATTGTGAACCAACTCGTACAAAAATAAGACACCTACTTCGAGGTGTACACCACACCTACACGAGTAATCTATCAGCCCTGTAGTTCTGGGCTCTCAAGAATAAGACTACGGTATCCCCTGCGTGTCGTAGAAGGCGACTAGAAGGGGCCTCGGGTTCACTGGGCGACAAGACCCCACATAACCCTGCCTTTCCCCCAGAAGGCGGGTATCATGTTGATGATTTCTCCTCCTGTCAAAAAAAAAAGGTATATTATTTATTGTCTATGTATTCTCATTTTTAGGTAACAAAGGATTAATAGATGGATCTACTTGACTGCTCTCATGAAAGTCTCTCCTCCTCCTTGCGGCTTCTTCCTCATTGCTGAGGTTCGTGACCTTCAAGAATTATGTTGTGGACGATTATCTTCCACCTGCTGCGGTCTACAGCGGTATCGGTCACGGTCTCGTGGACTTTCGAATTGGTGTTATCGCTGATCTGGTCAGTCCAGCGCATAGGACTCCATCCACTTAGTCGTCTTCCCTGTACTTTGCCTGTGACCAGAAATGTTTCCAGTATATTATTTCTGCTAGCTATGTGACCAAAGTGTGAATGAATGTGAGTGAGCGAACGGCGGGCAGTGGGGATTGAAGAAATAGGAAATAGAGACATTACGATTTGGTGTACGTACGTGGAAGAAAAGAAATAAGAGTACTTTTTGAGCCACTATTTGTGTGTATTTTTTTTTAATTAATCTGCCCCCCTCCCACATTTACTTTGCTCAAAAATTTAAAAATAGCAAGTGACTAGTCCTCTCAAATATCACGAAGTAGAGATGAATTCATATTGTATTCTGTTAGGTAAAAGTAATAAACATTTTTATTTTTAAATTATAATACGTATTGTTGTCAAGTCAAATAATATATTAAAATGAAGTCCACAGTGTCACGTATATGAAATAAATTAACGAGCTCAATTCGACTATAATTAATTTGCTCTTTCCAATTTCTGTTATTGAATTTAACTTAACATAATTATTATGACAATTTTACTGGTTTTCAGTCAGATTAATATAACGTATTGTAATGAAGAGAAATTAATACCATTGATTACATTTTCAATGATACATGTACCGGCGTGGAGAGGAGTTATATTGTACATCTGCTTTTAGCAAGTTGATTGAGGTGATCAACTCTTCATAATATCGATTGGCAACGCACCAGCAGTCCCTTTATAACAAGACCTAACAGTCTTCCCAACAAAGCTCTTTTGGTCTACTTAATTAGTTATCAGATTATCTTCTTTTGCGTCATTGGAATCCCTTAAACCAATATTTCCATGTTTTTTTAATATTATACTTGATACAAATTAGATGCATGATATATGGTTCCCAATAATAGTTTTTTTTTCTCAAAAGGCGCTTGATAAAAAAAGAAAATTTCAAACTATTCAAGGTAAGTTATAGCGCCGCGAATGTATCCGTTTACTGATGCTGCTGATATGTATATAGGTGTAGGTAATGATCTTCACCCGCTCGAAGAGAATGAATACGGATAGAAATTAATAATTTAATATAATGTGAAAGTTAAATTAAATATTTAATGATGTAAGTTTATTGTTTAAATAAATTAAGCAAAATCTAGCCTGGCGAAGCGGGATGGGAACGCTACTTATTTTAATAAATGGCGTAATGAAGATACTAGCTGTTTAATTAGAGCTAAAAACTGCATTTTACAAATTTCGCTACACCGATCTGCTGCGTTCCGCGGCAGTTTCAGACACTTGGCCACCAATTGTTGGAATCATTTGCCACCGCCCGTAAGAGACAGTAAATCTGTAAACGCATTTAAAAATAAATTAAAACACCTGATGTTAAAGTTACAAAAAGATAATATCCCCGTGATATCGGTGGCTTGTTGTTTCCAATATTTTATTATATAATTTAAACTTTATACGTTTAATTATCATATTATTATTTTTTTACTTAATAATATATTTATTTATGAATTTTTTCATCTATTATTTTATTGTATAAAATATATTTTAATCTCTTTGTGTTTTATTCATGTATCATATTTATTATACTCTTATTGTCTGTATAAATTCCATATAAAGGTAGTATTGCGCGCGCACGTCTTTAGGTAGTCCTGGCACCGCTGAACAGCATATGCTGAGACGGTGTCGAATATTGGCGTCATATGTTTTGTATTATTTGTCCATGTAACTTTAACTGTGTTTTGTATTATCCAAGTTTACGTTAGATATTCTTTTCTTCAAATATAAATAACTTAACTAAGACTATTATAAAACCAAAGGAAACAAATTAAAAATATAAATTGAATCTAACTACAATTATACAAACTTACTGATAATACTAACTTAAAAAAATAATATTAAATTAAAAACTACACTTTAAAACTAAAAATTATCCACTTCACTATCGATAACTAAAAAAATAAATAAATAAATAATTTTAATATTTAATAACTAAATATAATAGGTAAAACTATAAACCAAACTAAAAATAAAACTAAATTATGTAAAAATAGACCCCAAATCACTGCGCTCGTAGGGTAGGGTGCCCAAGAGGCTAGCGGCATTTCCCCGTTGAATGGCCAGGCTCAACCTTGCCCGAAATGCGCCAGCCCTTGATCCCCTGAGGCGTCGATGAGGCGTGCGGAAATCTCCTTGAATAGCTGACGGGCTTCCGCACCCCAAGGCCCTGTTCTGACGGCAAAAGGCACAAATATATACGGCTCTCCCAAGGCCGCATATTTATGCCTTTATTAGTTTCGGCAGTCGCCGCAGCGGCGCCGGCTTTGCGAGCGGTCGCTCACGTGGGATGGGGCAACAGTGTCCACGCATGTGGCATCCCACACAAGTGACCGCCCGTTTTTCCACGGGATGAGCGTCATACCATCGGGCCTCTTGCCATCGTCCCGGGCGATGCCATTAGGTTCAAGCACTGCTGGCATCCCGGAAGAGGCAAGGGCGCGACGGATGACGTCATTTACCGCAGCATGGCGCGGAATACGTCCTGCACTGCGACGACATGCTAAACCGTGATGACCTAGAGGATCAACGTCTACCCCACAACGACAGCGATGGGGTTCGTTCGTCCGAGCCCCTAGCCGTAAGCTCACCGCTAAACTAAATGTTGTCTTCTCCAAAAGGGTACCTACACTAAATGATGGAATTGCATTTAACCAGTATCCTGACTCTGGCTCACAACTGGCTAAGAGACGAGACCGCTCCGCTTCGTTTTCTGAAGACTCTAACAGCTGATTACGGGTCTTCATGCAGAGTGGCTCATCCCACTGTCGCTGCGAAGCCAGGTTCAGGGGTAGGTCTGGACCGGTTGAACTGAGGTATCCCTGGCCTCGGCCAAACAGGCAACCTCTACGCCGCAGAGCGACGGGCCTAGTATGCTACCAACGAGGTTAACCGAGCTATAAACCGAGGATAGGAAGGCTGGCAGTGCTACACTTGAAATTTTCGTATTCCAAGACCGCCATGGCGAATTGGCAAGCTTGCTTGAGTCCAGCACCTATCATTCAAAGGACAATTGAATGTGCTATTTAAAGCTACTCTTATTGTCTCATCTAAGCGACAGAGAAGGTCATTGTGGGCCCAAAGCGGTGTACAGCGAAGCGTATAGGTAGTCTTGGGAACGAAGAGACAGAATTTTATAATAAAATAGGCCATGTGAGGATTTATGTCTTTAGGCGGCTGGAAGATTCCTGAAATTTTAATAATTGATCCTCTACAATTTGTGGGAAAGCCGCTTCTAGAACCGGAGCCCTAGTAGACGGAGCGACTGGTCGTCAATAATTTTAATATTAGGAGCCAAAACATTAAATTTAGAATTTAGTTCATAACGAGACTGTGCCGGTAGTCTTTCGTTGAAATACAACTCGCATTTAGAAAAATTTAACTGTAAACCAATACCACTGAACGATTTTATAATTTTTTCCAAATCTGACAAAACAGAAGCAGCGTCTCCACCCAAGGTACCGTCGTCTAAATACCATACATTAAATTTAGAAGTCAAATTCTTGATGTGGGAGTGTATTGCCAGACTGAATAATGCCGGTCCGAGGGGGTCGCCCTGCTGACAGCCGGCAGCTGATTGTATTACTTGACCATTATAGGCTAGGCTGGTTGATTCGCTGTAGCATTGCCACAGGTAAGCAAAGGTAAGTGGTATCTGGTCCTTTGCCTGGGTCAGCAAAACGCCCCTGTCCAGAGAGTTGAATGCATTCTTTACATCTACCTTTAGCAACACTTCACTTAAGCCTTGCTTGAGAAAGGTGCGGGCAGCGTGAACAGCAGCCTCACATCCTCCCTTAGTTCCAAAACCTAACTGTGTTGGCTGAAATTCCTTCTGCAAAAGTGGCAGGATGTCCCTACAGCAGATTTTGGAAGCCACACGACGAATTACATTGCCTACGGCAATTGGACGGATGCCACCATCCTTTTTACGAAGAGCGCAAAGGTTGGCCCCATATAACACATCGATTATGTCATTGCATACCTTCCCGGTGAACATAAGATTCACGAGGCGAGTCAAATCCTCCAGAAGTGCAGTGCCGACGTCACCGACAACACCACAAATCAAATCTTTAAGGTGTTGTGGTGACATACCGTCTAAACCGCCAGCAGAGCCCCTCCTGAAAGACATAATCGCTGCTCGTATATCCTCTGGTGTAGCCTTCAAGGTACGCTCAGAAGGCTCGGGGGCGTCCGGCATGTGAGTTGTTGCTAAAGGCTGCGGATGTTTAGACAACAAGGCAGCGTAGGTCTCTGGTGAGTTGGGAGCAACGACGTCACTGGTAAATAAAAGGTCGGCAGCACCTTTAATGTCTCCCTCATCAAATTTTGATTCAATTCTTTTAGTAATTTTGTAAGATATTTGTTTATCCTGGATATTGTCTAAAGTAGGCCTAAAGTTGGGGGAACAGTTGTTTTTTATTTTTTGTGCAAGGGAACTGCCGTCCTTGTTTTGGCTAACATGTAGCGTTTTATATGCGAATGTTAGAAAAGTCTCCCAGCTATGTCTATCATTCTGGTCGATCACATCTCTGACGCAAGATGACAAAGAGGCCGCCACACACCGTCTAGCCCCGCGAGGGATTCTTTTCACCAAGGGGAGGTTTCTCTTAAAGTTGTTTAATTTTTGCCACAAGGGACCCTCGGAGAGGGCTTCATTGGCAGTTATATTATTAAAATTGTCATTGCTGACATGTGGTTGCCGGCCCTTATGGCACCTACCTTTGTGTATGTGCAGACCTCTTTGTCCCTTGAAAAAACGGGGCTGGGAGCATTCTCCGCATTGCACGGATCCCTGTGACGCGGTTGCACCGGATTGACTTGCCATTGCTACATTAATGGCTATATTAACGTTAAAATATAATAAAAAAAGGTAAATTTAAATATATATAAACTTAAAAAGGTAAAGTTAAATTTTAAATGTATATTGTAAACTTGGCCCTAGATTCACAGTCTCACAGACCACACTTGGCATAGATCTATGCTTATGTCTCACTATACACTATAATAAATATAATATCTAAATTAACATATATATTTGAAGAAAATTTGAAAAATTTCCCTTTATTATTGATATTTACACTTGACACATTTTGACTTAAAAATTGTTCCCATTGATTTCACGTATTTTGTCTACAGAAACAGTATCACATATTTTTAAGTGCTCACTGATATCATTTCTTTGTTATTTATCGGTATTAATTTCATTATTTTTAATGTGTGTTATTTTCTGTCTGTGATGTGTTTTGTATTGTGATGCCAATAAATAAATGTCTCTGTCTATTATATATATCATATTATATTATATTTATTTATCATATACTAGTACTAACTGTTGCTAACAGAACATAGCTAAGAGACTACTAATTATTTTAAACTAGAAGTTCTTTTACAATTCACAAGCTACATCAACAACGCTACATCTTTTTTCGTTTGTTACAAGCATGTCACGTTAATGGTACTCGACATTTCTTACTGTACGCTTACAATACAAGTCTTGTTATAATACGATATTAATAAGCATTTATTTTAAAACAAATTCGTTTTTCTAATAGAACAGTGGGAGGAATAAGGAACACATTAATTAATTTTAATTTTTTTTTTATAGTACTTAGTAATAATGGATGACCGAGCTATGCTAGGTATTTGCTTTGGTAAATCGTGTTTATTAAGATATGAAATAAATAATGATTTGAATAATAATTCTCAATAAGACACACAAATAACACACTAGACGTAAAAATGAGATACAGTTACCTATGATCAGAACATCATACGGTAAAAAAAAATTACAATACGAAGGAGCCCAGCTGTACAACAAGCTGCCTCAGCATGTAAAAAACTGTACCTCTATAGTAAGTTTTAAAAATAGTCTTAAGTCATATTTATTAAATACTTAACTTTAGTCCTCTAATAGTCTTAAGAAAGTAATTTTAAGCAGTGAATGTCAGTTATTGTTTTCTCAAATTGTAAAGTGAATATTGTGTATTCTTTTTGAGAAATAAATTTCTTTAAACCGAATCTTACCGACATAATAATAAAGAATATGAACATGAACAAGATCGTGCTGTTCATTTATCAATAATTTTATGACATCAATTGTTAATCGCTAAACAGAAAAAGGAAAACATCGAGAAGTTTTTAATTTAAAAAATAAATTTCATTTTATCCAAAAAGCATTGGAGTGCACTATCTAAGAGCATTTTACAGAGCTTATAAAAGCTCGCTTTACATAATCCATTCAAATAAACTTTTGACAAATGGTTGCAATAAAATTTCACCGTAGCAAAAGTTCCGGAACATAGATCATAATGGATTTTTATTAAACTGACGCCTCTAGCAATGCGGTTTGCGGTTAATTCACTTGTTCATTGTAGATTACATTGTTCCACCACTTTCATGATCTCCTATGAAGTATTTGATTGGTTTCAAAATAAGGGTACGGTCTGCGAATCGCAAGGTCGTAGGAGCAAATCTACCTTTTTTTTTTGTTGACGGGGAGGAAATCTTCTGAAAGATACCCCGCCTTCTGGAAGGCGGCGGTTATGTGGGTTCTTACCCACTAAAACCTCCCCGGTGGCCCTTTCCTCGGTGCATGACGAGGGGCTCCGGATCTCCAGTGGAACGCATCGGAGCCCTCTGCACTGTGCTCAAGGAGAGCACGTCCTGGGAGGTTACTCCATCCCCCTGTGCCCTCGCAGCGCATGGCGACACGGGCCGATGTCGCCTTCTTCCCGGGTCCACTTTGGTGGACGACTCAGGCCCCCACCCTTGTCGCCCAGTGAACCCGAGGCCCCTTTTAATCATCGCCTTGTACGACAGGCAGGGGATACCGTAGTCTTATTCTGGAGAGGCCAGAACTACAGGGCTGCGGGCCGGTCTCCCACCGGCCCGCCTGCGCCATCTCCGAACGGGATCGGCCCTCCCGATCCCGTTCTGCGGTCTCCTTCTGGGTCATTACTGACTCGCAGAAGGAGATCAGCGCCTTCCATTTAGATCTCCCCGCCAGCGCAGCCGCTGCCGCGCAGCACACGGCTAGCGTGTGCTGCGCGGAATCCCGGTCACAGACACAATGGTGGCATTGTGCGGTCGGTTCGCGCCCTATCCTGTTCAGGTACTCACCGAAGCACCCGTGCCCGGTGAGTACCTGTGTCAGGCGGTATGTGACGTGCGCGTCATTCCTCCTTTAAGCCAGGCTTCGAAGTTTGGCAGGAAGGCACAGACGATGCGTAGGCGCGAGCAACGACGCTCCGAGAGCCGCTCGCGCCAGACCTCCATCGAGGAGCAAATCTACCTAGTCTATCTATTCGACTATTGACGTAAACTATCTCCTAGCACAAGCTTAAGCTTAGGTGGAATTGGAAAACAAGAATGTTAGTAATGTTTTCTGAAAAAAATATTGCTAGCTAGTAAACACTTTGAATTTCTGCTTACAGTTTCATTAGTGACTCTGCATCGGGGATCAAATTCTCTAGCGCACTACTTATTTGAGGCGACTACTTATTATTGTTAGTTACATAACCGTACTTCGAAACAGAATGACTACAGTAATAACAAAAGAAATCAGAATTAAGTCCTTTTAATACTAGCAGACAGAGATAGCAGGCCGATTTTTACCAAGCTTATTAAATCCAATATATGTCACCATGTAATAAATTGAGAACAAATTGAGAGCAAATAATTGTAGATAAGAAATCTTCCCCTTTTAACAACAGTGTCCGAAACAATATAATTAATGTTTCACCCTCTTATTAATTTCCATAACCTACAGCCCTAAATCTGTATGTCAGTCACAGGCGGATGTGAAAAGCGCGCTTTGAATATCTGAACAGCTAGAGCAGCTCAAAGGCTGCCGTTGACTCGCTGACACATGAAAAGCTACGTCAATAGAGAGCGAAATCAAGTTCTAAAGCTACGTATATCTGCTGAAGTACTTCCTACAGTGATGCGTAGATGTGGAATTAGTCAGAAAACTAGTTCATTACATAGTTGTTGAAACGCCTATAGTGGTTTATTAACGATATTAAATAATAAATCTACTCTAATCTAATATCTACGATTAATATGCACTAAGATGTGACAAAAAAATATTAAATACTACTACGCTAGGATGTTCCATATTGGTATGCCCTGTCTATGACAGATCCGGAGTACTCCACTTATAACGGTTGATCGCATTCGCGGAAGATGTAGTGGGTAGGGGTCGCCCAGACCGATTCCCACAAATCCCCCCGGGCTCAACCAGGGTTCCGGAGGATGGTCCGTAAAAAGGATTCCCCCGCGTAAAAAAAAGGATGTTCCATATTGTATCATTGTTATATTATGAAATTCTGACGTCTACTCGTCCTCTTGACATTCGTGCTCGTTGTCGTTACATTAAAAATCAATTGAGATATCTATTTTTATGAAGTAACTTGCAACACATTAAAAATATCAAGTCGTCATTACTCATAATTTCAGCCGCAAAACATCAACTGCTGAACATAGGCAACCCCAACGATTTCAAAAAGGGCCGGTTGTAAGCGGCTTACATCCAGCTGCGTCCTGCGGGCTTCATAAGGTCGTCTAACCACCTTGCGGGTGGACGTTCTACGCTGCTCGTGCCGGTCCGTGGTCTCCAATCGAGAACTTTTCGGCCCCCTCGGCCATCTGTTCTACGCGCTATATGCCCTGGCTATCGCCACCTAAATATCCAGTAACTTGCAGTAAATTAGATAGTGATTCAAAGGATTTGGGTTGTCATAAGGGTAATGCTCGGGTGAGTTTGTTCTCGTCTTTTGTTTATGCAATGAAACTTTGCAACGCTATCATTCAACGTCGCGAATACTTTCACGATATTTTTATAAGAGTGTTTTATTTTTATTACCTTTAACAGTGATAAATGCGCGCTGGCGGAGCGAGTGATTCGATACAACAACGTACTCGGAGAACACTGGAAACATAACATATAGTGGAATATTCCGTTATAATGGAGTGCTGCTAGCAAGGAACGCGCAGACGTTCGCAATCTTAATCTTGTTTGAACAGGTGAAATACGTTTATTAACGAAACAAAAGAATGCTTTTACATAATAAATAAGTGAAAACTAGAATAATCCGACAGCCATAAATTTAGGGTACTTATGCCCACCATTTTCAAACAAAAATCTATTATGTTTTACAAATATTATTATAAATTTAAGTGTAAAAAGTTATATGCTACTTAGGCACTAACAAAGTGATGTAAAACAGAAATCCATTGGAATAGACCAGCTGGTATTCCGCGGCCAGGGGATTAATTAACGCTTAACCAAGTTATAACTGGTATAAAAAATTAATCAGGCTTTGTCGTCTCGAAGTGGTAATACACGTCACTCAGGGTGGAATTCGCTTGACGTTATAAAGGTCTACAGCAAATTTGTCAGGGTCAGTACATCCCTGTGATTTTAACCTAGGATCATGGAGGAAATCTTAAAAAAGATACCTCGCTCTGGGGGGAAGGCAGCGGTTATGTATTAAGTTTTACCCACTAAAAACTCCCCGGTGGCCCTTCCTCGGTGCTTGGTGAGGGGCTCCGGGATCTTCAATGGAACGCACCGGAGCCCTTCTGCACTTTGCTAAAGGAAACCACTTCCCGGGGGAGGGTAGGTTACTCCCTCCCCCCCTGCGCCCTCGTAGTGCAAGGCGACACGGGCCAGCCGATGTCGCCTTTCCCGGGTCCACCTTTGTCGACGAAGTTTGTCGAAGGCCCTTGACCTCGACCAGTGAACCAAAGGCCCCTTTTAGTCGTCTTCTACGACAAGCAGGGGATACCGTAGTCTTATTCTTGAGAGCCCAGAGCTACAGGGCTGTAGCACCACGTACCAATTTCTTTACGTACTTATAACACGCTGCATCTTAAAGTAATGAATAATTACATTTATAATATATATGTCACAAGTCATGCGCGCTCAGTACTATAAATTATTTGTAAATCTCAGACCATGTCCAGTATCGTACCTCGGTTCAACTTATCTTTTTGGGCAAAGTCGCTGGCAAAAGACTGTTGGTCGTAGAAGGAAATCATGGCTGTGTAACATCAGAGAGTGGGCCGGAATTGATAACCATATGTTTCGATTCGCAAGAGATAAAGAGATATGGTAAACTGATTGCAAACATTCGCTAGTAGGAAAGGAACTTTAAGACTTCGTAGTGCAAGATTTTGGCCTATCTCTGTTAAAGTTAAAGATTCAATTTTGGAACAGCTCTTTTACAAAAAGCTTCTCCCGTACGATTGTTATTAAAAAAAGCGGAGTCAGCACATTTTATAACAACGGGATATTTTACTTTATGGAAAATACTCCGTGTACGTTATTGCGCCGAGTTCCACGGCGCGCGTATTCATCACGTCTAACGGAAAACAAAAATAACACACTCAAATTGAAATATCGTGTAAGTAGTTTCGACGTTGAATGATAGTGCTATAGAGTTCATGAAAGATTATTTAAAATCTACTTAGAATTACATAGTACGGACATAAAATATCTTAATGTAAGTAACTTGTCGTAGACTGCACCAATTCAAAATATTACGACCACCTTGAAGGTTAAAATGTTTGAAATAAAACAAGTTTAAAGGATTCTACCGCGGTTTACGGTTCTGTTCGGTTATGTTCAGTTCGGTCATATTCGGTTTGGTTATGTTCGGTTCGGTTCTGATCCTTTCCGTTCCGTTCCATTCCATTCCATTCATTTGTGTTCTGTTCCATTCCATGCCAGTCCGGTCCATTCCGTACCATTCTACTCCATTCCATCCTCCAGAGATACGCTAGATAAAGGACTGATGGCATTACTCGGGTAAATTAAAGATGTGTGATATAGGACACACAGGGATATAGACATCGTCCACACACACTGATACACAGTAACGCAGGTAATGCAATTTTATTTTCTATTTATTTGTTTAATTCTTTTTTAATTGTTTTTTAATGCGAAGTGCATCCTTGATCAGACCGAAATATTTATTATAATTCATTGGCTATTGATTTTGTGAATAATAAATAATTTCCAAAGACATACACTGGTATGGTACTCCTAAAAATCGGTCTATCACAATTTAAACACACTCCTTATTCCCACTGATAGGTACAGATTTCCTCTATATAGAGTATTAGGGCATAGTCCGCCAACGACCCTAGTAATAATAGGTAGTCCTTACATGTCTTACAAAATTTTCGAAGACATGGTAGATCTCACGATGATTTCCTTCACCGCCGAACGTGTGATCATAAGATCAGCATTATATCTATATCTATAAAAGAGAATGTGTGTGTGTTTGATCCGCATAGGCTCCGAAACAGCTGGACCGAATTCAATGAAACTTTCAGGGAATCTTCAGATTGACCTGGTGAGTAATTGAGTAAAGTTTTTTGACGATCGGAGCACTTCTTTTTTGAACTGTCAAATACAACTACAAATTTGTATTGACACATGCGTTGTGTACTCGTATATTTATGTCATTATAAACCATATTGAAGTAAACATATTGGATTATCTTAAAGTATTAAAAATATATACGGTTTTTGTACTTGTTTAATTTTGAGATACTTGATTATCAATCTATTTCAAATAAATGGCGCCCCATTTATCAGTTTAGTCAAGCTTACCGGTAAGTTAAAATTTATTCAAAATAAGTAGTTCAATTAAATAACTATTAAAAAGTAATTATATGAAATTATTTTGACTCTGGAAATGTCATATTAATATTTTCAATCATAAATAAATGTTCAAGAGTTAACTCTGAATTGAAATTTCATGAACATCGGGTAGAGTCAATATAATTATTCCTTATTTGTGGTCAACATTAACAGTTTAAAAATACCTATTGCTTCAAAGGTATTTATTAATGCCCTTATTCACAAATAAAATAACACACCACGCCCAAGTCATACGTCGTTCTTTTATTTCTGACATTAACTTGAGCCCGATATGTTTTTGTATAACTGATAGGTATGATATTTACTGATGTGTACATGGGTGTAGATAATGATCTTCACCCACTCGAGAAGACAATGAATACGGAGAGAAATTAATAATTTAATATATTATGAGAGCTAAGTTAAATATCTAATGATGTAAGTTTATTGTTTAAGCCGGAGCGGGCTGGGTGTACTCTAGTATTATATATATTTGAGAGACTTTTATTTTCTGAAGCAAAAACTTAAAACAGCGACATCTCAATTTTATACCATAAATCACAGAAGGCTAATATTATGTAATTAGCTCGCTTGCATAGCACCACTCTCTACTTATAAGACTTAGTTACACGAGTCGACGTTAGATGGTGTTGTAATTAATTTTGGAATAAAACACATTTTTTAAAATAAGACTTTTTTATTTTCCAATGCCACCTTCGCAGCGGCGTGACGTGTGTTATGTATGTGTTGTTTTATTAGAGAGAATCTAATATTTAGATATTAGTTTAGAATTCGGACCAAGGGAACTTCCCAATGCTGCCTTCTTATACCAAGAGATCACCGTCGCCCATAAACATCCACAACCCCGGAGGTAGCTGCAAGTGAATTACTGACCTTTAGAAAAGGAGCTCGTTACTTAAAGGTCCCCAAGTTACATCCATACGGAAATACTGCTAGTGAAAACTGATTCCACATGTTGGTTGAAACCTTCATTTTAAACTAAACAAATTTCCCTAATCTTTTTCTCAGGATACCTGTATGTGACCACCCTGTTGGTGGTTCAGCCAGCACTCCCCACTCTTTTTCATTTTAGGCCAGGTGGATAGCCGCCTAGATTTTAAGTTCGATAACTACATAATTAGCTTCCAGGAGGGAGAAGGAAAGAAGAAGTACGGATTTCTCTACTTTTCTACCCCCGGGGCTTCAGATTTAACTCTTCCAGAGTAGACTCATTAGCCGAACGCTTCGTCTATGAGGCTCCTAAGATTTTGAGCCAAAACTATAGCTCGAATGCGTCTATCTTATCTTTCACACGAGACCTCTATATCCAGGTTTCAGAAGATGTTAAAAAAAATATTGAAAAAAAATAAAAAATATATTACACACCTATTAAAATTCTATATATATAGTTATTGGTTATAATTATTGGTTTTGTCATAGAATGCGCACATACCAGGGTGAATCAAAAAGTTCTTAGAAGTGCATATATATGAAACCTTTTTGGATCAAGTTCGATATTCAAATTAAAGAGTGTCTATCACACTATATTTATGCAGACTGTCACTTGTTTTTGTCAGTTCGTTCGCATGTAATAAATTTTTTTGTGCAACGAGTTGCTAAAAAGTCATTGGAGGGAGATTATGTAGAAAAATAAAATATTATTATCTAAATCTTTGCATTTTTTAATATTGTTTCCAAGAATTTTTTGATTCACCCTCGTACATTATCAAAGGCATTATCTTTGTGGAGGTAGGGTTACAGAGGTGGCCGATTGTAGATAGGAAAGCCAACACGTCATAGAACGACACTGATAAATGTGCATTAAAATCTAAATGGAAAAAAAAGAACCAATATTATGTAGATATATATCGATGATAATTGTATACTTTGTAATAACTTTTATCTAGAAAAAAAATCAGTAATTACACCTCGTTTTAATAACTAATTTCTCATTGCACACTAAAAAAGATATTCATTTCATATTTTGCAGTTACGGAATACAGGCCACAGCATGGAACTCGAATGTTTAGTGGACGGTGCACTAGCTACGGTGCTACGCGTAATGCGAGTGCTGGGAGTCATTCCAGTGCGGCTTATACAAGTCTCGGGCGGATATCTCCTTCGCTACTCGTTCGCACAAGACATTATTTGCCGATTTTTCACGGTAGTTTGAGTAAGTAACGTTTGAAATTTTCAGTACCTTGTCTGAGTCTGTAGCACGTCTATTTGATGTGCTACAGAATCAGACAAGGGCTTAAAATATGCTACGAAATTTGATGCTATCACAGCCAACTGTGTCCGGTCGCCTTGATATGTATAGTCCAGCAAGCCGAGTTTGATCCCTGGTACCGGACACATGAAATTGATTGTTGAAATTTGAAGTGTTAATTTACCACGTACTCGAGTAGCATCGTGAGGAAACCTAGGCATCTGTTTCCGACGTAGTCTGGCCTGGGTTTAAATAACCATAACATTAAAGACGACTTTACTGCAGTATGTCTGCTACGTCGCGGACTTCAAAGCTGCTACAGATGTCTTCGTTATTTAAAATTTGTATTTTATATTTATAATAATATTTTAATCTGTCAATGTACAGCTACGCACTTGTTTTAATGAAGTGTTTTCTTTTTAAATTAATATATAATTAATTTTTAGGTTTACTTACCTCGTTATCAGTATTGTGGCATGTGCTTAGTATTCTTACGGTGAACGGATCAACAGTTGCGAAAATGATGCCAATGATGTGGTTAGGAACGTGTTCTTCAATTGTGCGTTCAATTTTGATTTTTGTTGTTGTTTTAAAAGGTTCAAAGCGCACAAAACAACTCGTTAAAAATATAGAAGATATCCGAAAGGTATGTTTTTAAAAAATAAAGAAAATAAAATAACCACATACCAATATGTACTCTATATATATATATTGCTAAGTAGCTGCGCCTTTTACGTGCGATTAAAGCTATTTTTTTATATAATATAAAATAAGTTACTTCTCATTACATCAGCTAGCTGTCAATGAAAATCGAGAAAGAGATGAGCCAGAGCAAACAGGCAGATAGACAAAAATTGTAAAAAATTATGATTTGGCATTTCTATCGTATATATATTACATTCAAATGCAATTAGGATTAAGCTGTTATTTTCTTCATCTGTCATGTTACTTAAAGTAAACATAAAATGTTTCTATATATACTCCTTTTAATTGGAGGAGAGATAAACGAACTTACGGTTCACCTGAACATAAAAGACCAACGTCGCCTATGAACATCTACAGCACATGGGGAGCTGCAGGTGCTTTGCCGGCCTTTGAGAAAGGACTAGGCTCGTTTCTTAGAGGTCACCAAATCGTACGAATTCATCGCTAGTGACAGTTCATTCCACAGGTTGACAGTGCGTGGAAGAAAGTTAGGTACAGTGGTGGAAAGCCATCATTAGGGTGTCTGTTATAATTAAGTTTCATACTTACAAATTCTAAATTGTATTTGTAAACATTAAAATCATAATTTTTAATTTTATATAAAAAAATGCTAACAATATTTTTTTGACAAATATATTTAACATTCTTGTTAACTTTTCCTTTATTTAAGCTTAAGCTTGTGTTAGGAGATGGTTCAAGTCAATAGTGGTGGATTCGATCCCAATACGCTATTGACGCTTTTGACTTTATTAGATTTTATCTTATATTCTTCTTTTTTTTAATTCCCTCCAACAGTACAAGCAGCCTCCATTGAGTGTGGTCATAGGCGTAGTGGACTGTGCATACTGCCTCCCACCGTCTTCATGATCATGTGCGACCATTTTGTAGGCGCCCTACCCTGAGCACGTTTGCCGTCCATTTTGCCTAAGATGATCTGCTTCTCCAGACAGTGCTTGGAAGACCGCATGATGTGTCCAAAGAAGCTGAGGGCTCTTTGGCGGCAAATTTCTGATAGCCGTGTGGAGATCTATCTATATTATATATCTATCTATCTTATATAGGGTAACACTATTGTAAGGAAAATTGCAATTGAGTCAACAACTAATATTTTGTGTACTAATATTTGTACGTATAATTAATGATAATGTTTTTTCTTTCAGTTAAATATCCAAGGTATTCATGACGCCGAAGTTCTTAACGTGGAAAAGCGAAGAACTATATTGTTTTTTGCTATCCTGATTACACCAATATTTCTTATTATTCTTGAAACATCTATAGGTTATTCTTTAAAAATAATAATAAGAGAAGGCAGTAAGTAACAATTAATAAGTTTTATGGCTTACTTGTGTTTCATATACAAATAAATAAAGATAAAGATAAAAAATCGATCGATCCTGATAAAAAAAATTGTATGTCTAAAGAAAACGGCTTTGGACCAAAAAGTCAAAGACAGCTGATGCTCGGGTCAACGAACTGCGAAAGCGCCGCGCGGTATCAGCGCCATAAAAGAATTCTTGCCGCTTCTTTGGCGCTGCCGCCCTGCCTCGACCCGTGATATGAAACTCGTTTTATTTAGCCATACTAACATCATGCTAATAAAACGATTCAAAAATATGATATTTTTTAAATCAAGATCGAAGAAGGAAAGACCTCCGGTTTAACTGCTTGAAAACAACTTAAGTAATTCTTATCTCATTGTATCACGATCCCATTCCAAACACGACCATATATTAGGCTATAGACTTAGGTACGGCTGGTGGTGGCCATAGACAAAGCAGTTATTGCCACAAACTGGATGACTTATAATATTTTTTATCTGACAGTAGTGTATATAATATATTGTTTTAATTTTTTGAAAGTGTTTGTGCAATTAACAAGTCAAACTAACTTTAAAGCCCTTAAAATTAATGTTACTAGCTATATGGCATTTCAACTTTGAAGTTATCAAAATAATTTAGCTTAAGCTTTTAAATTTCATTTTTGTTTTAAACCTCTTTCAAAAAAATGATGAAAAGATGGGTTCTTTTATTTATTTTTTTATTATCTTTATCTTATTTTTCTTATTATTATCTAATTATCTTTATCTTTTTTTTATTTATTTTCGTGTCTATATACCAAAATGTTTCGATTTAATTTGGTAGTAAATTTTTCATTTTAAATGTTCATTTATTTATTAACTACACCAAATTACTACACAAATACATGTATTAAACGGTCATTACCGTATATTAGTTTGTAAAGATTATAGATAGTAGTTAAAAAATTAATATTTATTAATATGTTAATAATAACAGTTAAATAGCTTTTCTTCACATTTTTTTCCTTCACATATTTTTTTTTAATAATTTTTACTTAAGAATATAATATGTTTCGGAAGCTTTTATTTATAATAAAAATATTTTTTTATGTACATCGCATATTTTTTCAGATACTGCAGCCGTCCAACATATTTTTATAGGGTGTGGACATTTTTTAATGATACCACTAGAAGCCCAGTTCTTTTTCACAGTGCTATCAACTCATACTGCGCTCCAGGCTCTAAATCGCTGCATAAAGAAGCTGCTCATAGATTTCAAACTAAGTAAAATAACTTTAAAATTCACCCTCATCCCATCCCTTCACTATTACTAGCCTTAATTAAAAGTAGACGTAGTTTTTCACTCTAGACTGAAGATTTAGTTTCAAAGTTATTTCTTTCAGTAAATTGTTATTGAATTTGCTAGGTAGGTCAGAATATAATTATTAAGTCTTCGGGGGAAGGCGGGGTTATCTGGGATTCTTACCCACTAAAACCCCCCAGTGGCCCTTCCTAGGTACATGGTGAGGAGCTCCGGGGTCTCCAGTGGAACGCACTGGAGCCCCCCAACACTGTGCTCTCGGAGAGCACGTCCCGGGCCACCTGATGTCGCCCTCTTCCCGGTTCCACTTCGGCGGACGGTAAAGGTCCACTCTTGTTGCCTAGTGAACCCGAGGTCCCTTTTAATCACCTTCTACGACAGGCAGGGGCCGTACCATAGCCCCATTTTACGAGCCCTGGACCACAGGGCTGAAGTGAGCCGTCATCCTTTACGATGAGACGAGATGGTGTCGCGTTAATATTCACCATGTCGCCCCGGCGGCAGACCCGGTTATTTTAGTTGACCGGACCTCTCTTCAGACGGGTGGTGCCGGTGTAAGCCGAAGCTAATAATTATTGACTATTCCAATACAATCAATTATACAAAATATAATTAGAAACGTAAATGAGAACGGTTTTCAAAAAATTTACTAACCACGATTTTATTTTTACTTTTCATAAATTGTAACAATGTAGCACCAAGTCAAATAGCAATTGAATGTAGAATTAACATTAACATATATTAGTACATCCGCATTATTATCAATCATAAACAAAGATGAGAAGTTCACAACTCTTCTTAAGATTTCATTGTTTCTTAATTTGTTCGTCTATAAATTAATTTGTTTATTTATAGACGAACAAATTAAGAAACTAGTACTAATTAGAAATTAGTACGAACTCTTTTTAAACTCAATTAAACTCATGGCCATTTATTTTTGAGTTTGTTTTTTTTTTAATGTTGTATTTATTTCTATACCTTTTTGTTATTTTACGCAGATAAGAATAAAAGCGAAAATATAACATCTGCACATAAAACTCTACGACGTTTGGCTGTGTCGTACGACGCGCTGTGTGATATCATGAAGCGTCTGAACGAAGAAAACGGTGCAATGATACTGACTATGTTGCCTTTACTACTTGTAGATAGTCTGCTATCTGGATACTTACTGGCCGGGACAATACAAAGTATAAAACTGGCTACAGGTTCGTTTCGTCTAATTTCATTCATTTGCATTATTTCTTGCCTCTTCTTCATCTTTATTGCTCCAATTAATAAAAGGTCGTTAGACCAGGACCAACCCAGTGCTGGGTTTTCCAGTCCTGGTCTAACGACCGTCTTGTCTCTTAGCCAGGTGTACCGCCCTTTGCCATATCAGTCTCATGATACGCATACCCACGTCTTCGACTTTGAACTTACCTATAATAAATAAATATGTCAGAATCTATCTTTATAAAGGAATGACAGTCCAAGACCAATGAAAAGAGAATA
The DNA here is from genome assembly GCA_029286785.1 of Meandrusa payeni. Classification (NCBI taxonomy): domain Eukaryota; kingdom Metazoa; phylum Arthropoda; class Insecta; order Lepidoptera; family Papilionidae; genus Meandrusa; species Meandrusa payeni. The sequence goes on along the minus strand of JAGSMX010000009.1, from coordinate 10,163,041 downwards.
TTGGCATCAGAACTTCGTAATACAACTTTGACGCTTGGGAAATAAACGAGAGCGTCCGCTTGTATTATATATGTTAATGTTTTTGTTTTTACTCATATACAATACTTTTATACGCTTTAATTTTTCTTTCACCTTAGTTGTTAATTTCGAGTATATCCTTTTGGTGTTTTTAATTATAGGTACGGAGGACAATAATACGTTCCATTTAATATTAGCAGGCTGCCGGTGTTTCTCTGTTTTAATAAACACCTTACTACTGGTAGAGCCTTGCCAATGGACGTATAATGAGGTGAGCATATTATAGTAATAATAATAATATAATTATATCTTTAACACAGGTATGGTCACTGAAATTATGTGGTCCTGTCTCCTAAACTAGGAAAACCTGTATTATAGGAAACAGTACCCATTATGTTTCAGTGGCCTATTCACTCCACCCTTGAAAACATCTACATTGCAACCGGAAAGACTGACGAAATAGGAAGAAAAGCATTGTTTTTTCACAATGCTTTTCTTCCTATTTCGTCGGAATTTCGTAAGAAAAGCATTATGAAAAAACTTAATGTTTGCCGAATGTACAGTACAAAAGGAAAGACAACAGTACTAATACTACGAACATTGCTACGCCGTAGATGGAAGTTACGAGACTGTTTGTGATCCGTATGGCGCACTACGCCCCGTCTCTCTGCGGAACGCTTCACAACGAATTGGAGATGTTCTATCGCCTAGTCTATACCAACATCCCGTCGTACTCTCCACTCGAGTTGTTCACTGTGGATAGATTCCTCCTGCTAAAGGTAAAATCGATCATTTTAAAAAAAATAACTGATAACATTAAATAAAAGAAATAAACGCACATATTCTTTTAACCTTAGAGCCATGGTAGCTCAGTGTCCAGGCGGTTGGCTCTTGTTGCATAGTACGCTAGCAACCCGAGTTCGATCCCCGGTGCCGGCACCAATAAATTTGCTGTTGCAATTTTATGTGCTGATTAACCACGCGCTCGGCGGTGAAGGAAAACATCGTGAGGAAACCTACATGTATTAGAAATTTTTTCTAAGGCATGTGTAGTCCACCAATCCGCAATAGGGCCGCGTGGTGGACTATGCCCTTATACTCTCTTTACAGAGAAGGCCTGTGCCCAGCAGTGGGACATATATATATTATATATAAAGGCTGTAACTTTATTCTTTTAACCTTAGAGGGGTAGGAAGATATTGGTATCACCAACCGAGCCTTATACGTGTTAAGGGATGCCCAAACGCCGAGTACAAATTGACAAATTTCATAATATCTTAAATCATTACATAATATAAGACCGACTGTAAGCGGCTTGCATCCAGCGTTTTTATGTCGGAATAAGATAAAAATATCAATATATAGCCATAATCAAAAAAAAGGGTCGGTTAAGAAAGTTTGAATATATCGGAAGATAAAGACGATAGTTAACTGAAATAAATTGTGTATGTAAGACAATTAAAGTTAAAGTTACAGCCTTTATATATGTCCCACTGTTGGGCGCAGGCCTTCTCTGTAAAGAGAGTATAAGGGCATAGACCGCCACGCGGCCCTAATGCGGATTGGCAGACTTCACATGCCGTAGAAAAATTTTCTAAAACATGTAGTTTTCCTCACGATGTTTTCCTTCACCGCCGAGCGCGTGGTAAATCAGCACATAAAATTGCAACAACAAATTTATTGGTGCCGGCACCGGGGATCGAACTCGGGTTGCTAGCGTACTTTGCAACTTGAGCCAACCGCACGGACACTTAGTTACCACGGCTCGCGGTAAGACAATTAAATATACATAAAATAAAATATTTTCATTCACTTATTTATATTTTATTAAAACTTAAACGACAAAGGATATCTTACGTAAACTTGGATATTACAGTATTTATCATTAAATTTTATTTTTATTAAATTTTAGTACTTAGTGTTGCCGACACTATTTTGTTTTAAGGATATTTAATTGTCTATCATGTACAATTTATTTCTTTATTTTTGTTCACTAGTGTATAGTGAAGTTACCAAAATGTGTTTCTTTCCAGATGATAGCAACAGTCACATCCTATGTATTCATCGTGTTACAATATAATGTGACATCATGAATGAAAAATAGAAAGAGAAAAATACACCGACGCATTTTGTCATTGACTGTCTTGAATAAAGAGCTGTAACATCTCTGACTCGTGACTGGTAGACATGGAGAACATAATGACTTTGCACATTGTGGTTTACATATCGGATTTCTTTTTCACCTATATTTATCTACACTATGCACGTAGTTTATGGATAATCTAAATATCCCTCGTCGTTTACGAGTAAAATTAATCTTGTCTATATGTGTGAAGATTTATGATCCTGAATTAAAGGACTTAAAACTAATTGTAACTAACTGTACTATTGAAAAATAAAATTATAAAAATCCTTTACCGACTCCCTTTCTTGACACCAACTGATCTCTACAAAGCGACGAAAATAATGAATATCAAGCAATTATATAAATATAGTACATGTATTCTCATTAGGAAAATTATAGATAAAACGATTAATACCAACATCTCTTTTACTAAAAACGCAGCAACCTACACGCTAGTTTTCTTGTAATACCAAAAGTTAAAACGAATTACGGTAAAAGATCAATTTGTTTTGAAGGAGCACAACTGTACAACAAAATACCAGCACACGTCTTGAGGGTGTACACACTTAGCGCATTCAAAATGCAACTTGTTAAATTCCTTAACGACAGCTAATCCCAAAGCAAATGAATGCGTTAGGAGTTCTTCCATGTGACAGGAAACTTATTGTTTTTATAATATTAGTTATTTTATTGTTCTCATGTAAGTGACCTTTAATGTCTATAGTGAGAATATAAGAAATTCTAATTATCTTAATTACTAATAACTTCACTTCTCACAAAATTAAAAAAAAAATAGTTTGTAATCGCGGGTAACACCGGGGGGCGAAGCTATATATTAATCAAAATGTATTTTTTATTATACTTTATTAAGAACCATTCAATTGTTACAAGAAACATTTTTAATCCTAATTTACGAGTACTTGATACATTGAGTCACTTCAGTCTCCTAATATGATTACTGATATAATTCTTAATTTAAACGAATAAATATCATAGAAAAACTTATCTTGTTTTACACTACAGTGCTACAGTTAAAACGTACATTCTACATTCTCTTAGAAAACTTACAGATAAATAAAAGAATTAATAAAAAAAATTTTTTAAAGAATTTACTTTAAACAATTCTGCAAGCAACACTTCCTGTCAAAGACAAAATTGTAGATAGCAAGCAAAAATTAACGATATAAGCTTTATAGCCGGCTAATTTGCCCGGTTTCGATTTTTAGAAATGAAGAAATATCTTATCTGGTCATCAAAAAAAACGAAGAAATATATTGCTTATAAAATAACTTGACTTTTCTAAGAAAAACACAAATTCACAAACAGAAACCAATCGAAACAACAATTTTGACAAATGTTGAACATATTCCATGATTGATACTGTCAGCTGAGTTCTCAATTTAACTTTAAATCAACCTCAAGAAGACATAGAAATAAGTAATTTAATCCTTAATTCAAAATCTACGTAATAAACTACGAAAACTACAATTTTATTATTTACGTTAACTTAGATTTATAATTCTAACCTAAATGCTTTTTCACACGTACACGATACTTCTTTGATTGTTCTTGTTTATCGTTGCTCATTCTATATTAACAAACCAAACAAATCATTTATGCATACCATTCTCAATTCTTCAATACATTCTTCTCCAAAGTATAGAATTGGCGGCAAGTAACTAGCGCTGAAGGGATATATTTGCATGTGTACAGTCGCGCACGAAAGTCATTTCTATAAATCACGAATAAAGTGTTTTATTTCTACGTCGTCAAACACTTTCATAGAAAGTATATAAAAAAACTTTTTATATTGGCATATTCACTATTTAAAATCACAAATAAGTAAATAAAATAAAAATACAATACAACACAACTTAATAAAATAGAAACAAACTATAACAGTAATTAAAAATAACTTCAAAATTAATAGAAAATAAAAGCGACTGTACACAGGGAGCGAGCGGTATGCGGGAGAGCCAATAAATGCTGGCGAATGCCCGCCTGCGCTACCTGTCATACCTTATTTTCAACTTCTGCCCATTTACAGTCGGGGTTAGAGTTATTTGCCGCCAACTGTACTTCTCCTTTAGCACTTCGATAGCCAATTTATTTAGGATATTGATAGATATATAGATTTAGGATATTGGTCGAATTCAGTAGTTAGACGTCGATCATGCACGTGTGAAAGGGCACAACTACTTACAAATGATTGCAGTTGCGAATAAGGAAACAGCTGTGCGCTTTTGTTATATGTTTCCTACGCATGCATTATATAAATTTAAAAGGGTAAGGTAATCTTGTAAGTAGTTCTATCATCGTATTCTTTTTAATAATCGTCTACCACATTTATCTATAAAGATTTGATCAATGTTTAGAAAGAGAATTTGAAAAAATTTAAAGTTTAATATCGTTTATGGGTAATATTAGACTGGATAAACATCTAAGCTAGATTATACAAAATAATTTGACGAAAAAAATGCATCTATAATGTGAGTTAAAAGTATGTTAAATCTAAGAAGCGTCTTGTTTTATTTCAATGTATGTTATGAAGTTAATTTTAGTGGTACAAGTATATTTCGACGCTGGAAAACAAAAACGTAGTAACCCACAAAAATGAAATTGTTTTTTTTTTATATATAATTTCTAAGCAAGTGCTTGACTACGATCCCACCTGATGTTAAGTGGAAATGCAGTCCTGGATGGTAAGGCGCACTAGCTTAGTAAATGCCTATTCACTCTACTCTTGAAAATACCCACATTGTAATCGGAAGGAAAGACAGACGCGGGCAAACTATTCCAGTCCTTTGCTGTACGAAAATTGAAAGACGAAGCAAATCGCTTCGTTTGGGTTTGAGGGGTTCACAACAAAAGGATGAAATCCCGCAGTGCGTCTAGAAGTTCGATGGTGGAAAGGGGATGGGGGAATTAGATCATGTAGTTCCAGAGCACACTCTCCAAAATGCAATCTGTAGAAAACCGAAAGGCTAGCTACCTTACGCCTGTGCTCAATACTGAGCAAATTGGTTTCAGCTGCGTCACCAAATAGCCTCTTAGCCCGCCTCTCCGCCGAGTCCAAAGCTGCGAGATGGCATTTGTTCACCAGAGGCGTAAAAATTTCAACTTTTAAAAAAAAAAACTGTACCTTTCGTGTTTGTGGACTTGGGCTGTGGTTTTTGAACACAATATTTATTATTTTTTGCTGAATAAGTATTGTACCACGGCATTAACCTAGAGAGGTCGTTAACCAAGTTTTCCTAAAATCCTTTTACAGTACAAAAAATGAAACAGAAGTGTCAATCTTGAAAATCCTATTTTCGCTTTTTTTCATAATTGTTACAAGTAATATATCATTCGACGCGTCTTTTTTTCTGATTCCAACGACGTAAAAAAGTGAAAATGGCCATATGTGTACTTACTACATTTTGCTTGCCAGCGTCGATATATACTATACTATAAGTATTTTCGATAACTCTGGGGGTACTCCTTTCGCAAAACGAGCGCGATACAGACGTTTTCTGCATCGTTTTGTATGTAGTGCCAAGGACACGGAAATTACCATCGTCAGTCAGAAACTATTACTATACATCATTTTGTTCTTCAGATAAGGCATAGAAGATAAAACAAAGTTGAGGAAATTTTAAATAATTTTATAAATCTCTCGATTTTGGGGTAATCAAAAAATTAATTTAAGTGTTATATAATTAAATTGATAGTAATAAATATAATTACGACAAAATCCTTAAATATTTAAGTCTAAATCTAAAAGAAGTTTGAAAAACGCTTAGTGCGTTATTCAAACTCACTTTCTCACTTTTAATGACTTGAGATGAAAAAGAAGCATCTATCAGTAACACTTGTTCTATTATGTTTAAAATTACAGCTTCTTGTACCAGAAGAGATAATGCTCGGCGTCTTCTACTAGAAGATCATCGACACCTGGAAATAGAATTACATAATTTATTAAACTTATTAATTATAATTTATTTAATATAATATTCTAAGGAATTGTTCGGGATCATCCCAGCTACTGATTACCATCAGCACATCTCAGCAGAATTCCAAATTCCACCGCCACCATCTTAATGGTTGGCGTTCCACGACTGTACGTTTCTCGCGTAACTTACTTCCACGCACTGTCAAACTGTGGAATCAACTGTCACCAGCGGTGTTTCCGAACGTTTATGATTTGGGGACCTTCAAGAAACAAGTCCGGTGCTGTGAATGTTCATGGGCGACGGTGATCACTTAAGATCAAGTGAGCCGTAAGCTCGTTTGCTAATTTTCATATAACAAAAATAATGATATCCTATATATTTTACCTCTCCTGTACTACAGTGTTGCCTGAGAGATATATCGCTAATAGCGATATGGTCGCCCTTGCTCATTGTTAAGTGTAATTATTACTTTTGTTTGTAGCTTATATGAAATGAAGAATTATCTATCTTAATTAGGAATCAAAAAATGCCAGAGATCCCAGAGCTACCCTATCTAAGTAAATACGTTACTTTAGTAAGTACATCACAGCCTTTAGCTGAATCGTTGTTAACATAGAAATGAACTGAAATTTAATTAATACTTTATCTTTTTTGAAGTAAAACTTCTTTACCCACACTTGATTTTAAGAGAGGTGAGAGTGATACGCACAGTATCATCGGGCGAGATGAAGCGAAGTTAGAGTGAAATAAGTTAGTGAAGATAGAAAGAGAGAGAGTTTCGTATATTACTGTATTTTCTTTCTCTCTTGAACAATCGTGTATATATTCATACATATAGATGGCTTAAAAAGTTTTACTTCAATCGTGTAGTCTAAAGCACTCTTTTTTTAGTATCAAAACAAGTACTTGACCAAATGCTAAATATGACTTATATCTTTATGTTGGTGAGTACAAAGCATAAAGAGTATAAAGCTTTATTCATTACCTGCCTTTGATACATAAAATAAAATAAGAAATCATACAAAACATAACTAAGGAAACTATGAAAGAAAATCAAAAAATCTGTAGGATCTAAAATGGCAAGAGTTATTGAGGCTCAACGTGTACTATATGACATAATTGTTTTCATTTAAACTAACCCTTTTGAAATCGTACGCCACACCAGAATAGGCTAGGAAACTACAGCAAGGTACTACGGTGGCCGTAACAACGATTTCAATAAAGAGTTGAAATATCTCATACTAACCTACTGGCGCCACCAGCTGGTTGCCAGGGGGGCTGGCGGGATCGGGAACCTCGGGCAAGCGGTACAGCAGCCAGTAGTGGTAGCCCATTGGCTCTTCCTTGTGTCCAGCCAGAGTGTGCACGTAGTGACCGTTCGGCCATTCGCTGGCCTCAAACTTGAACTTAGGATCCTGTTCTGCTGCCATTTGCATCACATGGTAGAATGATATATTTCTGGAAAATAGCGAAATTTTTATGTATGACTAATTATATTTAAAATACCCACATTGTAATCGGAGGGTAAGACAGACGCGGGCAAACTATTCCAGTCCCTTGCTGTAAGAACAATGAAAGACGAAGCAAAGCGCTTCGTTCGGGTTTGAGGGATGTTCACAACAAAAGGATGAAATCCCGAGGTGCGTCTTGAAGTCCGATGGTGGAAAGGGGATGGTGGAATTAGATCCTGAGCACACTCTCCAAAGTGCTATTTCTGTAATTGGTTTTCGTGTACAATAAAATATTATCTCTTATAAACAAAACACTAGCGAAAAAGAGAGATGTTTATGGTCATAAGATTATTAGCAAGAAAACAAAAGTAATTTATTTGTTCCTCGTTTGCTTTTTGTGAACTGTAAAGTGCTAAGTTAAAGTTACAGTCGATATATAATATAAATGTCCCGCTATTGGGCGCAGGCCTTCTCTGTAAACAGAGTATAATGGCATAGTCCGCCATGCGGCCCTAGTGCGGCCTAAGAAAAAAATTCTAAGACATGAAGGTTTCCTCTCGACGTTTTCTTTCACCGTCAAGCGCTTCGTAAATCAGGACATAAAATTGCAACAACAAATTTATTAGTGCCGGCATCGGGATCGAACTCGAGTTGCTAGCGTACTATGCAACTTACTCGTAATCCAACCGCGTGGACATTAAGCTACCACGGCTCTACAGTAAATAAATTACTATGTACGAAACTAATATCCAGCGAAATGATAAATTCCTAGGGAATAGTTCTGGAATGTTTATCTCCCGGACTTACCTCGGCGCCACCATGTACAGGGTGTAGTTTTCAGTAACGTTGGTACCCAGCCACAGAGTGTACGTGAAAGAGACATTGCGGGCATCCGAGTCGTTGTGGTTGTGTCCCGATTGGTAAGCCAATTTAAGACTACCATCCCCGCCGTTATTATCTGTAAAGTTTGTATTTACCTTCAAATGTTTGTTGTACATTTATATGTATATTTTCGAGTAAAAAACGACTGAAATCATATATACGTTAACAAACTTAAAGCTAGCGTGATGCCCAAAGAAACGGATGTCTTCGTGTAATGAGTCATCATAACTATGTTATATATAGTTGTCCACATATGTCTTGCGAAGCCGAATTTGTTCTTTAATACCTGGTCGCAATTGGCACAATATAACTGACCGATGACATTGTAGGAGGATTTCCTTTCGACCAAATAGAAATATTTTCATGTATAATAGAGAAATAAAAAAAATTACCCAAAGGTTCGTGTCTGTTGTCCAGAAGCTTGTCGCTGCAGTGCGGAGGCCGTACAGCAGCCAGAGACGCAGGCGTCAGAGCAGCCACCGCCGCCGCAGTCTTGGCCACGTCACCCCACCCACCATCCGATGACTGGCGTTCCAGCAGCCACTTCCTGGCAGCAGGTAGGCTCCAATGCTGGTGGGCGCCGGGGCCGCTGTCCGAATCTTCGAGAGCCTGGATACCGCAATGGTTTTTTTTAATGTAATAGCCTAATGGCTAAGGATTGTTAGTTGTGATCCTATGACCAGGAGTTAGAATAGGACAAACTACACCAAATAAATCTCAATTATATACAATTACTGCTTCTTTCACAAACGAAAAACGATTCTTCAAATGGTGTTTGTATCGGTTTATCATAACAGGTACATCGTCGTGTTATTCATTGCTGTTATTGTACGCGTAATACAAGTTGAGTGCACAATCTTCGAGAAAATGAGACTAAAGAAGAATGTAGGCAACGCTTGGATGCCAACAGAAAGAGAAGTAGGAAAAAATAAAGCAGGGCGAAGTAGTTCAGCCCTGTAATTCTGGGCTCTCAAGAATATGACTACGGTATCCCCTGCCTGTCGAAAAAGGCGACTAAAAGGGGCCTCGGGTCCACTGGACAGCAAGGGGCTTTGTCGTCCGCCAAGGCGGACCCGGGAAGGAGGCGATATCGGCTGGCTCGTGTCGCCATGCACTGCGAGGGCACGGGGGGGGAGGAGTAACCTCCCCCTCGGGACGTGCTCTCCTAAGAGCACTGTGCAGTGGTGCATTCCTCTAGAGATCCCAGAGCCCCTCACCATGCACCGAGGAAGGGCCGCCGGGGAGGTTTTAGTGGGTAAAACCCCACGTAACCTCGCCTTCCCCCCAAAAGGTCTTGTTGAAGATTTCCTCCCGTGAATATAAAAAAGGGCGAATTAGTTAGAAATAAACATAATAATAACTCACCTGTATAGCAAGAGCTGTGGTGGTAAGGGAACCAAAGCTACCGTCAGGGTGTTGCTGACGAGCCAGACCCGCCATGGGGCGACGTACGAAATGTATGAGGCTGCGGTGACGATGGTCTTGTACGACGCATCGAAGAGCCAAAATCACCATGGATATCGTATCTGTTGGAAATATTAAGTTTATATATATATGTGTGCCTTCTATTATGATTTTTTATTGACGAACTACACAGATTGGCCAGAAAAACTGGCTTTGACAACTTTATAATAATTTTCTATTATATTTAAATTAAAATAACTTATTATTATTGAAACAGTGCAATGTCGATGAGGGATGTTTTGTTCTGTTTGTCTAATAAGTTATATCCAGTCTATTGTTGGTTTTATCTGTTACTATAGTTCTATCCCACACAGCTTAAAATGTGTTTTCAAGAACGAGGTCAGGTTTATATTTTTAGTATGGGACTTTATCTGTAAGTAATTTCTTTTGGTATGCTAGGTATTGGTGTATGATGGTAGAAACTTGTTCACGGCGGTGCTTGTAGTCGGGCTATTGACCTACAAGTACCAGTTATGTATTGTATCGTCTCGTTATTATTATTTATTATAATACCTAGGCTATGGTCTGCAGCAGCATTAGCGATGTCCAGTAATCGCCGAATGTGACGTCTGCGGACATGCGCAGCCGATGAGCAGGCAGCCAAGGTCGCATATGCGAACTCCAGGTCGTGAGGAGGTTCCCGGTGGAGCAAGGCAGCTACCAAGTCTCGGCCGTGGAACGCACGAGGGTCCTTGCATAGCGCACCGAGAGCCAGCGTGTAGGCAGCAAGACGTCCAAGAGGGGTGGTGACTCGTGGTGCCTTAAAAGACAAATATAAGAGTTAGAGTTACATTATTTATAAATCGAGGCTGGAAAATAAAAATGTAGTAACCCACAAAATGAAATCGTTCATCAGAGCCGAAAAATATTTCAACTTTAAAAAAAAATCTGTCGTTTTTGGACACAATCTCAAAAATGAAATGGAATTTAAAAATATGGTTACATAAATTTGTAATCTAATAAAATGAATTTAAAAAAATGTAATAAATGAATAATCAATACAATAAAGTATAAAATATTCAATAAGTAAATGTATGTCTGAATATTGCTTCTTTTAAAATAGAATAATGTAACTCTCACAATATATTAAATTATTAATTTCCTCCGTATTCATTCTCTTCTGAATCATTACCTACACCCATGTATATATCAGTAAATACTAAATCATTCTTATCATTTATACAAAAACATATCGGGTTTAAGTTAAAGTCGGAAATAAAAGAACGACGTATGGCTTGTTTGACAGTTCAAAAAGAGGACTGCTCCGTCACCAACCTTTACAGGATTACTTGCCAGGTCAATCTGAAGATTCCCTGAAAGTTTCATTAAAATCAGTCCAGCTGTTTTGGAGCCTATATGGAACAAACCCACACACTTTCTCTTTTATATATATAGATTCGTATTAAAGGCATTACCGACAGTTTTATGTTAATATGTAGCCGATATAACACGATTGTCCAATTTAGATCAACTAACCGGTAAAATCTTTATCCGGTTCGAAAATCAAAGCCCTTGTCAGCGGAGACCCGACATAAAAGGCCCGAAAATAAATTGTTCGTAGTTTCGCTTTGCTGAATTTCAATCAAGTTTTGTATAAAAGCGCTGACGTGTAGATCAGACGTTGTTTTATATAGGAAAAATGGCAAACATCTACAACCTACATAAAACTCCTGATACAAATTTTTGTCCGTCCAATGGTTATCTAGAAGACAGCGCACTTAACTATAAGACCGCTCAGTGTCTATGGAAATATACTATATTTTTAGGAAATACACCAAAACCAGGTTAAAAAAAATAAAGGTTACAATGTATTTATTTATTAGAACAAAATCACATATTACATTACAAAATTACATATTATAGCCGTGGTAGCTCAGTGTCCGGGCGGTTGGCTCAAGTTGCATAGTAAGCTAGCAACCAGAGTTCGATCCCGGTGCCGGCACCAATTAATTTGTTGTTGTAATTTTATGTGCTGATTCATCACGCGGTCGGCGGTGAAGCAAAACATCGCAGGGAAACCTACATGTCTTAGAATTTTTTTCTAAAGCATGTGAAGTCTACCAATCCGCACTAGGACCGCGTGACAGGACAGTGACAGTGACCGCAGGAAGTTCAGAATACTTGCCGAAAGTTTATTACACTTCTGCGTTTCGTCCGACCAGTGACAGATCAGCAAAAGACAATTTCTCTGATTTTGTTTGCATTTATGAGAAACTGTGATAACTAAACACTTAACAGTTTCTTTTAGAACTGCAGGCATTGGCAACACAGGTTAAATTGACTGACACCAAACCGTAGAAATAAAACTGATTAGGTCATGAAGATGGAATCTGACTCCTGTGAACCCAAGGCCCCTTTTAGTCGTCTTTTACGATAGGCAGGGCATATCATAGCCTAATTGTATAAGGAAATATCTACAATATTATATTATCTACAGTATTCAGAGCTCTGTTGATTCGTGAATATAACTTTTACTTACTTGGACATCATTAACAATATTTCAATTTCCATCTGCTTAGCTGACAATTGCATTTCCAAACCTTGTTGTTCTATTTCCTTGCCCGTGTTGTTAGCCAGCTGTAATATATATATTTTATATATATATTTTAATTTAGTGTAACAATTTTAGATATTTGTCGCCAAACTACAATAAAGTGTGATGGCAACAAAAAACACTCCTTAACTTTTTAAAGCTACAAATACACAGGTTCTTAGATGCAGTGAGGTCCCTCAGCTGTTGGGAGAATCTGCTTCCCGTGAAGACAAAGTCAAGCTTGCGCAGAAGATAAGGCGATAAGGCCGCCATTGCCCACTTTTAGGTTAAGCTAAGTTACTTTAATTGATTGTTCTTATTTTAAAATTGGAGCAATAAACAATCTATCTATCTTAACCGAAGCCAGCTTGTACCAATGAAAGACCGGTTGTTCGTTTTTATAAGTACAAAAAGTCAACTCATCATCTTTCACGTATGAGACATAACAAGCTAGATGAAAATCGGACAGAGAGTGGTGCCTGTAATTACATGTCACTCATTGCGACTGTAACTTGACTTCTTTTTGGTCGCCTCACTCTTGTTAGAGTGCTCGTGGCCACCATGATCCGGTATGTTGGGCAACAGACAGCACCCGCCGCACGACGTCTCGCCTCCTCCGGAAACTCCTCAGGAACACCCACCATACCCCGCACCTGTCCCGTCCATTGCATTGGCTATTTTAACTAAGTGACACTAAATAGAATACATTCACCATATGTGCATACGGTTGCCCCGTATGGAGGAAAATACTAAAGGAAGTCGATCCTGGCTCAAGCCGAAAATAGGCTAAGAACAAGAAGTAGACATTATATAGATTAAAAGAATACCTGTAGAGTAAGCATGACATGGTGGGTATCATTTCCCCACCCCCAGTCTGGTTGACGGTGCTGCAGCAGGTACTGGAGAGCTTTCTGTATAGCCTGACCCTCGTTCAGGGTCTCTGTCTCCCACACAACGGTTGTGGGCGGCGGTGTAGTTGTAGTCGTAGACGGCTTACTCGTTAGAGTCGTAGGCGGATCAGTTTCTGTAAAATTTAGATAAATAAATAAAATCATTCACGCCGTTTATGCGAAGGGGTAGGAATAGATCATGAATTTCCATTTTTCACGCTCCTCTTTTACAATCTGCTCAGTAAAATCTATGCGTACATGTTCGTCGTTTTCGGTCGTCACTCTTGTCAACCGACCTCAATATAGAGACACTTCAATTTTATTTTTTGTACAGATTAACTTTACAATGTTACCTAATATAATGTAAAGTCTTCAGTTTAAATACTTATTTATTTAAATTTAATTGAATCAAATAACTCACCAGTCTGGGCGAAAGCATTCGTTAGCAACACTAGCTGAATTAGAAACAGCGCGACCGGTCCGTACATTTTTTATCTGTAACAAAAAATGAAAAAAATATTCACCTTAAATTTCTTGTGTGTTTAACCCACAGTACAGTAATATAACTAAATGTCTCTCTTTCTATCTTGACTAACTTATTCTCCCTCTCAACTTCCGTTCACCTCAACCGTTCACACTTTTCCATACGCGTTTATATATTACTCGCCAAGTAAAGAGTGCGTACAGAAGTTTTACTTCAAAAAGGTTAGTAATCAAAGTACACGTTGCATCACGCTCTTTCGATTTTTTTATACGAAATGAATTGATCGACTGTATGAAATATGATCGACGACAGTTTTCACAGTTGCACTGTACGTCATCACACGAGATGAACGCTTGCGGAGATCAATCCATCAAGCGTCAGATCAAGCCGGTATTGTTAAGCGCACCAGAATAGATCCCCTTTGTGGACCACTCTAACTGTTCGATATCGAGGACTTAATACTGATGTCTACGACTTTGCACTTTTACAACGTGCATATTTTGTAATTTCAACCGACTTCAATAAAGAAGGAGGTTCCCCAATTCGTTTTTTTATATTTGTTCTCATAACTTTCGAGTGGATGAACCGATTTTAATGATTCTTTTTGACGTGACAACGTCTTATAAATTGATGAATACTGATGTCCCGTTACGCTCGAGTCGAGAGTTCCCTAGAATTGCCGATAGTGCACAATTCAGTTCAAAGTGTGTTTGCACGTTATTAGATAGATAGAGAACGCAAATAAGTGCTCAGCGAAGTAGAAAAAAATACTTTAATTTTGTTGAAATAACGTGTATACTTAGGATACTTTGTCACTAATTTAACGACCGAGCGCCTTGCGCCCAGACACTTCGGATTTTTTTTTTGATAGCTGATGGTTCCCCTGTTGTCTCGTGTTTGATCCAATCTTAATAATGGCATCCATGAGAAAACCATATTAAAAGTCTTAAATTTGCATCTAGTATGTGCGCAATAAATTTACGAATAATTCAATTTCACACCAACCGATTTCGATGACTCATTTTTTTATTGGAAATAATTTCAAGAGTAATAGCGTTTGATTGGATTTGAAGTCGGTTTGTGTTCTTGCTTGTATTACTTACATACGAGTTACGAATTTGTCTATAACACCTTGAATGTCTTCGTTAGCGTAATTATCACACATTATTATTAAAGTGAAAGTATCAGCCTAAACATGAATATGTCCCACTGTTGGGCACAGACCTCTGTAAAGAGAGTATAAGAGGTAAGTCCGCCACGCGGTCTTAGTGCGGTTTGACAGACTTCACATTAACTTTTCTGAATTCGCGTATTTCTTCATACAAAATATTCACTCTTTTAAATTATTATTTTTCAACCTACGCCCGAAAATTATGCTCGTCTCATTTTCCATATTATCGTCCCAACATTCCACTTTTATTTGTTTGAGAATTTTGACAAAGAATATCTTATACAACTAGCTCTAAAAAGTGTGTAATGTAATAAAGCATAATAGTTCAATAATTTAAGAATAAACAAGAAAAAAAAGTAAGTTAGTTAAGCATATAGTTTAAAAAAAAACTAGAAAACCTCCTTTTAGAGCAAAAATTTTAGTATTATTCCGTAGATATACCAAGTACCCATTACTTTTTTCACAATAATACGCACGCACGATTGAAAGTAATAAACGAAAAATATGTTAAAAAAATCCAAGTTTTGTGAAAATGAATTTTTTAAATATAAAAATTTCTTTGATTTACGGTATTTAATATTGAAAGAAATATTATCTCCCATAGATGAACAAACATAGTATTTGATATATTTCGAAATACCGCAATTCATTGGTGCAAGCCGACTGTAATTCGAACCTGCGAACGTCACATCTTAAACTTAGCCGCTAGGCTATCGCTTATATTTAGGATATTATAGTAATAAGCAATTAAAAGCAAGATGTTGGTTGGTTCAAGTCAAGTCGGCAGGATGACAAGGTAATGCGACGTTTTCACAGGCGGGTGCGCGGACGCCTCTTCAATTAGCTCAGCAGACGGTGAGTAAGCCGCGCCGCTCTGACGCACAGCTGCCGCATCGCTTGGCCCCGATTACCCCTTTGAAGTATACTTAGGTGTTTACGGTTGCGTTTACCAGCTTGTATATAAAGTTTTCTTTTAATTAACACATTAATTTTCATCGCAACGCGACGCGTAGAGATTACAGCTTAAGCAGAGTCGTAGCACTATAGTACGAGTACTCAAATAAATATATAGCCGTGAGCAAAAAGTCGGGCCGGTTATGAAAGTTTGAATATCTCGGAAGATAAAGACGCTAGCTAACTGAAATAAATTGTGCGTAATAGACAATTAAATATCCTTAACATAAAATAAAATATTTTTATTAATTTATTTATATTTCTATTCTATTCTTATTAGAACTTAGCGTTGCCTCCATGAGGCGACACTAAATACTAAAATTTAAATAAAAATAAAATTTAATGAAAAATACTGTTTTATCCAAGTTTACGTAGGATATCCTTTTTCGTTTATGTTTATAATTAAGTTATGTTTTAATGTTTTATTTCACTTAGCTAGCGTCTTTATCTTCCGAGATAGTCAAACTTTTCTAATCGATTCTTTATTTTTGCTCACGGCTATAGTTTACAGTGTCGAAACACATGATAACTTTTATATTAATTAATAGCTATAAAATGTATTAATTATCTTTTATAGAAAAACCATCTAGACTGGTGGTGGGCAAACCACGGCCCGCGGGCCAAATCTGGCCCGTTAAAGCGTTTAATCCGGCCCCCCAAGTGTTTTTTGAGTTAATATTTTTGATGTGTTGCAATCGGTATTGTATAATTTGTTCTGTTTTTATTTATATCAGTAGTGTTTATAAGGTTTACAACCTTTTAACATTTTTGGTTTGTTTAAAAAATGAACGCCGTAAATTTTTACGTAAAAAGACAAAAAAAATTGCCACCAGCAATTTAAGTAATTTGCTAATTTAGCCATTATTTTTTTTGTTAAAAAGATTTAATAAATCAAAAGTTTTTTTCGGTAAAATTTTGGCCCGTTTAATTTTTTTTTTTTACAATTTGTGGCCCGCCAACCAAAAGTTTGCCCACCACTGATCTAGACACAGAAAAGTAGCTTTAAATTTAGAAACAAAGGACATTAGTCCGTACCCATTAGGGTACGGTCTGCGAAACATAAGTTCGTAGATTGGAATCCACCATTCGACAATTACATGACCATCTCCTTGCACAAGCTTAAGCTTGGATTGGTTAGTTAGAATGTTAGAAATATTTATGAGAAAAACACACACCTTAGAGCTAAAACTGTTTAACGTTATAACCATGCAACATTACTAAATTATATTATCTTCCATTAATATATACTTTTATCTGTGTTACACAAGGGTCGTGTCTTTTAAAGAACAATAAAATTTTATTATTTTCAAAAGCGGTCCGAAAGGACTGTAATTTCATGTTCTAAAAGGCGAGCACTCAATGAGGGCCGTTGAGTAAGGGACGGAATTTTAATAAGAGATATTTCGTTTCGAGAATATTTCGACAATTGAAATTTAAATGAATTGAAAAGATTTTCGGCATTGATGTTATTTCATTTGGTTTTAAGTTTACTTATCTTGAAATGCCTTCACGTGACTAAAAAAAGATGCGGAATAAATTAAACAAAGGAAGACCCCCTATATGTATGTACTTGGTATATAGTATATATATATACAAAAATGTTATGGCGGTTGAGTACGCTTCAAAATTAGTAAAAAAAGTTTTGCATCGAAGGAATGGTATAGTTTGGTCCGCGTCAGTCTTTCCTTTTAATTACAATGTAGATGTTTTCAAGAGTAGAGTGAATAGGCATTTACTAAGCTAGTGCGCCTTGCCATCTAGAGCTGCCTTTCCACTTAATATCAGGTATCGTTAGAAAGAATTATCTATCCTAAGACGTATCTATCCTCTTATCTATTTCTTGCATATGTAATATTCGTGCAACCGTAAGAAAACAAGTTTTGCAACAGTCATTACCAAAAGATGGCGTTGTTTACTAAATAAATCTCTTTTTAACAAAAAATATGAACATAAATGACGCGTCGCATTCAGATTACACAATCTGACTTAAAGATTTACAAAAAAATCCCTTGTGTCGCATTAAAGTACATTAATACCATCTGACTTTAGAATATTTAATACATACACGGTTAAATACATACTCGTACATAGTTACATTGACCTCTTGTTTGTCTTCTATGTCATTTTTCTTCGTCATTTTTTAAAAAGTCGACTGGCGCCGTCGAGCGAGCTATTACGTTGCGTGCCGTAGAGCCCCTTAAGGGGTTGAGCTCCCAATGGTGGAGAAAGGCCCTGATAAAGAACTTGTAGGGAGTCAAGAAGGTGCGTGTGGGGCCACACGGCCAGACCACGCGTACCCTCCCGCGTTTCGGCCCATATAACCGCGAGGTTGGTGGGGGCCATGGGAGGTGGTGGGTAACACCGCCTTCAAAAATCAAGCATTAAAAAAAAATATAGTAACTATAGAAGTAGCACTCTTAATAACAAAACAAAATAAACAATAAAGATTAAACATAAAGTTAAACATTAGAAAAGAGCACGGACACAAGTCTGTGGTTACGCTTTATTGAAAAAAATCATGAATAACATTTATAATGACACTTACGAGTATATACTATTGTGTAACACTAATTAAGGGTACTCATAACATTTAATTTAACAGAGTAAAAAATACATTAAAATTTTCTTTTGATATAAAAATTTCAATCACAAAAAGGAATGTTGCTTGGTATTGTAAAACTTAGGGTCTCCGTAGTACAAGACATTTTGATACGATGAAAACATAGCTTCTCTGTTATAACACGATCGTTTGATATAATTTTCGTATTGCCATCCCTCAAACACGAACGAAGCGATTTGCTTCGTCTTTCATTCTTCGTACAGCAGAGGACTGGAATAGTTTGCCCGCGTCTGTCTTTCCTTCCGATTACAATGTGGGTATTTTCAAGAGTAGAGTTAATAGGCATTTACTAAGCTAGTGCGCTTTACCGTCCAGGACTGCATTTCCACTTAACATCAGGTGGGATCGTAGTCAAGCACTTGCTTAGAATTAATAAAAAAATTGTTTCTTTTCCACTCTCAGATCACATGCAAACCAATATCGCCAAGAGGATGCATTTAGGAGACCAGCATTTCTAAAAACGTAGCGATGCCGCCATAAGGATTGATCGTCTACGAATCGTAGCTCCTAGATTTTCATTCGCCACTACCGTTTATTACATCCATTCCCGGCGTCTTGAAAACGTCTTCTAATGCATTTTTTACGATGAAATACTCACGTCCTTTTAACCTTGGCGGAGTGGACAGAGATTTTAAATTGCAGCAACAAATATAAAATTATCAAATGTCTTCTTCTTTCTCCTGTATCGTGCTTTAAATACTGTGCCATCAATGTAATAAATACAGCACGATTGTTCTCTAAAAAAAACGTAATTTACGTCGAAATTTATATCCAAATTATTCTCCATTTACGCTGAAGCATATGTAAATTTGGTTTTAAACGTGCCACGTTCTGTTATATGTGAAATATGCATTACTCCACCCTCGGGGCATTGAAGCGCGAGTGCTAAGAGACAATTTGCATTTTTATAAGCATCTCATACAATTCGTTTTGGCACTTTTACACGCTTTGTTGTTGAGAGTGTGGCATCTCATATTATTTTTTTTTTTTTTTTTAAAAAGAAAGCTAACAATATTTCTTTTTTTTTCCTGAAATATTACTAACAATCTTGTTAACCATTCCAACTAAGCTTAAGCTTGTGCTAGGACATGGTTCACGGCAATAGTCGAATGGTGGATGCGAACCCACGACCTTACGATTCGCAGGCCGTACCCTAAACCATTAGGCTATTGACGCTTCATTTATTAAATCAACGATGCGATTTCATTATGAAACCGATTTATAACCAAACATCTCAAATACACAGGATTGGCGTGCCAGTCGTACTCATATTGCGCCCATGATGATACATATACTTGGCTCCAATGAAACCGAAATATAGGAACTCATTGGTATTGGTAGCCGGCTGTGATTCGAATTCCTTACCACAAATCGTTATGTCAAATCCTTAGCTTTTAAACTAACACTGCGTTAAATCATATACACTTCCTGTATGTTTATGAGGGGTCACTCTGGCCCTGCCTTTATCATTATTATATTATGCCGTTATTTATTTATGTATGTGTATATTTATTGATAAGTTATTTATGTAGGTGTATTAAGATATAGTATACCGGGTTATTAGTAACTCGACGTTACGAGGTGATAGGGGTAATGACTGTTTGCTATTTGATATTAACTAATTATTTAAAAAAAATTTAAAGTATCAATGTAAACATCTTTTTTTCCTCGGTTTTATAAAAAAAAACCTGTAATCACTGGTTATTTATCGATATTAATCGAGATTTATTGGTCTAAATTTAAAAATGGGGACTAAAAACGATTTTATTCAAATTTTTTTTTGTGTTTCGACTAAAATGCCATATAAACAAAAAAAAACTCTTTGAAACTTAGTTAGCAGATTAAATTTAGAAACGTAACCATTACTCTCCATAAACTTATTTCAAAGAAATTGAAAAAAATGTTGACCACAAAGGATGCAGGCAATTGTACCTAATGTGTAATGTGAACAATAAAGTGTATAACTATTTATCTTTCGCGATTTCTGTATTGTGTTTGTTGAATTAAATCTATTACTATAATTTTAAAATGTTCTATTCTATTGCAAAGTAGCATAGCACCCTCGCAGTGCAAGGCGACACGGGCCAGCCGATGTCGCCTTCTTCCCGGGTCCATTGTAACGGACGACAAAGGCTTCCACCCTTGACGTCCCTGTGATCCCGATGCCCCTTTTAGTCGCCTTCTACGACAGGCAGGCGATACCGTAGCTAGGCTACAGCATGTAGCATGCAATAAACCCAGACTAATACAGACAAGTAGCTTGTTAGCTACTTCGCAAAACGATTATAAACTGGTCTAGTTTATAACTTAATTGAGAATACAACGTGGCGTAGCGTTCTCATAAGCCGCTGGACTTTCATTGTCATAGTAATTAAATTACTTGACTGCTTGAAGCGTCGGCCGTCTCTTTTAATTCAGTCCAATTACGAATTAACTGATCTCTTTAGGTTACTTTTTTTTAATACCTAGGCTACCTTTTTTTTGTTAACGCGGGGTAATTTTTTTATAGACCATCCTCCGGTACCCTGGGTGGGCCCGGAGGGATGTGTGGGACTCGGCCTGGGCAGCCCCTACCCACTAAACCTTCCGCGAATACCATCAGCCGTTATGAGCGGGGTGCCCCGGATCTGTCAGCGACAGGACACCCCAACGACCGGCCGGTCCCGGCAAGTACCACCATAGGAAGTTAACCCTAGTGCCGGCACCAATGGTATGTACATTGTATGTATTATACCTATATCGTAATTTAAAGTACTGATTAAAAACTTGCTCCGCGGTATTGGATGACTATAGGAAAAACAAAACAAGGACCACGAAAATCAATTTCAAAGAATTATTTATAAAAATACATATGTCACATGGTTACTTAGTGACAAATGAATAAATTAGAATAGAATTGAACAGAACATTTATTCGACACAAGAACACAGAAAGAACAGCTAAAACCAATCTGCTCAGCCTTGAGCACAGGCGTAAGGTAGCTAGTCTTTCGATCTTCTACAGAATGCATTTTGGAGAGTGTGCTCAGGAACTACGTGATCTAATTCCCCCATTCCCGTTCCACCATCGGACTTCTAGACGCACTGCGGGATTTCATCCTTTTGTTGTGAACATCCCTCAAACCCGAACGATGCGCTTTGCTTCATCTTTCATTGTGCGTACAGCAAAGAACTGGAATAGTTTGCCAGCGTCTGTCTTTCCCTCCGATTACAATGTGGGTATTTTCAAGAGTAGAGTGAATAGGCATTTATTTACTAAACTAGTGCGCCTTACCATCCAGGACTGCATTTCCACTTAACATCAGATGGGATCGTAGTCAAGCACTTGCTTAGAAAGTATAAAAAAAAAACAACATAAACAAAAGTAAATTGTGAAAAATTAAAAAAAGAATAAAATTGACCTTGTGCCGAGAAGGGGTTGGCTCAGCATGTGCTGTGCTCACACATGTAGCAGTCGGTATTCACGTCAAAGAAAAACATAGCGAGATAAGTATCATTGGGTTACAATAGACAATGGTAGAATGTACAGAAGAAATAGATCAGCAATTTTGAAAAAAGATGGCGCTGCTACTCGGTTAAGGCTAAGAATGTCTATTTAAAAAAACGTCATTCAGGTACTAATAATTAAAGCATGAAATGTTAAAAGGTCGACACTCCAATCCCTTATCACTATGCAAATGAAGGGAACACGTTGTACGTACCGCAGCAGTTAATAACGGCGACTCATAATTGATAGGCGGTTACTGTATATGAATTTTAATTATTTTTAAACGAGACAAGCTTAATGAAATCTCAACTTTTCTAAGTTCAAATAAAGTTAACGACCGCTACTTAGGTCAAAGAGGGAGACGAAATAATCATATGAAATTATTTTTACGAGAAATGCGGAATAAATTTTAAAGTACAGACAATTTTATTATTTACACTTACTGTAACACCTTAAAATAAGGTTTATACAGGCGGACTTAATGCTTTAGAGCAGGGTTCTCCTTGTACACCTATCTTTAGTCGACCAACTCCTTCCATAATTATTCATTTTCCCATTATTTATTTTCTTAAATCCATAATTTATTAATAATCAATAAACAAAAATATTTTAAAATTATAAAATTATTAATCAAATTGCACTCTGAGAAATGTATGAATGAATGAATGAATATTCTTTATTGCGCAACAATTAAAAACAAAATACATCACAGAAATAGTAACTACAATTTTCACATTAGACAAGGTCATTGCATGCGCAATGGGCGGTCTTATCGCTAAGAGCGATCTCTTCCAGACAACCTTTGTATGGACAGAAACTTTCGTGTAAAAAATATTTTAGTGGGTCTGTGATTATATTTATTTTAATGCAAAACAACAATATACATATATATAAACATACGCATTTATCAATATATACACATACTATTAATAATAATATGTATTTACAAAACGTAGTAAAATTTTAATTAATGTTTAAGAAAAAATCAGTCTGTGTCGAATAGCGGCGAGCAAATACGAATCGTTCACAGTAGCGCTCGAGCGCACGAAGGGTTGCGTTGGGAACCTCTGCCTTAGAGGCATTCTCTACCAGTGAACCCTGGGTGATATCGAAAACAAAATTAATAGGTGTAATCATCTCGGAAAAGATGAGACATAACGAAATATTAAGATAAATACGTATACATACACAACATAAATCCATACGAATTCATATATGTATCTCCTCAAGTTTCATAGTACGCTAGAGTGTCAGCAGAACGCCGTCGGAAAACGATAGAAACATCAAGCCCAACTGTATTAGCTTCGGATCGGTTGCTCTCGGTTCAAGCGCAACAGGACACGAGCGTAACGCTACATTTTAGTATCATCAATTTATAAGATGTTGTCACGTCAAGAATATAGACAAACTAAGCAATCAATCTTCTCTCCCATTCTATTTGCCTTATGTTACATCGTTTATATATGTCGGACTGCTGGGCGCAGGCCTTCTCTGTAAAAAGAGTATAAGGGCGTAGTCCGTCACGCAGCCCCGGTACGGATAGGCAGACTTCACAGGTCTTAGAAAAAAATTTAGGACATGTAGGCTTCTAACGATGTTTTCCTTCCGCCGAGCGCGTGGTCAATCAACACATACAATTGCATCAACAAATTTATTGGTGCCGCCACCGGGGATCGAACTCGTGTTGCTAGCGTAACTTAAAGCGACCGCCTGGACACTGAGCTACCGCGGCTATTTGCCTTAGCTGTCCATTAATAAACAAGAATATGCAATTCCCGTTCTAGCAATAGTAGGTATGCACAGAAAGATTCACAAAATGAGATGCGGCTTATCTTTATACTGTTATCTTTTTTCAGCCTCAAACGCTGCGGGGTCCAAATTGCCGTGGCTTTGAGTCAAGGAAGTATTTATGCAAAGCAGTTGAAGCATGCTATGCGGGTGAATACCATAGATAATTGAAATTTATTGAACAGAGGGAAAATCGATCTTAAATCTTACGAATTTCTGTTTTATATATCAATACATAATTAGACAATAAACAATACAAATATATTTACGACTTCAAATCGAATTAAACGTGAAACGTTATTACGAATGCCCACCACGATGCTCTGCTTGTATTTCCGAATCATCGTAGGAATATTTCGAATCAGAATTAATCAGAACCTAACCAAACTATTATAAAACCCCTTTCAAGTATATCCTTTTAATAGAAAATTATAATTTTAAGAATTATCGCAATCGGTTAGCATGGTATTGAGTCATTCGTCCATTTGTAGTGCACATAATTAAAGCAAATGTAAGACTTATATAGTTTTCTCATAGGTACTATTGTCCAGGGAAATGTTATGTCTATGGGAAGCATCAGCTTTGAAATAAAAATAGAATCACCAAAATCGGTTCACCCTGTAGTAAGTTATGAGGTAACATACATAAAAAAAACATATCTGGTAAAAATACGGTCGACGACAATCTTATGGTCGGAAGTTCTAATCAAAGCCAGCTAAAAACTTTTTTATAAAATTCATGCATGGCGAAAGTCTCACGTATCGTTATTTGGGAACTAAGGCTTTGTGAATATCAGACAGATAATACCATCTCGGACTACCATACTAACGTTAAAGCAGTTTGAGACAGTTACGGAACAATGAAGTTTATCATTCTGTAATGCAGCGTACATTAAAATAAAATTAAAAAAATACGTACTGTAATATTTTCGACACAAAACACTAAACTTTTCTGTATTATTCAACAAGTTCACAAAACTTTCAATTAAAATAAATGAAGGTATCCATGCATTTATTTCTTATTTAAGGTATTTAAAAATATTATATATTCGTATTCACACAATCTTTCTAATACGAGTAGCGCACGTCCAACGTGCCCGGTGGCGTTCTCAACACTGACGCTTTTTCGCAAATAAAAAGACGAGATATTAAATTGCGGATCGTCTGTTTCATTATTCAAAGCATCTGCGTGCTCAGCTATGGGTCCTAATTCCCATCAAAAGCCAGATTTACTTCTTTTAAAAATTTATCTACTTGGACTTTTGCTCAAAAATTTATACGAATCAGAGCTCTTTAACGTTAACGTTTTCTGTTATACAAACGACGTAAAAAAACGAGTCTGCTTTAGACTAAAATTTCAGTTACTAGCTATATATCGACGCTGGAAACCAAAAACGTAGTAAGTGAAACATATGGCCATTTTCACTTTTTTACGTTGTAGGAATAAGAAAAAAAACGCGTCGAATGATATATGACTTGTAACAATTAGATGAAAATAGCGAAAATAGAATTTTCAAGATTGACACTTCTCTTTTGTACCGTAAAACGATTTTCTTTTACGAAAACTCTAGGTTGATACCGTGGAACAATACTTAGCAAAAAATAATAAATATTGTGTCCAAAAATGACAGCGCTAGGTCCACAAACACGAAAGTTATAATTTTTTTTAATAAAAGTTGAAATGTTTTTCAACTCTGGTGAACAATTTCGGTTTTGTGGGTTACTACGTTTTTGTTTTTCAGCATCCATACATTTATATATATATATATATATATAGTAGATTATATGTATATTATATCATATACATACGATTATTCAAGAAATAAAATAAATTTGCGCACTGCTCTCTCTTGGATCTACAGTGGGAGACAGATAATAGGTCCGGACTGTGTCTTAGATATAGATAACGTTTTGACGTTATTGGCTAAGAGAGAAAGAAAATATATGCTCGCACCTCTCTCTTTTTCCCCTAGAGTAATATACGAAACGTAACTCTCTCTCTCTCTCTCTCTGTTTCTCTTTCTAACTTCACTAACTTAAATAGCCCGATCACACTTTCCGTATAATTCTTAATTCCCAAGTGAAGCAATAAAAAAATACTAGTAAAACTTCTTAAGCAAAGCGAAAGGCTCCTCATACCACAATGTTGCCAGTGTGAGTTGATTAAATCTGAAATCAAAAAGACTACATAAACTGCCGTCACTCTTGTTTATTTTAGGAAAAATTTCAACAGTCACTACACACGCTCGCACGTCGAAAACAGATAACGTGACAGTTAACTTTACGAGTAATTGCTTTTTATATTTGGCATTTCAAGCATGACGTTTTTGGTGATATTTTAAAATATGAACAGCTTTCATAAATGTCCATTTAAATAACAAAGACGTAAAAATAAAATAAAACACTCACGACGTAAACTCGAAAGAGTTGACATACATTACGTATTTCAATTTTCAGTGTCTACACCATGCTATAATGTGTAAACCGTGCCATAAATCGATCTCTCATTTCGTTACTCTATGGTCATTCCACTCGATTGGCAGCCATTTTTTTTACATTGTCAAGGTCTGCGTCGAAGTCGAAGCATATTCATACATGTTCGCATATGGTTACATTGTTTTAAATACTTGACGTCACTCTTCTTAGGTATGTCAGCAATCTGGTCGATTTTAGCCTAAGATGTCGTTTACACTACTAACTTTTGTAATACATAATTCTTTTCATTTCATATTTCTTTTTCGTTCGCTCAAAGGCTTGACTGTGTTTATAAAAACAGATGCTGCGCCGTCTCACATGGGGTAAGGTATTCATAAGCATAGTCAAGCCGTTAGTAAAATATTATATTATATTATTATTATAATCTAATTTAGTCTAAGGTTATTATTTAATAATTAATGTAATGATGAGTCTACGTTACTTAATTGAATAAAATATTATTATTATTTCACTTCTCTCGTTCATCTTGTTGGATTTAGCTTCTACTTTGGGCCATACCTTTATAATAAAATTAACTTGTATATGGCCATATATAGTTAATCTCACTATAATTGTAAAAAGCTAATTTACTCGTTTCTCCGTAATTTTACCTATGAAGAGACAGAAAAGTTTCTTCATAGTCTAAAATAAATTATCCTCGATTTTTAACAAACACTTTCTCATTAACACACGCTCTTTCATGGCTCATGTACACACTCGCTCATACACCCTGTCATGCACCCACGCACACTATTCTCTCCACAAACACACTCAATCACAATTATTAATAATTCGTTCCTAAGATTAACTCGGAGTAAGGTACAATATCTCTCTAATACAGGCGACGTATTAATCTAGCAGGGAGATATGTACCGAAAATATGAAAAAGAAAAATGTAGACGAAAAATAATATGTATGTAATAAATTTGTGTATGTGTGTGTGTGTAAATAATAAATAAATATTTCATAACATTTTTCATTTAATTATTATTTTTAACTAATTAATTACAATATCCAACTGTCCGTGGTTTATAAAGACATCAGAGATTCATGAGCACCTCAAAATCAGAACTGTTTAAGAGGAGATGAAGACCTGGAGTATGAAATACAGGAAAAGACTAGAAATGCATCTGAATAAGCTTGTCACGCAACTAACCACACAGGACCTAATTAATATGCTTAAAAGGCAACAAATCCTAAGTCTTGATAGACACGGTTGACAGAGTGGAGCAGTCTCGATGGAGATTTTGCTCTGGCCGCCTAACAGCTCTCAACACATCTGCTCATAGTCTAGCTGACTGTTTGCGCGATAAAGATAAAAAAAACTAATGAATTACAAAGAGGAAATGTTATTTTGTAACAACGAAGTGAAAATTGTTATCCACGCGGTGTGTTGACTTTTGTATCAATATGTTTAATGAATTGAAATGGTGCGCGAATACAGTGTATTCATTAGTCTAATGGTTTAATCACTAAATGACCCACATGGTATTTGTTCGGCACTCACGTTACTATGCAAAAAATCAATACAATACGCAGCACGTTGACATGTTCGCATATGGTTACGTTGTTTTAAATACTTGACGTGACTCTTCTCAGGTATGTCAGCAATCTGGTCGATTTTAGCCTAAGATGTCGTTTACACTACTAACTTTAGTAATACATAATTCTTTTCATTTCATATATCTATTTCATTCGCTCAAAGGCTTAACTGTGTTTATATAAACAGATGCTGCGCCGTCTCACATGGGGTAAGGTATTCATAAGCATAGTCAAGCCGTTAGTAAAATATTATATTATATTATTATTATATTACTATGCAAAAAATCAATACAATACGCAGCACGTTCACATGTAACAAGTATATTAATAGTAAAAACATAAACCGACTTCAAATCAAATCAAACGTTAAACATTATTACGCGCGGATGCCCGCTTTGTATTTCCAAATTATCGTAGGAATAATACGAAATCAAACATAATCAGAACGTAAACAAATTTACATCAAACTTATCTTAAAATACATCCTTTCCAATAAAAAATGAATAATTAAATCATTCATCCATCCGAGAAAACCATGTAAGTCTAAAATTTACATCAAATTTGTGCGCCACAAATGGACAAATACTTTAATATCACGCCAACCGATTTCGATAATTCATTTTTGATTGGAAAAGATGAACTTTAAAGATAGAAAAAAATTTGATAGGTGACCAAGATCTACACCTAGATAGTCTTGAGCACAGACGCAAGGTGGCCAGCCTTTCGGTGTTTTACAGATTACATTTTGGAGAGTGTGCACAGGAATTACACGAGTTAATCCCCCATCCCCATTCTACCTTCGGACGTTTAGACACTCGGGCGAACAAAGCGATTTGAGTCATCGTTCATCATGCGTACAGCAAAGGAGTGGAATAAGTTGCCGGCGTCAATCTTTCCGTCCAAGTACGACGTGAGAGAGCCTTCAAGAGTAGAGTGAATAGGCACTTACAAAACTAGCGCGTACCATCTTTCGACTATATCAACACCAGGTGGGATCATGGTCAAACGCTAGTATACAAGTATAAAAAAAAAGTTTGATGAGAGTTTTTTTAGGTTCTGTTTATTTCTATTTCGTAATAATCCACGCGTAATAGCGTGTACATGTAAATAAGCTTGTACATCTTAAAGTCTTAATAAATTGCTCAAATTCATAAATAATAATAGTTATGTGAGATGTAGAGTGAATAGGTATTTACTAAGCTAATGCGCCTTAGTTTAGTTACGACCTTTACATATGTCCAACTGCTGGGCGCAGGCCTTCAGAGAGTATAAGGGCATAGTCCGCCATGCGGCCCTAGTGCGGATTGACAGACTTCACATGTCTTAGAAAATTTTTATGACATATAGGTTTCCTCACGATGTTTTCCTTCATCGAGCACGTGGTAAATCAGCACATAAAATTGCAACAACAAATTTATTGGTGCCGGCACCGGGGATCGAACTCGGTTTGCTAGCGTACTATGCAACTTGAGCCAACTGCCCGGACTAACCTAACGGGTCACGGAAATTTTCGTAAAAGGCTGCACGAGATGCGTTTATGTGATGTGAGTGCGTGTGACTGTGGACAGGATGCAGAGGATCGCTACCATGTGCTGTGGTCGGGCCCACTGTATGATGATTTGCGCACTAGGCTACTGCCGGGTCCGGTCTACTTCCGCGATCTGGTCTCCTCGGAGGGCAACTTCCTCAAGTTCAGGGAATTTGCACACGCCTGGCATAAACGAAGGACCCGTTAAAAAGCTCGTCGTCTGGCGCCGTCGAGCGAGCCCTTATGTTGCGTGCTGTAGAGCCCCTTAAGGGGTTGAGCTCCGAATGGTGGAGAAACGCCCTGATAAAGAACTTGTAGGGAGTCAAGAAGGTGCGTGTGGGGCCACACGGCCAGACCCCGCGTGCCCTCCCGCGTTTCGGCCCATATAACCGCGAGGTTGGTGGGGCCATGGGAGGTGGTGCCCGGACTGCAGCTCATAATGCGCCTTACAATCCAGGATTGCATTTCCACTTAACATCAGGTGGGATTGTAGTCAAGCACTTGCTTAGGAAGTAAATAAAAAAATGTTAAGCAAGGAAATTCACAGTATATTATTCTACATAACATAACACTAGTCTGTTGAATGTTCAGTGTTATATGTACAGCGTAGTAGTGCGCCCTTTAAGTAATCGATCCTCCAGACGTCGACCATTTTTCAATCTGCAGCCACGTTAAGCCGCTAACTCGACTACAGAGAAGCAATTTCCCGCAGGGGCGAGTGTCTGTCTGTCTGTCGCGCACAGACGCCGACGGCCGCTTTCATTTATTAAGAATACATTCCGTCTGTCGCAAAACCTATAGAATACATAAACATCTACATAGTTTCGTGTTGAAAAATTGTACAATCACCTTTCAAATAGAGATATGAACCTGTTATTTATATACCTATTTTGATGAAAGGATTGGTTTATACTCCACAAGTGTACGAGTATAAAGGTATAAAACGATAAAGATTTACTAACATTAATAGATAGTCTAAAACTAAGGAAGCAACATGTGGATGTCTTCTTAATGCTGCTGTCCCATCCTCAGAGGGAGCGAGGAAGCTGGTGGCTATGGCCATACAACATTGATGACTTTCTTTCTCGCTTAATGCGACCTGTGTGTGTGTGCGTAGGTTAGGATATGATGGGGCTGACATGCCCAAAAGGCAAAAGTCCCCAATAAATAAAGAAAAATATATTACTTATAGAACAAGAGGCGTTGTATTATCAACGATACCCCGAAATCGAATTTGTACGACCGCTATTAATCTAAGAAAAGCACTGCTTATCTTCTATAGTTCTTTCACAATATAATTGGCAATATTTTTAAACAAAATAAGTTACAATAATGAACCTGTCAACACTCCAACGACGCTATCCATTACGTATAATATTGTGCGGATACCCATCGATATATCGTCGTAAGCCACGTTCGGAAATTGCATTTTGTGTCTGGTAATTTCACCTTATTTACGTGCTGTCGCGCTATGAAACGTGCCATCCATTTTCATTTTATAAGCGGGAAATATTAAGTGTATAATAATATAATCAGCATACAATAATAATAAATATTATAACGATTATAATACTACTACTATATTTAATTGACAAAAATCAATGATAGATTCGTGTTTGTAGGCTTTCGAATTGCGATATACTCGGAGTCCGATTTGTCGGTTGGTTTTATAGGAAACGGGTTAATCAAGCTTAGGACTCATCTGATCGATGTGCTTCGATGTAATTTGGAATTCTGTGATGTACGATACTGAAAATCCATAGCTGGGATGATTTCGAACACTCCCTGTGGTAAATACGATACAGTTTTCAGTTACTTTTGTGAAAGAGGCAATTTGGCGCTTCAACTTTCCCTCCTCGGTCGAAGATCTAGAGAAAGAGCAAGGCAAGGTGGGAGAGTTTAGTGTCGAGAGACATTAGATAGTGCATGATCCTAACACGATGTCGGCGTCAGACCTGTCACGTATATATACTGAGAGAGACATATAGATTTGTCACGGTATTCGTTAAAAAAATTCCTTGTACAACGTTACGCCGTCTGAATAAAGCGAGTGTATTCGTTGATGGACTATTTCATTCCACAAGACCTACAATTTATTACACAAAAAAAATACGGTTAAACAGAGAAAGAACAAATACGTAGACGAGCGGGACGCCGCCTCAGTATGTGCTGTCATTAGGCTGATTTTCAGCAACGCCTAGGACTGCCTAAGGTCATGCGCTCGTACAACTACTATTTTTAAATCAAATTTAAACAGAGCCTATAAATACGATAAATATAATACAAGAAGGAAAACAAAGGCTTAAAAAGTTCATACAAATATTTAGAGCTATTTTCGTTTTAAGTTATAAGATCTTTGTCTGCTTTTGTAGATTCAATATTTCACTAGATTATGTCTCATACCGAACCGTTTTATACTAGTGACCGATTGTGTTAGAAAACACCGACGACACTGCATTCCGCGAAGTGGTCTTACAAATGGAAATTACATCGTAAACGAACAATCGTAAAATACAGACCATCACTTTTTCTATGAACGGTACAATGATACGTACCAACATTGTCAGTATAAGAAGCCGAGCTTATGTTGAAAGTAATCGGTTTAAAACAAATGCTGACTTACCTGACTTTAAAAAAAGGATTCTCATTTTTTTTCATGTTATTTGAGCTTAAAGAAACTTTATTAAGAACTCAAGAATTTTACAATTCACTTGTGAGTCTAAATTATTTATATCTAGTTATAAAATTGGGGGTAATCGATAACACTAAACAAAATCAGCAACATCTATTGCCGGCAGTTAGCAACAAACTCGGATAAATACAAAAAGTAATCGCAACTGGATGTGGCTCAAGAACAATATTCAAAGTATTTTATTTTATTTATTTTTTTCTATTTTAATGTTTTTTGATAATGATAATATTTATGTATATATATGTATATAAATTATTTAGTTTATAATTATAGAAAGTTACCCGAAAAATGTACAGTCGTGGAACGCCAACCATCAAGATGGTGGCGATGGAATTTGGAATTCTGCCGAGATGTGCAGTAATGGAAATCGGTAGTTGGAATGATTCCGAACAATTCCTCAGAACACTCCCCATGGTAAATGCGATATAGAATGCAAAGAGAACGGACATCTCTTCGCAGACTCAGAGGGTCGAGTCGATCGGAAAGACCCTGATCGTCGACTATTCGAGCAGCTCTACGTAGTACACGATCAAACGGAAAAAAATGGTATTGGGGAGCCCCGGCCCAGAGATGCGAACAGTATTCCATATGAGGCCATACTTGCGCCTTGTAAAGTTGCAGACGGTGGGCAAGCGTGAAATACTGTCTCGCTCTGCTGAGTATGCCAAGTTTTTTGGAGGCCAATTTGGCTTTGCCTTTGTAAACCGTCATTTGTAAACAGATTTTAAAATAATTTTTAAAGGATTTATTTTCATTTAGGTCTCACATTAAAAAGGGCGGGGCTGGACCGTCCCGCTGAGCGTATGGCATGGACGTCACACTGCGGACGTGATGATTCCGCTTACGCTTTATGTAAATAGAAAGAAACATTAATAATTTATAACTGTATTTTACATTGAATTCAATTCAAAAACTTAAGTGTGAGTTTTGTGGGTGAAATGAGGTAAACGATGTCAACTGGAAATTAAATAACGGTACTTCCATCTACTAGAACTGCATTGCGGCGCGCAACCTAAAAGCATCACTCGAAGTCGAGAGACGCTTCGGCAGGCGTACTGCACCAATAAGACTAAATCAGGACAATTTATAATCTCGGTATTTATTTTTCTGTCCACAACTATAAGCCAATGTGGCTTCGCTTACCACTATTATGATGTCATTTTCCTACAGAATAACATATACCTAATACCTCTATTGTTTTTTCTTTGGATCGCATTAGGTTAGACGTCATTGGGCAATCGCGATTGGTTACATTTGCCCGATGAACAATGCTCATCAATCAATGCTCATTAGGTTTACCTAAAAATACCTACTATTCCTCCAGGGTAGCCTGGGAAGGGATCGCTATAAGCGAAAGCTGCCATTGCCATTGAGGTTGACACTGGCGCCCTGCGGAGTTACCCCGTGATATAGAACTATTTTTTTTCCGATTAAGTAAAAAACTATTTAAATATTGTTTTTAATATTATTTATTTTATTTTATATATGTTTGGAAAACTTAATATAGATCTTAATATAGATCTGCTTTTACTTAAATTGATTTTGTCTATTGTAATGTGGAATGTGAGCAATAATAATAATTATTCATTTATTCAAATAAGTAACTAAGACTCATCATTATTTTAAATAACTATTAAATAACAACCTTAGACTTAATTATAAGATTATAATATAAAATTATTATTATAATTATTTGATTATAATAATAATATAATATAATAATAATAAAGAGTAAAAACGAAAAGCGATTTCAAAACAAATCACTGAAATAACCAATACGCTTTTTTATTTTCAAAGTATTCGTTATATATATATATAACGAAGTTCTGTCGCCTATATTTCCATCCTTCTTGAAGCTCGTCATTAAGGAGTGACGTTGTCTTTGACTGTCAAAGTCTATCAATATCAAGCAATCTATATATATAAAAGAGAAAGTGTGTGGGTTTGTTCCATATAGGCTCTGAAACGGCTGGACCGATTTCAATAAAACTTTCAGTGAATCATCAGATTGACCTGGCGAGTGGTACTGTAAGGGTTTGTGACGATAAGAACACTCCTCTTTTTGACCTGTCAAACAAGCCATACGTCGTACTTTTATTTCTGACATTAACTTGAGCCCGATATATTTTTGTATAAATGATAAGAATGATATTATATTTACTGATATGTACATGGGTGTAGGTAATGATCTTCACCCGCTCGAGAAGAGAATGAACACAAAGAGAAATTAATAATTTAATATATTGTGAGAGTTAAATTAAATGTTTAATGATGTTTATTATTTAAATAAAATAAAATGTAGTCCAGCGACGCGGGCTGGGTACGCTAGTTTTCTATACAATTTTTAGAAGGTTCCTGGTATACCTTTGGAACCAAACGTCCCACAAACCCACCAAAATTAATATATTCAAATTTATAAGCAACTATTTCAAACAAAAATAAAATGACACAACCATTCAATATAATACATACTTAAAAAGGAGTTTGGACTATTAGTTTCATTGCGCGTAAAAATGAGAAAGATTCAAATATAACTTCACTTTGAAATGACGTCTTTAGCGATCTAACTTAACGAACCACGGACGGTTATGCTTGGACTTAAAAGTAAATGTGATACTTGAGATAAGCTTGGGGAGTCTTTAATGATAGCTAAGAGATATTTTTTGTGCGCGTAGGGATCTTTTTATTTCATTTTTTAGATGACTCCTAGGATGGGTGACGAACATATAATATTACATATATACAAATATTACGTATTATACAGAAAGCAGAGTACATGTACAAACCATTAATACTAGTACAACAAGTAACGCGTCAAACGCCATTACCTTTTTTTTTTTTTTTGTTGACGGGGAGGAAATCTTCACAAAGATACCCCGCCTTCTGGGGGGAAGACGGCGGTTATGTGGGGATCTTACCCACTAAAACCTCCCCGGTGGCCCTTTCCTCGGTGCATGACGAGGGGCTCCGGGATCTCACGTGGAACGCACCGGAGCCCCTCTGCACTGTGCTCAAGGAGAGCACGTTCCGGGGGGAGGTTACTTCCTCCTCCCCTGTGCCCTCGCAGCGAAACGCGACACGGGCCAGCCGATGTCGCCTTCTTCCCGGGTCCACTTTGGTGGACGACGCAGGCCCCCACCCTTGTCGCCCAGTGAACCCGAGGCCCCTTTTAGTCGCCTTGTACGACAGGCAGGGGATACCGTAGTCTTATTCTTGAGAGCCCAGAACTACAGGGCTGGAACGCCATTACCTGCCCTCTTTATATTTTCGAATTATTGTATGGATATTACGAAATCGAATTGATCAGAACCTAGCCAATCTCACATCAAACTACTCTTGAAGTACATACTAGTTGAAGCGTCAATAGCCTAATGGTGTTGGGTACGGCCTGCGAATCGTAAGGTCGTGGGTTCGTATCCACCATTGGACTATTGCCGTGAACCATGTCCTAGCACAAGCTTAAGCTTAGTTGGAATGGTTAACAAGAATGTTAGTAATATTTCTGTAAAAAAAAGAAATATTGCTAGCTTTCTTTTTAAAAAAAATATAAATAAAAAAAAATCCTTTACAATAAAAAATAACCACGAAATTGGTTGGCGTGATATTGAGTTATTCGTCCATTTGTCGCGCAAATACTTAATGCAAATTTAAGACTTATATGGTTTTGTCATGGATGCCATTGCCAGAATTTGACCACATGGGAAGCAATAGCTTGCAAATAAAAAAATCATCAAAATCGGTTTACTCAGTCAAAATTTATGATTTTTTTTATAATTTCTAAGCAAGTGCTTGACTACGATCCCACCTGATGTTAAGTGGAAATGCAGTCATGGATGGTAAGGCGCACTAGCTTAGTAAATGCCTATTCACTCTACTCTTGAAAATACCCACATTGTAACAAACATAATACATTAAAAAAAACATACGGACGAATAAGGAACCTTCTCTTTTTCGAAGTCGTTTGAAAACTGGTTTGGAAAATTTTAAAACATAAGTTGAATGAGTCTTATTCCTATTATAAGATTTCTGTTAATTACAGACTTAGCTTCAATAAATAGTACTTAAAAGTAGTTCTTACATAGTACATAAAATAATTTCATCTTGAGATTTAATTTAACTCACTGTATCGAAATAACTGGGCGAGGTAACAGCTGCTGCTAAAGTTATTAGTTTAGCTAAGTTAGTTAAAACATTCAACAGACCGTGACATCCGTATCAGCTATGCCAAATTGATATCAACATATGTAAGTATACGAGTATATATACAGGCTGTCCCGTAATTCAACGTCCAACGGTGAGATAGTAAAA
The DNA here is from genome assembly GCA_029286785.1 of Meandrusa payeni. Lineage (NCBI taxonomy): Eukaryota > Metazoa > Arthropoda > Insecta > Lepidoptera > Papilionidae > Meandrusa > Meandrusa payeni. The sequence continues at coordinate 10,126,696 of JAGSMX010000009.1, read as the reverse complement.
CCACGTCTTATTCGTTAAGATAATTATTTTTTATTTAGGCCAATAAAATATAACATTAAGCCTTTAGACGAAAATTTTTTTTTCAAAAAAATACTATAAAATGTGGTTGGTATTGTATCATTTTGAAATAATGAATAGTAGCGCTAATTTTTGAAATTATTTTTTAATTACATTTTTTTACAGCATGGCGTATCAAAAATTTAAAAATAGTCATAACAATTTGTTTTATGTTATACAATAAAATATTCATTTATAATTGTACTCGTGGTCGATAGACAAGTTATCTGTGCTTCTAATTAAAAATATTCATCGCCAAAACTAGCCCATTTATCGTTATAGTACTGAAAAATATCTTACGAAGTCTGATTTCTTTTACAGTTTTTAGTAAAACGCTCGTGTCAAATAATAAATGAACATGGACTTTTTTTATTATTTATGTCCAACGTCGGCCGACCTATCACTTGCCGTTGGACGTTGAATTACGGAATTATTCTTTCTAAAAGAGTTTTTATTAAAAACAATGCTATTTATTCTTGACCTCTTGTTACTCAGCAATTTATTTAATGTCCCTCTCCTGTCCTGGGTTGCCAACATTTTGTTTAAGTTTAATTTATCTTAAATTGATTGTACTTACTATACGGTTTACAGTTTGAGCAATAAAGATATGGTCTATCTATCAAGTTTTTATAAAAAAACGTTTTTAAAAAAAAATTACATAATTTTTTTTGGACGAACTATCACAGTTGGCACAGAGAAGCTGGCCTGTAGTTCTGGGCTCTCAAGAATAAGACTACGGTATCCCCTGCCTGTCGTAGAAGGCGACTAAAAGGGGCCTCGGGTTCACTGGGCGACAAGGGTGGGGTCTGAGTTGTCCACCAAGGTCCTGGGAAGAAGGCGACATCGGCTGGCCCGTGTCGCCTTGCGCTGCGATAGCACAGGGGAGGGAGTAACCTCCCCGGACGTGCTCTCCTTGAGCATAGTGCAGAGGGGCTCCGGTGCGTTCCACTGGAGATCCCGGAGCCCCTCGTCATGCATCGAGGAAAGGGCCACCGGGGAGGTTTTGTGGGTAAGAACCCCACATAACCGCCGCCTTCCCCAGAAGGTGGGGTATCTTTCTGAAGATTTCCTCCCCGTCAACAAAAAAAAAAGAGAAGCTGGCCTTTACTGCTTCACCGGATTGAGAGGTGGCATAGCTCTTAGGTTGCTTGGCCTGAACCTCTATTAGGTGGTAACTCGACACAAGGGTACCCCTGGTGAGGGGTAACCTCGGCTTGGACGGTTACCATTATTACGCGTTAGCAGTTCGATCCGAGTAAAGTTACATAAGTGCACGCGTTTGTTTTTATACTTTCTGAGGAAGTGCTTGACTACGATCCCACCTGATGTTAAGTGGAAATGCAATCCCGTATGGTAAGACGCTCTAGCTTAGTAAATGCCTATTCACTCTACTCTTGAAAATTCCAGTCCCTAGCTGTACGAACATTTAAAGATGAAGCGTTTTGCTCTAGTTTCAAGGATGTTCACAACAAAAAGATGAAATCTTGCAGTGCGACTTCAAGTCCAATGGTGGAATGGGGATGGGGGAATTAGATCATGTAGTTCCTGAGAACAATCTCCAAAATACAATCTGTAGAAAGCCGAAAGGTATGCTACCTTACGCCTGTGCTCAAGACTGAGCAGATTGGTTTCAGCTGCGTCAACGTTTTATACGAAGGATAGATACATCACAAACCTTCTGTTTGCCTCCGTTCTCATTCAATGGAAATGTGTTCTCCGACGTTGAATAGTCTAACCAGTTCAATACAAAGCTAGTACAACAGAACTGCCTTCGCTATAAAGACGATTTCTAAGCGCTTATCTGCGACCGACAGGGCTTCATCTTAATTGTTCTCGTTGACAGCGCGCTTAACTCTCTCGGTGTTGTTAGAGCGAGAGGAGCAGCTTAATTGAAGTTGTGATAAAGAACCAAAATGCTTAAATACTGGATTCAACGTTTCATAGTTTCACAATTGTCAATAATCAGCATTATCTATTGAGTTTAATGTTATCCTTTTCAACGGGGTAGACATAGATGTCCGCTTTTTACCAAGCTTTTGACGTGCCTTACGCGACAGGTGATGAGTGATCGCGATATAGCGGGCATGAATATTAGCAAGTGAAACTGAAAAACTGAAACTATATGTATACAGCCAGTTATATATTTTAATAATAACTTAACTATATACACATGTATATAATGGTTGGTCCAAGTCAACACGATATTAATGTTGACTCCGAATTCTTAAATTAAACTTTCATAATGAAATTTAAAATTTAAAACTAAAATTAGAATAAATCAGAGTAGAATAAGAGTTTGGTCACGTATGATTACAAAGAAACAAAACAAATATACAAAAGAGAAAAAAAAAGAAGTTAACTGCTATTTTTTTTTCTAAAGTAAAATTATTGCACACTTCTACAATATCCAATTTATAAATATGATCTTATAAAATTAGCTTATATATATTTAAGATTAAATCTTTGGCATATCTCCATTTAATTTAAAAGTATAATATAAAAAGTGGTCACATCCATTTTGGACTGATCGACGCTTCGGGTAATGCACGCTTGTCACTTTGATCCACATCAACTCGTATAAATTTCCCCTGAGACTACATCAACAGCAATATTTTTCCATAAAATTTGACGTGGGGTAACGCGCTGGAAAAACTATCCGTATTTAACGCGATAGACACGACACTCGATTGGCTAGCTTATACATAGACACGGATCGAATTCTGCTTGCACAAACAATATAACACATAAATAAATGTCCCACTGTTGGGCACAGGCATTCACTGTAAAGAGGGTATAAGGGCATAGTCCGCCACGCGGCAGTAGTGAGGATTGACAGACTGTGCTCTTCGGAGAGCACGTCCCGGGGGGAGGTTAAACCCTTCACGCCTGTGCCCTCGCAGTGCGAGGAGTCCACTTTGGGGATCGACAAAGGCCCTCACCCGTGTCGCCCAGTGAACCCGAGGCCCCTTTTAGTCGCCTTCTACTACAGGCAGGGGATACCGTAGTCCTATTCTTCGAGCCCAGAACCGCAGGGCTGATGTTAAATACCTGTCCTAACAAATTTTAAAAATCTTTTTACTCTTAAGAAATCGAAAAACACACACAGACCCCGACATTCACCACTACTTTGATATATAAGTACAGCAGAACCTCTTTAAGTTAAATCTCGATAAGACGGAAACTTCCATCACTTGAAATCTCAACTCTTCATAGCTCGAAATAATCACCCATATCCGTTATTTGTCCACCTATTTTTAATCACCCATTGCCGTCGCTTTTAAAAGCGATGGCATTGCCACTTGGTCGTGTATTACGAAAAGATTGTAAGTATATATTTCTTATATAATTTCTTCCATCCAACAAGTTTCCTTTCTGTATTTTCCAGTACAAAATTTTATATTGTTATTAAAATTTTCAACCCCTGCGCTGCTTGCTATTGCCCCATAAATTACGAGAGCAAAGTTATTTCCCCTTTCATTGTGGCACAGTCGGTCCTTACGCGGGCAAAGCAATCTTTATTCGAGTGGAAAAAGCCTTCCTCAAATATGTGGTCATGTTATTTAATTAATGTCAAAGTACAGCGCGTTTAACCCTTTGAATGCTTAATATTCTGTAACAATGTTTAAATATGAGATTTGCATTACAATGGATGTTGCCAAGTGAATTTTTATTGATGCAAGATATTCCAGGAAATCTTGCCGTGTAGCTGTGGTGGCCTTCATATATATATATATATATATATTTCCACAATCCACAATTAGTTTTCTGTATTTCGGTTTTTTAAGTAGAAAATTCACTCTAGGAACTAATAAGCTATGAGCCGTGCTAGCTCAGTGTCCGGGAGATTGGCTTAAGTTTCATAGTACGCAGGGGCCTTTGTTTTCCGCTAAAGGGGACCCGGGAAGAAGGAGACATCGGCTGGCACATATCGCCTTGCACTGCGAAGGCAAAGGGGGCAGAGATTAACCTTCCTCCCGGGAGGTGCTCTCCGAGGTGCGGGCGGGCTCCGGTGCGTTCCACTGGAGATCTCGGAGCCCCTCACCATGCACCGAAGAAGGGCCACCGGGGGGTTTCAGTGGGTAAGAACCTCACATAACGTCTGAAGATTTCACCCCGTCAATAAAAAAAAGTTGCATAGTACGTTAGCAACCCGAGTTCGTAAAGTTGTTTAACTTTAACCCAGTGAGTGACGTCTGAAGACCTAACTCTTTTTAACCGACTTAAAATGGGGGGTGGGTGGTTCTCAATTCGTCTTCTATTCCTTTCGAAGGTCGACCAGTGGTATTATTCTCCTATAAAAAAAATCATCAAATATTACGTTACTTAAAACAGATGGATGGCAGATGGACAGATGGAAACCAAATGGTTTACGCGTCTGTATCAATTTCAACGTGAAAACTATAGCGGCCTAAAATTCAAAAAGAAAAGTAAAAGTCTATAAATAAATTCTTCTTCAAAATTTCAAGCATAAAAATATAACGAACAAACGCTTTTAGATTAAGTAAACACAATTTAACTTGCCATCTTGTTAGAAAAGAAAATTTCGAATTTGCAAAGTTTATTTCTAAGAAACTTTGGAAGCAACAACGCTTTGTGAAATTATTTTTGTGCTGGACATCAAATGAACGTATCATATTTTTAGCTGTGGTAGCTCAGTATTCGGGCAGTCGCCTCTGGTTGCATAGTATGCTAAAATTGAAATTTGACACTATTGAAATTTATCATGCCTGGCGGTGAAGGTAAACATCGTGAGAAATCCTTCATATTTTGGAAATAAAAATTATTAGACGAATTGTGACACTCCTCCTTTTTGAAATCTGTTGATAATAAATCAAATAACCACTGTGAACGCTAGAGAGTTTGCACAACAATAACTCGATTGTATCACGTAAAAATAAAATTCCTAAAATATAACAGTTTCTCTCTGCCACCGCAGCGCAGTTTTCTAACCGTAGCGCGTCGGTGGCGGAATGCTAACGAGCCTAATCTCATTGCCTCATCTCCTAGGAAGATACTCCAGCTCTGATTTTTAACGAGATAATTTAATCCGGAACTAGTTCATTAGAACACTATTTTCTGACGATAGAAAGTAAGTCCTCAATGTTATTTACTAGCTGCACCCCGCGATTAAAATCTATTTATTACAAGTATATTTACAAGTAAAAACAAAAACCGACTTCAAATAGAATCAAACGTTAAACGCGCCCTGTTTGTTTTTTCGATATATTGTAAGAATATTACGAAATGAAAATAATCAGAACCAATCCAAACTACTCTTGAAGTAAGTACATCATTCATTCGTGGCGCACGTGCTTGATGCAAATTTAAGGCATATCATTTCTCACGGCCTACGTAAAGTAGTTCATGTTTTGCGGCTGACATGATGAATGATTACTATTGATTATAATATAATCTAATTTACGTTGTTGTCTGTTAAATTTTAGTCAGTTTTTATTGGCCGTTTTAGTTTATTTTTAAACAAGCTAACATGTTTGGTAGGGAGGTACGCACGTCGCTACATGCCATGTTCTTGAGAGGGGAACTCCGACCACCATCAGTTAAACACAAGCCACATCTTATCAAAGAGTTCAATCCAGGCGACCGCATCCAGGCCCGTGATTATCCCATCCTCTTCGGAAATTAAATACATTGTTGTCTATATCTCCATTATTTTATTAATTACATAATGTTGACGCATTATTGATTATAATCTCACTGGCTTCTAGGCCAGTAACTTAATTATGAAAGAGGTGATACACCACAATAGATATTAAATAGAACAAACAAAATCACTTTATTCGTTATTTGTCGAAATTAATAATTGCGCGCGCGACTGTACCCAGGTGCAGTTATTCCTTCCACGTTTCGCTCAGTGCTTTAGTTATTTGTTAACTATAATATAATGAAGTTATAATCAATGAGAAATATTTTCGTTATGAGAAGTCAGTATAAAAATTGAATGATATAAATAAATGTCTGACCCTTTCACTGCCCTACAACTACTCTAATGAACGTTCATGAAGCGACCTGAAAATCACGGCACGCTGAACATCAGAGAGAGATCGTGACGTGACGAGCGTGTTGCGTTTGAAGTCCGTCCTTATTGACACGCCTGGATATGAAATAGACAGTATTTTTTATTTATATTTGTCCCTTACAAGGACGTGGTCTCGGACTATTGATAATAAATTCGAAAGAGCGTGTAAGCTATAAAGACATAGACATTTGATTTATTGGCCTCAAATGAAATAACATTACAAACAAAATAAAAATAAATTTAAAATTATAATTGTACATAATAAAATAAAGAAAAATTAATAAACCAATTTACATAACATTTGACCGCCGTCTCAAAATGTGCTATCGCAAAATTGCCACGTGTGTTTTCAGCACAAATACTACGATTTTGAGAATCCACATCTTATTCGTGTACATAATTTTTTTTTTTTATTTAAAAGGTTTTATGTTATATATAATATAACATAAAGACTTTTGGTGTTCTTTGGTATGTTTTACAAAAATTTTTCTTCAAAAAGTGACGATAAAATCTGGAAGGTTTTATACCATTTTAGAATAATGAATAAAGTAAGTCTTTTGAAATTACTTGCCACTATGGTTACCGTATATTTTTACAGCACAGTGGGCAAGATGTCTAACACTTTTCTTCCAAAAATTAAAGAATATAATTACTAATATTTTTTTATGTTATTTTAACATTTCTAGTTCTAACTGTACTTGTGGTACTGTGTGACTGTGTGGTATGTTATTTATTTTGATATTTCGTTAAGACTCTGATCATCTTTACTTCTTACATAATGATTACATCTGCCAGTGTGGTTTTTTCTCTTTGGGGGTCGACTAACAGATAGAGAAGACCACTAAGGCCATTAAGTCCGCCCTTGTGAACCTTTTTGGTACTTTAACGGGCCGTGTCCTTTATAATCTATGAGAATCTCATAACCCTACTCCTGCAAGTGTATATCCAAGAGATAACATTAAGCTGTGTTCACATTTTAACAATTATCTGCTAAAAACACAAGGCGTTTAAAATGCGTGACCATGCGCGTATTTACATGTTGTTGCGTAACATAATTTTGTTACACGTGGGCGGTCATAAAAACACACTAAAATGCTTACGCAACGTACATACTTAGTATTTTTCAACGAACTTACAAAAAAAGTGAAGGTTTAAATTCGTCTGTTTGTTTTTTGTTATCTAATAGAAGCGATTTTGATGATTCTTTCTGATTCTGATCTTCGCGTGTGCTCTAATTTCAATTTGATTTAGTATACATAATGGCATCTATGATAATACCGTAAAGTCCTAAGTTTCCATAAAGTATTTGCACTACAAGTAGATGAATAACTCAATGTCACGCCGATTTCGATGATTCACAAAAATCAATCAGAACCTAACCAAATTCTCATCTAACTTCTTGTGAAGTACATCCTTTCCAATAAAATTTCTCGAAATCGGTTGGCGTGATATTGAGTATTCGTTTATTCGTGGCGCACATACTGAGGCAAATTTAAGGCATCTCATTTCTCATGGATACATTGTCAGAATTGGACCAAATTAAAATGGGACCACATAAATCACCAGGTTTCAAATTGAAACAAAATCATCTAAATCTGTTCACCCAGTCCAAAGTTATGAGCAAACTTAAAAAAAAAACATATAGACGAATTGAGAACCTCCTTCTTTTTGAAGTCGGTTGGCCCTATAGAGCCTTGTGGAGTATTCCACATGTGATTTTGATATTACTTTGGTGGTTTCCGATTTAAACAATTTGATGTCTGTCCGTTGGATACGATTTGAATATTTTAGTGCCGTATCTTTAATGCCTAAATCCTACCATTGATATACACAAAAACAATTATTATTATTTTATTTGATTTGAAGTTGGTTTGTTGTTGTATACTTGTTGAACACATGTTATTTAAACTAACAAGTAGGAATGTAGTAAATGTTTATTTTTAACCTACTTCGAAAAAAAGGACGTTTTCAATTCATTAATTTTTACGCACAGATTACTCCTAAATGTACTCGATACTTGAACAAAAAACTATGTATGTCTAATTTTGCTATAGCTATCTGGATTGATATAGCATTTTTTACGTGCAATAAGAGTACAGATGTTAACATTTATCAACGCTTAACTCAAATTTACGTCCAAACAATTTAAGCCAACCACTTTTACATATTACATATAAAAGGTGCTCCATAAATAAGAAGGGACCCTTTCCACCCCGAGAGATATCTCCTAAGCGTCGAACATACATTATTTGCCGTAAAATCGAGAATCAATATCCTTATCACTTCCACCTTGCTGCTTGAAGTCACTGAGAGATCTACCGCCTCATGCATAAGGGTATATAAAAAATGCTAAAGAACGGTCTAAGGAAAAGTATCAAAAGCCGAGGATCTGTTTTAAAGCATACTTATTTTCTTCAGATGGTACATTAGGTACAATATTTTAGTATTAATCAAAACCAATAGATGTCTCTCTACGCTAAATTTTTTATTGAAAACAATGGGGATCGGTATAGAATACGAAGTGTTAACGTTAGACCACCTTACACTACTAGGACGTATAACATTTTCTGCTCCTAAGAGACGTACTGGAAATACCAATCGACTCGACCCTCTGAGTCTGCGAAGAGATGTCGGTTCTCTTTGCATCCTGTATCGCATTTACCACGGGGAGTGTTCTGAGGAATTGTTCGGAATCATCCCAGCTACCGATTTCCATTACCCCACATCTCGGCAGAATTCCAAATTCCACCGCCACCATCTTGATGGTTGGCGTTCAACGACTGTACGTTTTTCGCGTAACTTTCTCCCACGCACTGTCAACTTGTGAACTTGTGGATTTAGGGATCCTTCAAGAAACGAGCCTATTCCTATCTCAAAGGTCGGCAACGCACCTACAGCTCCTCTGGCGCTGTGGGTGTTCATGGGCGACGGTGATCACTTAACATCAGGTGAGCCGTATGCTCGTTTGCCACTTTTCATATAAAAAAAAAACACAGGATTATTCTATGTTCCATACCACCATATAAATTATGGCAAAAATTCCATTTTAACAAGATTACCCCGCCTGTACAATGAAAATTTCGGTGATGTAGATATTTTTCATCTATCACAAAGTAACTTTTAAAAAAAAATCACCATGTACTTGATCTAATTTAATTTAAGTAAACACTAAAGTGTATAAGAATATAATTATATTTGACACTTCATAATTGAAGATCATAGGTAGTGACTTACTCGTTGAAGCAAATTTTCAGAGCCTCGTTCGCCGTAGACGAGTGTCCTGCCTCTCAGTATTTTATCGGGTGCATTTCGGCGAGTGTGCGGAGGTTTTGCATGACCTAATACCCTCCTCCCCTTTCCATCACCGAACGACTAGGCGCGGCGAGCAGTTCCACCCTTACGTCGTAGACATCCCATCGATACGCACGAAGCGGTTTGCCTCCACCTTCCTTGTGCGAACCGCTAAGGAGTGGAACTCTTTGCCGCGTTCAGTCTTTCCTCACGGGTACAATCTGGACACCTTTAAGTCCAATGTGAACAGACACCTTATGGCCTCGCGTGCTCCATCCTAGACTTCATCATCGCCTTCCATCAGGCGAGATTGAGGCCAAACGTGAGCCTATTTAGAATTTAAAAAAAAAGAACTTACGTAACATATTAAGCTTAACTATCATACATTGTCTCCGATGATGCACCTATTGGCTAATTTATCTGTTTTGTGTCTACTTGTTTTATATTTTCCTATGTATCTGTTAAATTAATAAATAAAAGTCTTTTCAGTGTCACCTTAATTTTTTATACTTCCATAGCAATTGCTTGAACTAAATAGATTATTCCAACTCATCAGATGAACTATCAGGCGAGATCGTGGTCAACTTGTTTAGAAAGTATAAAAAAAAACACGATCCCACAGGATGCTAAGTGACAGTGGAGTCCTCGTGGGTAAAGCATACATGCTTAGTAATGCCTGAGCACTCTAATCATGAATAAATACATCTACATTTTAATAAGAGGGAAAGACAGACGCATGCATTGTATTCCCGTCCGTATGGATGGATGTGGACAAGAAATGAAGTCCGGAGGTGGAACGTGGATGGGGGTATTACATCATGTGATTACTGAGCGCACTCTCCAAAATGCATTCTGTTGCGCACTCTGCAAAATGCATTTTGATCTAAAAAAATAAACTTTGTAGCGTATACCGATAATATACGGAATACAATGGTAACAGAACATCAAATCCTATTGTGTAAGCCCAGTGTAGGGGCGGTTGGCTCAAGTTGCATAGTACGCTAGCAACCTGACTTTGATCCTCGGTGCCGGCACCAATAAATTTGTTGTTGCGATGTTATGTGTTAAAAAATAAAAAGTCGACCAATCCGCACTAGGGCCACGTGGCGGACTATGCCCTTATACTCTCTTTACAGAGAAGGCCTGCTCCCAACAGTGGGACATATATTTTATATGACTTACGTACTTTTAATAAGAGCCTACTTCCTTTTTTTCCATATGGCCGGTATAAAGTAATAAAAACTCAATACAACAAAACTAAAATTTCATTTCCTAAAATAAGGTCATCGATCTTTCACTTTGACAAGTACAATTTACTAAGTCACAATATTTCCTTTGGACTTATCAGTAAGGGCAGTATAGCAAAAGCAATACACACTTCATCAAACTATTGATTTAGGATGCCCTAGCAATGCTTTATAAGCTTCGACAAAGATTCTGTCAGCGATAAAATTGAGTAAGGGTCAATACGATAAACGTAAGCAAAATTACCCGCTATATATCACTATGCATACAGTTTTAGATTTTATATGGAGTGAAAACCTTTTTTTTACTTTTTTTGTTAACGGGGAGGAAATCTTCAAAAAGATACCCCGCCTTCCGGGGAAGTTGATGGTTATGTAGGGTTTTTACCCACTAAAACCTCCCGGTGGCCCTTCCTCGGTGCATAGTGAGGGGCTTCGGGATCTCCAGAGGAACACTCCGGAGCCCCTCTGCACTGTGCTCAAGGAGAGCACTTCCCGGGGGGGAGGTTACTCGCTTACAAAGTCTCCAACCCTTGTCGCCCAGTGCACCCGAGGCCCCTTTTAGTCGCATTCTACGACAGGTAGGGGATACCGTAGTCTTATTGTTGAGAGCCCAGAACTACAGGGCTGATGGAGTGAAAACCTAATGCAATAATTCTCAACCACTGTTTTCCGCCACGAAATTCTAAGTGTGCCGCCAGATTTAAGATATATAATAACGTTAATATACATCATAATAATATGACGCTGTGAGTAATCGCTTAATAAACGTACTGTTATTTTTGTAGTACAAATTATTTTATTTCGCACTTTAAAAATTATTTTCCGTAATTTATAAACTATTTTACGTAATGTCAATAATAGGTAATTAAATAATTTGTAACCTTATCTTTTTCTTTGTTTGCCTAATTTTGAAATCGTTTAACGTGTACTGCAACAAAAAAACTTGAGAATCACATCTCATAACATAAGCCTAAGCTTATTTGGAATGGTTAACAAGAATGATACTATTTGTAATAAAAAAAATATTGTCACGTCCATTTACCAAGACATCGCTCAACCGCTACAGGTTTCACTCTCATAGGAATTTCCAAGTTATTAACGATAAACTTCTACACGAAACAACTTACAACCACGCTTAGATGATCAACTGAGCGAGCTTTTTAGGTCGCGCAATCAACGCGCGTCAGTGACACGTTTCATGAGAGCTTCACAAAGCTTTGTAGGTTTGACTTACTACTGGGATCACAACAAAATAATTGCGAATATTAAACCACAACGAGAGTTCTTAATTTTACCATGTAACGATCTGTTTAAATAAATCGGTAAATACAGGCATTCAATCCCAGGTAGGCAGAAATTACGTTTTGGCATAAAACAGTTCTATTGCCTGTGAGCTTAGAGTATTTTGTGGATCATCCGAGCTCTCTCGTTATCTCTATCTGTCGTTTCGCACTGCTCAGCGTACGAGCATTGTTAATTCTGTCGAATCATAAAACTATGTTTAAATAAAAATCATCAATGCAAAAGTCTTGTGCATGTTGTAAGTTAAAGTTAGTTAAAGTTACAGCCTTTATATATATAATATATATGTCCCACTGTTGGGCGCAGGCTCTCTCTGTAAAGAGAGTATAAGTGCATAGTCCGCCACGCGGCCCTAGTGTGGATTGGCAAACTTCACATGCCTTAGAAAAATTTTTAAGACAAATAGGTTGCCTCACGATGTTTTACTTCACCGCCGAGCGCGTGGTAAATCAGCACATAAAATTGCAACAGAAAGATTATTGGTGCTGGCACCGGGTATCGAACTCGGGTTGCTATCGTACTATGTAACTTGAGCCAACCGCTCGGACAGTGAATTACCGAGGCTGTTCTGAGCTACCACGGCTTACTAAACTGCGAGGCATGTCTATCATGTCCGTGCTCTCTGCGGATTGGTAAATCTTTGGGACAAAGTTTCCATTGTGAGAAAGCCTTTCATGTCGGCCAAAAGGTCGTCAAGTTTATCATGTAGTAAGCCTTATTTAAATATAGGTAAAAATTCCAATTAAATAAAACTGAGCTAACTGACAATGAAATTCCGTCTATCGTCATACTAGAAGTAGCAACATGATTTATTCAAAGCCTAAGCACATGTTAAAGGCAACAGATATTTTACGCCCGAGCACTCTCTTCATATATAGTGCGTAATATTACGTTCACCCTCCAACTGGAGTTTGACCTCGTAAGTTATTGCACAAAGAACTTATGATCCACGATTTTATATCCACTTTTACTTTACGTGTTGTAATTTAGAAACACATATTTCATGATTGCTTCAACAGGTTATTAGGTTATCGAACTTGTACGAGCAATTCTTGTGTATATATATAATCTGAATCTCGGAAATGACTCCAACGATTTTCATTAAATATTGCATGTTCTCATTCATTGTTCTAATTAATATAAAATAGAATAAGAATATTACGTAATAAGTTCTATTACGTAATATTCTTATTCTATTTGAAGTCGGTTTTTGTTTTTACTCGTAAATATTTATCTCAATGCTATTTCCAAATGCATTAAAATTTGAAAGAGCAAGAGTAATTCGAATTTATTAAAGTGCATTACAGAGCTCCAGCTACTTGCACGATTTTAATATCCCTGTAACTTTATACTGACAACAACGACACGGAAATGAAAGATTTATGAAGTTTCAAGCTACTTTTCAATGGAATATAAATTTATACTGACATTTTCGAGCAGAGAGTATTACAAAACTTACTCTGCTTTATAATAATACAAAGAATTTTTGTTGATAGAAATATTAAGCATATACACATTTGACCAATTCAAAATAAGTCCCTATTTTTAACTGATTTTAAAAATGATCTAAATTTTTTTGTAGATTTTCGTTTGTGCACTCAGAACGCATTGATTTATACAGCGATTTTGATTGATTAAGTTCCATATTAATTTTGTTTGGTATAGAACCTTGGGTTTGCAGTTACACCAGGGATCACCTGTTAATCATAGCCATCAATTGCTTGTTGAAACTAAGTTAATTTAGGAATTAAACGAAAACTAACCCTTACAAAGAAAAAAATGCGCAAACATTAAATAAAATACAGAACTGTAAACATCTTTCTTTCTTTTTTTAAACAATGACACAATGATAAATCATTTACTATAATTCTGTTTACTGTATTCAAATAAGTTATTGTTAAGCTGCATTTAGATTTAAAGATTTAAATGAAATTTTTGTATAAAATAAACAGAAACAAAGTAGACTGGAATTTTTCAATCATTCATTCAACAGCTCCACTCTTTCATCTACAAACAACTATTGTGAATTAAAGGGTTGAGGGGTTAAATATGGTACATACGACGCGTGAACCCAAAACGATCTCTGGCCACCTCCAAATTCAGGCATTTATTTATTTATTATTTATTTATTTATAAACTCTTTATTGTTTACACTTATGAACTAAAATAAAAAAAAAGAAAATATAATTAAAAACATAAACAATGGCGGCCTTATCGCTAAAAGCGATCTCTTCCAGGCAACCTTTGGATGGAGAGGAATAATAAAAGAAGCGGCGGAGTTTATAAAAGTAGATATACTTAAATACTGATAATAAATATTTACATACAAACATACATACATACATAGTAACTGTAGAAGTGGCACTTTTTAACAAATGCAGATTAAACAATTTAAGTGTATTGGAAAAGGGCACGGACACAGGCCTGTTGCAATCTAAGAATAAAAAAAAAAAATATGGTACATAAAATTAGAAATTAATGTGGCCGTTTACGACGGTGCATGCGTGTTACAATGCAAAATAAAATTGTATTCAAACACACGGGCGCCATGTTAAATGTGAAAGCTTCACTGCGGTCACATTGGTTCGCTTAATTGAAACATGCGTGCGTTGGAATACGCCGTTCGAAACATCTAAACGATGTAGAGAATTATTTATGGTCTGCATTATTCCGTAAATCGGTATTAAGTTTCATCCACATCACTAGCTTCAACAAAGCCTTAGTAAATATAATACGCTTACTATGACGTCATTAAGGATGGGTTGCTTATAACGGGCCTTAATTAATAATAACGATGATATGTTTATGGTTAAATATTTGAAATTACGATCTAATGGTCAGGGATTCCAATCGTAGCCGACTTGTAATAGGCAAAGCCCATTATAGGTCCCATTTTAGGTATTAATTAAATTCGAGCGTCGTGGACAAAATCCACGAGCTGGGTCTACTGAGTAGCGCCTCACAAGACTGAGGCGCTATGGTTCCACAAGCTCCCAAGAGCTAAGGAACCGCCCAGCCGGTCGGTTCGCGTAGGTGACGTGCAGGTCGGGTGGGGTCGGAGATGAAATATCTCGGCCTCACCCTGGACAGTCGCTGGGGCTTCGAAGTGCACTTCGACCGCTTGGTCGCCAAGATCGATAAGGCAGTGGGTGCTCTGCATAGACTACTGCCTAATCTTGGGGCCCCAGGGAGGAGTCCGCCGCCTCTACGGAGGTCTCGTGCGATCCATGGCCCTCTACGGGGCGCCCGTGTGGTGTAACCGCTTCACGGGCGCCCGAGGCTGCAGAGCTAAGCTCCTTAGCCTGCAGCGCAAGATGGCCATTCGGATCGCTCGAGGATACCGTACGGTATCATATGAGGCGGCCACTATCCTGGCTCGGTTCCCGCCGTGATCTAAATTTGTCTGTAGATTTTCGTTTGTGCACTCAAAACGCAAAATACGGCGATTTTGATTGATTAAGTTCCATATTAATTTTGTTTGGTATAGAACCTTGGGTTTGCAGTTACACCAGGGATCACCTGTAAATCATAGCCATCAATTGCTTGTTGAAACTAAGTTAATTTAGGAATTAAACGAAAACTAACCCTTACAAAGAAAAAAATGCGCAAACATTAAATAAAATACAGAACTGTGAACATCTTTCTTTCTTTTTTTAAACAATGACACAATGATAAATCATTTACTATAATTCTGTTTACTATATTCAAATAACTTATTGTTAAGCTGCATTTAGATTTAAACATTTAAATGAAATTTTGTATAAAATAAACAGAAACAAAATAGACTGTAATTTTTCAATCATTCATTCAACAGCTCCACTCTTTCATCTACAAACAAGTATTGTGAATTAAAGGGTTGAGGGGTTAAATATGGTACATAAAATTAGAAATTAACGTGGCCGTTTACGACGGTGCATGCGTGTTACAATGCAAAATAAAATTGTATTCAAACACACGGGCGCCATGTTAAATGTGAAAGCTTCACTGCGGTCACATTGGTTCGCTTAATTGAAACGTGCGTGCGTTGGAATACGCCGTTCGAAATGATCTAAATTTTTCTGTAGATTTTCGTTTGTGCACTCAAACGCAATCATTTATACGGCGATTTTGATTGATTAAGTTCCATATTAATTTTGTTTGGTATAGAACCTTGGGCTTTGCAGTTATACCAGGGATTACCTGTAAATCATAGCCATCAATTGCTTGTTGAAACTAAGTTAATTTAGGAATTAAACGAAAACTAACCCTTACAAAGAAAAAAATGCGCAAACATTAAATAAAATACAGAACTGTGAACATCTTTCTTTCTTTTTTTAAACAATGACACAATGATAAATCATTTACTATAATTCTGTTTACTATATTCAAATAACTTATTGTTAAGCTGCATTTAGATTTAAACATTTAAATGAAATTTTGTATAAAATAAACAGAAACAAAATAGACTGTAATTTTTCAATCATTCATTCAACAGCTCCACTCTTTCATCTACAAACAAGTATTGTGAATTAAAGGGTTGAGGGGTTAAATATGGTACATAAAATTAGAAATTAACGTGGCCGTTTACGACGGTGCATGCGTGTTACAATGCAAAATAAAATTGTATTCAAACACACGGGCGCCATGTTAAATGTGAAAGCTTCACTGCGGTCACATTGGTTCGCTTAATTGAAACATGCGTGCGTTGGAATACGCCGTTCGAAACATCTAAACGATGTACAGAATTATTTATGGTCTGCATTATTCCGTAAATCGGTATTAAGTTTCATCCACATCACTAGCTTCAACAAAGCCTTAGAACAACTGGACCGCTTGAAGCAGTCGATCGACCAGAAGCGTCCAGAATTGGCCAACAGGAAGGGTGTAGTGTTCCACCACGACAACGCCCGACCACACACTTCGTTGATGACTCGTCAGAAGCTACGGAGCTCGGATGGGAGGTTTTATCGCATCCACGTTCCTATTCGCATTCCTGTCCATGGTGAACGCCCTTGGTGGTGTAAAGTTGAACTCAAAAGAGGCTTGTGAAAAGTGGCTGTCCAAGTTCTTGCAAATAAGGAGGAGGGCTTCTACGAGGGAGGTATTATGAAGTTGCCGTCTAGATGGAAACAGATTATCGAACAAAACGGCGCATATTTGAACTAAATCCGATCACTGTAACACTGTTTATAAAGCATTGAATAAAGAGCAAAAAGCGGAAGGGAGATATTTGACAACCTATTATAATACGCTTCCTATGACGTCATTAAGGATGGGTTGCTTATAACGGGCCTTAATTAATAATAACGATGACATGTTTATGGTTAAACATTTGAAATTACGATCTAATGGTCAGGGATTCGAATCATAGCCGACTTGTTATAGGCAAGCCCATTATAGGTCCCATATTTGGTATTAATTATATACGAAACCAGTAAAGCATTTCGATCTTGTCTTAGGATAGACGCTCTGTACCTGTTAAGTTTATTTAGAGACTTACGAACTCGATATTATCTTAGGAGAACCATTCTAGTTCTAGAAGCCGTAACGACATAATATTTAAAAAAACATATTATTTACCTTTAATTTTAGTATGTTATGTTCTTACGGAATACAAATACTTTTAGTAGTTTTATGTTAGTAGGTCAATATTAAAGAGTAAGGAAGACTGGGATCGAAGCAATATGTTCCTTCAACTTGTAATTCTTATTACTACGAGAAAGAGATGAAATAGATAGGAAATCCAGATTAAACGACTTCATGTAAAAAGGCCCTTTCCTGAAATTTCTTGAGGAATGGGCGTTTTTAATCGAAACCGCGTCCAGGAAGGACTGCCGGCGCGTGAGAGTCCGTAGGACACTGGAATCTATTCCAGTGGAGCTTACCGTCTGGTATTATCCAGGCACCCTTGAGTTAGTGCTTTGCTGAGTAAAAAAAGTTTGAGACCTGCTACCTTTTCTACCGATTTCAAAAAAGGAGGTTCTCAATTCGTCTTATTTTTGTTCGTTTTTATTTTGTATTTATTATGTTTAAGTTTTTACTGGATGATCCGATTCTGATTATTCTTTTTTTTATTTGTAAGCTGGCAGTTCCAGTGTTGGTCCATTTGAAATTCCAATGAGTATTAAATTTACCTTAAGTATATGCGTGATAAATGGACGAATAACTCAAAATCACGGCAACCGATTTCAATGATTAATTTTTAATTAAAAAGTACTTTAAGATTAGTTTAATGTGTGTTTAGTGAGGTTCTGATTAATTCTATTTCGTAAAATTCCAATTCGATTTGAAGTCTGTTTTTGTTTTTACTCGTAAATTTACTTTGACTATCACTACCTTAGGAGATGGTTCCCATCAAAAGTCGAATACGAAAAAGCTATTATTTAATATATGATTGCTCATGATCGTTGTTGGAATAAACAGTAACTACCCAATGAAAATTAAGTTAAGCAGTATTTAATTTTAATAAGGCTCGTTCATTGCGACAGAATAACGAACAAAATCATTATATGGTCCTTCTAATTTACCGTCTGCTGACGAGTGCTCTTGTGAATTAATTCTAGAATTTTCTATCAAAAAAAAAGTTAAGAGCTATGAAACAGGGACTATAAACACGAACGAGGAGACGAAAAATATATTTTTAAATCTATCTTGTTATCTATCTGTCTGTACTTATTATTTTTGTGTCAGAAATAACCAGTTCAGTAACCATGATGTGAGGAGAGAACTGTCTAGGCCTAAAACATTAAAAAAATATATAAATTATATATATATGTAGTTCGCCTTTTATTCCAATTTTCAAAAGCCATTTCAAAAGCTAGCGGTAATTATCTCAAATGTTACGTCTAATATATTTAAAATAAGATTGCGGTCAAGCACTTTAGAATTAATTGTTAAAGCATAAAAACATAATAGAAATTACAGTTAAAACATTTAGTATAAACTTTTACATATTACAGTGTACAAAACGGAGCAGTTCCCAGTGTAATGCGCTCTACAGGAATAATTGAACGTAGAACAAAGAGAGTACAAAAACAAAGCGCACTTCGTCCTCATTAAAACGCTACGGCGTAGAGCAGCTACGGCTCTGGATGCTGTACACTCAACACAGATTCATTTGTTATGCTGCTACCAGATTCGCTGAATTTTATTTTCACATGTGAACCGGTTTTGTGAAATGTATTTACGTACAATTTATTAATTTTTTATTGAGTAATTATTTTTGAATAATGTATAATTTTACACAACACAGGTCGCTTATTTTTCTCTGTAAATAACAACTATATTTACGAGTAAAAACCAAAACCGATATCTTTCGAACCTTATATCTTTGTAATTCCGAATTATCGTAGGTTTATACGAAATAGAATTATTCAGAAACTAATCAAACTCTCGTCAAACTACTTTGAAGTAAATCCTTTCCAATAAAAATGAATCATTAAAATCGGTTGGTGTTATTCGCCCATTTGTCGCGCACATATTAAATGTAAATTTAAGACTTATATGGATTCGTGGAAGTCAGTATCAGAATTGGACCACATTGAAATGGGACCCAAAAGCATCAGCTTTCAAATAAAAGGAATCATCAGAATTGGGTCCCCCAGTCGAAAGTTATGAAAACATAAAAAACGTTACGGTTAAGGTCAAAATCCAAGCAAACTTATATTGACTAGTGAGTTCGTTTTTCGGTTTCTTACTTGAATAAAACTTATTGATGCAAGCCTAATGCTTTTCAAATCTCATAAACTTCAATCGTTAAATCTTCAATATTACTGGTATTCCAGAATACCTTAAGTATAAACGTATGTAAATTTGTACACAATATTTATTGCTAATAAAGATATTTATTGCTAATGGCTTATGAACCTGAATTTTTGACCATAATCGATGACAAGTCCCTGTTAATGATTACCTGATTTCACCAAGAGATTTGTGCAGATTTTCATTCTATATTATTTTATTAAGTTTCTTTATATTACCTATTAGCGACGGTCTTGAGATAAATAAGGTCTACAAATGCGATTACATTGTATTATAAACTTGATAAAAAAACATTAATATAAATTTGCCAAGTGTACAGTTTCTTTAAAAGTAAATTAAATCAACAAAACTTCAAAAGAGATTTAAGTTGTAAGTAAATTAAAACTTTTGTAATCATCTCTTTAAGCTAATAAAATAAAACTCGCCTGAAAGATAAACTGAAATCCCCGTGAAAAAGAAAAAGCGATAAAATAAATCTAAAGTGGTAAATACTAGCTTGAGTATTTTAAAAAAAAGTATATGATTTATAACACCAGATCACGGTAAAAGAAGTGACTAGAATGTCGGTTACTGCCACTGCTTATTAAGTTTATGTATATCTATCTCATATTTATGAAAATGAAAATCATTGGTACATGGCCACGTTCCATTATGCACGTACAATTAAAAGAACTCAAACGCCCTGCTGAGACCCAAACAACTTATAACAAATGGCTGGAATTGAAACCCTTGTAAAAATTAAATAAAAACAAAATCTAAAGCAAGCACCAAAACCGTAGAGTACACTATAACATCAATTCGTAGAGTCGTAGCGATGTCGTAACTATTGCTACGTCGAGTGGCACTTGGCTTACGCTTTCAGACAGACAACGAGGAACGATGCATTTCGAGTGGTGGGCGGAGGAGTTGAGAGAATTTCCTTTTTTTCTTTTTACTTTGGATTAATATTTCATGTTTCTTTAAGTTCGTATCACAACACATACCATCTTGTACGAAGATTACGAATATTCGTTTTAATATAAACGTTACAGTAACAAGTAAGTATAATAAATTATTTGCAGTAAATCTACCGCTCTCTACGCACTTTCCTTCTTATTGGCCTGCGACGTAACTGAACCTGTATGGTCAGGTTGTAGAAATATAAATATTTATTTTAAGAATTGATACTGAATAATGAAAATAAAATATAAAAGCTTTCTATTAAAAAATGAAAATTATTTTTTTTAAAAACCAAGCTTTAAACAAATCACGCTGCTTCAATATCTGTGTTGAGTGGTCCTCCAGTGCTTTTAGACCGCCACGAGCGATCCTTGCAACTGTTCAAATAGAGAGGAAATATTCATTTCGAATTCATGAAATATTTAACTGCGATTTTTTATCAAAGTAGAAACAAACCAGTCATCATTTTAACGTATAAAAAATCGAACACAATTTCACATTTTCTCAATGCGCTCTCTACGTTTTATTTTTAATAACAACCAGGTTATATACTACTGTCTATATTAGTAATATACTGTGTATATTAAAATGAGAAGAGGCGAACATGGCAATGGTTCATCAGAATGCCAAAGGAGTCACTAGTGGGGTTGCCAGCGTGCAATAAGAAAGTGGTTGGAGTAGAGGAATAGAGGGCAGTTCGATCCCTTGCTACTTCACTCACAGAAGATAACGTAGAAGTAATAATTTAGCCGTGAGCAAAAATAATGGGTCGGTTCAGAAAGTTTGAATATCTCGGAAGATATAGACGCTAGCTAACTGAAATAATTGTGTTATTTAATTGTGCATGATAGAGAATTAAATAACCTTAAAATATAATTACATATTTTTATTAATTTATTTATATTTCACTAAATGAATAAGGATATCTTATGTAAACTTGGATAATACAGTATTTTTCATAAAATTTTATTTTTATTTAAATTTCAGTACTTAGTGTTGCCTCCATGTGGCGATTATTGATTTATTTCAGTTAGATAGCGTCTTTATCTTCCGATATATTTCTTAACCGACCCTTTATTTTTGCTTGCGAGTGTATATAAGTAATGTAAATAAACAATAACAAATAGAGAGTTTTTTTAAAGTGAGGGTATACATAATACTTATACCATTATGTGTAGTGAATTTCGGAGATTGTTTTAGTATACAATATATAAAAAAATTAATGTATTTAAGCCACAGTGCTTGATTTTTTTAAAAAAAATCGTTAAATAATTGTACAAACTGACAAATGGCAAATCAGTTTTAAGGTAAAATGAGCCAAAGTGAAAAAAAAATTGGATCCAATTCTTGAAGGATTTTAAAAATTACGCAATGTAATTCCTAGCCCTTTTTTAAAGGATTGAAAGGATCGTGGTGGTAACCATAGATTAAATAAAATTTCATATGACACACAATTTATAAATTATAAATTTTCTTTAAAATAAATAACGTGTACGAGCCATCTGCCAAGTTAAATCCACTGAATTCGTAACGCCTGAAAACTTTCAATCCGTTAAATTTAAAATTCCGTTTCCGAGCGAAACAACTCCGTAACGAAATTCAAAGTTCCCCTTTCACGAATTTATTTGTCAAACTCATTACAAATCCAATTTGAATCAAAAGTAAAATGAAAAGCAGTCACAATATTGCTCTCCATCGTGCTTATGACTCCACAATCAGTAGACTATTTGGTACATTAAACACCCAGCTCCCGTACCAACAATAAATAACATACCGACACGTTCGCTGACAGTTGCTGTAGCATGGCGCGATAAACTCAACGGAACAGGTACCATAAACAAAATAAACGAGTAAGAAATATTTACATTTCTTAGTTTTGGCGGATGGAGAAAAGTTTTCTGTTAGTTAGTTAGTAGTTCTTACCAATAATTAAAACTTGGTACTTAAGTTTTAATTACACAATAATACAACAGGGTTCACGTACCAACCATACCTATAAGCGGCATTAAATTAAGCTAGGGTCTGTAAAACGTACCTCGTTGCAGTAGTTAGGGACGATTTCTTGCTGCCTGCCTTTATTAAGGCTATGAGAGCCGCACGCCTAGGCGCGAGGCCTAAGCGGCGCTCTTAGGGGATCGTGCCATCGTTATCAGGCCTCGAGAAAGCACACACAGATACTCAGAGGATGAGGTTCGTAAGAGCCGATGCCGTCGGAGCTACGGAAGTGTGCTAGCGCGCCCCCGTAGTTCTGACTATAGGCATCGTGGAGAACATGGAGTTTTAGTAAGTGTGAGTACGACATCCTTCCTCGCAAGGGTGGATATGCGTAGGCATTTCCACACGTATAAAAAAAGGGTGTGTAAAACCTAAGGTCGTAGATTCTAACCCACCATTCGACTAATGACGCGAAATGTATCACACACCCGTAGCACAAGCTTAAGCTTAATTGGAATAGTCAACGAAAATATTAGTAATATTTATAACAACGTGATAGAATATAACTTAGCTATTGTTGTGTCTACTAATGCTTATGGCATTTTTTAATGTTTCACGTGAATGGTTATTTTTTTTTGTTCTGTATAATTTAACTTCATAAGAATATTAGAACTTTGTCGCTTTAATTCACAACTCTTGAATAAACCTCACCATGGTTATAAACGATGTTCCTAGAGCAAACAAAATAGTTTAAAGTTAGAGTTAACGCCGTGATAGTTCTAGAGCTTACAGAGATAAGTGGAATAATTACACGGATAACTTTCAAAGAAAAATTACGTTTACTATTAGTAAGAAACAAAATATATACTATACTATATATTTAATACTAGATTAGTCTAGTAGAAACATGTTAGTGGAGATAAAAAATATCTTCGATCTATCTTCTTTGAAAAGCGTTCAACCGACTTCAAAAGGAGGAGGTTATTTCGCTTGTAATTTTTTTTTGTTTGTTACCGCATAACTTTGGACTGGGTTAACCGATTTTGATTATTCTTTTTTTAAATAAAAGGTGGTACTTCCCGTTCCATTCCATATCATTGTCCAATTCTGACAATGGAATTCTTGAAAACCATAAAAGTCTTAATTTTGCATCAAGTATGTGCGCCACAAATGGACGAATAACGCAATATCACGCTAACCGATTTCGGTGATTATTTTTTATTGGAAAGAATATCACTAACAAGTACTTCAATAGTATTTTTATGAATGTTTGGTTAGGTTCTGAATATTTTTATTTCGTAAAATTCTTACAATAATTCGAAATACAAATAGGGCGTCACGACACGTAATAACGTTTGATTCAATTTGAAGTAACATATTTAACGGTTACAAAACATAAATACGTGGCTTAGTCTTATTTAAAATAATAATAGTTTTAACAAAATCTCTACTCGTTTACACTTAGGCGTTTTTCTGATTTAAGGTTAACTTAGCGCACAGTTACTTGATGTTCTATTATATTCTGCGATAAGCCAGTCAACCGTGATTTAAAGTTGGTTTTTATTTTTGCTCGTAAATATACTTGTTACTAATCATTTCCCTTGTGTTACTGCTTACAGGTAGTAAGAGAGTACAGCAATTTTTTGGTACGTAAGAAAATAAAAGACGGTAATTAGTACAAAAGGGGTACCTCGAAGCCCCAACAATAGGATCGTAAACTCAAATGACTATAATGCCAAATAGACATAATATTTTTGATATAGCCCATAAGTGTGATATTTTACCTTAGAAAGCTAAAAATATTACAGTTAAATTGTTATGATATTGGCTTTAAAAAGTATAAACACAAACAAAAGACAGTCACGGAAATCACTATCCAGTTTCCATGTTTAAAAAAAAACTTTTTACATACTTGTCTTTATACACTTTTCTTCATATATTGGTTAATAAAAAAAATAAAAACAATACCTATTTTCAATGGTTCATCAGAATGCCAAAGGAGTCACTAGTGGGTTGCCAGCGTGCAATAAGAAAGTGGTTGGAGTAGAGGAATAGAGGGCAGTTCGATCCTTTGCTACTTCACTTACAGAAGATAACGTAGAAGTAATAATTTTGCCGTGAGCAAAAATAATGGGTCGGTTCAGAAAGTTTGAATATCTCGAAGATATAGACGCTAGCTAACTGAATAATTGTGTTATTTAATTGTGCATGATAGACAATTAAATAACCTTAAAATATAATTACATATTTTTATTAATTTATTTATATTTCACTAAATGAATAAGGATATCTTATGTAAACTTGGATAATACAGTATTTTTCATAAAATTTTATTTTTATTTAAATTTCAGTACTTAGTGTTGCCTCCATGTGGCGATTATTGATTTATTTCAGTTAGCTAGCGTCTTTATCTTCCGAGATATTCAAACTTTCTTAACCGACCCTTTATTTTTGCTTACGAGTGTATTATAAGTAATGTAAATAAACAATAACAAATGGAGAGTTTTTTTTAAAGTGAGGGTATACATAATACTTATACCATTATGTGTAGTGAATTTCGGAGATCGTTTTAGTATACAATATATAAGAAAATTAATGTATTTAAGCCACAGTGCTTAATTTTTTTTAAAAAAATCGTTAAATAATTGTACAAACTGACAAATGGCAAATCAGTTATAAGGTAAAATGAGTCAAAGTGAAAAAAAAATTGGATCCAATTCTTGAAGGATTTTAAAAATTACGCAATGTAATTCCTAGCCCTTTTTTAAAAGATTGAAAGGAGCGTGGTGGTAACCATAGATTAAATAAAATTTCATATGACACACAATTTATAAATTATAAATTTTCTTTAAAATAAATAACGTGTACGAGCCATCTGCCAAGTTAAATCCACTGAATTCGTAACGCCTGAAAAACTTTCAATCCGTTAAATTTAAAATTCCGTTTCCGAGCGAAACAACTCCGTAACGAAATTCAAAGTTCCCTTTCACGAATTTATTTGTCAAACTCATTACAATTCCAATTTGAATCAAAAGTAAAATGAAAAGCAGTCACAATATTGATTAATTATTTTTGCTCGTAAATATACTTGTTACTAATCATTTCCCTTTGTGTTACTGCTTACAGGTAGTAAGAGAGTACAGCAATTTTTGGTATCGTAAACTCAAATGACTCTAATGACAAATAGACATAATATTTTGATATAGCCCATAAGTGTGATATTTTACCTTAGTAAGCTAAAAAATATTACAGTTAAATTGTTATGATGTTAGGTTTAAAAAGTATAAACACAAACAAAAGACAGTCACAGAAATCACTTTCCAGTTTCCATGTTTAAAAAAAAACTTTTTGCATACTTGTACACGTTTCTTCATATATTGGTTCTAATAAAAAAAAAAAAACAATACCTATTTTCTATGGTTGAAAACAAGCTCAAATGATGTCAACTAAATAAGAAAGTAGAAAACCTTTCTCACCCACTCCCACCCACTCAAAATACATCGTAGCACGTTCCGACCTGAAAGCATAACCCGACGCCGAGTACTACTCAAAAGCTTTCCTGGAAGCTTGAGGTACTGGTAGATGTGTGGTTACATAACACTTGTCACAGAATTTGCACTTTCAAGCCGAATGCTAGCTTAAAGGGTAAGGGCAGTGTTAGCAACAGTCAGTCCTACGAAATGCTAATTTAGTTTTAATGCATAAATAAATATTGTAATCAGTAAAATTATGAAATAGAATAAGTTAATTGACTGACTAATATTAAAGTACTTTAGTTGCTAGTCAACTAATGTACTTTTATCGGTCGTCGGCAACCGAGTCGGTTTCCGCTTCCGTATTGACAGAGATTTGAAATTTAGGACAAAAAGGACGGTAGGAGGTAGTAGGTAAGTTTAATCCTTAAATAAATTAAAGCAAAATCTAGGTACGCTAGTAAATTTATATAAATTTTGAAGCGTCAATAGCCTAATGATTTAGGGTATGGTCTGCGAATTTTAACGTCACGGATTCGAAATCCACCCTTTAAACTATCTCCTAACACAATCCTAAGCTTATTGGGAATGGTTAAGAAGAATGCTAATAATAATATTTGTAAATAAACAAAAAAATATGGTAGCTTATCACCTGTCATATGAGATCGAATAAAGACGTCAGAGTTTATTATGGTATAATTTTGTCATCAATCGTTTTATAAATATTTGTGAATAAACATATAATAAAATATAGGGATGGGCTTATCACCTATCATATGAGATCTAATAATGACGTAAAAGTTTTTATGCTATAATTTTGTCTTAATCTTTTTCACTGCATCATAAATTTGCTCTTGGAAAAAGTCACAGAGTGGTAAAAAAATATAAGATATGCAAAATATAAAATTGATTTTATTAACAACGAGAGTGAATGTAAACAGAATTATTCTCTCGTTTAAATATTTGGTTAATGTTGCATGTTAATATATTCGACATTCTCATTTTATGTAAATACCGAAGGCCTTTAATGTTACCGCGTAATCTGATTAGAAATGAGGGATGGTACGAATCAATCTTATTTCGACGCCTTCAGACTGATCAATCAATTTTTCGTAGTCTCAATATTTTAAACGACTCGACAGTAATTTCTTGTCGTTTCTCCTGAAACAGTTGGGAATGTGACAATGAATATACCGGGATTAATATATAAAGGCGCCCCCTTTATATAATATTAATGAAATTAAGGTTTCGGGATAGTAATCTGTATATTGCGGCTTGAAATCTCAGTTTGTATGAGATCAGGATGTATGAGAAATGAAGAACAAAACGAAGCATAAAAGGTAATTTGGCTAAAACCAATCTGCTCAGTCTTGAGCACAGATGTAAGATAACCTTAGCCGAGAGAAAAGAATCTACAGATTGTATTTTGGAGAGTATGTTCAGAAACTACATGATCTAATTCCTCCATTCCTGTTTCACCATCGGTCTTCAAGACGCACTACAGGATTTCATCCTTTTGTTGTGAACATCCCTCAAACCCAAACTAAATGCTTTGCTTCGTCTTTCATTGTTCGTACAGCAAGGAACTGAAATAGTTTGCCCGCGTCTGTCGTTCCTTCCGATTACAATGTGGGTATTTTTAAGAGTAGAGTGAATAGGCATTTACAAAACTAGTGCGCCTTACTATCCAGGACTTAATTTCCACTTAACATCAGGTGGGATCGTATGCAAGCACTTGCTTAGAAAGAATAAAAAAAGGGAAGCAAGAGGTCCATACAATTGATTTGAATATATTAAATTTATTAAAGTCAAATTATACAGTAACCTTTTTTTTTTTTTGTTAACGAGGAGGAAATCTTTAGAAAGACACCCCGCCTTCTGGGGGGAAGGCGGCGGTTATGTGGGGTTTTTACCCACTAAAACCTCCCCGGTGGCCTTTCCTCGGTGCATGGTGAGGGGCTCCGGAATCTCCAGTGGAACGCGACAGTGCAAGGCGACACGGGCCAGCCGATGTCGCCTTCTTCCCGGGTCCACCTTGGCGGACGACAAAGGCCCCCACCCTTGACGCCCAATGAACCTGAGGCCCCTTTAGTCGCCTTCTACGACAGGCAGGGATACCGTAGTCTTATTCTTGAGAGCCCAGAACTACAGGGTTGCATCCTAAATGCGACGCAAGCAATTTTTTTGTAAATCTTTAAGCCAGATTGTATAATAATCTGAATGCGAAGCGTTATCAATCCTTAAAAGGCCATTAAAGTAAATAACGCAAACGTAATGTTGACAAAGCCTATTCTTGAGGTCATTGTTATGTTACTGACACAGGAAATAGATCGAAACAATCTTTGAAGCGATAAATGTTGTGAAAGTATGACTTGAATCGATGCAGAAGCTTTCGAGCTTTTCAAACGTACAAATACCAACTTATATATTTTAGATAGATAATGTGTCACGTAATAGAACATTTTTTAATGGGATAAACAGATACAACACTGTTGGCCTTTCACCAAACTTATTAGGTCCCATATGTGCTACATACACATCGCTATACAATTAACCTCCACTTCACGTCAGTATTCTGCGAGATTTTAGTACTTCGCTGATCGTGCCGACGCACGCCTGCAAGAGCAGAAGCCGTTGCCGTGACCCTATAATAAATAAACTTTGCTTCACTTAAGATCATGGGTACTTCTACTTGTGATCAAGGGTTTTTTTAATTATAATTTATTTAAATACCTGCTGCTGTTTATTGTGCAGGAGCCTTATTTACAGTAAATATATATCAGTACATTTAATTTGACTATTTTATTAATATATATTACATCACAGTTAAAAAAATTTATTGTATAATTTATCATATAAAATTCTATCAATTTTAATAAAACAATAACAACATTAAGAAAATTTGTCAAGGGGACTCATGTTTCCAGTAAGTTTTACAACCGCTAACGGCTTTTATCTTTCAAGACATCGGATGCAACCCTTGAGGAAAAGTTTCCCTTCATAAGTTTCCTCCCACCCACTTGCCTAAAGGTATTCCTGTCTAATTTCCGTTCGCCGTTCAAGCATTGTGAGTCCAACTTGATCCGTTGCTTTCCACTACAAATGAACTTGCTGACTCGTGAGAAAGTTCTTCGAACATTCATTTTGTAACAAGTTACCATGGAATTCCGTAAGCGGTTTTCTATTAGTTGTGTAATATATTTTTGAAGTTATATTTTGTTGACGCCTATCGTGCCCGATATGTGGCGTAGTTCAGCATTGTAAATTAATTCAGACCAATCGTTCTTTTACTATTTTTTCATTAGTTCACAACAGATCTCATTGTACCATCAAGTTCATTTACTGTATTCTGGTGTAGATACCCGTGAAGCGACATTAAAAAGGCGAACCCAAAATTTTGTTCCGTATCCAAGAATCAGTGTAATAACCATTGTAAAAGTTTAAGTAATTTATAGCATTACAGTGTTAAGTTGTTTATTAACTTAATTGCAAATCTCCGCCCAGCAGCAGAGTCAGCCGGAACAGACAAAAATGTTATTTTGTTATATGTACTGTATTATAACAAGCAGACACTACAATTTTATGTATTTGTATTGATATGAAAAATTGTACCTATATAGATATCTTCATTTAGATTTGACGATGACTTTAAAAGCTGTTTCGCGGAGCATTCAGATTAAATTAAAAATAAATTAACAACGGCAGGTTTCTAGAGGAGCTTTCGTATAAGCTCGCAAAAGGAATTTCTACAATTTAAAATCAAACTCCTTTTTGCTTGAAAGGGAATTATAAATGTTTTGAATTTTAATCTGTGCCGCCAATTAAGTCAGTTATGTTAATTCAGATACTAAATTCCTTTCAGTGATAGACTATCTACACTAATACCGTGTGGCATACTATCGTTAAATATCACGATGTGAGTGTTTATATTACGAAATTATGGCACTTATATACTTGAAAGACTTCAAAAAGGAGATGGTTCACAATTCGTCTGTATGTTACTTTTATAACTTTGTACTAAATGAACCGATTTTGATAATTCTTTTTCATTTGAAAGATGATGCTTCCTATGTGGTGCCGAGTGGGTGTGGGTTTTAATTCGGTTAAACTCATGGCATCCATGAAAGAAAACCATGTAAGTCTCATTTGCATCAAGTATGTGCGCGACAAATGAACTAATAATTATTTTAGAAACCTACATTGTAATGTCCTCTATCATTCCTCCCATTCACTCCATTCGTTATCTCTTTCATTAATCTCTTACGTTCCATTTCCCACATACAGTTCAATTATTAAAAGTACAATCATAATAATTATATGTAACAGTAAATAGATACATAGATCCAGTCTAATGTATTCTGTCTACCATATAATTGGTTCTCTCTTTCTAGATAGAAGTAGAATAGAAAATATTTATTAACTATTTGGTTACATTCATTTATATTTCACAAATTAAACGCACACAGGAGTAGAAACAGCAGCAGATATAAATTAGTCTTTCCATACGGGTACAATCTGGACACCTTTAAATTCAATGTGAACAGACACCTTACGTGCTCCATCAAGGTAGATAGAAGCCAAACGTGAGTCTGTTTTGTATTAAAATAAACATGGATAGTTTATTTTGTTTGCTAATGATAAAACGATTAATTATTGCAACACTAGCAAAGCAAAGTATTTGTTACATTAAACAAATAATAGACACATAAAATGGTGTAAAATGTTGAATACCAGCCCAAATCTTACATCGCAAAAGCTTACATCGTAAGACCCAGAACGTCGACTGTTTAATATGCAATGATCGTTACATAGAACAGATTTAGTAAGGCATTGAATAAATACATCATATTACGAAAATAGAACTAATTAAAATCCCATTGGGAATAATGTGTAAGTATTACTGGAATAGTTATACATGTGTGTGTAGCAATAGTAGCCAAAGTTCCTAAGATAGTATGCAATAAACTTAAATATTCATCTAAGTTACCCTAACTATGGTCGGCACGTTGCCAAGGACTTCACATTCATAGAGTAACTAAACCCATAGAGTAACACGCGGTCTGCTTTATTGCATAAATAGTTTGGGTGCCTTAGTTCATATCATGCCATTTAACCTTTATTATTCAATCTTTATTTGCGCAAAATAAATATATGAAAATGGATTTTATGCCAAAAGGTATTGTCTGCCAGTATACCTTGGGATTGTGTAGAAAGGTTTTAAACGTAAAATACAATAAATATACACATATATAACTATATTATTATAGATATATATGGATAGGAACAGTAAAAGGTGAATTAAAACCTATGACTTTTTTTTAGGTATAGATTCCATGGCAAGTTAGTTAGTTATAATACAAATTTAACGTACTTAAATCGATAAAGGCGACAGTCTTAATAATACACAACAGCCTCCCACGTGGACATGTGGTCCAGCGCGTCATGTAGCGATCTTCAGGGCTCCAATGATTTCCCATGGCCATTTATATTTAATTAACAACGTATTGATTGATAAGATTAGTTATGCACATTGAATAGAACTACATTTACCGAGAGAAAAAGATTTTTTAGAAACACGTAAGCCAATAAAACGAGTCATCTCATAATAAGTGATCAATAATTCCCATGAACATCCATTCTAAAAAAACCTTCGATTTATGGACGGTATAAGATTTGGTAATAAATAATTCGATTCCTGTATATATTCTCCATTGTGTCTCCTATATTATGGTCTTCATATCGGCTCTAATTTAGCAAATATTTAGTGACTTCTCATATTTATTCGAATATTACTTATTGAATTACGGACACCAGTACCATACCAGTTTTACGGATTGTATCGCGGACTAGACAGTAACCTACAAAAACTATGACTAACGGACATCAAACGCCTTAGTCCTTTGTTGTAAACATCCATCAAAACGGACGAAGCTCTCTGCTTCGTCATTCATTATTCGTATGGAAAAGGACTGGAATAATTTGCCCGCGTCTGTCTTTCTGAGTTAGTGCGCCTTCTCAAACAGGACTGCATTTCCTCGTAACATAGAACGGAATCATGATAAAGAATTTGCTTCGATACTTTTTAAGAAAAAAAAATTAAATCTACCAATACGCACAGATAGATAAATAGACGTTTTTACTGCATTGCAATCCTGATTCTTTCGATATCGAGACAGATTATGCAAACACTTGACTATTCTAACCTTACGGAAAAGCGATTTTTCCTTACATAATATAAAAAATCACGCACGACACGTCAAACTTTATGGAAAAATATTACCCGTGAGAGCCTCGAGGGAAATCTATGCGATTTCATACGGATCGCGGTAAACCTTCCAGACACGCGGGGATTTGACCGCTTGAGCATAATGTACACATGACAGCTTAATTTAACAGCGATATGAGTAAGAGACGTAGACTCAGTAATAGAGATGGACGCAAATTCTAACGTCCATTTTAGACATAGACATAGACATTTATTCAATCGTAAGATCGTTGGCTAGAATTGGCCTTTCAACTATTAACGTGAAGCATCTCCTTTTTTTTTTTTGTTGACGGGGAGGAAATCTTCACAAAGATACCCCGCCTTCTGGGGGGAAGGCGGCGGTTATGTGGGGTTCTTACCCACAAAAACCTCCCCGATGGCTCTTTCCTCGGTGCATGACGTGGGGCTCTGGGATCTCACGTAGAACGCACCGGAGCCCTGTGCACTGTGCTCAAGGAGAGCACGTCCCGGGGGTTACTCCCTCCCCCCCTGTGCCCTCGCAGCACAAGGTGACACGGGCCAGCCGATGTCGCCCTCTTCCCGGGTCCACCTTGGTGGACGACTCAGGCCCCCACCCTTGTCGCCCAGTGAATCCGAGGCCCCTTTTAGTCGCCTTGTACGACTGGCAGGGGATACCGTAGTCTTATTCTTGAGAGCCCAGAACTACAGGATAAGTCTTAAACTTGTATCAAGTATGTGCCACAAATGTACGAACAACTCAAAATCCAGCGAACCGATTTCGATAATTATTTTTTTATTGGAAAGGATGTGCTTCAATAGTTGTTTGATGAAAGTTTTGCTAGGTTCCGATTAATTTTATTGCGTAATATTACTATTTTATTTGAAGTCGGTTTGTGTTATTACTTATAAATATACTTGTTGTTAAGTTTTACTGCAGGAACAACAGAAAAGATGCTATGAAACTTTTACCCTAAGACGCAGCGTATCGAAGAATGTTTAGATCCATCGTCCATTCGAGAACCATGCAGCCCCATGTACTATGTGCTATCTCCCTTACAAATTTTATTTTATCATTAATTATCTGATATTGATAATTTGTGTTAATACGTGGATATAATTTCACCTTACAAATTGCAGTGGTTTCGTTAAATACATATGACCGCAGAGGTACTCGCAGTGAGTCTGCTTGTGGTTTGGGGGCGAAGGCCCAGGTCTGCTGCGGTCAGCTCACATGAACAAGTATATTTACGAAAACAAAAATCGACTTCAAATTAGAATTACTCAAACTACTGTTGAAGTACATCCACATTCCAATAAAAATGAATCATCGAAATCTGATCTGGTCTGATATTGAGTTATTCGTCCATTTGTAATGCACATACTTCATGCAAATTTAAGACTTATACGGTTTTCTCATGAATCCCACCCAGCGTCCATTTATTATACGTACGGGAAGCACCAGCTTACAATTTAAAAAATAATTTTAGTTACAAACATATATAGCACACGTAATACTTAATGACGATCAGAAATACATAAATACATTAACTTGTCGAGATATGGAATACTCCGTGGGACAATGCGTTGCTAGTTAAGGCATAATTCAGTTCATTATTAGGTACTTAGAACCGATGCTTGTTGGTATCAAATATTAATTTTCTATTACAATTTTTAGTTCCATTTATGTGATAGGATGCTAGTAATTTCTTAACTTAGTTAACACTTCATAAGGTAGAATAAAACTACTTCTCTGAGTGCCGGAGGAGTCCCCTTTGAGGGTGAAGTCCGGTCTTGCCGAGACCGGCCGGTCGTTGGGGTGTCCTGTCGCTGACAGATCCGGGACACCCCGCTCATAACGGCTGATGGCATTCGCGGTAGGTTTAGTGGGTATGGGCCGCCCAGGCCGAGTCCCACACATCCCTCCGGGCCCACCCAGGGTACCGGAGGATGGTTAATAACTCGATTCCCCCGCGTTAACAAAAAAAAAAAAGGTAGAATAAAACTAGCAAATTTGATATCACATTTTAACGGTGTTTCCCAAAGTTTGTTTACTAGTCTTTACATCGATAAAAAACAAAATCATTTTCATAAAGTAAACATCACCACACTTTGTCGTCTCGAGGGCAAAAGAAATGTCTTTGCACAAAGAAACAAAAGTTTGGATACGAAAGTCATTTATTTTTCTTCGCAAATAAGCCACCGGGGATTCAAACCACCACTATACTCCTTTATTTATTAAAAAGAAGTAGTAAAGCACACCCAGTAGCTCAGCGGACTAATTTATCGAAGCCCGGGCTTCAAATCTCGGCCGGTTCGTATCGATTTTTTGACGAACTATAGCCTTGACTGCTTTACCGGATTGAGAGGTGGCATAGCTCTTAGATCGCTTCGCCTGAACCTCTATCGCTAGTAACTCGACACAAGGGTCCCCCGGTGAGGGGTAACCTTGGCTTGGATGTTTACTGTTCAGCCCTGTAGTTCTGGGCTCTCAAGAATAAGACTACGGTATCCCCTACCTGTCGTATAAGGCGACTAAAAGGGGCCTCGGGTTCACTGGGCGACAAGGGCCCCAGCCTTTGTCGTCCGCTAAGGTGGACCCGGGAAGAAGGCGACATCGGCTGGCCCGTGTAGCCTTGCACTATGAGGGCACAGGGGGGAGGGAGAAACCTCCCCCCCCGGGACGTGCTCTCCTTGAGCACAGTGCAGAGGGGCTCCGGTGCGTTCCACTGGAGATCCCGGAGCCCCTCGTCATGCACTGAGGAAAGGGCCACCGGGGAGGTTTTAGTGGGTAAAAACCCCACATAACCGCCGCCTTCCCCCCAGAAGGCGGGGTATCTTTTCGAAGATTTCCTCCCCGTTAACAAAAAAAAAAAAAAAAGGATGTTTACTGTTATGAGGAAGCATTCCGATCCGAGGGCGCCCAAGAAGGCCGAACCACCTCTCGGTCGGTTGCTATTTCACGTATAATAATCTAAAGGACATTAAAAAGCTTAACTAACTTTGACGTAACCTCCGACGGTTGCGAATGGACGCTTTGTAGATTTGTAATGGTCTAGCCTGTGCAATGGTAATCGCGTCGTCCGGATCGTCAAGAACGTGTTTCGGCTTCCGGGCGACGCGACGTAATTTAGTACAGAAAGGCAAAGAAGTTTGTTATAAAATTTAAGTTCGTATCGATGAGCATTCAATTGTTTTCGGTTCATAAGTGCAAAAAAATTGTATCCGATATTGTCATACAGAATGGGGTTTACACGTCTCATATATGAGACCTACTAATAAGGTCTTCTACTTTTAATTAAAATTTCAGTATTCAATTTAGCGAGTGTGCGCTTGAATTGTTTTTTTTCATGCATCCCTTGTCCATATATGTATAGTAGCACCATCACCATCCGTCGTCTTTAGACTTTCGCATTTAAACAAAAAGTTTTACTATATCTAATAATGTTGTTCTACCGTATGCATACAATCATGTTGTTCTACCAGTTTTTCAACCGACTCCAAATGTTTGTTACCTCATAACCGTCGACTGGGTGAATCGATTTTAACGATTCTTTTTTAATTTGAAAGCTAATACTTCCCATGTGGTATTTGTGTCCAATTTGATCCAATTCTGACATCCATGATAAAACCATATAACTTTTAAATTTGCATTAAGTATGTACGCGATAAAAGATTGAATTCCAAAAACATAATATCATGTCAACCGATTTTGATGATTTATATTTTATTGGAAAGGACTTCAACAGTAGTTTGATGAGAATTTGGTTAGGTTCTGTATAATTCTATTTCGTAATATACCTAAGATAATTCGGAAATACATAGAGGGCGTCCGCGCGTAAAGAAATTTAACGTTTGATTCGGTTTATAGTCGGTTTGTTTTTTTTGCTCATAAATGTACATGTTATATTTATAACGAAAATGGGTAACGTTATGAAACCTCATTTCGTTCCTTATAATAATAATAATAAATCTTAATTGCTCTCCAAAGAAAATGATTCAGTATAACGTGAAGTCCCTGACTCCTGAGCTAGGACCTATTGGATTTGTGTTTCTATTGGACCTGTGTTTCAGGAGTCAGTGTCTTCTCCCATTTTAAAAACACAATAAAATACAATATCAGCATTAACAATAGTGTATAAATATGTGTGTGTGTGTGTGTAAATTATACATACCTTATTATACCTTATTACGCCAACTTACACTATTTGCGTATGCCATTTGCATCGTTCAGTAACCCGGATGTGTTGCCGCACGCGGAACGTATATTAAACCTCTTACGAAACCTATGCAATGTTAGACATCATAGTCTATTAGTAATGACAAAAAGCTGATGCAAAAATATGAGCTTATTTAAACCAAGGAAATTTTAACCAATTTGTAAAACACATATTTGTAACGGTATACTATATATACCAGAAACACATACCACAGCACAACATGAAAAAAAATTCGTTAATGTAGGTTATCTCTACTTAATATTTTTAAAATTTCCGTCTTTCCTTCTGTTTCTTTCTATTCTGTAAACGATCTAGATTTATTTTATTTTGTGCAAGATTAATTTTTTTTTTTTTATACTTTCTAAGCGCGATACGATCCCACCTGATGTTAACCCTTATCGTGGCAAGATTGTTTTTGAAGAACAGTAAAAAATGTATATTCAAAAAATACAATAAAAATCGTGATATGAATACACGTGATAAAAATACGTATTTTGGTAAACCAAGATATACACTATTCTATACAGTATGTACACTATGCTATGCTACAAAGTACGTAACGTACACGTACTAAGTACGTAACGTACGTACTAATAAGCCTAAGCTTATTTGGAATGGTTAACAAGAATTTTAATATATTTGCGAAAAAATATATTATTAGCATTCTAAAAAAGTCCTTATTCCAACTCCATCTCTTTTATAATTATAAAATGTGTCACGACACTGACAATTATGACATTAAACATTTGAATAATTTTTATAAAATACGATTAAAGAATAAATTGAAGTAAATAGATTTTATATCTGTACTTTACATGCGTATTATGCTATACATTGCTATGTTTAGGTTAATTGGAAATACAATCCTGGATGGTAAGGCGCACTAACTTAGTAAATGCCTAATCTAAGTCTAGTTTTCATGAAATTTAACATACAAAAATTATTTGTTCATTTATTCAATAGCCTTTTTCAGGTTAGGGAAGTAATAAGATGAAATAAACAGAATTCTTGGATTTTTTTTTTATACTTTCTAAGCAAGTGCTCGACTACGGTTTATAGACATAGACATAGACATTTATTTATTGGCATCACAATACAAAAACACATCACAGACTGAATATAACACACATTAAAAAAGAATGAAAAATAGACAAAACACAGTTAAAGTTACACGGACAAATAATACAAAACATATGATGCCAATATCGGACACCGTCTCAGCATATGCTGTCACAAGGATGCGACAGCGCTGATTTTCAGCGGTGCCCGGGACTACCTAAAGACGTGCGCGCGCAATACTACTTTTATATGGAATATTATTATAATGTTAACAACTAAATTTTCACGGTTAAAACTGAAGGGAACAACTATTCTTACGTACAAGTTTACTATTACACACCATCGTACTTTTATAATCTTTTTACTGCAACGAAATTTAAAACCAGATTTTAATAAATATAGTTAAAATATTATGCATATCTTACTTACATTTCATCTAACTTTTTGTTCCAAAAGAAATCTCTACGTTCAATCAACCCTAGTGGGGTTGGCAGATAACAATCCACCCCTTTCGTCTAATTATTAGGTTCCTAATGCAATGCAAATCTTAAATGAGGAATTAGCTAAAAATTTAACAAGAGAAAATATGCGTCCTCAAATCAAATACTGCTACGCAATATGTGCTACGACCACTAAATGACGTATTGTTTTGTCCATATAGAATGTTATTACGTTCATAAACATAATTTAAAATGTTTTCACGCTCGACACATGGAGTTGTTACATTTAACGGCATTATAGTCGTCAGCCAGCGCATTTATTATTCATACTCTTTTCTCGCGTCGCGTCGGCGGGAAATACAACAACATCGCATAAAAAAGAGTTTATCCTATTTGTATACTAAAGAGAAATTGCCGTAGTGTTATGTGATCCTGGTATATTTTTGAACAAATGTTAATCAATATACAAGCGTCACCGGGTGCATGTACTAGCATCACCGCTATCCACGAACAACAAATGAGTTGCAGGTGACTTTTTGGCTTAGACGTATTAGGTCTTCGACTGTCATTAACCAGACTAAACGAAGAAGTTTAAATAACACATTTGCCCTCTCATTCATATAAAGGTAGCAACCTATGTACCTTTTTTTTTTTTGTTAACGCGGGGGAATCGAGTTATTAACCATCCTCCGGTACCCTGGGTGGGCCCGGGAGGGATGTGTGGGACTCGGCCTGGGCAGCCCATACCCACTAAACCTACCGCGAATGCCATCAGCCGTTATGAGCGGGGCGTCCCGGATCTGTCAGCGACAGGACACCCCAGCGACCGGCCGGTCTCGGCAAGACCGGACTTCACCCTCAAAGGGGACTCCTCCGGCACTCAGAGAAGTCCCGACGACGCCGAAGCATGCTGGGGCCAGGTTCCCATCCTGGCCCCGCAACCTATGTACCTACCTTAAGTAGTTGTAGCGGGATAATGCCTTAAATGTTTTGGCGTCGCCTTTAAAATTACACCACGTTATGTTTACTCAAGTTACGTTGACTTATTCGTTCAAACATTTTCGTCGAAGGCGCCGTCACATGTTCGGGCGACAGGTGTTCCGACTTAGGTGTCGCTTATTTGATTTCACAAACGAATTTTCGTGATATTGTAATGCGATCCCAAAAATTTCATTTCATATTTTTAGCTCTGGCTCCCAAGATAAGACAAACGTCTGTTTAGTTTGGGAGCCACTGTATACTAATAATTTATTGCAATGGTCACATGCTGTTTCCTCTCCGGTTTGCGTTTAATTTGTGAAATATATTTGAATTTAACCAAACGGTTAATTTATCTATTTTCTATTTTAGTAGATTCTTTACAGCGAATATATATGTACCAGTGAATCGACAGTGTTTCAGCTTTATGTCAGAACACTAGCGGTGGCTTTAATTGACTAACATTAATTAAAAAAAACAGTGATAGATCAACAGAATGTTGTCCCTATCCATCTATAATTATATATATATACATGTATTTATTATTATTATATATAATTATTATGTTTATATATATAATTTATTTGTAAGTAGGTATGTATATTATATATGCATGCATTTATTTTAGTTTTCTTTTATTTATTATTTTCTCATATAGCTTGCACCCGTTACTTGACCGTTTTTTACTCTTCACAACCCCAAGGTAGACTGGCAGAGAATGCCTACTGGCATTAAGTCCGCCTATTTGTACCTTTTTTTTGTATTGTGTGCAAATAAAGAATAAATAAATAAATATTTTTTTTTACACTACAGCTGTTACTACTTTCAACCTAAAGAAGACATCAAAACTTGTATAATTGAGACCTGAGACATAAAACATATACAGTCGTAAGTAAAAAAAAAAGGTCGAAATAAAGGGTCGGTTAAGAAAGTGTGAATATCTCTTTATCTTCCGAAATAATCAAACTTTCTAACTGGAATAAATTGTGCATGATATTTGCAAAGTTTCATATAAAAATTAAGTGTAAACATAGGACCTGTAGATTCAAATATGAGTATAGATTTATAATTATAATTCAAATTTAAATAGAACTTTTACCTGACCACGTCTTAATAATACTCGTCTCATTGCAATTCTCGTCAGTCCTCATGAATAATTCTGCGGCAACACACAGCGAAGGCACCCTTCCTCATCCCTTAACGTTATTATGTAAAAATACTCTCCCCTCAGAGCAGGGGCTGTACTCTGACCGAAGTATCGGAATAAAGATTTATGTGCATGTTGGATAAATTATCCCATTCTGTTGTAAGTGGAATGAAATTACTTTACAAAAGCGTCTTTCAGCATTTAGCACAACGCATAACAGGAATGGCACCATTGCACCGACTAGAACCCCAAGGTGTTCATCATCGTGGCATGTAAGTTGGCCTACGGGATCCCCACCGCACACATCCGCGTCTAGCGGACCTGTCTCAAGTAATCATGCCATTAGTTTTGTTACAAATGAAAATGCATTTTTTTAATGAAGTAACGTAATAAAATTTATACCTGCATTTTGATTAGTTTCAGCATAACACAAAAATAAATTCTTCAGTCGTGAAATTTTTTATCGGTAAAGATATTTCTGTGCCTTTAACCTGCGTATCGCGACAGAAGACGTTTTGATCGATCCACTCTCTTTAATTGTAAATATAGATTTCAGGTCTTGTTTTATAATACGCGACAAAGTTCTAGCGGGAATCTTTATCACAGCATCCAGCATTAACCTATGAAGCGCCAATAGCCTAATGGTTTAACGTACGGTCTGCGTATCGTACGGTCGTAGGTTCGAATCCACTATGCGACTATTGACGTGAACCATCTCCTAGCACAAGCTTAATTGGATTGGTTGGACTAGTGGTTTTTTCATCCAGCCCTGTAGTTCTGGGCTCTCTAGAATAAGACTACGGTATCCCCTGCCTGTCGTACAAGGCGACTAAAAGGGGCCTCGGGTTCACTGGGCGACAAGGGTGGGGGCCTGCGTCGTCCACCAAAGTGGACCCGGGAAGAAGGCGACATCGGCTGGCCCGTGTCGCCTTGCGCTGCGAGGGCACAGGGGGGGAGGGAGTAACCTCCCCCCAGGACGTGTTCTCCTTGAGCACAGTGCAGAGGGGCTCCGGTGCGTTCCACGTGAGATCCCGGAGCCCCTCATCATGCAC
This sequence comes from Meandrusa payeni, assembly GCA_029286785.1. Lineage (NCBI taxonomy): Eukaryota > Metazoa > Arthropoda > Insecta > Lepidoptera > Papilionidae > Meandrusa > Meandrusa payeni. The sequence goes on along the minus strand of JAGSMX010000009.1, from coordinate 10,085,556 downwards.
CGAGGAAAGGGCAGTGGGGTAAGATCCCCACATAACCCTTCCCCCCAGAAGGCGGGGTATCTTTGTGAAGATTTCCTCCCCGTCAACAAAAAAAAAGTGGCTTTTTCATGAAATATTACTATATTTCTGAAAAATAAATATTGCTAGCTTTCTTTTTTTTAAAAAAAAACCTAGCCTAGCCTTTGTATCATGTGGTCTTCGACAGAGGAAGTGTTGTTATATCTGTCGATAGTATTACATACAAACATACGGCTGATACCAAGCCTGTCTAGAATACGACCGATTGCTCCGTACCCACTTTGTGCAAGGCGATCACTGCAATCGTATTTCCTTTAACACCCCATTCCATATTGTAATTTGATAAAGAACACGAAAAAATATTTGAAATGGCGCAAAATCGAATAAAGTTATTAAGATAATATACATGTTCGAAATTCAAAATAATATAAAGTTGAAAAAAGTTTATGTAACATTATTTATGGCCAGACTGGTTATATATCACAAAAAAATAATATATTCCATACTTTTTGCGTTTAACACGTTTAAACTCTTGAGCTTAATATATTAAAATCATAATAAAGCTTTTGTTGAAAAATAATAAGCTTTTAGTCCTGTTACCACTTTTTTCAGTGGGTTAGACAGAGTCTCTATGCCCCGTTTGACAAGTTGTGAGCCCATCGCTATACACCGTGCACAAATAGAAACAAGATTTTTTGTACATAAAAACAGCAATGCATTTCAATAAACTTATCGTAAGCCAAACCGCTCATCCAGTATGCTTTACGAAAATAATTAACTTAATTCAATTTAATTACCAAAGTACGCTCGTGCGATTAATCAAGTCAAATTATACTTAGAAAATATAATTAAGTTAATAAGTCACGGTAACTGTATTTGTACCATAAATCGTGATGTTAGGTTATGTATAATAAATGTTCGTAGTTAAAGGTTAGAATCACATTCGACTTTAAAGAGTCGAAGATAATTAAAATGAATGGGGCAACTTAACGACATTCCTTTGCGTCTTTCTTCAAAAGAACTTTCTTTTGAGGAACGCTAACGAACGAGATTTGTCACTGAAATATATTGAAAGCGTTAATAGCTTAATGGTGCAGACGTTTGTATTTTTATGAACCGTCTTTGTTAACTATAGCTATGATTAACAAAGTTTATTGGGTCCCAAGTCTAATAAGCTTGGTGAAAGGATAATAGCAATAGCTTCCATATCTACCCCGGTTGAGTTAAAAGTACGTGAGAGCTTATTTATTACTTTCAATTATTAATAGCGCCATTAAATAATTAGAAGCGACAATAGCCTAATGGCTTGGGAACGATCTGAGAATCGTAAGATCGTAGGTACGAATCTACCAATCGACTATTGACGTGAACAATCTCCTAAAAATTAAAAAATATATTTTTTAAAAAGAAGTAGGTTTTCAATCCGTATTTTTTTTGTTTCGTATTTAAGCCGTTTGGGGTAGAAACTTTGGGTCCTTGGGGTCCTAGCGCACACCACCTTTTTAATATGTTAGGTAAGAAGTTGGTCGCCACATCTGGTCACCAGAGGGCTGGCTTATACCTTGCACAGAGGCTAAGCATTGCCATACAACGTGGCAATGCTACCAGCCTTCTGGGCACGCTACCAAGCGATGACGGTCTGGCACAGTTATATTTTTGTAAACATTTTGTAATATCTATTAAATTGTAAATATTTCTTTCTTTGTTAGTATATGTTATGTTTATTTCAATAAATAAAGTGTAAATAAATTAAAAAATAAATAAATATGGAAAAGGCAAAAAAACATATATATATAATAATTTAGTATCAATTTAAATTTAAAGTTAACAGTTGAACCTTTAAAATGATATCATTTTAATTTTTTTTGGATATATTTTAACAGGTTTCTCCGTCTGGTTGGTATATATAAAATATTCAAAATTATTTTTTATTATTATTAATGAATTATTTAGTACTCAAAATCGCGCGGACCCTATTATTATTCCATACTTTTATTCGTGAAAGTGTAAAACTATCTTTAATGGCTTCTACTAATTTTGGAACACCAAATAATCACCCTGGCAGAGACAAGTTGGTTGACTAAAAGACGGTTTTCGTATACATTAATAAAACTTGCATAAAAGGTAAAACTTGCACCGAGCAAGTTACTTTAAACTTCTCACGAAATGAAACTTCTGAAGAAGAACGCTTGAGTTATTTACACAAAATTAGAAGCGTAAAGTATTTTCGGTCGCGTCTTTTGTTGCGGATTCTTTGTTGTGTCGCTTTTATTAATTTGAAGCGAGACCGTTCCGATTTAATACCGAAGTGCTTAATTTCGAGCTGGTAGCTCAGTTATGACGGTCGCCTAATGTTACATAGTACGCTTGCAACTCGAGTTCGATCCCCGGCAATCCGATGCCGGCAATCAATAAAATTGTTAGTTGAGATTTTAAGTGATTTACAACGCGCTGAGTGGTGGTAGCTCAGTGTGAGCCGTGGTAGCTCAGTGTCCGGGCGGTTGGCTCAAGTTGCACAGTATGCTAGCAACCCGAGTTTGATCCCGGTGCCGGCATCAATAAAATTTTTGTTGAGATTTTAAGTGATTTACAACGCGCTCGTCGGTGAAGGAAAACATCATGAGGAAACCTACATGTCTTAGAACTTTTTTCTAAGGCATGTGAAGTCTGCCGCACTATGGTCGAATTTGCTCTTATTCTCTTTACAGAGAAGGTCTGAATCCAACAGTGGGCAATATATATGATACATATATAAAAAAGGCTGGAACAACGCACTCAGCGGTAATAGATTATGTGTGATTAAGTGTCTTCCCTCAAATTTTAATTCGCTGTATTTTTTAATGTCTGTGCTGTCATAACACTATAATTTAAGAACGGATTTTAAATTTGTTTTTATACTAATGTTTTAATTAACCCAAAGTATTTAGAACACAAATAATAAGCTCTCAGAGCCCGCCGAGAGTGTGTCGGATGGCCGTGGGGGCGGATTTCAACCTTCCGTGATTGGAGGTGGAGCCAAACATCTGATCCGCCGCTGAGGGCCGGTTTGGCGTGATGGCAACTCTTATACCCGGCCCGAAAGGGGTTTAGGTGATGGACTCATATGAGACGATGGCGGTACATCTTGTGTTTGGTCGGTGCGGGGTCGGCATAACTCGTCCTTCCCCCGAGGCTGTCAGATATGTTCCCACAAGTAAAAAGAAACTAAATGTTGCCCCATGAACAATATTGTTTACCTAACATTTGGAAAGCTGATCATAGAAGCGTATAAAGGATATAAAAATACCATAAGTACGCAATAATTCATAAGATACATTTTATGAAGTTTAATTTCCTGTAGATACAGTGCGGGCTGCCGGAACAATCTCCGGTACCAAAGGATATGTGGAGAGTGTGCTCGAGCGTGAAATATCTGTTTCCGTTAACACGTGCTCAGAATGTGCATAAATCTTGTTAAGGTATCTGCATTTCCTTTGATATGAACGGTAGATATATTACAGTTTTATTACTCCTATGTTCGTATATCTGAAATAGTATAGTGCTATTCGATTTTTACACGATATAAAGTCCAGCTAGGCGCTGGTCTCAGTGTTATTAGGACCTTGGCTCTCGAATATGTACCACGGAAGTCCGAAAACTATATAACTAATAACGCTTATTCTGCAATCTATAAAACAAGTAAAAGTATTAAATATACCCTTTTCCGTGTCTCTATCCATCTATTTTTAGATCTATATAGTTGTATGTGATACATTTGTATCTATTAGTCGTTATATACTTTATGTCGTTATGTATAAAGTAATAAAAAGCGACGTTGCAAAGAAGCCGCAACAAAAGACGCGCTACAGATTACTTTGGCTTCTATAATTTATATATTATATATGGCTCGCCATTTCATACGGAAATTACATAACGTTCTTTCGTTAAGCAATTATAGTTCTAAAACTACTATTAAAGTACATGCTTTTCAATATAAAATAATTATCGAAATCGGTTGGTGTGATGTTGATTATTTTAGTCTTTTGTGGCGCACATCATCTTTTTAATCGTAAAACATCTAGTGCTGGACATAGGCTTCCCCTAACGATTTCCAAAAGGACCGTTTGTGCCAGTTGCGTCCAGCTGCGTCCCGTACGTCCTACGCTGCGCTTGGCGGTCCATACTTGATGCAAATCCAACACTTACTCGTATAGGGTTTTTCTCATGGATGCCATTGCCAGAATTTAATCAAATTTAAATTGGATCACATAAAAATCGGTTCACTCGGTCGAAAGTTATGAGGTAAAAAACATACAGACGATTTGATAATTTACTTTAAAGTCGTAAAAATTCAAAGCTCCCACCCTTCACAGAAACCCAATCAAAATGTATAGGAAAAAAAATTTAAATTGTTCACAAGTACTAGGACAGCAGAAGCAAGGCTACAGTTAAACTAACTCGAACCGCGCCGCAATTGTTCAATTTATCCATTATCAAGTCCGTGTCGGACGTTTGGCGCACCGCCAGCTGTTTGACCATTTGAACAGACACGTGACTGAACCAATGGTACAGTTCAATGACTCTAAGCCGGCTAAATAAACACTAGATATGATGGACATACATTCTTGACCATTCTTCTTAGTAAATTGCGCAGAATATAATAAAGTGAGGTCAATAATTACACATACAAACAACCCGCACTTGTAATCAATAATATTAAATAATTATAAACATATTAAATTGGCGTTTTGTCGTACTGGCCACTTTGATCTCAAATATCTCCTCTTTGGTTAGGAATTCCAATTTCAGATTTATACAGCTATTTACTCATGCGTTTGTTTTTTGAAAACCGTTATGATTTTTCCATGTTTGGTTTTTTTTCTTTGTTATTTTAAGTTTTCCATTTTGTATTATTTACGTGTACGAGTTCCGCCGTGGCTTCAAAGATTGTATTAATTCCCGTCCGAATGGTTTTTTTAGCTATGAAATGGCAAAAGTGCATAAATAGCAATGGTTCATACTTTGATTAAATAAATATATTAAATTTAAAAAAAACTACTTTAGGTTACTCGTAGGAAATAATTTTTGTACACGACGTACAGGCAATAGGTATCTATGACATTAAACGACTTAATAAGGTTGGTGACGCGTAATATACACAGAATATAACTTTCTTTGTCTTTAGTAAAAAATGTCATTCTTCATAAAAGACTTCATAATGTAAAATTCAAGCAAAGTATCATTGTATTCCATTCATTTTTGTTTCCTACGCCTCGTCGAAGTACGCAGCATTCTGAGCGAGTCTAATTTTGTTACCTTAAAAAGATTATTAAAAAACTTTTCAATTTGCCCACAACTCAACGCCGCGTGTTTATGAATGAAGTTTTGTTGATCCCAACTTACTTTCCTGTTGTTGGACGAAAGGCATTTTTATAAATTTCCGAATAAATTCTCATAAACGAGGCGACGATTTTTTTGTTACCTTCTACCACAAAAACTACATAATACACACTACATAGTACATAATACACATTTTAGTTATAATGAAAGACACTAACCTACAATCTCTACGTTTATAGATTAATATAAATAAATAGGTTGCCCCGTAATTCAACGTCCATCGGTAAGTCGGTGACAGGTTTTTAAATTATCTTTCTGAAAACTAAAAAATCACATAGTTTTGGCGATGGATATTTTTAATTAGCAGCACAGTTAACTGCGCTACCAACCACAAGATCAATAAAAAGTCGGACATGTCACAATAATAAAAAAAATATTTTCGAAGCTCACATTCTGTCACCTACCCACTTACCGTGGACGTTGATTTACGGGACATCCTATATGTGGTATATATATGTGATTAGTATACACTATAAAGGAAATAACGCATCCTTGTTACCGCTATTTTATGAGCACACGTCACCCATTAGATATTAAGATCGTTGCTGGAGTCTCTTCGACCACTTCTTCTCCCAGCGCCAATGCTCTACGAAGTGGCGTCAAAGTTAATGTAGCTAGCTTAGAATACGCGGGAAGAAGGCGACATCGGCTGGCCCGTGTAGCCTTGCAATGTGAGGGCACAGGGGGGAAGGGAGTAACCTCCCCCCCCCCCGGGACGTGCTCTCCTTGAGCACAGAGCAGAGGGGCTCCGGTGCGTTCCACTGGAGATCCTGGAGCCCCTCGTCATGCACCGAGGAAAGGGCCACTGGGAGGTTTTAGTGGGTAAAAACCCCACATAACCACCGCCTTCCCCCCAGAAGGCGGGGTGTCTTTTTGAAGATTTCCTCCCCGTTAACATAAAAAAAAGCTAGCTTAGAATGTTCCTTACATTATACGTGAAATAGCAACCGACCGAGCCGTGATTCGGCCCTCTCGGGCTCCCTCGGATCGGAATGCGGTAACATAGTACCGTCCAAGCCGAGGTTACCCCTTACAGGGGGAATCCTTATGTGGAGTTACTACCTATAGAAGTTCAGGTTAAGCAACCTAAGAGCTATGCCATCATTCATTCCAGTGAAGCAGTATATGTCAGCTTCTCTGGCCAATCTGTGCAGTTCGTCACAAAAAAAAAATCTCTAAAAATAAAAATTATCCATCCATCATAATGCCGTTATTGAATGAAACATTTCGGCACGATCGGGGAATTTCTTCAGGTAATAGACAAGTAGTAGTTAAGTGGGTACGTTTATAATCCATGTTATGTGTACATGAGTAGACAGGTAAGTAGGTAGATAGAGGAAGTGCAGTACTATTCACTATAGACTCCATCTGGGACAACAAACGTGGAAGTTAGTTTTTCCATTTAAATATATTTTCATTATTTTTCAAATTATCGCTAGTTGTGAACTATGCACAGACAAAGTTTCTAGGTAATTATTCCAAACCACGCCGCGAGCTTCAAAGCTAATTAACTCCCTTTTTTTTCAGAAGTAATAGTATTTTTAAACAAAGGAAAGAACTTCGGAGTTTTACCTTAGCTTAAACTTGTCGAATTTTTTCACTTTAAATTACAAAATGTATGATCGTGATTATAAAATTGATGGCTTAAATGAATTTATGATATTAATAACTATGACGTACTTGTGTATGAGAATAAGCTCCCATGTTCTATTCTGTAGTGCGTTATAGAACGTGGAGCTTATTGAAGGCCAGAAAATACCTATTGCAGGAAGCGAAAAAATCGGACTGGTACAAGCCATCATGCGTTCCAACTACTAGAGTCACCAGGGTTCCATGAGTTTATAAGCGTTATATTAAAATATGATACCTTAAGATAAGTTTAGTTTCCAGCCCTGTAGTTCTGGGCTCTCAAGAATAAGACTACGGTATCCCCTGCCTGTCGTACAAGGCGACTAAAAGGGGCCTCGGGTTCCCTGGGCGACAAGGGTGGGGGCCTGAGTCGTCCACCAAAGTGAACCCGGGAAGAAGGCGACATCGGCTGGCCAGTGTCGCCTTGTGCTGCGAGGGCACAGGGGGGGAGGGAGACACCTCTCCCCCCCCGGACGTGCTCTCCTTGAGCACAGTGCAAAGGTGCTCCGGTATGTTCCACTGGAGATCCCGGAGCCCCTCGTCATGCACCGAGGAAAGGGCCACCGGGGAGGTTTTAGTGGGTAAGAACCCCACATAACCGCCGCCTTCCCCCCAGAAGGCGGGGTATCTTTCTAAAGATTTCTCCCCGCAAAAAAAAAAAAAAAGTTTAGTTTGTGACATGTGATATTTGTACGAAGATTACAATTAGTAGAAATGAGTCAATAGCTATAACGTTCTATTTTTAGTTGTATTTCTACCTACTTTAAGTACAGAAAACGGATGTGGAGATGCTATGCGTGACTCTAAAAGATAGGATTAAAAATTATGTCATCGAGAAAATGATAACTTGAATGAGGATGTTGAGACTAGAATACAGAAAGTCAAGGTAACCACCTTGTCTTTCGTATTCTAGCGTCTCTTAGCGTGTAAAAAGGATGATTGAGGAATGGAATGAAAGAAATTGTTATATACTATCCTATGCGAAGGTAAATCGACCTGATCGATGATATATACAAGAAGCGTGGAAGGTATACTAAAACAGTAAAAACTAGAAATACGTAATGCCTACACCTCGAGATAAACGGCACAAATTCTAGCACCTGATTTGTTTGTACATAGAAACAGAAAAATGGAAACTCATTGATGAAATCATAAAATAAGGTACGTCGAATAATACTCTATTGAAAGAAATACATTTATTTACTAACAAAAATTATTCTAAATACATCCAAATAATATGAGATTCTAAAAACTCCAAATTTCAATACTTATAGAATTTTCGCTTAAGTAAAAACAAAAGGTATAAAAAGAATAATTGAGAAGCTCGATGCCTCGCGGCACAATAGGGAGGCAGACAATTCGAACGTCATTATCGGATTGCTTGCTTGTTATTTATGTTCTCCTAGTATTTTTCTTCATATAACGTGACGTAGCTCTCGATTTTTTTTTCAACACAATTTTTTTTAATCCGAAATTACAATGTATACAGCCGAAACCTAACCTTGAGTCCTGGGTAATTCTATGTGATCATGACGATTCAAGGAGGCAGAGAAGGATGCTTATATAGGGAAGGTCCAGGTTTGAAGACATGCACAGTTGCTAGCGATAGCCCGCTCGCAAATATAAGTCAGCAGCGGGAACTTTTAATATAGTCCTTGCATTCATGTATCCCTAATATATTACTATATAATACATCTACATCATCATACATACGAGTATATCCCTAAATTTCCATATTACTAATTCCACATACCTAATTCTGGATACAAAGCCCTTTTAAGCTATACGCAGAGTGACATCTAGCGTACTTCTATTACGCCACATAAGACTAGTTCTTACGGCGTAAGACTAGTTCTAGCCAGGCTCCCCTTTTGGTCTTCTACAGAGTGCATTTTAGAGAGTGCAGGAATTAAATTAGCTTATTCCCGCAACCCCGTTACACCATCGGACTTCATAGCATAAAAAAAAACAATGGTGAACGTCATAATTAGGAATAGGTATTTACTGAGCTAGTGTGTCTTACCATCCAGGACTATATTACCACTTCACATCAGGTGGGAACCACTGTTGTCAAGCACTTGACAAAAATAATAAGAAAACAAACACAAAAACTAAGTAAAACAACAATTTTAATATTTAAAAACTATAAATAATAGGTGAAACTACTAAATAAACTATATACTTATAGCAAACTAAAAATAAAACTAGATAATGTAAAAATCGACCCCAAATCGCTGCGGCAGGGTAGGGTGCCCAAGAGGCTGGCGGCATTTTCCCGTTAAATGGCCAGGCTCAACCTTTGTCCGAAATGCGCGCCAGCCCTTGGATCCCCTGAAGTGTCGATGAGGCATGCGGAAATCTTGAACAGCTAACGGGCTTCCGCACCCCAAGTTCCACACGGCAAAAGGCGCAAAATATATAAGGCTCTCCCAAGGCGGCATATTTACGCCTTTTATTGATTTCGGCACTTGCTTAGATAGTATAAAAAATACTTCTTGATAACCACATCTGACACAAATTGTACAGTGTCAGTAAAACGTTTAGTTCCGTTCAAGCACAGAATCATCCAATTGCATGCAACGATTCATATGAGCTAATGTCCGAGAACAATAAGTGGATGCGCGGTCAAGGAAACGCAAAGTGACCCCTTTGGAGCCGTAACTAGTTCACTACACCGCAGAGTTGAACATTTAATTTGGCAGATCGAGAGAATTAACAGGTTTCACGACTTTGTCTTGGGGCAAATGCGCTTTAACTCACTTTAATACGGTATACGGCATATGGCATAATATAAGTAGTGCTACAAATAATCGTGTATCGTGCCCGTAACGAGTCTTTAGTTTTGATGTGTAGTGTAAGGGTAGTGATAAGAATTGAGCGGGTCAGGGAGGATATAAGCCCAGGGGCTTCCTCCCTCCGCAGGCGGCGAGTCGGGGTGCGCAGGAAGCGATACCAATGCCTCCTCTCGTTGCCCCCGTAATCTGACTGAATACCTGGCCCCTATAATGCTTCGACGTCGTCGGGACTTCTCTAATTGCCGGAGAGGAAGAAGTCCGGTCTTTGTCGGGACTGTCGATGGGGTGCCCTATTGCTGACAGATCCGGACACTCCACTTATAACGGCTGATGGCATTCGCGGAAGGTTTAGTGGGTAGGGTCGCCCAGACCGATTCTCACACATCCCTCCGGGCCCACCCAGGGTTCCGGAAGATGGTCCGTAAAAGGATTCCCGCGTAAAAATAAGGGTAGTCATAAATGTTTGAAGGAAGTCCTTATGTGCGTAACACAGGTCTATGACCTAGCACGGCAGCTAAGAATAACCCTGTATCGCCTTGCATTGTTGCATTTTTATTTATTTTAATGCGATATGTTTGTGATTTTTATGGAAAAATAAAATTACTTTCTTTCTTCTTTCTTTCTATAATAAAGTTTCTTGTATTCCTCTATTTCCACAGCAAGTACATTAACTGATTTGCAGTGATTTATTATCTACTAGCGTACCCAGCCCGCTGCGCCGGGCTAGATTTTGCTTTATTTTATTTAAACAATAAACTTACATCATTAAATATTTAATTTAACTCTTCAATTCTCTTCTCGAGCGAGTGAAGATCATTACCTACACCCACGTACAAATCAGTAAATACAATATCATTCTTATCATTTATACAAAAACATATCGGGCTCAATTATTGCCAGAAATAAAAGTACGACGTATGGCTTGTTTGAAAGTACAAAGTTCCCTGAAAGTTTCATTTAAAATCGGTAAAGCCGTTTCGGAGCCTATACGGATCAAACACACACACGTTCTCTTTATATATATAGAAGATAGATTTGATGAATTTTACATCTGTATTGAATTCTATGTTCATCGAACATGCAAAACATTAAAAATTTATCCCAACGCCATCGCTCCGAGTCACTATCCAAAACAATAACGCAAGTACCTTTATTATTTACAAGATGGCGTTAAGTAAATATAACTAATTATATATTTTGTTTTAAATCGCATTTTCAACCGACTTCAAAAGAGGAGGTTCTAAATTCGTATGTGTGTTTTTATTCTTGTTACCTGTCTCATAACTTTCGATTGGGTGAACCGATTTGGATAATTCTTTTTTATTTTAAACTGGTATTTTCAGTTCGATCCAATTCTAACAATGGCCATCGAATGAATCACACTGGAAACGATTTCGATTATTCATATTTCAATGGAAAGGAAGTACTTCAAAGGGTAGTTTGATGAGACTGTGGTTAGGTTCTGATTAGTTATATTTCTACCTTACTTTAAGTACAGAAAACGGATGTGTAGATGCTATGCGTGACTCTAAAAGATAGGATAAAAAATTATGTCATCGAGAAAATGATGACTTGAATGAGGATGTTGAGACTAGAATACAGAAAGTCAGAAAGCGTGTAGAAAGGATGATTGTGGAATGGAATGAAAGAAATTGTTATATATTATCCTATGCGAAGGTAAATCGACCTGATCGATGATATACTATAGAAGGATGAAGTGAGAAGTACTCGAACATGTATGGATTAAAACTTTTAAGGATGAAGATACAAGAAGCGTGGAAGGTATACTAAAACTGTAAAAACTAGAAATACGTAATGCCTACACCTCGAGGTAAACAGAAAATGGAAACTCATTGATGAAATCATAAAATAAGGTACGTCGAATAATACCCTATTGAAAGAAATACATTTATTAACTAACAAAAATTATTCTAAATACGTCCAAATAACATGACATTCTAAAAACTCCAAATTTCAATACTTATAGAATTTTCGCCTAAGTAAAACAAAAGGTATAAAAAGAATAATTGAGAAGCCTGATGCCTCGCGGCACAATAGGGAGGCAGACAATCTGAACGTCGTTATCGGATTGCTTGCTTGTTATTTATGTTCTCCTAGTATTTCTCTTCATATAACGTGACGTAGCTCTCGATTTTTTCAACACAATTTTTTAATCCGAAATTACAATGTATACAGCCGAAACCTAACCTTGAGTCCTGGGTAATTCTATGTGATCATGAGGATTCATAGAGGCAGAGAAGGATGCTTATATAGGGAAGGTCCAGGTTTGAAGACACGTACAGTTGTTAGCGATAGCCCGCTCGCAAATATAAGTCAGCAGCGGGAACTTTTAATATAGTCCTTGCATTCATGTATCCCTAATATATTACTATATAATACATCTACATCATCATACATACGAGTATATCCCTGAATTTCCATATTACTAATTCCACATATCTAATTCTGGATACAACGCCCTTTTAAGCTATACGCAGAGTGACATCTAGCGTACTTCTATTACGCCACAGGCGTAAGACTAGCTTTAGCCAGGCTAGCCTTCTCTAGGTCTTCTACAGAGTGCATTTTAGAGAGTGCAGGAATTAAATTAGCTTATTCCCGCAACATCGGACTTCAAAGCATAAAACAATGGTGAATTTCATAATTAGGAATAGGTATTTAATGAGCTAGTGTGTCCATCCAGGACTATATTACCACTTCACATCAGGTGGAAACCACTGTTGTCAAGCACTTGACAAAAATAATAAGAAAACAAACACAAAAACTAAGTCTAGAACTAAAACAACAATTTTAATATTTAAAAACTATAAATAATAGGTAAAACTACTAAATAAACTATATACTTATAGCAAACTAAAAATAAAACTAGATAATGTAAAAATCGCTGCGGCAGGGTAGGGTGCCCAAGAGGCAGGCGGCATTTTCCCGTTAAATGGCCAGGCTCAACCTTTGTCAGAAATGCGCGCCAGCCCTTGATCCTCTGAGGTATCGATGAGGCATGCGGAAATCTTGAACAGCTAACGGGCTTCCGCACCCCAAGTTCCACACGGCAAAAGGCGCAAAATATATAAGGCTCTCCCAAGGCGGCATATTTACGCCTTTTATTGATTTCGGCACTTGCTTAGAAATGATAAAAAAAAAAAAAAAGAGAATTAACAGGTTTCACGACTTTGTCTTGGGGCAAACGCGCTTTAACTCACTATAATACGGCATATGGCATAATATAAATAGTGCTACAAATAATCGTGTATCGTGCCCGTAACGAGTCTTTAGTTTTGATGTGTAGTGTAAGGGTAGTGATAAAAATTGAGCGGGTCAGGGAGGATACAAGCCCAGGGGCTTCCTCCCTCCGCAGGCGGCGAGTCGGGGTGCGCAGGAAACGATACCAACGTCTCCTCTCGTTGCCCCCGTAATCTGACTGAATACCTGGCCCCTATAATGCTTCGACGTCGTCGGGACTTCTCTAATTGCCGGAGAGGAAGAAGTCCGGTCTTTGCCGGGACCGGCCGGTCGTTGGGGTGCCCTGTTGCTGACAGATCCGGGGCACTCCACTTATAACAGCTGATGGCATTCGCGGAAGGTTTAGTGGGTAGGAGTCGCCCAGACCGATTCTCACACATCCCTCCGGGCCCACCCAGAGTTCCGGAGGATGGTCCGTAAAAAGGATTCCCCCGCGTGAAAAAAAAAGGGTAGTGATAAATGTTTGCAGGAAGTCCTTATGTGCGTAACACAGGTCTATGACCTAGCACGGCAGCTAAGAATAACCCTGTATCGCCTTGCATTTTAATTATTTTAAGGCGATATGTTTGTGCTTTTTATGAATAAATAAAATTACTTTCTTTCTTCTTCTTTCTATAATAAAGTTTCTTGTATTCCTATTTCCACAGCAAGTACATTAACTGATTTGCAGTGATTTATTATCTACTAGCGTACTCAGCCCGCTGCGCCGGGCTAGATTTTGCTTTATTTTATTTAAACAATAAACTTACATCATTAAATATTTAATTTAACTCTTCAATTCTCTTCTCGAGCGAGTGAAGATCATTACCTACAGCCATGTACAAATCAGTAAATACAATATCATTCTTATCATTTATACAAAAACATATCGGGCTCAAGTTATTGTCAGAAATAAAAGTACGACGTATGGCTTTGAAAGTACAAAAAGAGGAGTGCTCCGATCGTCACCAAACTTAACAGGATTACTTGCCAGGTCAATCTGAATATTCCCTGAAAGTTTCATTGAAATCGGTAAAGGTAAAGGTAATTTTTATTTATGAAACTATAAATAACTAATACACAACTGTTATAAATATATTAAACTTGCTACCATTTCCAAGAGTATTCCCATTTGAAGTGTTTTTATAAATGGCTGCCAACAATAACATGATGTGAACACGGCACAATGACCTCTATTATTAAAAGACAAAGTAACACAATGGCATATCTACCTGGACAGAAGCCGTAATTTCCCTTAGGTGAGAGGACAACGACCGCCTCCTAAGGGAAATAAAATTCCAACATCGCTTAGAATGGAAAATATCGCATTGACGCATTACATTTTTACTGCATTTATTTTAAAACTATAATCGTGAGCAAATAAAGGGTCGGATAAGAAAGTTTGAATATTTCGAAAGATAAAGACGCTAAGTAACTGAAATAAATTGTGCATGATAGACAATTAAAGATTTGTTATATACAGGCAACACATGACACCCAGCGATTGTTACGCATAATAAGTATTTCCAATGATATCTTAGTGATTTACCTGAACCTTATTGTATCTTTATTTCATAATTAATAATTTAGTTGTTCATCACATTAACTTGTCATTGTAAACAATAACATAACTTTATTAGTTTGTAATATGACTTCTAATTAATTTTTGTAAAAACAAGATGGCGTGGACGTGCAGTTGTCACAGCATTCGTTAAAATAATTCCTTGTACAACGTTACGCTGTCTCAAAAAAGCGAGGGTACTAGTTTGAGATTGGACTATTTCATTCCCTAAAAACTACAAGTTATTACATATCCATAAAACAAAATAGTTAACTTAGTGTCGCCACATGGAGGCAACACTAAGTACTATTAGTTAAATAAAAATTTAATGAAAAATACTGTATTATCTAAGTTTAAAGTTAAAAGCTACAGCCTTTATATATATAATATATATGTCCCACTGCTGGGCAGAGGCCTTCTCTGTAAAGAGAGTATAAGGGCATAGTCCGCCACGCACACCTAGTGCGGTTTGGCAGACTTCACATATCGTAGAAAAATTTTCTAAGACATGTAGGTTTCCTCACGATGTTTTCCTTCACCGCCGAGCTCGTGGTTAATCAGCACATAAAATTGCAACAACAAATTTATTGGTGCCGGCACCGGGGATCGAACTCGGGTTGCTAGCGTACTATGCAACTTGAGCCAACCGCCCGGACACTGAGCTACCACGGCTCAGTGTCTACGGTATCCAAGTTTACGTAAATAAATAAATTCATAAAAATATCTTATTTTATCTTCCGAGATATTCAAACTTTCTTAACCGACCCATTATTTTTTGCTCACGGCTATATTTTACATTTTTACGGATCTAATGATTACCTTCTATTTATCTATAATATGGTACACTTATGCTTTATGAGTTTTGTATATTAGTATATTTCTTGAGTAAAATTTATTTACAAAAATTTTTCCTCCATGTAAATTCGGAAGTAAAAACAAATTCTAAATACAAATTTAAATCAAATAAAACGAGACAAATTATACAATAAAAGCTATGCGCTTTCTTTTGATTCTGACGTATCCTAATTATCGTCCGTATTGTACGTTCTCTTTGATTTTAAGTACATTTTATCTAGACTTTGACTGTCATAAATTTACTAATATCTTAATCTCAGGCCTCAATCTCGCCTGATGGAAGGCGATGATGAAGCCTAGGATGGAGCACGCGAGGCTATAAGGTGTCTGTTCACATTGGACTTAAAGGTGTCCAGATTGTACTCGTGAGGAAAGACTGAACGCGGCAAAGAGTTCCACTCCTTAGCGGTTCGCACAAGGAAGGTGGATGCAAACCGCTTCGTGCGTATCGATGGGATGTCTACGACGTAAGGGTGGTACTGCTCGCCGCGCCTAGTCGTTCGGTGATGGAAAGGGGAGGAGGGTATTAGGTCATGCAAATCATTAGATCTTACAAGAAAAAAAAGAATTCCACGATCGGTTCATAAAATAGGACGGCGCTATGAGTCCATAAACGTTTAAATTATAAACTAATTGAAAAACTTCTTCTTTCAGTTAAAAAAAAAATAACGCCTTCTGGTAAATTTTTGATTCGTTCGACTTTTACATTATTCAGTCATCGCGATGAGCGTTTCCGATTATTGTACAAGATCCACTTTTCATCACAGGTATAATGATTCGATTTTAAACCCCGTCATTATTATATCGGTTGACTAATGTAACGCAGCCACCAGTCAGTTCATGAGGGACCCATCTTTCAAGCTTTCTCACCTTCCCTGCAGCTAACTCGGAAGTGGTTTGCGATGGAACCGCTTCCACAATAGCTTTCAATTCTTCATTATCAACCTCGGGCTTCTTGGAGACACGAGGCTTGTTTTGCAAGTCGAAATGTCCAGAAGGAAAACGTTGGAACCAATAACGCACTGTGTTTTCTTTTGTGACACCACCGCCATACACATCATAAATCCTTCGAGCTGTTTCTGCAGCACTGGTGCCACGGCGGTAATCGTACACGTAAATAACGCAATATTTTATGTTTTCTATTTTGTAAACTGAGTGACGCAGAGAAACAGAAACATATGGGTATATAGTAGGTATGTAATGTGGGTATGGGTACAAAGGGTTTACGAAAAACAAATGCATGCATAAGTTGCTGTATAAATTTGAAATTGGAATTCCTAACCGAAGAGGAGATATATAGAGATCAATGTGACCAGTACGACAAAACGCCAATTTCATATACCAGGACCTAATATTATAGATATGTATCTAATGTCTTAAAATCGCATGTCTATGAATTTCTGCTCTAACAGTAAATATGATAACAATAGAATCTAACACATAACACACTAACAAGTTTTAAAACTTAATATTGTGTTGACAAGAGAAAATAACATACATGAGAAATGTTGTTGATCATAAAACTTGCAGTTGAAGAAATTATAAAAATTAATGACTTTACATAAGAAAAAACATCTGGAAAAACGTCTAGACATGATATCTGTACTTCGTTTAAAACTATGGTTTACAGAATAATTAATATAACGAAAATTTTTCAATCATTTTCTATATAATATTTTACAAGTATACGAAGTATATACGAACAAAAATCGGTCCATCGAAATTGATCCTGTCTAAAAAATGAATCATCGAAATCGGTTGTCGTGATATTGAGTTATTCGTCCAATTGTGGCGCACATACTTGATGCAAATTTTCTAATAGATGCCACTGTCACAACTGAACCAAAATGAATTGAAAGCACCAGCATACAACCACAAAAATTTCACCAAAATCGGTTCTCCCAGTCCGAAGTAACAAACATAAAAAATAATACAGTTGAAAATCTCCTTGTTTTTAAGTCTGAAAATGCTTTTTTGTTGTTGTAAACATAATCTTCTATCTTAATAATTGTCTAGACAAAAGACGATGAATGTAATATCTTATTTAAGACAACGAAAAATAACTTTCAACAAGATTTACACAATGTGTTTATGTATACCAACGTAAAATTTATCTTCCAATATATATTTTATTCGACCTTTTTTAACATTATAAAAGGTCTAAATTATGAAAGGCAGATTAACTCCCCAAAGCTATGCTAAGCGTATAACGATAATTTAAGAGCCGGCTACGCTACATTTAAATACCGTCCGAATAATTAAATGTCTAAGCAAATCTAAACTTTTTCAATTTACGCACAATACCTACATCAAGTTAGGGATAAAATTTCAAATAAATAGAATCTAGATATTATTTATTCCACTTACCTTCTTATTCTCGAATGCGTTGAATACTCTCCGAATTCAAATCTAAACTTTTTCAATTATCTCAAAATACCTACGACATTAAATCTAAGGGCCAAAAATATCTAAGTATTACTTTATGTTGTTAATAATTTCACTTACCTCTTTATCTGTCCGAATGCGACAGCTCCAAACACAAGACACTGATTTAAAATTTAAAAAAGATTAGAAATAGATCACTATTGTATGCGTGAATGAAAACGCGTCCGCTCCCGACCGCTGCGGCGCTCCGACTGAATTTCAGAGGGTTGCCGATATCCACCCCTCGTTGCAATGTCTATACAGACTGCATTTATTCTTAACGCGCGCCCCATTCCCGTACCTTTAATTTCCTTTCCACATATTGACCTTCTTCGCCTTAATTCGTATCATTTTATCCAATTACTCCAGATTTACTGCTAGACGTTGTATAATAACACTTATGGTCATAACATTACGATGAAAAGTTGTTTGCTTTGCGAGTTACACTATAATCTGCTAACAGGACATTGAGTATTGTCTTTCCGACTAAGCAACGTAAGACTCTTGTTAGAATCTAGAATAAATGTATCTAAGAATCTGGTATATAAGCATTTGTGTGCATTTGTTTAAGTCGTATGATCTAACAATCTTATTTCTGAAGTGTCCATTGCCTAACGGTTACGTTCTGCGAATCGTAAGGATGCAGGTACCAATCCACCATTCAACTATTAAAGTGAATCGTCAACTACCACTAGTTTAAGCAGAAAATTGTTGTGAAAAAAGAAAAATATTTTTAGCATTCTTTATTAAAGAATGCTTTTTATTGTTTCATGTATTACTTTTTAGATATGTTATTATTATTATTATTTATTTTGAATCCTTAGGTTAAGTTTTATAATATTTATATAAAAAGTAAAATACACAAAAATATCATACAAAATATAAAACATTATGAAAACCTAACCTAGTGTGTGCCACCGGCAATGAAGAAAGGCCCAAGCAACCGGCGGCTAGGGCGACATAAAGAGAAACCTCCGGACGATGCGCGCCGTGTCCAGGAGTACTGCCTCCAGCCATCTAGCGAAAGTCTCTTAAGATGTTGTTCGAGACTTTTCGCTATGAGACCGTTTGCAGAAACGACTATCGGGACAATGATCGTCGAATCCACATCCCACATGGCGGTCACCTCGTGAGCCAAGTCGAGGTACTTAGTGATTTTTCCCTTTCGGCTTTCACAAGGTTCTCGTCATGCGGGATGGTAATGTCGACGAGCACCGCCTGTCGCGTTGACCGATCTGTCAGCACAATATCAGGCTTATTGGCAACAATAGTCCTGTCTGTGATGACAGATCGATCCCAATAGAGCGTTGCATGACCATTTTCGAGAACTGGCGCTGGTGTGTATTTATAGTACGGCACCTCGGACTCCACAAGACCATATCGAAGAGCAATTTGCTGGTGAATAATTCTGGCTACGAGATTATGTCTGTGCAAGTACTCACCATTAGCTAGATGAGAACAACCGGAAATAATATGCCTGAGTGTTTCTCCGACGGCGGCATGCCCGACAAATGTCGACCGTTCCGTCCCTCAGGATATATTTCCTATAGTTGTTCGTCATCATAACCTCGTCTGCAATTGCACAGACAAAACCTTCGGTTTCCCAAAGAGGTCACCGAAACGTAGCCAGTTCACCGACGCGAGTAGGTCAACATCGGGCCCTGTTAAGGCCCGATAGAACCGCCCGTGAAGCTCCTTGCTCTTCCATACATTCTTGCGGTCCTCGGTGGTCAACACCATAGGTTTGCGCCAGTTGTCTTTGCCAAGGATAGTGGCGTAAGGTTGACGTCTACTGCCACAACGTCACAGTGCATCCCACGCCCGTTGCTTTGGAAATATCCTCTAAGGCTGCACACCTCGCGGTTATGGAGAGTCTTGGCATTTAAGAACCCACGACCCCACACTTCCGCGGGATGTACAGCCTCATAACAGACGAACGTGGGTGAAGCATGCGATGCGTTGTAAGCAGTAGCCGCACCCGTCTATCCAGGGCATCTAGCTCAGTTCGAGTCCATCTTAGTATGCCAAAGGAGTATGTGAGCAAAGGCATCACCCAAGCGTTGAAGGCGCGCACCTTATTACCCCTGACAAAAGACTGTTATACTTTTGTCAGGCGGCAGAAGAAACGTTCCTTCACCGCCTGCTTAATGTCTCCATCCACAATACCCAAAGACTGTGACATACCAAGATATTTGTAGGTTTCCAGCTCCGAGAGAGACCTAAGAGACATTGTCTCAGATAGCTGTAAATTGGTTGAATTTACAACTTTCCCCGCTGCACATGCATGACCGCACACTTTTCTACACCAAATTCCATTTTGATGGCACTACTGAAACCTTCTGTAATTTTCAGTAGCTCCATCAAGTCTGAACATTTTGGTGCAAATAGCTTGAGATCATCCATATACAACAGATGAGAATGATCTCCCGCCTCTCCGGAGTCGGTAGCCCAGCCCCGAATCCTTCAGCAGAGTGCTAATCGGATTCAGAGCTAAGCAGAACCACAACGGACTCAAACTGTCACCCTGGAAAATGCCACGTTTAATCCTTATTTTGTCCAACGAAACAGACCTGCAATCTCCACCACCAGGTTGACGAAGGACTGTGGTCCACTGTCTCACACATGTGCCTAAGAAGTGCCTTAAAGTTGTATCAACTTTATACAACTCTAAGACCCTCTCCAGCCATGAATGAGGCACCGAATCATAGGCCTTCTTGTAGTCGATCCAAGCCGTGGAGACGGCACCTCGTTTTCGTCGGACTTGTTGGCAAATGGCCATGTCAATGAGGAGGAGCTCTTTAGTACCGCGGGACCCAACCTACACCCATTTTGAGACGGGGCCAAAATGTCGTTTGCACTAATGTGCAAATTAATTTTGCTCTCAAAATGGATGTAAGGAGCTTGTATAATGTGGGCAAGCACGTGATGGGTCTGTAGTTGTTTGCTTCCGTGGTACTACCAGACTTGAAGAGCAGGAAGGTGACACCGGTAGTAAGGAATGTTGGCAAGGAACCAGCCTCGAGAGCGCTTTGAAATTGTGTTGCCAAACGATCATGTGAGCTTCGAATCCACTTTATTCAAAGTTGTGCAACCCATCCGGCCCAGGACTTTTCCAGTTCTGAGCCGTGTGGATAGCACAACTTACGTCATAGGGCTGATAGTAACAGCCCCCATGGACTCGATAGACTCACACCTCGTTTAACAACACTCATCCAGTCACCCTCGGTGTGCTCGACTGGCACCGACCAGATACTACGCCAGAAGTTACTCATGGCAGTAGCATCCGGCAACTGCTCAGCGAGCACACGTTGGTCAGCTCCTTCCCACATTCGATACACCTTCCTTTGATCACTTCGGAAGAGACGATTCTGCTGAAATCGATCCACCCGTTTTCTGTAGCGATTACGTTCCCGCCCACGCATAGACTTTCTGCTTCAGGAAGTCAATACGCCCGTGACCCAAGTCATATAATCACGAGGGCTGATACCAGTCCCCGCGAAGGCCTGGTTCACGAAGCG
Source organism: Meandrusa payeni (assembly GCA_029286785.1). Taxonomy (NCBI): domain Eukaryota; kingdom Metazoa; phylum Arthropoda; class Insecta; order Lepidoptera; family Papilionidae; genus Meandrusa; species Meandrusa payeni. The sequence goes on along the minus strand of JAGSMX010000009.1, from coordinate 10,064,137 downwards.
CATGACTCGGGGCGGCTATTACCGCCTCTGAAGCAGATTAACTTGGCAATGAGAGTCTTAGCCGCGCTGATACGCCGCTCAATCCGCACTGTTAAGCAGGAGTAACATCGGCGTCCTGGCTACTCGGTCAGATTCCGGGAATCTGACACGAGCAACACGACACGCCGCTATTGCCCCACAGTACAGGATTGAGTGTGTATCAGCAAGATCTTCACTTTCTCCCAAATATGGGGATAACATTTCATTTAGGGCCCCATTAAGGCCAAGTTACGTCTATTCGTAGGCAAGACTGGTAAACGAGGTCTACAGTCGGGCGTGAAGCGATACTGCGTCAACGCCTCCTCCAAAGCCCTCCTCAACTGCTCATATTGGTTGGTACTTACATTCATGTCCGCGCAGTCCTCCATCAAGACCGGAACCTGCCCGAACCGCCCCAGATGTTTGTAAAGGCGGAGTGGACATTATGGGGCAGATGGGTCCTGAGCCGGGCGGGGACTGCACAAACAGGCACCTCGAGACGCAACCGATCAAGCACTGAGCTATCCAACCGTTTACACCGCTGGATGACACGTACCTGATCCGACAATCGTTGTGCTGAAACGTTGATGGCTGGTTCAAGAACCTGAAACATAGACAGCATTCTAGAACGGTACGCGGTCAAGTTAGTTTCACCCTGTGTGGCCCCATAGTAGGCGCGCATGCAATTCTCGTTATTTTCTTTAGTCCATCGCATGCGACGCACTACACCACCGGTAGCGAGGGCCGAGCGCGGGCAGGCTGCCCCGCAGGCCCCAAGCGTGCCGGTGGCGTTGGTCGTCCTCGTCGTACAGGTGGTGGCGGCGGCGGGGGCGACAGCCTGCAATCGTCTTCGCTCGACTCGCTGGTGTCAGGCGACGTGAAGACCTGGCCACCTGACGATGTTGGCGAGGAGCTAGACGATGCAGGCGGAGGTGGTGGGCGTGCGTTTTCGTTTCCTTTCTTCTTTCTTAGGCGTGTCAACATTTCATGTCATGTTTTCGATATAATTTTTCATTTTGGCTGGTTTTTTTTGGTGACTATTTTTTCCTTTTATTTTTCCAAATGGGCCGAAAACATATTTACACTTATTTAAACGTATATATATAATAAATATTGCATTTTTAGATTTTAATTTTGACAGACATGACTTGACACGCCAACGTCAAGAAAGTTATTATTATTTATGTTATAAAAAACACATATTGTATAAAATAGTTTAGCAAAAAGCTTTTGCAAATCATCATCGTCATCATCAGCCTGTGTCAATCTGCCTGGAAATAGGCCTTCCTCAATGCCTTCCACCATACAAGATCCTCCGCTTTCCACAACAGCTACTTCCGGCTATCCTTACAAGGTCTCCTCGGAGGGCAACTTCCTCAATTCAAGGAATTTGCACACGCCTGACATAAACGAAGGACCCGTTAAAAAGTCGTCAGGCGCCGTCGAGCGAGCTATTATGTTGCGTGCCGTAGAGGGGTTGAGCTCAGAATGGTGGAGAGAGGCCCTGATAAAGAATTTGTAGGGAGTCAAGAATGTGGCCACACGGCCAAACCACGCGTTTCGGCCCATGTAATCGCGAGGTTGGTGGGGCCATGGGAGTTGGTGGGTAGGTATCCTTACAAGGTCGTCAGTCCATCTGGAGGGAGGGCGCCGCATACTTGTCCGACTCATGCACGGCCTCCATTCCAAGACTTCCCTCCTACATCTACCGTCTCCGACTCGGCAGATGTGCTAATTGCTTTTGTAAATTGTCTTTGCGTTGTCTTTTGGCCAAAATATTCAGATGAACAAAATTCAATACAATTTACTTTCTCAAATTTTCCTTCAGAAGATTTACTGAACATTTAAATTAGTGTTTTTTTATAAAGTAAAAAAGACGCTTAAAGCTTACATACTAATATATGTGAAGAAATGTTCTATGTAACCTTTTACACTCCAATGTTATTGATTTGTATTTATTATTATAATTCTTGATATCAATTCTTGCACCTCGTGTGCTTAAAATATTTGTTTAATTTGCCCACCCCCTTGGCATTACGCCGAGCGAGAACATTCATCAGGTTGCGATACCGTGTCGCGTTGACAGCTTTATTTGCATGCAAACATGGCGATAAAAAATTCCTACATGGAACGGATAGAACAGAATCATTCTTTTCGAAACATATTTTTATTTATCCATCCATTTTACATTTTGAATTTATAGTCGTAAGGATATTTTATGACCCTACCGCATGTTTTGCACAATCATATATTTTTGAACTAGCTGCGCCCGACGGTTAAAAAATGTCTTTTTCTGTAACCCTTGTATTTTATTTAATGATTACGCTTGAATAGTTACGACGTGAAAGCGTTACAAACAAACAAACTCATTTACTTTGTATTAGTAACCATGTAGTACAATAATATCACGGACTCGTTGTTTATCACGATAACTATTCAAATATTTCTCTAATCTGTAAAAGACAAAGTTTATCTACTGTACTCTGACGGTACGTACGTACGGTTCCGCAACCTGATGAATGATCTCGCTCGGCGTAACGCCAAGGGGGTGGGCAAATTATACAAATATTTTAAACACATGAGGTGCAAGAATTATAATAATGTATACAAATCAATAACATTGGAGTGTCTGTTTGTAATTTTGAAAAAACGCGTTTTAATAAATGCATATGAATGTATGTACGGTACAGTTTTTACAATTTTTATCTATCTGTTTGGTCCGACTATTCTCTGGAACGGCTGGACAGTTTTTTTTTTTAATTGACGGACTACACAGATTGGCCAGAAAAGCTGGCCTTGACTGCTTCACCGGATTGAGAGGTGGCATAGTTCTTAGGTCGCTTGGCCTGAACCTCTATCGCTAGTAACTCGACACAAGGGTCCCCCGGTGAGAGGTAACCTCGGCTTGGACGGTTACTATATGACGCGTGAGCATTCCGATGCGAGGGTGCCCGAGAGGGCCGAACCACGACTCGGTCGGTAGCTATTTCACGGATAATCTAAGAGACATTCAAAAAGCTAAACTAACTTTTAGTGCCACTTCGGCCAGCTTTGGAACTGGACAGATTTTGACGGGGCTTTACTGGCTTATGTAATTTGGAGCAGTTTAGGTAAAGTTAGTAACATACTTTTATTTAAGAAAAAATTAATCAAATAGTTTTCGATCGCGGGTAACACCGCGGGGCGCAGCTAGTCTATATAAAAATGGGAAGACGACATTTTTGTCACCATTATAACACTGCTTATATCTTAAGATGCAGTGTGTTTGGGAGAAGGGTGCAGTACATATTACAGGGATCTCATCAGAAATTTCGTTTTATGCGTTCGATTGACATGTAATTCTATTGCTTAGCTGTGCCTCCAGGTTTTACCCGCCATTGAAAATTATATGTCCTTTTCTGTATCCGTTGTATGAAAAAATTCATGATTTTATTTATTTTTAAATATAATTTTAGATTTTTTTAACATAAATGTAGCCTAAATTACTTATTACTTCAGCTACCTGTCAGTAAAAGTCCCGTCAAAATCTTTTTAGCCGTTCCAGATATTAGCCGGAACAAACAGACACTCCAATTTTATTTATTTGTATAGATTATCGAATTAGACACGTGGTAAATATTTTATGAGATAAAATAAACCGAAATAAATGAACGCGACTGTCTAGCAATAATATTACAAAATATATTTAATTTTTAATTATGGTAAATATTGCGAGGTTATTAAAAGTGTTATGAAAATACACCAAAAAATATACTTTAATAAATGTACTTTGGTTATATTTTTCAACATGTCCACATATTTATTTAACCTATTTATTACGCAAACAGCTACGTGCCGTTGTACGTGCGCCATTTTGCAAACATCAACACGTTGGCTTAGTGATGTCAGTGGTTTGGGAAATGATTTATCGATACTCTGCGACAACGATATGGAATACTATAATTTCATAGTAATTAATAAATAGGCCACAGGTTATCTGAATCGGGATGACATTCCTCATACGACCAATGGTAACATCGTCAATTCCATCTGTACCACATTGCTATTTTATTCCGGTAGGCGTTGTTTTTGGAATATGAAAAACGTAATTTTTCCGACCGCCTTCAGTATAGATACGATGCGAAAAGACCACCACATTCGCAGCGAGTCATCTACAAGTATTTAGATTTTGCAACTCTCGATTGGTACACAATTTTGTATCAATTTTGCGGTGCCATAGTAACTGGACAGAAAATATTATCAAGTTTACTTTTCGGGCATCCTGTGTAAATAATGCAATAATATGTCGTCTTTCCAAAAGCAACAAACAACGAAAGAGAATTCAAGAACGTCATTTCCATATATCATAGGTGACGTGTGAAAGAAAGTGATAGCAGATTCTTCCCGCGTACCCAACGCCTTCCCCTCTTCTCATTTCATCTTCCTCTTCCACCGCGCTACCATCATAATAGTTAAAGAGATAGTTTAATGTAACTTCCACTCCTATGCACGAACCTCGCTTGCAGTACAATGTAATCAACAATACTCTACACGCATTCATGGTGGGTTCTTGGGATTGGTATACTAAGATGAGCTCACCTCCTGTCACGAGCTCACTCTGAAAAAAATATAAATAAACAAAGCGCGCTAATACAGGCACGTCCCTTTCGTGTAAGCATTTCACTTCGTTTTACGAGGTTTATAACTCCACACGCCAACGTGCGATACGAACATACGCCTAAAAATTTTAATATTCATGGAGTATCAAAGCTTTTCCTGTGTTTTATTTAGGAAAAATGAATGTACAATATATGCTGTTACTGTATTCACCAATCGTTGTTATTTAAGTGTATTGTCGTGAACGTATTTCTCTCATTCTTTCAAGTCTTCCTTAAGCGCGGTAGACGGTGATAACAATAGCTTTTCGCTACAAACGAAGCTATTTCTGAAGTTATATTCGAAAATGTACTTGTTACCCGTAATTAATTTACTTTTAATTACGGTAAAATATCATATCATCTATATGTTTTGAAGGAGCACAAGTGTACATCAAAATACCGGCACACGTGAAGACTTGGCGCATTCGTAATGTAACTTGCTTAATTCCTCAACAATAGCTAATCGTTTCCAAGGAAATGAATGCGTTGGGTCACTCCTTCTTTCGTGTGACATCGAACTTATTGTTTTATAATATAAGTTATTTATTGTTCTCATGTAAACGACCTGTAATGGCATAAGTGAGAATAAAGTATTTCAAACCTACTCGTGAAGAACTTAGTCGTGCCAATCGAGTGCCACTTATCAAAGATAATGTGCAAGATGCACAAAGTTATCCCCACAAGTCTATTTACTTTGTGAATTACCGTCGCAAATGGTAGCGGTATTCTATTGTGCGACATACGGCCACTGAGTGTGGCAAACAAACCTAACAACAAACTGGTATTACTTGCAGCAAAATAATGGTCTACGCATTGAGAGTAGTTGCTAAATCAACTACAAATATGAAACAAAAAACCAAAGGTTTGTTTTGTATATGATAAGAAATAAGGTGAGATTTGAACAGTTTTTAAGGATATTAATACTAATTATTAACTAATAAAACCAGCCAAAGAGCTGTAAAAATCAAAAATCCACCATCATCATCATCAGCCTGTGTTTATCCACTGATAATAAATAGGTTTCTTTCCCGATGCCTTCCATCATATACGGTCCTCCGCTTTTTTTCTGATGTAGCTACACAAATTAGTCAGAGAACCTCACTTTTACAGTGTTCACCGGATCGAGAGGTGGCATAGTTCTTAGTTTGCTTAGCCTCAACCTCTAGTGTAGTTGACACAAAGGTCCCCCCGATGAGGAGTAAAGTCTCCTTGGGCGATACTTTTATACGTGTAAGCATCCCGACCCGAGGGTGCCCACAAAACTTCGTAATCTAAGATCCGATGCCAGTAGAACATGTATTAATATGGAATCTCCTTGACAATATCCCCTTTTCAACAAACAAGAAATCAACAGACAAGTATATTTACGAGCCAAAACAAAAACCAACTTCAACAAAAATCTACTCAAAATTAATAAACCATTAAATGCTATTATGTTTAGACGCCCTCTTTGTATTTCCGAATTATCATAATAATAATAATAATTCAATTATTTATTAAAAGTAACCAAGACTCATCACTACTTCAAACAACTACCAAATAACAACCTTAAACTAAATTATAAGATAAAAATATAAAATTATAATTATAACTATTTGATTATAATGCTGCTTGATTTATTGTTTTTAATCTATTGATATCTAATGATTATAATATAAAATAAAGAAATATAATATTATACTAAAGGCTTAACTATGCTTATGAATACCTTACCCCATGTGAGACGGCGCAGCATCTGCTTACATAAACACAGTCAAGCCTTTGAGCAATCATGCTCAGGATGCTGTTGGAGCTGCTCCACACCCTGCGCACCAGAGATGCACTCCTCTTGCGCATTGTCGCAAAAGCATGACATCTTTGCATCCGCGAACATCCCAGATGCACTACGGAAATGGGGCAACCCCAACAGAACCCTGAACGCGTTGTTGTATTGAACACGGAGAGCGCTGTACGATATTTGAGTATACTTCGCCCACAGACTACATCATAGGAATATAATCAGAACCTTACGAAACTCTCATCAAAATACTCTTGAAGAATGAAACACCGAATTCGGTTGGCGTGATATTGAGTTATTTGTACATTTGTCGCGCACACACTTGGTGCAAATACTACTTATATGTATGTTATTATCAAAATAGACCAAATTGAAATGACTTTCAAAATAATTATCTAAATCGGGTAACCCAGGGCAAAGTTTTAAGGTAGCAAACATAAGCTAAGCTTGTAATGCTTGTAGTAGGTGATGGTTCATCTCAATAGTTGAATGGTGGAGACCTCCAACCTAAAGTTTGGCACGTACCATAAACTATTAGGCTATCAAATCGGTCATCAAATCTCGGTTCACGCTGCCCAATGTTATAAGGTAACAAACAAAAAAACATACGATCAATATGACATTGAATCATAAATCTTTTGGAGACCGATAAACATTACCATTGCCATTCGACATCCGGGATAGCCGTGTAAGATAGGAATTAAATTCACATCAGCTTTAAGCCGTCGGAGTCTCGCAGTGTGGTCGCAGTTTACGACTCTTCCGCTAATTTATTTGGCTCTTCATTCCGCTCTGCGCGCCCCGCGACACCACTCTCATTTTAACCAAATAATACTTAAGTGTTCGCGCTCTTACCACAAATATAACTGGCTGTTAGTCGCTCATTTTGTAAGTAAAATTATCTTAGGATTAAAAAAAGGACGAATTATATATTCCGTCGATAGCCTAATGGTTTAGGTCGTAGGTTCATATCCATTAAACTATTAAGATGAACCATCTCGTAGTACAAGCATGAGCTTGGCTTTTGTTTTTTACCTTATAACTTTGGAATGGGTGACCCGATTTAGATAATTCTTTTTTATTTGAAACCTAGTCTTTCCATTGTGGTCCTATTTCAATTTGGTCCATTCTGACAATACCATACATTTTGAGAAGTAAGTATTTACATTAAATGTGTGGGCAACAAATGTACAAATAACTCATTATCACACCAACCGATTTCGATGATTCATTTTTTAATGGCAGGGATACACTTTAAGAGTAGTTTGTTTAGAGTTAGGTTAGGTTGTGATTAATTCTATTTCGTAATATTCCCACCAAAATTTGGAAATACAAAGAGGGCGTCCGCGCGTAATCGCGGTTAACGTTTAATTCGATTTAAAGTCGGTTTTTGTTTTAGCATGATGTACTTGTGTGGATAACATTTTCTGAGGATTACCAATAAGAGACGAAGTTATCGTTTACTCATAATAATTTCAAACGGGTTTAAATTCCGACTATAGCCTTACAGCCTTACAAATAAACGTGGTATAAAGATAAACTTAAGAATAAATTAAGAATAAACAAAATTTGTACTAATAAACCAAGAATACGTTATACCTGGTATAACGTTGACGTATTTGTTCATACGAGTACAATCGTTATTCCGAAGTTATAACGACGTACACCCTTGTTTAAGTCCAGTATAACATTTAAAATACTACGATTTGTGTTTGTGTTCGCTCATTTAAATTAACTAATTACGGAATTAAGGACAATGGAAGAAGTAGAAACAGTAAATGACCTAATAAATATCATTCAGACTCCAAAAAAAGTAAAAATATTTAAAAGATGGGAAAACTCTTTTGATTTATATGTCGATGATGCGTTTCGATTAAAATATCGGTTTTCTAAAATTGGTATAATATTTCTAGACTATTTATTTGAAAGGTGTCTTACTATGGACAAGCGTGGAAGTGGATTATCTTCTATCTATATATAGAGTATAGAATATTTTTATAACCGCCACACATTGACAGATACATTACTACACTACTACATAGACTGCAATTATTTTTTAGTATGGTTTCTCTTTGATTGTGCTGTTGCCAACTCGTGCATTTTGACGTGAAGGAAAAATAGATAAACCATAGTTATTCCGGATTTATTTGTGGTAAACTATTCTCAGCTTATTCTTAATTTATTCCTGGTTTAACTAAACTTAGTTTAAGGGTGGAATAAATATGTTATAACTCATTTTTATTTGTAAGACTGTTATGGTTTAGCGTACATGCCAAACATTTGATCGTAGATTCAAATCCACCATTCGACTATTAACGGGAATCACATCCTAGCACAAGCTTAAGCTTAAGCGAAATCGAATGGTTACAAACAACAGTAGTAGTAGTTATTATTTATATGCCAAATTAATTTTGTTGGCATCGGACCTTGTACTCCTAAGATACAACAATGTCAACTTCTCCGTCCACTTGTGTATTAACTTGTAGGTCTTGTGAATTGAAATTGACCAATAACTAATACACTCCCTTTATTCAGACCGCATAATGTTGTACAAAGAATTATTTAAACGTCACAACCGCGCGTCCTAAAATTGTTATACAAAATCAATTAGAAGTAATCTGACTTACTAATATCTGACAAACTAATAAAGTTAAATTATTGTTTATAATGCCAAATTAATATGATGATCAACTAAATTATTAATTATGAATTAAAGATACAGTAAGGTTCAGTTAAATCACTAAGATATCATTGGAAGTAGTATTAACACTTTTTTAAATTGCAGCAATAAAAGCATATTTTGCAAAAAGGTTGATATACATTCGTAATAAATGCAAGCGTTCAATACACTCGGAAAACTTTTCAAGAAAATTTCATTCAGTTACTAAATGTCTGATAAAATTTATAGATCGAATATTACGTGCCCTCTCAGTGCCATTGACTATACTGTCGCCGTCTGGAAGCAAATTGAAATCCAATACCAACCTGCTACGTCTTATATAACGTTTAGAAAGTTACACGGTGCAGTTGCAAATGCCAGCACACTTTGAATTCGGTTAACATTCGCATACATACCTATATAGCTCGTGTGTTCATTAGCAGTGAGACTAATTACTATACACTATTTAAAAATAATTTGAAACTGGCAACCTACTTTTGACTTTTTAAATATCATATGTTATTAATATGAAATATAAACTTTTTGAATACATTTTTCAGTCTCCATGGAACTTGTCCGTACCATAATTAACGCCGTTTGAAGATTGAATTTTTTTTGAGAATTTCCAGAGTTTTAGATGTAACTTTACCTTATTACTAGATGGGCGTTACCCGCGTTTAAAAAGGTGGATTCGAACCCACAACCTTACGATTCGTAGACCCTATCCTATTGACGCTTTATTTTATGACATAAACATACATATATCTAGTATTACTAACAAAAATATAATCTGTTAAACGACAATAAATATGTACAAACATAACAATTCTTATGTCCTAGATTTTAAAAGTAGACATAGATTTTGTGCTCCTTCAAGATGGCCACTTCAATCGATAAAAACCTATAAAAACAACACTAGGAGAACTTAATTATCTCATGTTTCGTATATTACGATTCCAGTTAAGTACCCTACGGGCTTGTGATTAAGGAAAAACTCCCAGTTACGTTGGGTCTGATCTCTTCGGACTTTCAGACGTGCTCGACCGTGACTGGCCTGATTAATTAATAGATTGGTTGAAATTGTGTTTAATGCAAGTGTATTTACGTGAAAAAACAAAATCAAATCAAATCAAGTTAATATGCAAAGTGTCATAGTTATATTAAGAACTACGAACGTCGCAGAAAACGATTTAAAATGACCTGAAGACGGTGGATATGACGGGGGGAGGCATGCGCGAAGACCGGGCTCAAAACCGCCGGAGCCCCTCTGCACTGTGCTCAAGAAGAGCACTTCCCGGGGGGGGAGGTTACTCCCTCCCCCCCTGTGCCCTCAGTGCAAGGCGACACGGGCCAGCCGATGTCGCCTTCTTCCCGGGTCCACCTTGGCGGACGACAAAGTATTATTTCCCCAACCTTTTCGCGCATTGAACGCGAGGCCCGTTTTAGTCGCCTTCTACAACAGGCAGGGGATACCGTAGTCTTATTCTTGAGAGCCCAGAACTACAGGGCTGATTCCACAAAACCTACAAGATATTACACTAACGATGTTTCATAAATAATGAATACTGATAGTTGATACTGTTTTTTTTTACATTCAATAAAACTCAACCACAGACTTGTGTCCACGCTCTTTTCTACTGTACTTTATTTCTTTTATTTGTTTTGTTAAAGGAGTGCTACTTATATAGTTACTACAGTGCTTTTATGTTATTTTTTTATTTATTATATATTTTAATATGCCTGATTTTGGAAAGTGGCGTTGAAGAATGCCCTAGTTCACGCGTTGTAGACGCGCCGTTGCATTGTTATTAGTTTCTCCGCTGTGTCCCTGTTTGTCATGGCCATTTTTAAATTGTATTCTATTATTTAGTCTTTCTGTGGCGTCATCACAATCATCTGTGTAATATTTACAGCTGAGTGTGTGTAGGGATAACGCCACTACAGCAGTTGCAGATTTTTCATCACTGTTCTGATGAACGCCACTGATCCGTACGTGAGACCCTGGGCCTCGTGCACGGTAAGGACGAACCTGCCCCTGATCCATGTACATGGTCGGAAAGGGATTCCTTTTCCGTCTGGGTGTATACCAGATATAATATGTCGGAGATGGTTTGACAATCTCAGAGAAATGTTACAATGAAGCTCTTATACTACGGTTCTAATACTAATTTACCGCGTTTCTGATTATTACTGACATCTGTCATATATTTATTTATTTATTCTTTATTTGCACACAATACAAAAAAAGGTACAAATAGGCGGACTTAATGCCAGTAGGCATTCTTTGCCAGTCTACCTTGGGCTTGTGTAGAGACAAAGTAACGGGTGCAAGCTATGTGAGAAAATAATAAATAAAAGAAAACTATAATAAATGCATGCATATATAATATACATACCTACTTACAAATAAATTAAATATATAAACATAATAACTATATATATTAATAAATACATATATATAATTATAGATGGATAGGGACAGAAATTGTCAAACTATTCCTTGCTTAGGTTAAGCTTCCATAGTAAATTTTTGAAAGTAGATTTAGTTCCAGCTGTTCCATATAGTAGTAGTTAAACTATTATAAAATTACTGGCATCAATATGTCGAACAACGAGTCAAAAAACAACATTCTACACCCAGTAGTACTCGAGTAGCAACCATTTTATTAAAACACTAAAAACATACTATCTCCAGTGCAATTTATCGACAAATAAATTGAAAACCCTCTTTTTTGAAGTCGGTTAATGAAATAAGTATAACTAACAGACAACAAATAACAGACATACAAATTTTACAGTGCTGTAGGAGACGCGCTGGAGAGAAGCCGGTGGAGGCAAATCATCCGCTGCAGGTGCAACCCTGATGGTGACCACGATCCTCAGACATGAGGGACCGACACTAGAGAGAGAGAATGAAATAAGTCCTATACTGACATCGAAATAAGAATACGATGAAACAAATTTATTTGTTATTTCGTTTTCATTGTTTGTGATTAGTTTAAAATTATATTACTATTGAAATTTTGTAGCGACAATAGCCTAGTGGTTTAGGGTACGGTCTACGAATCGTAACGACGTGGTTTCGAATCGACTATTGACATGAAACGCAACGCAAGCCTAAACTAGATCTTTACAAATCTACAAAACGTCCATCCGCGACCGTCGGAGGTTGCGAATAATCCTTGCGCGATACAAGTACTTTATGGGAAAACCCCACCCCCTCGATAGGATTAGGAGCGTTGCTGGAGTTTCTTCGGCCACTTCTTCTCCCAGCGTTAACGCTTCCCGAAGTGGCATATAAGTTAGTTTAGCTTAGATTGTCCCAATAGATTTCGTTAATAAAATAGCTACCGACCGAGTCGTGGTTCGGCCCTCTCGGGCGCCCTCGGATCGGACTGCTAACGCGTAATAATGGTAACCGTCCAAGCCGAGGTTACCCCTCACCGGGAGGACCCTTGTGTCGAGTTACCATCTAATAGAGGTTCAGGCTAAGCGATCTAAGAGCTGTGCCACCTCTCAAATCCGGTGAAGCAGTAAAGGCCAGCTTCTTTGTGCCAACTGTGATAGTTCGTCCAAAAAAAAGCAAGCCTAAGCTTATTTCAAATGGTTAACAAGAATGTTAATAATATTTTAAATACATTTTTCATTTTAAAAAACCAACATAATAACGCAATCCTTTTGCTTAATGTAATAGATATATATGTTGCCATAGCCCTAGAGACATAAAAGACCCAGTATAGGGCTCGCACGTTTTAAACCAGTTTAACTGCTGCATTACGTTAAATGAAAATATTATAGAAGCTAGTTGGTCTTATCCCAGCTGCGCGTCATTGGACTTGCCGACCTTGCCGAGAGCGGTCCACTCATTGTTATCATAGTGATTTCCAATTCAATTATAATTCTTAAGGTATTTTCTGCCTTTTAAATAATTAAAGAGTGTTGTGTTTGCGCATAAAATACATTGAATCAAATGTAAGTATTACTTTTTATAGATAAGTTATTAATAATGTAAATGTTTATCACAGATTATATATATATGTCTATTTAGGTATATAATAGTTAATTAGTCAGTTAAATCATATACTTAAATTCTTCCCCGGTATATGGGTATAGGCTCACCACGTATAGATCGTAATACCAATGCGAAGTACGAAATTGACACTTTTTTTTGAAGAACTAGCGCTGGTTGGCTAGGAAGCCGAACGCAAAAGTTTTAGAATTGTGCAGTGACAGAACTCTTAGATCGCCTAGCCTGACCTCCAATGAGAGCAACACGGCACATGGGTCTCCGAGAGGTGACCTGGGCTTGGACAGTCACTCTAATCCCGTTAGCATTCCGAACTGAGAGCGCTTCGACGGGGTCGAGCCACGGTTCAGCCGTTAGATTTTGTCGAAACTACCTGTACAAAATTGGAGTTCAAACTAACACAGTACTTCAAAGCTTGACAATTTTATTTGTACTTTTTTCATAAACACCTTACAAATAAATAAAATTTAATATGTAGGGTAACGTCACGAGTCGATGTCAACGCAATTGATTTATTATGGTACTGAACACTCCAGACATACAAATTGTTAATCAACTTTAAAATTGACAAATTTTTGATTCTTACTAAATAATAATAGATATAAATATTACTGTCGATTACTTGATATATCAGAATGCAACAATAATGCATGTACCCGCCAATAATTATCTTTTCAAAATAATGCAACAACAAATTATTGATCTTAGTTTGACTTCTTATATTTACGTGATTTTATAAAACTTTATGTATTACATAGAGTTTTAATCTTAACAACCAACTCTTATAGTTTATGAAGTGTTAAATAGGACAGCGACTTTCTGTGTTACGTTAAAAGGAAGTGAGAGCTTATTATTAATTAATTCTTTTTAAAGTATTTCAATTGTATAAACACAAAACTGTACGATGTTTTTGTTCACGTATCTTATTATCTTAATTACATTATCCGTTTATCAGTCTGTGAGATACTTTCGATACTTTTAATCTTATCTTTTATATTTGAATTAATAATTTTTATATAACATATAGTGACAAAACAAAGAATCATTTTAAAAATGCGTTGTCAATTGTAGAATGAAATATTGATAACACATTAGCACGCCGATATCAATTACGACAAATCGTTTATTTAAAACTTTATTTATGATGACATTAATGTTATTTATTATGTAATTTAAATATATATATTTATAAACAGCTGTTTTAAATTATATATTATTTTTATTGGTTATATTCAAATATATGTAATATATATTTGAAATAAAATGTGCATGATAGACAGTTAAATATCCTTAAAATAAAATATTTTAATTATTTCTATTTGTATTTCATTAAAAACATAAACGAAAAATGATATCTTACGTAATCTTGGATAATACAGTATTTTTCATTAAATTTTATTTTTATTTAAATTTTAAGTAAGCTAGCGTCTTTATCTTCCGAGATATTACAACTTTCTTAACCGACCCTTTATTTTTGCTCACGAGTGTATTTGTGCACAAACGAATTAAGTTAGTTCTCACAGGTTTTTTGACTGAAAAAAGAGCACAGCACATGCTAAGCCTACCCCTTTTCGGTACAAGGTCATTTTTTTTAATTTTTCTTAGTTTTAAAAACGCTTATTACCGGTCCTTTTGGAAGTCAATGGGGTGGCCTATGCGCAGCAGTGGACGTAAGTATGAAAATAGGGCACCCGTACGCAGTTGTATTTAATTCGTCGTTGACAGTAAAACGTTTACGTTTACGTTCATTTTTTAGCGAATATTTGACTTGAATATACTTGTACCATTATAATATACTCTTTTTCGTCTCGATTTGATTTTCTTTTATGGCTTATCAGAATTAATTTCTAGTTTTCAATTTTAAGATGGAGCGTTGGGCAAATAAGACGGCGGTGGTAACGGGAGCCAGCGTTGGCATCGGTGCTGCGGTTTGCATTCACCTGGCGAACGCCGGACTACGTGTGGTGGGGCTGGCGAGAAGACCAGAACTGATTGACGTGAGTAATAAAGTAAAAAAGTAACACGACATTGGTCATTTAGATATCATTCAAATGAATGGCCTTCAAAGAGGTTCTCGGAGATCTCTTATGTTAGTTACCTCATAACTTTCTACACTAAGTACTAAAAAATGTGAAATATAAATAAATTAATAGAAATATTTTATTTTAAGGTTATTAAATTGTCTATCACGCACAATTTATTTCAGTTAACTATCGTCTTTATCTCCCGAGATATTCAAACTTTCTTAACCGACCCTTTTTTATGCTTACGGCTATAGTTTTTCAATTATGTATGTGATTTCGTTGTTGATTGTTAATATATGTAGAGGTAGTATTATTTATGTACTCATTTATTTATTTTGTATTTACATTATGTATTATGTTTTTATAATTGGAAATTGTTAACCATCTCAGTGTCAGTTGAGCTCAGTGTTGTGACCCGTGCGACCTTTGCTGGATAAGTATCGCGATGTTTATATTACAGATGTAAATAAAACGGTGATAAACTTTGCATCCGTTTTTTAAAGACTTCTACAGATTCACCGTGTTGGTGTCGATCTTTTAATGCGCTTTTTTTATGGGGTATAAACTAGTACTTGACCACGAACCAACCTGATGTTAAGTAGGGATATAGTCGAAAAATGGTACGAGCTAGCTTAGTAAGTGCCTATTCCCTCTACTCTTGAATGCTCCCACGTCGTACTTGAACGGAAAGACAGACGCAATCAACTTGTTCCACCCCTTTCCTTCAGCCTTAATCAGAACTTTATCCGAGTAACTCAGCGCAAGGGTCACCGTGATGACTTGTTTCTCGACTGCATTCTGACTCAAGGGCACTCTAAAGGGCCAACTTGTAAATGCGCTGGTACGTCTAAAGAAGAAGAAGATGAAGAAATTGTTGGTTACTAATACACTGGGTATTACAACTTGACATGTAGTGAAAAGATATATGGCATAAAAATGAAACGGAGCTGGTCTCCGAAACCCCACGGCAGTAGCTAATATGACCTCCTTTGCCGCCCCGTAATCTGAAGCGGGGTCAGTATGGGTACCTGGCCCCAGCATGCTTCGGCGTCGTCGGGACTTCTCTGAGTGCCGGAGAAGTCCCCTTTGAGGATGAAGTCCGATCTTTGCCGGGACCGGCCGGTCGTTGGGTGTCCTGTTGCTGACAGATCCCGGGATGCCATCAGCCGATTCGCGGAAGGTTTAGTGGGTAAGGGCTGCCCAGGGCGAGTCCCACACATCCCTCCGGGCCCACCCAGGTTGCCGGAGGATGGTCTATAAAAGATTCCCCGTGTGAACAAAAAAAGGGTATTACAACTTACCACAATAAAAATGGTAGGCATTTTTATGACTGACTGACGGTTTTAATCCGAGATGCTCGAACTGTTAGGGATCAATCTGAATGTCTTTTATGACTTGATCAAACCCCGTACTACACTGTCACCATTGATCGCTAGTATTAATATATCTTATTTTCTTGTAACCGCCATCTGTGAGTTTTGTCAATACAGTTGCAAATAAAACTCCTATACGCATAGTCCTTATTTAATTCTTTTAGATAGCCATTACCCGACTTTAAACTACAAATACTTGAACATAGTGATTGTATCACCTTTTCTGCTTATTTCAGGAACTAAAAGAATCCGTAACTGGACAAGGAGCTATATATTCGAGGAAGTGTGACGTCGCTAATATCGAGGACATTAAAGCAGCATTCAAGTGGGTGGAGGAAACATATGGAGGGACGGATGTGCTCATTAATAACGCCGGAGTCTTATATTTCCCGGGCCACCTCAGCGGTGTTTTATTTAATATTTTTTTTATTATATAAGGTCGTACAAACGACGATGAATACGTATTTACAAATGATTTTTTGTATTTAAAATAATGAAAAACGGTAGGATTAATACACGAGCCTAACCGAGGGATAGTACCTTTACGAGAACATGCTTTCCCAAAGAGGCATTTAAGTTATTTTAGCTTAGATTGTCCCATTTAGTTCAATTAATAAAATAGCTACTGGCCGAGTCGTGGTTCAGCCCTCTCGGGCGCCCTCGGATCGGAATGCTTACGCGTAACAGAGTAACTGTCCAAGCCGAGGCTAACCTTTACTGGGAGGACCCTTGTATCGAGTTACTAGCTAATAGAGGTGATTGGAGAGAGCTTTGCTCAATTTTTTAGATTCACTCTTCGAACCCGTTAGTGATTCCTAGCCTTGACCGAGTCACTGCACCTCTTTTTGTTTCAAAATTTGTGATTTATCTATTTCTTATGTTTATTCTACCATTGTCTGTTGCATCCCAATAAAATCCTTCTCCATCTATCTATTTTCTGGCGTGAATATCGTATCTATTGATTCATCACTAAGTTAACGATATGACACGACGTATTTTATAACTAATTTTGATTGAAATTGATTTTCTTGGTCTATCGTCAAACTCATTGAATTAATGTTTGTTGCTTAGCAAAGTCATCTACAGAAGTATACACTACACCCGAAGAAAACGATACTTTCTAAAAATGTAACCTAGAGTTATAATTTGTAAGTCTCGTTAAATAAAATAGTCCAACAACTAATACATTCGCTTTATTGAGACAGCGTAACGTTGTACAAGAATTATTTATAACGAATACCGTCACAACTGCGCGTCCTTGCATTCTTTATACAAAATTAATTAGAAGTCAGATTACGAAGTAATAAAGTTAAACTATTGTTTACAATGCCAAGTTCATGTGACGATCAAATAAATTATTAATTATGAATTAAAGATACAATAAGGTTCAGGTAAATCATTAAGATATCATTGGAATTAGTGATTATGCGTAACAATCGCTGGTTGTCCTCTGTTGCCAGCTAACACTAGCTAGGTCGATTTATCGCCGCCTGCATGCAAAATTACATTAAAATCGTTGAGATTCAGATAATATACGAGTATATAGTCATATACAAGAATTTCTCGTTTACTTTTTTAAATAAGGAATTTTCTTAATTAATTACAGGTTTTGGCGGCAAACAAATAACCGACGAAGAAATATCATCAACCATAGACATCAATGTGAAAGCAGTCGTCATCTGCGCGCGGTATGCCATTGAATCTATGAAGAAACGCAGCTTCGACGGACATATCATCAATATAAACAGGTTAGAGATCCTTATTAGCTGATCAACATCGTGAAGTTGCTAACGCTAATATCTTAGAGAGATTATATATTTAGAGACTATTATAACCAAAGTGATATAAAAATACATATAAACACACTCACGCCCGTAACCGAGACGGGTAGGAATAACCCCCGCCCCGCCCGGGACGTGCTCTCCTTGAGACTCCGGGGGGCTCCGGCTGCGTTCCTCTGGAGATCCCGGAGCCCCTCGTCATGCAAAAAGGAAAGGACCACCGGGGAGGTTTTAGTGGGTAAAAACCCCACATAACCGCCCCCTTCCTACCAGAAGGCGGGGTATCTTTTTGAAGATTTCCTCCCCGTAACCAAAAAAAAAATTACGGAATTCTATTTGCATTTATTCACACCTGTTTCCGTTCTTGCACATGCGTTAATGTTCAGAAAATCTTAGTACATCTGGCGTCGCCCTTCTTTAGCCTTTTTTTTTCCATTAATCCTTTTCTTGATAATACTACAGCAAGAGAGAGTGGGCGCGCAAATTTTCTCTCATTTTTGAAAATCGTGTATGTACAAGATATTTTGTATACATATATAAACATGAAATATGGCATCGCCCGCAGCGTGGCTGGACACTACATACCGCAAGCGTCTGGCTTCAACGTGTATCCGACCTCCAAGCACGCAGTCACCGCCTTTACTGCAACCCTTCTCGGCGAACTGGCGAATTTCAATAACAAGATCAGAGTAACGGTAAGAAATATTTTAACCAACTTCAAAAAAAATTGTGGACATACACAATACCGCCGTCGTTTGTGAACCGATTTTGAACCTTCTTTCTTGTTTGTAAGAGTTTTGTTTCAATAAAGCCCCATATTATTTAAGTCGGGTTGTGAATCAAGAAATACCAGGGAACTCCTTAATCGTACGGAAGTTTAATACTATAAAGCTCAAGTCCGGTCGTGTGTTGAATAATGTGTACTGTGGGCAGGCGCTGCTAAATGCCGCAGCACTGGATTGAGTGGAAAGGCGGGCTAAGAGTCGGCTGAAATGTTGGAATATCATCCGCCTATTAGGACGTCTAAAACATTACCTATATTTATAAATAAATTGGAATGCTTCTTAACTGAGTCAACGTAACCACGCCACATCAACTACGACAAATCGTTTATATAACACTACATGTGTGTTATTTATTATGTAAACAACCCAACAGTGGGACATATATATTATGTATATATAAAGCCTGTAACTTTAACTTTAACAAACTTTAAATTGTTCCTCCCTAGAGTGTATCTCCTGGCCTAGTGGAGACAGCCATGGCGGCGCACTCCACTACTCAAGAACCGGTACTACAGCCGTCTGATATAGCTGACGCTATAATTTATATACTGTCGACGCCACCTCACGTAAACGTATGTATAAAATTATATTTATTTTTAACCCACACACACATATTGATACAAATTTTGCATATATTAAAAATTACAATTTTTAAATTCAGATGTTCTGATTCTCCTACTGGAATAACCAGTAGCCTATAATAGAGATAGTCTATGGATAATAGTCTCTCATCAAGTTAGTTTAGCTTTTGAATGTCCCTTAGATTATCCGTGAAATAGTAACCGTCCAAGCCGAGGTTACCCCTCACCGGGGGGACCCTTGTGTCGAGTTACTAGCAATAGAGGTTCAGACTAAGCGACCTAAGAGCTGTGCCACCTCTCAATCCGGTGAAGCAGTCAAGGCCAGCCTCTCTAGCCAATCTGTGTAGTTCGTCATAAAAAAAAGTACATGAGGTGTATTAAGTACATTATACTTAATACACCTCATTTTAATTTAATTCAAAGTTTATTCCGTTTTCCAAATCTCTGACCTGCAAACCCCACGGCGTTATTTACGTGGGTGGTGATCACTCAACATCAAGAGCGCCAATTGCTCATTTTTACAGTGAAAGAGCCATACGACTTATCTTGGCTTACGGCTCATCTAATATTAAGTGATCACCGTCTTCCATGAACATCCACAGTACCAGAGGAGCTGCAGTTGCGTTTCCTGGCTTTGAGGAATGGGCTCGAGGTATAACTATGTTCGGAAACGCTGGTGATAATTTACTTCACAAATTGATTGTAGAAGAAAGTTACATGATAAACGTACAATCGTGGAACACCGGCTATCAAGATGGTGTCGATGCGATTTGGCATTCTATACAGCCTTAATATTTTTCCAGATAAGAGAGTTGACCATTGCGCCTGTGGCAGGCAGGAGGCGATGAACTGGACTTCAGGTCTCGGAAGATTTACATCATCAATAGTGGCTCTTATTAAATACATTTTTTAAAATGCTGGCTTTTATTTTTTTTAGAGAGAGATAGAGTTACAACCTATTTATATTATATACTAGCTGACACGGAAACGTTGTGTGGCCATAATTTATTTCTATCTATATTGATAGAAAACAGCAATAAATAACAGGAAGATAAACCTCTTAATGTGTGAATGTTTTTATGTAGCGACAGAAGCAGTATTTGTATATGATTGACATTTATGATATAACGTCATTCTGTCTCATTCACTTACTTTTCTTGCATGAGGTTTTCTGATTTTTGTAAAAAAAATATTTTATTTTTATTTTAAATGCAAACCTAGGACAACAAACACAACAAGTACGAATCATCCAATTTAGTGCAGTAGTTCTAAATTTATGTGCGTACATACATTTTGTCGATTTGTTTTATTTTAAATACAAACCTAGGACAACAAACACAACAAGTACGAATCATCCAATTTAGTGCAGTAGTTCTAAATTTATGTGCGTACATACATTTTGTCGATTTGTTTTTATTTACATAGATGTCCAGGCGTATTCTGTAACAGCCCTGTAGTTATGGGGTCGTAGAATAGGACTACGGTATACCCTGCTAGTCGTAGAAGGCGACTAAAAGGGGCCTCGGGTTCACTGGGCGACAAGGGTGGGGTCATTTTCGTCCGCCGAAGTGAACCCAAGAAGAAGACGGCATCGGCTGGCCCGTGAAGCCTTGCACTAAGAGGGTGGGGGAGGAATTACCCTTCCCTCACCCGGGACGTTCTGGGCGAGAGTGCAGAGGGGCTCCGGTGCGTTCCACTGGAGATCCCTCACGATGCACGGTGGAAAGACCTTAGTGGGTAGTATTTTCTAATACACGTAGGCTTCCTCACGACGTTTTCCTTCATCGTCGAGCGCGTGGTTAATTATTAACCATTTAATTTCTCTCTTTCTCTCAATCTTACTTTATATATACGATAAATACGATAACAATTATTTTCGTGTTTCCTAAGTCCTATTACGTATTTCCTACGTAGAACACGTTGCTTTTAAAAACAGAAAAAAAAGCGCCTTCTATAAGCTTATACCGGTCACAAATATTTGCAAGTGACTTTTTTACACATAAAAAACCAACAAACGAACCTAATTGATAGAAGCCGGATAGGAATCGAACCCACTTCCATAAGATCGTAAAGTTAGTCGATCGCTTAGTTTTATAACAAACAGTCCAATTTGCTGAAGCCGCTCGACGATCAACTAGGAGCATTATCGGCTCAACATAAAACTAATGATGCTGTCACATAATAGATCCTCTAACGACCCTCACTTTCAACTCCTCTATTACAGAATCATTAAGGAATTAAAGTTCCATGTCATTTTCGTATCATCTTTGCGTCACATGTTACAAACATTTTTTTAAACAATTAAATTTTTGATGAACCACAAAACGGGTTGTTTCAACTTCAAATCAAACATTAAACGATGTTACTCGGGATCGCTCTTTTATCAACTGACTTCAAAAAAGCAGGTTTTTAATTTGTCTGTATGTCTTTTTTTGTTTGTGTCATAACTTTCGAGTTGGTGAACCGATTTTGATAATTCTTTTTCTATATAAAAACTGGTGGTACCCGTGCGTTCCTGTTTCAACGGAATCCATGAGAAAACTATATGTCTTAAATTTGAATAATTCAACATCACGCCAACCAATTTCGATGATTGTTTTTTTCTATTGGAAAGGAAATACATTAAGAGCAGATGACATTTTGTTTAGGTACTAATTAATTTTATTTCGTAATATTACTACGATAATTCGGAATTTTAAACAGGGCGTCCGCGCGTTTGAAATTTGAATCGATTTGAAGTCAGTTTTTGTTTTTGCTCTTAAATATACCTGTATATGCGAAATCTCGTAGTTATATAACGAATATTGGCGCCTGTATACTCTTTTTTCACATTTGTGCTTGTTGTTGTAACTCACCTAATCTTGGATTGTCGTAAATCTACAATTATCTAAATCAACATACATTGTTCCATACGATTCAGAAGGTCCCTAGTATATCTTTAGAACCTAAAGTCCTTTGACAAATTAATATGAAACTAAACCATTTAAAACAAACAAACAAACATATTTTACCATCCCACAATAATTTCTTCAGCAACTAATTAAATTACAATTAGGAGCGGGGGACTGGTGTCCAAACTAGGAACATACCTGTGAGATTGATCACCAGGCCTACACACCACAACAAAAAAAAATTCAAAATGTCTGAGGACGAAAACATTTTATTGATACATAGATATACCTCCTCCTTTTCGACGTAGGTTAAAAATCTATGAATCACTACGATAATATAAACAATTTATTTAGAAATGTTTCGTACCTCTGCTAAACTACATACATAAGTGAGCGATGCTCCTGAAAAACGAATTCATTCACTAGGACATCATAAATGTGTCGCACCGCATTTATCTACGCTCTAGTATTATTAACATTCTCAACGGCAAAATGTAGGAAAACTACGGATGATAAAATCAAAACAACACCGACACACACAGCTACAATTCAGGCGACGGAAAAATACCAGGACCGACGAAATGAAATAGATTTGATGGATATTATGAAGGAATGCAATGAGACTTTTAGAATACAGATGTGTAAGTATATAATTAGGAATTAATTTTATTCAGATTTAATCTAAGTGGATTGTCAAGACTTTTTTTTAAATGACGAACTACACGGTTGAGAGGTGGCATAGCTCTTAGGTCGCTTAGCCTGAACCTCTGCGATAGAGGTTAGTAACTAGACACAAGGGTCCCCCGGGTGAGGGGTAACCTCGGCTTGGACGGTTACTATGTTACGCGTAAGCATTCCAAAGCATTCAAATCCATTGAAGAGGAATATATCATAATATTAATAAATAAAAGTATTTATATTTATTTGTTATATAATATTTTACAGCGTATTTAGAACAGCTTAACAACAGCGGAAGTTTCCCAGATGAAACCGACAAGACTCCCAAGGTAAGAAATTTAGATATTTAAAGAAAACATTAAAAAGATATGAAAAAAATCCGCATGCGTGAAAAGGTTTCCGACCACTGAACTAAGCCTATCATATTAAAACCAATAAATCTTAGAGCTGTGACGTCATGTTGTCCAACTACACATAGCTCATGTAGCTCTAGTATAATCAAGATCAAGAAATTTAAGGACACTGTATGCATAAACAATGTTGGTACGGTTATCTAAACGTGCTCTGCGCATTAACGTGTTTCAATGCATAAGAAATGAGTACATCGATGCTTATGTATTAGGGTCAAACATAAATGTACACGTTTAGGCAGATATGTATTTAGCTCAAATAAATATATTCATTCTCATAAATAAAAGAACAATTCAGATCAACTCCTACCAATTCATGGTTAAATTCATTGAACAACATTATTAGTGAATTCAGGATTTGCATGGTGATGTGATAAGCTCCCCATTTAGCTCGATTTAAAAAAAGCAGGAGGTTCTTAATGCATCTGTATTTTTTATTACATTTTTTTTTAAACATTTCTGTTCCAATGTTAAGTTATTTATGAAACGATATCGTATCTCTTTTGTTTGAAAGGATTTGCTTTCAATTAGGTCCCATTTTAATTTTGTTGGCGTAGGACCTTGGGTTATGTATTTCTGGTAGATATACCAGGGAACTCCTAAAAATCGTATGAAAGCATTTTGTTGATTTTGTAGATTTATAGCGAACTAAAAATGTATATATAAGACAAGAATAATAGTAAATTCTATACAAATAAATAAGATTGAAGTGTCTGTTTGTAATAACAAAATACCGCTTTTTAATTTTTGTGTATCTTTATCTATTTGTTCCGGCTAATCTCTAGAACATTTGTACCGATTTTGACGGGACTGACACTGGCAGATAGCTGATGTAATAAAAAGTAACTTATTTCTATAAAGTAACATTATTTTTATGTATCAAAAATATTACTAATTTTCTTGTTAATCATTCCAAACAAGCTTAAGCTTGTATTCGTACGAGGAGGTGATCATTCACGTCAATTCGCTGTCCGAACCCTAAACTATTAGACTATTAGCGCTTAAAAGTTTAAAACCCCGTTTGATTTTACCTGAAGTCGTTGATAGTTTTTTACTTAACTAAATAAAAGACTCACCGAAAACTTCACACAGTGTTACGTCCGTTGTGTACTGGAGGCTAGTGGCGTGGCTTCAGGTGACGGGCAATTCGATCCGACCCTAGCCCCGCTGGTACTATCACAAATTAGAGACGGTTTCAACTCTGATGAGCTTCAGGACATGGCCACGGAGTGTATGGACAGAAGTAAGTACACTAATTAATAGTTGAAGTGGTAATGGATAGGGCACATAGCGCATAGAACGGATGGGTGGCCGATGGGGCCGAAAAGTTCTCGAGATCTCGAAGACCACGAACCGGCAAGTGCAGCGTTAGACGTCCAACCGCAAGGTGGTCTGACGATCTTATAAAGCCCGCAGGACGCAGCCGGATGCAAGCCACTATCCAGGATTTAGAGGTCTGGAAGACCGGGGCATAAGAAACGAGTGGACGACAAAATCATTGCTTATTTTGTTTGAAAATGCAAATGCAAGAAATCCTCCAATTAGTTTAATGAATAAAGATAATAGTCAAAAAAATTCCAACAATGGTTATTTTTCATTTTTTGAAAAGTTTCGAAGCCTCTATTGTGGCCCTAAATCCGGCCTTGTCGTTATCAACCGGTCATTTTAGAAATCTTTGTGAGAGGCCTATGTCCAGCAGTGAATGTTCTACAGCTGATATAAATGATAACGATAATGAAGTACACTTCCTACTTGCTTCAGGTTTTCATCGATTTTTTGTTTGTAAAGACTTACATTCAACTTCAACTTAGGTTTGCAGGAACTCTCATGCATCGTATGGAAGAATGTTTATTGATTGTGGTACCAGTGGATCTATGATAATCTAAACATACGTAAGTTCTTCTTAAGGACAGCGACCTCAAAAGTGAAATAAGATAAAGAATAATAAGTCCAATTCAAGTTCCACCTTAGGCTTCGTCTTCGCCTTCCATCAAGCGAGATAGAAGCCAAACGTGAGACTATTTTGTATAAAAAAAAGGTGTCCCAGGTGTCTAGGCGCAAGGCGCTCGGACGTCGGACGGAAATTCGTGATAACATATCCTAGGTACATTATTCTAACAAAATTGATGTATTTTTTTCTACTTCACTGAGCACAAACTCATCTGTAACGGTGTTATAATTTTTGTTGATTTAAATAAATAAATAAATCTCACTCATACCGCGCTCTCACACACTTCGACCGATGCGGCAAAATCCGTCATATGCACTATTGGCAATTATCGAGAACTCTCGACTCGACTGGAGCGTAACGGGACATTTTGCACATCCAATATTCATCAATTTATAAGACGTCGTCACGTTAAAAAAAAATGTAACTATACAAGTACTGCGGAAATAAAAGCGAACGTCAGCGGGTAGTTAGAGTTTAATGTCCGCCTTTGATTTGATTTGAAGTCGAATTTAAATTTTTACTCGTAAATATACTTCTATTATGGTATATTAATTGAACATATATAATTTTATTGCAGAGGAAACTTGCAAATGTGAACGATCGTATGAATTCATAAAATGTATAATGGAGAAGGAAATAGAGAAGACAACCAACACCACAGACAAAACAGTATCTGAAATAATCTAAAGATGACCCGATAAATCATTACTTTAAAGATAAATAATACAAATTTATGAGGAAATAGATGAAATATTGATTCAACGTGAAGTTATCTGAGTATTATTGAAATATATACAGCGTCAATATACTAATCCTTAGTGACGTGAACCATCTCCTAGCTTCGTTGGAATAGTTAACAAGAATGTTCAGCCCTGTAGTTCTGGGCTCTCAAGAATAAGACTACGGTATCCCCTGCCTGTCGTAGAAGGCGACTAAAAGGGGCCTCGGGTTCACTGGGCGACAAGGGTGGGGGCCTGAGTCGTCCACCAAAGTGGACCCGGGAAGAAGGCGACATCTGCTGGCCCGTGTCGCCTTGCGCTGCGAGGGCACAGGGGGGGAGGGAGTAACCTGCCCCCCGGGACGTGCTCTCCTTGAGCACAGTGCAGAGCGGCTCCGGTGCGTTCCACTGGAGATCCCGGAGCCCCTCGTCATGCACCGAGTAAAGGGCCACCGGGGAGGTTTTAGTGGGTAAGAACCCTACATAACCGCCGCCTTCCCCCCGGAAGGCGGGGTATCTTTCTGAAGATTTCCTCCCCGTCAACAAAAAAAAAAAGTTAAGAAGAATGTTAGTAATATTTCTGAAAAAAAATGTTGCATAAAAAAATTCTTCGAATAATATAGATAGATCGTTATAATTTTGTTGTAAACCAAATTACAGAATGGGCGAACTAATGGCTAAGAACGATCACTTACAACCAACCTTTGTATGGACAGGAGATATGTCAACTAAATTATACATTTACAAAATAACCTACAATATATCTATATAAATTAGTTATCAATAAATATACTAACGATTTAAATATACATATGTGACAGGATAGGTAGATAAATATATACGGGATACGTCTAAATAGACAAATAAATCTGAGCGGTTAATTAGGGTAAATTGATAATTATTAACTTTACCGCATGTTCAATAGAATGTGGGTATATCTATTTTTTTTAAACACGGTAAATTAGTGAATTCGTGACCCTTCTCTTTTATCCGGGGTCGGGATCAGCAGTGCAATAGATTTCTTTACTGCAGAGTAAAAAGAACAAGACGGTGTAGTGAGCATACGCTACACTAACATCACAAAATATAAAGAGTTACAAAATTAACTTACTTGACTCGGCTGTAGTTCTACATTACGGCTGCTAAAGGAAACATCGAGTGTTCTTGTTAGCCCAGAGAAATTCCACAGATTTTAACTACCTAAACACGACTAACAAAAGTTACGTCTAATCGGGTCATTTACCGAAACATAAGTGAAGCCATATATATATATATATATATATATATATATATATATATATATATATATATATATATATATATATATATATATATATATATATATATATATATATATATATATATATATATATATATATATATATATATATATATATATATATATATATATATATATATATATATATATATATATATATATATATATATATATATATATATATATATATATATATATATATATATATATATATATATATATATATATATATATATATATATATATATATATATATATATATATATATATATATATATATATATATATATATATATATATATATATATATATATATATATATATATATATATATATATATATATATATATATATATATATATATATATATATATATATATATATATATATATATATATATATATATATATATATATATATATATATATATATATATATATATATATATATATATATATATATATATATATATATATATATATATATATATATATATATATATATATATATATATATATATATATATATATATATATATATATATATATATATATATATATATATATATATATATATATATATATATATATATATATATATATATATATATATATATATATATATATATATATATATATATATATATATATATATATATATATATATATATATATATATATATATATATATATATATATATATATATATATATATATATATATATATATATATATATATATATATATATATATATATATATATATATATATATATATATATATATATATATATATATATATATATATATATATATATATATATATATATATATATATATATATATATATATATATATATATATATATATATATATATATATATATATATATATATATATATATATATATATATATATATATATATATATATATATATATATATATATATATATATATATATATATATATATATATATATATATATATATATATATATATATATATATATATATATATATATATATATATATATATATATATATATATATATATATATATATATATATATATATATATATATATATATATATATATATATATATATATATATATATATATATATATATATATATATATATATATATATATATATATATATATATATATATATATATATATATATATATATATATATATATATATATATATATATATATATATATATATATATATATATATATATATATATATATATATATATATATATATATATATATATATATATATATATATATATATATATATATATATATATATATATATATATATATATATATATATATATATATATATATATATATATATATATATATATATATATATATATATATATATATATATATATATATATATATATATATATATATATATATATATATATATATATATATATATATATATATATATATATATATATATATATATATATATATATATATATATATATATATATATATATATATATATATATATATATATATATATATATATATATATATATATATATATATATATATATATATATATATATATATATATATATATATATATATATATATATATATATATATATATATATATATATATATATATATATATATATATATATATATATATATATATATATATATATATATATATATATATATATATATATATATATATATATATATATATATATATATATATATATATATATATATATATATATATATATATATATATATATATATATATATATATATATATATATATATATATATATATATATATATATATATATATATATATATATATATATATATATATATATATATATATATATATATATATATATATATATATATATATATATATATATATATATATATATATATATATATATATATATATATATATATATATATATATATATATATATATATATATATATATATATATATATATATATATATATATATATATATATATATATATATATATATATATATATATATATATATATATATATATATATATATATATATATATATATATATATATATATATATATATATATATATATATATATATAATCTGTTTCTTTGTTTTTGTACCCAACTTTCCGTTATTTATTACCTGTTTGAGGGTTGAATACCGACTTTTCGCCGACATTGATAATGGCGCTTTAACAGATTTTTTTAACAACTGGTAGGGACTTAGCCAGTTAATCAGAATTAGTGAGGGCAGTCCACAGTATAAACAAATTGTTTAATATTAGATATTTTCAATTTTCGCCAGCGGTGTTTCCGTTCCTATAGGATTTGGGGACCTTCAAGAAACCAGCCTACTAATTTTTCAAAGGCCGGCAACGCACCTGCAGTTCCTTCAATGTTGTAGATGTTCATGGGTGACGGTGATCACTTAAGATCAGGTTAGTCGTGAGCTCATTGGCCCCTATTTCTATAAAAAGGTAGTATATAGAAAAATCAAAGGAAATTAAAAAAAATACATGACGTATTAATTTATTAAATGAATTCACATTACAAAAATTTAATTTACAAATGATTATTTTACATTCTAAACAGCAGATCTTTGGTGGAAAACAGCACTCCGGGATTCCTTCATATTTTTAAACAGCAATTCTACTCTGATGTTTTGTCGCCACCTCCAAAGAAGTTTTGCCATATTTCTGACAGCCAGCCAGATTGAGGCTCCCTATGGAAAGAAGAACATTACTAATGCTATCAACACTTAAGATCCAACAGCTAATGGTCTACATTATAAGCCGGGTCTACTAAACCAATTGTGTCACCGATGGATATTCAATGGACATCATGGATAGTTTTTTTAAGGGTTTTCCCCGGAAAGGACATGTTTTCGTCCCTTCAGGGAAATTCTATTTGTTTCTCTGACTAGAAGGGGTTCAGAGATTGCTTGAGCTTGTAGTATTTATCTTTATTTTTTAATTATTTCTCTCTTGTTAAGAATTTCAATATATATATATATATATAATCTGTTTCTTTGTTTTTTTTTATTTATTTTTCTCTCTGTACTCAATTTGTCCTTATTTATTTTCCAGAATCACTAATCACAAGATATAAATAAATAATTTATATATGTATATAATTAATAAGAATATATATATATATATAATTTGATTTGATTATTTATCTATTGGTATAATAGATGGTTTGCCAGTTCAGTTGTGCCTCTATGGTTTTGCGATGACGTATACGAGTACTGGACGCTGAATGTGAACAGGGAAAACCTTTTAGGAAAATTCGTATAACTTACTGTTTCTTGCAGTTGTACATAGTATTGACCTTCCTTACATCACCTCGACTTAGACCCTCTCTTTGGCCCAGTTTCACACCTCCAATCTGTATGAGTTATAATAAATAGATTTAAAAAATTTAAATAATCTGGGATAACCTCGACCACCATTAAGGGAGATGAAACAGGAATATTAAGCAAAATTTTGTTTAAAACAAATGATGTATTATTAACAATATTAGTCTATAAGCTAAAAGGTTTTTCGATATGGTGGCAATGAATCCAAGTCAGCGTAGTAATGAATTCTCGTTTTTCAGTTCTAAACTGACCTCAAAAGTTTATCAATTCGTCTGTATTTTCTTTTTATTTTTGTTACCGCATAACTTTGGGTAAACCGATTTGGATAATTGTTTTTTATTTGAAAGCTTCTGCTTCCCGCGTGGTCCCGTTTAAATTTGGTCCAATTCTGATAATGGGGCCCATGAGGAAACCATATGTCTTAAATTTGCATCAAGTATGTGCGCCACAAATGGATGAATAACTCAACATGATGTCAACGGATTTCGAGATTCAATTTTTATTGAAAATGATGTACTTGAGTGGTTTGAAAAACGGTTTGGTTACATCATTAAGTATGATTTCATAATATTACCACGATAATTCGTAAATACAAAAAAAGAGCGTTTAATGTTTGATTCGATTTAAAGTTGTTTTTGTTTTTACTTGTAAATATACTTGTTCATGTGCCAAACTTCTCTCGCCAACAAATTATGGCTAGTATAAAACTACCTGTGTCACATTGACATGCTTGGTGAAAAAGCTGTTCTTTTCTTACTAAAACAACTTAACCCAGGTGTTTAAAATTTGTGTCTATTAAAAGGAGAGACGGTTAGCACTCCCCTTGACAAGGATGGAACACATTAAATGGTTAAGGCACAACTTGACCACATTTTTTTGGGGTGTCCTGTCGCTGACAGATCCGGGACACCCCGCTCATAACGGCTGATGGCATTCGCGGTAGGTTTAGTGGGTATGGGCTGCCCAGGCCGAGTCCCACACATCCCTCCGGGCCACCCAGGGTACCGGAGGATGGTCTATAAAAAGATTCCCCCGCGTAAAGAAAAAAAAAAGGTGTTTAAAATTTACATAACCGTCAAAAGCGTGATGGCTAAATTATAATTAAATAATTTATATATGTATATAATTAATAAGAATATATATATATATATATATATATATATATAATTTGATTTGATTATTTATCCATTGGTATAATAGATGGTTTGCCAGTTCAGTTGTGCCTCTATGGTTTTGCGATGACGTATACGAGTACTGGACGCTGAATGTGCACAGGGAAAACCTTTTAGTAAAATTCGTATAACTTACTGTTTCTTGCAGTTGTACATAGTATTGACCTTCCTTACATCACCTCGACTTAGACCCTCTCTTTGGCCCAGTTTCACACCTCCAATCTGTATGAGTTATAATAAATAGATTAAAAAAAAAATAATCTGGGATAACCTCGACCACCATTAAGGGAGTGAAACAGGAATATTAAGCAAAATTTTGTTTAAAACAAATGATGTATTATTAACAATATTAGCCTATAAGCTAAAAGGTTTTTCGATATGGTGGCAATGAATCCAAGTCAGCGTACTAATGAATATTCGTTTTTCAGTTTTAAACCGACTTCAAAGGTTCCCAATTCGTCTGTATTTTCTTTTTATGTTTGTTACCGCATAACTTTGGGTAAATCGATTTGGATAATACTTTTTTATTTGAAAGCTTCTGCTTCCCGCGTGGTCCCGTTTAAATTTGGTCCAAGTCTGATAATGGGGCCCATGAGGAAACCATATGTCTTAAATTTGCATCAAGTATGTGCGCCACAGATGGATAAATAACTCAACATGATGTCAACGGATTTCGAGATTCAATTTTTATTGGAAATTATGTACTTGAGTGGTTTGAAAAACGGTTTGGTTACATCATTAAGTATGATTTCATAATATTACCACGATAATTCGTAAATACAAAAAGGGCGTCCGCGCTTAATAAACGTATAATGTTTGTTTCGATTTAAAATTGTTTTTGTTTTTACTCGTAAATAAACTTGTTCGTGTGCCAAACTTCGCGCCCCAACAAATTGTGGCTGGTATAAAACTACCTGTGTCACATTGACATGCTTGGTGAAAAAGCTGTTCTTTTTTTACTAAAACAACTTAACCCAGGTGTTTAAAATTTACATACCCGTCAAAAGCGTGATGGCTAAATTATAAATAAATAAAGTACGGTTTGAGAATCGTAAGGTCGTAGGTTCGAATCCAACATTCGACTGTAGACGTGAACCATCTCCTAGCACAAGCTTAAGCTTAGTTGGAATGGTTAACAAGATTGTTAGTAATATTTCTGAAAAAAGAAATATTGTTAGCATGTATTTTTTTATAAATATATACCTTAGGTTCAATAGTTTTCTGGGAGTTTTTGGAGAACGCATACTCCGAGTAATGCATCACGCTGTTGTAGTCGTACGACACCCCATAGCCGCTAGTGTACGAGCTGTCGGACTTCTTGAAGTTGTTCTCGGAACCTGTAAAGTTATGCCTTTTTAATTTTTACCACATATTCTACTACTAGATTTTTTCTTTTTTTAATTTTTAAAAATTCCTCAAAACGTATTTTAATTAGGGACCTTGGCCACGAGTTTGTTTTCTAATTTTAGTAGTGTTTCAATTCATTGGTGCCACTATGGCTTATCGATGGCGTACGACTGGCACACCAATCCTGTGTGTTTGAGATGTTTGGTTATAAATCGGTTCCATAATGAAATCGCATCGTTGAGTCAATAAATGAAGCGTCAATAGCCTCATGGTTTAGGGTACGGCCTGCGAATTGTAAGGTCGTGGGTTCGAATCCACCATTGGAGTATTGCCGTGGACCATGTCCTAGCAAAAGCTTAAGCTTAGTTGGAATGGTTAACAAGATTGTTAGTAATATTTCTGAAAAAAAAAAAGAAATATTGCTAGCTTTCTTTTACAAAAAAAAAAAAAATTCTGGAGCTTTGAACCTCGAAAAACGCACCTTATTTAACCGCTTGTAAACAAACATCTTCATTTCTCGTAAGAAAAAACAAAACCATCGATACCAGGAACACATTGTTAATTATAAGTAATTTAAACCACTTGATGGTTCATTTACGATTAAACCTTCATAATTACATAGTAAATAGAACAATTCAATCTTCTCATACATGTATTTCTTTTTTGTGTTGTTTTTGTAGTTCTTCATAGCCGCCGGTGATAGGTAAGAAAGGTACGTACCTGCTCTCACATTGTTATAATTAATGGTGACGTAATCGTCTCTCTCGTGGCGACTCTGCTCGTGGGTGAAGCCGACCGCGTGTAGGATCTCGTGGAGCACCGTGCCCTTCTTGGACACGCAACCCGGTAACTGCAGGTTAACTTCTTGACGACCTCCTAAATCACGACTCACAAATACAGTGGCTAATTTAAGCCAATACAGTAGAAAGACAAAATCCTATCTCAATTTCCGTAAATTTTTAGGTGAAAAATCCAAAACGTGGAATTGAGAATCATTTACAGTAGTTTTATAACGGCTTATTATATAGCTCAGAAACACGCCAAATAGGGCCAAATGTTAATATCATCTCTTTAAATTTTTGACTTGGACTACTTTCATAAATATTTTTTTTTTTTCTTAATTGGGGACCTTTGCC
This sequence comes from Meandrusa payeni, assembly GCA_029286785.1. Taxonomy (NCBI): domain Eukaryota; kingdom Metazoa; phylum Arthropoda; class Insecta; order Lepidoptera; family Papilionidae; genus Meandrusa; species Meandrusa payeni. Next base: position 10,029,501 of record JAGSMX010000009.1, on the reverse strand, counting down.
CTTTGAGCATGTCAGCACCATCATACCCTAACCTAAGTACATACACATCGGTCGCATGAGGCGAAAAAGAAAGTCATTAATGTTGTATGGCCATAGCCACCAGCTTCCTCGCTCCCTCTGAGGCAGCATTAGGCACCCACATGTTGCTCCCTCAGTTTTAGACTATCTATTAATGACTTTCTGTCCGCTTCATGTTTAGCACATAGGGGAACTATTATGTGCACATCATCCACCACTTGGCAAATCTCACAATTCAGTGAGCCATCCTTCCGCATCCGGTGTGCAAAAAAATTTGCAGGGACCCGACCTCAATTTGTGCACCGTCGTGATATATATTCTCTTTTTCTTTCAGGAACCAAGGCAAATGAGGAGGTTGACTCTCTATGATTGTATACCATATACCTTTCTGCTGACTTCTTTCATCGAAATATTCTCTATTTTATATTCTCTTCGAAATAATACTAAGTGAATTCCCATCCAACGTTAAAATTGCAAACACTATCAAACACAAACACTAGCTTCATTTTTGACAATATCGTAAATATTACATTGCATATATTTAACTGAAAAAAAAACTGCTGTAGTGTGAAATAAATTATGAATTAATTGGCTTTTTTTTTTGTTCACGCGGTGGAATCTTTTTATAGACCATCCTCCGGTACCCTGGGTGGGCCCGGAGGGATGTGTGGGACTCGGCCTAGGCAGCCCCTACCCACTTAACCTTCCGCGAATGCCATCAGCCGTTATGAGCGGGGTGCCCCGGATCTGTCAGCGAAATGACACTCAAAGTTAGTTTAGCTTTTTGAATGTCTCTTAGATTATCCGTGAAATAGAGTCCGAGAGTAATCCGAGTCGTGGTTCGGCCCTCTCGGGCGCCCTCGGATCGGAATGCTCACGCGTCACATAGTAACCGTCCAAGCCGAGGTTACTAGCGATAGAGGTTCAGGCTTAGAGACCTAAGAGCTATGCCACCTCTCAATCCGGTCAAGGCCAGCTTCTCTAGCCAATCTGTGTAGTTCGCCATTGAAAAAATAAAGTAATTTTCTATTTAATATTTACCACTTTGATGGATTCTCGAAAATTCTATTAATTATGTAATTCAAGACGAAACGCGTGAACATTTTCATAGTATAATCAAAATTCAACCTTATGACTACGTAATAAAAATAATTTTTCTCCAGCTTAACTTATTCGAGATGTTTCGATGGCCGTATTGATAATTGGTCTTCATATAAGATTCTTGTCCTGGTAATCAATATAGTCGGGTTATAATGACTAGAACTTTCCTTATAATGTTATAGCTCAGTAATAATTGAAGTAACCACAACATTTAACCATAAAATTGTATATATTAAAGACACAAGACGTGTTGACCTAGAAGTATTTGGACCCGGGTGGTAGATTAAACCAAAAATCACTGATTCTTAATAAGTTTACTTACCGATTCGTCCAACGCTAGACCAACAGCCAGTGTTCGCACTCGTAATTGCGATGTAATCCGATTGACCGTTATAAGGAACAAACCTCAGACACGTCAAGCGATGATAATCGGCGATTGCTCTCATAATCATATCCTTCTGCTCCTGGTCTGTGGAATTGAGAAATTGTACGAACCTGTTATGATAGTCTAGTACTTTAATGTAACTAAAAATGTGGTTCAGTATGCTAATACGTTTCTCAGACTTGTAAATAAATACCATCTGTAGTCGGTTGTTCGTGTACTACTTCTTGCCCGACTAATTGATTCATTACACTTACCAGTTATGATAGCCTGGTACTTTTATGTATCAAACACTCAAAATTTGTCCTTTTTACTACTGCAAAAAATAACGTGGTGATTGTTGATCCATGTAAAGTTTAAAATTAACAATTACAAATAGTATTTAATTTTCAATTTATTTACCGACAACCATCATAAACACGTCAAATTATGGTTGTCAGCGATTGCTCCTAAACGGTCAGACTAATTGAGAAATTACACTTTGCAGTTATGAGAGCCTAGTACTTTTATGTATTTCACAAACGAATTAAGTCGCTGCCATATATAATTACCACCACTTTTTCAGTGACTCTTTAACCGACTTCAAAAAAGGCGAAGGTTGTTTCTACGCATATAGTGCCATTATTTATTTATAAAACGATTTTGAAAACTTTAATAACTTTGTTTGAAAGTTTGTTTCAATTAAGTATTATGGTCCTAGGTCAGTTAGCTTAATATTGTCGACATTGGATTTTGGATTCCTATTGTCAGGGAACTCCTAAAAATCGTATAGACGAATGTGTGATTCTAGCCAGAATGTGGCAGAAAAAGAGCAGCTCCAGAATTTCGCGACAAAATAATGTTTCGGAAATTTATTATCTACGGATTATTTTTAAGGTGTGTTGGATTTGAAATCGGTATTTGTTTTACTCGTAAATATAATTTATACGAGAGTACGAGATTTTAAGCTATATAAAGGAACTTTGTATCCTTCACCGAATTAACATTTTAAATAAAATTATTATACTAGGGTAGCAAAGAATTAGGTAATGATATTTTTTGCATAGTACTTTTTTTACTTACTGAAACTTCCCCCTATAGAGTAAGGAATGATGCCATTCGGCCAGCGCGATGTCTTGTCCTTCATGCCGTTCCTGGCATGGTAAGTTGGCATCAGTATATCACCCTGTCCGTAGTCTCCCATTTCTTCAGGGTTCATTAGCGATGACTCGGACCATGTCGCGACGGCTTCACCTTAAATATGATTTATAAAAATAATCAATTCGTCAATAGCCCAAGGCCAACGTTTTCGATTTTTGAAATAAAATTTCCCTACGCATGACTTGGGAAGTAAGCTGATGAATGTTACAAAAAATTGAGATCAAAAACTACATGATCTAATAACCAAATCCCTGTCTCACCATGGGACTTCAAGCCGCACTGCGGAATTTCATCTTTTGTTGTGAATATCCCTCGAACCCGAACGCTTTGCTTCGTCTTTCATTGTTTGTACAGAAAGGGACTGCAATAGTTTGCCAGCGTCTGTCTTTCCTTCCGATTACAATGTGGGTTTTTTTTAAGAGTAGAGTTAATAGACATTTACTAAGCTATGCGCCTTACCATCCAGAACAGCACTTCTACTTAACATCAGGTGGGACCGTAGTCAAGCACTTGCTTAGAAAGTTTAAAAAATACGCGCGCCCATTTTCTTTCCCTCTTAAGCAACCGTGCAATTTTGCGTTCAATCCCTAATAAACTAGGAGGAGTTATTGCTTTAATTATATCTATTTTAATCCTAATTATCCTGCCATTTACTTTTAATAAAAAAATACAAGGTATTCAATTTTACCCCTTAAATCAAATTTTATTTTGAATTATAATTTCTACTATTATTTTATTAACTTGAATTGGAGCACGTATTATAATTTGTGTAGATTTTAAACATAAACGCATATACATTACAGATGGAGCCACTTTACTCCATTTGTGTGGTCTTAAAGCACACTTGTTATAATTTCTTAGCTTTTAGTTAAATGAAGCTAGTAAATGTAATTACAAATATGAGTAACATTCTTGTTACTCATATTTGTAATTATATAGTATATTCTCGGAGATGCTTCACGTCAATAGTCGAATAGTGGGTTTGTTTCGTTTCGCAGACGGTATCCTAAACGCACTAGACTATTGACAAATATCTGTTTTACGTATTCATCTTGTATTAATCTATTTTAACGGGACAAAGAATAACGGAGCACTCGATTACGTTAAAGTACTTTTATGAGTCCTATTCAATCCGGTCCTGGAATAAATAGTAATATATCAGTCATAGAAAAACTTTGACCTAATGGGAACATATCTCTCATAGAGACATTTACACGTAATTGCTATTTGAATGACTTTTCCGATAAAAGTTACCGACCGCACTTCTCTCAGATAAGGTTTTCCCTTTGCTCTCGAAGGCCCTTACGCCCGACACCCGGTAGACGTTCAGGTTGAGCGTCTTTAGCCTGAACATCTATCGGCTAAAGAGCTGTGTCAATTTTCAAATTCAGGTGAAGCAGCCGCTTTACGGACCGACAGCGTAAGTTAAAAAAAGTGAGCATAAACAAATCTATTTTTTAACTCTTAAACAAGTTTATAGCCTACACAATTTTTGCATTTATACAATAGAAGAGGTGTAAGAGAAGCAACTTACCACTATTATTATTTGGCGTGCCATAAGCATCCGGACCTAAGCTAGACAAATCTATGCCAGCATCGTCTCCATCGATACTATTAGAATCGATATCGTCAGGTATCGATATGTCTATATCTTTCTTCAGTGGCACAAATTCTAGACCAGATATCGATAGAATCAATATAACAAAAGACAGCGCACCCATTTTAAATTAATATTTAAAGAAAACCGTGTAATTTTTCAGCTAAGTACTAGGCAATCAGAAAGCACCCGAATGTCTGCGGCGAGGTACGGCGCGCGTGTGTTTTATAGAGGAAACGCGAGGACCTGTCATAGGGTAAACACACATTAACGAAGATTATTCGCGACAAGGTACGTTCGTCAACTCCTACTTCCCTGATAAAGGATGTGCAAACGTGTACGAATCGATAACACAAAACTTCAAGTTTTGCGTTACATATGTAATATATTAGTACTTATGTACTTATATATTACGCAAGTTACTATTGCTCACCAAACGGATCTTTTAAGTATGCCTTTAAAGTTAATGTAAAGAACATGTTTATTACACGAGTAAAAACAAATTTAAGTTACCTTTATATATATATATATATATATATATGACCAACTGTTGGCCGCAGGCCTTCTCTGTAAAGAAGTATAAGGGCATAGTCCGCCACGTGCGCACGCCCTAATGCGGATTGGCAGACTTCACATGTCTTAGAAAGAAATATCTAGGACATGTAGGTTTCCTCACGATGTTTTCCTTCACCTCCAAGCGCGTGGTAAATCAGCACATAAAATTGCAACAACAAATTTATTGTTGCCGTCACCGGGGATCGAAGTCGGGTTACTGGCGTATTATGCAATTTGAGCCCAGACACTAAGCTACCACGACTAGTAAAAACAAAAACCGACTTAAAATTGAATAAGAATGCTTTCGAATAAAGAATGAATCCTCGAAATCTATTGTGGTAATATAAAATTATACGTCCATTTGTCGCGCACATACTTAATTTAGGACTTAAATGGTAATTGAAAACGAAACAGTAACCACACGAAAACACTAACTTGCAAATAAAAAAAAATCTTCAAAATCGGTTCATCCAGTCAAAAGTTAGGAGTTAACAAAGATAAAAAAAACATAAACACTAATTGAGAACCTTTTTTTGAAGTCTATTGAAAATATAATTTTGTTCACTTTAAAGATTCGCGTGTCAAGTGTCATTGTGTTTGAATGCAACCATAACTGATTGTTGCATTCGTAGTCTGTGGTTAGAACGTAATTGGTATTGTTTAGCTGTTTCAAATAATATTAAAGCAATTCTGAATAACATATATAATGCCGTTTCTTTTCTTACAGGTAAAATTATGTTAGTTTGTTAGTTATGTGAATAAGACATGTATTACCTAAAGCTAATACAATTAAATCTTTGCTTACAGATAAACTTAATTGATTTTTGAATTACTATGTCGTTGTAATCACTTGAATGCTATTACTTATATTAATATAAAATAACAACAAACTGATAGACTTCTTTCTTCCTGAGAAGATCCTGAAATCGTGGGGACACACTAATCGCTAAACTCGTAACTAGACTGTACTACGGACCCTTCTTTTTGTACATAGGAAAACGCCTACGTGAAAGAGTCCGGATTTTCGAAAGTTGCAAAAAGACAAATCAAACAACAAATTTACGTACAGAATGACTCCGAGTAATAGGATCGGAGGGCAGGACAGGCACAAATAAACATTAAAAACTACGAGTATAAAAATATTATAACGTAACTGTCCCGGTGTTATCATGTTACATTTCAATTTACTGCCTAATTAAATGTAGACAAAGAAATCGTAAAGCCTTTATTACATTATTTTGGGAGCGATAACAATCTTATCTAATTACCGGACGTGGCGCGCAAGGTTCCGCCGTTTGCCGGAAGAGGTCGTCCCCGTCACACTTCCAATCTCTTGTTGACTGATATGCCATAACTGTCTACGCAATAATTTTGATTCACTAACGTTTTCAGAGAAGCATACGGAAAAGACAGTAAGATATGAAAACAAGGCAAATATTAACGCATATATTACGCACAGATGCGGCCTTGTGTGGAGTACTATTGTCATATCTGAGCAGGTGCAGCCAAATGCCGACTCGCGGCACTGGATTCCATGAAGATGCGGACCAAAAAGTTAATTAAGATGGCTAGCGAAAGCGGTGTTTTACAGATTACATTTTGGAGCTCCTCCTTCACTCTCCACTCACAGGAATTACACGAGTTAATTCCTCCATCCTCATTCTACCTTCGGACGTTTTGACATTTAGCGGGTCTCTACCCTTTCATAGTCTATGTTGACACGTATACCCGCCTAATGTCTAAACGTCCGTAGGTAGAAAGGAGATGGGGGAATTTATTTTTCGTTCATCGGGCGTACAGCAAAGGAGTGGAATAAGTTGCCGGCGTCAGTCTTTCCGTCCAAGTACGACAGGGGAGCCTTCAAGAGTAGAGTGAATAGGCACATACTAAACTAGCGCGTACCATCTTTCGACTACATCACCACTTAACACCAGGTGGGATCATGGTCAAGCGCTAGTTTATACGCATAAATAAAAATAAAAAAAAATCACTCAGGATAATAATCGTCACCTAGATTTCGTGGTTAGATTGATCATGCTGGCAATGAACGTGGCTGTACCGGCTGCTGGCGTAGAATCTATCTGAAACTTAACTGTACACAAATCACGCGTATCACGATCTATGCGGGCTTCCCGGAAACGTGCGATCAGCGCGGAAGCTTTATGTTCAGTACTGAACATGAAAAAGGCTTAGACTATTAGGTAAGAATATTAGTGCTATATGTATGTTTAGACTAGTATTTTTGTTATAATTCTTGTTGTTTTAATTTTATTTTTTGGTTGGTTTGGTAAAAATAAGTGTCAGTTGATTCGGTACGAAATGATATGGTAATTGATGTTTTGTCTTTATTTGGAAGCAAACATTCCTTACTTTTATTGCATTAAATCGTATTTACAAATTGTTATCGACCGACAGTGGCGAAAATATAATATAATTTATATCTGCGTACAAAGTTTAGAATAGTAAGGAATAAATTGGTATTGGTAAACAAATACAAAAAATTTCACACATCATTTTGGGGACTTCTTCGGGATCTTTTTAATTAATGGCATAAAAATATCTCGTTACATATCCGTATATTAATATGTATATCTGTACCAAAACTACATACTCAAAGACTTACAAAATTTAAAACATTGCACGCGTTCAAAAAATTCACAGCTGTAAAGTGCAACAGAATAAATTACCACCTAATGTTTTAGTTCCGGGCGATGAGTTGAAAATGTATGTAAAAATATTCACAAAACAAAAGGAAGATACACTTAAACGCTTGTGTCAGAGATATTAAAAAAAAAGCGTGATGAATCACTTCCGTTGCTAAATGTACAATGTCATCGCTGAAGAATGAAACGCAAAAGTGCAGTTAAATTCAGACTTACTAACACCTCACCCTTTATGCTCCCCCAGTGTATTTTTACATACAAAAGCTATGTTAGCCTGGTATCACAAATTCACCAGGATTTTTGGCTCTTAGGCGGAATTCTGATTACTCGCATAATCTTCCTCCAGTCCTGAGCTTGTATCTTGCGACATCCGTTTGCACGTCAACTCTTCCACTGTAACTCTATTGCCTGCCCAGTCGCATTCTTGGTTATTCAAGATGACCGAACGAACTCGCCTGCAAGCTTACATTAGCTCTTTCTTTTACCCCGCGCTCCTCTACACACTCTGCGGCGACTAAAGCACGGACCCTTGTACGTAGACGTTTTCCCATGTACAAAAGGAGGTGTCCGTAGTACAGTCTAGTTACGAGTTTAGCGATTAGTGTGCCTCCAGGATTCCAGGATTGCACAACGAACTTATCACTTTCGCAGATAAAAAACGAAATAACACGAAAATAACTAAAATAAATCTGATAAATAAAAATAAAAAGAATCGAGATTTCGTGGTTGGATTGATCATGCTGGCAATGAACGTGGCTGTACCGGCTGCTGGCGTAGAATCTATCTGAAACTTAACTGTACACAAATCACGCGTATCACGATCTATGCGGGCTTCCCGGAAACGTGCGATCAGCGCGGAAGCTTTATGTTCAGTACTGAACATGAAAAAGGCTTAGACTATTAGGTAAGAATATTAGTGCTATATGTATGTTTAGATTAGTATTTTTGTTATAATTTCTGTTGTTTTAATTTTATTTTTTGGTTGGTTTGGTAAAAATAAGTGTCAGTTGATTCGTTACGATATGATATGGTAATTGATGTTTTGTCTTTATTTGGAAGCAAACATTCCTTACTTTTATTGCATTAAATCGTATTTACAAATTGTTATCGACCGACAGTGGCGAAAATATAATATAATTTAAATCTGTGTACAAAGTTTAGAATAGTAAGGAATAAATTGGTATTGGTAAACAAATACCAAAATTTTCACACATCATTTTGGGGACTACCTCGGGATCTTTTTAATTAATGGCATAAAAATATCTCGTTACATATCCGTATATTAATATGTATATCTGCACCAAAACGACATACTCAAAGACATACAAAATTTAAAACATTGCACGCGTTCAAAAAATTCACAGCTGTAAAGTGCAACAGAATAAATTACCACCTAATGTTTTAGTTCCGGGCGATGAGTTGAAAATGTATGTAAAAATATTCACAAAACAAAAGGAAGATACACTTAAACGCTTGTGTCAGAGATATTAAAAAAAAAGCGTGATGAATCACTTCCGTTGCTAAATGTACAATGTCATCGCTGAAGAATGAAACGCAAAAGTGCAGTTAAATTCAGACTTACTAACACCTCACCCTTTATGCTCCCCCAGTGTATTTTTACATACAAAAGCTATGTTAGCCTGGTATCACAAATTCACCAGGATTTTTGGCTCTTAGGCGGAATTCTGATTACTCGCATAATCTTCCTCCAGTCCTGAGCTTGTATCTTGCGACATCCGTTTGCACGTCAACTCTTCCACTGTAACTCTATTGCCTGCCCAGTCGCATTCTTGGTTATTCAAGATGACCGAACGAACTCGCCTGCAAGCTTACATTATCTCTTTCTTTTACGCCGCGCTCCTCTACACACTCTGCGGCGTCTAAAGCACGGACCCTTGTACGTAGACGTTTTCCCATGTACAAAAGGAGGTGTACGTAGTACAGTCTAATTACGAGTTTAGCGATTAGTGTGCCTCCAGGATTCCAGGATTGCACAACGAACTTATCACTTTCGCAGATAAAAAACTAAATAACACGAAAATAACTAAAATGAATCTGATAAATAAAAATAAATCTGGTTTCAAAGGGTTTACTTTCAAATGGGTTCCAAAGATATGCTAGGTAACTTCTTCTTATAAATATAACAAACAAAATATAGGCGATTTACTCGTAAATACACTCGTTTTGTTGTCTGACTTCTGCCTAGTGAAATCACTAGCGTACGCAGCAATGCCATGCCTTTTAGATCGAGAGAGAGAAGGGTGTGAGCCTCGGGAGCCCTTGTTTCAATCCCAATAAAAGGTCAAGGGAGTCAAACCAAAGAGCTATTCCACCTCTCAAACTCTTCCGGCCACCTTCACTGCCCAGTCAGCGTAGGTTGGTTAAAAAAATCAACAAATACTTCGAAAAAACACCGCGACCGCGTAAATTATCTATTTAACTAACATAGAGGCGGGTCAAACAACTCTTAATTACTAGGTACTCAAGAATTATAGACATAAACTTAAGACGTGTCGTAAAACTGGAGAGATAAGGTGAGGAAATGGCGGCCCCGTATTATTTGGTTCGTTAAATAACCACAAATCTAGTTGATTTTATTGCACTTCCAAACGTTAAGTTCCGATTTTATTTATTTATACCTATTGTAACACCATAAACTAAGCTTAACAAAGGCCAGCCCTGTAGTTCTGGACTGTCAAGAATAAGACTACGGTATCCCCTGCCTGTCGTAGAAGACGACCAAAAGGGGCCTCGGGTTCACTGGGCGACAAGGGTGGGGGCCTTTGTCGTCCGCTATGGTGGACCCGGGAAGAAGGCGACATCGGCTGGCCCATGTCGCCTTGCACTGCGAGGGCACAGGTGGGAGAGAATAACCCCCCCCCCCGGACGTGCTCTCCTTGAGCACAGTGCAGAGGGGCTCCGGTGCGTTCCTCTGGAGATCCCGGAGCCCCTCGTCATGCTCCGAGGAAAGGGCCACCGTGGAGGTTTTAGTGGGTAAAAAGATAGAGGTTCAGGCTACCTAAGATCCATGCCACCTCTCAATCCGGTGAAGCAGTCAAGGCCAGCTTCTCTGGCCAATCTGTGTAGTTTGTCAATAAAAAAAAATCGTTCAGCGTGCGTACAGCAAAGGAGTACAATAAGTTGCCCGCGTCAATCTTTCCGTCCATATACGACGTGGGAGCCTTCAAGAGTAAACATGCAATTACTAAACTAGCGCGTACCATCTTTCTACTATATCACCACTTAACATCAAGTGGCATAATGGTCAAACACTAGTTTATAACTCCGAAATAATGTAGAAATAACGTACAAAAATATTTTATTACTAATTAGGGGATAAAATAAAACTACTTTTTTTTTAAATATGCAATTTCCTGTATTTCTAACATATTAGAACTTTATACAACTACGTCATTTATATTTACATGAGCATTTTTGCTTCGCAATAATATTACAATTAAAATAATTTTTTTTCTCTCTTTATTATATTATTTTACAATTTTTTATTGGAACTATAATAATTATTATTTATAAGAAGGCAAAGTGACAAATACTCACACTTCAGAGACAAAAAATACTGTTTTTTATTTATATCTTGAAATTATAATGGATTTTATATCAATATTCATAAATTATTATCAGTAAAATAAGGTGTAAAATTCAAAATAAATTATTTAACCAATCATCTTGATAACTATCGATAAAAAGGCATAATTTGTCAAAACAGTTTTAAAACATGAGAGCTTTCCACAGTCGATACAAATAATAAAAAGAAATAATGTACTTTTAAAAAGGGAATCAATTACAAATTGTTACTAGGAGATTATATTTAAGAAGAGTACCTATTGCAAAAATGAGGACGTCGACTTTATCGCTAAGCTAAAAATCCATTGATAGTCTAATGAGGTAGCTGATATAGAGCCGTTCAAACATAAGGCGCGATGTAAGCAACACACTACCTCTATCAAACATCAGATCGTCATTCAAATACATTACTATAAAATTAAATTATATTGTGCGTCATAGTATAAAAATATTACATTTACAAAAGTTTGATTTGTAGATTTTTAATCTCTGACCTAGAATTATATAGACAAAGCGTATAAAATTATGTATAACTTCGACCTCATTCACGTTTTACGTATTATAAATATTTTTTGTTCCTGAATATAATAGACACAATGCTAAACCATCAATAAGAAATTAAAACTTTGTCTATATAATAATAAATCGTAGATTTTAAGTACTTTCACCTATGAAAAGATGAGAAAGTTTTATAGTTTCCTAGTACATTAGAAACTGAAAGGCTAATTGCAGTCTCCTAGAACAATCGCATAAAATTTCGAAACATTTCTGTCAACAACATCGCTAAAGAAATAATTACAATGAAATAAATAAAATAAATAATTTGTGATATTTCCCTAAAAATGAGAACAAGGAACATACATAAGTTTAACGTTAAATCACTTTGGGGTCTAATTAATTTATTGCACACCAATTTTGGGGAACCTATTTTAACGTAATTGAAATATTCAAAATGGGAGTTAAAGCTCGTACTTGTATGAGAGAGTTGCGTACAACCAACATTCTTATCGATTAAAAACTACGCACAACTCATCGTTTCTTTTGTTTAGAAATTTTTGTTAATTCATTCAACCATATTGGCACGTAATTATTTAATGAACACTTAGTGTATACGGCGAGTTAACGAGATAACTTTCAAGACTGCAAAACTTAACAATTGCGGAAATAAATGGAGCTACAGTAAATTTTATAACCCTTATTGTATAGCCTAATGTTATAATACATGTTTTCCGTTCAGCCAAGCTAAAAGTTTGCAAATTCCGTCTATCTATGTATAGTCACGGGTACAGTGATTTTTATACAAAAGATGTTTAATTCTATCTAAATAGATATTGCAATAAAATATATATGAAGATATAGCTTGAGTAGAAATTCTAGATTAGCTTGACTGATTGATTACTCATAATATACAATAATTTATTTAAAAATCAGATAGGCACAGTGTGAGGACGGCCGCTCGGCCCGCACCAGTCCCGGAGAACAGACAAAAATAGCTGGTAATCCGTCTTCAATTCTAACATCTTTAAAAACCGTTTTGCATAACGATAGACGCGCGCTACTACCGATGAACATTGAACACTTCTGATCTCCTAGTACTTGTCACCAGCTCATATCACATGCTCGAACATTTTCCTTACAATTTCCATTCCCGCGACACGTATAAGCCACATAATGATTAATAACTAACTCGTTACAATAACTTCATTGACTTAATTTTTTTTTACACACACGAATATTAGAAATTGACAACACCTAAAAGACGTATTTGTAGTTTCCAGTACTACAGTAGCTAAACTGCACATCACAGATATATATAGAAAAAATAAACTTTAATCGTATTAGTCTATATATTAAAAAGTACACTTTCGTCTATACCTACGTTTCCAGAGAGGGGATAGTTTAGTAGGCGCAATAACGTCCTACTCATTTTACAACTAGATTTATACCCTTTCGGGAATGTGATTTAATTCAAATAACGTGAACGTAATGACAGACAAAACATTAAAATACATAGATAGGCCATTACGTGGATTAAATGTTTTATCTGTGATAATATCTTCAATCAGTAGTTATTAATCTGTGGTCGGGCAAAACTGCAGATGACGTAATTTTTGGGCGGGTAAACTCAAATAAAGCGGTCTTTAAAATTTTTGCTCTAATTGATTTTTTCAAGTTTTATAGAATTAAAAGTTGTAAAAACTATATCAATTGCATAGGATTTCCACCAAAATAGAGACGGAAGCTGCAGGCGGTGGAGGAAGGCCCTCAGTTTCAAAGAAATCTATGAGATAAGATAAATGTGAGAAATGCATCAATTACTTTATATCATAATTTTCCTGTTTTTTTGCGCCATTTTATAATAATTTCTGTTTCGTAGTTGCAGAATCTAGTGCCATGCACGAATTCATTTCGATTCTATATGAGTACCGTTCCTTTATATTATTCTACAAATTATTGGATCGGAACAAGACGGAGGCTGTGTGCACGATTAGTTTATGTGACCGTAGCTTTTATATTCAAGTTATAGACATACAGTAATGTTTCAAAACGTCTTCAAATGCAATTTACAAGTCACTTACGGGTAATTTGTTTATTTTGTGTGCCATTAAAAATGTAATTAAAAATACCGTATTAATATTTTTTACTTTCTAAGCAAGTGAGTGAAGTTAAACACGATCCCAACGATGTTAAGTGGTAAAGTGCATTAGCTTGGTAAATTACTATTCATTATACTTTTGAAAACACTGAAATTTGACAAAAAAAACTTGCATTTTGTTTTACGTATTTTTAAAAGCATTTAAAAAATAAATTAGACCATAGTATTTTAGGACTTTACAATAAGAATAGATTGAAATATAAAACAAATTACAATCACATACCATGTGGCCTTTTTGAAAACTAGTCTATGGATAGTAATTACTTTAGGATCCATAGATAAAGTACTAAATGTAAATATTAAGGTTAGGACCTCACTTGACTCCCAGATTGCAAGGGCCTATCTCTTTATTTAATTAATTGCAGACAGAGACATATAAATAAAAGATTGACAGTATTAACATAATCAACAATAAGTTATCAATTATATGACAGTAAAGTGTGCCACATTTTTTTCTACCTAAGAATTCCAAATCCTCCTGCCATTGTGGTATAATTTTGTTCCCTATAATTACCAATATTAAAAAATAAATATTAAATAATATTTTTACATTCATCCAGTTACTATTAAATTATTGTATACAATCACAATGTGGAATTTATTATCTGTAGAAAAATATTGTATTGTACACTGCAAGTTTAACGGTTTCTCTTAAACGTTCATCACACGTGTCCAATATGTCACTTTGTTCACTATCACCGACTGATATAACTGAATTTGGAAAAATAAATATTTTCACACCTAACGCTGTCTTAACGTAAGACGCGATAGCTTGCGATCCTGTCACACTGTAGCGCATAAATTCATCTCGCATTATCTGCGTACCAAGGAATGGTGGAGTGCATTGCGCACTTCTGAGGTAGCGCGTTCTTCATCTCGACGTCTCAACTCGATATACATTAAAATTATTGCTCAGCATATTGGCAGTAACTTGTATTAAATATGAAAAGGACATAATTATATTGTATGAGTTATATTCTCTACAATAAACATAATGCATCTCTTATAGCAGCTTATCAAACATAATATTTAATCAATAATATTTCATCTTATGCGTTTTTCCATATAGAATGATTCTTCTTCAGAAGAAATTGGAGTAGACCGCATGAGGTTTCACTAACAAGTCTGTCGTTTCATTCTAAATTATCAGCAACATAAGTCTTGTAGTACCAGGCGATAATAAGGCGCAGGACGGCTTTTTATGGGCGACGCTTTCACGTTGAAGGCGCGGGGGGCGATTGAGAACTGGAGACCATGACTACCGGTTTCACGATGGTAGTCGAACTTAAGTATTGCGTGCTCACCGTCATAGGTCCTGAACTCCCCCCTTTAACCACCTGAGTTTCTACCATCTGGAAAAGGAAATTAATTTCAAAATACTGAAAAGTGGTAGGCATAAAAACGAATGAAAGTTGAGAGGGTATAAGTTAATGAAGATAGAAAGAGAGTTTTAGTTTTAAGAAGATTTAAGTTTCGTTCGATTTGTGATTCTACTCATAAATATACTCTTTTGAAGTGGGATATCGTAATACCCCGTTACTATCTACTGTGCTGATAAGTCTGTGTTGTTACCTTACCCTACCTTATGCGTGAGGGTATGCGTCTGCAGCAGATGCGTCCCCGGCTGCGACATCACCAGCGGAGTCAGCCCGCTGACCATTACGCTGGTACCGTCTGCAATTATTAAAATTATTACTCAATACTGTTAACCTAGAACTGTATATAGTCAGCGCGCGAGTTGAATGCAGTCCGAAGGAACGTGGTAAAGAGCGGGAGTACCTTCCCGCTGTACGCATGGTGCCCTTTGCGCGTCTGTAGTGGAGTGATATGACAGTTATCGTACGCTTACCGTGTTATCGAGTTAACAATGAAGTTGAGATCCCGTGTTATTTATTTGATATCCGAGTCCATCAAGTTACAAAAAAACGAGTTTTTATTCATCGGCAAGCACAAGAAATGTATCAGACATGTGCGATTATGTCATGCGTTATTATTATATTTAATGTATTTTTTATTTAGTTTTCTGAAATAATTATTAAAAATAATTATCAAAATAATTATTTTGTTTTTTTTCATCATGGTATCCTAGTGTAAAATGGCCAACTTAAAGTTTTTTAAACCTTCGACAGATTATTGATCTATGTTATATATATTTATAGCATTAATTACCTGTGGAAACTGGCGTCGGCGACACTAAGCCATTTTCTTTTGTTATCCTGCTGTTCTCACTGGTTACGACGCCTGTAAAAGAAAACGAAAACATATTAGACCGACGAAATCCTCCAACACGGTATTTTAAAAATCTACATTTACTTGAGCTTCGAATCCGCCATTTTACTAAATTCAGGTGAAGGGGTATCTCCTTGTCGTAAGATTACTAGAATTAATTGAAATTACATAAATTGGTATTGGTAATGCCACGCACTGGATGGTGAAGAAATACATTGTGAGGAAACCTATATAATGGCTTAGAAATTTTTAGGACTGTGCCTAACAGTGGTACTAATTTTACTGGTCTGCAATGAAATCCTCCTTTAAAAAATTTTGACATAAATATGACGATTCAAATGTTCTGAATCTATCCCCGTTGGCCGATTTTTTCCATCACGTCTAGGTTTTTTCTATGATTTTTTAAATTTCAAAAATTTGGGTTTTTTAAGTTTTGCGCGACAATGTTACAAATAGTGTATATACAGTGTATGTACAAAATAAGAAATGAAAAACTTTGTGAAAGCTATGAATAAAGATGGTGCAGGTTTTCAATATATAAAAACAAAATTTCCTGTCAGTGACGCAAAATTGAAGAAAGGATTTTTGTAGATACGTGAGCTAATGAAAGATGTTGTTTTGGGTGATGAGTGGCTTTTGTGGAAGTTTGTCTGTTGTTTGTTGTTAATTTTCTTGGGAATACAAAAAGTGAGAATTATCGACAAATCATTCGAGAGCTTCTTTCTGCTTAATAAAGCTTTAGGAGGATATGTCACTCAAGATTCATTTTTTGACCTCTCATTTAGATTTCTTTCCTGAAAATCTTGGAGCCATATCTGATGAGCATGGTGAAAGGTTTCATCAGGATATAATACAGATTGCAAAACGCTACAAAGGGGAATGGTCAGCAGCAATGCTCGCTGATTTCTGTTGGTCAATTTGCCGAGAAACTACAATAGAAACAATGAAAAGGAAAAAAACTACAAAATAACAAATTTTCTCATCATATAATGAGATAGCTGACCGATATTTGTTCATTTTGTAACTATAATTTAGGATTTATCAATGTAAAACTTAGATTGTAATATTTATTTGTTTTGTTTGTTAATTAAATAAATATTATATTGGAAATCTACGTGTGGTACTTAATTGTATGTCAGATTCCGTGTTTAGAGCACAAAATATGAAGTATTCATGAATGAAAAAAAAACATGTTTTTTGCAGACCAGTGTTTCCATAAATTGGAATATTATAAAAAAATGTATTCTTTATTAATTAGATACGAAACAAGACAATTATGTAAAGTTTAAAATACGAAGGGCAAAATTTTGTGTTGATATCAAATAATATGTCATAACTTTTTTTAAAAAATAATGCTAGTAAATTGTACTTACATGAAAAAGTCAAGTTATTGTTATAGTTAAAAATCAATATTTATAAATCAAGTTAAAAACGAAGATGGGTTGACTAAATGGTTGTACAAAATTGAAAAAAATATACTAGAGTAGCATAAGGCTTCCATAGATGACAAAAAGCAGAAAAAGACTAAAATCCTGAAGGAAAGCGAGAGAGCTAGTTTTATATGCATGCCTTCTTTTTACCCGTCTCCTCATGAAGTCGTGATCACCATGGTCAAAATTATGCACCAGAATTCACCAGATCATTCGATGTTCGGTCTAATTTATAGCGACGGGATGTTCAAACCCTCTTTGATAACTGTCCACCTGTTCGGTTGCAAGTACTAGGACGACATAAATTTACCGTTGGTGTGGACCGCGGGCGCCTGCAACACCCGCAAGCCCCCGCCGGCGGACAGCAGCTGTAATGCAGCAGGCCCTACTACCAGTCCTCCGCTGCCGACAACCTGAGGCGATACAATTATTTTATTAAACAAGGTCACTGACGTCGAAATAGATCCTAACTACTCCTTAATGTTCGGTTTTACCAAGCTTGTTAGATGACAGCTCAAAGTAAAGGGGGCTTCGAAGCATTAAGTGGCATTATTGGGCAAAGCGCGGCTCTGACACAACATACAAATCTAACTCAAATTTTCCAAGGAGATGCAAGGTTATTGTTCGCATTAATAAATACTTATTAAGTATGAAATTAAGTTTTATTTAGTGTAGTACTTAATAAATGTATTAAAAGTATACTTAGCAAGCAGATTTGGTACCCATTCTTTTTTAATTATTGAAATGTTCATATTGGTCTCTTTGGCTAACAATTTTACCGACCACTGCTTTAGTGTACATTTTGCCCGCCTATTCCACTATTGACCATCACCATCACAAACTCAAGCTTAGTTGGAATGGTGAACCAGAATGTTTATTATATTTATGAAAAAAAAATTGCTGCCAATCTTTTTTTAAAGAAAGGTAGACAATATTTTTTAAATTAAGAACAGTGTTTACCTGTGTTATGGGCAGTATTTGGGCTGGATGTACTAAAGTGGTGCTAAGGGTATTAGTAACACCGTTCTCCATTACTGGCCCGTTCTGAAAAATAAATTTGTAAAAAATTTAAATATGTAGACTGCCACATCGTAATGTACTACCTATTATAATTATGGTTTTATATAATACTAGTAGCGCCCCGCGTTGTTACCCGGTTTAAACCCACGTTCCAGAGCCGGATTAGCCGGAACAAACAGATAGAAAAAAATTAAATTTAATTAAATTTACCCTATTTACTTTAATGTGCATTAAAAGCGTTTTTTTTTATTAATACAAACAGACACTATTTTATTTATTTGTATAGATTATGTGACAATTATTATATTGTTTGTAGCCACTGTTCCGCCACAGATTTTAACCAACTCTTCCGTCGAGGTCGGCCCAGTGATTTTCTAGTGAAGTACAACGTACTAAATTACTCAAACGTGAACTTGAAATAGTAAAATAATTACCCAATCACTAATACCACATTCCGCTTATAATGCATTTTCATATTACGCGATTTCAATCCCGCGTATAGCATAAGACCGTATAAATCGCGGAGATTTAAGACGTTAAATTTCTGTAATGTGAAATTTATAATGATTTCAGCGACAGCGTCAATAGCCCAATGGTTTAGGGTACGGCCTGCGAATCGTAAGGTCGTGGGTCCGAATCCACCATTGGACTATTGCCGTGAACCATGTCCTAGCACAAGCTTAAGCTTAGTTGGAATGGTTAACAAGATTGTTAGTAATATTTCTGAAAAAAAAATATTGCTCGCTTTCTTCTTTAAAAAAAAATCATAATTAGTTTCGCATATATTCGATTCAAACCTCCTTTAAAGGTCGTACAAGCGCGTTATACGATAATACTCATAACGCGTTAACCTATAACGCGGAACGAATCACTATGTGTGCATTCTGAAAGTGTCTGGTGAAGAATCTCAAACATTCGCTGCAATCTTAGATTGGGGAAGGTGATATAGAATTAATTTCATCCAAGATTAATCGAGTATCGTCGCGTCATTCGGGTCGTCGAGGATGTCTTGGTCTCTGGAGGATGCGACTAAACTTGTCTGTGGGAATGAGGCTGTATTTAAAACCAGTTGATCGACTTTACCTTTACCGATGTCTGTATTGCGTACGAACGGATTGTAGAAAAAATTTTAGCCGCGGAAAGTAACATATTTCATTTGTAAGTTTATCTCTAGTAGTTAAAACTTCGTATTAACGATAAATAGGTATTTATAGTATTTATTGAAAAATCATCTGTAGGTTTTATAACAGAACTACTTCTTTTTTTGCAATATATAAAAAGTCAAAAACACATATAAACAAATCCGAGCATCCTTGCCGTCGTAACCATCACTCGTAATCATCATACGTAAACATCACTTGAAGCATACAGGCTGTACTATGAACGTTTCAATATTATGACGTCATAAATATGGCGGCCAATCATGTGTAACGAACACGTCACATGATTTTTATTTATAACAATTTTTAATTCTTTATTTTTTAAATCAATTATTTAAGAAAAAAACAATAAAGTTTCACAAGTTTTATAGCATTGAATATCAATAAACAGGGAAAAATATTTTTCAAAATTCAAAACTAAATAAAACGAACAGTTTAAGAAAATGATAAATATGTTACGTAATAAAAAAAGAAGTGAAGTATTCAACACACAGCCAACAAACACATCGTTACTGGTTTACCCGTTCGTCCGTTATTTTTTCTTTTTTTTTTAATATGTATATGTATGTAAAAGTTTTTTACCTGCGTATTAGAGTCGGCTTGTGCGAGTGTGGTTAAAGTCAAGGTGTTATGATGTCTGGTACCGTACGAAGTTCTAACGACCTGAAATTTTTTTTTTTATAATACCAAAAAAAATAATTTAAGTGTACATATAATAGACGCAATAGCGGCCATTTTGTCTAATCCTAATCCGCGATTAGGTCAGCTCTAATTTCTAATGCGGTACCAGGAGAACATACCTGCGAGGTGGTTGGCGTTATTTGTAACGGCAGCGTGCGCAACTTCGTACTTAAGTTTAGGGTGTGGGGGGGCGACGACTCCATTTGTGGCATAGATCGTGGCGGTGACGATGTTACCTGATTAATGAAAGAATTTATTTATTATTTGAATGTATATTTACAACTTAATAACATTTACGCAAATTAATAATTTACTAACACTAGTGGGTACTCCCACAGTTGATCCTTGACAGCTTCGACTATCGTCCGACTCGTCACCATCATCTGAAATTTTTTATTTTTTATTTTGAGAATTAAAATAAATTTTATATTAAAAGTTATAACAAACATATATTAATAAATCAGCAATAAAATAAAAAAAACTGTATAAAACATACCAAGAATTGCCTCGACAATGACGTTCGAAAAATGACGTTCACGAAACATGGACACACAAAACGTCATGTCGCAAATATCATTCCGCTTTAATAATAATCGCTCGCCACGCAAGCTGATAAAATCCGCAATCGAAAGGCAAAATAATTGTGACTGAAATGTACTAGGAGCGCATAATACGCGCGAAGGTCAACGCACCGATATTGTGAGGCCGGGCGGGGGGGGCTCGCATGGAGATTTCCCGCCTCAAAGCAGCGAGCCGTTGTTGCGCGGCGATCTTTTCGCGAGCTAATCTCTCCATCTCATGTTCGTATTCGCGCTCTTTGCGACGGAGTACCTGAGAACAATGCGCGCAGGAAATTTTAACAAAGACAAATCATAAAAGATATTCCAATATAGATATAACATCTTTTTTTAAGAAACGTCTTATTCACTTTGCATAAAAAAAGATGTTCCTTTTAACGCGTTGTATAATTTACGTTAGTTAAATTGTTAGTGATTAAAAGAAACAGATATATTTTATTTTTCTCGTTCTAAATATTTTAGGTAACTATGGATATCATTGTAAGGAACCAACAAAGACATAACCATAATTCGAGTAAATCAAGAGGCATATACAGTAAACATAATGAATCACTTCATCACACGACTCGATATTACAAAAACTCCAATGAATTAAAACAGAGCTCTTCACATGCTTTCCGCTCCTAGTAACATAATATAAATTAAGTTACTACGAGGCATATGTTATATAAAATTCAGCCACATAAAATTGTAAAGCAAAACTGATGAGAATTTATGTAAACGTTGTGAATACAAAACACAATAATTAACCATTTAATGCATTTCGTCTCGTGATATATATAGAATCAGCCGCGATAGCTCAGCCTCCCCTTGGCACGCAAAACGAGTTCGATCTCCGGTGTCCGGTACGAATGAAGTTGTTAAATGCAAATAAATGTTGAACACGTACACCGCAGAGAAGGAAAACATCGTGTCGACTGCATGGCTCTAAGTCAAGTATATTTACGAGTAAAAACAAAAAACTCAAATCGACACAAACGGTAAACGCTGTTACGCACGGACGACACGATATTTTCGAATTATCGTAGGAATATTACGAAATAGAACTATTCAGAACCAACTAATTCTCATCCATCATACATGAAGTACCAAACAAATATACCAAATATTGAGTTATTCGTATATATGACGCGCACATACCATAATACAATTTTAAGACTTGTATGGTTCTCATATAGATTCCATTGTCAGAAATAGACCAAATTAAAATGAGACCTAACAGGAAGCACCAGCTTTCAAATAAAAACCCACGTCTGTGTATTAAATGCATGGTACTGTGTGTAATGTTTTTTCATTGACTTAAAGAATTTTGTATGCAAAATTAAAAAATTATATTGCCATTCAGCACTCGTCTATTTAAACTATGTGTGGGAATGGGATTTGATGATTTGAAATCCGCACAATTTTCGTAAGGAATAAAAAATTTTGCTTCACGTATTAATAATAATATATAGAAAATATCGTTTCTTGCTTGCGTATATAGAAACAATTTTTTCAATCACTGGTCATTTACCTTTGGAGAGAATACAAAAAAGTATGAAAACCAATTACCTGGATGTATCGGATGGCCGAGCCTAGAATCGATAGATTAGAGGTTTTCTTGTCATCAGAGGTGGCGGGTAACTGTCTCTTCAACAGCTCGAAGCACTCCTTGAGATGAGCTCTACGGTTCTTCTCCAATTTGTTGTGCACCTCACGAGTTCCAGCGCGTGGCACGCAGCCACTACTGCCACTGCCACTGCTGCCAACCGACGGCGGTGAAGGGATTTGAGGAATTCTGAAATAAACATTGGATTGTATTATAATTTCGTGTTATCCGATTAGGGGTTTGTCTGTCTATCTCTCTCGGGGATTGAGGTCGACCTTGGACTAAATTACTCATATCAAAAATTTAATGGAAAAAGGTAGCTGTAAAACATTTGGGCCAACAACGATAATCTGTAATGCGTGTTTACTGATTTGATACGCTATAGTTATATACAAGCTATGATAGCCTGGTACATGAGCTACCAACTTACATCGTAACCGTAGTGAGAGTCCAGTGGAAATTGTTTGTGTTTTGAACCAACGATTGTACGGACTGAACAACGATCTCGTGTAAGAACAATAATATCGACAATGCTTCGAACACCGATTCTTTAGCCTACGCCGATTGGAGCTTACGATAAAGAGAATTGTACAAAAGACCATATATATCATTTAGTATGATACCATATTTACATACATCAATATGAATCTAACATGGGAATCTACTCGTCTATTGTCGTCGGTTACATGTATTGTATAGATAGCGTAAATCTAGTTAATGGTTAAAATCGTATTATTTTCAGATTGTTTTCTTTTTTTATGTATAGGAAAATGAGCAAACTACCTTATGGCTCACCCGATCTTAAGTGATTACCGTAGCACATGAAAATTCACACCGGAGGTGTTACGGTCACGATTCTGGCCTTTAAGAAAGGAATAGGTTCGCTTCTTGAAGGTCCCTAAATCATTTAAAATAGATAGGACATAAAAATCAAAGATAAAGGCCATAACTATGTGTAGATTATAGGTATAGTTAAAAATTTAAATGATGGCACGAACTTAGGTAAAACGCATAGAGGTAAATGAATGATGCATGGGGCAACGAGGATCGATCTGACGATGAATATTAACATCGGACATATTGCATTAATATTCAATTCGCTTTAGTTAGTATCCAAACCTTGACAGCAATCTGATGAAAAATAAACCCAAGCCGTCACCTCCATGCCCACGACGTACATGTCAGGACGATCGGCAAGGATAAATTTATTATTCCATTATGACCCATTTCCATTTCTTTTACATCTATTTTCTTCAAGTCCTTCCAACCCAGATCGATCTAATTGATTCAATGTTAACCAATGTGTTAACCTTTGTTTTGGAATTGTTAAAAGGACGTTTAATAAATTTCGTGGTAACTTAGCATTTTTTTTAATAAAATCCCAATAGATCTTAATGGATTCCACTTCGTTCCGATTGGCAGTATGTATTAAGACTGGGCGCTACATGTTTTATGCCACATCGTTGTCGCTGTGGTGAAATGGTCGACCAGCTGGGACACCGCGGGCTATCATGCCAGCGTAGTGCAGGACGCATTTCCTGGCACTCCAACCTCAATGACATCGTCCATCGGGCTCTTACCACTGCTAATGATCTAACTTTGAAGCCAAATGGACTATTGCGTAGTGATGGTAAGAGACCAGACGGTATGACTATTATACCCTAGAAGATGGGACGGCTGACGGTATGGGATGCCACATGCGTCGATACTTTGGCGCTGTCACATCTTCCAGAATCTTCTGTTGAGGCTAGAGCGGCCGCTGCAACTGCAAAAATTCCTCAAGCGGCGCAAATATATATCTAATATGTAACCTCGATACAGGTTTCATATTAGAGCCGTTTGGGGTAGAAACTTTGGGTCCGCGGGGTCCTAGTGCACACCACCTTTTTAATGTGATAGCTAAGAAGTTGGTGACACGTCTGGTGACCAGAGGGCTGGCTTATACCTTGCACAGAGGCTAAGCATTGCCATACAACGTGGCAATGCTACCAGCCTTCTGGGCACGCTGCCAAGCGATGACGGTTTGGCACAGTTATATATTTTGTAATATTTATTAAATTGTAAATATTTCTTTTTAGTTAGTATAATAATTCTTTAATTTTAAATAAAATAGAACAACACAAGAAAAGAAAAATGCAAATTTATATTTATATTATTAAAATTTCTATTTTTTAAACTCCACCAATCTCTTACTGCACGAATGGATAGGCGCGATTAATGTACCACTTACATCGGAGTAAAGTGAAGATATATTATACTGCTGCGTTTTGTCCCAAATGTTCAAAAAAACGTCGGTTATGCTGCTGCTAATTCCATTAGTATACCTGTAGCCAGCGCTGATATCAACCTTTTGATTTCATACATCATATTTCTTTCCAATTATCTTTTAAATAGTGGCGCGAAATTGAATTCTCACAAAAGACTTGAAAATAAAGCGAAAAAGGTTGAATGAGCATTACTATGTCTGTTTACTGCACTAGAGTTAAAAGGACATAAATATTTATACAATTAAATATCTATCGCATAACTAAACAAAATATAGTGTGAAATAATTTTACGGTCGTTATGTTCGAAAGATGCAAGATCGTTGAAAGACGCACCACATAAAGAGAAATTACATAATATTAATTCGTGGCGTTATTTTTTATGTTACAAAAATGTGGTATTGTTAAAAAATATCGTTGAATGCGCGGCGTGTGGCTGAGCAACACGATCTCACCCAGCTGTTTTAAACACCGCAAGTACTAGGAGAACATAAAACGGTTGAGCTTACCCATGACTGACGCTCGTAGTTCGCGGCCTGGAATGTTCTTGTACGTAATCATGGAGGGGCGCGGGGGGAATCACAGCAGACACGGGGGACATTAAAGGTGGCGGGCGGGGAAGCACGGCGGGCGCGGGGGACATTAAAGTTTGCGGGCGGGGTATCACAGCGGGAGCGGGGGACATTAAAGGTGGCGGGCGGGGAATCACAGCAGGTGCGGGGGACAATAAGGAGGGCGGGCGGGGAATCACAGCGGGCTCGGGCACTGGGTCGTGCGCGATGACGAGGCACGGGGTCTCCGGCGTGTCCGGCCGCACCACGCCGTTGCTGCGCGCCGTCACCGAAAGCCCAGTCATCAGTCGCACCGACGCCGGCGACTTCGGTTCCTCCTCTGTAAACAAAGTCGACACGTCAGAATGGAGTTTCCATTACGATCGACGGCGCTTAATATGCGTTTCATGTCACAATTTGCGATAGGCCTCTCTCACAGTCGCATTAGCGTGGTCAGCAATTGTCAAACTCGTGTCAACCGCTCGTCCGCGGCTGCAATCCCTGGCGGTAAAGTACCAGGCGAACATAAACCGACAGCCGTTGATCATGCTAGTGAATGAAAAGGGTATATTCCAAAGAATGAGAAGGCAAAACGAGGGCGGTTTACACTACTAAGCAAGTGTTTTTGTAATATGAGCCTACACCATTGGTGTTAAAGCTTATTATCATATATCTGAAAAATAATCAAGCATGTGTAATCGGTGAGCGAGACAACACATAAACAACGCGTTTAGATAGAGAAGGGGAATGGAGGCGTGTCCAGGCAGCGACATGACGTCAGAAAGTTCGCACTACAATTTTACGTTTTAGATTACAACATTGGAAATCAGCTGCTATTTTTTACCTTTTGAAAAGAGTTTTCAGAAACTTAACAGATAAAAAATTAAATTGTTAAGCAAAAAAAAAATTATTAAGCCTCATTTTATGTTATGGAATAGATTTCTATGAACTATCAAATGCTCTCTTGCATATTGTAGTTCGTACAACCATAAAATTATTAGTCCCACTTTATACAGAACAGGATTGTCTAAAGCTTTAACCGTAATTTGTAATGTTTTCTAAAGATTTCTTTGATTTGAGTTTATAAATTATTTTTATTAGTTAACATAGACTTTTGCCAAAAACCATTCACAACCCTTTTACCCAACCGGGATATAAAAACTTTTTTTATCGGCTTATAACCGAAATTATTGCATTCTAATATTTTTTTACGAACTACACAGTTGGCCAGGGAGGCTGGTTTACTACTTTACCGGATTGAGAGGTTAAAGAATATAATAATCTAATAAGCTTTATTTGTTTATACTTATCCTAATAGTGTAAGAAAAGCTTGACAAGAGCGGACCGAAAAACATGTGCGCAGGTGTAATCACCGAGGAAAAAAACAGAGATTTGAGCAATTTGCAATATTACCGTCGTATGTAAGACAAGAGACTAAATTGGTGACCTATATTTGGTTAGAATAGATGCTGGAATTGCACTATATCATCCCGTATTCTCTTCCAACCCGCCTGAAGATGAAGCGAAACTACTGCATGCTTCTGTTAGATATTCCTTCATTGGGACGAAGCTTTTCACTTGGACAAAAAAGATTGGTGAAGTTTGCATACGTTCAAATATCATAAGGACGCGTTCAAGAGGAGATATTTTTACTAGTAAAAACAAAATAGACTTTTTCATAAACATTTATTCGACATAAAAGAAAACAAAATAGGGATAACATAACATTAAAAAAAAAAAAATTGACCATCATAGGGAGTGCCGATAGAAGTGAAAACTTATAACTTAGAATTTTCGTATAAAAATTTGAAATTTCATAATGTTTAAATTAAAATATAAATATATAATATAAATCTGGTTTTCACATATATTGACACTACGAAACAATAATTATTACATGTTTTAGGTTTACAGGCTTAACAAAATATAATTAATTAGCATGTCGGTACCAGGAACCCATAAAATTTTCCTCTATAAAAAGGGAATAAAAAGAAATTATAATAACATAAAAAAAATGAGACGTAAAAGACATTTTGTTGTCTATGCTTGTACCACAGCACTGAAAACAGAATATCAAATGAAATGTGACGGATGAAAAATTATTTTTAATTATTTTTTTGCATTTTTTTTTAAATTATTTGCACTCACAGCGCCGTTATGCAAAAACGGATTTTTTTTTCCTATAAAAAGATTTGGACCTTGGGTTCTGAAGATATACCAGGGAACTCATGAAAAATGTACGAAAGAATGCTTGTCGATTGAGAGAGACATTGATAGGTCTTGTAACGAATATTTGAATACGTAGAGATACTATAGATATTAAAACGAAAGAAAGAGAAATGAAATAATATATTTTTGCAAATGTTAGAATATCATTGAAGACATAAATAGAAAAGAAAGGAATTTTCCTGACGCTGTGGTAGGTTTTAAAATTAAACTGGTAATCCGGTTGTACTCTGGTCTGATACTTAGGTGTCCATAAATGTTAATTTTCTCCGTTAGTCTAAATGACCCAGCAAACAATGCCCTGACCTCACCTAAACTCAAGATCAATTCATTCACATATCCCACAAAATAAAAAAAGTAATAGGAGATCATAGGATCGAAGTGATTGACCGCATTATTCAAACATTTGTATGTATTAGAATTATTTAGTTTAGAGGTGTTTTGTCCTCGGCGGGGCTGGTGAACTCGTGACATTGGCATGTAGACAATATAGAAATGGTTATCTTATCAAATGGTTACCCGAGAGTTGGTACCTGCGACGGAAATTATATACATGCGTCAGCAAAACTTTTAAATAAAATTTATTGGATAAACAGTGTTAAACAAAATACACTAGTTTTTTTTTGTAAAAATCTACGCCGATCTGAACAAGACACGCGCAGTTTTATCGGGTGGTTGAGGATTGGCTGAGCATAATTTGGCAAGGGTTCCCGATTGGGAACCTCAAATTGGGCTCTTACTCTCGGTAGCATTCTGATCCGAGGGCGTCCAAGAAAACTGTTGGCTTACAAGTAAATTCTAGCAGTACGACTAGCTTTAATGTCAGGTTGAGAAGCGTTGGCGCTGAAAGAAGTGGCCGAAAAAACTCCTGACATTTATAGATATATAGATATAGGACGGCAGGGTATTTGTGAAGAAGATGATGAAGTGAAAATGTGGTGGCTACGGAAGTGTAGACTTGGTACAGCGCGTCCATGGACACGGAACACAGAAAGTATAGCGACAGAATTGGCGACATACGGAAAAAAGGCCAGAGTATGTCACCGACGAATATGTGCAGGTATAGATGTGAATGTGAGTAGCTAAGGAGTTATTTCGTATTATATGGAAGGCCCTCCTGGCGTGATTGTTTGTGAAAAGTTACTTATTGATTACATGAAACAACTTTCATGTAAGTTATATAAAAATTGAACTCAAAACAAATCAGTTAATCACAAAAAGACATGTAAAAACAGAAATAATAAAAAACGTAGTTGCTGTCTGGAGCAAACTGTACCAGGATAACATAGTCGGCGGGTGGTTATTAACAGGGGTGAAATCAGAGTGGGCCACGTGCGTGAACAGCACGGGAGGGTGGAATTTAGCCCTGAAACGCTACTTATACTGACCTGCGCAAACCCCACGCATCAATTTAAACATTCGATCAATGAAAATTATATTCGGCATACACCATTATGACGGGTATTTTAATAACTTAGGCAAACTTGGCTAACTTAGTAAGTAAGATAAAAATAAGTTGTCTTGTCATTTTTACCTTATTTTTAAATGAATTCAAAACGAAGGAGGGTTCGATTATAATAAACCTACTAATATCATAAACAACACGCATTCTTCTTTACGAATTTTAGTTCCATCTTCGAGCTCAAGGTCCTATGCCAACAAAATTTATATGGGTCTTAATTGAAACCAAATCCTTTCAATCAAAAAATAAGTTTCGACATGACGGCGATATATTATAATAAATATAAAAAAAAGAGAAATTGAGAATCCCCTTTTTTGAAGTCGGTTAGAAATTACAAAACAAATATCATATAATGTTCTATAAAAGTGATAAATAATTTCGTTTTCAATGCGTTTTGCTAATTGAAGTTAAATATTGATACTATAATTAAAATGTGGCATTTAAAAACTTTGTGATATTAAATAAAATAGCTAAACCTTTGAAAACGCGTGACTGGCTGGCTGGCTACATTTACCCCGGCGTGTTATAAGCTCTTGCGAAGTTATGCTCGCCTGGTAGAATTGCGCATGGCGGCGCGCGTTTTCGACGGACACTCCCGCCAAACGTGTTTTACCTCCCCTTCCTTTCTGTCTACACTAACAAAGAATACCCGCCATTATTTCTATATCATTAATTTAAACACCGCGTTATTTGAAATAAAAATAGTTTTAGACCAAACATTGCCTATGGATACACAGAATTCGATATTATTGACGTATTAGAGAAAATCAGTAGAAAAATATTCCAGGAATATTTTCCGCTTTTGGACTCAAGCCACGCAAGTAGTTCATCATTATCATTATCATCATCAGCCTGTGTCTATCCACTGATACAAATAGGCCTTTCCCAATGCCGTCCAACAAGTTCGACACGAGCTGTTGACGCACGTGGCGCACTCTGACCCCACCCCTGTTTAATAACCATCCGGCGACTATGTTATCCTAGTACAGTTTGATATACAATCCTCCGCTCTGCGCATCCAGCCACTTCCACACATTTTTAAGGACGTCGGTACCATCTGGAGGGAGGGCGCCTTACGCTTCCTCCATTCCAAGACTTTCCTCCTCCATCTGCCGTCAGTGACTCTGTAAATGTGGCCAGACCAACGACACTTCAAC
Organism: Meandrusa payeni; assembly: GCA_029286785.1. Classification (NCBI taxonomy): domain Eukaryota; kingdom Metazoa; phylum Arthropoda; class Insecta; order Lepidoptera; family Papilionidae; genus Meandrusa; species Meandrusa payeni. The sequence goes on along the minus strand of JAGSMX010000009.1, from coordinate 9,999,458 downwards.
CTCGACATCAACGTTGACTTTAAGAGATTGTGAAGTCTATCTAATAATATATTTTATTGCTAAAACTATTGAGCTCTAATAGCTCATATACTATAAGATTTGGGGTGTCCTGTCGCTGACAGATCCGGGACACCCCGCTCATAACGGCTGATGGCATTCGCGGTAGGTTTAGTGGGTATAGGCTGCCCAGGCCGAGTCCCACACATCCCTCCGGGCCCACCCAGGGTACCGGAGGATGGTTAATAACTCGATTCCCCCGCGTTAACAAAAAAAAAAATACTATAAGATGCAGCTTGTTTCGGGGAAGTTTTATAATACGTTGTTGATTTACTCAATTTGAACCTATGTTTTAGGTGTAAAATATAATAATTTTCTATTACAAACTCTGTTTAGACGACATCTAATTCTTTTATTCATTACACATTTTGTCATTTGCTTAATTAATTATAAAATAATAAGCCAAAAGAAACCAAGGGCGGATTTCTATAAAAACATTAATAACTCACGCAACACAATTTTCCCTTTAAACGTTTGTACCGGAAGGTAACTATAATTTATAAAACGGTGATTTGGGGTTCTGATTTGATTTCGTTGGGAATCGACCGGTATGTAAGGAAATCCGTTTATAAATTTATTTTGTGTTATAATATTCCTATGAACATTATAAAAAAATAATAGTGTTGTCTTATTTGCTTCCATCAACAAACATTCTTCCATACAATTTTTATAGTAGTGTCGATATACCGCTTTTGAACGCAAGGTTATCATATTTTATATGAAAACAATTTGAGCACTTTTTTTATTTGCTAGGGGTTAGGTAGATTTCAAACCCTAGCAAATAAAAAATATATTAAAAACGGTTACGCTGTTTGCGCAGACATTAAAATAAAATACAGACGATATAAAATCTCCTTGAAGTCTGTAGAAAATGAAATATATTCAAGTCAGTTTAGATATATATCACCGCTTATTTTTAACCGACTTTAAGAAAAGAAGATTATTTAAAGAATGCTATAAATTTGAATTATTCTCAAGTTTATTAATATTCCTGTTAACCATTCCAACTAAGTTGAAGCTTGTGCCATGAGATGGATCCATGCACCGAGGAATGGCCACAGGGGGGTTTTTGTGGGTAAGAATTCACATAACCCTGCCTTCCCCCCAGAAGACAGTGTATCTTGTCGAAGATTCCCCATCCTCATTCCCCGACAACAAAAAAGGAGATGGATCAAGTCAATAGTCTAATGGTGGATTCGAACCTACGATACCCTAAACCACGGGTTGGCAAACTTTACCTGAGCCAAATGTCATTGATAGTTAACCATAATTTAGTAAAAGTGCCACTTTAATGGCCCAAACAGGATGAAGAAGTCGGAAAAAGAGGTTACGAGTAAAAACAAAAACCGGCTTCAAATCGAATCAGATCTTTGTACTTTCGAATTGTCGTAGGAATTAAAAAAAAATACGAAATAAAAATAATTAGAACCTCACCAAATTTTTAACAATACATCCTTTCCAATAAAAAATGAATCATCGAAATCGGCTCGCATGATATTTAGTTATTCGTCCATTTGTCGCGCACATACCTAATGCAAATTTAATACATATGGCTTTCTCATGAATGCCATATTCAGAACTGGATCACACGGGAAGCATCAGCTTTCTAATAAAAAAGAATAATTAAAATCGATTCACCCAGAAAGTTCCAAGCATACATACATAAAAATACAGTCTAAAATTGAGAACCTCCAGCTATATTTAACGCGGGCTAATACCATAAATAGATTTGTAGATACATAAGTGACTGAAAAACCGCAAATTCCGACCTCATCACCTAAACCATTAAGGTTATTGAAACTTAACAAAATTTGCAACCTAATATATGTAATCTTATCAAGATTATCTTTGTGTGAAACACACACGAGTGACACGATTCGTGTGACATATATCGACAACAGTTAACAAAGTGTTCAGATTCTCCATAGAACTGTGTTTCGAAACACCAACCATTGTACAAACAACGTGACGTTATTTTTATTCATTGGCATAAAGAACACGCTAATAAAATTGTGCACGTTTTTCGAGTGCCGTTACGAAACAAAACAACGTGCGAAGTGAGTAGCGAGCTTAACGCTTGTTACGACCGCCGGTTAGCACAGAGTGGGGGGTGTCGGCAAGCTCGGGCCACCGCGTCTGCAAACGATAAGGGGGTGGGAGTAAATAGGGGGGCGCGTTCGGCCCGCCACGTGACAACTAGTCACGCGGCCCGAACGTTCCCGAGCGCATTTTGTGCAACAAAGCTGAAGAGCGAGACGCACAGACCCCAGACTTAGTGCTCTCGGAGCCCGCTAAAGTGGAAGGCGTGTTGGTCCCTAACAGCGTCGCCGCTCAATAAATCAAGCTTTCTCTTTCGTCCTTTTAGGAGTGCACGATATAGAATATCGATATATTTACAACTACACTACTCTCCGCAATGGCAGAACTAGTTGAATAAGTTTTATAATCTATGCCACTGTTGTTTTGGGCTACTTAAATATAAACTAAAAAATATCTATATATTTTTTGCATGAACATCCCTACGTCTTTAACTCAATTTGAGGTAGACAGCGGTAAACGTTTTTAAAGATCGATCACAACATGTATAAATTACCTGGATGACTGAGCATTGCTCGGTATTTATTGTTCTAAATCGTGTTTTTGGATATTTACGTAATTGGATTGTTTATAAGCGTTTTTTTACCAATATTATATAAGCATTTTAAGTGAACAGGTATTTTATTCAATTATACAAGTAAACAATTGATTTTCTTGGGCTAACGTCAAACTAAACTCACTGGCTTAGTAATGCTTAGCAACGCCATCTATTGCAGTAGCTTATTCTGATTATGTATATACGAGAATTGCTCTTTTAAAGGTATTAGATTTATTTATACGATGGGCTACATTTCTGTTATGTTAAACAGTTATCATAGCTGTTATATACATAACCTTACCTGACAGGGACTTTGCATACTATATTCCCAATAGTGGTAGTATGACGCCAGAACAGCGTTGTGGACAGCGTTAAATATCCTTGCAAAAGCTTTAAAAACTTAGCAATATTTATTTTTTTAGAAATATTACTAACATTCTTGTTAACAATTCTAAGTTTAAGCTTGTGCTAGAAGATGGTTCACTTCAATACTCGAATGGTGGATTCAAACCTACGACCTTATGATTCGTTGCTTCAATTGATGCTTTCCCTACTGCAATGTGGGTGTTGTCAACAGTAAAGTGAATAGGCATTCTCTAAGCAAGTGCGATTTACCAGTAGCCAGTGGGTTCATCTGTCCGATGAACACGGGGATTAGCGGCCCTGACCTACAGCTGTCACCATTTATTCCCATCATCCTCCGAATGGTGACAACCCCATCCCTCAGATCCTTTCTTGTTCAGTGGGTTCATCTGTCCGATGAACACGGGGATTAGCGGCCCTGACTCCACAGCTGTCACCATTTATTCCCATCCTCATTCCCCGTCACCAAAAAGAGGAGATGGATCAAGTCAATAGTCTAATGGTGGATTCGAACCTACGATACCCTAAACCACGGGTTGGCAAACTTTACCTGAGCCAAATGTCATTGATAGTTAACCATAATTTAGTAAAAGTGCCACTTTAATGGCCCAAACAGGATGAAGAAGTCGGAAAAAGAGGTTACGAGTAAAAACAAAAACCGGTTTCAAATCGAATCAGATCTTTGTACTTTCGAATTGTCGTAGGAATTAAAAAAATTACGAAATAAAAATAATTAGAACCTCACCAAATTTTTAACAATATATCCTTTCAAATAAAAATTATCGAAATCGGTTCGCGTGATATCTAGTTATTCGTCCATTTGTCACATACTTAATGCAAATTTAAGACATATGGCTTTCTCATGAATGCCAAATTCAGAACTGGATCACACGGGAAGCATCAGCTTTCTAATAAAAAAGAGTAATCGATTCACCCAGAAAGTTCTGAGCTAACATACATAAAAATACAGTCTAAAATTGAGAACCTCCAGCTATATTTAACGCGGGCTAATACCATAAATAGTGTTATAATTTGTAGGTCTAGTAGAATTATATAGACCAACAACTGATACACTCGCTTTATTGAGACAGCGTAACGTTGTACAAAGAATTATTTATAATGAATACCGTCACAACTGCGCGTCCTCACAATCCTTTTACAAAATTAATTAGAAGTCAGATTACGAAGTAATAAAGTTAAACTATTGTGTACAATGCCAAGTTCATGTGACAATCAACTAAATTAATAATTATGAATTAAAGATACAATAAGGTTCAGGTAAATCATTACACAATCACAGATATAAGTAGTTATTATGCATAACAATCGCTGGGTGTCATGTGTTGCCAGCTAACAATAGATTAGTAGATACATAGTTAGACCCACGGTTGACTGAAAAGCCTCAAATTCCGACGTCATCACCTTAACCATTAAGGTTATTGAAACTTAACAAAATTTGCAACCTAATATATGTAATCTTATCAAGATTATCTTTGAGTGAAACACACACGAGTGACACGATTCGTGTGACATATATCGACAACAGTTAACAAAGTGTTCAGGTTGTCCATAGAACTGTGTTTCGAAACACCAACCATTCTACAAACAACGTGACGTTATTTTTATTCATTGGCATAAAGAACACGCTAATAAAATTGCGCACGTTTTTCGAGTGCCGTTACGAAACAAAACAACGTGCGAAGTGAGTAGCGAGCTTAACGCTTGTTACGGCCGCCGGTTAGCACAGAGTGGGGGGTGCCGGCAAGCTCGGGCCACCGCGTCTGCAAACGATAAGGGGGTGGGAGTAAATAGGGGGGCGCGTTCGGCCCGCCACGTGACAACTAGTCACGCGGCCCGAACGTTCCCGAGCGCATTTTGTGCAACAAAGCTGAAGAGCGAGACGCACAGACCCCAGACTTAGTGCTCTCGGAGCCCGCTAAAGTGGAAGGCGTGTTGGTCCCTAACAGCGTCGCCGCTCAATAAATCAAGCTTTCTCTTTCGTCCTTTTAGGAGTGCACGATATAGAATATCGATATATTTACAACTACACTACTCTCCGCAATGGCAGAACTAGTTGAATAAGTTTTATAATCTATAATTGTTTTGGGCTACTTAAATATAAACTAAAAAATATCTATATATTTTTTGCTTGAACATCCCTACGTCCTTTAACTCAATTTGAGGTAGACAGCGGTAAACGATGACTGAGCATTGCTCGGTATTTATTGTTCTAAATCGTGTTTTTGGATATTTACGTAATTGGATTGTTTATACCTAAGCGTTTTACCAATATTATATAAGCATTTTAAGTGAACAGGTATTTTATTCAATTATACAAGTAAACAATTGATTTTCTTGGGCTGTCGTCAAACTAAACTGACTTAGTAATGCTTAGCAACGCCATCTATTGCAGTAGCTTATTCTGATTATGTATATACGAGAATTGGTCTTTTAAATGTATTAGATATATTTATACTGGGTGGGCTAAATTTCTGTTATGTGAAACAGTTATCATAGCTGTTATACACATATCCTTACCTGACAGGGACTTCGCATCCTACATTCCCAACAGTGGTAGTATGACAGAACAGCGTTGTGGACAGCGTTAAATATCCTTTCAAAAGCTTTAAAAGTTAGCAATATTTATTTTTTTAAGAAATATTACTAACATTCTTGTTAACAATTCTAAGTTTAAGCTTATGCTAGGAGATGGTTCACTTCTATACTGGAATGGTGGATTCAAACCTACGACCTTACGATTCGTTGCTTCAATTGATGCTTTCCCTACTGCAATGTGGGTGTTGTGAACAGTAAAGTGAATAGGCATTCTCGCAAGTGCGAATTACAACCCAGTACTGCATTTCCACTTATCATCAAGTGGAATCGTCGTGAAACACTTGCTTAGATAGTATAAAATAATAATTAAGAAAGAACTAAGTAAATAAAATAAATAATGAGTGTTGCCCTCTCAAATTCAAGTGAATTTGATAAAAGTTAAACCATTTCGAAAAAAAAAATTCCAAATTAGGGTAACAAAGGATTTAGTTAGAATTGAAACACGATTGTCCAAGAAATTATGACAGCAACTCCACGTGCGAGCACAACGTGATACCAGGGCTTCATTCTCGGTAAGCTCTGCCCAATCAAACTTCACGTTTACCCCATTGCGTTAGTAGCCAAATGGTGAAGCAAAACTCAGCCCTCACCGAACAACACGGGCATTTTTAGCTCATGCCCGGCCACGAGAGCAGTTCACGTGTTCCTTAAAATTAGCAACAAACGAAAGTTTCTTGCGCCACAGCTTGACCAAAATTAGAAGTATTACTTTAGGAATTTCCAAACTATTGTGTGTAAGAGAACCCATTTAAAATATTAATTAATACCAAGTTTTTCTGTTAATACAAAATACTTATTAATTAAAAAACTTTGCCGTTAATTAATTGAGTAAGCCTGATTTTATTTACTTATTATAATGTATTAAAATAAATGGACGTAAAATTCAGTAAAAATCGAGTGTTATTAAAAAAGTTTTCGTTTATTTCTGGAAAGCTTTGGGAATGCCTGGATCACTTAAAGTAATTATCAATAATAACCTTAATTATTAATTATTAACTATTAATATTTAAATTAATTTGAACTATTATAACTATGCTCCTTCATGTTTAGCGTTATTCAACGCTCTTAACATCTATGATAGTACCAACTGCCATTTCATAGAATGCCAGCGTGTAAAAAGTAAATAAACATTTAATTTCTTTAAATACTAGATATGGTACTTCTAATTTTAAACCCATGTAATAAAGTGTAAGGAAGGAAATATATTTTTTACTTCGGTGAAGTTAGACGACAGGATTAACCCTTGTATGTCTGTCTACCTATCAGTTAGAATAGTATTTGTACCTTATGTGTCATTAGTAAGTCCAGGCCATAATAGACATACACCTAAGCAAGGAATAGTTTTAAATTTACTATTTTCTATTCTTATATATCTATATAATAAGAAGCCATTTAATTGGTTAGATACATATGAAGGTTACATATCAATGAAGGTTTCCTCACGATGTTTTCCTTCACCGCCGAGGGCGTGGTAAATTAGCACTTAAAATTGCAATAAAGTCATTGGCGCCGGCACCGAAGATTGAACTCGGGTTACTAGCGTACTAAGCAACTTGAGCCGACCGCTCGTATACTGAGCTACCATGGCTATGTCTCGGTTATGTTTTTTTACGAGTATATCACCGCTTCTAGCCAGAGTATGCTCGTAAAAAAAAAAAAATTCTGTTTCAATTGAATATCTGTAAATGACCACGGTGTTGTCATCCCAAATAAAACCGTTCTAAGCGAGGATGGGTCGTTGGTTTAAAAATAAATACTGGCAGGACTAAAACATTGGCAAATTAAAGCGTTTCGTTATTTAAACGCAACGCGGCGCCACTGTCTTTAGATTTGCGTAAAGAACCGGTCCGCAGAGCGCGCGTCGCATCCGATGTTAATTACTATCATCAATTTGCATCGAAGACAAACTCTCAGTACAATTCATAGTATGCTCAGCTCTCTCCCTCTCTCTCTCGACATTTTGGCTAAGGTATTCTTAATAGAGTTCATTATTACGAATACCGTAAGAGACCCCGAGAGAAAGAAAGTCTGAAAACCGCATAGCACATAATAATCGTTGTTTAAAAATCAATCCATGACCGTTATTTGGTTTTTATCGTTGGTCAATCAAGTTTTATTATTACAACTAACATTATTTACTTAGATAGCATCTAAGCTACAGACCCAGCTTAGTTTAGACGCATCCATTGAAATAAGTTTAATTTAGTAACTATAAGGATATTCTTTGTTAAACAGTGTTATGTGCGTATTGAATTAATAGAATTTAATTATAAAATAAATATTTATTCATTTTATTTATTTACACTTCAGGAAGAGCTACGATGGAAGAGTAACTAGAAGAAACTGCTGATGTTTCTGCTGTCATCAATATATTATAATATTAATGGAAAATTCGTCTAAGACGCGACGGAAATGCGAATAAGTTTGCCTCTGTGGCGCGTGCGGTAAAATGCGACTCGTTTCAGATTAGCCAATTTTTTTTCACACGTGGGTCTTAGATGGTTTTAGCAGTTTTTCACCTCACCACTAATTAGGTCCTTAAAGTGGAGTGGATCTTCTACTAAATTCTTGTTACCTTTAGATAAAAATAAATCTTCTTTGACTCCATGTATATGCACGGTTGTTTAAGAGAGATTGAAAATGTGCTCGCGCACTACTCTCTTGCCCTTACAGTATACGAAACATAACTCTCTTTCTATTTTCGCTAACTTTTCTCTCTCTCAACTTCCGTTCACCTCACTCGATCACACTTTTCGGAACACATTTATTTACTCCCAAAGTCAAGCGTAAAGAAGTATTACCTCAAAATTGCCGCTATCACTGTTTAAAAATAGAACATGATTTTAATCAATCCCATTTGTACACGCTTTACTATGGTTGTTTACGTTAATGTGGCGACACTGCGGTATATATATTTTTTTTCGCAAACGTCAAAGGTGCCAGCGTGAGAGCGATACCGTAGCGTCAATAACCTTGCGGAGTCCGTAGCGAGCGGCATGCACACGACGATCTCTATTACGATACATTTTATCGTCGGATAACGAGTCGACCACGTGCAAGAGCCACCGCCCGTCGCCGTTCCGATGACGTCTGCGCTCCTGGTAATGACCTGTTATCCAATGAAATTACAAAAATACTTTTATCTTTTAATGCGCGCGAAGCTCTAAATTACGTTTATCTCGCTCGCTCGTTAGTAATTCATATTGTTTTTCTTTATCGTTATCACGAGTATCCCCCCAACTATTGCTAGAAATGGCGGTATCACATGTCAAAATAATTAAATAATATATGTTTACAATTCAAATCTAATCGCGTCAGAAAACAATGTTTTTTTTATAATGTAAACAATATTTGCACACACGTCGGTTACAGAGTTAACGTAGCTCTTATACTAACGAAAACTACATTATTGTGTAGAAACGAACTCCCCAGACAGACAGAGCCGTGGTAGCTCAGTGTCCAGGCGGCCGCCTCAAGTTGCATAGTACGCTAGCAACGTTCGATCCCCGGTGCCAGCACCAATAAATTTGTTGTTGCAATTTTATGTGCTAATTTTCCACGCACTCAGCGGTGAAGGAAAACATCGTGAGGAACCCTACATGTCTTAGAATTTTAGAAGAGATATGAAGTCTGCCAATCCGCACTAGGGCCGCGTGGCGGACTATGCCCCTATACTCTCTTTATAGAGAAGGCCTGCCGCCCAGCAGCGGGACATATATAAAGGCTGTAACTTTAACTTTTAACTTTGAACAATATTTTGTATGTATAGTTTTTTTTAATATTCATCAAACGGTACCTACGAAACGCGCGTACAAGGTATTGAAATATTGAGACAGAAATTGTTCACTGATCGTTTTGAAATTAATATTATTTAACTAACGCAATTACTGTTAACGTAATTTTTAATGATCGGGTTAAAAATTTAACACACATTAAAAATTTTCTACGTTAGAGGCTTAAGTGTCCAGTGAAACTGTTGCGCTACCTCCTGACAATTTGGCGTTTAAAATTAATTACCTGTCATATCATGGTAATCCAAGCCGGGGTAGACAGAGACAGCTAGAATTATCTTTTATCGAACCCAGGTCCAACGTTAGAAGCATTTAGTTAGGTAGATGTGGTTTGTTTTTTGTGAATATTGCAAATATTTGCCTACGGAATTCCTATATTGATTCTTCTCTCCTTCGCTATCGTTTTATCAGGGCTGAGGGTCGTAATCAATAAAGTTAAGAGCTTCTGTTTAGAAAAACAAATATACTAACTGCAAAAGACGTACGTGGAAAAATTAATAAACAATTTGGCACTGCTACCTCGCTAATTCGTTTAAATTCGCAAATATAGACGACATTATTCGAATTTCTGTATATCATTAAATTTTGATCCGATCGTTTTGAAATAAAAAAAGTAAAGCTTCAAAGACCTACATGTTTCTTTTATTTCTGAAATGAATATCGCTCAGGATAAAAAATAATTAAAAGAGCGAAAACTATAGATTTTCAATGAAAATTTAGGTATACGTGTCTATATATCGAAAAAAAACTATACACGTAAACGTTTCCTCATCAGAAGTTTGCACAATTACAAAGCCAACTTCTGCAATGTGGAGAACTTAACTTCAGAAGTGGATATTTTTAGCAACTCATTTATTAGGTTTAAAACTTTAATTGTTAATCAATTCTCCTGACTGACTTCTGTTTTTCTGCTTACTTCTCTTCAAGTTTGTACGCGGATGTAAATTGTAAATTATAATAAATTAATTATTCTCGACGATGTTGGTCGATAACAACTTGCAAAAAATATTTGATCTAACAAAATAGACTATAAGGACTGTTTGTTTCCACAATAAAGACATATGGACAAGACAAGACATACGGATAAGACGAATGGAAAGCAAAAACGTAGTAAAAAAAAGTGACACATATGGCCATTTTCTCTTTAAAAGTCGTTGGAATCAAAAAAAAAAGATGCGTCGAATGATATGTGACTTATAACAATTAGATGAAAAATAGCGACAATAGGATTATCAAGATTGACATTTCTCTTTTATTTTTTGACAGCTCTAGAGGTCCGCTTTTTAATTTTTTTCGGTTCCGGTGAACAATTACATTTTGTGGCTTACTAAGTTTTTGTTTTCCAGCGTCGATATTTCCTCGAGCAAATATATTAACCGCTTAAGAACTGGGCCACCTCTGAATCCAGTAAAATTGTAGAAAGATGTTATAACGGCATTCAGCGGCTTTAAAAAAATAGTTTACAATATGTGTATTATAATGCAATGAGGATGATTACTATATTATAAGCGTCCGCAGTAACAGCGCTACAGTTACATGACGAGCGGGCCGCAGTTTGTGCAGCCCTGAACTGACTTAACTGTGCCGCGTCGCCCACTTATCGGAGTGCCAAACAATAAAGACCTTGACGAAACACTGCTTAAAAAACATATGTGCTTACGGTCGAAGGTAAGGCGGGTAACATTCAAATGCGTTATCGCATGTCGCTTGCTGTTTACATTTTATATGGTCCTGGTAGTTTTCTTGTCAATGTCCTTATATTAAGTCTCTTGGTTTGGAACAGTTGTCACCACATCGGATCGGAGTTACCCATCATTCAAGGATAGAGACGGGTAGGTCCATTGAACTAATGGATGTGACTTTGTTGCGTTCCGTGAAAATCAGACATGGTCTGTTCATTACAAGTATCTATATATATAAAAGAGAATGTGTGTGTGTTTGATCCGTATAGGCTGTGAAACGGCTGGACCGATTTCAATGAAACTTTCATGGAATCTTCAGATTGACCTGAGGAGTAATCATGTAAAGTTTGGTGACGATCGGAGCACTTCTCTTTTTGAACTGTCAAATACAACTTTTATTTACTATGATGATATTCTATTGTTTTATAACCCAAATTTGTATTGACACATGCGTTGTGTATATTTATATCACTAAAAACCATATTGAAGTAAACATATTGGAGTATTTTGAAGTATTAAAATTAGATACGATCGTAAGTACGTCGTACTTTTATTTCTGACATTAACTTGAGCCCGATATGTTTTTTGTATAAATGATAGGAATGATATTGTATTTACTGATATGTACATGGCTGTAGGTAATTATTTTCACCCGTTCGAGAAGAGAATGAATACGGAGAGAAATTAATAATTTAATATATTGTGAGAGTTAAATTAAATATTTAATGATGGAAGTTTAGGAGGGTACGCTAGTATTTACTAAAAACCAAAACCGACTTCGAATCGAATCAAACGTTAATCAAATTTAAAACATATCGTTACCATTGTCAGTGTGGATCAATTGGATAAAATGCGAATACTGGGAAGCATGCACCAAACAGACGAATCGAGAACCTCTTTTTATGAAGTCGATTGAAAAGATAACAAATTGAACTTATTATCTTAACGAGTACTTCACTCGTTAGGATAAGATACGTGGTAGCTCAGTGCGCGCTGGGCGGAAAACATCGTAAGGAAACCTGCCAAAACGCACTAGAGCGGCGTGCCCTTTACAGAGAAGGTATGTACCCAACAGTGGAACATATATTTTAGGTTATTTTTGACTCAATAATATATTTATTTATGAAATTTTTTCATCTATTATTTTATTGTATAAAATATATTTTAATCTCATAACTGTTTTATTCATGTATCATATTTATTATACTCTTATTGTTTGTTTAAATTCCATATAAAAGTAGTATTGCGCGCGCACGTCTTTAGGTAGTTCCGGGCACCGCTGAAAATCAGCACTGTCGCATCCTTGCGACAGCATATGCTGTGTCCGATATTGGCATCATATGTTTTGTATTATTTGTCCGTGTAACTTTAACTGTGTTTTGTCTATTTTTCATTCGTTTTAATGTGTGTTATATTCTGTCTGTGATGTGTCTTTGTATTGTGATGCCAATAAATAAATGTCTATGTCTATTATATAAAGGGCTGTATCATTAACTTTAACTTTTAATTTGTGTATAAATTTGCTATCTCCATCTACCCCGATAGATTTCTATATGAGAGTTGATTATTTAGTGTGATTCCATTCATTTGCGGATTTTGAATACGGTAATGTCGTGAAACTATAAGCAACTTCCTATAAATTAGTAGGTTGTGATAAGTGCAGGTTACGCAACCGGCCGATACACCGTCCGCCATCTTTATTGGATTACAAGACGTTTACAAACAGTACGCTGGCTGTGACGGTTGCGTCAATTACGTAAACAGTCTGAAATACTACCTGCCATCAACACATTTACAACATTGCGAAATTTGTAACACACAATTGAATAACATATAAAATACATTGAAGATACTAAAAACAGAAAATAATAATGGAGAAAGTACCTTGTATGACGCCAACAATCGACAATAATCCGATGTAAACCAACTTAACATCTAACATTCTACACATAACGAGTACATTTCCGATTAAAAACAAAAACCAACTTAAAATCAGTGACGGATCAAACAATAAACCCTTTTTTTCTTCCACCTCCTTGTATTTCAAACTTTTTTTTTGTGACGGACATACGCTGATTAGCCAAAGAAGCTGGCCCCGCAACAGTACTTATCGGATTTCAGAGGAGGCAGAGCTCGTAGATCGCTTATCCTGTATCTCTATTAGCAACTCGACGCAAGGGTCCCATAAGTTTAAACATTGTTTCGTTCATCAAAATGTACGAATGATATAAGAAAATTAAATTCAGCGGACGAAATAATTCCGAAACCAAACGATAAAAGTCTACGTCGAGTTTGTTTTGAAAAAATATCTCAAGTCACGCAGACTACGACGAGTTGTGGTAGCTCAGCCAGCTAGTTAGCTTTACGTTATGCAGCGCTAGTTCGATATCAGACGGAACTGATGTATATTGTGTATTGGTATTTTATATGTTGATCAGAAAACTGTATGTCTAAGAATTCTTTTTAATGAGAAGTCTTTCCTTCTGCTACCCTGGTAGTAGCGATAGGAAAAACCTGTTCCCATACAATTTCATTTGATTATTTTCCTCCTGTCTCCAAATTATGAATAAATAATTTATTTATTCAATGTGTGATAAAACGAGGCCTGTCACGTCTGCACTGCGTCGTGCAGATACCGACCTTCGTGAGAGGCACACCTTGACGCCTACGGGTATGTGAGCAACCATTAAAGACGGAAGAAAAATTAAATTCAGCGGACGAAATAATTCCGAAACCAAACGATAAAAGTCTACGTCGAGTTTGTTTTGAACAAATATCTCAAGTCACGCAGACTACGACGAGTTGTGGTAGCTCAGCCAGCTAGTTAGCTTTACGTTATGCAGCGCTAGTTCGATATCAGACGGCACTGATGTATATTGTGTATTGGTATTTTATATGTTGATCAGAAAACTGTATGTCTAAGAATTCTTTTTAATGAGAAGTCTTTCCTTCTGTTACCCTGGTAGTAGCGATAGGAAAAACCTGTTCCCATACAATTTCATTTGATTATTTTCCTCCTGTCTCCAAATTATTAATTTATTCAATGTGTGATAAAACGAGGCCTGTCACGTCTGCACTGCGTCGTGCAGATACCGACCTTCGTGAGAGGCACACCTTGACGCCTACGGGTATGTGAGCAACCATTAAAGACGGAAGAAAAAAAATTAAATGCACAGCACTTCAAATCTTGAACGTAATCAATGTAGAAATTGAATAAATAAAATAACTGGATAATGAATCTTGCTGTTTTTTTTTTTTTATGCCTTTAAACTAGCGCTTGACCATGATCCCACCTGGTGTTAAGTGGTGATATAGTCGAAAGATAGTACGCGCTAGTTTAGTAAGTGCCTATTCACTCTACTCTTGAAGGCTCCCACGTCGTAATTGGACGGAAAGACTGACGCCGGCAACTTATTCCACTCCTTTGCTGTACGCACGATGAACGATGACTCAAATCGCTTCGTTCGGACGCGCGGAACATCAACTATGAAAGGGTGGAGACCCGCCGTGTGTCTAAACGTCCGAAGGTAGAATGGGGATGGGGAATTAACTCGTGTAATTCCTGTGCACACTCTCCAAAGTGTAATCTGTAAAACACCGAAAGGCTGGCCACCTTGCGCCTGTGCTCAAGACTATCTAGGTGTAGATCTTGGTCACCTATCAACTTTTGGCCCGCCTCTCCATGGAATCCAGTGCCGCGAGTTGGTATTTGGCTGCACCTGCCCAGATATGACAACAGTACTCCACACATGGCCGGATCTGTGCTTTATACAAAGTCAAAAGCTGTCCCGGTGTGAAGTACCGCCGTACCTTTGATAGGACTCCAAGCTTCCTAGCAGCTACCTTCGCTTTGATTCAATGAACCGCCCGTAGTTAAGATTCGCAGACAATTCGATTCCTAGTAACTGTAGGCTGTCGGTAGATTCCAGAGATACATTCTGAAAAGTCGGAGCTAATGTGGACTGGCTCCTTTGGCGGTGAATAAACATGATTGCGTTTTGGTGGCGTTGAACTGCACAAGATTGGCTATGCCCCAGGAGGAAGCTGCCACGAGAGTGCAATTTGTACGCTCTACCATGGCCTCGCGTTCGGACTGTACTTGATCCTGACTGGTCCATTCTACCGGGAGATATCTCTACAATAGTGCTGTCGTCTGCATACCCATAGATGCCGGGCGTCAACAGATCGTTTATGTGCAGCAGGAAAAGTGTTGCAGAGAGGATGGAACCTTGAGGAACACCGGCATTGGTCGTCATGGGCTCTGATGTACATCCGTCGATGACGACACGAAGCGATCGTTCACTCAGGAAGTTCTTAATCCACTCAATCAGACCCGGGGACAAGCCATAAGCTGGAAGTTTGCTAATTAGGCTTGCATGCCAAACCCTGTCAAATGCCTTTGAGATGTCGAGGGAGACAGCAATTGCTTCCCGTTACTCTAGGGCTTCGCCTACAAAGTGAGTGACATATACTAGAAGGTCTCCTGTCGACCGGTTTCGGCGAAATCCGTATTGTCGGTCACTGAGGATATCATTTTGTTCTAGGTATGCGATAAGGCGGGAGTTCAATATACGTTCTATACTCTTGCAAAGTATAGAGGTTATTGAGATAGGACGGTAATTAGCAGGGTCAGCACGACTGCCTTTTGGGCACGGGTTGCACGTTAGCTGACTTCCAGGATTTAGGTACTATTCCAGTTTTGAACGAGAGGCGATACAAACGTGTTAAAACCGGGGACAACTCGGCTGCGCAAGTCTTTAAAACAACTGCTGGTATTCCATCTGGTCCACTGGCTTTATTCACATCTAGGCAACGCAATACTTTTAAGACCTCTTTCTGCTTGATGCGGATTTCTTTCATAGTCTCCCCGCAGCGAGTAATTAGAGGTGGGTTGGCTTTGCCAGTGTCTAGACGAGAATTTTCGGCAAAAAGGGATGCAAGTAAGTGGGCTTTTTCCTTGGCCGTGTGAGCCAGCGATCCATCAGGTTTTTTCAGTGGCGGCAGTGATGGACTACAGAAGTTCGTCTCAACCGCTTTGGCCAGTGACCAGAAGGCTCTACTTCCGCAGGGTTTCTTAGAGAGCTTCGTGCCGATACGGTTTATATGGTTGAGGCGAGCATTCCGCAACTCCTTGTTGTAGGACTTAGTGGCTTGGTTATATGCTTTCTTCCTGGAGCTCAAATCCTGTAATTTGCGTTGTCGAGCTTCGGCCCATGAAAGATATGCCAACTGCTTGCGATTTGCAGCTTTAGCGCATTCGGTGTTGAACCATGGTCGAGCTTTGCCACCGATGGGTATATCTTTGTAGGGAATGAAATACTCCATAGCTTGACATAACACATCGGTTATGGCATCTGCGCATTTTGACGGATCATCAGTAGAAAAGCAGATCTGCCGCCAAGGATAAGATGCAAAGAAGTGCCGCATCTCCTCCCAATCTGCAGATTTGTATTGCCATACTCGTCGAACTCCGCGTAATTCGCGGTCTGGCGGAGAGTATGATGATACAGATTTCACCAGACAGTGATCAGAGGTTCCCAAAGGTGAGGTAACCTCTACTTCGTATCTATCCGGATCGGTCGTTAGCAGAAGGTCCAGGCAGTTGGCTGTATGACCATCAACATCGGGCACCCTCGTCGCATTCTTTACTAGCTGGGACAGGTTGAAAGACACGGCAAAATTTCGCGCTTCCTTCCCAGCGTGATCGGTTTTCTGGTACGGGTACAGCCAATCTTGGTGACAAGCATTGAAGTCCCCCAGAAAGACAAGCTGCGCCGTGGGATAACGATGTTGGATCTTGTCAGTAGCCTCACTTAGGTGTTGAAATAGCCGAGTCGTCTCCAGGTCACCGCTGTGCGAACGGTAGACACAGGCGTATATGATTTTATCGATACCTGTATCCACCATTACCCATACAATGGAAAAAGTGGGTGCTCTAGATGACGTAGACGCTGACAGCAGATGTCACTACGGACGTAAGCGCAGACTCCGGCTCGTGGGCGAAAATTATGTTCCAAATGAATAACCCGGGTAGTCCAAATACGCCACGTCCATGGGACAACGAATCTGCGTTTCTGTCAGGAAGAGTAAGTGCGGCTTGCTGGTCTCTAGATGGTGGTGGACCGAATTGAGATTAGAGTGCAATCCTCGGATGTTTGTGAGGTGCACATTGAGGGAGAGGAAGTGCAACCGCTGTGTAAACTTACTCTTTGCTCTTGTTTTTTTCATTATGGGTAGAGAGTGAATGGAGTGGAAGAAGGAAGTTGAACGAGGCTAAGCAAACTTAACCCAACAACTTAATCAGATACTCTGAGCCGAAGGGGACTTGACACGGAGACTGCGGGGACGCCCGAACCCCCCCAAAGATCGCCATCGGGTCCTCTCAACCGATCGCCAATCGGCACGATGAAGCCACCCTGGGATTTTTCGCAGTTGGCGGGCAGCCTTTCGTGAGCGGCTAACTCACTACTTGGGCCCCCAACTACCTGCGGTCGGCCAGCGGAAAACCGTGCTTCGGATCCCGCTACCCTCCGAGCTCAAGCACCCGACACAGAAATACCTAATATGTTATACCCGGTTATTATTCGCATCGCAACTGTTCATACCCAACCCCCATGAGGCTTCACCAAGCTTCACGCCGGAACACGATGGAAGTCGCTTGGCGGCGAGGCTTTGCTTGATGGGTGGTAACCTTGAAGCCTGCGGCGAACCTACCACCGTGAGTTACTAGTGCACCGTTAGTCAATGGTAAGTAAATAGCGCAATGCTGCCAATGTCCGCTCCCCACGTGGCAACAGGTGTTCGTGCCGGACGAGGTGTTAGTTTTATGGGGAGCCTGTTTATGCGATCCTAGTCATAATTCCGAGTAGAACAAAGACCGACTTCAAATCGGTGACGCTAAACAACCTACGCACGGACGTTTTCTTTCCAAAAGAAGTAATATTGCGAATTTCTATATTTTCCTTTCTTTCAATTTGCAAGCAACAGTTATTTTAGGGTGTCATAACCTACCATTATCTCAATCAACAAGCATTTGACTCGTTCCCTAGTGTAATTGCAAAATCAACAAGGAACTACTTTTTTAAGACGATTAAACAGCGGTATGTTATAGATTGATGTTTATGCGTTCCTAGTCATAAAAATATATGACGATCCTTATTATTGTTTGAACTACGCAGGCGTGATATCACTCGCCGTGAGGTGACGGAAGTCGAGTGATTGGGGTGGTCTCCATACCAGGAGAAGTGGAATCGAATGCCGGAAAAGGGAACAAGGTCTTTTAAGTAAATCAGAAATAAGTTTAAGTTTTAGCAAACGAGTAAAAACAAAAACCAACTTCAAATCAAAACAGTAACGTTTATTCACCTCAAAATATCTCAATGAACAAACTTCATTTCATACGATACCTTCATGGTATCGTTTCCCCAGTATATCTTCGTAACTAAAGGTCCTATGCGAACCAAATTTTAATTAACATTAACATTGGTTCAATTGAAATCAAATTCTTTTAAAAACAAGACAATCAAAATCGCTTTTTTGAAGTCGGTCAAAACCTACCAAAATATATAAAAACCGAGTATTTTCTTGAAACTGTTTCCGGTATTTTCATTTAAAGATTTACGTTTCTAATGAAGGATTGTATAAAATGCGTAGATTTCACTGTCGTAATATTGTAATAATAAGTTTAGCAACCCTAGATGAGTCTCATATTGTGCAGTCTTAACAAAACAAAAACATCTAGGTACAGAGGAATTTGCTTCGACAAGAACCCGTTGCCTTGACTATATTGTTACCGCCCAACCAACAAATAAAGTAATGAGGTAACTATACCTTGCCTTCCTCCCTCAAGTTGCCACGGTAACGGTGCCTGAGCGCCTGGTATATAACGTCAGACTTATAAAAAGCGTGGTATTGATTTTTCGAAGCTAACAACACGAAATAAAGCAAGCCAAAATTATAGAGGGAGTGATTTAGATGCACGCCCCTGACCCAGACGTGTAGGCAGAGATTTTTATTTTGCACGGTTTTCGTAGGTCTCTTTCACGCATACATATTTGTCGGCTACGGTATTCGCCTTTATGTTATGCCACCCTGGTCGATATACGTGTGCTTAGAGCGTCCTCTACGAGTTCCGCTAATATTGTTTTCCACTTTTAATTAATAGATTTGTATAAAAATAATTTGTCTGGTAATAAAACATACATAGCAACACTACTCGCGTTTCAATGCATAGTTATATTATAACGTAGATAAGTCATTAGCGGTATAAAACACAAAGGTGTTACTAACATCATTCGTGGAAGTTTTTATCATTCATCATAGACAACATTGGTTTTGGGAATGTGACTAGTGGACAAATTCCTTTAATATTAAGTGTCGGGCGGTCGCCTTAAGTTGCATAGCACGCTAGCAACCCCAGTTCGATACCCGGTGTCGGCGCCATTGACTTTATTTGTCGCAATTTTAGGTGCTGATTTACCACACGCTCTGTAGTGAAGAAAATCGTGAGGAAACCTACATCTGTTAAAAAATTATTTAAGACATGTGTCTACCAATCCGCCGCGTGGCCGGATTATACTCATAAAATAATCAAAACTTCAATTAAAAATTAAATATCACAATGGTTTTTAGCAAAATGACAGTTGAATTGTAATAAGTAGGTTTCATAGTGAATTGTCATTAGCAAATAGCAGATTCAGAGCTCTGCTAACCCTGTAGTAGGTGTTTATTGGACGGCCCTTGCATTTATATGAGGTGAACCAAATACTGTATTCGTTATTCAGTAAAATTGCGTGGCAAGCACTAATGTTCTCATGTTTTTAAGTCGATAAAAATCTAATATTCAATTAAATTTATTAATAAGACTCACCTAGGTACTCCTTGATCCACTTCTTTTTAGGAGGCGGTCTAACGACTTTATCATCCTTATCTTCCTTAACGGGAGTCGCGACGCACTTTGGCGGGGAGGGTCTTTCGATCTCATGTACCCGGACAACAGGAGACAAAGGTGGTATCACCGGCGACGGATATCTATACTCGCACGGGTGGTACTGCTCGTATGATTTGAGCGTTATCGGTATAGGCTCTACGAGACTACCGAACTCTGTCTCCCTGGTATTTATGGCGTATGTGTGAAGCGTGTCGGTGTAGAACGCCTCGCGCGGCGCTCCCATCTTGTAGAAGTCTGACTCCGCACCCCTCGCTCGGTACCTGCCAGTGACCGAATTCACTTTGGTGGCCTCCATAAGTGTACCCATTCTACGGTGAAAATGCTTCTTCACTAGTAAAGTTCTCAACAGGTGCCCATAGCACTAGAATTCGTCCTTGTCATATTCAATTGTAGTTTCTTAAAACCATTCACTAACAATGTTTTTTTTTCTTCACTCACTGATCACTCATTCCGTATCTGCGCAGTTGAATTTTAAATTATAAGAAGTGGGTGCATTTGCGAGGGCAACATTTTTTAAAATCTACATGTAAGTATTGTTGGTAGTGTCAAAGGATTATAAAATAGTTAAATAGGTGTATAGGCAGGGCTGGCTTCCCAGTCGAAGTAGCTGCAGAATGACAGCAAAATAATTTAACATAAAAAAATTCTTAGGTAAAAGTGTTTTCCTATCAACCCTAGTGGATTTCGCACCTTCACCGAAGAAAAAGGATGTAAAGAATAATCCAAGTTTTCTTTGTCTAAAATCTAAAAATTATATACTAACATATTTCAGATTTCTATAAATAATACTTTTACCAATTTTATCGCGGTTTAATTTTATTTTAAATTACCGACATTTTAAACACTTTACAACGGTCTTATGAAAAAAATATTATGAATAAAGACATATATATACATTTGATTCTTGTAATTATACTAAACAGAAATTTGTTGGACATATTTACGCGAACTTGAATAGAACCCGTTCTATTATGTATATTAATATATTTTTATATAAAATAAACAAGCGTAGTAAATACATAATCATTTTTGTCAAAGACACCCGGACACATTGTACTCGGAGAGGAAAGACTGACGCAGGTAATTAATTCCCATGCTTTCCTAACCGAAGTATCTGTTATATTAAACACTGAAATATACTGTATTTTTTTTAATAATAACTCTATTATTTAATTACCAACCTTTTTAATTATCGCATTTTAACAACAACGTTCTTATTACCCAAAATTTAATTATTAATCACTTTGGTTGATTAGTCTAATATTGACGTATTTATGACGTTTCTAGAATGATTGAATTTGCCAATTATTATTTCCTTAAGTTGAATATTTATGCAAATATTACTAACCTGCATGTCAACAATTCTATGCTTAAAAGCTAGGAAATGATTGACGTCAATAGTTTAGTGGTGGGTTAAAATTCGATAAATTCGACCTGAAATTCTCAGACCGTAATCTAAACTATTGAAGTTTAAACATTTTTTTTTCTTGCTGGGAAAAATAACAAATAAAAACAAAATATATAATAGAAACATAACAATATGTATATATAAGCTTCCCAAATAACTGTTCTTTTGTTGGCAGCGCTTAATTGAAGCTAGTGGTTTTTTCTAAAGACTAAAAGTGACATTAGTACGTTACAGAAATCGAATACAATTCGCCAGTCAGTACGACACATAATTAGCGGAACAGAGAGCGGTGTGCGAGGAGGACGGCCGTCGGATGATGTGTGAAGGCCGGCGACACCGGTAGTGGCGCTTCGGCGCGGCGCGTTCAACAAGTGAGGGGGGGAAGTGAAGTGAACGCATGGCATGCACGGTCGCTCGGCGACACGTGCACCCCCCCACCTTTACCCCGCGCGCAGCCGCCGACTCGCTCTCCTCACAACTCATGCTGCCTTAGTACTAGTGGCGATCAAACTGGCAGACATGGATGACCCGGGACAAAGAGCTGAATAAAGTTTGGAATATCCACAAGTATATTTACGAGTAAAAACACCGACTTCAAATAATTGTCCATCTTGAAGTACCTTGCCAATTAAAAAACGAATAATCGAAATCGGTTCATTCATTACTTTATCTATACAATGGTATGTTAATAAAGGTTTAATTTACAGCCTGTATGGCCTATGGCCAGCAGACATAATATACATATGTTTGTTGGACATAGCCCTTCACTGTAAAGAGAGTATAAGGGCATAGTCTGCCTGCCACGCACACCTAATGCGAACTGGCGGACTTCACATGTCTTAGAAAATTTTCTAACACATGTTACCTATATATGTTAGGACGAGGACTGAATGCTGAGCATCCAGACAAACCTGGGATAGGTTTTTGGGATGCGCTTTATTGTGTAAATTTTATTTGTTAAATATAAATTAAATAAATAAAAAAAAAATAGTGTGATACGCATATATCTGTTAGTTAATCCTTCTATATTTTCTTTCACACCGAGCGCGTAATAATTCAGCACTTAAAATTGATACAAACAAATTTATTGATACCGGCGCCGGGGATGGAAATCGGTTTGCTAGCGTACTGTACAACTTGCTGGGACCGCTCAGATACTGAGCTCCAGATCACAAGGCCATGTAAGTTATTATTTCTGTGAAAGGATAATAAGCAATATAGTTGGAAGGGAATCATTGGGGGAGACTCGTATTATGAACGTACAATGATTATAGTATATTGCAACAATTTCAGCAGTCATAAATTGATTGAACCAAATCTCAAACACGTCTAGGTTTTATTTCCCACGCGACTCAGACTAACTTTAGCCGTGAACGTGACGCACCAGGCCTGAATGGGAGCCAAGATCAACTTCGTAGAGGCGTTTGAGAAATAATAAGAAAACAAGTATATTTACGAAATAAAAACAAATAACGACTTTAAATCAAATCAGTGAGAAATCAAACATTAAACCCTTCTATGCGCGGACGCTCTATTTTCCAAATATCATATTTATATTACGAAGTTCTTAGTGCCTATTTTTTCTTTCTTCTTTCACAGTCGTTCTGATTGTCACCAAGGACTTACGGAGTCTTAGATTGTCATAAACCAACTAACAAATAAGAATTCTTCTATACGAGTTGTTAAGAGTTCCTAGGTATTTCTTCGGAAACCAAGGTCGTACGCCAACAAAATTAATATAGGACCTTATTGATAGAAAGTACCTTATGAGCCGCGGTATCTCAGCGTCCGTTCTGGTACCTCAACTTGTATAGTACGCTTGCTAATGTATTGGATTATTGTAATTTTGAGTGTTGAACCACGCGGTCGGCGTTAAGGAAAACGACACGTGAAAACCTACTTGTTTTAGAAAAATTTAAAGACACGTAAAGTCTGCCAATACTATGCTCTTTTACTCTCTGTATAAAGCACACGAACAAAATTGGACTATCCGTGCAATAGCAACCGACCGAGCCGTGGTTCTGCTCTTTCGGGCGCCCTCAGATATCATATAATATTATATACGAAACATAGTAACGAGTACTAGCTATAGAGGTTCTGGCTAAACGACCTGAGTTATGCCAACTCTCAATTAGGTGAAGCAGTTAAAGTCAGCTTCTCTGGCCAACCTGTGTTCAAAAAAGCGGTCCAGAAATCACGGCGTTATGAGTACAACATCCTTCTTTTTTGAAGTCGGTTAAAAAAGCTAGCAAACAGGTGTGAAGGCGAGTTCGGGCAGAGTGTTATCGTAGCTCGCTTGTTTGAATATTAGATTATACACGCGGTGGGGCGGGAGTACTAAACAATGGCGTGTAGTAGTACATAGCACAATATGAATAGCACCGCTCGCTTCGGAACATTCTAGAAAGCGAGGCGACATCGGCAGCGTTTACACTGTTTGCCAATTTGCTTTGAGACAGTAGTACGTTAAATTGTAAATCGCATTTTAATCCAATCTAAACGCACCTTAACCCTTTCCACTCCAATGTCGAGTGTCATTCGACACTGATTTGTTCCACTAGCTCCACTGTCGAATTATACTCGACAGGGTGTAATACCTCTTTTTGCGGAAAATTTTAAAACAAGATGGATTTTTGTTACTAAAACGTTTGAATCACGAATGAATGAAACATATTCTAGAATCGTAAGATATTATAATTCAATTAAATTTTATCGATGCTACATAACAAAACTAGGTGTTTTCGCACCGTTATATGTTCGCGTTATGTTTTCATGCAAAGACCTGTAATGTCATGTATGGTGTGAATTTTCCTGGCGGATACGACTGTCACTGAATCTGATGAATTAAAGCAAGATAATTATTATCCAAATATTGATTTTAGAACAGGCAGTAAAGTTACTGGCCCTCAAATTCCAGTATTTTGTAGTACGTCTCTTCAATTATTTTTTATCGATGTACTGATAAGTAAAATTGTATCCGAAACAAATAAATATGCTGCTAATATTTTAGCTACAAAAAATATATCTAAATATTCTATTTGGAAAACATGGAACCCCTCACTTTATTTATTTACAACCTGGGGGAAGCACAAGGATTGTGCTGTGTGTTCCAACCGAAAAATAAAAGGCGGGAGAAAAGAAACATGCTATTTTTGCAAAACAGATGAGACATAACCTTTGCTTCACCCTGGGATTTGTTTCGAAAAATACCATACCAAAAGGGATTATAAAGATTAAAATTTAGGAATTTAATATACTATCATGTAATTACTCATAAAATAAAGTTTATTAAATAATAAAAAACCTTTTTTTTTTCAAAATACACAAAAAACACTAAAAGTAAAAAAACGTAATTTTAGTGTGGAGCTGGTGGTACAAAAACAAAAACAGCCTTGGAGTGGAAAGGGTTAATGCTAAACATTCAAAATTACGAAAGTTTTTTTTGATTAAAAATATTCTTATTACCAAACCAGGTTAGACAGAGCTTAGAAATTGCTGTAAGGTTTATAAATAAATTACATATCGGCCAGGTCTCTAGTATCACCTACAGAAAAACGAATACTTAACACAATCCAGTTAGGATTTGAACTAACGTGCCAATGGGATTTTAACATAAGTATTTTAGGTATATTGAGAAAAAATACCAAAAACGAACATTTTATGGGTTTCTATATCTATTTGCATGTGACGATGTAACTCCAAATTTTCGAGGGCGGAGTTTTCTAAGCTAAGTTTGCTAATTGTGTCACAATGAACGTTCAGTGACATCATAGTCGTTAAATTTTATTAGTTTTGGTAATTTGTGTTTTCCAATAGTGCACCACTGACACTCAAATATTGTAACAATTAGTCCTATTTACTAATTTCGTAATTAATAGGTTTCATAGTTAGTAACCTCCCCCCCGGGAAGTGCTCTCCTTGAGCACAGTGCAGAGGGGCTCCGGTGCGTTCCACTGGAGATCCCGGAGCCCCTCTGCACTGTGCACTAAAGCCTGCATGGTGAGGTTTTAGTGGGTCTTACCCCACATAACCGCCGCTTTCCCCAGAATGCGGGGTGGTATCTTTCTCAAGATTTCCTTCTCGTTAACAAAAAAAAATATTATTATTAAACACACAAACAACTGACAGACTCGAAACAAAAGAGTCACAAACAAAATCCAATTATTTAAAAAAACTTTGACAATAATTAAGACGTTTCGCATGTCATGATTGTAACAAGTAACGTAATAAAAACCGGGAAGGTTAAGGAGATCAATCAATTTGAATTGAAACTACTTTGGACCGAGATAGGGTCAAAAATAATCACGGTTATACGTCACGTTATGTTTAGTATCAATGTGCATTTTTTAGTAACTATATACGTACGTGTAGGTACGGATTGTACGGTAGCTTAGTGTCCGGGCCGTTGCAAAGTAAAGCCAATGAACTAATTTGTGGCAATTTTTTTTTTTTGTTCCAAGGGAAACATCGTGAAACCTACATGTGTTAGTAAATTTTCTAACACATGTGAATCCTCTAATCCGCACTTGGGACTCCGCTCTTATACTCTCTATAGAGAGAAGGCAAAATCGACAGTAGGGTACAAATATAAAGGCTTTAATAAATTTGTTATGAAAAAGTACTTTGCTAATAAACGATATGCAAAAGTATATTTTCTAAATTATTATTCGATGAATTCTTTTTAATAATTATAAAAACATTTTATGTTAAAACTTGTTCCAATATATATAAAATGTAGCCACTGCTAAAGCATGATAGCCTAGTAGCTAAGCGGACTGTCCCACGATCTGATGGTTCCAATACGAATCCCAGTCGCATTGTACCAACGGATTGTCGATTTTGGGATTTTTAAGTACAAAAAATAACTTGATAATTTGAGACATCATAAGGTAAAAGGGGACAGCGAAGGCTGTCTTTGTCTAAATAAGATAAAAATGAAGATTGTATTCATAAGAAAAACAAAGATTTTTGCTTTATCCTTGCTAAATAATCCTTTATAATGGAATGGCAAATGTTGTGTTTTGAAACATTTGTTAGGTAAGTTTTGGAGAAAAATCTGTTTTCCTCACGTTGAGCAAAAGGGAAAAAATTCAAAGGCAGTACCAGGAAAACATGACAAAGGGTAGGTAAGGTATCGCCAGGGATCAATCATAACAGCGGAGACACGGAGGCGCGTTCGGTTGTATATAAGCTTGTTACGTAAACTGCGGCGGGTGGGGGAGGCGGGCAGCGCACGTGTGGGTTCACGCGCGCTATAATTTTATATGTTGTGTATTATGTAATAGCACGTAATAGATGCCGTGACCGATTGCTAATGTATGTTGCCTTTGTATTTAAAGATATTAATATTTAGATATATTGGATTGTTAGCACTTCTGTGTTAGTCGAGATATGTTCAAATGTTTATCGAGAGACGAGAGTTTTTATTTATTTAACGAATCTTTTAAAACTTGCCGTGCGTATCAACATTTATGTCTACAATATTTTTTTTTCTGTTTCATCATACATACATAAATAAACAAACAATAGTGATTACTTAAATACATTTGTCGTATTTTTTTCTATCGTAACATTATTCATTGGTACAAATAATTGTTATGGTTTTGTGCAAATAAAGATTAAATAAATAAAATTATTATTTTTAACCGACTTCAAAAAGGAGGGTTTTTTTTATTTTGCATAATCTAATTTTTTGATTTTTTTTTTTAATTTTACAAAGGGTTTCATTTAAGTGCCATTGATTTTTAGGCCAGAGAAGCTGACAGGAACAATTTCACCGGGTTTGTGAGGTGGCAGAGCTGATCTGAACCTCTATGGGGAGCCACACGGAGCAAGGACCCCCGAGAGCATTAGAATTCCGAGCAGAGGGCGCCCGAGAACGCCGAACCACGACTCGTTTAGTAGACCTTATCGAAATAATATCACATTCAAATAGTTAACTTTGAAATCACTTCGCAAAGCATTGGCTCTGACAGACCTAGACTAGGTAAGTACTCCTAAAACCCAATCTTAGCAACATATCGGAAATAAAGAATCTAGCATTAACAGGTCATCAATTTGTGACCTTTTATGTTTTTTTTTATTGATTTACTAAGTGAAATCAATGTTTTGTTTGTACTGCTTAGGTTTACGTACGTAATTATGTAAACATGTCGAGCCTGGTATTACGGTCCATGATCACGGTGCAGTATGGGTGACAGGATATATGTGTCGCGTGTGTTCTGTTAACGTAGTGTGAAATTAGCGGCGGAACGTCTCCGTCAAATGACAACGTGACTAACTATTGTGCTATAATACAATTACACAGAGTTCCAGTCCATCAAATTTAAATTATTTTTACGTAATCCATTGACTAGTATCTTCTGTACTTGCTAAAAGTTGCGCCCGGTATATAGTGATGGGCTCTATATCTCTCACCTATAAGACCTAATAAGCTTGGTGTAAAGTGGATAGCTAAGACGGCTCTATTTACCTCGTTAGGGTAATAAATGGGTGTAATCTGAATGTAATATGAATACCATAGCAACGGTTATGATCGTATTTAGCAAAGTTAATTAAGTGAATATTGTGTATAGTTTTAGAGATATCGTGTCGTAACCGGCCATCGAGTGAGTGGTGTTTATATATATATTATATATAGATAAATACGTTTAAATTTTGTTTCTTTTTTGCGAACATTTTACGAACTGAGAAAATGCACATACACGCACACAAGCCACTTCTACACACCTCCGGCTACATCTAGGGGGACGTGAAAAATTTAAATAAAGGACTTATAATTTTTTTTCCAATTAATAATAATAAGTACGGTTACAGCTAAGAGTAGGTACGAAATTCTTTTAAGCACTGGCCCACACTGTTGTATTTTAAAACATAATACATATAATCAATTTATAGAACTATCTAATTATGTCATCAAAAATCGTTACAACAATTTAAAGCTAATAAATTTATTATTTTATTAAACTTATTATTTTATCGAGAAATACATTCAATAAAAAAAAACATTATTAACACACACAAGCATGCGTTCGACACACTTTATATAATTGTCTATTTGTATACGGTTGCTTGGCTGTGTTTAAATAATGACAAATAATTGCTGACGGATTCTCTGAATGAGTTTCTAACTGGAAATATACGTACTATGCAAATATAGACAACTAGTGACCATATATGTGCTATAACACCATTTTAAATTGAATAAAAATAATTTGTAATTTTTATTTAAATTTATTTATTTAATAAACGCTGTTAAATTTATTTTTTATAGTAAATTTTAATTTATTTTTATAAATTATATTTTAAAGTTTAATGTAGTCTTTTTTTGGGTTGATTATAATTTTTATTTATAACTTTATTAATTGTATTTGATCATCTATTATTTTATAATTATCGTTAGTACTGTAGGAATATTACGAAATAATATTAAGCAGAAACGTAAGGGAGAGCGTGGTGTTATGTGAGAATTACACAGATTAGCCAGAGAAGCTGGCCTTGACTGCTTCACCGGATTGAGAGGTGGCATAGTTCTTAGGTCGCTTAGCCTGAACCTCTATCGCTAGTAACTCGGCACAAGGGCCCCCCGGTGAGGGGTAAACTCGGCTTGAACGGAGTACATCCTCTCCAATAAAAAATGAATCATCGAAATCGGTTGGCGTGATATTGAGTTTAACGTATGGCGCACACATACTTGATACAAATTTAACACTTATATGGTTTTCTAGTGGGTGCCATTGTCAGAATTATACCAAATTGGAAGCTTGACCAGTTTTCAAACAATAATCATCAAATGGGCCTCATAAGCAAGCTCAAAGTCACACAACGAGCTATGGAGAGGGCTATGCTCGGAGTATCTCTACGAGATCAAATCAGGTATGAGTAGATCCGTAGACGAACGAAGGTAACCGATATAGCTCGCCGGATAAACAATTTGAAGTGGCAATGGGCAGGGCACATAGCGCGTAGAACAGATGGCCGATGGGGCCGAAAAGTTCTCGATTGGAGGACCACAGACCAGCAAGCGCAATGTGGGACGTCCACCCGCAAGATGGTCTGACGACCTCATAAAGGTCGCAGGACGCAGCTGGATGCGGGCCGCTTACAACCGGTCCTTTTGGAAATTGTTGGGGGAAGCCTATGTCTCCAGCAGTGGATGTTTTACGGCTGAAATGATGATGATGAATCATCAAAATCGGTTCACCCAGTCGAAAGTTATGAGGTGACAGACGAATTCAAAACCTCCTCCTTTTTTGAAGTCGATTGTAAAAACAGTAAACCGGTACCGTACCGAGTTATATCGGAATAACAAGGAAGCCAATATACACATCGAATTCCAGAGATAAGGTTAAAAGTAACGTGACCGCTCAAGTTGTTCATTACCTTGTAAGAACCCTTCGTTCAGCATATTCAGTGTAATAAATTAAGATATGTAATATCACACCCATTGTAAACCATTACACAGAAATATAAACTAACGCTAGTCATATCGGCATAGCAAAGAAGTCGCTATAAACATCGAGTTTCGTAAATAAAATTATAAGTAACGTGACCCCTCAGGTTGGGTCATATAAGCCCCTTTGTCCAGCATTTCTAGTGTAATAAATTAACATATCTAATAACACACACACCGTAAGCTATTATAAGATTTTTCATTGTATTAGGATAATATATAAACCAATGATTTAATAAAATAAAGTCAGTCTACAATTGCTCTGCAAGCAAAGAACATCTCTTGTTTCTTTTCAAAAGCCTGCCACCGTCACCCGCCAATGAAAGTAGAGTGACACTGAAGACGCAACAGTTGAGTCGACCAACTGACAAATATTATAGGATCGTTATGTACAGTGGGACGCAATATTGCCCAGCCAGCAGTTTGTTGCGCAACGGTCAACATGTTCCACATATATTTGTGCAATACTTTCCACGTGGTGTAGTTGAGATAGAGAATTAAAAGAGTATAAAAATCAAGGAGAAATAATTGTGAACTCTCGTGTACTTTTTCTGCTGACACAAATGTGTAAAAAATGTTCATTGACATCATGATAGTCGATATCTTCTAGATTTAATAGTAAATTAGTCCATTGGTGCGATGATTAACTATAACGTACTAGTGTCCAGCCCGCTTCAGCTAAATTTTGCTTCATATTATTTAAACAATAAACTTACATCATTAAATATTTAACTCTCACAATATATTAAATTATTCATTTCTCTCCTTATTCATTCTCTTCTATTCTCATCTCGAGCGGATGAAGATCGCTACCTACACCCATATTCATATCAGTAAATAAAATATCATTCTTATGATTTTACAAAAACATATCGGGCTCAAGTTAATGTCAGAAATAAAAGTACGACGTATGGTTTGAAAAGTTGAAACTTTTTGACAGTTTAAAAAGAGGAGTGCTCCGATCGTCACCAAACTTCGTACGATTACTCGTCAGGTCTATCTGAAGATTCCCTGAAGGTTTTATTGAAATCTGTCTAGCCGTTTCGAAGCTTACATGGAACACACACTTTCTCTTTTATATATTTAGGTGAACAACCCACATTAACAAGGAAACGTTTATCTATTCAAGTGAATTTTAACTATTTGATAAATTAAGTTGAATTTTGTTAACAACATGTCAAAAGTGTTCTAACAGAAATAACAAAGTCGATGAGCAAAATGACTTAAGGATAACCATCTCACAAAACCATGTAACGGATATGTCAAAATTCCTTTGCTGCCCGAATATAATCAGCATTGTATTACAATGAGGTGCTTGGTTTCGAACGAAATTTCATTACTAGGGATGCTTTTCAATTTATAATTGAACTGTGATAAAATCCGCAAGATAAATTGTAACATTAACACCGGAAATACACAGTTATGGCAATCTTTGCTATAATTTTGTCCAATATATGAATAGTTTTGTGACAAATATTCATATCTATACTGAATGGGCCTTTGTCGTCCGCTAAGGTAACCTCCCCCTCCGCCCCCCGAGACGTGCTCTCCTTGAGCGCAGTGTAGAGGGGCTCCGGTGCGTTGGAGATCCCGGAGCCCCTCGTCATGCACCGAGGAAAGGGCCAAGGTTTTAGTGGATAAAAACCCCACATAACCGCCGCCTTCCCTCCAGAAGGCGGGGTATATTTCTGAAGATTTCCTCCCCGTTATCAAAAAAATGGAAATGGTTCACGTCAACAGTCGAATGGTGGATTCGAACCTACAACCGTACGATTCGCAGACCGTACTCTAAATCATTAGGCTACTAACGCTTTGTTAAAATGTCGTGATTTGACTCCTTCTAGGATGCCCTCTACAGACTCCACTACCGATTTCCGTGTTATAAATTTTCTGTATAATTCTTTCCTCATTTATCCCTTCTCTATGATAATTAACATGCGAGCAAAAAAGCTTGCTTTGCTTATTAAAACGGGTTACAATTATATTCCCTTTGTTGTATGACAATACAAGACGTTATCTAGATGTTCTGGTTTGTTTTTCTTTGAACGTTTAAAAGATACACAGAATCCTTGAGCTGTACTACGCAACAGTTTGACACAATTGTACCTAATCAAACCATTCGATATTTCCTAAAATAGTAATAAATGTTTTATTTTTGAAAGAAATAATTTCTACTAGTGGAAGGTAATTACAAAAGTTTACTCACCGAACTCGAAAATAAATTGTAATTGGTTTCTTTCTGAATTCATGGCTCATGAAATTGCTTTAACTTTTCCTATTATTTCCTATTATTATTACTATGGATTTTGAAATTGCACGAATTCGTGTTACGAAAGGTATATGTTACCGCCTAAATAGGTCCCACTGTTGGGCACAGGTCTTCTATGTATATAGTCCTCTTTGCGTCGTTTTCCTTATTGCTGAGGGTTATGTGGTGAATGTTCGGTCTCCACCTGCTGCGGTCTTTGCCGGTGTGTTTTTCGTGGACGAACTATACAGTTGACCAGAGAGGCTAGCCTTTATTGCTGCACCGGACTGAGTAGCTCTTAGGTCGCTAAGCCTGAAACTCTTAGCGGTGTGTAATCGTGGACTTGTTGCTGATTTGGTCTGTCCAACGCATAGGGTCCTCCTTCTTGGTCGACTTCCCTGTACTTAGCCTGACCAGGAGTGTATCCAGTGTATATAGTATACTATACTATATAGGTTATAATATGTGGATTTTAAATATAGTTATGAATAAAACATGTCACGAATACGATTCTTAAATTGTTTTCTTACCAAAAACCTTCCGATTGAGATGACAATATTTATTTATTTAAAAAAAAAATTTTGCATGCACATGCAAGCCATAGTAACATGTACAATTCTACCGCCAGGGTCTTTTGTGTGTTTGACTGGCGTATCCCGAAGGGTTTTTACTTGTAATAATATTATTTTTTACAAATATTACTAACATTCTTGTTAACCATTCCAACTGAGCTTAAGCCTGTCCTTAATGGTTCACGTCAACAGCCGAATGGTGTATTCGAACTTTACGTTTGAGACCGTACCCGTCAAAGTTAGCTTCTCTGAATAATCTTTGTAGGTTCGTTAAAAATATATTATTTATAAAATTAGGGATTAATAATTTTGTATTACCCTTACATAATTTATTTACCATTTAATTTAAACTTATAGTAATTTATGTAAATTTATTAACAGATTGTGTTTAATTATTGAAATAAACAATTATTTAATAAATATATCAGTAACTTATATTTTTTTTATGTTTCACGTGATTTATACCTGGTTTTACTACTTATAGATTACTATTTTTAAAAAGTTAAAAGAAATAGATATTTTTTTTGACGAACCCAGATTAGCCAGAGAAGCTGATATTTCTATTCCGTTTCTGTTCTGACTGTTTTAACTAAGAGGCGGCTTAGCTCTCAGTTCGCTTATCCAGACCCTCGTAAATATAGAGATAGGTTGAAGAGAATCAGGAAATATTTAAATATCATCTGTCCTGACTTGTGTGGCTTAATAGTGCTAAAAGAAATTCAGAGATAGAATGTTAGAACTATTTGTCATAGTTTGTGTATAAAAGGTAATAAATTACAGATAAGATTTTTTTAACCGACTTCAAAAACGGAGATGTTCGTCTGTAAGTTATTATGTTTGTTAGCTCTTAACTTTCGACTTGCTAGACCGATTTTAATGATTTTTTTTATTTCAAAGCTAGTTCTTCCCATGTAATCCCATTTTGGTCCAATTCTGACAAAGGTATCCATTAGAAAACTATATAATTCTTAAATATGCATTATGTGTGCAACAAATGGACGAATAAATTAATATCACGTCAACAGATTTTGATGAATTTTTATTTCAAAAGATGTACTTCAAACGTAGTTTGGTTAGGTTCTTATTTGAAGTCGGTTTTTGTTTCTACTCGCAAATATACTTTTTTTAAAAAAAAAAAAACAAAGAAAGCTAGCAATATTTCGTTTTTTTTTTCAGAAAATATTACTAACATTATTGTTAACCATTCCAACTAAGCTTAAGCTTGTGCTAGAAGATGGTTCACGTCAATAGTCGAATGGTGGATTCGGACCTATGACCTTACGATTCGCAGACCGAACCCCGAATGGTTTACATTGGGCTATTGACGCTTGTTAATAATCAATATTAAGTAAAAAGAGAAAAAAGAACAAGTAATACAAAACACTCGTGTTACACACCAGGCATTGTTGTCGAATGAGGGTATTAGGGCGTTGTTTGACACGCAGCCCTATTGCGGGGATAAATAATGAACAAGCGATTTATGCGTCCAAAGGTCAATCAAAAGGTCCAAGTTCAACAAAATAAAACTAGGAAGGGATAGAAAATATACTTACCAACGAAATATAAACTTAGTGATACCCTTTATTTTTGTTAACGCGGGGAAATCTTTTTATAGACCATCCTCCGGTACCCTGGGTGGGCCCGGAGGGATGTGTGGGACTCGGCCTGGGCAGTCCCTACCCACTAAACCTTCCGCGAATGCCATCACCCGTTATGAGCGGGGTGCCCCGGATCTGTCAGCGACAGGACAAAACTTAGTGATACCCGGATAACGATTGGTAAGGTCCGTATGTAATTTAAACACAAAAACTAGACTAGACTACAAATCGAATCAAACGGTAACGATATTACGCGACGCCTTCTTTGTATATACCAATTATCGTGGGAATATTACGAAATGGAATTGTTCAAAACCTAACCAACTCATCAAACTACCTTTGAAGTACATACAGTACT
The DNA here is from genome assembly GCA_029286785.1 of Meandrusa payeni. Taxonomy (NCBI): domain Eukaryota; kingdom Metazoa; phylum Arthropoda; class Insecta; order Lepidoptera; family Papilionidae; genus Meandrusa; species Meandrusa payeni. The sequence continues at coordinate 9,964,728 of JAGSMX010000009.1, read as the reverse complement.
TTCCAATAAAAAATGAATCATCGAAACCGGCTGTCGTTAGATTGAGGCTATTCGCCTATTTGTCGCGTACATGCAAAATGAATGCAAACTAATTTCGTTCCGCGGCAGTTTCAGATACTTGACCACCAAGTGTTGGAATAATTTGCCACCGCCCATAAGAGACAGTTAATCTGTAAACGCATTTAAAAATAAATTAAAACACCTGATGTTAAAGTTACAAAAAGATAATATCCTCGCGATATCGGTGCCTTGTTGTTTCCAATATTTCATTATATAATTTAAACTTTATACGTTTAATTATCATATTATTTATTTTAGTTTATTTATGACTCAATAATATATTTATTTATGAAATTTTTTCATCCTTTATTTTATTGTATAAAATACATTTTAATCTCTTAACTGTTTTATTCGTGTATCGTATTTATAGTCTTATCGTCTGTATAAATTCCATATAAAAGTAGTATAGCGCGCGCACGTCTTTAGGTTTTTAGGTAGTCCCGGGCACCGCTGAAAATCAGCGCTGTCGCATCCTTGCATATGCTGAGACGGTGTCCGATATTGGCATCATATGTTTTGTATTATTTGTCCGTGTAACTTTAACTGTGTTTTGTCTATTTTTCATTCTTTTTTAATGTGTGTTAAATTCTGTCTGTGATGTGTTTTTGTATTGTGATGCCAATAAATAAATGTCTATGTCTAATTAACGCTAATTTATAACTTACATGTTTTCTAATGGATGCCATTGCCAGAATTGGACCAAATGGGACCACACACGGGAAGCACTAACTTTCAAAAAAAAGGAATAATCCAAATCGGTTCGAAGGGTCGAAAGTTCTGAAGTAACATAAAAAAAAACAAGTGAAAACCTCCTCCCTTTTTCAAGTCGGTTGAAAACATTCATAGTGATGATATTAAATTTTTTATACTACTATAAAACTTTATGCAGTGGAATAATTCAAGGCCAAATCTTTTTAACGGTTTAACTAAATTAATCGATATATACTTCCGATAAAATTACAAATATAAACATGGAAAGCCTTATCAAAAGATGTTTTATAAAAAAATAAACAAATTGAATCGGTCTTTGTTTTGTATATTACGTAACGACCTGTAATGAGATGGTCGTTTAATTGCGAAACCTATATTACGAATGACTCGTTAATCGCTTCGATGTTTATATAGTTTTATGAATAGATAAAACTGCAAATTAAAACTATTTAAAATAATTAATCACGACGAGACCTAACATTTACTATGTTAGATATATTTTTTTATAACTACGAAGGAAAGAGGATAAAGATTTGATTGTAATTAATTATTTTGTGTTATGTTTGTTTACTTTATTCTTTTGACAATTAAGCGAATTTTTAATATCATTAAATTAGTTAATCATCATCGATCAGATTTAGATGTCCCTATGTAATTATTCTAAACTAGATCATATTTTGTGAGAAAGTGTGGAAGCTGTGTGCTGAATGGTTGTGTCAATAAATATTATTAAAAATATTAATAGAATTCGTTTTAAGTATCTATTTCTGTGTAATTATCGCTTTCGAATAATAGATCATGTCATCGTAGGGATATTTAACAGTCGCTGAACTGAACCAGTGGGTGAGTAAAAATTCGATTCAAGACCGGGAAGGTGCAAAAGTCCAGACGGGCTGCGGCCGGTGTGGCGGCAGAGGGCGCGGTGGGGCGCAGACAGTCGCTAATTGTCGGCTGCAGCGCGCACGTGGGGTGCGGTGCGGCGAGGCGCAGGTGCCGCCGACCTCGCGGTATCTTGTCTCGCCGCCCGAGGTCGCGGTGATAACGCATGCTATTTCGGACCGGGGCCGCCGCCGACACTACACCGTCGCAAACGCACCCGAGACTGAACGCCACACGACTCAACCGGCGAGGCGATCGCGCAGCCGACGCACGCTGCGCGTCGCTAACGTACCGATGCAACGAACAGCAGCCAACTGGCGCCGACGCACTCCGCTCGACGACTGAACGCCGTGTTCGTCGTCTCAGCGGGCAGAGGAAACGGGACGCACGGTCACCTCCCCTCCACCGCACCCCGCGCCAGTGAAACCGAGCGACAGACGAAATCGCAAGGCGAGGCGCGCGGAGGGTGGGTGCAGTGGTAATGTCGTGTCGAGGGGGACGCAGAGTGAAGGGCGTAGAGCGGCGGGGCGCGGGGGGGTGTGAGATCGCACGCGGCCGAGCGCAACGCTGGCCGGTGCACCGCTCAGCACTTTACATAACGCCGCACGGGACGCGCGCGCTGCGCTCGCCGGCGAAACGAGGTCGCAGCGCAGCACGGACAGAATGTTAACAGGCCGCGGGTGATGAAACGGCGGCATGAGCGCGCCGGTGACGTGTCCGAGGAGCTAGCCGGCCGCCGGCGGAGTCACTGAACCTCGACGCCGGCAAATAAGGTGAATGGAACATTGCAACCGAATCGAACGGCGCGGACGTAGGAGGCGACCGAGCGACGGGCCGAGACGCACCGCTCCTTCTATTATTCGCGACGCTGTGTTGCTTTCTAATAAACTATGGGTAGGTGCGGGTGACCTCCGCTACATTTTAATGCGCAGTAGTTTCTTAACAACACAACAACTCCTCATTTCGCCTACATCCATCATCATCATCATCTGGTCATCTGCTAGGTTCCCGGGAACCTCGCAGGTACGGGCCTCGGGGTGTTACCCCATTACCCGGGTTATCAGCGCAGGGGGCGACTGCTCCCCTGGTCTTGGGTACCGTTCTAACACGGATTTTTTAGGTATAACTATTTTTACGTCGTGGCTAATCCCTCAAGCGTCAGCCGCGACGAATCTAACTTCTACGCCCTCTCGACCTCTCGGTCTCGATTGAGACGGAGGTCGAGGGGGGGGCCTATGAGTTCAAAATTTCAGAATAGGGAAATTTGAACCTACGACGCACGTCGGGAGGACGCGCGTGTTGCGGGGCGAACCCGCGCAGGTGTTCGTGCGGACCGTTGTCCGCGCGGTCGAATAGGTTACGAGCCAGTCTCGTGACAAATTCGTGAATAGATTCGATGCCTAAATCGCGTTGTATTACGTCATTTCTGACGTAACGCCCCGCGTTTAGGATCATTCTCAAGGTTATGTTTTGTTGTGCTTGGATGCGAGTCCTTGCACTGTTGCTGGTTAATCCGTACCACGCTGCAGCGGCATACGTCAATCGTGTACGAATGTAAGCCTTGTAGACGGAGAGTTTAGCTCGGACGGGCAAGTGAGATGCCAATACTGGTCTCAATACCGCTCTCGCAGCTCTGGCGCTTTGAATCATACGATTCACCTGAGGGGCCATTGATAGCTTGCGATCGATCTTGCATCCGAGATAGACTACATCCGACTGCCAAGGTATTACCTGTCCACGAAGACGCAGTCGCTGGGAATCTGCGCCGTATTTGGACGTTAGCGCCGCCGTCTTACCGACGTTGACGGCGATACGCCAATTGTCCAACCAGCGCGGTAGGGCGTCGAGCGCACTCTGTAACCGTTTTACAGCGTTGCTCTGTTGGATGGCAGAAGCCAGGTAAGCGCAATCATCCGCGTATAGCGCCAGCATCGGTGCGTGGCGGCCCTTAGGGCACGGGATGTCGTTAGTATAAATCGCGTACAGTAAGGGGACAGGCCTACATCCGTGACGAGGCTTCCATAAAACAGCAACACAAATGACACCAACACTATTACGATGGTTTAAGCTTTGTAATTAGCATGGCATTTGGTCATTAGCAGAACATTAAGTGGTGGAAGTGATATGAAAATTAAAGTCACGAAGTAACAGGAGTATTTGGATTTCTCTGTAGTTCTGTACGTACAGTTTGATAGCGCGACCACTCGCGGCTCACCCACACAGCTCTACAGCGGCCACACGTGTTATCTTTATTATACACTTCATAATGTTTACGTCTGCGGCGTAGGATGCGATATCTTGCACGACTATCACTTTAAGAATAGCCGAACGTCTGCGGGCATAGTCAACCTATAAACCTCGACTACGCAAAACAGATAAACTTGGAAATTGTAGCGTGGAATCTTTGATTTTTGAAATATAAATATCTCTTTGATAATAAAATTGTTAACAAAATTTAGGAAATACGCTAGGATATCATACCGAATAAGAAAAGTGTGAATTGGTTGAGATAGGACAGATTAAATTAAAAAATAATGCTTAGGTGGAATGGATGATACAGCAAACTAATGGTAAATGGAGACATGAATAAAGTGTGTAAATCGTGTGACAGTATGGACAGCATCAATTGCTGTAAAGGAGAAAAGTTTCAGATACAGCCAACCAACTCTTAAGTATATAACGGTGATGATAAAGTGCTTATGCGAAAGTTATGCATTGATATTTTTTCAAAGTTTATCTGTTCATTTTCACTTCAAATCTGCATCATTGTTCCTATGAAGCGCTTGAAGCCCAGGCAAGTTATTTTAATAAACTTGATAAGCCTCAAAGGGTCTTAATATAATAAAAATACTCTATTTAAAAATTTACTTTGTCTAATTAATTACAGATGCAGATAAAAGATTAATTTAGATTAATTATTAAAACGTCAATTCGGCTACCTTTTGTTTAAGTTAGCTCTGGTAGAATTGGGCTCAGACAATATTATTAATTCTAACACGGTTCACTCACGGAAGAGTTACAAATGGAGGGGCGAGCGTTTTTTTAGTGAACGGCTAACAGGAACACATGAGTATTGAGGGTGCTAGTAACAGAAAGGGGCCAGCGGAGGGGGAGAGAGGGGCGACGCATGCGTGCGTCGGCTGACCTTGGCGCGGTGCAGCGTGCAGCCCGGGCCGCTCTCCTCCCGCTTCATGCGCCCCTTGTAACCACACCTGCCGGTTTAGCAGGTTGCGATGCGACCTAGCATCATGCCTAGATTCTATTTCTGAAACGGTCTGCTACGAAATCACTTATTCCGTGCTTGAGATCGTTTCGGCATAAAAATTAGTAATAACAAAATTATTGACTTTCATATTCACGCAAATATTACTCATTGAATTCGTGAAGTGAATCGGTTCCCTATAATAACTATGACAATTGACGTTAAATGCCTTACGGGAGTGCCGTAAAGATAACCCCTTAATAAGAGTTCGAAACGTCGAGAAAATCAGAAATAACAACATAACAGTCATTTAGTTTAATGAAAAATGAAAAAACTTAAGTCCACGCGTTTGATTCTAGTCTAGTAGTCTAGTATATTCTAAAATAAAACCAGTGGTCTACCTACCACTGGTCATATTTAATCCCCAGCGGAGTTTGTAACGATAGGATGGTCATCATGGTTTCACCATAAGTCAATACATATTTTAGTAAAACCATGGTGGGCGATTCACACTGCGATAACAATATAGAAAAAAAACGTTTACGTCAGCAACATAAGCTAGCAACACAGAAAAAAAAAATGTTTTACATACATCCGTAAATAACGTCGACCCTTTCAGTATGTCACCAATCTGTTCGACAAAAGTTCGTGTGACACTGCCTTTCATTTTGCACCATAAATATGTTTTTTTTAAAGGGTTTTCCCGGAAAGACATGTTTTCGCCCTTTCCGGGAAATTCTATTTGTTTCTCTGACTAGAGGGGGTCAGAGATTGTTCAAGCTGGTAAGTATTTATCTTCATATCGTAATGATTTTTCTTTTGATAATTTCTATATTCTAAGTAAATATTTATATATATGTGTGTAAATAGTATATATATATAAGTATAATATTTATCTTTTTCTTTGTTTTCTTTTCTATACTCAATTTCTCCATTTATTTTCAAGAATCAAAATCACATAATATAAGTAAATAATTTATATATGTATAATTAATTAATAAAATAAAATATATATACCATAAATATGTTTATCTTTCATTCTTCCGTTCAAAAAGCCTAGTTCGTAGCTTACTATCGTAGCGTCAATAGATTAATTGTTTATGGTACAGTGTAAGAAACGTAATGTCGCAGGTTCCACGATCCAACTATTGACTTGAACATTCTCTTAGAAATTGTCCCTTATCTTACACTTTCGAACCCAGTCATTTAATTTTAGTCACTCATCTATCATACATCTAAGTGCATTTTATTATCCGTGAATAGCAACCGTCCGTCAGAGCTATGCCACCTTTCAATCCGGTGAATTTCTCTGGTCTATACTAATAGGTTAAGTCTAAACAGTTAGTCATAAACAAAAAAAAACAGCATTTCTATGTCACGAAATCGATTTAAAGCATTATCAATGAAATGAAAAAACTAGACCAATAAAATAGTTTGTTGTCATTTTAAGTGGTGTTGTTTACCACACGCTCGGCGGTGAAGGAAAACATCGTGAAACCTACATATGTTAGACAATTTTCTAGGACGTGTAAAGCGGTGTATGTATATTCTCTGCGGTGAATGTCTGTGTGACATATGTATAATGTACATATATATACTGTTACTTTTAAAAGTATCGAGTCCAATACACATGTTTCCAGCAATCAATATAAAACATAAAGCGACACGGGAGTCGAAGTGGAAACGGGGGCTCCACCCACCGGATGTGGAGATAGGAGCGCGTGTCGTGCAAAAGCTCTCATGCGGTCAGGCGATGTACGTTATGTACTTATGTTACAAGTTAAAGGCGACTTACACGAGATAAAACAAATAAAAATAATTTTAAAATATATTTCTTTCAACACTAATATATAATAGATTATATAAAATAGGTAAGCAACGCACACAATTGAATTTACTTTAAAAAAAAGGGTAAAATAAAGTAAAAAATTTGTATACATTTGTAAATTTAAATAGTGAATGAGTGTTTGTTGTCGCCATCAAATTACATTGTAATTTGGTGTCGCGTACTTATATGTAAAATTTAAATAAAAAAAAAGATATAATCTTCATCAATCCATCAATTTATTATTTAAATAGGAAATATGTTTTTTGTAGTACCCAACAGAGTCCTTCTCAGGCGCCCTCAGGTTAGAGCTCCGAGTCTACTATTGGCCAGTGATGTTTTATTATGAAACCGATCATCCCGGTTATATCATCATTCTATCATTAACAAATACGAGAACTACAAAACACACAGGAAGTGTGTGAGTGGTACACCATCGCTAAAATATAGTGACACCAACGAACAAAGACTACTAAAACTAGCAAATATCGCGCACTATGTTACCAATAAACGTTTATTTAGTCACAATTGGTTTAGCAGACTAGGGCCCAGTATTTTTTGTATATAATGGCATTAATATATAACAAACCATCAGAAAAACAGCTTTCGCTCGTGTCGTTTCTTATAAGTAGAAATACTTATTGTTAGCTCATGCCATTTAAAGTCAACCGTCGAGTTACCCGCCAGCTGTTCTCAATATTCCGTATGCTTTGACTGATTTTTTAAAGTTTCACAAAAGCCCATTCGCAGATCATTAAAATAAATACTAAGCGGACTAAAAAGCCTGTGATTTTTTGCCGCATCACTTAGGGTATACTTAAAATTCAAAAACAATTATCGCTTTCCATTTAAAATGTTACATCGCCTATAATAATCTCAGATAAAAACCAAGGGTCTTTAGAGTTCTATTTTAATTTTTATGAAAAAAAAGCCAATTACAATATTCTATGTTATAATTTTTGTTCGCACATATGGTGTGGTTTGGAGAAGGGGTTAACGAGCCCGTGGGTCACCTAATAATGATTACCGACGTCCATAACACCTACCTAACTACTTGCATTGCCAACTTATTCCAAAACCATTCCAAATAAGTTTAAGGTAAGTGATGTTAAGCTTATAGTAGAATGGCAGATTTGAACCTCCGAACTTAATCCATAGAGTACATCCTAAACTATTAAAGTTTTGAATATCGAATCAAGGCGAAACAAGCTGAGAGATAGTTCACATCAAATGACTCCTTCATTTGATCTAAGGAACTGAAGAAAATAACTCAAGTAGTTTTAACTTTCTATTGCAGTTTATTTAATCAAAATCTATATGGGATTTGTAATCCATTACAGTTATATCAAATATGATTCGATCATTAACAAATACATCAAATACCATCATCACATCACCGGTAATCTATAGTGGCACCAATTAACAAATAGACGACTAAATTAGCAAACATCGACCACCACTACGATACCAATGAACATTCATTTGTGCAGAGTAGAGAGTGTAGTGACTAAGACAATACTAATCCTGCTTTTACCAATAAGTTTCCGTCTTTGGGTTTCTTACAATGTCTGATTAGTCAATTCCCTACCTTACAATAGTCTATTACTATAAATCTCAAAACCTGACCGTGTGAGTATTATATGTTATCAAAATTTAAATGCGATCAAAGACACGAGTCACGCGGTTCGAATTTAAACAGATAACGGTACATGACGGGAGGTGGCGTTCGCGAACTAATGCATAGGCAAAATGTGAAAAAGAAACATAGCTCTTAAACTTTACAAATCGCTTCCTGTTAGATGTGCATTAGCAAGTCAAGTCCGGTTCTCTGTGTCGCCGCGGCCCGTTAACAGGATTTTAGAAATGGTGAATATGGTGTCGCACTGAAGACGTCCCTGATGTATGTTAATTTTATTTCTACACGGTGATGTTGCCCTGGTGCCAATAACTTTTGGGAACAGTTGGAAATTACCATTTACAAGACCATCAGAAGATGAGAGAGAATGAGAACAAAGAGACTATAACGTTTTTTTTTTTTTTTTAAAAAGAAAGAATATTTCGTTTTTTTTTCAGAATCATTACTAACAATCTTGTTAACCACTCCAACTAAGCTAGGAGATGGTTCACGTCAATAGTCGAATGGTGGATTCGAACCTACGACCTTACGATTCTACTAAAACTAGCAAATATCGCGCACTATGTTACCAATAAACGTTTATTTAGTACACAATTGGTTTAGCAATTTAAAGGTAAATAGCAAAAAAAAAATATCGCGTTCAATCATTCTTAATTTTACCCTCTGTAATAACCTCTTTAATAAATAATTATGGTCGTATTTCCTAAATGCTAAAGCGGGTATCATAAATATCGACAATAATGTAATGGTAATGTAGACAATACTGCTGGTCCGCTCGCACACGCACGATCACAGGTGGCCTTGTCATTCGATCCCTTTCACCGTTCTGATAGCCTGGTACTCGCGCGGCCTTACGCGGGCCTTGGATGTTCACACAATTGTTTCTTTGTACAGGAAACCTTGTAAACGGATACAACAAACGAATCCCAGTGATTAAAATTATTATTTCAATTTAAAAAAAAACTTTAACCTTTTAACCTAATCGGACAGTTAGGTCTAAGTTTTATTAAAACTCCCAAATGTATTCCAAAAGATTTGAATGAACGGGCAGAACAGAACGTTAATTTTTGTGTTTGCAAACATAAAAATAATATGACCATTATCGTAACCCCGATAGCCACCCGTGATAGGTTTCAAAATTTAGACTTAGATTTCATAGCATAAAATAAATAAAAAAAACCGAATCATCTATATCGCTCTTACCATTCACTTAGAAGCGTAAGCAGATGTTTGGTTATTTCTATGTTGTTGACTAAATTTTTTCACATGTTAGCCGATAGTAGATTTATGATTTTAATATTGCTCTTCACCAAAAAGCATATAGGAATATAAAATAAAGAACTCACGACTGTTACCCAGGCGGGTGGGCAGAGATTCAGCAGCGCGGACTTCTACTTAGCTAACTTGGCATACCTTGCTTCGTCGACATCCATGCATACTCCCTAACTGCCTCTTTGAATACGCCGCCACTTTATACACTGCCTTCTAGGGCGCCCTCTACCGACCCGTTGAACGTAAAAATCAGATAAAAGTAAATTTATAGCGGGTAGCTCGGCCGGATTAAACCCACTTGTAAATAAATTGTTAGTTCCATTAGGCTATCAACGGAAACCGGTATAAAATTTAATTGTAACGAATTCTTAGTTTTTTTTTAATCACTTTTTTTTTAAACTTATCTCTTTTAGGGTCCGTGTTTCGCTTTCCCATCTACAGAGACCCAAGACTCGAACTCCGGATTTTGTATGAATTACATGCAAAAAACTTGTAGTGCTTTAGTAAATTTATTTAGGTACTAAAATTAAATACGTCACAGTAACTCTTTGCATGTTTCTAAGTTAAAAATGTTCAAATTAGGAATTTTAGAACATAGTATCGTATTCGTTGTAAATCTTAAAGCAAATAAAAACAAAAAAAATAAGCAGCTCTCTCATCCTTTTAAAACTATCGAGGGCAGGCACACCTGGCACAAATTTTAGCACTTTTTCTCATATAGTTGTAATCAAAAAACGGAAATCTCACTCTCTGCGCAGATTCAAAACTACCACTATTGTAAGCGAAACGCTTAGTTACGTATAATTTGGGTATAAAAAAATATAGTTTTAATCTGATAATCCTACTTGCTCTGTCATACTTAAATAAACGTACTTCTTCCGAATGGTTACATTGTCCATCTATATGTCACTCGTTCATGCCGCCCTAGTGTATTGGCAGATTTTCATGTAAAGAACAATATACAATTATATACATAATACCTACTCTATTCTACTTAAAACATTGAATAAAATACAAACGTACTTCTTTCGTTTTTCGTAAGTAGTTCTTGTAAAGAACTTACTTTAATAATGATCTTATGAAGTAAGGTTATTATGGCAGTGATTCATGCCGCCCTAGTGTATTGGCAGATTTTACATGTAACGTACGTGGCAAAAGTGCCCCCAAAGACCTTGATATCTTATCGCAGCAGCCTTGGCTCGGGCCAATACTCCAGTCGCAATAGCAATCTGACACGACTGTGCCCCGAGACGATCTGCTTTGAACTGATATAGCTAAGAAAGTATGCCTAATTTCTAGATGTTTTATAATATTTTTAATCTGTTAAAATTTATAGCTTAATTCAATAATTTTAATACACATAAGTACTTTTAAACACACAAAAATTTATTGTCATCTTCCTTCACAAAATAAATAATAACATTTTCGCAAGATAAAATGGAAAATAAAATGCATGATGATGGAAAAGGTGAACGGTCAGCGAACCAGCTTACCCTATTAGAATTATACTCCGTCGTAGTATACTATGGGTAGCAACCCGAGTTACGCGGCGACAATGAATTTGTTTGTTGCAATTTTAAGTGCTGATTTACCAGGCGCACGGCGGTGAAAGAAAACATGACGAGGAAACTTACATGTCTTAGAATTTTTCTAGGACATTGCCTGTGTCATTCTTTCCCTATTTAACCTTTATATATGTCCGAAACTTGCTTTGTCATTGGTATACAATAAATGTAATAAATTTTGTATTATTCACATAATTAGAATCTGGTATGTGAAAAGGACACTGTAGTATATTTTCACAATTTAATCTTTGCAAAATGACCCCGGGATCAAATTCGGGTTGGTTCAGCGCTAATAAACGTTCACTAGTATCTATTCTCTTATTATCTACTTTCGTTTAATTATTTATACGTCTTACAACAACGTTATCGTAATTAAACGTATGAATTATGTTATTGTAGACATTGATGAATCCGCGAGGAATCGTACGCGGCCCGAACAAAGCTGTTTGACACGTGTGCCGACTGACAGACTGCACCCGCTGATAAGTGGCGTGTAAATACGATAACAACGCTTCGTATTACCGTGCGGCGATGCTATACACATTGGATTTTAAGTCTTATTATTAACCGGCTTCAAATAAAGGAGGAGATTTAGTCTGTATTAATGTTTAAAGCTGATCGCAGAGACCTCAGCTTGGACGGTTACTGTAATCGCGTTAACATTCCGAACCTAGGGTGGTTGAGAGGGCCGAACCACGAGTCGGTTGTTCTATATCTTCTACTACCTTTAAGTACCCCTTCGGGAAGCGTTGACGCTGGGAGAAGTGGCTGAAGAAACTCTAGCAATGCACTTATATTTTTTGGGGAAGTTTGTGCACTTGTAGCGCCGTCATTAATTTTTAGTTCATGATCATCTTTCAAGCCACACTTTATTCTAATCACGGAACTTAACCGGTCAGAGTTAAATCTTAAAGACAACTTACAAGTTACACGAATCTATATTGTTATGTGCTCCTGGTAACAGTTTTTTATATTTTACAAAAACTTTTATAGTTGTCAGATATAATTTTCATTCCTATGATTACAATATTTTTTAAAAAATGCTAACAATATTTTTTGTTCAAAAATATTATTTAACTTCTTTAATCTTATATAATAATTGTTAACAATTCCAAATAAGCTTTGGCTTGTGCTAGGAGCTAATTCACGCCAATAGACGAATAGTGGATTCAAAGCTACGATTCGACCTAACGTTTTGCAGGCATCCGGCACAGAAACCAGACAGACTGACTGAAGGAGGCTATTGACGCTTCGACTCTTACACGTATACTAGTGCAGTTGTCTCGTAACATGTAAAAGGGGAGTCTAGTACTTGTACAAGCCCCTGTCAGTATTACCAACCAGTTTCCTTTTGTTTCACCGCACATTCTTTTGTGGCGCGCGCAATACTAGCCCGATGTTCTGTAGATTTTTTCGCACGGGAGCCGTTAACATTTTGTAGGTGCAAAAAATTATCCATCATTGAATGCTCATGTTTTTAAATTTAAAAAAATCATTTTTTTTGAGACCCATTATGGACCCGCTGCTGTGGTTTATACAGCACCCTTGTACCCCATGAGTATAAGTATAATAGAAAATTATTATTTTTTAATTATCATCGACTAATTTTTTATTATTATAATATTTTTTTTAAATCTTCTATGGAGTTGCGAGTTTCTGGAGGTCTGACCATAGGGGAGCCGTTGCCTCTGGCGGCCATCACATGTCAGCAGTATTTCAAGAAAATCTTCTTAGAATAACACGCATAATTTATAAGAAAGCATCTCTATTGATGGGGAGCTGATAGAGTCGCGTTTTTTTTAAAAAGAAGGCGACATCGGCTGGCCCGCGTCACAGGGCACAGGGGGGTAGGGAGTGCTGTCCTTGAGCACAATGCAGAGGGGCTCCGGTGCGTTCCACGGAGATCCCGGAGCCCCTCACCATGTACCGAGGAAGGGCCACCGTGGAGGTTTTAGTGGGTAAAAACCCTACATGACCGCCGCCTTCTTCGGGCGGGGTATCTTTTTGAAGATTTCCTCTCCGTTACCAAAAAAAAGGTTGCTTAGCCTGAACCTCTAATTCACCATCTCGCCCCGGAGTTATCATAGTTACTTAACCGTTGCCAAGCAACCATATAATATCCGCGTGTATGTTTATCAAATGCACGATTCTCACTATCGTATTGTAATGTTTTTCTTATTAATTTAATGCATTTTGTATGCATAATTAAAAAAAAAATTATTAGCATTCCGCTCTTCTCTATGTAAACTATAAGCATGGGAAATTTCATACTCCACCGTTCGAGCTATTTTCACAAGACGTATAAAGCTTTTGCTTCACTGTATTAATATAATGATATAACCGTGATAGGATCTAGTACTTTATGCTGCGTTAAAACAGAAATATTTTTTTACTAATCAAATCATTGCATGAGGTAACCATAGTTTATCAGTTGGGTTAATTGAATTAAACGTGTGGACTCTTTCCTTATTTTGACTGACTCGTACTAACGTTGTTTCCGTGTATTACCTCAAAGATGATTTAAGCTATTAAATTGTATTATATGGCATAATGTTTTTATTACCTATATCGCTAAATATCGAAGACATCTTTATAATATCAAATTAATTAGAATTCTACAAATTAATACATTATTTTTATTAAATTTAAACAAATAAATAAAATTGGATATAAAATTTCTAATATTGAGTTTTTTCTTTATTTGCTTGTTGCAACTAATATCTGGATGTCCGATTTTGACGGCATTTACTGGCGGATAGCTGAGGTAATAAGGAGTAACTTAGGCTACTTTTATATAGAAAATTTAAATAAATCGTTTTTAATCGCGAGTAACACCGGGGGACATCGCTAGTGTTGAATAAATGATGAGCCGTACAAAACAAAACTCTATTTCTCAACAAAAAAGTTAAAGTCGCGTGTCGTCGTCGTAAATCAACACTTATAATTGCAACAAACAAACCCATTGGTGCCGGCACCGCCGGGGATCGAACTCCTTGCTACTATGCAACGTGAAGAAACCAGCCAGATACTGAGCTACCACGACTTGTCTTTATTTATTACATTACAGTATTTATTTCAGATATACATAAAACAGTGTATTTTATGAAAATATAGTACACAGTTACCGAGCGAATGACCACAAGTATGTGTCTCGGAAGTATTATCCTGTTCTTGAGTTCCCGATACGTTCGCATTAATGTGGGCACAAATATGACGTAAAGATACGTGATGCCGTACCGCGGGCCTATCTGTTTCGATAATGTCCGCGATGAAAACTTCGTCAGAGGAATGATACGCTGCCGCTGTGCGCTCGAACATTACGCAACTGCACCTTGTGCCAGTTTTAAGTGTTTTTTAAAAAATCTTCGTTTGTACTTGATGTGTTTATGAATGCAACGGGCGGCGCATGCGATGCTTGTGCACATCACGTCTACCAGCGCTCCCCTTTCCCCCGCTTCCCCGTCCGACGGCCGCCTTCTCTCTACGGCACCGCTCTACCCCTCCCCCGCCGCGACACACGCGCCGATCAGCTGACCGAACTCCGCCGCGGTCCGACCAACCAATGCGTCACGCAAAACCGCGAAATTGAATTTTAGCTCGAGCCACTTCACAATGTTCGTTACACTAATCGCCGTAGTCGTAAGTAAACACGCAGGCTCGGTGAAATGATAGACCGGCATCACCCACCTACACGCAACAGGGCGTGTGTGCGTGCGACGTAACTCCAACAACACGAATACAACTCGTATACCACTTACCTTATACGACAGTATAACACGGATATGGTAACGGATTGGTTGTTACAAACGATATAAATATAATACAAAAACCAGGTATACACATTTACGAAAAGTTTGAGAGTTACAAGTGTTCGCTCGATGAATTCAAAAGACGTTCGCGCGGGTCTATGGAAACTAGCTCACCGGTTTCGTCTAGACCGCGAACGGTCGACCGTCTGAAACGCACGTCTATTTTGTCGATGTAGACTTGGAGATGCAGTAAGGGCGATAACTTGCAGCGGTCGGCGAATTTCGGGCTTCCTTTGTTTACGTGGGGCGGGGCGGGTCGCGAGTGCGTGGCGTTCAAGGTCAAGAGCGGCGGGCGCGAGGCTAGTGGCGGCGCGGGTAGGAGCGCGCAGGCGTCGGTCGTGTGGCGTGGGACTTACCGGCCTGGAGACGGCGCTCCTGGAGCTCGATGAAGCGCGCCGCCTCGAGCAGCGTTTCGAGGCGGCTCATGTCTGTACGGCACGGCCGCGCGCGGTACGAGCGCGCCCGCTGTCACGCCGCGACTGGCCACGCGCGCCGAGCGCCGCTCACGTGGCCGCCGCGCCGCCCGCCCAATGGCGGCCCGGCGTGCGCGTCACGTGACCAACTACACGCGCCAACCGCGCGCCGCCTCTGCGCGATCGATGCCGTTGCAGCGGCCGAGTGCACGCCGCTAGGCATGTGCCTCGCTCGCACGCACAGCTGATTAGCTCACAGTTCCCGCTCAGTTGTGATATTGCGAAACGGGTTACAGGATTCCCGTGTAACTGATCTATATATATATTTATTGTTTCATAAAAATAATTAAAATAAATATAAAAAAAAAAAAACTTATATTAATTAATTCGTGGCTATACAATATTTTTATTTGAGTTTCTGCTGCTTTTATTGCTTACTTCTTTTTGAACGAACCACAAACAAGACTTTGACTGTTTTATAGAATTGAGAGATGGCATAGCTCTTACGTCGCTTAGCCTAAACCTCTGCTCTCTCTCTAAGCCATCTTTCCTTGTATTTTGTATATTGTAAATATGTACGAACATTTTCAGTTATTAATCCTTTTTTATACATTATCAACTTTTCAGATGAAGTCAAGTGTAATGTCAGAACAAAACTATTTAATGAACTAATTGGTGGTCAGATTGTATCAAGGTCAAGTGATAACCGCTCAGCGAGAGTCGCTCGCGGGCGCACATGCCTACGCTGACGCGGCACGCTAGCACTTTGTTTATCTAATACTTTTCCCTCTCTCGCTCGCGGGCTCGGCGGCCGCGTCTCGCCTACTTTTGTATAGCGACGAACTTAGCACGTGCTTCGTCGTTCGACTTTCACTTCGCCTGTTGGTTTGCGCGCGGAATAAGAAATTGACAATTTGTTACAATTCGCAACACGACGCTTAGGTATATTCGTAACGTTTTTTTTCTATCATGTTTGTAAATGAAACGCTTGTTATCGTTTACCAAACAAAGAAGAGTTAATCTCTAAGGTTTTGATAAGAACATCAAATCATCAGTGTATAATGTACTTACTACAGTTGTTTTAAGGTTTAAAATTGCTTATTCTTTAATAACGGTAACGTGCGTTTATAATTTATGAAGGCAGGAAACATCGACTCATTACAGAAGAGTATACTATATAGCTATGCTAAAGCTTATTCGGACGAATGCTACTTATAAAAACGTTATATTATTGTACATACATAACTTCCGTAATTGGTACGCTCCACCCGGAATTACAACCAGCACCACTCGAATTCGAAGCGGAACAACAAAGCCATTGATATAAGTCATAATAAGTGTATTTAGTTATATTATATTTATATTAAGAAATTTTTCAATTAATTGAAGGCTTAGGAAGGAATTAACATAGAATCTATGAAGACGCTATATGCGCTAGAAACCCGAGTTCGATCCCCGGTGCCGGCACCAATGTATTTGTTTGGTGATTTACCACGCGCTCGGCGGTGAAGGAAAATATCGTGAGGAAACCTACATGTTTTAAATCTTATAAGACACGTGAAGTCTGCCAATCCGCACTACGGCCGCATAGCGAACTATGCTCATATACTCATCAGAAAAGGCCATTGCCTAACAGATATATATAATATAAATAATCCATAGCAACAACGCCAGCGAGACCCCTAAAACGAGGTCAAAAGATAAGCGTCATAGTTATAGTCGTGACGTAAAGGATTGGAACCTGAATCTCTGGATGTGGTAAAGCGCGTTCAACTATTGGGAAAAGGAACCACAATGTAAAAAAATAATTCACTTACTGTATGTTCACGATCACAAATTGTATTCGACAAATCTTGGGTAATTATAAAATGTTCTTGGGTATATTACAAGAATCAGACACACAGAGAAACTTACAATGTATCGTAGACCCCTAAACGGTTTGGTCTCAAGTGCACTTTATATTTTTATTATAAAATATTATATTTTTTACATATATTAAAATTAAATAGTTAATATTATTACATATTATATAGTAAATTTCGTCGCGTTTCAACGTGTAACACATGCATCCGAACGGCGACGTCCCCTAACAAACTCATTACTAACCTGGCCTTCCTCTGGTATCTGATATCCCATTTATGGCACTTAAAGCTAGCTCTTGAATGTCTTGATACTTTTCCAATAAAAGTGAACGACCGTGGTTCGACCTTCTCGGGTCTTTTTAATGCCTGAAGAGGTTCTGGCTAAGCGACCTAAGAGTTATGTCACCTCTCAATCCGGTGAAATAGTCAAAACCAGCTTCTCTGACCATTTTGTATATCAAAGAGTAGTAATATAGACAAACATACATACACTTTTGTATATAATATAAACAGATAAGCACAGGCATAAAACATATAAACTATTATATGTATTAGCCCGATTAGTACACAAAGGCAACGGCCCTTCCGTTACTGTCTCCATATATATTAAAGGCTTAAGTGAACAAACCATCTCTTATTTCAATCTGTTGCCTATTTTCTCTTTTTACTTCTATATTCGTGCTCGTTGTATGAAATAAACCTACCAATGGTGCAACGACACACCACAAACATGCTTCCATACAACTTCTAGTTCCCTGGTATATCTAGGGACTATTTGCTTACCAAATTAATTTTGTAGTTTGGGGTAGTAATAAATTAATGTAAAAATTCCAAATCGAATTAAAAATGTCGGCACAAACATAAGTATGGACGGTAACATTTTTTAAATCGGTAAAAAAAAAGACAATTTAAAGGGTACACAATATATTATCACGGCTAAACAGTTTGCACCGCATGTTAAGGCAATAATGACTAATAAGTTAACGTTTCGAGGTGGTTTGCAATGTGGAGATGAAATAAACAAACTTATATTTAAAACTAAATTAAATATTGTTATAAGGAAACATTTAAATATTATTGTATGATGATATGATGGCAAGGTTCAATTCAATAAACGTCTTTATTTTTTAAAAAATATAAAATATTTGTCGTTGTGATATGCACCTCTATGACACAAACTTTGAAGTTAGGATGCTGTGTGAAAATTCAAACTAATTAATATATAGACATACATATGTATTCGCAACATAATCGATATTTACAGTAGACGCCTTAAAAGTTTAAAGGGTTGGATTGTAAAAGTACGTAAGACTTTATTTTTCTTAAAGTTACAGCCCTTCTCTGTAAAGAGAGTATAAGGGTATAGTCCGCCACGCACACCTAGTGCAGATTGGCAGACTTCACATGTTTTAGAAAATTTTTCTAAGACATGTAGGTTTCCTCACGATGGTTTCCTTCACCGCCGAGGGCGTGGTAAATCTGCACATAAAATTGCAACAACAAATCAATTGGTGCCGCCACCGGGGATCGAACTCGGGTTGCTAGCGTACTATGCAACTTGAGGCGACCGCCCGGACACTGAGCTACCACGGCTCTTTTTCTTGCATCAGTACATTTAGGTTTAATTTTATATTTATATTAATTTTTAAAAAATCTGAACACTAGATGGCGCTTATATCATATATAAGAAATGCGGTGAAGGTACACATAATCAATTGCCAAGTTATTTGGTCCCATGCTTAAAAAAGAGCGTCCATCAACATCGTAAAAGGCCTCGAGGTACATCGCAGTGGACTGACCAAATAAATGGGTTATCATCAGTGCACGAGGAAGACGGCCATTAGGAGAAGCGGGGTTGTGGGGGCTTGCTACCAACACCTGAAGTGATGATCTTGACCAGAGTGGTCATGATCACCACTTCAGGAGTGATACTGACGACCTAGATTCATAATGCAACAGCCAAAGATTTGGGATATGATTTTTTTATAAACGAAGGATTGTTCCACAGAGACGGAACCCCAAAATACTCATTGCCTAGCCTTAGCACGATACTTTGCAGATTGTATTATCTGCTAACAATAAGTAAAAAAATTACAAAGAAACTTCCAAAGTAGTATCATAGCATATGATAAGTTTTTATATTGGTAGTTTTAATATGGCTGTGGGCTATGGGGTGGAGGCATTAGTTTAATTTGGAAAATTACAAATTGGAGTATGCAAAATTTATTTGTTTGCGAAATATTGTCTATAGATTAACTAGTCTAAGCTTTCTTTTAATTTTTTTTTAAATAAAAAAAAAATTGTGTAAAGATTTTTATGTTAACCTTACTACAATATCGAAGTACAGTGTATATCTATACATAATTGTGTACAAAATACTCTAGAAATATTCCAATTGAATCTATACGAATAATATTATAGCTACATTTACTGTATGCAATGGTGGCGGTTTTGATTAAATTTCGCAAAACTAATGTCTATATTGCTCAGATCTGGGACATCACTAGTCCATAATAAACCAAATTACTAGAGCAAACAAAACCGCCAATCCGATAATACTAATACAAAATTTACCTCTAAATGTGTAACTTAAATATTGAGAAAACAAATAACAACTTAACTAAACAATAATTAATATTTCTTTGATCACACGAATACAATTAACTATAAGGTTTACGTTACGTCGTAGTGACGTCAGTGTTATATCGATATCGACAAGTCTAAAACTGTATAAATGAAACTAGTTATAGTTTCGAGTGACGTAACTCCGACACTAATGGGCCGGTAACGCAAACGCGGTGTATTTAAATTGATCTACATTAGTACAAATTTAAATAACTACAGTACGAAGGGTTCACAAGTCGCACTAGGACTAACCTACATCACACTTTCAAGGACGTGGGATTGAGTAGGAGCAAAGCAGTCGGAGGGCCGGAGCTCGATCTCTCGTCGATCATCACTGGCGATGCTACCCTGGTACACTTTCACTCCTGCAATTAAGAACGTAACACTTTGAAAACCAACATTACTTTAAATAATATTTTCTTGTAACAGACATTTTATTTAATTAGAAACATTATTGATAACTGAATTAAAGTGCCAAAAGCGAGATGATATTTATTAATACAAAATTTACCTCTAAATGTGTAACTTAAATATTGAGAAAACAAATAACAACTTAACTAAACAATAATTAATATTTCTTTGATCACACGAATACAATTAACTATAAGGTTTACGTTACGTCGTAGTGACGTCAGTGTTATATCGATATCGACAAGTCTAAAACTGTATAAATGAAACTAGTTATAGTTTCGAGTGACGTAACTCCGACACTAATGGGCCGGTAACGCAAACGCGGTGTATTTAAATTGATCTACATTAGTACAAATTTAAATAACTACAGTACGAAGGGTTCACAAGTCGCACTAGGACTAACCTACATCACACTTTCAAGGACGTGGGATTGAGTAGGAGCAAAGCAGTCGGAGGGCCGGAGCTCGATCTCTCGTCGATCATCACTGGCGATGCTACCCTGGTACACTTTCACTCCTGCAATTAAGAACATAACACTTTGAAAACCAACATTACTTTAAATAATATTTTCTTGTAACAGACATTTTATTTAATTAGAAACATTATTGATAACTGAATTAAAGTGCCAAAAGCGAGATGATATTTATTAATACTAAAATGAAAAGGAAGATAAGATTCACCAATAAATGCTTAATGCCTAATTATCTACTAATAACGATAAGTTAGACTAAGTGAATAACTAACTACACAGATTTCTATGATACGAATTAAACAGCTACTACAAGAGTGAATCAATTAGTGCGATGCCATAATAACTGGTGCCAATGGTCGATCCCATATCTTCAGATTTATCTTCGATTGTATTAAGTAATAACAATAAAAATTCACTTTTCAAATTAAATTTGTCACGTTTGCAACTTAAATCTTGGGTTTGAAATCAAATAATACAAATACTCAATCCCTCCTCCTATGTGCCCTCGTAGTGCAAGGCAACACGGGCCAGCCGATGTCGCCTTCTTCCCGGGTCCACCTTAGCGGACGACAAAGGCCACCACTGTTGTCGACCAGTGAACCCGAGGCCCCTTTTAGTCGCCTTCTACGACAGGCAGGGGATACCATAGTCCTATTAATGAGAGCCCAGAACTACAGGGGTGGAAATAGAGAGATCCTGACACAACTCCACCATTCACATCCCTACATCTTCACATAAATAATAGTCGATTAAGAGTACTGTATTACTCCATTGCTGAGCATAGGACCTTCTAAACGTCCACCATATTCGCACTTCAAATTGCTTGTTGCATATTCTTTACTGTTGGTGAAGTATAAAATAAATAAATCAAGTAGTAGTCTACCAAAGGGCCAGGAGAGCAGACTATAGAGGAGGTGTATCCAGTAGCAGCAGAGCACCGGCTATCGGCTCAGGTTGCTGATGTATAGGCTCTTCAGCTCGGTCTTCGGCATATTCTCAAAGAGAGCGGCGCGATTCTGCCCCTCCCCTTTTTTAACCCAGTGACCGTATACTCGAAATGCGCAGCCGTCGATAACCTGGAAAAAGTACGTCATTTTACATTATTACTTATAGAAACTGATTTTGAAAAGAAACAAATAATTTTTAAAACTTTTATAGGAAAGCACACGATCAAAAATTAAGGTGAGATGCAGGGTTATGTGCTCTATAGTCGAAAGACAAGAGTGGATGAACCGAAAGAATAATAATGATAAATATAGGATAAAAAATAAAGCATAACTCAACAATGCTTGGACCAATTTGTCCAAGGATGGTTTTTTAGGATAGTTTGGCGAGAAAAATTTGAATAATTGCCGGAAAACCTTAAAACAGCCCTTTTCTTTTCAAGAGCGAGTCACCCCACTTACTAAATATTTATCACATCTAGGTTCCCACTGTGTCTTTAGATTATTTTCCAATCAGGTTTGATTCCTAAGTTCGCCTCTTAGTTTGAAGCCCTCTGGCAGTTCATCAAGCTCATCCCAGTTGGGGTTTTTTAGTGGATCTCCAGAAGGGTGGCCAAAGTTCGTGGGAACCAAGCGGAACCTCATACACTGAAGAATGAGGAGAATTTTTTGCCCGGTACAATAGATAGGAACAAAAAAAAGCCACTTTCCAAATCTTTTTGACAGAACAAAGTCTGTAGGTCCACTAGTTACTAATAAATGTACACTCCTGGACGGACACATCTATCGGCCCACCTAGTGTTTTAAGTTTTCACAGTCCGTAGTTAAAATTAAATGTAAGGTGGAGCAATAAGTTTTTATACAGTTTTGAAGCTGATTTAGTGCTCAACCCTTTGGTATGTGTTTTTTTTAAATTTCAAATTCAGAATTAAGAAAAAAAAAATCCCAATCCCTCAATTGTTTTCAACGATCCTAAGGAGGAGAAAACATTCTTTAATTGGTTACTGGTTCCATAAGGCTACTCTAAACTTTGAGCCAGTTTTGACCAAAAAATATGGATCCTCGGCCTGAAATTGCCCCCAAGCCGTAGCACTTCTGTAGGCCAGGCACAGCCAAAGAAATGTGAGTGCACAACTGAATCCGTACTACTGTCCAAAGCGTTTATTTACCAGTAAATCAGCTTCAAAACTGCATAAAAACTTATTGCTCCATCTCACATTTATTTTTAGCTAGAGACCGTCGGAACTTAAAACACTAGGTGGGTCGATCGAAGTGTCCGGGAGTATATTTTAAGTATTAAGAATGCAGAAATCTTGAAGAGTTGACTAACCTTCCTGAGTGCTCGCATTGTGTAAGGATCGCGTAATGCGTCTACGAGAGGCACGGCGCGCGCAGCTGTGTGCGGCAGCCGGCGCAGGCGCACCGCGGCGCGCACCACCACGAATGCAAGTCGCAGCTTGGCTCGTGCGTTGAAACCGCCCGACTTTATAGCCTGCACACATGACAAACATTAGTAAACTGTAAGACGATTTTAAAATTACATGCATTCATGCGTCATGCAACTACGGCACAAGCTAATAGGAGAGCATAAAGTTATCAAGACAGAAAACGAGATTATTTCTTTTTGTAGAGTTTTATTGTCTGTTGTGTTGTTTTTAATATTTGTAAACAAAATTCTTTTTATGGATATCAACAGGTTAGATTGGAATAGAAAAAATTATAATACACTTTAGTAAAAAAGTTAAGTGACCCCAATTTTATGAGAAATTAGTTTTAGTAGGAATGCTAATGTATAATGTATACTTATAAAACCGAAAATGCTATTCTACAAATAGAATTACCAAGGCATTAAAAATGTAATAATGCTTAAGAATATTATAGAATAACTGTGTAGTTTTTGTTAATAATATAGCAAATGTGTTATTTTATGTTTGTTTATTCTATATGTGTGTTTTAAATATGTACATGTAAAATTGCTATTTGATGCCTATAGGCATTACCATAGTCAATTGGTCAATCCTGGACATCCTTCGGCTGGTTCCGGACAGCGATTTCTTGAGCGGCGTCATGTCCTGGTCCCACAACTACCAGGAGCGAAGCACATTGTAGGAGGTTTATAATAACATTCCAGCAAAAGAAAATTAAACGAACCGACGGAAGTACACATGCCTTTATCAAAGAAGAAATAAGTATTTATTAATATCTCTATAAAGATAAAAGCATTCCATTGGTTCTTTTGCTTATGGGAAATTGTGCGTCATTTATGTTTGCCCAGTAGAGATTATGACAAAGTCGTGTGTGTTTTAACAAAATATTTATCTTTTTTTTTAAATGTTTTGTAGGTTTTTGAGAAGTGTCACAGCTCTAGGTAGCTTTTTTTTTATGACGTACTACACAGATTGGCCAGACAAGCTGGCCTTGACTGCTTTACAGGATTGAGAGGTCGCATAGCTCTTAGGTCGCTTAGCCTGAACCTCTATCGCTAGTAACTCGATACAGGGGTTTCCCCGGTGAGGGGTAACCTCTTAGCATGAACCTCTTAGGACGTACCTCGGCTCGACCTATAAGCATTCCGACGTAAGGGCGCCGAAAAGAACGAACCACAAATAATACTTGTAATATAATTATCTTTACTAGGATAACATAAACAAAATATTAAAATAAGTCACAATAAGCCTTGCTGTGCTCCATACACCGTAATTAGTGCATGTGTCAAGAAAAGCGTATAAAAAGTCTAAATATTTTTTCTTTCAAGCAAAGCGTTATTAGGACTACATAAGAAAACAGAAAATATAGTGTTTTGTTGTAATTGAAATGATAATGCATGCGTAATTATTAGTGATCACTTATATAGTTAAGATAATTTTGTATATATTTTTTTAACATAGAATGCTAGCATTTTTCCCCCAAATATAACTAACTTTCTTCCATTCAAACTAAGCTTAAAAGCGTGTGCTAATAAAAGGAGATAGTTCACGTCTATAGTCGAACGGTGGATTCGAACCTACGACCTTACGTTTGGCAGACTAACCAAACTGCTCAAAATATTTTTTTTGATTCTTATAGTTTACATTACTATATATAAAGAAGCCCATACGGATTTCTCTAGATGAACTCTTTTCGAAGTATTATAATGGATTTGTTTATAGACCTAGATTATAAAATGATCGTATCATACGTAAATTTAAAAATAATTTCGTCGTTCCTCTCAATCTAATATATTAAAATCAATATTTGAATACTTTTTTTTGTTGACGGGGAGGAAATCTTCAGAAAGATACCCTGCCTTCTGGGGGGAAGGCGGCGGTTATGTGGGGTTCTTACCCACTAAAACCTCCCCGGTGGCCCTTTCGTCGGTGCATGACGAGGGGCTCCGGGATCTCCAGTGGAACGCACCGGAGCCCCTCTGCACTGTGCTCAAGGAGAGCACGTCCCGGGGGGGGAGGAGGTTACTCCCTCCCCCCCTGTGCCCTCGCAGCGCAAGGCGGCACGGGCCAGCCGATGTCGCCTTCTTCCCGGGTCCACTTTGGTGGACGACTCAGGCCCCCACCCTTGTCGCCCAGTGAACCCGAGGCCCCTTTTAGTCGCCTTGTACGACAGGCAGGGGATACCGTAGTCTTATTCTTGAGAGCCCAGAACTACAGGGCTGATATTTGAATACTAGGCTAACATAACATGTAAGAGCACTCACCACTGTATTGAAGAATGGATGCATTAAAGATTCATGAACATCAATACGTTCGCTCGGCTCCACTACCAGGAGCCTTCTGATCAGGTCTTTTGGATCTTCTGTAAAGTCAAAATAAGCAAATATTAGATACAATGACATCGCATTTTTATCCGTCCATACACATAGAACACCACAAAAGTAGCAGATGTTAAAGTAAGAACGCGAATCTTGAAATCAAAATGGACTGGTCACATGATGAGGTCAACAACAGAAAAGTGGACGAAAAAGTAACGGAATGGTACCGAAGGGACGGAAAAATAAGTACAGGAAGGCAGAAAAAAACATGGGAAGACGATCTGCCCAAAGGTCGGCGGGGCTGACATCTAAGAACAGGTAAAGATGGAGGAAAGAGTGGAGATAGTCCCAGTCCCCCTGTGCTCGCAGCGCAAGGCGGCACGGGCCAGCCGATATCGCCTTCTTCCCGGGTCCATTTCGGCGGACGACAAAGGGCCCCCTGCCTTGTCGCCCATTGAACCCTAGGCCCCTTTAGTCGCCTTCTACGACAGGCAGGGGATACCGTAGTCTTATTCTTGAGAGCCCAGAACTACAGGGCTGATATTTGAATACTAGGCTAACATAACATGTAAGAGCACTCACCACTGTATTGAAGAATGGATGCATTAAAGATTCATGAACATCAATACGTTCGCTCGGCTCCACTACCAGGAGCCTTCTGATCAGGTCTTTTGGATCTTCTGTAAAGTCAAAATAAGCAAATATTAGATACAATGACATCGCATTTATATCCGTCCATACACATAGAGCACCACAAAAGTAGCAGATGTTAAAGTAAGAACGCGAATCTTGAAATCAAAATGGACTGGTCACATGATCAGGTCAACAACAGAAAAGTGGACGAAAAAAGTAACGGAATGGTACCCAAGGGACGGAAAAATAAGTACAGGAAGGCAGAAAAAAAGATAGGAAGATGATCTGCCCAAAGGTCGGAGAAGGACATCTAAGAACAAGTAAAGGTGGAGGGAAGGAGGTGGGATAGTCCCTAGTCCCCCGTGCCATCGCAGTGCAAGGCGACACGGGCCAGCCGATATCGCCTTCCTCCCGGGTCCATTTCGGCGGACGACAAAGGGCCTCCACCCTTGTCGCCCATTGAACCCTAGGCCCCTTTTAGTCGCCTTCTACGACAGGCAGGGGATACCGTAGTTTTATTCTACGAGCTCAGAACTACAAAGCTGTAGTGATCATACCTGATATATCCGCCCATTCAGGGCTGGTGAACGAATATCTTCCCTCCATGATGTTTCTCAACATTACCATTTGCTTTCTATGCCAAAATGGCGGACAGCCAACTAATCTGAAATCAATTAAATTAACTCATTAAAGATTCGCCTATTCACTTAATGTTTATTAGTCTTATCCTTCAGTAAACCCACAAAATGGAAAAATGTCACGTATTTAACCTTTACCTGGATGACCGAAGTATTTTTTTTAATATGTCGTGCGTTCGATTTTAAAGTTGAAAGTTAATTCCTTTATATATGGCATAGGCCTTCTCTGTAAAGAGAGTATAAGGGCATAGACCGCCACGCACACCTAGTGCGGATTGGCAGATTTTACGTGTCTTTAAAATTTCTAAGACATGTAAGTTTCCGATGTTTTCCATCACCGCCTAGCGCGTGGTGAATCGACACATAAAATTGCAACAACAAATTTATTGGTGCCGGCACAGGGGATTGAACTCAGGTTGCTAGCGTACTAAACAATTTGAGACGACCGCCCGGACACTGAGTTACCAGGGCTTAGTGTTTGAATGTTACCGATATATTAAGAATAATAAAAAAGTTACCAGTTTAACATTTTAGTCGTTCTTGGTCTAATGTGAATGAAACCAAGCATTTACTGGATTACTGGTTATTGCTTATACAGGCTACGGGTCAATACAGTCTGGAAATTGAGCAACAGACCGGAAGTCTCCGTCATTAGGGTATCACTTACTTACTTAAAAGATTAGATAAGTAATTGTTTAACTTACAAAGTGAACATGATGACCCCGCACGCCCAGCTGTAATTAGATAACACAAGTTAACTTAATGGGACCTTTTATGAATTAACTTGTTTAGCCTAAATGTAATCAATGTGTTCATCGTTTCTAGAATTCTTAGGACTTCAATTAAAACATCTGACTGAGGCCGTAGTGCGGAGACTGTTGAACCAATTGAGTACAAAATTAACTTTTATTGGTATCATAGTGGTAGATATTTACTAGTTTTAGTAGCCTAACACCATCTCGAAAATGCACTAGGCACGCCCTGTTGAAGACCGCCACAGTTGGTATGCAATCGTCCACAACATAATTCGTGTCCTCAAGGATAGGACACAAGGAGGAAGGACAGGGAGGGAGTAGAGTCTGGGAGAGATTTGTCAAGTCGTCGTCGTAGTAATACTAGATTAATTGACGTATTTGGTAATGATAATCGATATGACTATATTAGATCGGTTTCATAATGGAATTTAGCAGTCAATTAGAAGACTCGTAACCTAGGACCTAATTGAAAGTATAAAATTTGAAATATTAAAAAAAATTAAAATCGTTTTATAAACGACGGATAATTTTATTGAATTTTTTTTGTACATTGCATACAAGTTATAGAGATATGTATGGATCAGAAAGAGGACAATTATCAGAATCTTACTCTGGTTACATTTGGTTTTTATATCAAATAGAAACGTCAATAGCGTAATGGTTCGAATTCACCATTCAACTATTGACTATTTGACATGATCTATCTCCTTTTTTCTGGGGCTATGTTCTATTTTTTTAAGGACGAACTACACAGTTGACCACAGAGGCTGGCCTTGACTGCTTCATCGGATTGAGAGGTGACATTGCTCTTAGGCCGCTTAGCCTGAACCTCTATTAGCTAGGACGGACTTGGACGGTCACCATGTTACGTCTAAGCCGCTAAGATATTTTATTAATTAAACTTATTGGAACAATCTCGGCTTAACTAATTTATATGCCCCTTCAGGAAGCGTAACTATCTCCTGGTACAGGCTTAGGCTTATTTGGAAAAAATCTTACATATCGACTTCCATGCCGTAGCCGGGCGCGTCCTCGAACATGTTCGCTTTCAATGTCTCCGGAGCAAGGTAGCCGGGCGTGCCGCAGAGTTCTGGAAGAGCCACAAAACATAGACCTTACTTTGTATTATATAACGAGAAAACACAAGTGGAAGTGAGTATTCGGTAGAGGGCGCTCTAAATAAATAATATTAAAAGTAGAAGTAGAAAAATCGGTAAAGGAAAGTCGGAATGAGAATGGAGCGAAAGTGGTGTAAGGATTAAGTGATCTCTGCCTAACCTTTCGGTTGACAGGCGTGAGCGTATTTTTAAAAACACAGTAACAAACAATTTGAGTGATCGTATCTACACGCTAATATTAGAGATTTTTTAGAGATAACATTTTTTTAGAAATATTACTAACATTCTTGTTAACCATTCTAACTAAGCTTAAGCTTGTGTTAAGAGATGGTTTACGGCCAAAGTCGTCGACCTTACTGTTCGCGGAAGGTACCCTAAACCATTAGGCTATTGACGCTTCAAATTATTTACTTATTAATTGCTCATTGAATGAAGCCACTTTCTCGGATTTTATTTTAAATTGTGGTTTCGATTAAATAAAATAATAAGATTATAACGCTATAATATTTTTAGATTTTTCTTCCTGAATTTTGTTTCGAACGTTCTAGAACTGGATACTTGTCGCTACAGAATTTAATGACCCGGCATGAAAAGGAATTGCAAATCAGCTAAAATACAATTTAAAACAAAAGATGCTGCAAAAAGAATTCTTCTTAATATATTTTTTTTTAACAAAAAATCCAAAATCGACATTTCGATACAGCCAAGAAATTTCACTGTACCTAGTGAACAAATTTACCTTTGTATCTAAGTAGTCGAGGTAGACTCATGTAGTGTAACTGCGAGAAAAAATAAAGTTGGGTATTATATTGTGTTGAAACAGGACGTAAACGATGCTGGTTGGCTCTGACATGCGACCTAGTTCAGCAGAGCGTGTTTCCTTGCTATTAACCAAACCCTAGTTCGTTGTTGAAGTAATTTGAGACCTTATTTGTTACCTATTTAAAATCTAATGATGCCGATCTTCTACATGTCTTGGATGGTAGGAAATCACATGAATAATATCATATTTTTATTATGGTTTTATATAATATAATTAAATTCACCGTGGCGTTTGATTTGATTAAAAAAAAAATACAACAAAAAGGCAAAGGTCACGGACTTCCATAGTACGATCTTTAAACAAGATTAGATACGATTTTTACGCACGCTTGAGGAGTAAGCTGGTGAATGCGTTACGAAAAGTGTAATCGGGCGAGGCGAAGGGAGTTGAGAGGGAAATATAAGTCAGTGAAGATAGAAAGACAGATTATATTACTTTAGAGGCGAGAGAAAAAATGTCACATTTTTTTTCTCTCGTTTCGTATATTTAAGGCACAGTACAAGCCTATTGTCTGTATCTCTGAATGTATGTATTATTCTAAGAGCAAGAGAGAGCAGCGCACGCCCATATTACCTATCTCTTTTTATTGGTGTTTATATTATATTTTGTGTAAATATCACATATAGATCTAGCCAAAGAAGTTTTATTTCAGTCGTGTGGTCCAAGAACTCAATCTAGTCTTTAAATATCTCACCAAACAATTTCTCCCCCTCGTTGAGCACCTTAGCGAAGCCAAAGTCAGTGATTTTGACATTGAGCTGATCGTCCAGGAGAATGTTCTCGGGCTTCAGGTCGCGATGAACGATGTTCTTGCTGTGAACATATCGTACGCCTTCCAGCACCTGCCTGTGAATTGAAACGATGGTAAGTGATCAACGCTGACTACGAGCATGTGCACAAGAGGGATTACCATTCACAACTTTTTTATGAAGTGTCTTTCAGTCGCCACTGACAGGACAAAACATAGATTTCATTATTGATCGGCATTGTAAACAATAGTTTAACTTTATTAGTTCTTAATCTGACTTCTAATTTTGTATAAAGATTGTGAGGACGCGCACTTGTGACGGTATTCGTTATAAATAATTCTTTGTACAACGTTACGCTGTCTCAATAAAGCGAGTGTATTAGTTGTTGGACTATTTTATTCTACGAGACCTACAAATTATAACATGCATGTTTAAAATGTAAATAGAACAAAATTTAAAGAAACAATTTTTTTCAGTACAATTTTATGTATACCTCACGATAATGAAATGTTTTAATTACAGAGGAATTTCATAAGAACAAAGGTGGATGATAACTTTTATGCAAAATAATTGATTAAAAACATAGTTACCCAAATTTCTTCCTTATCACCCTGACATCCTTTTCACACACACTCATTGCCATTATATTTAAATAACAACTATTTTTTTAAATATACTACCAGGAGCTCATAGCGGGCCAAAAGTTAACGTAATACTGGGCTTATATGCGCGAAGAAGTTATGCGATATAGACACATCTTCGAATGCACACACGTCTACGTGCCATGACGTACGTAAGCTTAAACATGTCATACGTTTAAGTTATCTCCCTACTACGCAGCAAAACCCAGATCGGAGGGTCAACGAATGCTTTGGACTTTTGTCAATGCAGCAAGTCATAACAACCTAAGTCCTCAAGTCTGCCATTGTGTCATGTTATCAAGAAAAATACAAAGAAATAGAATTCTAAAAGATTCCTAATATAGCATATTAAGACATTGAATTCATAATAAATGAATCAAACAATGGTCGATCCTAATAGAAGTAGATCATGATTATACGAGTAGTTGGTCGGTTACCTTCACAGTGAAAATTCAGTGATAACAGCAGGCTTGGGGCACTGAGCCTTCATTCCATCAAATACGTCAAATATCACACACACGATTGCCATGCCTGTTGTACGCCATCGATAAACCCTAGTAGCACCAATTAAATACAAAACTACTAAAACAAGCACACATCGACCATTATGTTGCCAGAGAACGTTCATTTTGTACACAATTGGTTTAGCAGACTCGGTGCAGTGTTGATATACAACACCCAAGGGGTCACAAATACAGTTTCGACCCCTGGGAATTGTTATAACTCTTATCAGGAAAAACCTAGAAACTAACGATAGGTAAATCCAAGTACTTGGCTTAATCCTATTAACAAGAAAAGCGAAGTCTACAATGTTTCCCTACCCATATAGTAACCAGGCGTAAATGTTATTATCTTTTTTACCATGATAGGTAACTTGGTAAGGCAGACGTGACCTGACCTCAGCTTAATTGACCTTAAAACATTTCCGAACGTGCGCAAAAATGGCTCAGATATCCTTATAAAGTTATCGATTGATAAATGTGTTTGGGTATTGGAAACTAGATAAATTCATAGACTATATATTATGTGTTATTTGCCGATAGATTGCACGATTTGCGATAAGCAATCAGGTAACAGATTATCAAACAAATTAGAACAACGTGGGGTACTGCTGCTCTAGTTGCGAAACAGGAAAAGAGATAAGAATTGTCTTATTACAAATTAATATATCAACGCTGGAAAGCAAAGACGCAGTAAATGACACAAATGGCCATTTTCACTTTTTTACGTCGTTGGAATCAGAAAAACAAGACGCGGCGAATGATATATGACTTGTAACAATTAGATGAAAAATAGCGAAAATAGGATTTTCAAGATTGACACTTCTTTTTTATTTTTTGTAACGTAAAACGATTTTCTTTCAGGAAAACTCTAGGTTAATGCCGTGGTACAATACTTATTCAGCAAAAAATAATAAATATTGTGTCCAAAAACGACAGCTCTAGGTCCACAAACACGAGAGTTAATTTTTTTTTTGTTTTAAATAAGAGTTGAAATGTTTTTCGGCTCTGGTGAACAATTTCATTTTTGTGGGTTACTACGTTTTTGTTTTCCAGCGTCGATTATGTAATCATTTGTAGGTCTTGTATAAAAAAGTCCAACAATTAATACTCTCGCTTTGTTCAGACATCGTAACATTGTACAAAGAATTATTTTAACGAATACCGTCACCGCTGCCTCTCACAATCTTTAAAAAATAATTAAAAGTCAGATTACCAACTAATAAAGTTAAATTATTGTTTACAATGCCAAGTTAATGTGATGATCGACTAAATTATTAATTATGAATTAAAGATACAATAAGGTTCACGTAAATCACTACGATATCATTGGAAGTAAAGGTTGCCGACCCCTGGTTTAGGGTGCCTGTGAAACGTAAGGCGACATCTCTTAGCACAAACTTAGGCTTAGTTGAAATTTCATATCATTAATTATCAGAGAATAGATATAAAAATTCTATCCCGTCTTCGAAGTGTCTCGCGTCACTAGATTGACCTTCCCCTCCAGTCAATACGAGAGCTCACAAAGCGCCGGCTCCGTTGACGTCAGGAACGTTATCATACGGCCACTATCCACTCTGGACGAGGAAATATTAGATAACAATGACGTACTTAAGATATTAAGTGTAGGCATAATAGTGTAATCGAAGATGTTTAGTTAGTTAACTTATGTGGACGCAGGAATAAATTACTGGAGACTAACTTCGTCCGAATATTATCACAATATATTTTACATACTTGTTGTTGAAGTAAAAGAATATGAAAAAAATAAATTTAAAGTGTGGACGCAGCCGCTGAATTTGTTATCTGTGGCGCATCGTGCACTTTTGTTGTATAGTCTATAGACAGAGCAAGCTTCCTTTTAGAAAAAAATAATTAAAAGTCAGATTACCAACTAATAAAGTTAAATTATTGTTTACAATGCCAAATTAATGTGACGATCGACTAAATTATTAATTATGAATTAAAGATACAATAAGGTTCACATAAATCACTACGATATCATTGGAAGTAAAGGTTGCCGACCCCTGGTTTAGGGTGCCTGTGAAACGTAAGGTCGTAGGTTCGAATCCACCATTCGACTATTGACGTGAACCATCTCCTAGCACAAACTTAGGCTTAGTTGAAATTTCATATCATTAATTATCAGAGAATAGATATAAAAATTCTATCCCGTCTTCGAAGTGTCTCGCGTCACTAGATTGACCTTCCCCTCCAGTCAATACGAGAGCTCACAAAGCGCCGGCTCCGTTGACGTCAGGAACGTTATCATACGGCCACTATCCACTCTGGACTAGGAAATATTAGATAACAATGACGTACTTAAGATATTAAGTGTAGGCATAATAGTGTAATCGAAGATGTTTAGTTAGTTAACTTATGTGGACGCAGAAATAAATTACTGGAGACTAACTTCGTCCGAATATTATCACAATATATTTTACATACTTGTTGTTGAAGTAAAAAAATATGAAAAAAATATTTAAAGTGTGGACCTGAATTTGTTATCTGTGGCGCATCGTGCACTTTTGTTGTATAGTCTATAGACAGAGCAAGCTTCCTTTTAGAAAAAAAATAATTTAAAACGACTGCGCCATGAGCGTCATACATTGATACAGACGAATTGAGTACATCCTCCTTTTTTGAAGTAGGTTAATAAATTAATTTGCTGCACGTAAGGTCCTATTCCATAGGAAGATATAAGAGGGGGAACTCCTACGAATTGTATACAAGAATGCTTGTCAAATTATTGTCCGGCTCCACCCCTTAGATGTTAGGAGCGTTGCTAGAGTTTCTTCGGTCACTTCTCCCAGCGCCAACGCTTCCCGAAGTGGCAGTCAAAATTAGTTTAGTTTTAAAATGTCCCTTGATTATCCGTGTTGTAGCAACCGACCGAGTCGTGGTTCGGCTCGGTTTTTGATTTTCAACAGACTTCAAAAAAGGAGGAGTTCTCAATTCGTCTGTATTTTTTAATGTTATGAGGTAAGACCTCATAACTTTCGGCTGGATAAACCGATATTAAAGATAATTTTTTATTTGAAAGCTCGTTCTTCCCATGCGATCCAATTCTGACAATGGCATCCATGTGAAAACGATATAAATCTTAAATTAGCATTGAGTATGTACTCGACAAACGGGCAAAAAACTATCAATATCACGCCGACAATGATTTTGACTCAATGATTATATTTATTTATTTAATATTATTAGATTATATTTCGATGATTGATAATTTATTGGAAAGGATGTACTTCAAGGGTCGTTTAATGAGAATTTCGTTAAGCTCTGATTACTTCTATTTCGTTATATTCCTACGATCATTCGGAAAAACTAAGAGGGTGTCTGAGCGTTACCGCATTTAACGATTGATTCCATTTGAAGTATGTTTTTGTTTTTTTACCTAAGAGCAAAGGTTTTCAGATGTCGTTAAGCGACCTCTTATCGATATATCTGATATCGATATTACGTAAATTAAAAGTAAATACTATTGTTTATTATTTCTAAGATAACCTCTGTACACCCGGGCTGTGGTACAGTAGCCATAAACAAATTATGTAGGCAACAATTTTTTTTTAGTATTTATTTCATAGAACTGTAACTTTGATAACGAACCTGATTTTCCTTCCCAAAACATGTTTTCAAGTACTTTTCAAAGGGATGTTCATGCGACAAATATATCGATATTTTATATAATATCGATATATCTGATATCGATATTTTATGTAATATCGATATATATCGTGCGCTCCTACTTTTTAATCCTTTCCCTTATTCGTTTACCTTTTGTTTATAAGTGCTTGACCACAATCCCACCAGATGTTAATTGGATTCGCAGTCCTGCGTGCTAAGGCGCATTAGCTCAGTAATATTTCAACAACGTTAAAATGGCGCGTAGATTGTTATTAATTGAATATTCAACAGGTTTTGTAATCGATAAAGTTTTCCTCTTGAATCTGCAACGCAAAAGCAGAAAATGTTTTTCCGTAATAATATTACGTTACTTCAAGGGAATCGCAAAAGGTCGATTCGGCCGAAAACATTGGCGTACTTCTAACAAACGACATAACTTATGCCTAATGGTTTAGGGTACGGTCTGCGAATCGTGGGTTCGATTCCACCATTCGACCAATGACGTGAACCATCTCCTAGCACAAGCTTAAGCTTAGTTAGAATGGTTAACAAGAATGTTATTTATATTTTGGAAAAAAATGCTAGCTTTTAGAGATTGTTGTTCCATAACTATCCGCAAATCATAGAGATATTTATTATGCTTTTATAGAAGTATGTGTATTGTGTATGTATTAAACCATTTATTTAAGCGTCAATAGCCTAATGGTTTAGGGTACGGTCTGCGAATCGTGGGTTCGATTCCACCATTCGACCAATGACGTGAACCATCTCCTAGCACAAGCTTAAGCTTAGTTAGAATGGTTAACAAGAATGTTATTTATATTTTGGAAAAAAATGCTAGCTTTTAGAGATTGTTGTTCTATAACTATCCGCAAATCATAGAGATATTTATTATGCTTTTATAGAAGTATGTGTATTGTGTGTAACACATCGGAAATATTAGCAAATGAATTTTCCCACATTGTAACCGCAGGGAATGACAGATGCAGGCAAACTTATCCAGTCCTATGCTGTACGAATAATGAAAGACGAAGCAAAGTCAATAAGAAAATTATTATGGACTTCGCACAAGTAAATGCACCAATTAAAATATAATAAAATGCTAGGTTAGTAAAAAAAAATCACCAGAATTTTACATCAAATGACCAATATGTAATTGAAGATCTTATAGAACTATGGATGGTCACTTCCACTCACCTCATAATGTATCTAGTCTTCTTCTCGGAGAGTGTGACCACAGATGTGAGGTAGTCGAACAGCTCCCCATTCTTACAAAGCTCAAACACCAGAAAGATGAATGTCTCTGACTCGAACACATCTTGCAGTTCAACTGCAAGAATATATGTATTTTAGCGGATATAACAGAGGAATGGTCTAATGGATGCATAAATTAATTTTCTTATTTTATAACATATCAGTTATTTGGTTAAAATGTACATTTAAAAATATGTGATATAATATATGAATTAAAATATAACTTAAATTTGATACAAAAAATAAATTAAATGGTATATTGGTAAAATTTTCCTTTAAATGGTATGTATTCATACATTATTGTAAATTTACAAATGACAACACTTTATATACTGTATAAATAGATACAATATATAAAGCGGACAGATGAGTATCCACTACCATATGGGGGTGAGAATATCACTAAACTATATATGGATCATCACCATATCTAATACTATGGTCTATCGCAAGGGTTGGCAAACTTTTTTTACCAAAGAGCCAAATTTCGTTTATGTAATATAAACTTTAAATCGCTAATTAGACGTAGAAGTGCAATAAAATTAAAAAAAAAAGATTATATAACTCGTGTCAAAGAGCCACATGTAGCACATATTCCGACTCTGGTCGATCACAAACCATATTAAGCAGGTGTTTTCGCATATAATAAAGCAAAAGCAGAAAATGTTTTTCCGTACTAATATTACGTTACTTCAAGGGAATCGCAAAAGGTCGATTCGGCCGAAAACATTGGCGTACTTCTAACAAACGACATAACTTATGCCTAATGGTTTAGGGTACGGTCTGCGAATCGTGGGTTCGATTCCACCATTCGACCAATGACGTGAACCATCTCCTAGCACAAGCTTAAGCTTAGTTAGAATGGTTAACAAGAATGTTATTTATATTTTGGAAAAAAAAAATGCTAGCTTTTAGAGATTGTTGTTCCATAACTATCCGCAAATCATAGAGATATTTATTATGCTTTTATAGAAGTATGTGTATTGTGTATGTATTAAACCATTTATTTAAGCGTCAATAGCCTAATGGTTTAGGGTACGGTCTGCGAATCGTGGGTTCGATTCCACCATTCGACCAATGACGTGAACCATCTCCTAGCACAAGCTTAAGCTTAGTTGCAATGGTTAACAAGAATGTTATTTATATTTTGGAAAAAAAAAATGCTAGCTTTTAGAGATTGTTGTTCCATAACTATCCGCAAATCATAGAGATATTTATTATGCTTTTATAGAAGTATGTGTATTGTGTATGTATTAAACCATTTATTTAAGCGTCAATAGCCTAATGGTTTAGGGTACGGTCTGCGAATCGTGGGTTCGATTCCACCATTCGACCAATGACGTGAACCATCTCCTAGCACAAGCTTAAGCTTAGTTGCAATGGTTAACAAGAATGTTATTTATATTTTGGAAAAAAAAAATGCTAGCTTTTAGAGATTGTTGTTCCATAACTATCCGCAAATCATAGAGATATTTATTATGCTTTTATAGAAGTATGTGTATTGTGTATGTATTAAACCATTTATTTAAGCGTCAATAGCCTAATGGTTTAGGGTACGGTCTGCGAATCGTGGGTTCGATTCCACCATTCGACCAATGACGTGAACCATCTCCTAGCACAAGCTTAAGCTTAGTTGCAATGGTTAACAAGAATGTTATTTATATTTTGGAAAAAAAAAATGCTAGCTTTTAGAGATTGTTGTTCCATAACTATCCGCAAATCATAGAGATATTTATTATGCTTTTATAGAAGTATGTGTATTGTGTATGTATTAAACCATTTATTTAAGCGTCAATAGCCTAATGGTTTAGGGTACGGCCTGCGAATCGTAAGGTCGTGGGTCTGAATCCACCATTTGACTATTGCCGTGAACCATGTCCTAGCACAAGCTTAAGCTTAGTTGCAATGGTTAACAAGAATGTTATTTATATTTTGGAAAAAAAAAAAATGTTTGCATTTATTTAAAATTTATTTTCATAAATTTACTTACAAAACATACAAGTTGATTTTTGGGTTATATAATTTATCTTAATGCCTAACATGTTCACTTTTATTTTTTACGTTTATATATATAAAGTTACTTAAAAACAAACATCTCTTAAATATGTGTCAGTGTCATACATTACTCTTTAATTTAGCTCTCTGGAGTCTACACTGCGAACTGTTACACTGTGTTTTTATGAACATTATTACCAAAAATTATTAACAACTCACTCACTAATAAAAGGATGTCCAGCCACCATCCTGAGTATCTGGATCTCTTGACGAGTAGCATCCCTCATTGTATGGGTGTCCACACCATCTTGGGATTCTTGACTGAGATCTATTATCTTGGCAGCAAACTCGTGGCCGGTTTCCTTTTCTATACATCTCCTGACTGTTGAGCTTATACCTCTGTGCCACAACAAAAAAATAATTTAAAGATTAATAATTAAAATATTGAAAATGGCAGCTGTAAAAATAATTACACTAAATTGCAAGTACCATAGTAACTCAGTGTCTCGGTTCCTTCGTTGCAGTATTGTTCTTTATTCCTAAGCTGCATAGTATACCAGCAATCTTAGAATGATCCTTAGTGCCAGTACCAACAAAATTGCTGTCGTTATTATATGCTATTTTGTGCTGATTTACCAACACACAAACACATACTATACAAATAACAAGATTGGTGTCCGTTTCAATGGGCCAAGGTTGTATAACCTTGTAAGCTTGTATAAGCTCCAACTATTTACAAACGAAGAATTTAGTTTAACCTAATAACAATGCTACTCGTCAATATCATTTTTACTGGCAAAATGTACCAGGATAACATAAATAAATAAAACGCAGAGTGACACTCTTGTACCTACAATGTTTATGTGAGATAATCATTATTAAGCAATTTCAAGACATTTATGTTATGGATGTGAAATATTTTGTTATCGCAATTGCATTGATATTGAATTTATATTATTGTTGGCAGTAGTCATTGTGCATTTAAAATAATTAAAAACAAATAATGATTACCAATGACAACAATTGAATTCAAGCGATATAAACTCTTATAAGCATATTATACAATCTTAAATGTTCAACCTTCACCCAGAGATAGCAATTGCATAAGGTCATAGACACTGTTGCCAGGGAGTTGAAATTTGCCATACCCTGGTTGGAAATGTCAGCAAATTAAATTTTTATTGTCAAATTACATAAATATGCTGTGGTGGACCAACATACCATTACGTAATTTTCAATCACTTACAACTGTTACGCTGTGTTTTTATGAACATTATTACCAAAAATTATTAACAACTCACTCACTAATAAAAGGATGTCCAGCCACCATCCTGAGTATCTGGATCTCTTGACGAGTAGCATCCCTCATTGTATGGGTGTCCACACCATCTTGGGATTCTTGACTGAGATCTATTATCTTGGCAGCAAACTCGTGGCCGGTTTCCTTTTCTATACATCTCCTGACTGTTGAGCTTATACCTCTGTGCCACAACAAAAAAATAATTTAAAGATTAATAATTAAAATATTGAAAATGGCAGCTGTAAAAATAATTACACTTAATTGCAAGTACCATGGTAGCTCAGTGTTGCGGTTCCTTTGTTGCAGTATTATTCTTTATTCCTAAGCTGCATAGTATACGAGCAATCTTAGAATGATCCCCAGTGCCGGCACCAACAAAATTGCCGTTATTATATGCTAATTTGTGCTGATTTACCACACAATCGGAATGAAGGAACATTTAAAAAAACAATTTAAAGTTGTATAATTGTTAGCCCAGCTTCTAGACAACCAAAAAGCAAACAAAGAGGTTTGATTTGTAGTCTACATACCCTGAAGAAATAATAAAGAATACTTAACAATAACTTGCTAAAAATTTGTCACCAGTGTTTATAAACATAATGAGAAGCAAAAGTTATTACTAATTCTAGTAAAGTTATTTAATCTCAAACATGTTACAGAGATAAGTCAAAAAATCTACAGGTAAACTATTATATACTTCTCTTTGAAAAATGGCTGAACAATTAATGCTACCAAAAAAGTATTATAGTGATACAATAGCATCAAATATGGTAACTGACTATTTTTGCCATTTATAAATTATCAGGTGAGGCTAAAATACAATTTAATTTTTTTTTCTCAAAACTGGAGACTGAATGCCAAGTTTTGCTAACTATGGGCACTATATCATTTAAATTTATTTTTTAGACTCTTTAGTGGGGTATACAGTATAAGTTCAACCAATAGTAATCAGTGTACAAACTAATGAAGGTGAAGCTAGTAATCGATTAGACTAAGTAATATTTATTACGATCAGAAATTGTGAGAAAATCATCTTTGAAGGTCAAACCTGAGGTTCTAAAACAACACATGTTTAAAAAGGACCTTTCGATATTTTTGCAGTGTTTATCCATTAAGAAATTTGCACAACGCAAAACACACCATAACGCACTAAAATTTTATTATGGTCTAATTTTATTATCAAATTTTAACTATAACATACCTGCCTATTATTTCTTTTGGTTCGTACTTCGCATAGAACTCTTTCGCTGCGTCTTTATCGGGCAAATTGTCATCGTCCTCCTCTTTCGCCATATTTATAATATCCGCGGTTATATTTTCGGTTAACTAACAACTAGCAATTAGCCAAATCAATTCACAATGACGAAAGGTTATTTAGACTGCATAGATGACAGTAGTCAAATATGATTTAAAAATATAAAATATAATAGGAGTCCTAATTACAAATCACGAAACAATAGTTTTTAACTCGTCTGTTGGATCTAATCCAAATTATTTTACACAAGTAAAATGTGTAGGCCACAATGATATTAGATATACGTGATTTTTTTTTTTTTGACGAACTATCACAGTTGGCACAGAGAAGCTGGCCTTTACTGCTTCACCGGATTTGAGAGGTGGCACAGCTCTTAGATCGCTTAGCCTGAACCTCTATTAGGTGGTAACTCGACACAAGGGTCCCCGGTGAGGGGTAACCTCGGCTTGACGGTTACCATTATTACGCGTTAGCAGTCCGATCCGAGGGCGCCTGAGAGGGCCGAACCACGACTCGGTCGGTAGCTATTTTATTAACAAAATCTACTGGGACAATCTAAGCTAAACTAACTTATATGCCACTTCGGGAAGCGTTAGCGCTGGGAGAAGAAGTGGCCGAAGAAACTCCAGCAACGCTCCTAATCCTATCGAGAGGGTGGGGTTTCCCCATGAAGTGCTTGTATCGCGCAAGGATTATTCGCAACCTCCGACGGTCGCGGATGGACGCTTTGTGGCTTTGTAGAGATCTAGCCTGTGCAACGGTGATCACATCGTCCGGATCGTCGAGGACATGTCTCGGCCTCCGGGCGACGCGTCTGAATTTACAAGTGGGGATAGCCTTGTAAGTGGCGGCACTCACAAGAAGTTTATTTGGATGTTTGGTGGCAGTCTCGAAAACCGTCGAGATGCCTGC
The DNA here is from genome assembly GCA_029286785.1 of Meandrusa payeni. NCBI lineage: Eukaryota > Metazoa > Arthropoda > Insecta > Lepidoptera > Papilionidae > Meandrusa > Meandrusa payeni. The sequence continues at coordinate 9,923,094 of JAGSMX010000009.1, read as the reverse complement.
TTAAAGAATTGGGCTATCGTCGGCAGCCCTGTATCGACATGTAATTCGCGGTTGCGTACGAACCACGGCGCACCCGTGGCTCGTCGCAGAAAACGATTTTGGATAACCTGGAGTCGGTGAATATGACGGGGAGGCATGCGCGAAGACCGGGCTCGCGTACGTCATAACGGGACGTATTACTGCTTTGTAGAGTGTCACCTTATTACGAAGGGACATTTTACTCTTTTATTGATTATGATATAGGCGGCCCATTACGTGGGCAGCCCGGTTCCTAACTCGAGTTACGTGCGGTCGAAGCTGAGTCTCGGATCCAGAAGTACACCGAGGTATTTAGTTTCGGTGACCCAGGAATGGGACTACCGAGAAGCTGGATATTGGGGAGAGACGGAGGGCTACGCCTGGCTTGTCTCGAAAAGTACATGGCTGCGCTCTTAGCCGGGTTGATTTCGATCCTCCATTTCCGGAACCAATCCCTAAGGCATTGGCCGCGGTCTGGAGTTTCTTGAGAATAATTTCGGGGAACGCCCCGAAGCATATATGCCAGTATCGTCGGCGAAAGGGCTAGCTCCGCTCTACGTGAGCGCGGGATGTCGTTGGTGTAGAGCGTGTATAGGACTGGACCTAGCACGGAGCCTTGCGGTACTCCGGCGCGAACGGGACGAGGAGTGGAGCGCACTCCCTCGACGCGGTACGTGAAGGTTCGACCCGTAAGGAAGTCTCGTACTGTGCGTACGAGATAGTCCGGCACCTCGAGCTCGTACAGCTTGTATACGAGCCCGGCGTGCCAGACTTTGTCGAATGCCTTCGCCACGTCCAGGAAGATGGCTCCCGTGTGCATGCCGATGATTGACTTGGCATGTATGTGCTCCGTGATGCGGAGCACCTGTTGGGTGCACGAGTGTTTGGCACGGAAGCCAAACTGCTCTGGGATAGGAAGCTCTCGCGAAACCATGAAGGCGCGTAATCGAGCTAAGATGAGCCGTTCGTACACCTTCCCAGAACGGAGAGGAGACTAATTGGCCGATAAGAAGAGGGATCGGTGCGCACTTTGCCGGGCTTGAAGAACCCTATCACTACGGCTTCCTTCCACTCGTTGGGGAAGATGCCTTGTGAAATGGCGGCGTTGAATATTATAACTAAAAAGGCGTATAATATTCTCTGGAAAGCGTCTGGCAACCAGATTAGGTATGCCGTCTAGACCGGGGCTTTGCGGGGACGCAAATTTTTAACACATCCTCAACCTCGGTACACGTAATCGGTGGAACGGGATCGCGGATTGGTTCGTTCGCCCTCCGTTCGACCAAACCCTCCACCCTGTGGAGGTGGGCGGGTCGACCGGAAGGGCGCTGGGAGAGCACTGAGACTCGAGACTGTCAGCCAGACACTCGGCCTTCTCCTCGTCCAGTGAAGCTGGCGGGAGATTGGGACGGGTGAGAGGTGGCATCCCATGGTCGGGGTCGCGTTTGAGCGATTTTGGTAAACTCCAAAATGCCAAATGGGAAGGACGAATTTCGCTTAACGTACTGTTCCACCGCTCGTTCCTATAGGCAGCTATGCGTGTTTTCACCTCACGCTGTAATTTATGTAGCTGCCAACGGTGACGCACGGTAGGGTACAGATCGTAAGCTCTAGCGGCTGCGTTCTTACGTCTCATGAGATCACGGATTTCAGAAGGCAGGACCCATCGCTGATCGTCAACGACCGGTACCTCCTGGGATATACGTGATCTGTGGAATTTCTATTTAATTACGAATATAGTGGGGAGGGGTAAAATGCCATTAAATGTCAACCTACTTCTAATAAAAATGCCATCTTGTGGACTAAAAAACCACTAAAGATGTAAACTAATAATTCAGTGGTATTTAGGTTGTTCCTGTCTACGCCGTAGTTTCAATACAACTTTGGACAGCAGTACAGTATTTTCTTAAAACACTTTTATTCATGTAATTACATTATTTTCTCTATCCAACAATCTACTAGTACATATAATGTGATATGAGATAAAATGTATAGTCACAACTTTTTCATTGTAATGTGTTTTATTTTGTCAAATGGGTACCCAAGTTATACAATTATATTTTTTTATATTATGAAATATTTTTTGAAAATTAAGTTTAAGTGACCCGCGAATTATACAGAATTATTATGGTCTATGGTGTTTATGTAATAACATTTATATGTTACCAGCCCATAAAATCGACAAAAAAGATTTATATCAAAAGAATGTAGGTAAACGTCAACAGCTGATTTTGTCTATGGAATTCGTACTGTTCATTTAGTATCGCTTCTCTCATTCTTTTGCGTTAGTATCTCATCTTCCGTTTCATTTATGTTGTTATGTGGTATGTTTTCTCTTGTTGTTCTCTGCGATTGTGTTGAGTTTTACGAAGATAAGAAAATTATGTCCAAGCTTCATCCGTGATTAGTTAACGTTATTTCTATTACATATTATTGGATTTCAACAGTTAAGAAAAATTTGGAGCTTTTATAAACAGGTAAGAATAAATTACGCATTGAAATTAGATCATATAAAGTGACAGTTTTAGTGGGTACATCTTATTCTTATCACCTTGAATTTATAGAAACTAATATATATACATATTACTTATAGTATGAACTATGAAATGGTATATTCTATCCTTTATGCATCACGTCGTTCAAGTGTATCCTTAATCACCAAACTATATTTGGACTCTCAATATTGTTTTATTTATCAACTACTGTATAAATTTCCATATCTGGTTTACTTCGACTCGACTAAGTCGAATTAAATTCATGCAAGATTTTTGTTTCTATGAACAAAAGTTGCTTATACATATTATATATAACACGAATAATGAATTAAGTACTGACTTCTTCCATACATTATATTTATTATTTATCTATTAAAAATATGTTATCACTAATAGTGGGTAAACATATTATAGACTTATTGCTAACATAAAGTAATTATGTTTAGAATTATACACCAAAAAACATGCCAGACAACATGGCGCGTGCAAGCTACTGATGTTATTTTGTTTATATCAACAGTGGTAGGGCGATTTCACTACCTCTTAAAATATAGTTGTGTAGAGGATCTGTATTATTTACTACTGTATTCCTAGTGATTTAAGTGCCTATAACTCATCTCATTATAATAAACAATTCGTCAAGACAAAACAAGATCAACGTTAGTAGTGTGTTGGGATGGAGGGCATAACAGATAGCATAAAATATCGTTTAAAATGCATGCTTGTCTGCCCCCTTTTCCCATAAAAATAAAACATAACTAAATTTACAATGGTAAAACTAATTTTTATTAATTCTTTGCTTGATTTTCTTTGAGATGGAATAACAAAACCCAGTATTTAAATATTATGTTATATCTCATTTTAATAAAAGTATTAACACATTTTAATATTTTTTTCCTAAAATGGAAACAAGCACTAAGTTTTTTGAAAACAAAAATATAGACTAAATCCATCTCTAATACCAGTATGTATTGATTCTTATGGTGTCTACATTCCTATCTTTTTGGTAGCTTAAGATGAGAAAGATAATAGTAAATTTCTCCCCATTTATTTGTGATATATTGATTATACAACCAAATTTACCATGTAATTAGTTTATATTAGATAAATTAAACCCTAATTAAATTATTCTTATATTTAAATAAATATATTAACCTGCCAATCTGCAATCATATTGTAGGAATTATACCTGTTGGTATTCCCTGGAGAATGCTGTAAGTCGAAATCCTATGTGGCTTTGCACTAAGTTATTCATGATAGAAGTTCGCACTGAGCTGTCCACCACCTCATAATCTAGTGAAGTTGTAAAAGACAGGTTATGAAAAATGAAAGCAGTTGTGGTGCGATACATGCACACACGCTACTTGCATTCACAAGCGCGTTGACTCCGACCTTGCTGTATTTCTGATTGACATGTGTTGTAATGCCTTAAAACAATTTAAACCCGCAGCTACTTTATGAGTAACTTAGGCTAGTTATATTTTAGAAACAGGTTGTCGTTAAATAAATCGTTTATAATCGTGTGTAACACCGCGGGGCGCAGCTTGTTTAATGTTTAAATATGTAAATTTAGGACTGACTTAGCAATTTAATCTTCACCTGAAAACTTGGAGGACATGCGAACTTTTAGCTCTTTTAAACTTTAGTCTAAACCTTTATTGGAGTAACTCAGCTCAAGGACTAGAGACTACAACTCGGGAGAGTTGACTTGGGCCATTACTCTTTTATGGAAAAACTGACGTAGGCGCGTGATGCCTTCACAAGTTTCTTGTCGGGCATTCAAAAGGCGAATGAAAGAGCTGTTTCAATGCTCGGGACCTGTCAGCGTGTTGACCGCTCATATCTCAATATTTGGGTGGTCTTTAGTTTCAACTTAACCTTCTTAGGATAAATACTACCTTGGCATGTTATCGAACACTCATAAAAAAAATAAAAAAGTATTTCATATGACTTGCACGTTTGTTTGGTATAGTGCCAAAAAATCTCGACTGCTTAAGAGGGGTACGTTTGATAACCCTGCCAATTATCGACCCATTTCTGCTGTCCCCTCGCTCTACAAGGTGTTCAGCATATAAAGCACCGCCTCAGTTCATCCGTGAACTCGGTCGGTGATATTCGTTCGAAATGTCGAGAAAATTAAAGCATTATTAAAATTCACTTCCCAAGCGATTTAATTCGAAATTGTGTTAGTTTATGAAAATAAGTGATACAGTTAGGTTCAAATAAATACGTTTAGTTAAAACCATTCTTACACATCAAACTAAATGACGACTTCTTCCACGTAATAAATTTCAAGTACGGTAAAGTATAATTTGTCATCGCTTTTATTTATATATATTTTTAATAGAATAAAAAGCGACCGTGTTTGAATTTTAGAATTGAAAACGTAAGTTATAAATAAATAAAATGCCTTTTCCCATTTTGGTAGTGACAGTTGATATTAGTTTGAAATTGGTAGACACAGATAAGTTATAAAAACTGTTCGCGGCGTAGATTGGCAACCCTACGTAAAGGTCACAGTCAAGGACACAGCTCCCAACTGCGCCCGACCGAAGTCGTTTCTAAAGAGGCAACGTTTTTCGAACGCTGCAATAACAAACTTTGAGTTATTTTCAAAGATTTAAATATGTACATAGATTAATTAGACACATCGAATCAAGAATACAAAACTATAATAAATTAAATACATTTATTGTTTCCTATTAAAAAAATATATATTTATAAATACTAAAATTAGAATCAAAATGTATTAAATATTGACATAATACGCCATTATGACATTTGTGGTAATGAATATTGATAATGTAGGAAGAGAAACGGAGCATATATTATAGATTGAGATAAATTTAATATAGTGAGCAAAGATAGCCTAGGAGGCTAAGCGAGCTAAGTTCAGCCCTGTAGTTCTGGGCTCTCAAGAATAAGACTACGGCCTCGGGTTCACTGGGCGACAAGGGTGGGGGCTTGCGTCGTCCACCAAAGTGTACCCGGGAAGAAGGCGACGTCGGCTGGCCCGTGTCGCCTTGCGCTGCGAGGGCACAGAGGGGGCAGGAGTAACCCCGGGATGTGCTCTCCTTAAGCACAGTGCAGAGGGGCTCCGGTGCGTTCCACGGGAGATCCCGGAGCCCCTCGTCATGCACCGAGGAAAGGGCCACCGGGGAGGTTTTAGTGGGTAAGAACCCCACATAACCGCCGCCTTCACCCCAGAAAGCGGGGTATCTTTCTAAAGATTTCCTCCCCGTCAACAAAAAAAAGGAGTCTAAGCGAAACGACTTAGATCGTGACGGTCTTGGATTCAAATCCCAATCAGTTTGTACCTTAGTTTCGGTTTTTTAAGTACATAAAAATCACGCTATATGGTGGCTTGGCAGTACACGATGGGCTCATCACCTGTCACATAAATTAAGTGCACCGCAAATTGGAATACGTAAAAACACCCTTTAAATAATTGCTATTGTTCTAGTTGTTTTCTCTGTGGTGTGGTGCACACGGTTATGATTTTCAATTTACGGCAGACAATAGTGTACGTTGATTGCGAGTTTGTTACAAAGAAGGGGTGAAATGAAAATATTTTTTAATTGTTTTCTTCCAGTCTTTTTAAACATCAATAACTGCGTATAACTAAGCCATTCTAAAGCAAGCATGTAGTGTAAACAAAAACCGACTTCAAATCAAATCAACTTTAATCAAATTCAAGACTTATATGGTTTTCTCATGGATGCCCTTGTCAGAACTGGACCAATTTGAAATGGGACAACACTAGCTTTCAAGTTCGGTTTCAGTCGAAAGTTATGAGGTAACAAACATTAAGCAACCGCCCCTCCGGCATTTGTTGACGCGAGCATCAGTTTTTTTTAGTAACGTAATGTGTTTTTTTATGAAACATATCATTTAATTTAGCTAAACTAACACGATGGAGCGTGAATAATACTAACAAAACGTTTTAAAAATATGATTTTTTTAAATCAGAATCGATTTTGTGCTATCGTCTATCTTCGTTTTCAGAAGGGGTCTCCTGATACCCTACTATAGATAATTACTTTATCGCAACAAAATACATGTTTTTACATCGGCGAACTTCCTTCCAGTTAAACTTTACTGGTTAAGAAAAGGGTAAGGGTAGTGTCGTTAAAAGCGTTTGAAAAATATTATGTATACCCTAACAATATTCCTTACTATACATGTTTTTCTTTCTACAATATATATAATGAAAGCTAGCAATATTTCTTTTATTTTTTTTCAGAAATATTACTAACAATCTTGTTAACCATTCCAATATGTATCAAATAAGCTTATGCTAGGACATGGTTCACGGCAATAGTCGAATGGTGGATTCGAACCCACGACCTTACGATTCGCAGGCCGTACCCTAAACCATTAGGCTAGTGATGCTTCTAAACTATATATTTATATACATAATATACAGATATAAAAATATATATATATATATACGTGTATATTATTACTTATTATAAACTTCCGCCGCTTCTTTTTATTATTTCTCTCCTTCCAAAGGTTGTCTGGGAAGAGATCGCTTTTAGCGATAAGGTCGCCCATTGTTTACAAGTGTATTTTCGTATGTTGTTTTTTTTTTATTAGAACTGTAAGCAATAAAGAGTTTATAAATAAATAGATATACATAGTACTAGTAACCAATAATAGATATATCAGTTAATAATTTTGCTGTTTAGGTAGAAGGTCAAATAAATACACTGTATTTATAATCTATCTATAAATATATCGATGAGGAAGCGTCCCTAATCTGGACCGGACCAGTCTGCAAGCTATTCCAGAGTTCAATCGCTGCGCATGTAAATTAATTGTCATAGAAATCCGTATGACTTTCAATTTCGACGAAGTTTAAAAATGTATTATCGACAGTTTTACCAAATAGGTTGGTTTTTTAACTGACTACAAAAATGTGAGGTGGATCCAAATTTTTTTTATTTTCTCTGTCCTTTTCTATCTTACATTTATTAAATAATAAACGTATGTTAACGGCAGATAAGATAGTCGCCTAATCCTCCTGAAGTCAATACCAATTTAGTAGATAAGAGATGACTAGAATCCTCTATCGGTACCTCACTTGGTGGGCATTATTTTATCGTCCTATCGTCTATTCATTCTGTACTTTCAAAAGATAAAATAATACATTGTTTATAGTGCTACAACATTCCTCTTCTAGGATCCGCTGGCACTAAGAAAAATAAAAAAAATAAACATCTGAAACAAAATTATTTACTACTTAGACTGTTTTAAGACAAGCTTATGTATTTTGACGATAGAATTTGGTTAAAAATCGAATAAATATTTATAGTATTTAAATTATATGTGAGGGTATTAGGAGACCGCTTAAAACGAAGACAGCCGATAGTAATAATGATACCTTTGATGATGGGACGGAAAAAAATCAATCCTGCTTAAAAAAACATATTTTTAAATCGTTTTAATAGCATTATTTACGCTACATCGTGTTAGTATAGAAGTTGCAATAAAGAAATTATCTATAGTAGGGTATTAGGAGACCCCTTCTGAAAACGAAGACAGACGATAGCACAAAATCGATCCTGATTTTAAAAAAATCATATTTTCAAAAAAATCATATTTTTTTAGTATTATTCACGCTCCATCATGTTAGTTTAGCTAAATTAAATGATTGTTTCATAAGAATACATGACTTTACTAAAAAAAACAGCATTAAAACACAATGTCAAAAACAGCTGGTGCTCGGTCAACGAACGCTGGGGCGCGGAGGGGCGGTGCGATAAGAGAAGCGGCAAGAATTCTTTTATGGCGCTTTATCAGCTATTATCTATTTTGACTTTATGTTTCATTGCTGTTTTTTTTAAATCTTCATATGATTTTTTTTCGATCTAAGCGACCTAAGAACTCTGCCACCTCTCAAATCCGGTGAAACTATTGCGACCACCTTTAACTAATCAGCGTAGGTCGCGTCATGAGAAAATGAATTCGCATATTAAATGCTACCTATTTGATTTGAAATAGGTTTTTTTATCCGTTAATATTTTCTTTTCTTTATTTTAACTACACTACTAAATGTACTTGTACAATAATATTATTACAATTTTAAGTACATAAACTTGACTAAAAGTGAACCAGGTAAGAACGTAGTTACCGTGTCTCATTTAGCTTAACGAACTCATTAGCTCATGAATATTCAGTCCGCGGCGGAGTGATAGCAGACGGCTTTTCACGGTTGACCTGGAATTAGTTAAAAAACGCCCGTGCTCCGCGTGTTTTCGTAATCTCTTCATTTTTTTTTTCAATAAAATGTGCTCTTGTTTCGATTTAACCTATTTTAGCAGGGTATAGATAAGCAAACTGTCCCTTTGTCATAAAAATTACACACGCAAGTTATAAGGCTTATACCGATCAGCTGTTTTTCAGATTCTAAGTGCATATATAAATTATCAGAATTACCTATTGTATGAGATACATAGAACGCCTGCCGTTATTTATTAGCAATAAATGTTTTTAGGTTTAATTGCATGTTTTATCTTAAAAGAATTAATGGGTTTATATCAATTTAAATATAAAAAAATATTTAGCTTAATAATCTTAACTTTCACTCTCTTTCTATTCGAGATACTAGAAAGACGAAAAAAAATGGGATTAAACTACGCTGACCAGCCAGAAAGCCTCTACAGTTTCACCGGGTTTTTAGTCTGTCAGGTCTTAGGGCGCTTAGTCTAAACCTCTTTCGCGAATACCTCGGTTTGTGCGGTTACTATAATTACGAAAGCATTCCAATCCGAAAGCGCCACAAAAGACCGTACCGTTCTACCTCAGTTCGGTAAGATGGGGACTACTATATTCTGCTATTTATTAAAGAGTTTCACGGATTTAAGAGTTTGCTAGTCTGAACCTCTACTGGGAGCGACACGAAAGTTCCCGCGAAAGGGGATCTTGTTAGAGCTTTTCTGTCCAATGTAAGAAAAAAACAAAATCGTTATCTATGCCTACGCTTACAGATTGTAGTCAGTCAGTCGAGTCATCTACAAGGTTCACGGGAACCTCGCAGGTACGGGCCTCGGGGTGTTACCCCATTACCCGGGTTATCAGCGCAGGGGGCAACTGCTCCCCTGGTCTTGGGTACCGTTTTGGAACGGATTTTTTTAGGAATAACTATTTTTACGTCGGGGCTAATCCCTCAAGCGTCAGCCGCGACGAATCTATCTTCTACGCCCTCTCGACCTCTCGGTCTCGATTGAGACGGAGGTCGAGAGGGGGGCCTATGAGTTCAAAATCTCCCTAGAATAGGGGAATTTGAACCTACGGACAGATTGTAAGTTTTCATCCGGTCGACGTACAAATTGTCCAGTTGACTCTATACGCTAACGTCAGATGCATACACAAAGCATACCACAGTACAGTCTCACGATTCCAAGGAGCTATTATTAAATTAATACCTATTAAGGACGAAGTATTCCATTGTATATGCGACTTCTGGTTCTCATATTGAGAGTTTTAGCGTGAGAATTCCTAGATTCCTTAGCTTATGTAATACTGATGAGAGTCTATAGAAATGAGGTCTGAAATTTATAATAGTTTAAAGACAGTATAAAAAAAATTCAAATTGTAATTATTATTAATACGGTTTGGCATTAGAAAACCTAGAAATTTTTTTCTAAGACATTTGATAATCCCTAATGCTTTAATGCTCTCTTTACAGAGGCTTGTGCCCATGTGGGACATATATAAAGGCTGTTACTTTAACTTTTGAGTAAGTGATAAACACATCTTAGTAATAAAGATACAATTAGGTGATAGATAGCTCTGTTTATATTTTATAACCAATAGTAAGTGTGCAATTGTAAACAAGTGCCGGCTTAGCTGACGCCGTGTCACGGAGGGTAATGAAAACAGTCCCATATCTAAGGTCAACGACCTCCCCGTTCTATTTCTAACTTCGCGAACGTGTTTCCTACGCACAAATTGACCATGTTTCCATTAATATCGATATGCTTCGATCATTTGACCATTACCATATCACCGATTTCAATTTTATTTTGAAGTAAAGACTTCTCCAAACCTCTCAAAATCTGGTTAAACTGTCGCGGCCAGTATCACTGACCGCGTAGTTTCGGTCATAAGAGCAAAAGCTACCGATGCGCATTCCTTGTAGATTCGATTCGAAAACATTATCCATTCACCTTGAGGTGGTAATTAAAAACGCATTAAATATCCCATTCAGAATTATTTATGCCTTTTCCGTTGTCGTAACAATGTATTATATTGTAACAGAGGCAGGACGGACGGCACGGCCGATCGCTCTATATGATTGCTTAGAACAGTCTTTCTCAAAGTGGGCGATAAAGCCTTGAGGGCGGTTGAAACCTAGAGGGGTAAGGAAGTAGTAGATTGTAATTTCATTTACTTTATAACAGCCCTGTAGTTCTGGGCTCTCAAGAATAAGACTACGGTATCCCCTGCCTGTCGTAGAAGGCGATTAAAAGGAGCCTCGGGTTCACAAGGGTGTCCCGTGTCGCCTTGCACCGCGAGGGCACAGGAGGGAGGGAGTAACCTCCCCCCCGCCGGAATGTGCTCTACTAGAGCACGGTGCAGAGGGGCTCCGTTGTGGAGATCCTGGAGCCCCTCGTCATGCTCCGAGGAAGGGCCACCGGGGAGGGTTTAATGGGTTAAACCCCACATAACCGCTGCTATCCCTCCAGAAGGCGGGGTATCTTTGAAGATTTCCTCCCCGTTAAAAAAAAAGGTAATTTCATTTACTTTTACCACCTTACTACACAATAACGAATAATTAGTTTATATTTCTACCCTGATTATAAAAATTTAAAATACTTAACATAGATTTCGTGGGATAGCCCGCATACGCAATCAAATTGTAATAAATTTCTGCGAATAAAGGAACATGATCGATGATAGTTAAAAAATGAGAGCAATTTTACCCTAATTACATTGCCAACGCTATTGCACCAGAAATTATGTGATGATAAATGAAACTAGAGGTTTATCTTATTAAGAGGGATATATTAATTTGGTAATACGCACAGTGTTGCAGCACTCCATTTGACAGTCAACCACAGACAGAAGAGAGGTTGCCAGAAACAAACTATAATGTATATAATATACAATAGTATTTATATTGTCTTTCAACAAATTAAACTACCATTTGTGTATGAAAATGGGGGTCACTGAAAAAGAATTGATTTTCAAAGGAGGCGGTAAAAGAAATAACTTTGATAATCACTGGTCTATATGATTATGATTGCTTAGAACGATCTCCGGCTAATTTATTTCGATTCCTTCTATTTCATGCTTGACTGGTACTTTTTGTTATTCATTGGACTTGTCTAGACTTGTTTGAGATGATTTGCTCAATGAGATGTAACATTATGTCAAAACAATATGGACCAAAATTAATTTGATTTCGCTGATTACGTTATGATATGATTTTTTTAAATTTGCCCTTACCTTCATCCGCCAGATAATAACAGACAATATACTTCATTAGATTCATATCATTCCTTCAAACATCGTAATACTTAAAGAATTGTACCTTTGACTACAAAGTCTATGGGCGCGCACTTCTCTCTATGCTCCCACTGCAAAATACGAAACGTAACTCGCTGTACCTTCACTAATATCTCCCTCTCAACTGCCATTCGCTTCGCCCGATCACACTTTTCGTAACGCTCTTGTCACACGTTCGCCAGCTTACACCCCAAGTGTAGCGTGCGTAAAGAAGTTTTACTTATAAAGTAATTGATTAAACCAAATACATTCTATACATGTATGCATTAAAATAATGTCATAAAACCTCTTTTTTATTGACTCGTCGCTGGGTCGATATTTAGATGATATAAGTGCGGCCAGCCCTGTAGTTCTGGGTTTGTAGAATAATGCTAAGGTATCCCCTGACTGTCGGAGAAGACGACTAAAAGAGGCCTCGGGTGTGAACTCGACAATGAAGGGGACCTTTGACGTCCGTTACAGTGGAAAGAAGGCGACATCGGCGGGTCCGTGTCTCTTTGCACTGCGAGGGCGCCGGGAGAGGGATTAACCTCTCCCGGGAAGTGTTCTCCGATAGTGCAGAGGTGCGCCGGTGCGTTCCACTGGAGATTGCGGAGCCCCTCACCATGCAGGAAAATGCCCTCTAAAGGGTTTTTAGTGGGTAAGAACCCCATGTAACCCTTGTTGAAGATTTCCTCTGTTACAAAATAAAGTACGTCGATGTGGCAAGCGCCTTTACGTACTTAGCAAGAAACTCTTACATAAGTCGCATTGTTTGAAGTTGTTTCTTTAAACTAGTCACGCACATGAAGCAGTGTTGCACATCTTTTTGAATAAATATATCTTGGTTTTAAATAAACAGCGGCTAAGTGGTTGTATTGCCGACATGCCTCAGTCCCGAACGCATTGCTTCATCTTTCATTATTCGTACAGCAAAATATTAGAAAGTATTAACTACAACTAAAAAGTTCAACGAGAACCTATCAAGTATAAATAAATAAAGACTTTATTGAAGGGAAAATTCCTCAAGCCTCTTTGAACACTTTTTGGTAAGGTCAAGTCTTATGGATTAGCGTCATCGACGTGCTAATGTTATATATTTTGTCATGATCATGTACATCCCGTAATATACACTCGTGAGCTAAAATTAAGGGTCGGTTAAGAAAGTTTGATTTTTTTTATGACGAGCTACACAGATTGGCCAGAGAAGCTAGCCTTGACTGCTTCACATGATTGAGAGGTGGCATAGCTCTTAGGTCGCTTAGCCTTAACGTCTATCGCTAGTAGTAACGCTAGGTGAGGGGTAACCTCGGCTTGACGGCTTGAAAAGTAAAAATGAAAATTTGAATTTCTCGGAAGATAAAGACGCTAGCTAACTGAAACAAATTGTACATGACAGAGAATTAAATATCCTTAAAATACAATAAAATATTTTTATGAATTTATATATATTTCACATTTTTTAGTACTTAGTGTTGCCTCCATGTGGCTCCAAATTTAAAGAAAAATATTTTAATTTTTGTTTATGTTTTTTTAATGAAATATCAATTTATTAATAAACATATTTTATTTTATTTTATTTTAAGTATTATTTAATTGTCTATTATGCACAATTTATTTCAGTTAGCTAGCGTCTTTATCTTCCGAGATATTCATACTTTCTTAACCGATCCATTATTTTTGCTCGTGGCTATATTTGAATAGTTGATGCTCGGAGTGTCAATAAAAGTGAAAACCAGATTGATGTTGATCATTTTAATTTAAACATTATGAACTTTCAAAATTTAAATACATACTCAAATTGTAAGTCATAAGTTTTCTATCGGCAGTTCCTATGACTGCATATTTTTCAACCAACTTCCAAAAAGAAGGAGGTTCTCAATTCTGTATTACAATACGATATAAGAATTAGATTGAAGTGGCATTTTAATGCAAAGCTAATCACGACAGCCGCTCCGGAATTAAAATATGACTGCTTTCTCACAATCCATGGAGACGCCTGCTGAATGTCAATGCGGTTGTACTCGTTGCATGGGCTACCTTCTTGTGTTATATCAACCACGGCGTATGCAGATCAGATAAATGTCGTGCGTGCAGTGGTAAGACGGTAGTGGTGTAGAATATTCCCGCGAGTATTCACTATATTATTATAATTACATACATACATTAACGCTTTACTTTGCCACCGATTGGGCCTAGTTTTGGATTGTGATAAAACTGCAAATAACTCAATCAACAAGTATTCCTGGTATAGCTTCGGAAACCAAAGTCGTTGTCAATAGCATTAATACGAGACCTAATTAAAATCAATCCCTTTCAAACATTTAAAAACCGGATCACAAATCACGGAGAAATTTTACAAACTATGCATAAACATTATAAAAAATGTAGACAAATTTGGAAGCCCCTCTTATTTGAAGTCGGTTAATAGGCGACAGTATCATTAAGTCAAATAGGAACGCTCTTTCACCCTTTTAACTATTTTTTTAGAAAGAGAAAAGAAAGCTAGCAATATTTCTTTTTTTTTTTCAGAAAACATTACTAACGTACTTGTTAACTTTTCCAACTAAGCTTAAGCTTGTGCTAGAAGATGGTTGGCGTCAATAGTCGGTTGGTGCATTCGAACCTACGACCTTCCGATTCGCAGACCGTACCCTAAACCATTAGTCTATTTCATAAGCATTTTAACTCACATTCGTATATTTGCACGGGTATATTTAGGAATAAAAACAAAAACCGACATCAAATCTGTTTGAAGCCTGATGGTTTAGGACACGTTCTGCGAATCGTAAGGTCGTAGGTTCGAATCCACCATTCGACTATTGCCGTGAACCATGTCCTAGCACAAGCTTAAGCTTAGTTGGAATGCTTAACAAGGATGTTAGTAATATTTATGAAAAAAGTAATATTGCTAGCTTTCTTTAAAAAAAATCAAACGTTTATTTGCGCGGGACGCCTTTGTATTTCGGAATTATCGTAGGAACGAAATAGAAATAATCGGATCGAAACCAGAAATCGCCTTACCGTATGTTTTTTTATGTTTGTCACCAAAAGGTAACACAACAGACAATACGTACGTACGTACGCACAGACGAATTAAGTCGGTTGAAAAGGACTACCTTTTGAGTAAGCACGTGGCATATTTACTTAAAAACTCAAATAAAAAAAATGTTTTTTATGTACACATACCTTTGCAATTTCGTAATTAGGTCGTTTACGTGGAATTCGTGATACAGTGAAAGTATTGTAAATTTGAAACGACAACGATCGCTTTGGAATCATTCCAAACATTGCACGTATTCAATTCGAACTCGCTGTGTAGTTAGTGTATCTGAATATAATTTTATAAGAAGAAACAAAATCAGATCCGTTTTTATTTAATTAGGACTTGTTTAACCTTTTTACTGACATACCATACATATAAGTGTATTGTACCCTAAGCAAATCTCCCTTGGGTTTGTGTAAAAACAAAATGGATGCAAGCTCAGAGATAAATAATTTTAAAAAGTATACATGCATAAATAAATAAAACCATTACAATTATAACGTAACTATAAATCGAAACGTTGATCTAGAATCTAGATGGAGATGGATAGGGACAGAAAAAGGAACATTTAAAACTTGTAGTAAATTGTAGGTCTTGTGGGATAAAATAGTCTTTTTTTGATGAACTACACAGATTGTCCAGAGAAGCTGGTCTTGACTGATTCATCGGATTGAGAGATGGCATAGCTCTTAGGTCGCTTAGCCTGAACCTCGACTCGGTCGGTTGCTATTTCACGGATAAGTTGGTGGTCGATATTTCCTAGATTAATTAGTGTTATAGTTCATTGGTACCGCTATGGTTTATCGCTGGCGTGTTTGACGTATTCAGTATGATGTAATCATAACTGATATGACTGTAATTGATCATTTTCATTAATGAAATGTCAAAACGGACAAGTTAACCCAATATATAAGTAAACAGCCCTGTACTTCTGGGCTCTCAAGAATAAGACTACGGTATCCCCTGCCTGTCGTACAAGGCGACTAAAAGGGGCCTCGGGTTCACTAGGCGACAAGGGTGGGGGCCTGCGTCGTCCACCAAAGTGGACCCGGGAAGAAGGCGACATCGGCTGGCCCGTGTCGCCTTTCGCTGCGAGGGCACAGGGGAGGAGGGAGTAACCTCCCCCCGGGACGTGCTCTCCTTGAGCACAGTGCAGAGGGGCTCCGGTGCGTTCCACGTGAGATCCCGGAGCCCCTCGTCATGCACCGAGGAAAGGGCCACCGGGGAGGTTTTAGTGGGTAAGATCCCCACATAACCGCCGCCTTCCCCAGAAGGCGGGGTATCTTTGTGAAGATTTCCTCCCCGTCAAAAAAAAAAATATAAGTAAAAGGAATCCTAACTGCACATTCCACGAACAATGCACCGTTAAGAAGGAACAATGAATGGGCTCATAAAAACATTTATATAAATTTATGTTTACTTATATTTCATACGTTTGATTTATTCCTCTCTTTGTAAGATAACGAGCTATTCATAACGTTTAACACGGCGGGACAATGGTTGTGCAGTGCTACATCCGATTTCTGGTTGAGACAAAATTGTATGCAATACTATTGCCCTTATTTTTACTGATTTATTTAAATTCATTGTAAAATCTTAAGCTAGTGTTATAATTTGTAGGTTTCGTGGAATGAAATAGTCCAACAACTAATACATTCGCTTTATTGAGACAGCGTAACGTTGTACAAAGAATTATTTATAACGAATAGCGTCACAACTGCACGTCCTCACAAACTTTATACTAAATTAATTAGAAGTCAGATTACGAAGTAATAAAGTTAAACTATTGTTTACAATGCCAAGTTCATGTGACGATCAACTAAATTATTAATTATGAATTAAAGATACAATAAGGTTCAGGTAAATCATTAAGATATCATTGGAAGTAGTTACTATGCATAACAATCACTGGGTGTCATGTGTTGCCAGCTAACACTAGTCATCACTGGGTGAGAGAGAAAACATATTGCTATGTGTAATCATTACGGAAAATATAAGAGACACAACGAAAAATTGTGATAAATTTTCATTCATTCATACATATTCCATATTATATTTACTTATTTTACATAGTCTAAAAGATAGATTAAAAAGAGCAGAGCCAAAAGTTTGTAATTAATCTATGATGCTTCCGAAATTAAACTGCGTGTAGCATTTAATATTTGCTTTGTCACGTTTGATTTGAACCGACTTCAAAAAAGGAGTAATTTATCAATTCATCTCTAGGTTTCCTATGTTTCTTACGTGATAACTTTCGACTGGATGATCTGATTTGACATGGCTAACATGAGAAAATCATAAAGTCTTTAATTTGGTTTAAGTACGTGTGCTACATCACGACGAATAACTCAATAAGCGTCAATAGCGTAATGGTTTAGGGTACGACCTGCGAATCGTAAGGTCGTGGGTTCGAATCCACCATTCGACTATTGCCGTCAACCATGTCCTAGCACAAGCTTAAGCTTAGTTGGAATGGTTAACAAGATTGTTAGTAATATTTCTGAAAAAAAAATAAGAAATATTACTAGCTTTCTTTTAAAAAAAAAATATCACGCCAATCGATTTGTGTGATTAATTTTTTATTGTAAAGGATATATATTTTTTTTTAGACACACATTTTATATACCGACTTTTTATCATATATTATCATATTCCATAAACATTTTCTTACTTCGTTTTCGTCCTTCGGTACATATCATCCTGCTAGACTAATACATAGCCTGTATTAGGGAGATGTTATACCTAACTCCGAGTTTATTATGAACTAAAGTTTGTTATATAACTTATGTGGAAGTCGTGTGTTTTTGCAAAGATTAGTGTGCGTGGGTGCATGTGAGAGTGTATGTGCGAGTGAGTACATGAGAGTGAGGATTTAGTTTATAGTATGAAGAAATTTTTCATTCTCTTCGTAGGTGAAATTATGAAGAAACGTGTAAAGTAACTTTTTACACTTATATTGAGATAAACTATGAAAAGGCACATAAAAAATAACTTTATTATAAATGTATGGCCCCAGGTAGTAATTAAATCTTTTGGCGGTCCACATTACTGCTGGAATACAGCAAATTTTATCCAAATGAACATATGAAATCTGACGATGCTGTAGTAAAACTGTATTTAGAATAAATAATTGTCTCACTCAAGACATTGCAATCCTTGTATAGTTGTCTAGTAGAATAAGGAATTGACCTAAAAGTAATCGTTTTTGAAATGTGCTGTATGTGCTACCTCTAGCGGGTTCAGCGCGGTATTTCAGGAGTAGTTTGATGAGAGTTTGATTAGGGTATTATTAATTCTATATTAAAATATTCTATCGAAGTTTGATTTGATTTGGAGTTTTTGTAACTGCTCGTAAATGTACTTGTTTTAAACTCTTAAGAGCGCGCTCCTTTGTGATGTTATAATTAACGGCTTTCAGCATGTCACAGCACCAACACATAGCAAAGCGTAACGGCTTTCAGCATGTCACAGCACCAACACATAGCAAAGCGTAACGGCTTTCAGCATGATACAGTACCAACACATAGCAAAGCGTAACGGCTTTCAGCATGATACAGTACCAACACATAGCAAAGCGTAACGGCTTTCAGCATGATACAGTACCAACACATAGCAAAGCGTAACGGCTTTCAGCATGATACAGTACCAACACATAGCAAAGCGTAACGGCTTTCAGCATGTCACAGCACCAACACATAGCAAAGCGTAACGGCTTTCAGCATGATACAGTACCAACACATAGCAAAGCGTAACGGCTTTCAGCATGATACAGTACCAACACATAGCAAAGCGTAACGGCTTTCAGCATGATACAGTACCAACACATAGCAAAGCGTAACGGCTTTCAGCATGATACAGTACCAACACATAGCAAAGCGTAACGGCTTTCAGCATGATACAGTACCAACACATAGCAAAGCGTAACGGCTTTCAGCATGATACAGTACCAACACATAGCAAAGCGTAACGGCTTTCAGCATGATACAGTACCAACACATAGCAAAGCGTAACGGCTTTCAGCATGTCACAGCACCAACACATAGCAAAGCGTAACGGCTTTCAGCATGTCACAGCACCAACACATAGCAAAGCGTAACGGCTTTCAGCATGATACAGTACCAACACATAGCAAAGCGTAACGGCTTTCAGCATGATACAGTACCAACACATAGCAAAGCGTAACGGCTTTCAGCATGTCACAGCACCAACACATAGCAAAGCGTAACGGCTTTCAGCATGATACAGTACCAACACATAGCAAAGCGTAACGGCTTTCAGCATGATACAGTACCAACACATAGCAAAGCGTAACGGCTTTCAGCATGATACAGTACCAACACATAGCAAAGCGTAACGGCTTTCAGCATGATACAGTACCAACACATAGCAAAGCGTAACGGCTTTCAGCATGATACAGTACCAACACATAGCAAAGCGTAACGGCTTTCAGCATGTCACAGCACCAACACATAGCAAAGCGTAACGGCTTTCAGCATGATACAGTACCAACACATAGCAAAGCGTAACGGCTTTCAGCATGATACAGTACCAACACATAGCAAAGCGTAACGGCTTTCAGCATGTCACAGCACCAACACATAGCAAAGCGTAACGGCTTTCAGCATGTCACAGCACCAACACATAGCAAAGCGTAACGGCTTTCAGCATGATACAGTACCAACACATAGCAAAGCGTAACGGCTTTCAGCATGTCACAGCACCAACACATAGCAAAGCGTAACGGCTTTCAGCATGATACAGTACCAACACATAGCAAAGCGTAACGGCTTTCAGCATGATACAGTACCAACACATAGCAAAGCGTAACGGCTTTCAGCATGATACAGTACCAACACATAGCAAAGCGTAACGGCTTTCAGCATGATACAGTACCAACACATAGCAAAGCGTAACGGCTTTCAGCATGATACAGTACCAACACATAGCAAAGCGTAACGGCTTTCAGCATGTCACAGCACCAACACATAGCAAAGCGTAACGGCTTTCAGCATGATACAGTACCAACACATAGCAAAGCGTAACGGCTTTCAGCATGATACAGTACCAACACATAGCAAAGCGTAACGGCTTTCAGCATGTCACAGCACCAACACATAGCAAAGCGTAACGGCTTTCAGCATGATACAGTACCAACACATAGCAAAGCGTAACGGCTTTCAGCATGTCACAGCACCAACACATAGCAAAGCGTAACGGCTTTCAGCATGTCACAGCACCAACACATAGCAAAGCGTAACGGCTTTCAGCATGTCACAGCACCAACACATAGCAAAGCGTAACGGCTTTCAGCATGATACAGTACCAACACATAGCAAAGCGTAACGGCTTTCAGCATGATACAGTACCAACACATAGCAAAGCGTAACGGCTTTCAGCATGATACAGTACCAACACATAGCAAAGCGTAACGGCTTTCAGCATGATACAGTACCAACACATAGCAAAGCGTAACGGCTTTCAGCATGATACAGTACCAACACATAGCAAAGCGTAACGGCTTTCAGCATGATACAGTACCAACACATAGCAAAGCGTAACGGCTTTCAGCATGTCACAGCACCAACACATAGCAAAGCGTAACGGCTTTCAGCATGATACAGTACCAACACATAGCAAAGCGTAACGGCTTTCAGCATGTCACAGCACCAACACATAGCAAAGCGTAACGGCTTTCAGCATGATACAGCACCAACACATAGCAAAGCGTAACGGCTTTCAGCATGTCACAGCACCAACACATAGCAAAGCGTAACGGCTTTCAGCATGATACAGTACCAACACATAGCAAAGCGTAACGGCTTTCAGCATGATACAGTACCAACACATAGCAAAGCGTAACGGCTTTCAGCATGATACAGTACCAACACATAGCAAAGCGTAACGGCTTTCAGCATGATACAGTACCAACACATAGCAAAGCGTAACGGCTTTCAGCATGTCACAGCACCAACACATAGCAAAGCGTAACGGCTTTCAGCATGATACAGTACCAACACATAGCAAAGCGTAACGGCTTTCAGCATGTCACAGCACCAACACATAGCAAAGCGTAACGGCTTTCAGCATGATACAGTACCAACACATAGCAAAGCGTAACGGCTTTCAGCATGTCACAGCACCAACACATAGCAAAGCGTAACGGCTTTCAGCATGATACAGTACCAACACATAGCAAAGCGTAACGGCTTTCAGCATGATACAGTACCAACACATAGCAAAGCGTAACGGCTTTCAGCATGATACAGTACCAACACATAGCAAAGCGTAACGGCTTTCAGCATGTCACAGCACCAACACATAGCAAAGCGTAACGGCTTTCAGCATGATACAGTACCAACACATAGCAAAGCGTAACGGCTTTCAGCATGATACAGTACCAACACATAGCAAAGCGTAACGGCTTTCAGCATGTCACAGCACCAACACATAGCAAAGCGTAACGGCTTTCAGCATGTCACAGCACCAACACATAGCAAAGCGTAACGGCTTTCAGCATGTCACAGCACCAACACATAGCAAAGCGTAACGGCTTTCAGCATGTCACAGCACCAACACATAGCAAAGCGTAACGGCTTTCAGCATGTCACAGCACCAACACATAGCAAAGCGTAACGGCTTTCAGCATGATACAGTACCAACACATAGCAAAGCGTAACGGCTTTCAGCATGTCACAGCACCAACACATAGCAAAGCGTAACGGCTTTCAGCATGATACAGTACCAACACATAGCAAAGCGTAACGGCTTTCAGCATGTCACAGTGTCAACACATAGCAAAGCGTAAAGGCTTTCAGCATCTACCTTGGGTCAATAGGGACGTGATCCCAGTTTCGTCGTAAAGCGCACTGGCTTTCAACAGGCTACTAGGGCAAAGCGTTTAGGCTTTCAACCTATCCATCGATAAGGCGTTGTAGCTTTCGATTAAATAAGACATTGTGTGAATCAATGAACATAAATCTTTTATTAACACTGGAAAACTCCAGCAGAACTCAACAAGATACACATTTCAATTCTATACCAATCACTTTGATATAATACAGTGCTTAAATTTGTAATATTCAATAACAACACATAAATTTTAAAAGAATCACAAAGCTATCGCCATTAAATTAACAATTTATCAATTAATTGACAAGATCAAGACAATCCGACATTTCGGAGAGACAAGCCGGGTATTTTCGCAATCGTTCATGACAAACATACTGGGGCCGTCCCCCAGATAATGGTTCAAGCACATAACGATCGTTCGGACAGACTTTTGTAATCCTGCACGGGCCATTAAACTTTTCGCTTAACTTATTAATAATTCTGGGATTTTTCTGTACTAAAACTAGATCACCAACTGTGAAAGGATGAATAACAGCTTTATTAGCGTCGAAACGGACTTTATTTTTTGCCGCCTGCTCGTCCATCCTATTCTTGGCAGTTTGTCTTATTTCGGATAGATTTTGTTCGTTATCCGTATCGGGATCGATCGCGAGATAGTTTAATGCGGGTGGAGTTTTATTATAGCCGAATAATAACTCGAAAGGGCTTTTGCCCGTACCTTTAGAAATGGTACAATTTAAGGCTAGTTGGACTTCACCGATAACTGATTTCCATGACCTGCGTTCGTGATTTTCAGCTACAGTAAGGCAATTAGTCAAAACGGACATTAAGCGTTCTACCTGCCCGTTAGCACGGCTTACGCCGCTAGCTATTTCATGGAACTCGATGCTCCATTCTGTACAAAGGTTTTGGAAATCTTGTCCTGTGAACGAGGTGCCCTGATCCGAGATGATACGTTTGGGTGTTCCAAATATGTGTACAAAACTTTTGAGGGCGTCACACGCTGATCGAGAAGTCAAATCCTTAACAGCCGTGAGATAACAGAACTTCGTGAACGCGTCAACTATCACAATCACATACTCTTTGGAAGCCCCACCACCGGTCAACTTACCGCTCGTATCAATATGAATAGTGTGAAACGGTTCTGCAACTTTATCTATGGGGTGTAACGCGGATTGCTTTTTACCAGAAGGGTTCTTATTAATTTTACAAGGTAAGCAATGGTCGACATATGTCCTAACAGATGAAGTCATGTTTGGGAACCAGAAGTGTTCTCTGATTTTAGATAAGGTCTTGTCCCAGCCTAGATGCTTTAATTCGTCGTGAAATTTTTGAATTAACTGCCAACGGAAATTTTTTGGGACTATAACGCGACTCAGAGTTTTACCGTCTACTTGAAAATTTTTATACAATAAGTTGTCTTTATAAGTGTACGAGGCTCTAAGATTTGCATCAATAGTATCATTTTCGATGGAGTCTATTACACGTTTAATGTCAGAATCTAACCTTTGTTCTGCTTGTAGCCAGTCATTATTTACACGCGAGACATTAACTTCTTTACAGACAGTGGGGTTGCGACTCAGGTAGTCCACGTGGGGAATTCTCTCACCTTTTCGATACTCGATCTCAAAATCAAATGTTTGCATGTACGCCCACCACCTATGCACCCGAGGTAAAAGTTCCCGTTTGTGACGTGACGCTTTTAATGCGTTGCAATCCGTAACTACTTTAAATAACCTGCCAAGCAAATAATGTCGGAAATGCTTCAATGCCTTGAATACTGCGAGAGTTTCTAATTCGTAGCTATGATATCTACTCTCAGCATCAGTAGTTCTTTGGCTGAAATAGCCGACAACTTTTAACCGATTATCAATATTTTGGAATAAGATCGCTCCATATCCGATCGAGCTCGCGTCCGTGTGTAGTTCGATCGGTTTGCTGGGGTCAAATATTGTTAGCACGGGCTCAGATGTTAAATAACCTAACACGGTAGCATGAGCCTTTGTATGCTCGGCGGTCCAAACCCACTTAGCTTCCTTTTTCGTTAGTGCGTACAGAGGAGTCATGATAGAGGAAAAGCTAGGTACGAACTTTCTAAAATACCCAGCGAGACCATTAAATTGGCGCAACTCTTTCACATTGGTCGGCAAAGGCGCGTTAACTAGGGCTTTTATCTTCCCAGGATTAGGTTTGACGCTATTGCTACCAACAATGTAACCTAAGTATTCTACCGAGGACTTAAGGAAGGTACACTTTTTCCAGTTAAAAGCAAAACCGGCCTGTGACAATGTAGATAATACCTGATCAAGGTCTCGCAATGCATCCTCTTTAGTCCGCGAAAATACGAGTACGTCATCCATATAAACGAGTGCTACCCTATCTTTTGACCCTTTTAGCGCTTTATTAATGGCCCTTTGGTATACGGCGGGCGCGTTACAAAGACCAAATGGCATTTTTAAGTATTCCCACACCCCGTCCGGTGTAATAAACGCGGTTTTTTCGACGTCGCTTTGAGATGCCATTAAAATTTGGTGAAATCCCGAAGCCATGTCTAAACTCGAAAAATAATAAGCCTGGCCAAGCGCGTCGATTTGTTCAGATATCAATGGCAAAGGGAAACTATCACGCACGGTGTTGGAGTTAAGCTCCCTATAGTCGACACAAAGTCGGTCTGTCCGTCCTTTTTCTTAACAAGCAATGCGGGACTAGAAAAGGGGGAGGAGCTTTCGCGCACTATACCTTTTCTCTCTAAATCGGCTATAATTTCTCGCATCACGGTTCGTTCAGAAGGGGCTAAGCGATACGGGTGACGTTGTACGATTTTATCAGGATTTTTAAGTTTAATCTGCATCATTCCCGTAGTAACAGTGGTTTTGGAATTCCCGCTAGTAAAATTATCTTTGTAAACAGCTAATACGGACTCCAGTCTATCAATGTCGTTAGACTCAGTTAAGTCTGTGTTAATTGTTCCTAATTCTGATTCAGTGTTTATAGATAGACACATAACACTAGGACTGCGAATAATCTTAGCGCCGTCGCTATCTAGAGTAAATATTAAACCAGGGGTCTTAAATAGGTCCCTGCCCAAAATAACATCGTAAGGAAGTAGGCTCGAATCAACAATGATAAATGTAACCTCAGTATGGAGCCCATCGAATTCTGCATAGCTTGTCATTTTACGATACGAGAAACATGGTACAAAGCCAATACCCGTGAGGCGGGTCAATGAGAATTCTTTCTTATCAGGTATACAATCAGCAATTTCCTTTTTTATAAGTGAACACTCTGAACCACTGTCAATCAACGCTTGTAAGGAATAGTTACCCACACATATTTCAATCAAAGGAGCATTTGTAGCTGAACAAACGTTTACAGACTTTGTTTGCAATTTAGAATCGGTAAAATTCTTTGACTTTTCTACGCGTTGTTTTGTAAAACAGGTAGACTCAGAATGTCCACTTTTATGGCAGTAAGTACATTCGGTAGCAGTTATTGGTGTATCAATAGATTTGACTACAGGTGCGCGAGGGTAGGTACCTACATTCTTATTCTTATTACGCAACAATAAACAATTTCGCTTCAAATGACCTACCTTCTTACAAAAATGACAGCGACGTTCGGCGGCGGGGGAATCGTTTAATCTAGGCCGCTTTACGGGGTCGAGTTCAGTAATGCGCATCTTATCAGAATATCGCTTTAAATTCTTAGTTTCAGAATACGTATTCAAGTGCCTATCAAGTGCCACAAAACTATCAGGTGTATTTCTAAGCAAGTCTGTACGTACTTGGATGTCTGCGATGCCGGAGATCACAACCTCAATCCGTTGGGACTCACCCCATCCAGTACCCAGCCGGTCTATCAGCGCCGCCTTGTTGGTCGAGTACTCGACGTATGTCGCCGCCTTGTCGCTCGTGTACTCCACCATGTCGCGAAATAAGTCGTAGAACCGCCTGGTCGAGACGAACTGTTGAGTGAGCCGCTCCTTCAATTCCTGCCAAGTCTTGCACAGCGGGTATGAACGCGTAGCCCATTTCTTAGCACGTCCTTGCAGGCGAGTGAAGACAGCGTTTCTGGTTTCATAATCTGTCCAAGAATTGTTCTTCATGTGGTGTTCGATCTCCTCGCACCACTGGGCAGCAGTGAATTGACAGTCGTCAGGATCGAATGACGGTAGGTAAACTTCGCTTGCCTTCAACTGTCTAGAATCGCTGACGGTTGTAGATTTCTGGAGGCCCGACATCATGTTTTGAAAGAATGTAGCCCATGTTTCTGGAGAAGGCACTCCACGCTCTCCTTCCTTTGACGTCGTTGGATCTGCAGCGAGGTTTTCTTGAAATTCGTGTTCCGACCGAAAATATTCTTGATTTTGCGTAGCTGGTATTGCGGTAGACACGTGGGGTGATTCTGAGATCAATCCCACCGCTGCTGTCGGAGATTTTGTAGGATTAAGCTCCGTAGGTCGGCCATTAGTATCCGACATTTTGAATTTACAATAGTAGTCAGTGCGCACGTGCGGCGCAGGCGCTGTTCCAAATTGTAATGTCACGAAAAACGCTCTACTGACAGATATGTTAGCCAACTTCAGGCCACAGCCAATCACAAACCACGGCCAATCAGACGCCTTGGCCAATCAGACATCGACTTGAGAGTTTGACACATTGTATAATGTTGCTATTCTAATAAATGAGCAAGACAGGCAGTGTTGCCATTGCAATAAAATAAAATATCGTAGGTAATTTTATTAATTCTCTGACATATATATTAATATTTAAATGCTTTAAGAAGCACCAGATTTTCCCGCCCAAGGACCTGCCTTCGGTAAGTGGCCAATTGTAGATGGAAAAAACTTGAAGCGTCAAAAGAGTAACGGTCTGCTAAACGCGTTCCTCTGGAGATCCCGGAGCCCCTCACCATGCACCGAGGAAGGGCCAACGTTGGGGTTTAAGTGAGTAAAAATCCCACATAACCCCGCGCTCTGTATCGTATGGGGTATCTTCTTGAAGATTTCCCCCCTTCAACAAAAAAAAAGAGTCATTAGTCGATCGGTGGGTTCGAAATTGCGACTTGTACGTGTCGCAGATCGCACTCTTAACCATAAGCGTATATATAATATAAAACTGGGAGTAAGTTTGCTACGAAGGCAGGTTAAAAGTGATTAATAGGTGTGTAAGGGTTATGTAAAATGTAATTCCGTAATCTTTCTGTAGCCCCAGTACTTACTTAAGTGACAACCGCGAATATGTATTTACCTTAAAGTTTCCACACAAATATACCGTTTTGTTATCATTACAGAAGGCTCAGAATAAGTAACAGAGGTCGTCTGGAGGAGTCACGACCCGTATATATATATAGTTGACTCTATTGTAATAATTGTTTTACTCCTAAATATACTTGTATGACATTCAAGACATAATAATCTCATGACTTTTACCACACCGATAGAGAACACGAAGCGCCGCCGTATCAAAAAGCCGTATCGTACGCGAGTCGGGCTATTTTTATCCGGTCCCGTGGCGTTCGTACCGATGCATGCGGTATTGCGGCTGTATAAGACTGTGCATGCATGTTACATTGCGACAGACAACATTGTTATTGATCGTGACACGATACGAGTCGTGACACCTTCAGACGACCTCTGTTGCTTATTCTGAACCTTCCGTAATGATAACAAAACGGTATTATTGTGTGGACACTTAAAGGTAAATACATATTCGTGGTTGTCACTTAAGTGTGTACTAGGGCTACAGAAAGATTACGAAATTACATTTTACATAACCCTTACACACCTATTAATCACTTTTAACTGCCTACGTAGCAAACTTACTCCCAGTTTTAACTGTTTTCCGTAAAACCGTACGGTTACAGATTTGTTTTTGTAAAAATAACACATTTTTTTGATACGAAGTTTCTTATGACAGTTTTGAAGGGGATATGGGTTTTATTGCGCGACCGAACTGCAAAAAATGTGTTAATAAATCGTAAGAAAGATATATAACGGAAGAACTATAGTCGCCCGATGATGAGCCCGACGCTGTAAGTCCTAATGAATTAAAAAAATGTTTAATTTATTTTTTCGATCGTTGTCACAGCTCTACATGAAGAGTGCGGCCTCATTTCTGTCGTGTAGATACACAGATATAGCACAATAAGATACATGTACCAGTTTGTGCAACAACATCACGTCATTAGGTATATTTATTGAGGGTCCGACCGGTTTCTTCTTACGACTCGTACCATCAGCGTTATATTAACACAGCGTTGATGTAACCGGGAACAAGAGCTTTATTCTGTACATGTATACCTATAACTTCAATTGACTCCTATTGACTAGGTGGTAATGTTTTTAATTATATTATTGAAATATTAAATAACGAGCATAGGTACAGTTCGGTTTTTTTTAACGAACTAAATAGATTGGTCAGAGAAGCTGGCCTTCACTGCTTCACCGGATTGAGAGGTGGCATAGCTCTTAGGTCGCTTAGCCTGAACCTCTGTCGCTAGTAAGAAGAAGGAGAGCTAAGAAAACGGTTGTACAATAATTACTTGCTAATAATTTGTGCCCGGGCACATTTGAACATTAACAAAAAGTGATAGTAGTTCGTTAGTAGTACGCGAAAGCTGTATTTATTCATCTCACTAGAGTTAAAATGACGTGAGAGCTTATGTAGTAATAAGGCGTTACCAGGCTCACATAAATGAAGATGTTCTCTGTATGCTTTGAATGTTTTGTGTGTTGTATATGATTTGCATGCTAGTTGTCATCGTTGTCAACGTTGGTGGCACGTGGCCCAGCACGCGGTACCAGTAAGACCTCGCCCACACGTTAGTTACTACAGAATATCTATAAATAGCACCATAGATTGAGTATAACTATGGTATTACAATAATAAATAGGATTAAAAAAATTATTTGATCCAACAAAATAACTATAAATATGTAACCTAAGCCTTAAAACTTAACGTTTTTTTTCTACATTTTTTACTTTTTTAAACAAAATTAGATTTTTTTTACTATTTATTTCTTTGTTAGTTAATTTTCTATTTAGAAATTAGTGTTATTTACGTTGTATGTATTTGTGAATGCTGTGTTTTCCTAAAATTAGTAAGGCACAAGGTGTTTGTAGGTATATTAAATTAGCATAGTTTGTACTTACTGTTGGAAAACCTTATTAAATAAATAAAAAAAAAACATATATACAAGTAATAAGTATACTTACGACCAAAACAAAAAACCGACTTCAAATCGAAGCGTCAATAGCCTAATGGTTTAGGGTACGGCCTGCGAATTGTAAGGTCGTGGGTTCGAATCCACCATTGGACCATGCCGTGAACCATGTCCTAGCACAAGCTTCAGCTTAGTTGGAATGGTTAACAAGATTGTTAGTAATATTTCTGAAAAAAAAAAAGAAATATTGCTAGCTTTTTTTAAAAAGAAATCGACAGTAGAGGGCGTTTGTACGTCCGAATATTACGAAATAGAATCGATCAGAACCTAACCAAACTCTCATCAAACTATTCTTGAAGGTATATCTTTTCCAATATACAATTAATCATCAAAATCGATTGCCGTGATATTGAGTTATTCGTCAATTTGTCACGCACATACTTAATGCAAATTTAAGACTTATATGGTTTTCTTTCATAGATGCCATCGTCAAAATTGGACCAAATGGTCCTGGTTTATTCCTTCAGAGAAGATCACAATTGTTAGCTGGCAACACATGGCACCCAGCGATGGTTATGAATAATAACTACTTTCAATGATATCGTAGTGATTTACCTTAAACTTATTGTATCTTTTATTCATAATAAATAATTTAGTTGAACATCATTTCACTAGCTTAGTAAATGCCTAATCACTCTACTCTTGAAAATACCCACATTGTCATCGGAGGGAAAGACAGACGCAGGCAAACTATTCCAGTCCTTTGTTGCTAGAGTTATCTCTTCTAACCATTTAAAAATGTGAATAGTTGAAATAGCAAACAGGGGTAAGTTAAAACTCGGCACATTACTACTTACGTGCTATGAACTAATTATAAACCTAAGGTTATTTGTAATGATTAAGAATAATCTATACAAATACATAAAATTGAAGTGTCTGTAATATTAAAATAACCGCTTTTAATACATGCATATGAATGTCTAAATTTTTGTCTGCCTGTCTGTTTGTTCCCGTTATTCTCAGGAACGGCTGATGGTGAACGGTGATGTAATAAGGATTATCTTAGGCTACTTTATTTTAGAAAAAATTAAAACAAAAAAATAACTTTTCACCGCAGAAAGCAGCTGGTTTTAGCAGAAATTTGAAAAATATTGTCTGCATTTTATATTTTCTTATATTCACCGTTAATTATTTTTAGGATAACGCAAGGAGAACAATAACAAGATCAGGTTATTTACATTTCTATATTCGTGCTTAGGGAAAAAGCATTGGTATATATTACTATGTAAATTTTTATTCCTCGAATAACATCAACAGCGTGGCCTTGTAATAATTACGTAAGCATTCACCGTAACACGCCGTGTCTAATTATACAAGTGGCTGGAGCACCAAGTGAGGCAGAAATCACACAAACAGTGAAATTATCTTGACAAACACACGATAATGTTAAACGTTATCGCAGTCATTTTCATGCTCTTCGATATGTAAACAAGAACGACCTTCGTTAATGTGTCGCGAGCTGTCTTATGTCTTTGTGATGTACAAATCGTGGTTTATGAATTTACGTATTTCCGTCACTATTATTTTATTTATAAGTAATAGATATTTTAGTAATGACTGGATATCTTATATCCGGAATTGAATACAATTAATAACAACAAATAAACAACCAATCGCAACAGTGGCTAGTCGAGGGCGACATGAAACCGTCAAAGATATTTTGTTCAAGGTCCGGGCGGTCGCCAAGTTGCATAGTACGCTAGCAACCCGAATTCGATCCATACTATTTTAAATTAATTATATTGAAATTAAAGGAGACATTTCTGCCCCCAAGTCGTTTCAAGTTTATGTACTTAATTAGCCCCGGTGACCTAAAAAGTTATTTAATTAAAATAACACATAATTAAATAATGCAAACTGTACAGTCTTCGAGTATTGTGTTGTATAGTGACTGTTGTACCGATTGAATATTATAGCGTTAACGAATCGAATTAACTGCAGCATTACGTTCAATAACTACAGGTTCTTGAATACCTACTTGGGGCGTTATTTTTTTCAACGTTTTAATTGATACCTTCAAAACCCCGCTATGCATAATAAAAACATTAACGGTACTTCAATAGATATTAAAAATCAACAATAATCCAATTTTGGTCGAGTCTCCTGCACTTTTGGAGTGGGGCAAATGTCCATGGCCAATGGGCCGTCTCTATATATTTTTGTAAAAATTCAGCTATCTTCGATTGTTATGTTATCCTTATAACAGTTATTTTCTTATTAGATAATTCAATTGACTTCAAGAGGTTCGTCTGTCCGATTTTGATGATTCTTTTTTTTTAAAAGCTATTGTCCAATTCTGACAATGGCATTCATGAGAATACCATATAAGTCTTAAATTTGCATTAAGTAAATCGATAAATAGAGAATAACTCACGCCGTTATTCCGTTTTTTCATTTTTTTATTATTTAATAAGATACACCAACAGCATTACACAAACATACGTTGAAATAATAATCAAATTTACAAACTAAGTCCTGTTGTGTATGCCAATTACAGGTGTACACAACATTTGCTATTAAGAAACGTAACGATTTAATAATTAGGAGTTACAAAAATATTTTAAATAATGAAAAGTAAATTAAAATATTGCATAATTTTTAATACTAAGGTGCGGAAGACTTAGTGTGAATTAGAAATTTACTGGAAATTTTGTACTTCATGAGTAGTTGATGAGAGTTTTTTTAGGTTCTGATTAATTATATTTCGTAATATTCCTCCGATAATTCGGAAATTCAAAGAGGGCGTCCGCGCTTAATAAATTTTAACATTTAATTTAATTTAAAGTTAGTTTTTGTTTTCTCATAAATATACTTGTATTACATGGAATCATTAACAAATTTAAATAACTTTATTAGTTCCTAATCTGACGTCTAATTCATTTTGTATAAAGATTGTGAGGACGCGCAATTGTGACGGTATTCGTTATAAATAATTCTTTGTACAACGTTACGCTGTCTCAATAAAGCGAGTGTATTAGTTGTTGGACTATTTTATTCTACGAGACCTACAAATTATAACACATTTTATCAAAATGTTTATTATTGTACAATCATATAGTACAATGATCATTTTTTAATTAGATTTTTCAATGTATCAATATTCTCCTTGACGTCAAGGATTCATTATTTGCACATTTTGAGCGCAATCAGTTTGACCTTGGGTACGGCTTGAATCGCTTATCGCGCGCAGAGGTCATCGACTGCGCCATCGCGAATATTTTCCTTTATGTGGCGCCTGGTATCACATTTCATTGCCAACTGTCGAGAGTGTTTTACTTTTTTGTTATATGTTTTTGGGTAACAAATACATATAATAATAACTGACATTAAATAGAATAGAATAGAAAAAACATTTATTCGACACAGCAGAAATAGAACAAGTATAACAAGACAGAAAACAACGTAAAAAAAGTTATTAAAATTAAGAAAAATGTATTGTGCCGAAGAGGGGTTGACTCACCATATGCTTTGCCCAAACATGTAGCACAGCGCTGATTTTCAGCCAAAAAAACCTGTGAGAACTAACGAAAGGCGGACGCAATTCGGTTGTGTATATGGCGTTACATACACTAAAATTTATATATTATATATAAAAAACATAAACACTATACATAAGTTAAAGCAGCTTATATAAAGTGTATACAACGTGAGATAAGCTCTCACGTTGATGTTTGTTTTTTTTCATTGAACAGGTTAAATAAAGTTGGTTATTGGTTAGCCGTTCTCAGGCATCAAGGCATAACCGTCTGTAGGTCATGCTCGCGTGTCCAATGCGCGGTATTTATAAACATGCGAATCGCTTGATACGGCGGCCAATTAGGTATTGATGATAAACGCGATAACAATACCAGCTGATAGCAACCGCACAAGCTGCCCCGACACGTTGCATACCACGAGGAATAATTACATACATTCAATAATTATAATAATACGCCATTAATTGGGTTTGACGAATTACAAGACGTACAAAATAAAACATACTAAACAATAATATTTATATATAAATAAAAATCTACTTCAAATCGAATCAAACGTTATTACGCGCGGACGTTCTCTGTATTGACGAATTATCGTAGAAATATTACGAAATAGAATTAATCAGAACCCAACCAAACTCTTACATTTGTGACTCACATACTTGATACAAATCTAAGACGTATACTTTTCTCATGGATTCCCTTGTCAGAATTGAGCCAAATTTGAATTGAACTACACGGGAAGTACCAGCTTTTAAATAAAAACAATCATCAGAATGGGCTCACCCAGTTGAAAGTTATGAGGTAATAAGCATTAAAAAATATATACAGACGAATTGAGTACATCCTTCTTTTTAAGTCGGTTGAAAAAACAAAATGATATCCATATTAATAGTCATGTTACGCTCTATTGGGATCGAACTATCACAGACAAGACTAGTACCAATTGCCAATAAACCTGATATCGTTTGGATAGATAGATCACCGTGGCAGATGGTGCTCGTCGATATTACCCCTCCCCTCCCCACATGATCCTAGCACGAGTTGATATGGGATGTCGATTCGACGATCATTGTCACGATAGTCGCGTCTGCGAACGGTCTTATTACGAAAAGTCTCGAACAACACCTCAAGAGACTTTCGCTAGATGGCTGGGTCAAGGGTCAGATACAGAAGGCAGTACTCCTGGACACGGCACGCACCGTCAGAAGGTTTCTCTCTATGTCGCCGTAACCACCGGTTGCATGGGCTCTTCTTAGTTACCGGCGGCACCCCCACATCTTTTATACTGTTTTTATATTTTGTAACCTAACATTTAAAAATTAATAAGCAACAAAAATGAAAAAAAAACGAGAACGAAAATTAAAAATTCTTAAATTTCCAAGACCAACATTATAACAAGTTGTTGCACCACACGTCAGGGGCTCAGCATGATACCGAATACCCAAACGGGGTAATCAGCGCTGGATTCCCGCCATGAAACCCAGACAAAACACGCGATCGACTGTCAGTGGTAGATAAAAATAATAATATACAATGATAAAAATAAGATAACAAGAAAAAAATTAACAAAAGAATGAATATATCATAACGAAATTGTTAATAGCAGAAGAAATATCTATCGAAGCGTCAATAGTCTAATGGTTTAAAGTACGGCCTGCGAATCGTAAGGTCGTGGGTTCAAATCCGCCATTGGACTATTGTCGCGAACCATGTCCTAGCACAAGCTTAAGCTTAGTTGGAATGTTAACACGATTGTTAGTACTATTTCTGAAAAAAAAGAATATTGCTAGCTTTCTTTTTAAAAATAAATATATATATATAAATAGAAAAAAACTCATACCAAAAATATATATTCGGTCATTTACTCTTACTCTCCTCTTAAAAACTTCCACACTGTAATTTGGAGGGAAAGACAGACGCGTGCAAACTGGAATAATTTACTGTACGAATAATGCAAATTGCTTCGCTCGGGTTTAAGGGATGTACACAAGAAAGGGATGAAATCCTGCAGTGCGCCTTGAAGTCCGATGGTATTGCACCATTTGGGGATGGTGGGGATATAGCTCCACCAGCTAGATGTTATTCCTACGCACATTCCCCAAAATGTTATTGTAAATAACTTTGTCCTTCTTGTTTATTGATATTTATTGTCGTTTTACCTTTTCAGGTAATTATAGCTGATTTCCAAACCTCTAAACGGTAAGTACATCACATGATTAACGGATTTGTTGTTTTCTAAATGTCAGTTTAGATGGAACCAGTTTTCTTATATTTTTGTTTTTCATTAGCCTTGTAGTGATGTAACTCATGTTATGTTTCAACTTCGAATAGGTCAATGACACGCTGTTTTGTCTATTTACTTAACACATAAATATTTTAAATAAAACTCTTCAATTTCTTCAATTTTTTTGCTTTTATAATAAACCTCACATTCCTAGGGGAAGGCGGCGCTTATGTGAGATTTCTAGAATAGAATAGAATAGAAAAAACATTTATTCGACACAAGAACACATAAACAACAGGTAAAATAAGACAAAAAAACAACATAAACAAAAGTAAACAGAAACGACATAAAAAAAAGAACAAAATAGAAATTGTGCCGAAAAGGGGTTGTGCATGTGCTGTGCTCACACATGTAGCACAGCGCTGGTTTTCAGCCAAAAAACCTATGTAGACTAAAGCGGACACCATTCGGTTGTGTATTAATATAGTGTACATTACATAAACTTTCATAAATATTATACATAAATGTATATATTAATAAGTTATACTTTCTTTACATATATATATATATATATATATATATATATATATATATACTTATATACATACATACATAAATATGTATGTATTAATAAGTTATACTTTCTTTACATATATATATAAACAAATAACATAATTAATGACATAAATATAGTGTTATATAAACTATTTGTCGTAGTTGATGTTGGCTCACTATAGCTCCTGATAAGCGTCCTCGGTGTATTGGGGGACTCCGCAATCTTCAACGGAACGCATCGCAAAGTTCTATCAATCTAGAATAGCCTGTGAATATGTGGTTCGTCTTACTCGGGGCACCATCGAGGTATAGAATAGATGGATAGATTTAACTAGATCTAACGAGAAACAAATGAAGGAAATATAGTACATTTTTTAATTTGGTGTAAAACCTCAACCTTTTTGCTAAGAGCAGATCTCATGCAGGCAACTTTTGGGGAAATATACTTGATATTTACGAATAAAAACAAAAACCGACTTCAAATCGAATGGTACCAAACCAAACAAAATCAGAACCTAACCAAATTCTCATTAAACTACTGTTGAATATCCATTCCAATAAAAAATGAATCATCGAAATCGATTAGCGTGATTTTGAGTTATTCGTCCATTTGTCGTGCACATAATGCAACTTTAAAATATGTATGAATGAATACTGTAAGCTGTTATTATGAGTTACTGTATGTTCATATGTATGAAGCATGAACATATACTCGTAGTAACTATTTATTTATTTTATTAAATCTAATTTACATTCTCTCCAAATTCCTAGAAAATGTAAGAAAATTCGTCAAAATATTGAGTGAAATTTTTATGGAATATTTATTTATTTACGCTTGCAACATATTAAACTTCACATAGGCGTGCTTAATGGCATTCTCTACTAGTCCACTACCAATCACTGGGAGAGAGAAAAAAAATATTGGCAGGGGCAAAAATCAATGAAAAGATAAGACTCGGCGAAAATTAAAATTAATTAGTATAATAATATATAGCAAATACATACGAATCTTCTTGGTCATCTTACTCTTGTTAGAGTGGTCATCATGATCCGTTGAATTGGGCGGCAGACAGCAACTAATCACGAGGTCTCGCCACCTCCGCCTGCTGGCCTTTAGTCGAGCACATTCGTGTAGAGGTGCACCCACCATACCCCGCACCTGATCTATACATCGTGGTCTAGTGCCTTCCACTTTGCCCTGCATACGAATATACATATACAATATTAAAAGCTCACAGGCCTTGACCCATGGCCTATTAATTATGCTAGTTAATAAGATAATGGTCCAAATTGAGCAACAACAACACCTTGACATTTTTTGTCATTCAACGTCAACGACGACATCATCGTCACATTATTGAACGGGGAAGTAGTTACCGCTTATTTTTGTTTTACATATTTCATTATAGTGTTATTTACTTATTTCAAAGATGGTCTTCGATGTGACAGCTTTGCAGACGGTTAACAATTTAACTACTACTTAACCGTTTGAATTTTGACGCATTATCACAAAATGTAAATATACTTCAAGGTGTGTCAATATCACCATAGTCTTATCACAATGTATTTACGGTCTCAATTACAACATCGAATGATTAAAAGATGTCAAGGAAAATGCTCCTCATTTCATTTAAACAGTAAACAACCTGTACATAATTGTCAAGTCAAACACAAACTGTCAAAAGACATACCTTTTTTTTGTTGACGGGGAGGAAACCTCCCCGGTGGCCCTTTCCTCGGTGCATGACGACGGGCTCCGGGATCTCAACGTGGAACGCACCGGAGCCCCTCTGCACTGTGCTCAAGGAGAGCACGTCCCGGGGGGAGGTTACTCCCTCCCCCCCTGTGCCCTCGCAGCGCAAGGCGACACGGGCCAGCCGATGTCGCCTTCTTCCCGGGTCCACTTTGGTGGACGA
The DNA here is from genome assembly GCA_029286785.1 of Meandrusa payeni. Taxonomy (NCBI): domain Eukaryota; kingdom Metazoa; phylum Arthropoda; class Insecta; order Lepidoptera; family Papilionidae; genus Meandrusa; species Meandrusa payeni. The sequence continues at coordinate 9,885,793 of JAGSMX010000009.1, read as the reverse complement.
CTCAGGCTCCCACCCTTGTCGCCCAGTGAACCCGAGGCCCCTTTTAGGCGCCTTGTACGACAGGCAGGGGATACCGTAGTCTTATTCTTGAGAGCCCAGAACTACAGGGCTGGGACATACCTTTACCAACCTTTTCCCAATTCAACTGTGTCAGTAACATATGCTTATTTTTCTTTATTAGTTGGAACTTCTGTTGTAATCCTCTGTCGCTTATCTGCCAGCATCGATGCTTCATTCGAGAAGATCATAAATAATATTTAAATTTATTCACCCGCTTGTCACCCAGTGGGGTGCGCACAGATGGTGTGAATTTCCGCTTCTGACACAACTCTTTGTCTTCTTTCACATCCATTCATCTACATATATACATCAACGGCACGCATACTCTTTACCTGCCAATTTTGTCAGTGGGTGGTATACCTTCTAGGATGCCCTCTACTGATCCTACCGTTTACTGTATTAGTAATATAACCCAATTAAAGCACCTATCTACCGACGTACGCATTTTCAGGCGTCTAACGATTCTTAACCATGGCGTGTCACGAAAAGCTATAAGTGTACCGCCGAATAGATTTATAATAATGTAACATATATCGTAATAATATTAATTTGTAATTAATCGCTTTATATGTGTACTATTATTTTTGTAGTACATATAACTTTATTTGGCACATTTAAAATTACTATCATAAATTATTTTATGTAGAGTATTACAGGTAAATCATTTTTTAATTTATCTTTATCCTTGTGTATCAAATTTTGAAATCGTTAAAAGTGTGCCGCAAAAAAAAGATGCAATAACACGTTTGCAAAATATTTGAAAAATCGAGGAATAATCTATAGAACAAAGGCTAAAGTCGATTAGTTATAAGCATATATATATATATAGCATTAATATTCCGAATCTTTCTGTATGGAGTCGAGATATGGGCAATCCGACCAAGAGAAAGACAGAGAATAGATTCATTCGAGATGTGGTGCTGGAGGCGAATGTATCTGTTCTTCCCAACTCGCCATAAAGACCAAACTGTCCACTACGTGTCTACAGCGCGTACTGTCATATTTCGGGCATATAATGCGTAGAGGGGATGGCAAACTTTAAAAGCTAGTCATCGCAATACAAAAGGCAAGAGAACAAGAGGCCGGTCGCTAACACGATGGTATGACCAAGTAAAAGATACCATCTCCTCTCCTACTCCTACCAGCTAGTGAGGGCTGCCTCGGACCGAAGCCGATGGAGACATTATTCACGTTAGGGGCTCTAGTGATCACGATCCTAGAAATGAGGGAAAGACAAAGAAGTGCCGCAATAAAAAAAGTTCACAAAAACTGCTCTAGCCAGACGGGTCTCTCTCTAGCGCTAATTGGTTGTCACAATTGGAGACTGGTGTTACTAATTTCCAAACCGGTAAGTAAGCAGTTAGCAAGTCATGTCTTCACCGCCGTAACGTCTGTATGGCCGACTAAAACTAGAACTAACGCCCTTGTCCTACAAAAATAACTGGTCGTGTCTACGTGACCCGCTGCTCGTAGTTAACTAAACATTTCTCCGTTCAATATTCACTTTGCGTTGGTTTTCAGGTGTTTTCTGTTCGCTCGGTATGCGGAAGAACCTTGTTTAAAATACTTGTGTGGTTTCTTTCGTTTATCGACATTATATTTTACGTCTATTACGAGATTAGGGCACAAGCATATGAATTATTTCATAGTGGTAGTGATGTTAGTTATTCATCATAGCCGTATAAACCTTCTTAAATTATATTTTTTAGAAGCTAGCAATATTTCTTTTTTTTTTTCAGAAATATTACTCACATTCTTGACCATTCCAACTAAGCTTAAGCTTGTGCTAGGAGATAGTTCACGTCAATAGTCGAGTGGTGGATTCGAACGTACGACCTTACGATTCGCAGACCGTAGCGTGAACCATTATTGACGCTTCGATATTGCTTGCTCATCGGCTGTTTAAAGTTAAAAGTTAAAGTTACAGTCTTTATATATGTCCCACTGCTCGGCGCAGGCCTCTGTAAAGAGAGTATAAGGGCATAATCCGCCACGCGGCCCTTAAACATTATATTATAGAGCCCTTATATTATAGAATGAAACCTTAAACATTTAGAAATATATGTAAAGAATCATTTTCGACTCGTCTCATATAAATACCTCGCTTAACAATGCCTTTGTGCAAAATCTCTCGTGAGAGTGGGAATAAGCCAACAACAATAACTCCGTAGGCCGTGTAAACTCCGTGCGTTTTGCGTCACAGTCGCATTTGTATAAATTTGTTAACGTACCGTTTTCTCGACTGCACAATTGAATTGGTGATTCGCTACGAAATAACGTAGACAAATCGGACGTCGGCTGTGTGTGGGAAACTCGAAAGTTAATGGACCGCTCCGGGTGATTAATCAAGAGAAAACATCGAACATGCAATGTAATCCGGCCGGCGAGAACTTACAGCTTCCATCACAATAATGATGACAGTAACATGCGACAGCATTTGACGATTAAGTATTACATAAATAAAAAGTATATTTATTTATATTTATATTACGAATAAAAAAACCGACTTGGAATCGAGTTAAACGCTATTTTACGCGAGCGCGCTTTTTGTGTTTACGAATTATCGTAAGAACATTACGAAATAGATTAATCAAAACCTAACCAATATTTCAGAACCAAACAATTTCCAAATTTGCTTTAAAGCAAAATCGGTTCACCCAGTAGAAAGTTATGAGGTACCAAACATTCGGTTTTCTACAGATGGCATTTTGGACATTGTGCTCAGGAACTACATGACCTAATTCCCCCATCTCCGTTCTAGCATCGGACTTCTAGACGTACTGCGGGATTTCGTCCTTTTATTGTAAACATCCTTTAAACCCGAACGAAGCGCCTTGCTTCGTCTTTCATTCTTTGTACAGCAAAGGACTGGAATAGTTCGCCCGCGTCTGCCTTTCGTTCCGATTACGATGTGGGTATTATCAAGAGTAGAGTGAATAGGCATTTTCTAAGCTAGTGCGCCTTACCATCCAGGACTGTATTTCCACTTGACATCAGCTGGGATCGTAGTCAAGCACTTGCTTAGAAAGCATTAAAATAAAAAATAAAAATATATTTTTTAACTTCCTCCATTTTTGAAATCGGTTGAAAACTGTTGTACTCGTTGCATAGTTATGACAGCAACAACAACTCTACAAAAAACAGTGAGACAACAAATAACAAACTAGAAGATTCTTCTCTCGGTGAATACAAGGCCGAACGTCATTTGCTAATATAATAGTGTCCCCGTTTATATTTCCCAAACACTTGTTAACAGTTTGTTTACGGAAGCGATGAGTATCCGCCAAATGCAGTCGCGGTGACCTCCACTTAGCCTCCAGCACGTGTTAGTCATGCGAGTACAATGCCACTTCCCGGCTGTTAAATTTATTTTTAACGTGACCGCGTTCCTCTTTGATGCACTAATTTCCCCGGAACGTGCAAAGATGTTCGGGAAATACAGGAATACAGGGTCCCTGAGCCTACCATTTGCCAGTGACATTTCGTTATGAAACCAATCTATTAGTCGTCGTATCGTTCTATCATTACCAAATACGTCAAATACTAACATACACACGAGTGCCAGTACTACAAGAACTAAAAGAAACTAGCCAATATCGATCACTATGATGCCAAAGAACGTTCATTTTGTATACAATTGGTTTTGCAGATACGGGGCTCATGAGGATTTAATGCAGAAAGCGAACAACTTAATAATATGTCGCTTCCTTTAATTTATTATCCGACATCAAATAAAAGATGTTTGTGCACACATAGTGCCGTCATATATTATAGCACAAGCCAAAGCGAAGTTGGAACGGTTAGAAAGAGTGTTAGTAGTATGTGAAAAAATATTACAAGCATTCTTTAAAAAAATTAAGAAACAATTTTTTTGTTTGATAAGGTTTGAAGCCAAACCTATATTAATTTCGTTTGAAAATTGGGTTCCGGAGATACTAGGGGAGTTGCAAAAATAGTATCGCAGAAACATTTCTAGGTTTATGATGTTGCGCAATGCCACCACTGTGGCTGTGACCGGTTCCGCGAAGCACACGCTAGCCGTGTGCCCCGCATGGGAGGCGGAGCGACGGATCCTGGTCCAGCAGATCGGGCAAGACCTTTCCCCGTCGGCGACAGTAGCGGCTGTACTGGCGGGGAAATCTAAATGGAAGGCGCTGGTCTCCTTCTGTGAGTCAGTAATGACGCAGGAGACCAGCGGGTGGGGGCCTTTGTCGTCCGCCAAGGTGGACCCGGGAAGAAGGCGACATCGGCCGGCCCGTGTCGCCTTGCACTGCGAGGGCACAGGGGGGGAGGGAGTAACCTCCCCCCCGGGAAGTGCTCTCCTTGAGCACAGTGCAGAGGGGCTCCGGTGCGTTCCACTGGAGATCCTGTAGCCCTTCATCATGCACCGAGGAAAGGCCACCGGGGAGGTTTTAGTGAGTAAAAACCCCACTTAACCGCCGCCTTCCCCCCAGACGGGGTATCTATCTGAAGATTTCCCCCTCATTAACAAAAAAAAAAGTTTATGATGTTAAGTACTTGCCTTGTTGCATTGTATTGTTATAATAGGTTGTCAAATATCTCCCTTCCGCCTTTTTGTCTTTTGAATTTCGCGGCTATGTACAAAGCGCTACAGAGAATGGAAGGAACGAGAGGGCGGACAATCTTGCAAAGCAAGCTGCAATCGGAATGAAGACCAAACCCAATTATGAAGAGTGTCCTGTTTCATATGTCAAGCGACAAATCCGATTGGACTCGCTTGACATATGGAACAGGCGCTACAAAGACGGGGGCACTGCGGGCACAACGAAGGTGTTTTTCCCCGACGTTGTGTCCGCATACCCCGTCGTCAGGAAGATGGACCTAGACCCGACTCTTGTACAAATTCTGACGGGGCACGGAGGGTTCTCCGAGTATTTGAATAAGTTTCGGTGTAAGGAGAGCCCTTCGTGCATCTGCGATCCGGATGTACAAGAGTCGGTGATACATGTCTTAACAGAATGCCCTGAGTTTAATGTTAGAAGATTTGAGAGTGAAAGCGAGATGAATGAAAGGATAACTGTAGAAAATATTAGAAATTTAATTAGAGATAAGAAAAAGATAGATATATTCTTAAGATTTTGTAAATACGTAGTTAAAAAAGTTATTGATAGGAATAAAACATAATGTAATGTAATAGACATAAGATTAGATAATAAGCAAAATTGTAATATAGAAATAAGTTTAGAAATATTGAAATAGAAATAAGAAATTGTAGATTCTTTAGAAATAATAGATATAAGGAAATTGTAATAGAAATAAGAAATTTAGAAATAGTATTGTATAGAGACAAATAAGTTAGTAATAAATTAATGTTAAGATAAGAAACCCCCAGCCAAACATGCTGGGGAACAAATATTAGTATAAACCATCTTTAAAAAAAAAAAAAAAAAAAAAAAAAAAAAAAAAAAAAAAAGCGCTACAGAGCTCGTATCTAGCAATACTATACATAATTTGAAAGGAAATATGTCAAGAACATAACCTACAAAACGACGCTAATTGCATAATTAGTTTGGATATTGCGTTCAACAGTTATAGACGTGTAAACATGGAGTTCACTAACGCCGAAATTCGCGCTATTTTAAAGTTTTCCTTCGTTAAAGGCAAATCCGCTAGAGAAACGTTCCGTGAGATTAATGGTGTTTTGGGGATGGTACTCTATCACTTCGAACCACGGAGGAATGGTTTCGACGATTCAGAGCCGGTGAAAACGACACCATGGATAAGCCAGCCGGCGGAAGACCTGTGACGACAAATAGAGATCAAATCATGGACTACATCGAGTTAGACCGGCATGTGGCATCTCGTGACATCGCCCAGGAGATGGGAGTTAGTCACCAAACCATTTTAAACCATCTGCAGAAGGCTGGATACAAAAAGCTTGATGTTTGGGTGCCGCATGACACAAAAGGCGGAAGGGAGATATTTGACAACCTATTATTATTATATTATAACAACAACGGGGACGACTGTGGAAAAAGAAACAGAATACTAGGACATTTAATCGATCACTTTAAATTCAGTATTTTGTTTTATTCGTAAATATTACCTATTTATTTATGTATACGAACACCGTCTTTTATCATATTAACATTTAAAGAATGGTAACAATATTTCGTTTTTTTTTGTCTTTCAGAAATATCATTAACATTCTTGTTAACCATTCCAACTAAGCTTAAGCTTTTGCTAGGACATGGTTCACGTTAATGGTAGAATGGTGGAGTCAAACCTACGACCTTACGATTCGCAGACCGTGCCCTAAACCATTAGGCTATTGATGCTTCATTTAATTACCTTGCAATTCTCAATTACCCATAATTTAATCTGAACTGTTGATACTGTATTCTTTATTATTTTATACCTATTATTATTATTTAAATCTTAAATGTATGTATACGAATAACTTAATAAAAAAATTAAAAACTGTACGTTAGCTCAATCATTTATATCATCGTATAATTTTCCTTAAATAAGTGATTTTGTTTTGAGTTTTAGTAGTGAAATAAAGTTTTTAAACCATAATATACTTGTAAATAATTCCATTATATATTCCTTTAACGTATGTTGCATACAAATAAAACATCAATAGTTAAAAAGATTTGACTCTCGCATGAGGAAAATGCGTCACTCGAGCGAAGCTATTTATGCATGCTCTGCTCAGTGGGAAATCACTATTTGTTAACGCTATAAAGACACAAGACCTTCGAAACTTGTGAATTCGCGTTATATAGCATACTTAATACCAGAACCGAAAGTCTTGAAGGAAATTGTTTTTATTATGCACTGTTGTTGTTAAAAAAAAGCTTGGACTCTGAACCCCTATAGTTAGTAATAAGACTCCTTCTAATATTAACATGACCTTTTTTTTGTTCACGGGGAGGAAGTCTTCAAAAAGATACCCCGCCTTCTGGGGAAAAGGCGGCGGTTATGCGGGTTCTTACCCACTAAAACCTCCCCGGTGGCCCTTTCCTCGATGCATGACGAGGGGCTCCGGGATCTCAACGTGGAACGCACTGGAGCCCCTCTGCACTGTGCTCAAGGAGAGCACGTCCCGAGGGGGAGGTTACTCCCTCCCCCCTTGTGCCCTCGCAGCGCAAGGCGACACGGGCCGATCGATGTCGCCTTCTTCCCGGCTTCACTTTGGTGGACGACGCAGGCCCCCACCCTTGTAGCCCAGTGAACCCCAGGCCCCTTCTAGTCGCCTTGTACGACAGGCAGGGGATACCGTAGTCTTATTCTTGAGAGCCCAGAACTACAGGGCTGATATTAACATGACCTAGCACAGGCTAAAGCTTATTTGGTATGGTTAACAAGAATGTTAGTGATATATGTAAACAACTACTTTTTTAAAATAGATCAAAATTCATTAGTTTACTTCTAGGACGTCTTAGAAAGTTATCTAAAATTTCCTCACGGTGTTATCCTTTACCGCCGAGCGCGTGGTAAGTCACCACTTACATAAAATTTATACAGACAATTTCATTATCCCGTCATTTCATTACTATCGCAGAGGTAACAACACACAGAACCTCTATACGTGACCGTCGGAGGTTACAAATCATTTTTTCGCGCTATTGCCGTTTTATGATCATATCCCACCAGCTAGATGTTAGGAGCGTTGCTGGAGTTTCTTCGGCCACTTCTTCCCAGTGCCAACGCTTCCTATTACTCGAAGTTACCTAACTTAGAATATCCTTTCGCTAACCGTGAAAAATCAACGGACCGAGTCATGATTCGGTCCTTTCTGGCGCCCGGAATGCTACGCGTAACATACTAACCGTCCAAGCAGAGGTTACCCTCACGCAGAGGGACCCTTGTGTCGATATTATAATAGCAGTGCAGGCTAAGCGACATAAAAGTTTTTTATATTGTTGTTAGATCGCAACCACAGACCTGTGTTACACTTAAATTGTTCACTTTGCATTTATTAAAAGAGTGCCACTTCTACAGTTACTATTTTCCTTTTTTATACGTAATGCCTGAATTTGAGATCGCTCCGGTTCACGCATCGCAGACGCCACGCTGCCTAACATAAGAGTTAGGTAGCATAGCTCTCAATCCGGCGAAACAGTCAAAGCCAGCACCTTTACAATAATATACAATAAAAATTAAAGTAAAACATACACAAGCAGTTCAACATGTTAATTATATGATCTGTGTAATTCCTCGTTAGTATAACGGGCTTTCAGATGACGGGTAGACAAATGAACGGTGTTTCTAAGATAAATCTAGCGACATCTAAGATTAAACACTCAACGAGCTATTTACTGATTATGTATTGCTCTAGAATAGACCGCATATGTGTGGTCTAACGTAGTTGTTGGAGGTATTAATTTGAGACCCCTGATAGATGTCCCATATACGGTGTTAAAACGCAGTGATTATAACCTTTTCTCTTGTTTTCTTCTTAGTAATAGTCCTTTGAGGCGGTAGATAATATTCGAGTTTGTAATTTTGTTATTATAAACACATCTATCATCATGCGGCTTATTTATTAGTTTCAACAAGTTTGTTTAGTTTAAACAAGCACATGAATTAACTGGACTTGAGATCTCATTGCTATTGAAATTGTGTCTAAGTTAAAGTCACTGTACTTTGTACCTTGTACCTCATTGTTGTTAATTTTGCTAATTTGCTAGTTCAATCATTTCTCGAATTGTAAACGCTTAGAGATTGTTTAAAAATTTAATATCATCACTATCATTCCAAAGTAGCGGGGTTGTAAGCGGCTTGCATCCATCTGCTTCTCAGAGTCGCAAGTGCTATGAAGAAGCCTATGCTCGAGATAACTCTTCTAGATCATATCCGATAGATAGATCCGTAGATGGATGAACGTTTAAATTTATATTTATACAAATATATTCACGCTCGTCACTCGGAGGATAGGCTGAGATCACAGACTTCCTCTAAGCACGATACTAACACACTCTTATCGCTTCCTTCACATCCATACATAATCGTCGTTTAAAGTAAAGGATTCAGGTCTTGAAGTCAGGAAAATGCAGGATTTCAGAAATAACAATGGATTTATTACCAGAATTACACAATACTCTAGATAACAATGTGGTCTTTCGCAACCGCACTTCACGATAAAGTCACGCATTTTCTATATGCTACCCACTCACCGGCCGGTGACAGCTATTATGTTGCCATTATACAAATCAAAGTCCTGATATTTAATAAAAATATTATAATAAAGACAATAAATATCCTAAATGTATACGAAATATTTACACACAGATTAAATAATGCTTACAAAAGTTTACTCCTTTTAACATTTCGTCAATATTCTTCGTTATATGAAAATTTCGTACTTAATGACCTCTTCATAATAAGAGTCTTCACATTGCAATAAAATAATCAATATAGTATTGAAATTAGTAGATTTCGGTTTTCTGGTACAACGAGATACCTGATGTTAAGTGGAAAAGTTCTCTTAGATGGTAAGGCTTGAAAACACATTGTAATCGGAGGGAAAGACACGCGGACAAACTATCCCAGTCCTTTGCTATACGAATAATTAAAGACCAAGCAATCTGCTTCGTTCATATTTGAGGGATATCAACAACAAGGATGAAATACTGCCCATTCTTGCCCAATTGTTACAACAGTATTCTACACACGACTGGAAGTGAAAATTCATCGACTCGCTCACTATGTCCAAATATATTCATGTGTAATATTCAATGAGTAGTATTCTCGTAAATAGAGAAGTCAGAATAAAATTGTTATGAACGGTGCCACGGTTCTATTCATGAGTGATCTCCGTAGCGGCTCCGTGACCGCATCACGTGTTATGTGTAACGCCGCGCAAGACCTTCAACATCGCTGATAACATTCCACTATTTGATGTTACAATAACCACAAGGTTATTGTATTTCTTACAAATGTTTCTATCGTAAAATCATAACTGATATCAAATATATGAAGGTCACCGCCCGTCACTGTAATTATTTTATATGAAAACCATATTTTATTATTTTCTTTAAATATCACTTTTCACACGGGGGGAGAGGGAGTAACGTCCCCCCCCCCCCGGAAGTGTTCTCCTTGAGCACAGTGCAGAGGGGCTCCGGTGCGTGGGATCCCGGAGCCCCTCACCTGCACCGAGGAAGGGCCACCGGGGAGGTTTTAGTGGGTAAAAACCCCACATAACCGCCGCCTTTCCCCCCAGAAGGCGGTGTATCTTTTTGAAGATTTCCTCCTCGTTAACAAAAAAAAAAAGACATCACTTTTCAACCAATTTCAAATGCGGAGAAGATTCTCAATTCGTTTGTATATTTTTCAATGTTCTTTATCTCATGATATTCGACTGGGTAAACCGAAAGAACGAACTAGGTTACAGTCCCATTCCAATTTGTTCCAATTCTGAAAATGGCATCCATGAGAAAACCATATGTCTTAAATTTGTATTAGGTATATGGTCGACACATGGACAAATAACTCAATATCACTCCAACCAATTTCTATGATTCATTTTTTATTGGAAAGAACGTACTTCAAAGATAGTTTGATGACAATTTAGTTAGGTTCTGATTAATTTTATTTCGTAATATTTTCTATTCTACTTCAAGTCGATTTTTGTTTTTACTCGTAAATATACTTATATCTTTTTTCAAAATCAAGAACTTCCTGAAATCTATGAAAGAAAAATGTGTTCGATTTCCGAGTTAACTTCACGTCTATAATAAACTGCTGCCCGGTACAATACGAATGTCTTCGATCTCTTCTGGAACTGCTCATAATGGTCTTCTAGTAATTTCCATGGCTCTCTGTAGAAGACATTTTATGGGTCATTTAGTCCCCCAGGCCGCTTTAGCTCCTTCAGACTCTGTGTATGAATATAACGCTAATGGATGGTCGCCAGGGCTTCTTCTTCCTTAGGGGCGCCTAAAAAATGGTCTTATACAATAAGAACGGTGGTAGCATGCACCGTGCGGTCCACTCCACATATGACCGCACCCAATGGGGGCTGCTTTTACGTAGTTACCCTCCTCAGCAGTAAAGAGACAAAAGAATCTCTTCTTCTCTATTATTTTTTATATCCTATTACAAATTGTACAAATGGCAGTAATAGCTAATGATTTAGCGTTCGACATTACGATGTTATGATTGGAGTGAGTTTGCGTTTTTTGGTTTACATACACATAACATACGGAAACTTTCTAAAATTTGAGCCCAATGTATGTCTATTTTTTTTATAGGAAAGGACGCAAACGATGTCGCGTGATGAGCTCGTCTGGTGTTGTGGAATTTTATGTGCTACGGTGATCACTTAAGATCAGGCGAGCCGTAAGCCGCCGTTTGCCCCTTTTACTATAAAATGGCGATAGATTCACCACCTATACATATAGTACCTTAAGTCCTTGGTGTAAGCGGACAGTTACCGTCGTAGGTGCCTTATAGTAACTTGTGTTATTGTTTAACAAAGCTATATACGGATGTTTAAACGTTCAATAATACAACTAAACGATTATACACACTGTTGTCGAAATTACTTTTATCCTTGTCTTTTTACTGGTTTTGTTTTTATGTCTATGCATTTGTTTCTTTGTGTTACGTTGAATTGTTCCTAAATAAATAAACCTCTTCAATATTTGTATGGCTTTGTAATAAGCCAGACGTCTCTTATTACAATACTTGAAAAACCACGCCGGACAATGAAACACATCGGACCGGCGGACTGTTTTTGCAAATCATTCAACTGTGCACAAGAGAATGCGATGCCAATCGTTGCCACGATAAAAAATAGCCTTCGAAGTGGAAAAAGATGCCGAATTACCTAACCTTGCTGTGTCGTCCCGTGGCGGGCGTCTTACAGATCATTGCAATTGAACATTGGCGCGGAGTAAAACGAGTTGTGCACGGGAAACCGTCGGGCGTAAACGTGCGGGTGAATCGTTGGGGTTTTTTGTCGCGCGACGGGGCAGATAGGTGGCGCGAGTACGCACGCGCTCGCTGACGTTGCACTATTCACAGCGGGCCTCTAGTAGCGAGACGCGCGGTTCAGACGCTGCCCCTCCGTCCCGCACGCCTCACGCCGCCGCCCCGCTGCCCCGCCGGCGCCTCTAGTTGCCTCGCAGCTGTCGCGCGCGTTCGTCGCATATTCAATGCGACACAGCCGCTTCTCTAACATAATATGGATATACATCACATCCGCGCACTCGTCATCATTCAGTTTTCATATTTGTGGTTTTGCGAAGTCTTCGACAAGTATAAATGGATTATATTGTAAAGTGAATCGGGAGGCGTTGAGATTTTTAAGGTCCGCATTGGAATTCCTAGTATGGCTAACCGCGGCGCACCGACGTGTTTAGCACATGGCACTTTAGTAATATATTGCTGGCGGAAATTACGTCACATAAAACAACCATCTGTGCTATGAGTAAAGCGAGAGTGTAATTTTTTATATGTATGCGTGAAATATTTGAGTTTACTTACTATCAGTTCAGTTCGCGAGTTACTTGATTTACGGCATGGCGTACTCGTGGCGTCCACGTTACATTATGGCGGGCTTTTCCTCCGCGTCGTCGCACTGCTCAACAACATTAAAATTGATATTGGTCTTCAAATTCTTCAATGTATTTAACGACACATCATTACGTATGTACCAGTAATGTTCACGTTCTTTTTCTATAGAATCTTTATCTTATAGAATCAAATGAATGAAAATAATTTGATTACATTCAACGTGCATATATTTAAGTGGTATTGTTTTTATTTCTTCAATACGTAAACGCTTTGTTCAAAGTGCGATTTCGTTCCGAGGTCACTCACTACCTCAACAAAACATTGGCTAATCGCTTTTCAATGAATATTGTTTCTTAAGAATTCCGATTGGAATTCCTTAATATTTTATACTATAGAAAGTTTATTTCATACAAAATATGATACCCTTACAAGGAATACAATGCATAATGATTTTAAAACACATTTTAATAGTAATGTTTTCTCATCTAAATGCACCGTCGCGAGAGAAATCTGACATTCCTAATGGTACAGAAGGGCTCTGGAGGCGTGGCTGGCATACGTTCTCCTCGCTAACTTCCTGGTACTTGTACCAGAAAGTTGTCGGACATTTCAAGTTCTTACGCGTATTCGTGTTTTAATAAAATGTTAGGTTTCGTATCAAATAGCAAATCAAATGAAGTTGATTAAATGAATTATAATTGTGAATGGTACCGGTTTGTTTAAATAAAACTAAGACAGATAACGGACTATATAAACAGTATGGAAATTAATTATTTTAAACATTGTCACATGTCCTAAAGTGTGACTTTAAACATTTGACATTAATTTCTTTTCAACAGACTTCAAAAAATAGGTACTCAATTTGTCTGTTTGTGTTTTTATGTTTGTTACCTTATAAATTTCGACTGAGTGAACCTATTTTTATGAGTCTTTTCATTTGAAAGCTGCTGCTTCCCATGTAGTCTAATATCAATTTGGTCCAATTCTGACAACGGCATGAGAAAACCATATGTCTTAATTTTCGATTAAGAAAGCTAGCAATATTTCTTCTTTTTTTTTCAGAAATATTACTAACACTCTTGTTAACCATTCCAACTAAGCTTGTGCTAGGGAGATGATTCACGTTAATACTCGAATGGTGGATTCGAACCTACGACCTTACGATTATCGCATATGACGCCATTAGGCTATTGACGCTTCAAAGTATGCGCGGACAAATGGACGAATAAATAATAATAAATAGTTTGATGTGAGTTTAGTTAGAAATAAATATAAAGAAGAAAGTCGGTTTTGAAGTCAGTTTTTGTTTTTACTCGTAAATATTTAAAATGTATATTACTAACAGCGCTAACGATTATTTAAACATAATAAACTAAGACATACAGAATGAGACACTTGGGTTTGAATCATAGACTTATGATCTAAAATAATCTGTCGCTAAACTATGTGCGGGAAATGAATATTTGAAACTTGTGTAACGTCTGAACAAGTGAATTGCTTCCACATACCGTTATACGTATTCTTAATGACTGTAATTCTTTTAAGTATATGATAACAATGTAAACACAAACGATAAGCTATATTAGCTAAAATATTTTATTCCAACTAAATATTATTTTATCATATCGATTATCTCGTTACACGCGGATTTAAATCGAATCCATTGTTCCGTTAAACTTATTCATGCAATTTCCTAAAATCTAAACAAACAGAAACTTTTTTGCCTCGTTTTACTAAACAGAGAGGGTAGACATGATACTATATTTTATTAAATCTTTCTAAGAAAGTCGTAACTACTACTATACCATTTTTTTTAAATAACGTACTACACAGATTGGCCAGAGAAGCTGGCCTTGATTGCTTCACCGGATTGAGAGGTGGCATAGCTCTTAGGTCGCTTAGCCTGAACCTCTATCGCTAGTAACTCGACACAAGGGTCCCCCCGGGGTAACTTCGGCTTGGACGGTTACTATGTTACGCGTAAGCATTCCGATCCGAGGGTGCTGGAGAGGGCCGAACCACGACTCGGTCGGTTGCTATTTCACGGATAATCTAAGGGCCATTCGAAAAGCTAAACTAACTTTGAGTGCCACTCAAGCGTTGGCGATGGGAGAAGAAGTGGCCGAAGAAACTCCAGCAACGCTCCTAGCATCTAAGGGGGTGATTCCGAGGTTTCAGCTTCTAATATATCGTTGATTACTCATCCGGTCCATATTTTCTTTTTATTACAAAGAAATCTAATACAAAAAATTAGTGTCTATTGTCAATTAACCGATTTATCACTAATAAATGTTATTGTTTATACTAAACAAGTAGTTAAGTTTAATGACAACAATTAGGATTGAACTCAATGCCCAGTAATTTGTTTTGGAATTTTTTTAATGAAGTGTGAAAGAATGATAAGATACTCTTTAATAAAAAAAAAACAAACATTCTTGTTAATAATAATTATTTATTTCAAGTAGACTGTTCTTATACTATAAAATAATAAAAAAAATTGTTAGTAGAAAGAACACATTAAATTGAGACTAACTTAAATTATACTATGTGAGTCGCCTGTTAACCATTTACTGTTAACCATTCCCACTTAAGCTTGTGGTAGAAAACGATTTACGTTAATAGTCGAATGGTGGATCGAACCTACGACCTTATGTTACTCATGTTATACCGTACCTTATACCATTAGACTGTTGACGGTGTATTAATTTTACTATACTAAGTTGTCATTTGTAATTAATTTAAGCGCTTGAAGCGCTCCTTACTCATCAGGAGCATTGTCGCATTCGGTAAAAGTTATGCAACGGGAGAACGCCACGTGGCGCGAGAAAGCGCTTTGCGCATGTCCGCGGGAATACATACGTATTCACAAGTTTATAACAGAAAGTACGCATTTTTGTACTACGCCGTAAATTAAATTCTGAAGGGTTGTTTATTTAAACGTTATATTTTACATTATTTTGGATTCGCCTTTCACATTAATTTTATTTATCATTATATTAATACTTTTTTTTTAATGACGAACTACACAGATTGGTAGAGAGGCTGGCCTTGACTGCTTCACCGGATTGAGAGTGGCATAGCTCGTAGGTCGGTTAGCCTGAACCTTTATTGCTAGCAACTCGACACAAGGGTCTCCCCGGTGAGGGGTAACCTCGGCTTGGACGGTTACTACGTTACGCGTAAGCATTCCGATCCACGACTCGGCCGGTTGCTATTTCACGGATAATCTAAGAGACATTCAAAAGATAAACTAACTTTGAGTGCCACTTGGGGAAGCGTTGGCGCTGAGAGAAGAAGTAGTTTTATATTTATTATTTATTATTACGTGGACCAAAACCTTTGTATCCCTTACGAAATGGTATGAAATTTCCCACAGTTTACTAGATTTTATTTTAAATTATGCATACAAAATGAATCATCAATCATCAATTGTTTGGCAACGGTTCATTAACTAATAATAATTTTAAATGGGCGAAAAAAAACTACAAAAATAAAAGTACCTTTGTTTATTGAGGGATTGATTACAAGTTAATACTGTTACTATTTATTATATTAACATTATTACATACTAGCTGCATCCCGCGGTGTTACCCGCGATTAAAATTTATTTAGTAAAATTTTCTAAAATAAAAGTAGCCAAGTTACTTCTTATTACATCTGCTATCTGTCAGTGAAAGTCCCGTCAAAACCAAAAAGACAGACATATTAAAAATATAAAAAATGTTATTTAGTATGTACGATATATACATTCATATGCATATAATAAAAGGCGGTTATTTTAATTTTAAAAACAGACACTCCAATTTTAAATATTTATTTAAATTTAGGCGGCACACTTAGAAAAGTGCCGCGGCACAGTGGTTTAGGATCGTCGTGTTAGTTGTAAGTTAAGCTGTAAGGCGCGGCGCAGGGCGACCACGTGGCGGTGAGATCTAATACGCATGTCCTTACGTGGCCCACAGTTTTGATTTGAGAAAATCGTTACCGGGCACCCACGCATATACAGCCACGTGGTCAGTCTCTAAAGAGTTCAATACAGTTCTTTGGCAAGTTTATTTACATGTCAAAACAAATTAAACCAGAAACAAATCAAATATAAAAACTACTACGAGCGTTCTATCTCTTTTAATTACGAAGTATCGCAGATATATTATTTTTTATATGGGGGGCCTTCATGTTATATTATTATATTATATTTATGATTGTTATTATTATTTAAATAAGGCGCTCGCGTAAAAAATATATTCTTTTTCCTAAAATATATGCCAGATATCGTTATGGAGGACTTAGCTAGCCTAGGATTTGACATAAACGTACAATTATCTTAATCAACAATCATTCTTCTTCGGGAGAATGATTTTTCTTAACGTAACGTAAAACATCAGAATTGGTCAAACAATAACTAAAATAAAAACCAATTGAGAATAGTTAAATTTATTTTCACAATTTTATTATACAATTTCTTGTCCGTATTATGACCTTATAAAGGCCGTACCAAGAAAATGATACGAGACGCTTAAAACCGATGTTTTTGGAAATCTTTGAAGGAGACCTATGCCCAGCAATGGAATGCCCCCATTGTCCTGAAATGATGATGCTCTCGTATCTCTTTAACCTCAATTTTATTAAAGTCATCACTTCTTAAATATCTCCGTCCGAAGAAACTAATAACAATGCAACGGGGCGTCGATGAAGCGTGAACCAGAGCATTCTCCAAGACCACCTTCCAAAATCAGGCATTAAAAAAAATTTAGTAACTGTAGAGGTAGCACGCTTATTAACAAAACAAAGCAAATAAATAAATTACATGTAAAGAGCACAGACAACAAGTCGATTTAAATAATTGTAACATACATTCGTAATACATTTTTAATTATATCGTTTATTTTTAGACACCTAAATAATTTTATTATAATTTGCCAAGTTATTTGACATTGACATAAAATGTAATTTTCGTTTGCCAATTTCCATTCTAATAGGGGGCACCTTTCACGTGATATTTCCTAGTAACAGTTGTTTTGGTGGCGCTTGTGCTTGCAATCCTTGCCAAGTTTACTTTCACTGCAATACAAATGTCCACTACATACAAATTTACTGTGTCTTATATATTGTATAAATATATCGTATCGTTTGTTTAAATTTAAGAGTATTTATATAGATAGAGTATATTAAGGTGATCGTTTCGTACTGATTTATATATAAATCATCTAGTACCTAAAATAGTAGTATATAAGTTTTTGAACGGTTTAACAACGACCTCGATCGGCGGTCACTCTAGGCGGCCTTGCTATTAGGGAATGTTATCTATGCATCATTTGTCTAGTAGGCTTTATATGACTCACAATATGAGACATTAATGTAAAACAAATTAATTACTAAAAACACATACAGACTTCTAATCAATGACAGTAACTGATTACACTTTAACGCACGGACACACATTTTATCAACCGACTTCAAGAAGGCGGAGGTCCTCACGTCCTCCTTTTTGAAGTCAGTTAAATATGAAGTGACTGGCTTTTCAGTTCATTATCGACTTCAAACTGATTCATACTTTGAAGTCGGTATTATTATTATTAGTTGTATTTTATAGCTTCTATTCTATTGTGTTCATACATACATAGTAATTCTTGGCTGTTGCATCGCGGAAGTTATCTAGACGGAAGTATGATTACTGCGGTCTCGTGTATTATTTAAATTCCGTGTTTTGAACAAAAAAATAATTCTCCCGTTTAATTCAAGGCGTCAGTGAATTATGATGTGATTTTTTTCATTCTCGTGAACCGACGTAACTTTGTTACCAATTTTTTTTCAACTCGCATAATGCAGATTGTGATATAAATAAAATATTATTCACGTATCGTTGAATTTATACTCAATCGATCGATTTATAACCAATACGGTGTATTTGTTTTAAATGTATTTATTACTTTATTTGTTGCAAATCGAATTATTTATCCTTATTTGGGGAATACGTTCCATAAATATCCCGCAAAATACAGGCACCAATACGGAATGGTAATTTGTATTGGATAAATAAATAGCCTTGGAATTGCTATAAAAATAAAAATGAAACAATGTTTTAGCAATAAAACAATAATTAATATTTTTTATTCTTAAATTTACATAATATCTTGAAAAGTTAGAAATTTTCCTACTTATAACTGATAATTTTAATGAGGGTTTGTGTCATCCTGACTCCTGAGCTAGGAACTATTGGACCTGTGTTTCAGTAGTCACTTTTTTCTCCCATTTTGAAAACACAATTAAAACATTAACGATAGTGTGTGTATATGTCTCAGCTATTAATTTAATTATAATGGAAGTTATGAACTCTGATTGCTGAAAATCATTTGCATTTTTGTGTATTTATGACTTATACTAGAATACTACTACTACTGGTACTAATAATTACGTACATTACTAACCTTACCTGACCATTATTGTTAAAAGAGAGTTTATAATTATTATGCCTGCTAGGAGGTACTGGTCACATTAAGTTTATTGTGACAATCTATTAAAATCGGCTACTGTTAATAGATACCATTTACAGGAAGGAAGTCTTTACAGGAGATTAGCTGGTCCATAAGGGCCCTGCAATGATCAATAAAAAAGAACTTTCATAGTAACAAATGTACTAGGAGTACATGCGCCCGTGAAGGTCACGGCCGACACATGGCGCCAGTCCGCGGCGGTCACATGACTCGGCGAGCGCTATGTGTTGTCCCGCCATTGGTCGGCTTTCGCTCCGCTAGACAAACAGCGCGCGAACTCCTCGCTTGCATATCGAATGCAACTCTCCGTGTTATTCAATAATGTTGCCACCTTATCGGTTACATGGCGAGGCCGTTTCTTCTGTTGTAACATTTCTTTGTCTGTCTCGTGTTATACCGATTCCTTTTTTGTGTTAATCAGTACATTACGAGTCGTTCACGTGAACAACGTTAAGTGCTTTCTGATATTAAGGTCGATCGCATTTACTAATTTGGAAGATTGACCTTGCTCTATAAGCACTCAATCTTACTTTTCATATACTAAATTTAATCTCGATTAATGTTAACCTAAAAAGGTTCATTTTTTTGGGTTTATTTATTTTATTTATAGTATAATAATTTTGTATTTATACGAATGCTACTCATTGAATGAGGTCGTATATGTAAATTTTGAAGAATTAATAGCGGTTTGTATTTTAATTTTACGTATTACGTGGAATAAAATCAAATAAAAATCCGTATAGTATTTTTTTGCGCTAAGATTATATGTGAGTAATTTTTTGTCCCTAAGATTATTCGAATGGACACCACAAGTGCAGCGTAGGACGTCCACCCGCAAGGTGGTCTGAAGTCTTTATAAAGGTCGCAAGACAGAGGTTGATGTCAGCCGCTTACAAGCGGTTCTTTAGGACATCAATAGGGGAGGCCTACGTCCCAGCAGTGGATGTGCTCCTGAAATATTTTTTGATTATTTTCAATAATTTCACTTCTATAAATCACTTTTTAAAATTTGTGTAGATATGGCCATTACCTGGCGCGTATGGGTATCTCTTCCTACCTCTAAAATAGAACGTGAAGCTCTTTTATTTCACGTTTCTTCCACATGGGAGGAAATGTGTTTATTCATACATGCTAGCCGGGGAAGTGAGCGTGTTAGGTCAGCTCGGCCTAGAAGATGAGTTGTGTCCCGCCATGATCAGGTGCTGACCTGATTAGGGGCTAGGCGCCTGTATGATCCATCCATTATTAAGATATAGCTGTTTTGTGAAGGTGAAAACTGTTATAACCTGTATTCTACTACTGGTTTCAAAGTCAAGTCTAAAACATAATCTGTTTAATGTTCTGTATAAATATTGAAACAGTACGAGGAAGTGACCGCCCTTTCCAGCGCAACGCAATTCCAATTCCAATGATTCATCTTTAATAAAAGGTGCATTATCGTAAATTAATATAATTACGCCCATTGGCTCTTTTACAGCCACGCAAATTGTGATAAATCATGTCATTGCCTTTATAAAAGCTTCCCTTTTTATTATTGTCGTAATATCATTTGACAAATGATATTCTCGAAATAAAACAGTCATCATTTGAAACAATCAAAGTTACTGTGAGAGTGGACATTTTATATGATGATAGTCCGTTCGTTACAACTTCACCGAATTCACCCGAAGCTATGCATATTGGAGAAATGTCTTAATCATGAAGCAGAATTAAAGTCATTGGTGGATTGACCCTTAAAATGAGTGAACAACATGTGGGTGTGTTATTTAAAGTTACTTTCTGATCCGACCTCAAAGAGATCGAAAAATTAGGTGGTTATCGCTTCATATGATCCAGTTTTTCTTTTTTTTTAGTGTGGTTAGGTTACTATGATGTGATGAGGTTATGATGCAAAAGTCTGTAATAAGTAAAGAAAAAAAACCAGAACCTGTATTATTGGTTATGGTTGATCTCCTATAGGTCTCTAGGTAAGTTAGATTCCTCCGCGTGGGAGACTGCTATTATAATTCTGCCAAAATGAAAGTTCAGTGACAACATGGAGACAGATTTTTTGCTAGTTTTGTTAAACTGTTTCTTACCACTGACACTATTTTCATTATCGTTTCAATTTGTTAGTATTCGATAATCGAATTGTAATTAGGCGGTTTATCATCATCACCTACAATCCACCGCTGGTTATAGGTCTTTTACTTAGTTTGAGCTCCTGACTCCCACATCCACCTACTGTATGTAATTTTTATCAAAAATGTAATGTATAACGTGGGTGCAAAACAAATAAAGAATTTATATATATATTTTTAAAGAAAGCTAGCTATTTTTTTTAATAAATATTACTAACATTCTAGTTAACCATTCCAACTAAGTTTAAGCTTGTGCTATGAGATGGTTCACGTCGACAATAGTCGAATGGTGGATTCGAACCCATGACCTCAAGATTCGCAGGCCACAGCCTAAACCATTAGGCTGTTGACGCTTTATTTATTATTATTATTATATAGTGACAAGAGCAGACTTGGCATTGGATCTTCTATCGCATTATGGTATTGGTTGATTCACTCCAAGTTTATGATGTTGCGCACCATTTTAAGGCTCCACCAAATTTAGTTTTAAACGATCACTGCCAGTTTATATAATTGGAAATATGCTTCTTTATTATGCCTTCGTGAGTCAATTGAAAAGTTCAATGACTTCCCGCCCCTTTGTTGTCCAAAGTTCGCATGCTGACCGTTAAAGATTGAAAGGATTTTGTTTTTGTTTTGAATTCAGTTATATATTTTATTTTATTCATCAATTTATAATTATTAATTAAAACAACGTTAACAAATCGTCAATTAAATTTTTATATGTAGGAAATATGTGTGTTATATCTATCTGTATTTACCTTGGTGTTGTTTCTGCCATTTTCAA
Organism: Meandrusa payeni; assembly: GCA_029286785.1. Classification (NCBI taxonomy): domain Eukaryota; kingdom Metazoa; phylum Arthropoda; class Insecta; order Lepidoptera; family Papilionidae; genus Meandrusa; species Meandrusa payeni. The sequence goes on along the minus strand of JAGSMX010000009.1, from coordinate 9,863,843 downwards.
CCACTATGATGTCAATGATCTTTCATTTTGTACACAATTGGTTTAGCAGACACTGCAGGGGCCCTGATGATAAATTTTCCCCACAAGAATGTAGGCTACATTCTTGTGCTGTCGTGTATGAATGACGATTTGGTTAATTTCTGCTCGCCCTCTATTAATTATCGGCATGTGGGTAGGTATTACGTCAGCTTTATGCAAGGAGGAAACCAGAGTTTTATTGAAAGTACAATGAACGTTAATGAATACAAAGAACCTAACTTATGTTGTTCACAATTTATTGTCTATTAGTTGAAAACATTAAAACATATATCGCTGCAATCACGTAACTAAGTTATGAGCAGATACTTGAAGGTAATAAAAATTACGTTTCCGATGTAATAAGTTATTATTAAATCAATTAACATTGTTATCGTCCAGCTTCAATACAATACTCTATGCTCCATTCGATGATTAGAACTTATCCGAACTGTCATAATAAAGACTATAATTATTTTAACAATGCAACCTGAATGACGGAGAAATATGATGATTTTGTTCAAATTGTCGTCATTCGAGACAGCCTTTATATACTCGTATATCCAAGCTGGGCACAGGCCTTCTCTGTAAAGAGAGCATAAAGGCATAGTCCGCGGCCCTAGTGCGGATTGGCAGACTTCACATTTGTTAGAAAAATTTCTAAGACATGTAGGTTTCCTCACGATGTTTTCTTTCACCGTCGAGCGTGTGGTTATTCAGCACATAAAATTGCAATAAGTCGGCACCGGGTTGCTAGAGTATTATGCAACTTGAGGCGACCGCATAGACACGGAGATACCACGGATCTGATAACTATTGAAAACAGATTGCAGCATACATATTTCACTGCACTCCTACCGACACCAACTCTTCCCCAATCGGCTATAAAGCTCGTTTCTAGTAAATCCAATAAAACAACTTACCGAGCCGTGTTTCGAATTCGAACTATCGATTCCCGAATAGCTAGAAGAAAAGGGCCTAAGCCGAGGCCCTCTCTCGTGGGCCCTTGCGCTGAATGAAAAAAAGTTAAAAATATGTAGAATAAAGATCTAGGTCTCTCACTTCACACTCAAAAACTACTACTAACTAGAGCAGTCTGCGTACTAAGTCCAAAAAAAATCATTCTTAGTTAATTTGTTTTAGGAAAACGATTGTATAATACATATAATTTTACTTGTGATACTCCAAAGAATTAACGCAAAAAATCTAAATAAATACAAATAAATAAAATGGGAATGTCTGTTTGTCATATTAAAATAACCGTTTTTTATTACATGCATATGAATGTATATACAATGTATTCGATATATCAAATTAACATTTTTTAAAACTTTTGTCTAGCTGTCTGGAACGGCGACAGATTTTGACGGGCCTTTTACTGTTACATAGCTGATAAGGAGTGAGCCCTACTTTTATTGTAGAAAAATATAAATAAATAGTATTTAATCGCAGGTAAAACCACGGGGCGCAGCTTGTTAGCGAATGACAATATAAGATAAAGTATAAGACAGTGTAAATATTTTGCGTTTTTTTCCATCTATCGACAATTTGTTACAGCTACGTTTTGCGACGGGTCACAAAGATAGCACGTGCTGCACTGGGCCAAGGTCCACTGTGGTGATGTCACCGGCCTGTCGAACGACACGGTATAGAGTGCATTGGCTTTATATAAACACAAGATAGTTACCTATACCACTACGACATTTATAAGCTTGTGGAGAAGTTTGTGAAACATTTTTCGTAGAAAGGGAAACGTTCAATTGCGCACTAGCACCACACGTGAGAGGTTAACAAAATTAATTATCTGTTTAGAAACGTTTGTTTACTATTTTAACAATGACTAAAACAACTGTCATAGATGTTAGCCATTATGTCTTTTTTTTGTACTTAAGAATTGGAATAGTGGATAGTAGTAGAGAGTAATAATCTCACGGCTAAAGGCCACAGCGTCTAGACTATCACATTCTATTCACTTCCTTCCTTAATATATTTATTTGGTAACGAAGTTTAGAGAGAGGTATAAATACTTAACATGTTTTATAGTATTTAGATCACGTTATTTATTCTTTATAATACTTTTCGTCTTAGCTGGAGCTGCCCAATACCAACTATTCTATAAAACCCCTGATTTTACCTTGGTCAATAAATTGTCACTATGATAACTTATCACAATCTTAACCATTTTTAGCTTTGATATCTAAAAATGCAGATTTCATGCGAAATCCGCACTAGCGCCCACTAACGCTCTCAAATAAAGTCTACGCTCATAGTGAGACATATAATAAACTGTTACTTTTCCAAAACCTACACTTAATGAGTGTTAGTATGGTATCGGCCATGGCCATCGGAAAACCATAGTAACACAACTGATTACCATATAACCATAACTAGCAAAAATCGTAACTGAACGAACTAAGATTCAAATAACTTCTTCGGAAACTTGAAAATTAAAAGAAAGCGTAATTCTATCAGGACCCGTCTGCTATATGCCAGTGACGTTTCATTATAAAATCGATAAAGTCATTAATTATCATTAATTCATCATTACCAAATACTAGTACAAGATTGGCGTGCCAGAGGTACAACATCGGTAATCCATCGGCAGGTCGCTTCACTCATTCAAATGTCAACTTAAATCTCACATTCTTAGAAATCATGAAGGAATTCATAAAGAACATTGGTGGCGTACGTTAGTTTTGTTTACTTTTTGTGTGTCGCGTACATTTTAGTGCTCACGGATAAAAATTAAAATATATATGTAAATTTGTATTTCTCGTAATTGAATTGTAATTCTTAGACGAATAAAGATATTCTAAACTCAACCACAAACTACTAAAACTAGCAATATATCGTCGATTATCATCCCAAACAAAGAACGTTCATTTTGTACACAATTGGTTTTGGAAACTCGGGTGTATTAAGGCAAGAAGGGACAGTATATTTCGCTCATTATGCTGCAGGTATTGAAGGTTATATAAATACCGCAGATCACATTAAAACACCTTTCATTTCGCTCCGTCTCTGATAAAACGTCCGCGGAGGCTACGTCCGCGTTGGCGCGACCGTTTCCACATTCAAGTGTCAACTTACACGCGGCCGTAACGCGAGCCTCCGACAAACGTAAACCGACTCGAATACAAACGACACTTATCTAAAATTGCCTCTACAGTTTCAACATAAGGGCGATTTTCCTGCAAACGGTTATTGGGTAACGTGTAAAAAGTAGTTGGCCGTAGGTAAGGTGAGAATGTTGGTGAACGGGCGACCGGCGGCCGTAGTTAGATACTTGTCATATAATATGTGCCGTGTTCGTCTTTCTATTGACGGAGTCATTTTGCTTATATATTTAGACTTATGAAATGTCCAGCCGCCTGTCTAGTACATTTCTATATTAGCATTGACTTCTCATATTTACGCTAAAATGAAACTACTAACAACTTTATTGATTTCAACGCGCTTTAATCACGTGCGTAAACCTTTTATAGTTGTTTTAGCCTAAGACGAAAGCCGTTTGGTTGGCGATGGAGACATAGACACATGCTGGGTGAGCAGCTCATTCACCTGCCCATCCATTGATGGAATTGAGGGAGTTCGTAGCCTGATTTTTTTTTGGACGAACTAACACAGTTGGCCTGAGAAGCTGACCTACACTGCTTCACCGAATTAAGAGGTGGCATAGCTCTTACGTCGCTTAACCTGAACCTCTATTAGGTAGTAACTCGACACAAGGGTCCCCCCGGTGAGGGGTAACCTCGGCTTGGACGGTTACTATTTTATGTCCGATCCGAGGGCGCCCGAGAGGACCGAACCACGACTCGTTCGGTAGCTATTTTATTGGCAAAAGACTATTGGGACAATCTAAGCTAACTTATAAACGACTTCAGGAAGCGTTAGCGCTGGGAGAAGAAGTGGCCGAAGAAACTCCATCAACGCTCCTAATCTTATCAACGGGGTGGGGTTTTTCCATAAAATACTTATATGGCGTAAAGATTTTTCGCAACCTCCGTCGGCCAAACGGAGACCGTGAAGGAAGGCGAGTCTCATGTACTGGCTGCGCCTTACCTGAAGTGGTGAGGGAGAGGCTCGTCCTTCCCAGGCGCAGGAGGGTGCTCGGATGCGTGCGAGAGCGTTCCTGTGACTTGTGTGACGGTGAAACATCTTGTGGGTTTAGTTGGTGCAAGCCCGACATAACTCTCCTTTCCCCGTACGGTGAGTACGCGTTAGGCGTAATAAAACTTACGACATAAAATGTCAAACGGAGTTGGAGAATCGGTAGGCACTTCCTTTAGGTTAGCCCGACATAACTTGCTCGTTTCTCCAGCGGGCACGTATGAAAAAGCATTTCCTCCTTTGTAAAAAAAAAACTGTCAATGTTATTCACATAATACTTATTCCACGTGTTTTCTTTCCATAACAACCGGTTTGAAACGTCAATATGGACGTGTTCACAGTATGTAAGTTATACCTTTAATTCACGGCGATATTGTGAGAATTATTTCCAGGAGTCGTGCTGGCCCGTTCATGTAACACCAGCTACCTTAGATCTTTTATGCAACGAACCTTTTTTTTTTTTGGGGGGGAAGGCGGCGGTTATGTGGGGTTTTTACCCACTAAAACCTCCCCGGTGGCCCTTTCCTCGGTGCATGATGAGGGGCTCCGGGATCTCCAGTGGAACGCACCGGAGCCCCTCTGCACTGTGCTCAAGGAGAGCACGTCCCGGGGGGGGAGGTTTCTCCCTCCCCCCCTGTGCCATCATAGTGCAAGGCTACACGGGCCAGCCGATGTCGCCTTCTTCCCGTGTCCACGTTAGCGGACGACAAAGGCCCCCACCTTTGTCGCCCAGTGAACCCGACGCCCCTTTTAGTCGCCTTATACGACAGGCAGGGATACCGTAGTCTTATTCTTGAGAGCCCAGAACTACAGGGCTGTTATGCAACGAACCTATAGTGTCCTTAACTTACTGACGTTGGCCGCTACAGTTTCGACGGAGAAGTGACAAAGCTTTTAGATCCTTTAGCCAGAACATTACCGCCTGTTGGAAAAAGTAAAGCGAATAATAAATACACGAATAAAAATCTATTATCCGTGGCACATATCTTCAATCTTATTGATTGAAAATATTTTAAGACCAACTTTAACTTAATTGTTTATAAGAGCGGTAATGTGTTACGATATTAATATCTGTTATATTAATACCTTATCATATTATTAACTATTATTATTTTTAGATAGATGTTATCGGTGAATCTATATGTAAGTGTATATATATTTATCTATATAAGATTTTTAAAACGCTATTTTTCGTGGCACTACCCTTAACCTTCTCTTAACCACCGAAAGTTAGCTGGAAGGAAATGCTAATTAGCATTAAATTTGCCTATGTACATATGTTTTAAGCGTCAATAGCCTAATGGTTTAGAGTACTACCTGCGAATCGTAAGGTCGTGGGTTCGAATCCACCATTCGACTATTGCTGTGAACCATGTCCTAGCACAAGCTTTAGCTTAGCATGAATGGTTGACAAGATTGTTAGTAATATTGCTAGCTTTCTTTTTATTAAAAAAAAAAAATAAAAAAATAAAAAAAATTGGTGCAATAAAGATTATCTTTCTATTCGTTTAAAAGACAATTAACCATGAATGTCTCGCGCTATGTACCAGGGCGGCATAGGCGTGTAGGAGCCGTTGGCCGCATTCTTTACGCCGATACCGTGCCGAAAGTGGAACAGGCATCCGTAGCACGTCGACACTAGATCTGCGGCGCACGATCACTATCGCCACCCTCTCAATTCCTTCTACTTTATTCCCCGTCTATTAAACGTTTTGAATAGGCTCGTATGCTTTATTTATTTAAATGTATTCTTTCTCTTTAGTAACTGATTAAAAGATAGAATTTTAGTTAATAAAGTTGATTGATCCTTACGTCACGGTTAGGAAAGATAGTGTGCGTGACAGAGCTGTGGTCATAGGTGCACAAACGGCATTCATTGGAAAGATGAATTGGTATTAAATTTCGAAGATATTCTACAAATTATTGAGGCTATGCATTTCTCCATCTATTCATCTCAATAAATACCGTAAGAGTAGAATAAAATAACAAACATTTGATTAGTTGTTCTTACCAGAAACGATTGAAACCCCGCGGCGCCATTTAATACGGCTGTTATTTGACACCAAGTAGTTGGATGTCTAGCGACCTAATTATCTAGTCTGCGCACTACGTAGTAACTCCGTGACTTGTTAATTGTATTAGAATGTTATTGAACGCTAGATTATAAAGCCTAAGATTTGGGGTACACAACAGAAGGTCATCGGTTCGAAATTCTCGTGGACGGTTAAAGTAAAAAATAATAAAAATAAGTATTAAAAAATTTATACGGGTAAATTATATTCGTCTCATGACTGAAGGAAACAAAAGCCGACTTCAAATTGAATCAAAAGCTAAATGCTATTACGAGCAGACTTCCTTTTTTTATTTCCGAATTATCGTAGGAATATTACGAAATAGAATTAATCAGAACCTAACCAAACTCTCATCAAACTTCCCTTGAAGTACATCTTTTGCAATAAAAATTGAATCATCGAAAACGGTTGGCGTGATATTGAGATAATCTTCCATTAGTCGCAGTTTCTCATGGTTGCCGTCGTCAGAACTGAACCAAATGAGACGACACAGCAACAGCTTCCAATAAAAAAGAGTTTCGACAACCCAGTCGTAATTTCTGAGGTATCATAGATAGATATATAGATATAACTTCATTGTACACCAAAATCAAACAAAAGGCATTATATAAGTAAGGTTTTACAGTTTGTTGTACAATGGGCCACCTTATCGCTGAGATCTCTTCCAGGCAACCTGTGTATGGACAGGAAACAAATGAACAAAACAGGACGATGGCGTTAGAAATACAAATAAGATAACAAATCTATACATATAATTAACAACATACCTACATAAATAATTTATCATTAAATATACTAATATATAAAATATATATATATATCATAGTTCCGACGAAATCGATTGATAATGTTGCGCTAGCAAATTTTTAAAAGCAGGTAGAGATTTAGCAAGCCGAATGGAATTTGGAAGGGCATTCCACAGTCTAGTAGCCCGCAATGTGAATGACTTCCCATAAAAGTTTGAGGAATGAATAGGGGTTTTAAGTTTAAAGGTTCACACAGCAACAGCTTCCAATAAAAAAAGTCTTTCGACAACCCAGTCGTAATTTCTGAGGTATCATACAGATGAACTTTTTGAAACCGTTTGAAAATTAAGCATTCATTCATACAAAAGACTGAATGTGTGTTTCTGAACTAATTATAGCTTACTAACTGGGATACAAGTATCATGATATGCGCACTATCTTCCAAAGTTCAATACGTAGCGTGTATGCATTTCAACCCCTTTAATTTTAACAGGAAGTGCGCAATTTTTGCAGGCGGTCAAACAGCTGCCATGTTATTTATGACTAACTTGCGTACCCAGCAAGCTTCACCGGATTATATTTTGCTTTATTTTATTTATAAAATAAACATAAATCATTAAATATTTAATTTAACTCTCATAATATATTAAATAATTCATTTCTCTCCATTTTTTCTTTCATCCATGTACATATCAGTAAATACAATATCATTCTTATCACTTATACAAAAATGGGCTCAAGTTAATGTCAGAAATAAAAGTACGACGTATGGCTTGTTTGACAGTGCAAAAGTGCTCCGATCGTCAACAAACTTACAGGATTACTCGCCAGGTCAATCTGAAGATTCCCTGATAGTTTCATTGAAATCGGCCCAGCCGTTTCGGAGCCTATAAGGAACAAACCCACACACTTTCTCTTTTATGTATATAGATGTAAGCTTTAATACATTTTTGAAAACTGGTTTAACTTCATGGTTTCTTATTTAACTTTATATAGGCAATAATTTTTATTTAGTTAACCTAATCAGAATATTTTGAGCCCAATCTGCTAAACCAATTGTGTCAAAATGAACGTTCAGTGACCACGTAGTTGTCGATTTTCGGTGGTTTTGTCAATCTGCTTATTCATTTGTGGCTACTACGGTTTTTAGATGACAATTGTTTATAAGTATTTGGCAGTTTAATACTTAGTGATATCTGTAAATAGGTTAATGTTTGGCATAATGATCATTGAATTAGCTGGTCTGTTGTCATAGTGAAAATAAAATGACAATCGCAGATTAGGGGCCTTAGGTTTAGGAAATGCATAATTTTGGGTACTGATTTTGATGATACCTACTTTAAGACGACGAATGCAGTCCTGTTATAACAGTCATTTCACTAGCAATAACCCTTCTGACCTCAGTAACATATCGACGCTGGAAAGCAAAAACGTAGTAAGTGACACATATGGCCATTTTCACTTTTTTACGTCGTTGGAATCGGAAAAAAAAGACGCGTCGAATGATAAATGACTTGTAACAATTAGATGAAAAATAGCGAAAATAGGATTTTCAAGATTGACACTTCTCTTTTATTTTTTGTACCGTAAAACGATTTTCTTTTAGGAAAACTCTTAGGTTAATGCCGTGATACAATACTTAGTAATTGTACTAATTGTGCAGGTATCAAGGAAATCATATTACTGTTAATCAATAAAAATACATAGCTTGTTGTACTACGGTTCTAATTTCGCATTTTATACCACTATTACGGTTCTAATTTCGCATTTTAAACCCGATATTTCAATAATAATAATTTCCATTATACATTACTGTGCATGTGTGTTTGGTGTCATTAATAACTACGATATGTAGGTTGCGGTTACGATGTCATTAGACCTTATCATGTATTTTATAGAATATCAAATAAACGCCTTGTAATGGCATGTAATACGTTGTGATGATGAATTATCGTCGAGGAACGGCTATGATTTATTAAACCACACCAGGTTTATATATTGTTACTTTGAGTGTATCAACGCAAAATTGGTCTAAAATTAATGTTTGTCATAAACGTCGTTTGCACTTATCAAATACACTGCATTCTAGCTCCGCCCCGCGGTGTTACCCGCGATTAAAAATATTTGTTTAATTTTTCTAAAATGAAAGTAGCCTAAATTATTCCTTATTACTACCTGCCAGTGAGAAGCTAAGTTCCGTCAAAATCGGTCGAGCCGCTCTAGAGATTAGCCGGAACAAACACACAGACAGACAAACAAAAATTATAAAAAATATTATTTTTGTATATGTATCGTGTATAAATTAATAAATTAAACAGACACACCAATATTATTTATATGAATAGATTGAATTGGTAATTTGTAATTGTTAAATACATTTCTAGTTAACTATTCCAACAATAAGATTAAGCTTGTGCTGGCCACAAGTCGTCGACCTTGTCATCCATGAGACAAATATAAGCAATATACAATTGAAATTTCTTCAAAGGCCATTTTTTAAACTAAAGCTTTAATAAGGAATATTCCTTGAACCTTTTTTTTTCTTTCTTGAAAGACCCGCATGCGGTTTACAAACCGTGGGCTGCCAACTACTGTGCTAGGAGATGGTTTACGTCAATTGTGGTATCTAACCTTAAAACGTTTCCCAGGCCTTACAGTCATTAATATTGTGTTTAGCAATTGACATTGACGCTCGTATAAAAATACTTATTTCCAGTTGCAGAACAATTAACAATAGTAAAGCCACGTGGTACGATTACATGAATGAGCTGACTCGGACTAGGAAGTACCGTATCTCACAGAATACCAACGTGAAGTAGAACGATTTACCAAGCAATTAACTAGGAAGTGTTTCCCGATAGAAGATAGAATTATGATTGATTACGAAATGAAGAATTATGATATATAATAATAAAATTATTTATTTATTTATTTAAAACAACAAAAATTATAACACCGTTACAGATAAACCAATTTGATGTTATTAAAACTAAGAACCATATATATATACGAGGGTGAATCAAAAAGTTCTTAGAAGTGCATATATATGAAACCTTTTTGGATCAAGTTCGATATTCAAATTAAAGAGTGTCTATCACACTATATTTATGCAGACTGTCACTTGTTTTTGTCAGTTCGTTCGCATGTAATAAATTCTTTTGTGCAACGAGTTGCTAAAAAGTCAAAATTATGGATAAAAGTGAGTTACGTGCGGTGATAAAATATCTCAGTTTGAAAAAAATGTCTACGAAGGAAATTTTTTTGGACATTCAGCAGACATTAGGGGGTGATGCTGTACCCTATTCTACGGTTGCGTACTGGGTGGCTGAATTTATAAGAGGTAGATCAAGCTGTAAAGATGACCCGCCGTCTGGGCGGCCTTCAACCTCCGTTACAGAAGAAAATGTCAAAAAGGTTGAGAATCTGGTTTTGGAAGACAGAAGAATGACTATAAAACATAGCTGAGATCCTAAAGATATCTTTTGGTAGCGTTCAATCCATTTTAATTGGTTCACTGGGGTTCAGAAAAGTGTCTGCAAGATGGGTGCCACGAATGTTAACCGACGAAAACAAAAAGCGACGTTTGGAAATTTCCAAGCGTAATCTCGAAATGTTCCAGTGTGATTCGGATAATTTTTGCCGTCGTCTTGTCACCATGGATGAAACGTGGGTCCACCATTTTCATCCTGAAACTAAAAGACAAAGCATGTCTTGGAAACGGCCATCCTCTCCATCCATCAAGAAATTTCGAGTTGCTCCTACCGCTGGCAAAGTTATGGCCTCTGTATTCTGGGATAGTGAAGGAATCCTTTTCATTGATAACATGCCAAAAGGCCAGACGATTACTGGACCCTATTATGCAAATTTAATCCCGAAAGTGCGTGAAGCGATTAAAGAAAAACGTCGTGGAAAACTGTCGTTGGGCGTGTTGTTCCTTCAAGATAACGCTCCTGCTCATCGATCGGAAGTTGCGCTCAACGCAATCCGCTGTGCTGGCTTCAATCTCCTTGACCACCCACCATATTCTCCGGACTTAGCCCCAAGTGATTTTCACTTATTTCCAAAATTAAAAGAGGAAATTCGTGGAACAAAATTTCACGATAATGACGCGGTTATAGCTGCCGTAGAGGACTTTTTCGAGAGTCAAGAAAATATTTTTTTTTTCACAAGGAATAAGGAAGTTAGAAACGCGTTATTCTAAATGCATTGCATTGGAGGGAGATTATGGAGAAAAATAAAATATTATTATTTAAATCTTTGCATTTTTTAATATTGATTCCAAGAATTTTTTGATTCACCCTCGTATATTACTTAAAACATTATTTAGTTATTATGATATGATATATATTATATAAGAAATTTTAATAAGAAAGCTAGCAATATGTATTTTTTTATCAGAAATATTATTAACATTCTTGTTAACTATTCCAACTAAGCGTATGCATATGGGTGTTCGTGTCAATAGTCGAACGGTGGATTAGCACTTACGACATTACGATTCGCAGACCGTACCCTAAACCATTTGGCTATTGACGCTTCAATTAATTATTATTGTTGTTTAAAATTTATTGATATCTATATATTTATATACTACTCGTATTAGAAAGTTGTCTGTACTGGTGATTGAAAAAAGTACTATTTTCGCGCAGAAAAAATGTAATTTTGAAGTATCCAAATTTCAATAACAAGACCACCTTGGCTGTGTCTTTTCGATAGTGTCAATTTCATTTTCCCTTTCTAACTGATTTGAATGTTCCGTTTTCACGAAACAAATAAAGAATCGTTTTATCTATGTCATTCGAGTCGTTTTCCAGATTGATCGATTTATCGGCGTCTGGTTTGAATCACATCAATGCATCGAACGGAGAATATTCTAGAGAATACAGCTACCGAATAGAGGTCATTGAACTGCAAGTCTGGAAGACTTTGGTCTGCGATGCACGCTGTATGCATTATTTGATAATTACGAGTCATACAAACAAGAACGCATGGACAATAGGCGTTGATTTCTGTCGGTGTATCCATTCTATCAATATTTTAAAAGAAATATATATATATAGAAGTATTGTTAATTGATTTCTATATGCGAACAATACAATTGACCACGGATTCCTTTATACTTCAACAGTAGGCCACTGTTACCAGTAATAATAATGGAAATCTCTTCAAACCCAATCGTAAATCATTCGATTATGATTTCCATATAATATTGTGATGTATTCCAACTATCTTTAAAAGACTTAAAAAAAGAGAAGGTTTTCAAATCGACTATATATTATTTTCGTTTGAAAGTGATTGTTTTCAATTAGTTATCATGTTAATTTTGTTGGCTTTGGACCTCCGAAGATACACAAGGGTGTGGGTCTACTATTTAGCAATGACATTTCAGTACAAAACCAACCAATTACAACCGTCATTGTGCCTAAAACTTTAGTCTACTAATTTAAAATTTTGATATGTAATTTTCCTTTAAATTTTTTATAATTTTTTGATTGAAATGTATTGGCATATTATCTAACACATGTAGGTTTTCTCGTGTTTTACTTCACCGCTAAGTCAGCACTTAAATTTCTTCTTCGTCGTAAAGTGCATCTCCGACTAGCTAAGATTGGCAGTGAGTTCACCATATCTCTTTTTGTCTCTTGCGAGGCGAAACAGTAGGCGGCACTCGCAATTCCAGTCCACTCTCTTATGTTCCGCGTCCATAATTTCCTTTTTCGACCAACATTTCTTTTGCACTTAAATTTACAACAAACAAATTCATTGGTGCCAGCACTTGTGGATCGAACTCGGGTTGCTAGCGTACTATGCGTACTATGTACGAGACGATTGCCCGGGCATTGGTCTACCTACAACTCTCTTTTAGATTTTTCTAGTATATAAATCTGTAATAAAAGAACTCGGAAGAAGCATGTTTACTTTATCATTATGTCCTACGTAATATTGTGTTATTAGGTCGACGTTTCCGTTGAACTTTTCATAGATCAACGCAACGGCGTCGGTGTATAGTACAAAAGGTCCCAAACAATGGCGACCTCACAAAGGAACATAACACTCTAACGGCGGAGACACTCTCGCTCACAGACCGTCAATGAATAAACGCGAACGCAAATGTATGTCGCTCTTTTTACCATAGAAATGATCCTATGAACTAATGTCGCTTTATCGCCGTTTTAAAGGCAGTTTCTTCGGCAACTTCGCAATGCTTTACAAAGTGGCACTTAAAGCTAGTTAGCCATTGACGACTGTTTGTTCTCTTGTCTGTATGCTATCGCGAATAGATTAACCGGCTAAGCCGAGGTCCCCTCTCGGGCCTAGTTACCCCCTAAAGAGTTTCAGCAAGATAACAGCTGTGCTCAAAAATGCTGCGTTATTTAAGCATCAAAATCACGTTGCATGAATTATCTATTTACTTTATTTGATATACTAAATATAATAAACCTAACCTAACCTAAATCGCAAGCTGAGTTGAAACGTACATAAACGTAAACGTAGCGCTGATTTTCAGCCAAAAATCTTACAAACTAATCTTGCCACTTACAATAATATTAATACGAACACTAACGACTGGTACTCGGAGGGGTAGGCAGGGATCGTGCGTCCTTTCGCTTCATTTACAACCATATATGTGGCAATACATTAATCGTCGTTTACGCGTACTACTAACATGCCCCTTTTTATGCTAGCATAAAAAGAGATCTGGGTTGTCCGGTATATATATATAGTTTTGTTTAGCAAAAAAATGTCTCGTGTCCTTTTAACTCTAGCGGGGTAGGCAGACCGTCCGCTGTCACCTTTCAATTTTTAGTTACCAACGCTATAAATTAATATACGCTTAATGCTTTAAATAAGAATGGTAAACAAATAAAAAGTCCCTATTACTTTATTGCGCTTGCCTGGACGTGGTGGAAGAACAGCCTAAATTAGGGGTTTTACAAGCGTTATTCGTTACAGTTTCCACATACGTATCTCATCACTCCTCGCTCCACTTATAGGAAAAGTTAATTCATTGATGCCAGAACAATTAGGGCCGTCATACGTCAACACGCCTCGCGAATCACTTTCTGTAGCTATTTGATATTTTCAGCAGGTAACTGTGCGATAGAAACCTGGTGCAAATGTGATTTTATACAAGTGTAGTGGATAATTTATTTATTGAATATATAGAATTATATTAATTTATATTATAATATATTCCATACAATATGGAACGTTATAAATATATAGTGTACGATGGTGTGTTTCCGACTACAGAGTGATATATTAAACTTGTGCTCAGAGTCACCAAGTTTGTCTAGACGTTTGTAAGTTTGTTCGTACGCTGCGGAGTATGCTGATCAATACATTCCTTGACACGGAGGATTTCGTGCATCTCTACTACCCCGAGGATGAGCCCCCCACGCAGGGCTGCGGCGCCGGCGCCCGCATGGCCTCCAAGTACCCAGCCAGACCTCCGTCCCCCGACTACAAGCAGGTAATTGTTGTACAGAAATCTGATTTTTAGCACTTACTGTCAATATATAATTCCCACTGTTGGGCACAAGCCTGCTCTGTATAGAGAGTGTGTCTACATAGATTGCGACACGGCCCCCAGTGGATTGGTCTAACAATAGAACCAATTAGAAAATTTTCTGTTCATTGTTCTCTATGACGCCTGAGTCGGCCGAAACTGCATTTCCTCACTGGCACCTTTCGATAAGTCATGCATAATAGAGGATTAAGTTTTGCGCACCAAGACATAGACCACCTTCTAACCAGGTGAAATTGTTAGACGTCGATCCTATTGACCATCAGCCATAAAAAGAGATCTGTGACCCGATTCTGCTATTTGCCAGTGACGTTTCATTATGAAACCTATCTATATCAATGATCATTCATTTACTAAATACGTCAAATACTAATACACACAAGAATGTCGTGTCAGTGGTACGCCGAAAAGACTACTTATATCGACCATTATGATGCCAATGAGTGTTCATTAGTTCACATCAAAGGTAATATTTTGCTAAGCACGCTGTTTATATAACGACAATGCAATCTAGGAGGTACGCAGGCACCGTAGTTGTGGCTAAATATTAGCAAATTAATAGTAAAACAAAATTTTGTTTAAGTTAAGGGCCTCCGATAGAAGTAAACAGTGGAATTCCAAGCGACTTTGTCATTCATATATATACGTTCTTTCGAAACGCCCAATGTGTGTATGTCTCGCAAGGTCCTAACCTTGTAACACAGGTATATGCGTGCCGCATTCGCCCTTCCTCGCCCATTCACACCGAGAGGATGGCTCTCCTTATCAATTGTTCTCGACCGTTACTCGATTGAGATATTTGTTTTTTATTCAAATGTAAACTATTCGATGTTCGAGTTTTATTGCGGATGTTGAACATTGAACCTGTTTAGTGTGAATAAGGTAGTACAACACCTGTTCGTGTTTACGAGATTTTATTAATGGTGTCGGAAGTTACTCACGTTATATGTGTTAATGTACGCATATTATAAAGCAAGGTATGGGTTAAACTTGTATACAACTTATACCGTTAAAAATTAAGGCAGGCCCATGTGCCGATTTTTTTTATCACGAACTACATAGATTGGCCAGAGAAGCTGGCCGTGACTGCTTTACCGGATTGAGAGGTGGCATAGCTCTTAGGTCGCTTAGCCTGAATCTCTATCGTTAGTAACTCGATACAAGGGTCCCCCCGGTGAGGGGTAAACCCCTACGTGCCGAACTCCGTTCTTACGACCGTGACCAGCTCTACAAATTTTGAAATTATCATACCAGAATATATCATATATAATAAGGTTAAGTATATTTACGAGTTATAACTCAAACCGACATTGAAACGTTGCTCGTTATTGAATTTAAACCGATTTTGATGTTTTTTATTTTGAATATTATGATTTTAAATTTTGGTATCAGAATTTTCGGAGATACATCAGGTAACCCCTTAAAACCGTATGAAAGAATGCTAGTTGATTGAGATATTGGTAGGTTTAACAGTCCAAGACTGGGAACCAATTTAAATAAAAACAGATACTGAAGGCGCCGGAAGTTAACAATAGAACTATGATATTTCGGAAATAAACGAGCGTATCCGCTTGTAGCGATAAATGTTTTACATTGATTTGATTTAAAGTATTTAAACCCACCACCTCCCATGGCCCCACCAACCTCGCGGATATATGGGCCGAAACGCGGGAGGGTACGCATGGTCTGGCCGTGTGGCCCCACACGCACCTTCTTGACTCCCTACAAGTTCTTTATCAGGGCCTTTCTCCACCATTCGGAGCTCAACCCCTTAAGGGGCTCTACGGCACGCAACATAAGAGCTCGCTTTTAAGCTTTTAACGGGTCCTTCGTTTATGCCAGGCGTGTGCAAATTCCCTGAACTTCAGGAAGTTGCCCTCCGAGGAGACCAGATCGCGGAAGTAGACCGGACCCGGACACGTACGATTTAAAGTATTATAGTATATTGATGCCTAGTTCGGAATCTTTTATGGTGTACACTTTTACAATCGTGTTACCTTAATGGGACAGACAAGGCTCTTTGTCACTGATTTTTGTCTTAAAATAACAATTGTTGATGTTTTAATATAAAATCGATGTAATTACAGTCATATTTAATTGTCAAATACCAACATACATATGATTGGCGAGCGAGTGGTACGCCATCGGTAAATCACAGTGACATCAAATAAAATGAATTAAAACTAGCAAGTATCGATCACTATATAATGAACGTTAATTTTGTAGGCGACTCGGGGCTTCTGGTGTATCTTCATATGGTTTTTTACCATCCAAATAATCAAATTTGTAAATTCAGGCGAAGTTTACGAGACGTCAACCTTTTTAATCATTGGGCCAATTTTTTATAGGGCACAAACAAATGTCCTGTCGCTGACAGACCCGGGGCACCCCGCTCATAACGGCTGATGGCATTCGCGGAAGGTTTAGTGGGTAGGGCTGCCCAGGCCGAGTCCCACACATCCCTCCGGGCCCACCCAGGGTACCGGAGGATGGTCTATAAAAATATTCCCCCGCGTGAACAAAAAAAAAAGGCACAAACAAAGAATCTCATTGTTGTGATAACATTGTTATCTAATCTTATTATATTTTTATCATCATTCATGTAGTCGTTTTTATTTCATCACAGAAACATACGACGAAAGTGTGATAAGGTGAGAAAAGACAGTTGGAAAGGTACTTGTTCCTTTTTGTAGTGCGTTTTTAATGACCTTTTGTATCCATTCCAAAAGACGTCAGTAGTTGATCGTCGAATGTGATGCTATGAGAATGTTTCCTAGTGTTGTTGCCTAGCGTCTATGCCTTGGACCACACGACTGAAGTAAAACTTCTTTAGCTCCAACTATATGTATGTCTATATATATGTTTATTTATGTATATTATATACACAATTGTTCAAGAGAGAAAATGTGCGGTCTCACTGCTCTCTTGCTCCTACAGTGTGTGATACAAACAATAGGCTTGCACTGTATCTTAGATAAATGAAACATAACTATCTCCCTTTCTATCTTCACTAACTTCTCAACATCCGTTGGCCTCGCCCAAACGAATTTTTCGTAGGGCATTCAGCTTACACCCCAAGTCGTGCGTAAAGAAGTTTCTCTCTTAGGTCACTTAGAATGAACCTCTATCTCTAGTAACTCGACAAAAGGGTCCCCCCGGTGAGGAGTAACCTCGGCTTGGGCGGTTACTATGTTACGCGTAAGCATTTCGATCAGAGGGCGCTTGAGAGGGCTGAATCACGACTCGGTTGGTTGATATTTCACGGATAATGTAAGGGACGTTCAAAAGCTAAACTAACTTTGAGTGCCATTTCGGGAAGCGTTGGTGCTGGGGAAGAATTGGCCGGAGAAACTTCAAAAACCAAGCGACATCTTTTTAAAGACTTGTGACATTCGGTGCGTTAATCGAGTTATCAACCGGTGACGTAAATTGAAACATATGGTAGGGGGAGGCGTAGTAATTGCCATGCACAATGTCTGAGGCTTCCCATGACTCAGCGGCGAGGCACGCCGGCGGCGGCGCTACGGTCGCCTCTCAATGGTTTTTGTGTTCATGTGAACGTACTAAAGACGCACAAGGATTGTAGAAATTCACATCCATTACTATTGTTATTTAACATGTTAGAACGAAGTCTTCCTTGCTACTTACTAACATCAAATCAAGACAGAGCATTGCATACTCAATCGCAAAGTATTAACGATGTCACATAAAATATTTTTATAAGATAGTTATTTAAATAAATAATCACGCCCGTCTTCATGAGGAGTAAGCACAGATCACGAAATTCTATTAAGTAAATTTTTCGCTTATTTTTTTAAAAAGAAAAAGGAGTAAACGCGGCTATCGTTGCCACTGATGTTTCGTTATGAAATTGATCTGTTACTGACATTATCATTCTATCATGACCAGATATATCAAATACTAACACACGATTGGTGTACCTGTCGATCGGTAACCCACAGTTGCACCAATCCAACCGTCTAAGCCGAGATTACCCCTCATCCGGGGGATCCTTATGTTGAGTTACTAGCGATAGAAGTTCAGGCTAGGCGACCGAAGAGCTATGCCACCTCACAATCCGGTGAAGCAGTCAAGGCCAGCTGGCCAGGCCAATCTGTGTAGTACGTCATTAAAAAATTAAAAGGTTATAAAAAGCAAATATCGACCACTATGATGCCAATGAACAATGAATGGTCATTTTGTACACAATTATTTTAACAGACTCTGGGCCCAAATTTTTAAGTGATCACCGTTATCCATAAATATCTACAACATCGGAAGATTTCATCCACATTCATACATCTTCCCATACATAATCTTTGGTTAAAGGTACTTCTTACCTGCCCATTTTTTATAACGTTTCCAATCTTGATATAGAGCGGATAGATATTGCTGTCTCTGTCTAACACGCTAAAAAGACTGACAAGAACTTTACACCTTATATAATTGAACAATGGATCATCGATTTGTTTATATAAAATGTAATTTCACTTACCTGATAACACTATTTGGCCGAATTCTGGTGTTGTTATCTGCTCACGCGATAATCCTTGAGGTACACGGATATCAGCAACACTCGACGACATCAATACTTGTCGCAGCGAATGGCCAGATGATGCGTTAAGCAATACCTCCGCCGCGTCTTCCGCGATTAACTAACAACTACAGTGCGCGATCATGCCGTCCTTGGTATTGCGAAATGGCACTTAAAGGCCGTTTCACCTTTTGTTTCTTAACACCGGTTGCATTTCAACGACTAGGCGAACATGAACGTTTAAGTTCTTAGTACCTGGGTGACCGACCTTTACTCGCTTTTTTTGGTAAATCGTAGAGCTCGTCTAACTCTAGATTCAACTTGCTCTTCGAAGCCGTTATTGGTTCCTAGCCTTAACCGAGTGACTGCACCAGATGTGCTCTCTCAAATAGCTTCAGTACCCATCTAAGACTAACATAATTACAATTTTAAACTAACATGGTCACGAACTTAACAATTATTACTTAAGAATATCGGAAACTCATTTCATAAAATACACTGGTAATATCACGTTTTAAGTAATAATTGTTATGGTTGTACATCTAAATTATACAATGACATTCTACACTATACAATAAAGTTCCATATTAATGGATTTCAAAATGTCACTCATTTAATACGATCATTCATTACGTACGGGTTTCTCACTACATTTATACCGGATCGTATACAAATATTATGTTCCGAAAATAATAAAATGATATTGAATTTGATGTGTCAAAGCAGCGTCTCGCAGCCACACAACGTCCGGTCGGTTGATCTTATCTAGTTGTTACTGTAACAAGTTTGTGAGAGCGAGCGGCCCCCAGCGTCTAATCCGTCTCCTCGCGATACATCCAGTGAAACGATTGTGTAATCCGACATCTCAGCCGGAAGATGCCATTCTGTTATAAATAACCACCTCAATGACATTGGATTATTTAATTGTTCTATTTTCGTTTTTCGAACGTAAAAAGTAACGTTGTCCATTTAACAAAGGTGAAAGGCAATTCCATTTGTTAGGAGGTATTTCAAATTTGTAGTAAATTCTTCTTCAAATTTTTAGTTATGTTTAATTTATAAATGATTATAACATTTATAGATATTTTTTTCATTTAAGAACTGGAAATAAGCCTTTTTATACAAAACTAGCCCACGATAAAAACTATTCATTTAAATTTATAGAAAAAAGTAGCCTTAGTTACTCATTATTACATCAACTAGACAGTGAAAGTCCCGTAAAATAGTTCCAAAGACTCACCAAAGCAAACAGACAGACTAAGCTTATAAAAAATCTGATTTTAATATACATTCACATACATAAAAGTAACAAGCAGTTATTTTATTATTTAGTAACATATTATTTTAATAATATTTTATTTATAGATTGAAGCCAAGATGTTCGTAAGTGGTGAGGAGTTCTTTAATGGTTTCTTTTATAGACCATTATACCTTTGTTATGGAAGAAATTCAAAAGTATCGACTTCGCAAAGGAAAATTTAAAAATAAAATTTATTGTAAACATTTTATTTTTGATACCAGGCAAACATGAATCTCCGAGGGGGTGTGTCGTGTGAACGACCTAACGCGCAACAATGGCCGTTCACGTGATGCATCATCGCAACTGCCTTTTGTCAAACATACTCATTCATCCGTATAATCATTCTTCAATGATCGAAGTTCAATTATCGCATGTTCATATTTAAACATTATTATAAAAATTTGTTATCTTTTGGTAAAACTCCGCTATTTTATTTTATGAATTATTGTTTCTTCCACGAAACCACTTACTGATAATGAAATATAGAAACGTATGATAGTAGGCCTTTTTTTAAAATACTCTCATGAAAGAAATTAACTTAAATTTAAAAAAATCATTAAATGTCTAAATAGATAAAGGAATTAATTGAAAACCTGATGAAGTACTAATAAAAGTTCTCGTACTCCGACTGCATTGTTATGCGGACAACAGAACCAGTTAATTCATAACATCACATCGTAGTGGATCAATGACTGCACCGTACTATATCGTAGAACATCCGTGCACTCATGTATTCCTGGTACTATGTAACATTCGACGGAGTTTCAAGTTTATTGTTATATAATATTATTATTGTTTTTATTGTACACTAACTACTCAGCAATCTCACATTTGATTATATAGAATTATTATACTATTCAAATTACACTGAATCACTTTGATGGACCGCATATCCAACGTCGAAATTCACCATAGAACCAAAGTCGAAGACGTGGGTATGCGGATCATGAGACTGAAATGGCAATAAGCGGGACACCTGGCTAGGAGAGAATGGTCCGTGGACCAGGGCAGTAACCGAATGGTAGCCAAGACAGGCACCCCCATCAGTGGGCAGACCGCTGGTCGGACGACATCGTCAGGGCAGCGGGGCCACAATGGAAAAAAGGAAGGCCTTTACCAAACAGTGGGAAGATATGGGCTGATTGATTATTTAAAAGAGGGTAGCCCTTTTCAATAATACTCCTTGTCCAATGCCGGGTAATAAGTGAGCTGAACATTATTCATTGTTCGCTCATCCAATAGAAGGCACTGCAGTTTCATTGGGTTTTAATTAGCGTCTTATCGAGCAGCTTCTTCTTATAAGGAATTATTGACTTAGGACCTTGAGTTCCAAATCAGAGAACTCCTAAGACAATAAGAGAACATAAGCGTATATATACTTTTCAATAGACTTCAAAAAAGAAGGAGGTTCTCATTCGTCTTTGTGTTTTTTTTTATGGGTAACTTTCGACTGGGTTGATTTTTTGTTTGTTTGAAAGCTGGTGTGTGCTGGTGGAATTTGCATCAAGTATGTAGAGCTATGTCACCTTTCATTCCTGTGAAGCAGAAAAGGCCAGCCTCCCCCCTGGCCATCAAAAAAAAATCAAGTATGTACGTCACAAATCGATGAATAATTAAACGATTTCGATGATTCATTTTTATTGGAAAGGGTATACTTTAAGAGTAGTTCGATTAGGTTCTGTTTAACTCTATTTCGTAATATTCCTATAATTCGGAAATACAAAGAGTGCGTCCGTACTTAATAGCGTTTAACGTTTGATTCGACATGAAGTCGGTTTTTATTTTTGCTCGTAAATATACATGTGTACGAGCACCGACTGTTTATTCCTTCTTAGTATTGTTTGTCTTTGAATTCGTGAAGGCCAGTATTTAAGCCGTACATTATTAATATCAGTTGAACAAGAACCGACTCGAAATGCGCCTAATTGTGAGAGTCACTCACCAAAAATACTTTAAGCAATGTACAATCCAATTGAAGCTTTATGCCTAATTACAATAAAGTATAATGTCGAAAGTACCCTGTATACCAATTACTAGGCCAGATAAGAAGTTTTAGAATGAGGGATCCTTTAAGTAGCAGTGAGGTAACCAGGCTTAATACATGTTTATATTGGACTTTTACAAATGCTTTATTTTATTGAGCTCTTTTGTTTAGTAAAAAAATTTCTTCCAGAATTTGGCAATCATTGCTGTAATTGCCTTAATAAAAATTACATTGAAGTCAAACGCGACCGTAAAACGAATATGCTCTATGCCAGTGAAGTTTTCTCTAACTGACCAGACTAAGTTAGTTGTGAATCTCAGCTGTGAGCAGCGTCGAATCAGTATACAATCGTGACCTCAGGCTCACGGGGCGACTTTGTAGCCCCCAAAGTGGACCTGGGAAGAAGGCGACATCGGCTGGCCCGTGTCACCTTACTCTGCGGTGGTCTAGAGGAGGGATTAACCTCCCTCCCCGGGAAGAGCTCTCCTGCGCATTGTGCAGAGGGGCTCCGGTGCGTTCCACTGGAGATCCCCGAGCCCCTCACCATGCACCGAGGAAGGGCCACCGGGGAGGTTTTAGTGGATAAAAACCCCACATAATCGCCGCCTTCCTCCCAGAAGGCGGGGTATCTTTTTGAAGATTTCCTCCCCGTTAACAAAAAAAAAATCCTTTTCAACATTACCATTGTGCAAGGCTATTTATTACGGTAAATAATTACTTCTTACAAAGCACATTCTTGCGGTAAACTTGTAAGATTGTTTACTGTTAACGTCTACCATAAAATCCACTTCATTTACGACTTATTGATCCGAGGCAGGGGAGAGAGTAAAAAAAACACTTGATTAGCGTGTTTATATCAAGCTATTACGATAATTGTAATGGGCTTTGAATGAAAGCGAAACCACGCACACGTCTGTCTGGCCTCCACAATTCCCGATTAAAAGCCATGAAACTGAAAGTGTATCACGCGAAACACAGCTTGTTCTAGATTAAAATTTGTAGCTTGAGTGTTGCCCGACTTATTTCATCGATTTTGCTATAGCATGTCTTTCATGTCATTTATATTATGACTAATTGTATATAATCCCGCCCGCTTCGCTGGACATATAGGATAATGATAGTAACGTAAGTTACTCTTCATCTTCATGTGTCTCTCCATCACTGATGGTCGGCAGTGAGTCTTCTAAACTTCTTCTTATTCTTAAGTGGAATATTGCTTTGACTGTCAATTGCAACAGGCGGTACCCATCGTGTCGCAGGATATGGCCTAAGTTTACACAAGAAGTTACTCTTATTTGCAGCGATATGTTATTATAAAAGTGCCGTCATAATCGGTCCAACAGATATTAGCCGAAACAGACAGACAAGAATTGTAAAAATGCTATTTTGGTATATGTATCGTATTTACATTTATATACATGAAGTAAAATGCGGTTATTTTATTACAAACAGGCACTCCAATTTTATTTATTTGTATAGATTAATATAACGGCAGGATTCTCTGTCGAAAAAATCTGTCTTTATAAGCTTATGCTAGAAGATTTACATTAGGCAACAGTGTAATGATAAATTTGAACCTAAGACAACGTTTTACAAAAACAAAAATGGTTGATTCATCGTTATGGGTACTAACTAAACGAGACGTTTCAATTCTTTTACGTGCTTGCGTGTAAAGCTTTAATTGCTAATACAAGTTAGATATTTCAATCATGTGAGACGTAAACTTGTTGGCCCCTTTTCTTTAAAAAAAATTGGCAGTCACAACAATAGGGACTGCTGATAGATGTGAAAAATTGTAGCTTAAATTTCACAATGTTTAAATTAAAATTACCAATATCAATATGGTTTTCATATCTATTGCCAATCCGAGTAACAATTAACTGGCTGTTCAAAATCATGACAAAATATCAATACAACATTAGCATATCGAATATAATAGAAAGAACATTAATTCGCATAAGAAACACAACAAGGCCAAAAAACAACCAAAAAAGTATTTAAAACTAAGAAAAATTAAAAAAAAAAATACAAAAGACCTTGTGCCGAAAAGGGGTTGGCTCAGCATCTTGATTTTTTTTTATGACGAACACAGATTGGCCAGAGAAACTGGCCTTGACTGCTTCACCGGATTGAGAGGTGGCGTAGCTCTTAGGTCGCTTAGCCTGAACCTTTATCGCTAGCAACCTCAACACAAGGGTCGGTGAGGGGTAACCTCGGTTTGGACGGTTACTATGTTACGCATAAGCATTCCGATCCGAGGGTGCCCGAGAGGCCGAAACGGTCGGTTGCTATTTTACGGATAATCTAAAGGACATTCAAAAGCTAAACTAACTTTGAGTGCCACTTCGGGAAGCGTTGGCGCTGGGAGAAGAAGTGGCTGAAGAAACCATCCAATCGGTGACGCGAACACATAAGATTTTCCCCTACCAAGAAGTGCTCAATCAGCTAAAGAATTTTCACTTCAAAAAATAAATATTTGTGTCTGCCTATCATAGGTGATATACTAGTCATTATTGTAAGATACATTTGCGTGCATTTCGCAGCGGACACCGGAAACAATGGTAAATTCTTTTTTGAGACATTTTAAAAAAATTTGACTTCTCATATTTAAGCAAATATTACGCATCGAATAAAACTATTGTGACGGACGTTAAGTTGGAAAATCAAAAATAAGATTAAACGCTTTAAAAACATTAAAAATGTCTTGATCTTGCCGTAGTTCGGTTAAATTTAAAGGAATTTATCCGTTGTTGTTATAATTTGATGGCGACAAAGCTCACAGTCTTTTTATGGTTAACAAATAGCAGAGCCGGCGGTGAATGAACCCACGCTCGATGCGGAGTTAACTATTAAGACGCCGATAGTAAAGTGTAGTCATTGCCATTGATTTATTTACATCGCGGCCACCGTTACACACCAGCCGGTTGCTCGAGCGTGGTATTTGTGTAGCCACGATTTTATATTAAACTGGCTTGAACTTGTAATTTGTACGTTCAGTATAATTGTTATAATATGCTCGGTAATCGTTCAACTTTACGATCGATTCCCAGTTGACTTGGTACCTATAATTTTCCATTTGTCGAATTCTTATGTACGAATATGGTAATATAGCTGTGACCGTTCGGTCGCCTCAAGTTACCGGCACCAATAAATTTGTTGTTGCAATTTTATGTGCTGATTTATCACGCGCTCGGCGGTGAAGGAAAACATTGTGAGGAAACCTACATGTCCTAGATATTTTTTTCTAAGACATGTGAAGTCTTCCAAACTGCACTAGGGCCGCGTGGCGGACTATGCACTTATACTCTCTTTACAGAGAAGGCCTGTGCCCAGCAGTGGGACATATGTAAACGGAACAGTGATTAACGTTTGGTCCGTCACCTTTGATTCGATTTTAAAAAAGGAGGGAGGTTCTCGATTCGTCTGTTTTTTTTAAATCTGTAACCTCATAACTTTGGACTAGCTGGATCGATTCGATGATAAAAATAGATTTTTTTTTATTATTTCAAAGTGCGGCGCATCTATGAGAAAACCATTACTCTTAAATTTGCATCGTGAATGTGTGCGACAAATGGACGGATAACTCAATATCACGCCAACAGATTTCGATGATTCATTTTTTATTGAAAAGGATATACTGCAAGGGTAGTTTGGCTAGGTTCTGATAAATTCGTAATATTCCTATTCTATTTGAAGTCGGTTTTTGTTGTTATAAATATATTTGTTATTTTTACTATTAAAGATAATTGTTAACAATAATATTAACAAATTAATAATGCTGGGTGTCCGATTTTAAGGCGTTTCTGTATCGATAGCAGCGCTGCAGGCCATTTATTCACTGACTTTCTAGTCGTATCACGGATGAACTAATTGGTACACCATTTACGAACACCCATGCCTGTATCGGGCACGCCGGCGCCCACCCGCGTCTTTTAATGCACTCGTTAAAAGTCAGCATTGTTCATCATGACGTCTGTTTGAGCTGGCCCGCTTTGTCTGATGTTCTATTGACTCAGTCACACTTGGGTTAAACAATTTATCATTTTATTCTACAAAACGGAGACTGCATTACAGTTTATGTGAAGAGAGTTGGCACAGTTTAGTTAGTAACACACGCAAGCTTTTACACACAAACACACACAAAACGATTAAACTAAATTACATTATAAGTTTTTAATTTTACTAAATTTGTATTTGTATTTAACTGTTTGGAGATGGGCGTTAATAGCTGCGACACAGTTTTTACTACTGCGGCTATTATCGAACTGGTTTGTACATGAATCTTTGGTTTGAAATAAAATCATATTTATCATTATTAATTATTAAAGTTTGTAAGTAAACGAATAAAACGTTTGTATACGATACATTTTTGAAGTAAAACTTCTTTATTTTTGGGAGTAAGTGAATGCGTTACGAAAAGTAAAACCGGCCAAGACGAAGAGTAGTTAGAGGGAGATTTCAGTTAGAGAAGGTAGAAAGACAGAGTTACCTTTCGTATATCCAAGACACGGTGCATGCCTGTTTATTTTATTTTTTTCAACAGTGAGTACAATTATTCTATACAAATTTTATATACCCACAAACACTTTGTAATTGCCTTACTAATTATATGAAAACACAGCATTCACAAATACATACAACAAAAACAACTAACAAAAGAAATAATTAGTTATGATTTTTTTTAAAAGTAGAAAAAAATTAAAAGTTAAATTAGAAGGCTTACGGTTACTTACATATTTATTGTCTGTATGACACTTCCATATTTTGCATTCTACTGTTGAAAAAACACTTAATTATTCAAACAAAATGTAAAAAAGGTGTCACGACACAGAGGTGGCAGCTATTATTCCGTTTTTCAGCAAGCTTTATATTATAGGTCCCAAACGTAACACAGCTTGAGTATATGTACGTAAAAATCCGACAAAGCTAATGCATTGGTACAAGCAGACTGGGCGAATTGACCCTTTGATTTTTTTCTTCTTTAGTTTTCAACCGACTTCAAAAGGGGGAGGTCTCAATTCGTCTGTATTTTGATAATTCTTTATTTATTTGAAAGTTGGTGCTTCCCGTGCGGTCCCATTTAAATTTGGTGTAATTCTGACAATGGGTTCCATGAGAAAACTATATGTCTTAAATTTGCATCACGTATGTGCGCCAAATGGACGAATAACTCAGTATCACGCCAACCGATTTCGATGATTGATTATTAAAAAGGATGCACTTCTATTCAGTATTCTATTCAGTAGTTTGATAAGAGTTCGGTTAGGTTTTCCATTAACCTAGGATTATTTCATAATAATCCTACGATAATTCGGAAATACAAAAAGGGCATCCGCGCGTAATAACGTTAAATCGATTTGTAGTCGGTTTTTTTTTTGCTCGTAAATATACTAGTTTTCTTCCTTTTTATTAACACACTATTAATGTATATTTTTTAGATTTTTTTACAAATTAATTTTAAAAATGCTCTGAATATTGAACGTCTTTCATAACCATTCATAGCTTATAATCAACCAAACAGCATTTAAGCGATATGATTCAGTCATTAGCATAAATATTGACATTGGAGTTCATAATGAATGTTCCACCAGAGCTCGTAAAGAAAGCACCGTAGCCTCGGGCTGCGCCACCTTTTATGGTGCGCGCGAATTCATGTTAACCGACTGCGAGGGTGAATGCCTCCGAGGCGTAGGTGCTAACGCCTACGACTGGATTTCGTTTATATCGTTGCTTATTGTGAAAAGTATATTGAACTCTTTAGAATTTATGTGCTCCTAGTAAGGTAAATGAATAATTGCGTTTGATATTGTATTGTACTATTTTTGAAATGGAAGGGTTTATGATTTTTAATGTTCATATCAAAGGCGATTGGAAAATTAAAATTCCTCAGTAGTTACGTTTACATCGCGTCTTATCGTTATTGTTATATAACGTGAATTTTATAACGTGTTAGCTAGCATGGCACCCAGCGATTGTTATGTATAATAACTACTTCCAATAATATCTTAGTGATTTACGTGAACCTTATTGTATCTTTAATTCATAATTAATAATTTAGTTGTTCATCATATTAACTTATCGTCGGCGAAAAGGGCTAGCTGTACCGAGCACGGAGCCTTGCGGTACTCCGGCGCGAACGGGACGGGGAGTGGAGCGCACCCTCAACGCGGTACGTGAAGGTTCGGGCCCCCACACTTGTCGCCCAGTGAACCCGAGGCATACAGCAACCTCTAATCTAATGTGTATACCCTCATTATCATATACAACTGGTGATTAACTCTCAGCATTTTATGCATGCATAGTAAAATAAAAACGGGCATCGTAACGATAGAGATGGATTTAATAAGCATCTTAAACGAAATGGTCCATGATAAACATAACTGCGGTCCATGTAGATGTAAACGGCTTCGGACGCCGTGGTTACATCATTACGCTGGAATGTTATGCCAATTATGGACCGGTTGGAAAGCGCGGTTTATTACCCGACAAGAGTTTATAAATAGGTAACACGAAGACATTTTCAGTCGTAACATTGTAACGCTGTGTCGCCTTCCATGTACCCAATACGTTTTGCATTCGTGTAAAATAAATAAACGTCTATCTATAAGTAGACAGAGGCATAATTTTACTTATTGTAACAGTTTAAACTAAGGTACTTTTATAAAAAGCGGATTTAATAATGCTTCGGTGGCATTCTGTACCAATGAACCTATAAAACATTATCAGGTGTAAAGTGTATATGTATAAAACTAGATAATAAATATATGCAAAAATTTTTATTTTATTTACTTTTTACACACAACACACACACATTTTATATACCGATATGCACATACACAAAAATATTAAATATATATTTAAAATATTAAATATATATTTAATATTTTTGTGTATGTGCATCTTACTTCGTTTTTGTCCTTCGGTACACATCTCCCTGCTAGACTAATACATAGCCTGTATTACGGAGATGTTGTACCTAACTCTGAGTTTATGAACTAAAGTTTATTATATAACTTATGTGGTAGTCGTGTGAGATGTAGATAATAAGTACACATGAACAGTGCTATATGTTTATTTGGGAAATAGCAACCGACCCTGACTTGGTTCGGCCATATAGGGTGCCTTCGGATCGGAATGCTTACGCGTAACGTAACCGTTCAAACCGAGGTTACCCCTCACTGGGATCCTTGTGTTGATGTAGTAAACATATTCTTAGAGCTTCAGGCTAAGCGACCTAAGAGCTATGCTCTTATTTTGGTGAAGCAGTATAAGATTTTTCTCTGGCTAATTTGTACAGGTTCGTCAAAAAACGTGCTGTACGATAAATGTCTTTGTAATGACAGCGGACTAATCTCTCAAAAATATGCTGATACGGTGCTCTTTTGACATGATCCGGTAAGGCGTTCCAAAGATGTATCGTTTATTCCTTTCCTTATTAAAAGTTTCCTAAATGACCGAGGTGTCCGATTATATCATACAAATATTGAGTTTTTGCTAAGGAAATTATTTATGTGGATAATTTGTTAAATATTGATAAGGAAAAGATGGATCAGTCAAAATGGAATAAAGTGCATATATAAGGCTACGGTAATCCCCTGCCTGTCGTAAAAGGCGACTAAAAGGGGCCTCGGATTCACTGGGCGACAAGGACTTGGGAAGAAGGCGGCATTGGCTGGTCCGTGTCGACTTGCACTTCGAGGGCACAGGGGAGGGGGGGAAGCCACCTTCAGGACGTTGAAGATTTCCCCCTCGTCAATGAAAATAAAAGGTTATCTTATAACGTATTGGGTTAGGGCAGGGTCGACAAACGTTTTTACCCAAGAACTATTGCAACCATAGTTACCTATAATTCAGTAAGTCACTTTAAGTTGCTGGTAAGTATACTAGTCTTGTATGAGATAACATATGAGTATATGTTGTGTGGTTTCCGTGTGGGATCCAAAGGTCCTCGGAATGTTTCTCAGCGCTTATCTGCATACGGACCCGTTTAGATATCTCGGGCACGTCTTGTTACGTACGAGGCATGCGAATTGCATGTCTCATGCGCTAGCTAATAGTGATACGATACCTCAAGTATGCTATATTATACAACCCAATACGACCTCTCACGCCCGTCTTCTAGGATAGGCAGAGATCACAGATGTGCACATAGAATCAGAATTCCATCAAACGGTTGACGTATAGTCAAAATATCTCATCTTTCCCACAACAACATCGACAAGTGATTTTAAAAACCTGATTAAGGCATCATTAAACAGTCAGACGAATGATATAAGGAAGGTCAAGTTAATGAACAGTCAACGGGCAATCGACGTAAAAACCCGTTCGATACATCTTTGTGATGGTTCGCAAAAACATCGTGGTATATATTTTCTTTGAACTGCGTAGCGTTATGTAAGCTGAACGCGCCGAAGTGGGGCATTTTTACAATTGATATTTATCAAAACTAATTAAGAGCCGTGGTAGCTCAGAGAGCCGAAAGTATGTACTCTAAAAGTAGCTTGGTCAAAGTTTGGTTAAGTTCTGATTAAGTTTTTTCGTAATATTCATACGGATATTTCGGAAATACAAAATGAGCGACCGCGCTTTTAACATTTGATTAGATTTAGACATAGACATTTATTTATTGGCATCACAATACAAAACACATCACAGACAGAATATAACACACATTAAAAATAATGAAAAATAGACAAAACACAGTTAAAGTTACATGGACAAATAATACAAAACATACTCGTATTACGCCAATATCGGACACCGTCTCAGCATATGCTGTCGCTAGGATTCGATTGCGCTGATTTTCAGCGGTGCCCGGGACTACCTAAAGACGTGCGCGCGCAATACTACCTTTATATGGAATTTATACAGACAATTTATTTGAAGTCGTTTTTTTATTTTTACTCGTAAATATACTTGTAAACCCCAAAGAGGCTAAGCGGCCGAAGAGGTGTGACACCTCGCAAAAACCGGATGGAACTGTAGAGGCCACCTCGTTAATCAATGGAGTTCATACGAAAAAATTGCCCCTTCTATAAAAACACTGGTCTGATAAATGTTTCCTATTCATTTGAATTATGTTAATGCAACTAAATATTTACATAGCAGGAGAGTTAATAATTAAATTATGTAAATCTCAAACTACAGATTAACATATAAACTCGGCGTAATGATAGCCTTATCATTGAAGACCGTTTTATAATATTTTATTTCACTTGTTTTAAAAAAGGAACATCTTACAATCCAACCTATTATTACGTACCAGTCTAAGTGCAGATAAAAATCAAATTGCGGCATAAAATCTTATGAATGCGTTGTGAAGTTAGCATTCCACAACCATGCCTT
The DNA here is from genome assembly GCA_029286785.1 of Meandrusa payeni. NCBI lineage: Eukaryota > Metazoa > Arthropoda > Insecta > Lepidoptera > Papilionidae > Meandrusa > Meandrusa payeni. The sequence continues at coordinate 9,832,209 of JAGSMX010000009.1, read as the reverse complement.
GATAGCACAATTTTTTTCACATAACTGCCTAGCCTTTAAGAGATACGGCATATATCTTAAAGCCTAGTAATTCTTTGGTGTTAATAGTGTTAGTGTGTAGAAAGAGCAATGGCAGTTACTTAATACTAGATAAGACGATAATTCGATTATCCTCCCCTTTTCAGTAAAAAAAATTGCAGTAATTACAGACTGCTGATAGAAGTGAAAACTTAATCTTATAATTTTAGTATTAAAATTTGCTGTTTCATACTGTTTATAAAAATTAATCAATCTGGTTTAAAAATCGATTGATACTCCGAGGAACAATTATATACATGTTTATATTATTTATTTATTATTCAAATATATTACGGGCTGTACAACTTCATGACAAAATATAAATATAATATTAGCATGCCGGTGACGCGAACCTATAAGATCTTCTGCTAAAAAAAGTGCTCCACACGACTAAAGAACGCGCGGCTTTTCACTTCAAAAATAGGCCATCTTTTATTAATTACTACTAACGTTATTGAGTGAAAACAGTTGTTGATTTATGGTAAAAACTTAAATGTTCAGAAAGAAATTATCCGACTCGAAGGCATAAAAAAACTGCCTTTGTAAGTTTTTTTTTCATTTATCGGGGTACTTAGTCAAGGAATTTTCTAGCCATCTTACGATTTAGTATAGAAAAATAAACGAATATTATTAGAAAATGTCAACAATATTTTTTGTACTAGGCAATCTTAATTATACGGTGATGTGTTTTGTCCGGCAGGTGGCATCGTCGTCAGCGGGCGAGATGAGCGAGCGGGAGAGATACCGCGCGCCGCCGCAGCCCGAGCCGCCGCCGCACCGCGTGCGCGCCGCGGACCTCTACCCGCGTCTGCGCGCGCACCACGACGAACCCGGCCTCGACGCCGGCTTCACGCCCATATGCGGTGAACACGTGCAGGTGAGCTGCTCTTCACACTTTCTGAACTCCTGGTAACATAAGTATTAGACCCAGTTCTGGTGCAAATTTTGACAGGGCACGGAGGGTTCTCAGGTACCTAAACATGTTTCGATGCAAGGGCTCTTTGTGCATCTGCCAACCAGAGGAGCACGAGTTGGTGTTACATGTCATGGGATAACTAGAAATTTATTTGTAAAATAATTAGTAATAAGTATAAAAAAGATATATTTATAAGATTTTGTAAAGAAATAGCGAAAAAAACAAAAGAAAGGAATTTAAAATAAGAAATATATACTTAGAACTAAGTTAATAAATAGAAATAAGTATTTGTAAAGTTTAGCAATTATAGATGTAATTAAGTATAGTTTAAAATGCCACCAGCCAAACACGTTGGGGAATACAAGTTAGTAATAAACCATTAAAAAAAATATAAGTACAGTTTTGATATCGGTCTAAATGGACTTTTTTGTGAAGAACCTTTGAGGCTTTGACTGTTTCACCGGATTGAGTGGTGGCACAGCTCTTAGTTCGCTTAACCTGAACCTCTATTGTAGTAACTAGACACAAGGGGTCCACCGCTGAGAGGTAACCTCGGCTTGGGTGGTTACTTTTTACGCGTAAGCATTCCGATACGAGGGCGCCCTTCGCCCCTTAATGAATACCAAAATAATGTTGAAATTCTGTAATCATTTCAAATCGATAATCTGGGCCATTATGGAGGTATTTTTATTTTTGTACAATCAATTATTTATAATCGCAATACTGATTTGTCCGGAAAGATGTATCAATAAAACTTCCATTTCATCTCAGTACATTCGTTTAGCGGAATTATAGACAATAACGTTTAACGGCTACCCGAAGTTGCGGTAATTTTCTAAAAGGCACTTTATAGCAATTGCTTAACGGTAGCCACTTACAAAATGTTTTTCCATAACGCAATAGGTTAAACAAATGGATCTCTCTACGTGTTAAGTAATATTAACAAAAGGTTCATTAAGAAATACACTGTAGAACTTATCACTTACATGATTTGGACGGCGGGAAATTAGTTTCATTAAAGTTGTTGTATTTTCTAAATACAGTAAAAGCCTTTAAGTGGAACCACAATACATTGAATCTCTCTCTGCCCTTTATGAGTGGAAAAAATCAGAGATTTCTTTACCCCTCACCGGGAGACTTTTGTGTCGAGTTACTAGAAATTCAGGCTAAGCGACCTAAGAGCTATGCCACCTTTCAATCCGGTGAAGCAGTCTAGGCCAGCTTCTCTGACCAATCTGTGCAGTTCATCAGAAAAATTCAGGCATTTCTGTACAATTTGCATCCCGGACGGAATTTTTGGCTTCTCATTTGAACTTCGATTTACAGTTTCTGCTGTATATGTTTTTGTCTTCAAAAAAAAAGGTGGTTCTCAATTATTTTTATGTTTTTGTACTCATACCTCACTCCTATTAACTCCACTAAATTTACCTGTCACGATAACACTGACATTTCGGACTTAAAAGTGAATGTCAAACTTCCTTGAAGGTTTACAATTTTTGATATTTAGAATTGTTTTACCTTGTAATGTATTTTTTAGCGTTGATTTAATTTGGTGTCGGTTTTGTTTGTTCAAACAATCAAATCTCATGAGCTATCAAATAAAATAAACTGCGGGTTACACTGCTGTAATTTTCTTAAATCTATATATATATATATAAAAGAGAAAGTGTGTGGGTTTGTTCCTTATAGGCTCTGAAACGGCTGCACCGATTTCATTGAAACTTTCAGGGAATCTTCAGATTGACCTGGCGAGTAATCCTGTATAGTTTGGTGACGATCGGAGCACTCGTTTTTTTGGACTGTCAAATACAACTTCTATTTACTATGATGATATTGTTGATATTAATAATTGATATTGTTTTATAACCCAAAATTGTATTGACACATGCGTTGTGTATATTTATGTCATTTTGAACCATATTGAAGTATAATAAATCCCTAATTAATAAGAATGATATTGTATTTACTGATATGTACATGGGTGTAGGTAATGATCTGCATCCGCTCGAGACGAGTATAGAATAGAATGAATACGGAGAGGAATGAATAATTTAATAAATTGTGAGAGTTAAATGAAATATTTCATGATGTAAGTTTATTGTTTAAATAAAATAAAGCAAAATCTAGCCTGGCGGAGCGGGCTGGGTACGCCAGTAATGTATAAAACTTTGTCAGCTTTAATATAAATATGTTGCGCTCAGCTGCTTACGTTGATTACACTATATTTACATTATTGCACAGAAGACCTTGGTCTAATTCAGTGGCAGCCAGAGCGCACCGATATAGTTGGAACGCGGATCATTCTGGAAAAAAAACCCTGGCAACCAACGTGGCGGACATGAGATATCCACTGTTAATTCTTACTTCCTACAATTTTACGTAGACTTTTGTAACATAAAACACACATATAAGTAAATTAAAGTTCTATGTATAAATGATGTTGACTAATCTTCGATAAGGTTCTCTTTATAATAACTTTCATTGGTGTAAATTAAAAGGTGAACCGTTTGTTCCTTTCAATTTAAACCAATGGTGATCATTAAGGGCCGAGTTTACCGTTACTTAAAAGATACGACCCTCAGCACACCAATGTTACAAATTCCTTTTTTTTGTTAACGAGGAGGAAATCTCCAAAGATACCCCGCCTTCTGGGGAAGGCGGTGGTTATGTGGAGTTTTACCCACGAAAACCTCCCCGGTGGCCCTTCCTCAGTGCATGGTGAGGGGCTCCGGGATCTCGGATCTCCAGTGGAACGCACCAGAGCCCCTCTGCACTGTGCTCAAGGAGAGCACTTCCCGGGGAGGTTACTCCTCCCCTCTGTGCCCTCGCAGTGCAAGGCGACACGGGCCAGCCGATGTTGCCTTCTTCCCGGGTCCACCTTGGCGGACGACAAAGGCCCCTACCCTTGTCGCCCAGTGAACCCGAGACCCCTTTTAGTCGCCTTCTACGACAGGCAGGGGATACCGTAGTCTTATTCTTGAGAGCCCAGAACTACAGGGCTGAATGTTACAAATTCCTAAGATTCATTGCTATTCCGACGAAAGCACTGGGCCCAACTGCTGTTTGCTAATGACATTTCCATCTTCTGTATGGCGTCGAAGCGTGGACTCTGACCGAGGCCATGTGCAAAAAGTTGAAGCTAGCGAAATGTGGGTATACAGATGTTGAATGTTAAGGATATCTTGGAGAGACAAAGTACGCAACGAAGTAGTGCTGCAAAGACTTGGAAAGAAGGTTGAAGTTCTTAACGCAATTAAGAGGCGAGAGCTAAAGAAATACCTAGGGCATATAATGCGCAATCCCAAATACTATTTGTTACAGCTTATAATCCAGAGAAAGATACAAGGAAAAGAAATCCGGGATGGAGAAGAACATCTTAGCTTAAAAATCTACGCCAATGGTACAATAAGAGCACACGTTCTTTATTTCGTGCTGCTGTGTCGAGGGTCCAAATCGGCATGATGGTCGCCAACCTTCTATAGAAGATGGCACCAAGAGAAGAAGAATGACCTTTCGCTATTACCAACCAACCAACCTATTACAATTTAATTGTCATTATGCCAAAAATTGCTTAATTCTTAGATAGGAAATTTTAAGTTGAATTTTGATTATTTTAAGTTTATTCGATATTGAGTAATTGATTGAAATCTACCGTCATATTTGCAAGATATAGAGATTAACAAACAGCAACAATTGATTCAATAGTAGTGTCAGGGGTACGCTATCGGAAAACCATAGTGGCTGAATTAGCAGAACTGTGATATCTATTTATTCAAACGTCAATAGTCGAATAGCGGATTCGAAACTACGACTAGGGATGTTATTGCAAAGAATTTGTCGATTTGTTTTTGATATTATATATCGTTGATACAACATTACGATATTATACAAATTTTCAATATTTTCATATATCGTAGTTTGTTTATCTGAAAAAACCGCGGCACAGATTATAAAATTTATATAACTAGTGCTGCCATCGTGGAAAGTTGGAGGAGAGTAACACATACAATATATGTCTTGAAATATATCAATATTAAATGATTCGATTTTATGGGATTGAAGCGTTATATCGCGTTCATATATCGATATTTTATAAAATTATTTCGCGCACTCCTCCTACCTACGACCTAACGATTCGCAGACCGTACATTATACCATTATGCTATTGTTTCTAGTTTTCTTAAGTCGGTTGAAATCAGCAATGATGTAGTAATGATGACAAGCAGGATTTGGCGGGCCGCCGTGCTATGACAGTAAGGAGGTCGGCTGGCGACCTGCGATCCGTAAGGTCAGCGGGTTGAATGCATATCAGGTTGAACGACCTCGCGATACTATTTAGTCCGCCCTGCCCAATGACTGTCCATTTTACGTAATCTGTGTTGGTTAACTGGTGAAGCATAACACATAGTTAAGTAAATACAATTTCATCGTAAGTACATTGTAATAGTTTTTTTAGAACTGTTGAAATTGAATGTGCTAAGCTAAAGCAGTTTTAGAAAATATGCGTATAATCCGATCAATACGTTTAAGATTATAGTTAAAGGTACTCTCTCTCTAGTGTCGGTCCCTCATGTCTGAGGATCGTGGTCACCATCAGGGTTGCACCTGGAGCGGACTTCCACCGGCTTCTGTCCAGTGCGTCTCTTACAGCACTGTAAAATTTGGAGGACGACGAGTCTTTTACTTGATCGGACCACCTTGTTGGTGAACGGCCACGAGATCTTTTTCCTGCGGTGTTCCCAACTACGATCAGTTTATCCAGACTTTCGTCGCCTCTGCGCATTGTGTGTCCGAAATACGCCAGGATTCGTTGTCGGCATATGGTAGACAAACGAGTCTTAATTTGTAGTTGGCTTAGGATAGATGCATTGGTCCAGCCCTGTAGTTCTGGGCTCTCAAGAATAAGACTACGGTATCCCCTGCCTGTCGTAGAAGGCGACTAAAAGGGGCCTCGGGTTCACTGGGCGACAAGGGTGGGGGCCTGGAGTCGTCCACCAAAGTGGACCGGGAAGAAGGCGACACCGGCTGGCCCGTGTCGCCTTGCGCGCTACTGAGGGCACAGGGGAGGGTAACCTCCCCGGGACGTGCTTTCTCCTTGAGCACAGTGCAGAGGGGCTCCGGTGCGTTCCACTGGAGATCCCGGAGCCCCTCGTCATGCACCGAGGAAAGGGCCACCGGGGAGGTTTTAGTGGGTAAGAACCCCACATAACCGCCGCCTTCCCCCCAGAAGGCGGGGTATCTTCTTGAAGATTTCCTCCCCGTGAACAAAAAAAAAAAAAAAAAAGGATAGATGCATTGGTGCGTTTCGCAGTCCAGGGTATCCTTAACATACGCCTCCAGCACCACATCTCGAATGCATCGATCCTTTGCCTCTCTCTGGCTGGGATGGTCCACGTTTCCACTCCATACAGGAAGATAGGGAGTTAAAGGTACAGTCTAAATATATTTCCCACTTTTAGGCACAGGTCTTCCCTGTATAACATGTAGGTTTTCTCACGATGGTTTCCTTCATCGTCGTGCGTGATTTAGGTTGGCATTTTATATATTGCAACATTGCGGATCGAACTCGGGTTACTAGCGTACAGTAAACATAAGGCGACTGCCGGGACATTGAGCTATCATGGCCCAATTTCTGCAAATAAAGCTTATCTTACTAAAATTTGTGCCCGATACACAATCATGCACACATCCTCTTACATATAGGAGCATACTATCCCTAGAGAAAAGGAAGCATTGATTGCAGTCGGTCTAATTCAGAGGTTCCCAACCTGTGAACGATTCGTATGTACTCGCCACTATTCGACGCAGACTGATTTTTTCTTAAACATTAATTAAAGATGTTTTACAATTTTGGAACATTTTTGTTTATTATTTATTACTAAATTATGAACATTAGAAAATAAATGATGGGAAAATGAGAAGTGATGGATGGAGTTGGTCGATTAAAAATAGGTGATGCCCGCCACTCGACCGATATTTTAGAATGTCCTCTAAAGTACAAAAAGGTTGGGAACCCCTGGTCTAATTAATTATTTATCTCAATTATGGTTTGAATCTACGAACTAACATTCCGCTTACCGTACTATAAACCATTAGGATATTACTTTAAATGAAATATTTAATCGTTTGCTAAACGCGGAACTACTTTGTCGACTGTATCAAGACTTTGCTAATGCATTGGAAAATGTCATTGTATGTCTGTACATGTTCGTTATAATTCATACTTGTTATTTTCAAGTTCAGTAATTGTTCAGGAAGTTGTAATTGACTGCATTAATGTGATGCATACATACAATTACGGGCGCCCCTCGTACATATATGGTGTAGGCGTAGATATCGTAACGAACAATGAATGTCCAATTCTAACGGTCTAGAGTTCTCTAAAGAGAGCATTGGGGCATAGTCCGCTATATGACTTCACTGCAACACCACTCCCACTGTCGGGTCTCGCCGCATCCTACGGAGATCGAGACACATCTTCCACAACACGGATGACGAGACGACATCCCGCCTATATCTCAAGAAAATTTATTCGTATTAATGCCATTTTACAGGCAATTTCCCCATAATCAATGTTAGGAAACGTTGCTAAAGTTTTTTCGGGCACTTAAAGCTAGCTATCTGAATGTTTTAAAAGATTTCCGCTACAGCTACCGACCGAGTCGTGGTTCGGCCGCCCTCAGGTAGCAATGCTATCGCGATTTAAGTAAGTTACCGACCAAATCGAGGGCCCTACTCGGCCCTTGCGCCGAGTTACTACTAAAAGAAGTTCAGGCTAAGCTACCTAAGAGCTGTGCCACTTCTAAAGTGAATGTAGCTGTACAGGTCTCCTAGATGATCAGCGTAGTTCATATACATATCTCTATATATGTCTCTCTATAATGTTATATATATGTCTCTTTGCAGATAAGGTCTGTACCCACCCAACAGTGGGGCACATATATAGGTTATAACTTTATCTTTTATGCCCGGACAATAAGCAAATAAAGGTGAAATGCGGACAGTCAATCTGCACGATCTTATTCCTCGACCCGACTGTATTTAGGTACACTAGGCTGGCACTAATTATTGCAATCATTAACATTTCATAATGGCAAGTACCAGGATTGAATAACAACGAAGAGGTCTCTCCGCAGTGGGTGGGTCGAGCGGCGGACGGCGGTACTATCGCCATCTCGAACTACCGGCTTCACATACAGCCCCGCCGGCGCGGCAGCCTTGGTGCCTCGGTGCCGCTGCGGCTGATCGACGCCCTCGAGATTCGTGACCTGCTCTGCCTTATCATTCTCTGCAAGCATGGCCGCCAACTCAAGTAAGTGCCCATTTTGTTTACTCTTTAAGAGATACGATAAGAGAAGATTTAGAGAATATTTGTATGAAATATAACCGGACATCTAACAGTCTCAATTTCTGTCGCCAGGCATATAAGAGGAATCTTCAATTCCTCCTTCACTTTACAGTCGATACATATTTGGAACGCCTTTCCAGATCACGCCAAAAGAGGAATATTTGGTTGGACAGTTCCTATAACACGCAGTTTTTTTTTTGTATAATTAATGTGGGTTTGTTTTTCAATCTCTCTACAATCCTAACAACTCTCGAAGGTTACCTGCGTATGTCCTATTGCATTCCACATCGATGTTTACCGTGGAAATAACAGTGGCTGTGTATTTTTATATCATAATTGAATTACAAGTCGTACAGTGCACGCCACGGCTTACAATTTAATTAATGAAGTTCTATATTTGGGTTGGTAATTAAGTAGTCAATAAACGCAACTAACTGATACACCGGCTTGCCTGCGTCACTTTTAAATAAATGAGATTGACTTGCATGTAGATTGTCTTTTTTAAAGGTGGAAACAGAATGAGTAGAGACTCTAACCAATTTCTACTTATTATATCACATTAGTAGCACTTTATGTGAGGATTTTCACTGTTATCTTTCGCCTTTATTTAAAGTGGGATCGAAGGAAAGCGCTCGAGAGTTGGCGCACTGTTTCCAATCGCGAATTGGGGTCACCGACTGATAGCCCCTGCTTAAATATCGTGGAATTGTTAAAAATTCCATCGTTAATACGATAACGACGTAGACAACAAGTATTTCTTTAAATTCTTACTTTCTTATATACATAATTTAACATTTTTTGTTCACATTCAATGCGCAAAGGCTACGAAAGTCTAGAAAAACTGATTGTAGTTGGTACCGCTCACTAACAAGGTGGTCCGATCAGATAAAAGACTCGCCGTCCTCCAAATTTTAATCCGTCGTAAGAGACGCGCTGGACAGAAGCCGATGGAGGCAGATCATCCGCTCTGGATGCAACTCTGATGTTGACCACGATCCTCAGACATGAGGGACCGACACTAGAGAGATTAATATTTTGTCAGCAAGTTGAAATGGTAGTGAGCCGGCCACATCAAAAATCTCTTGGAATTAGAGCTCGCCAGGGGTCGGTGAAGTGTAGGGCCCCGTCCCTCCAGATAAACCTTATAAGGATAGGAAGTGTTTGGATGTGTAAAACTTCTTACCCGTCTAACCACCACCCTCCCCCCCTCTGGTGTCCCTTCCTTGGTGCGTGGTGAGGGGCTCCGGAATCTCCAGTGGAAGGCACCGGAGCACCCGTGCATTGTGCTCTCGGAGAGCACGTCCGTCACGTGTCCGTCGCAGTGCAAGGCGACACGGGCTAGCCGATGTCGACTTCTTCCCGGGTCCACTTTAGCGGACGACAGAGGCACCCACCTTTGTCGCCCAGTGAACCCTAGGCCCCTTAAAATTCGTATACCATGCCTTATGCTATTGACGCTTCGCGGCTATAAATGGATTTACAGCGGTCATCGACAATAGGCAATTGTAATACAAAAACTCTAATACAGCGTGTAATTAATTCCTTGAATGCTAAATAATACACTTAATAAAAACACATCCGCTGCGATGTTTCGTGTTAGTCGTTCATGTTACGATGTCGAAATTTTACGTATAAAAATCACTTATGTTTATGTCAGTACATAACATTGGTTCATTTTATATCACGTATTTTTCTTACGCCACAAGAAAAGTAAAATTGTACTTTTCTCTGTGTTTGTTTTATAGATTCTTCTTTATAGGAGAAATTGGGTAATCAGGTCAGCATCCTCAACATTAATGTATCTACAGAACCAAAAGAGTTGCTAGTGCGTTGGCCGGCCGTTGGGAAAGGATCGGGCTCGTTTCTTGAAGTCGTAGAGAAAACATTGCTGGTGACAGCTTGTTCCATAGATTAGTAATGCATGGAAGGATATTACGTAAAAAAGTACAAATTATTAACTTTATTGCTATAAAAGCAAAACAATATATTTGAAGCGTCAATAGCCTAATGGTTTAGGGTACGGCCTGCAAATCGTAAGGTCGTGGGTTCCAATCCACCATTCGACTATTGCCGTGAACCATGTCCTAGCACAAGCTTAAGCTTAGTTGGAATGGTTATCAAGATTTTTAGTAATATTTAAGGGAAAAAAAAGAAATATCTTCTAGCTTTATTTTTTAAAAAAAAAAAAATATATATAGTAGTATATATATGTATATATATATATATATATATAGATATATATATATATATAGATAGAGGAGTTCTGTCTCCCGAACTACTAGGAAGACAGAACTCTCAGAAGACAGCGCCTTCCGTGAGTCTTGAGTGAGTGATTGGGCGTTCATTACGTTTTTAAATAAAAAATAGTGTACAAGCAAATAAAAGAAAACTACCGTCAGCAAGTATATTTTATAGCTAAAACAACAACCGACTTCAAATCAAACGTTAAACGCTATTACGCGCGGACGCCCTTTTTGTATTTCAGAATTATCGTAGGAACAATTACGAAATATAATTCAATCAGAACCTTACCAAACTCGTCGAACTACCTTTAAAGTACATCCTTTCAATAAAAAACGAATCATCGATATCGTGATATTGAATTACTGACCCATTTATCGCAGACATACCTAAAGCAATTTTAAGAGTTATATGGTTTTATCATGGATGCCATTGTTAAAATTGGACCAAACTGGAATAAGACCACACTGGCAGCACCAATCTAAATCGAAGAAAAAAATCAGACCAATTGAAGAACCTCCTCCCTTTTTTAAAGTCGGTTCAAAAAAGAACAATACTACAGTTATGTCGGCCCGTTTTGTGTGGATGTGGGAGTGTGAGTACAGTTGTGGAATACCAACCACCAAGATGATGTTTGATTTGGAATACTATTAATTATGTTGCATATATTTTTATAACAAAAATAGATACAAGTTTAACAATGTCGTCCTTGCTTTCAGGTGTTCGTTTGGGACTGGGGAACAGTGCCTTGAATGGTGGCGAAGACTTACGACAGCCCTCGCCCCCTCACCTCACTACAGGACACGTTCGCCGCCGCGTACGCTGCCTGGGCTAAGGAGCAACCTCCCTCCTCCGTGCACAGAGCTCTCCTGAGAGCGTCGCACTCCCCGCAGAGACACTGGTTCGGCCCTGAAGTGAGTTACCTTGTGCATTATTACCTCCTGGTGGTACCCCGACGTCTATATTCTTTACAAATTGTTCACTTTTATTTAAATACAATGGACTGTTTGTTATTTGTATCCAACGTTATAATTTCCGGGTGATGCCCATCATGTGGACCGAGGTTCGATTCTCAGCTGACCTTTTCCTCTGGGAATGCTTTTGTTGATCCCTTTATAAAGCATTTGGTGTAATTTAGGTATATGTTTCTTAAGCGATTATAACAATATTAGATTATTGAATCTAGTTTCCCAGCCAAGGTTTTTTTACACTTTTGTAGGTTTCTGCTGTTGTATGGAGATTTATAGTAGCACTTTGTTTTTTATGTAGACGGGGAGGAAATCTTCAGAAAGATACCCCGCCTTCTGGGGGGAAGGCGGCGGTTATGTGGGGTTCTTACCCACAAAAACCTCCCCGGTGGCCCTTTCCTCGGTGCATGACGAGGGGCTCCGGGATCTCAACGTGGAATGCACCGCAAGGCGACACGGGCCAGCCGATGTCGCCTTCTTCGCGAGTCTTCTTCTACGACAGGCAGGGGATACCTTAGACTTATTCTTCAGAACCCAGAACTACAGGGCTGATATTTGTAAAAAAAATTATAGCAGCCCTAGTATAACTTGTGTTCTCTTGGCTGCAGGTGGAGAGGCTGGGCTTTACGACGAAAGGTGCTTGGCGCGTCACAGCCGCCAACGCCGAGTACAAGCTGTGCCCGTCCTACCCTCCGTTGCTCCTCGTGCCCGCCTCTATTGGCGACGAAGACCTCGATTCCGTTGCTAGGTTAAAACTCTTTTATATCAACAAGCCATAATATATTATCTATAGTTATGCTACCCTGGAACATTACCTATGTAAGTATATTTACGTGTAAAAACATAAAACCGACTTCAAATCCGAATTATCGTATGAATATTACGAAATAGAATTAGTCAGAAACTAACCAAACTCTCATCAAATTACTCTTGAAGTACATCTTTGTAAAAGACTGAATCATCGAAAACGGCTGGCGTGATATCGAGTTATTCGTACATTTGTTGCGCACCTACTGCAAACTTAAAACTTATACGTATTTCTTATAGATGCAATTGTCAAAATTGAACCAAATTGTCCACACGGGATACACCAGTTTCAAATAAAAAAAAATCATTGAAATCGGTACACACAGTCGAACGTTATGAGGTAACAAACATAGAACAGACAAATGGACCTCCTTTTTTTTGATGTTGGTCTTGTGACCGAAATAGAGTTTCTAGTTGTAGGAAAAGGACATCTAAAATAGATAATGTCCTCTCAAAGTGGAACGTTCGCGAACTTCATCGATAATGTCGTCTATTTGATGAGATCCTCTTTGTTTTAGTCTCTTTGTTTATAACTTATTCCAGGTTCAGGGCGATGCGTCGTATGCCGGCTGTGGTATGGCGGCATCGCGGCAACGGCGCCGTGATCGCGCGCTCCTCGCAGCCCGAGGTCGGGTGGCTGGGCTGGCGCTCCAGCGAGGACGAGCGCCTGCTCGCCGCCTACGTCAGCGCATGCAACGCAGACCGTGGCACGCAGCCCGCCACCACCAACAAGGTACTATGATTTAAGTGTGTTGTTAAAGCCTTTATATATATATTATATATATGTCCCACTGCTGGGCGGAAGACCTTGGATTGACCTACGATTGGCAGAATTAATATGTATTAGAAAAAAAATTTAAGACATGTAGGTTTCCGCACGATGTTTTCCTTCACCGCCGAGCGCGTGGTAAATCAGCACATAAAATTGCAACAACAAATTAATTGGTGCCGGGGATCGAACTCGGGTTGCTAGCGTAGTATGCAACTTGAGCCAACCGCTCGGACACAGAGCTACCACGGCTCACTTTATTCATTAATTTATGAACAGGACAACAGTTTTATCATGGCACGTTTTTTATAGCAGTGTTTTACATATTAATTAAAAGTATATTTACTAGTGTGTTTAATATATTAAGAAGTTCTGACGATTAAATTATCCTTCTTAAAAAATATTCTGACATAAATTATAATAAAAACTGTCGTCTCGAATTGGACCAAACTGCACACTTTGGGCATTATTTTATTACGATTGATTCATTGGTTTAGTATTTCATCGCCTATAAAGAACATGACACCATTTTTTATATTTGTTTGAATAAATAAACAACGAACAAATAGTTGCTCGAAAATTCTTCTTTTATTTTCACAAATTAATTATAACACTATCTTTGTCCACGTCGTAGCTCTTAATGTCCATCTTTCTTTTGTCTCTCTTTTATTCCTAATCGCTCGCCATTCGTTCACTCATATTCAGTCACACATTCGGATACATCTTTTATACTTTAATCATTTAATCGGATACAGCTTAAAGTTTTTTGTCTTTTTTTATTCCTACATATTTATATTGGAAACATTACGACATAACCCAAACGACTAACGCAGTAACCTCCGCAGATAATTGTAAGTACTCAGATCAAGAATTTTTGTGAACAGCAACTGAAGCTGCTAATAGTGGACGCGCGCTCGTACGCGTCTGCCGTGACAAACCGCGCGCGTGGCGGCGGCTGCGAGTGCCAGCAGTACTACCCGGCCGCGGACATCCAGTTCATGTGCCTGCCCAACATCCACCACGTGCGCCGCAGCTTCCACCAGCTGCGCGCCCTGGTCGCCGAGCCTGACGATCAGACCAAGTAACCAGCACTTTACTATTTCTTTTATAGTGACGAACTTACGGCTCACCTGATCTTAAGTGATCACCGTCAAACATGAATATCTACAGCACCAGAGGCTGATGTGATATGCATTACCAGTGTCTGAGAAAGATATAGGTTCTTCTCTTAAATATCACAAAGTCGTATACCTTCGGACACACTTGTATGTGATAATTAATTCCACGAGTTCAAATGAGTAAATCTATGTATATACATAGATGTATATATATATATATATATATATTAGATATGAGACATGTTTTGTTATGACATGTATATGAGAGAGTGACATATAATGCGTGTTAATTTTCAGTTGGCACAGCAATCTGGAGCGCACGCTGTGGCCGCAGTACGTGTCGGGCGTGTGCCGGGCGGCCGGCGTGGTCGCGCGCGCGGTGCAGGCCGGCCGGCCAGTGCTGGTGCACTGCTCCGACGGCTGGGACCGCACGCCGCAAATAGTGGCCGCTGCACAGCTCGCGCTCGACCCCTACTATCGGACCGTGGAGGTATGCAACGCACAGATGAGAGCCAACCCCCATTTCTCCTAACAGGTCACGTTAATTTTCGTAAAAGTCTGTACGAGATGCGTTTATGCGATGTGAGTGCGTGTGATTGTGGACAGGATCCAGAGGATCGTCGCCATGTGCTCTGGTCGTGTCCACTGTACGATGATTTGCGCGCTAGACTACTAAATGGTCTGACAGGTATGTGTCCGGGTCCAGTCTACTTCCGCGATCTGGTCTCCTCGGAGGGCAACTTCAGGGAATTTGCAAACGCTTGGCACAAAAGAAGGACCCGCTAGAAAAGTCGTCTGTCGCCATCGAGCGAGCGGTTATGTTGTGTGTCATAGAGCCCCTTCAGGGGATGAGCTCCGAATGGTGGAGAAAGGCATTGATAAAGAAATTGTCGTGAAGCACGTCTCGGAGTAGGTTACTCTCTCCCGAAGCACCAACGTAATGCTAAGACGACACGGGACCACCATTGTCGCCTTCCCGGGTCCACTGTAGCGGACGACGAGGGCAGCCTCAAGGGTTAACCTCTACCTCACTGCAGCGACAGCATAAAAACTTGCGAGATTTCCTCTAATCTTCCGCATGCGTGCTTACCTAGTCTTAGATTGTGATTCACATACCAATATCTCAGTTAACAAGGATTCTTCCATCTGATTTTTACGAGTTGCCTGGTTCCTTCCTTCATACTATCGTAATCGAAAGTCCTATACTAACAACTTTTATAAGGGACGTAAGTGAAATCAAACCTGTTCAAACATACAAATATTTCTCAAAGATGAATTGAGAATCTATTCCTGTTTTGAAGTTGATTAAAAGTATTTTGAAATGTGTACATTTTCGTCAGGGTTTCCGGGTGCTGATTGAGCGCGAGTGGCTCGACTTCGGACACAAGTTTGCGGACCGCTGCGGTCACCAGTTCGGGGCGGAGGATCCCAACGAGCGGTCGCCCATCTTCCTGCAGTGGCTGGATGTTGTGCACCAGATGATGTTGCAGTATCCTTGCAGCTTTGAGTTCAACGAGGCTTACTTGGTAAGTTATAATTGTATTTATGTATAAAATAATTAATAAATAGTCTCTTACGCAGTTTTAACTTTAGCGTGGTATACAGCTACTACTTGCCCTAAAAATCGCAAAAATATCGCTCGCTCGGCTGCTCGTATATCGAGGTTCTACTGTATTTTTATTATTCATATATATATACCATTCAATGACCAATTAATTATGAAGAAACTAAACATTTAATCGCGTTGCGGTTGCAGATAAAGCTGGCTACACACGTGCACTCGTGCATGTTCGGCACGTTCCTATGCAACACGCGACGCGAGCGCATCGAGTCGCGCGCGGAGGGCACCGCGCACGTGTGGCATCTGCTGCGCGCACCCGCCTACCGGAACCACCTCTACTCGCCCCACCAGCACCACCAGGTATACACTTGTTTTGTTGAAGAACGGTAAACCGCCAAGCTGTATAACGTTGTAATTGAAATTTTATAATTTAGTATCGCCTCAAGAATTATTAAATTCTTATGTTCGTTTCGTACGCGACGCGTCTGAAACCGCAACACAATAGCTAGTCTCTAAAAAGAGATACCAAGTGTTTGAGTACGAGCTAGTATGTATTTTAAAAGTTTATCATTCGTTGTTTTAATTAATTATAAAGAACTATATACAACTATATAACAAAAATATTTGTAACGTTACAATGTTGAAACAATTTCACGGCTGATAAAAAGTAAGTAATACTTTCTAAAATAAGTGACCCACTATGAGGTCACAGGCTATCCGATTTATTTGTGTGTCCAATACGGACAAAGGCCTCTTCGAACTTCTTCCATTATTCTCCGACTTGGAGCTTTCCTGTAGCTAACGTCCATTAATGTTAAATAAGAGCTAGCGATGTCAACAGGAGAGCAGAAGTTATGTAGTGCTCATAAGAGCATTTTTGCAATTTATACAGAAACAGACAATAATGTCTGTTTCTGTATAAATTCAATGTAAATGTAGTATTGCGCGCGCACGACTTTGGGTAATTCTAGGCACTGCTGAAAATCAGCGCTGTCGCATCGTTGCGACGGCATATGCTGAGACGGTGTCCAATATTGGTATCATATCTTATGTCCTATTTGTCCGTTTTTTCTATAACTGTTTTTTGTGTGTTTAATATTATATGATGTGCCAATAAAGAATATGTCTATGTCTATGATCGCAGGTGCTGTGGGCGGAGTGCAGCGTGCGCGCGATGCAGCCCTGGTGGGGCGTGCTGTGCGGCGAGCGCGAGCGCGTGCAGCAAGACCCGCCGCACCTGGACCCGCCAACGCACAACGGTACCTTGATGATTAAATTCTATTTGTTTGGAAACGTCTTTGCCGTATTATTCTACTACTATTCTATTATTCGACTGCTGAAAAAATCATTGTTCTTTTTTTCATGGTGAAATTATACAGATTAGCCAGTAAAGCTGGCCTTACTGTTTAACCGGACTATAGAGGTGGCAAACCTCTTAGGTCGCTAAGCCTGAACCTGTATTTGGGAGTAACTCGACTGTAGGGTCCCCTCGGTAACCTCTGCTCGGACGAATACTTAAGACGCTTAAGCATTTTGATTCGAGGGCGCCCTTGAGAAACCATCACTCGAACGGTATCTTTACAACGGAAAAAGCTTTGGAGATTATAAAGCTACTATAAATGCCACTTCGGGAAAAAAGCTTGTTCTTTTGTGTCCAATTTTTTTCAATAATTCAATTGGCTAGAAACGGGACCCCATAACCCTTCAAATCATAAGTAAGACACACCAAATATCTATGGCTCGAGAATATATTTAATTCAGTTTACGTTTTCAGGGCTGATGACGAAAACTAGATCTTGTGATAATCTATTAAGTGATGGCGAGAAACGTACCACCCAGAGGAGATGCAGCGATCCCAGTATTGCACCCGACGTTATGTGAGTTTTAACTTTTCTTTTTAAATTAAAACTTCTTTTTACACGATGGACTGGGGAGTAAGGTGGTGAATGTGATACGAAAAGTGTGATCGGAAGTTGAGTAAGTTAGTAAAGGCAGAAAGAGGCAGAGTTAGGTTTCGTATATCACTAAAAGAGAGAGATGCCAGTACACATTTTTATTCTCTCTCTCTCTCTCTCATAGCCATATCTAACACAATGTAAATGTGATATAAGTGCGGCCTGCACTGATATATCTTAGATGTTTTAGATTATTGTTTCTACCATACTGGAGGAACAGTGCGCCCGCACATTTTCTTTCTGTCATGAACAATCATGTACTATATTATTCGTACATATTTTTAATTATATTTTCTTCATTTGGGCAAGTAGTGATGTCAATACTTGTGGTTATGTGACACAGGAAGCTGTCGTCGCTCGTGGGGCGTGACAGCCGCGCGCTCACCGATAGTTGTGTAGACGAGCTGGCACCGGCGCACGCTCCTGCGGCCTCGCCCACGCCGCGCACCGTGCCCTCGCCTCAGCCCTCCAGCAGCCCGGTTAGCAGCTATATTTTTATTTACATCATCTGTATCTAATTGTACTGTGTTCTTGCTAAATAAAATTTTGACAAATATATTTGCAAGTAAAATCAAAACGAGCTTTAAATCTGCTACACTAAAAATGAACTAAAAACTTACCAGTGACAGTTTAACGCAAGGAAAAATGTTCCTTCAATAATGCAGCGTGCGGTATCCGGTTCGATTATGACCACTATGTTTAAGGTGTTAAGGTTTAAAGTTGCTATTTAACTGAATCAAAGAACGATCGTGCATTAGAGAGTTTATTTGCAACTGTTTGACATAAGCTACAGACCAAACACAGAGATGCAATTAGAAGAAAATAGATTAATACAAACAACCACGCTCTTTTTTATACCCGAAGTATCATAGTTATATTACAAAGTTCTGGCATTTACTTTCTCTTTCTCCTATCACATTAGTACTCGTTCTGGTTATGGAGTATCAACCAACTGTAACGGTTTGTAATAAACCTACCAATATCTCTATCGAAAAACATTTTTTATCTGATTTTAGTTGTTCCCTGGTCCTATGGAGCCCAAGGTCTATGCTCTATAAAAATAAAATTAACATTCGAATTTTCAACAAAAATCTTTAACGTTAATAAATGAGAATGAGAACTTTCTCTTTTTTGAAGTTGGGTTAAATGGGTCAACTAGGTATAATAATATAATAATCCACAAGTCATGATATAAGCTGTTTGCTAACACTTTACATAAAAAATCTCAATACACAAATGATAGAAGCGGTGATAAACTATTGGCTTTTTCATACCAGCTCCCAGCTGGCATAAAAGATCAAGAGTTTTTTCCTCGAGACACAAAACATGCAGGAATCTCTACCCTTCAACAACCCGATGAAGTTACAGAAGTCTTTGCACTGGCAACTGGACCTAGAATGCACTTCAGTCACATATGAGAAAGAAAGAGATCTCTTAAAAGTTGCATCGTTTCAGCTGCAAGTGGAGGGTTTGAACCCAGAGCACTTCAGCAAGCCAGATGGCAGTGCGTCATCGTCGCTGGAGCGCGAACTGGTCAGTGCAGTGGACAGCACAGACTGCACCGACGGCTCGCCCCCCGCGCGATCCTCACCCCCTGCTGTCATCCCCTCTGTACTCCCTGCCGCACACCCATCCCACGCGCTGCAGGTAATTAAGAATGAATGAATTTACTCTATTGCAAAACAAATAACAAAAGAAATCACAAAAATTATAAAAAATCCTAAAATTTTGACATATCACGATATAATTGCATGTGCAATGGGCGGTTTTATTAAGCTCTTTTCCAGACAACCTTTGAATGGGCAAAATCTAGTTAACCAATATACTGTAGATTGCAATACCTGGATCCTAGGCATCTCACGACGTGAACAAAACAGTATCACGGCCACGTTTTCTTGTGGTATCCACTCCAAGGCTTGCCTAGGAATGTGAGTGAGGATCCCGACGCAGGGTGTGACCAATCCATGACCATTTTCATTTACCAAATGTAGCGCCGCATATATATTTATATATGTACTTTCTCCTTTTTGATGGTACTACTGATAATTTATTCCTTGTAATTTTTTTTTTATAATATTCAATGGCTATTCGTTTACAGAACGGAGTAGGTGATCTGACGCAGAGCGTTCTAAGGACACCTGACGACGAGACGCCTGACGAGCCGGCCGTCTTCGTCGGCGACTCGTATTCCGACTTGCTGCCTATGCCGGATGTGAGTGTTTTTGTAACAATTGCAGTCCTTATGTAGTAGACATGAACTATAACTTAAACACACACATAATACACACCATATTTGCCATTTCTATAACGCAACTCAGGTATATACCGTAGGTGTATACCTGAGGTGTGGTAGGTCAGGTATATTATATATACCGGTGTGTGTGTGTGTGTTTTTCATTTATTTGAAATTATTTCGTTTTCATGCTATCACAGACGTCAAGAGAGAACGGACGTACACGCAACATCAGCATCACGTGGAGATCTATCTCGGAGTCAAGCAACCAGTCATCCACGGGCTTCGACATCGCGGGCACCCCGCCAGCTGTCCGGGCGATCGACCGACCAGTGGAGCAACCCGAGCGGTCCGTCGAGCGAGACGTGGACGTGATAGACAACCTCACGTGCACGGACGGAGGCGTGGTGAACCACGACACCAGCAGCGGCATGTCGGGGCGGAACGGCACCCCACTCACCAACGGCGCTGTCAACGGCCTCAATGATATATCAGCCAAGTTCATGCAAGTGGATTTGAATGGTGAGTAGTTTTAGAATTGAACTATAGTGACACATTTCAGAATAAGCTTAAAAAGTGGCTAATTAATAAATTTATTTCCTAAACGAATTTTACAACTTTAAACTGTAACATAAGTTATATTAACGGCGTCGTCGTTATTTTTTAATTCTTTTCAATACCGGATGCATTGTTTTCTTTAATGTTGGATTTTAAATGTCTGCTAAAGCTTTTTTTATTTATTCAAAATAAGCTGATATTTTAGATTGTTTATATTAGTATACTAAATAATTATAGAGTTAAGGTTCTTTGTCATTATCTATTTATTAATTTATTTATCTACTTTTTAATATCTTCTATTGTTATTTGATTCCTTTTTTTGTTGAATTGTTGCTCTTTCTATTGTTTAATTTTTATATCTTTAATTGTACATCCTATTCTATTTGCGAAAACTTTTAATTGGCCATTTCCATGTTTAATTTATTTATCTTGTGTCTCTTCTAAGTGTAAGTTTTCCAAACATATATAAAATAAAATAAATAAATAAATAAATAAATTATTTATATAATGAGATTAGGAATTTAAAGTTAGCCCTTTATTTGTATGATTTTTATTATTACTAATCCTTAGGCGGTGCGTCGTCGAGTGGTGCGAGTTCGGAGAGTGAGGGCGAGGGCTCGGGGTCCGCTCGCGGCGCCGCCAGTCAGCTCACGCTGCGCCCCACCTCGCCACGCCGCGCCTGCTGCCGCTGCCCACGCGCTCCTCACGGTACGCTCCGCACACATCATGGTTATGATCTACTGCGAAAATAAGAGTCAACTCTGAATACTATCGTTAGATTTGAGTCTAAAGCAATTCCATGTAACCATGAGGTCGAGACAAGGTGGTAGGTAGGAAGGCTACCTTTGTCGTCCTTTACGAACGAAGAAGAACGCTAGAAGGCGACACTGGTGGTCCCGTGTCGTCTTGGCACTGCGAGGGTGCTGGGGTAACCTCTCCCGCAACGTGCTCCGAGAGGCCGACGGGCTATCTTGTAAAAATTCCCCTCTCCGCTTCCGTCCCCGTCAACAAAGAAAAAAAGGTGGTTAGGCTTCTTATTATCGTCCAATGGAAAAGATAGATAAATCTTTATTGCTCACATTTTAAACATTAAAATACTGATTGTCCCTATTTTAATGTGTAAAATACAAAATAAATTTAAACGTGGGAAAGGGCGGCCTTATCGCTATATAAGTGGTCATTTCAAAACAACCCTGTGTAATTAGAGATAAAATAAATAAATTGCAGGGTAATAAAAATCAAGAAAAAGACTAGAGAAATTAATCTCTGCATGTTTCATTTCGGTTAGGCCAAAACACTTCTCACGTAATTACAACACTATGCAGATATAGTACCAAACAAATGGCCACATAGATGTTAAATGTAAGGATAAAACAATGTATTTTCCTTGATTATCTGTGAAATAGCAATCGACCGAGTCGTGGTTTGCCCCTCTCGGGCGCCCTCGGATCGGAGTGCTTACACGTAACATAGTAACCGTCCAAGCCGACATTAGGTGAGGGGTCACCGGGGAGACCCTTGTGTCGTGTTACTAGCGATAGAGGTTCAGGCTAATTGACCTAGGCTAACTCTTATGCCACCTTTAAATCCGGTGAAGCAGTCAAGGCCAGCTTTTCTGGCCAATCTGTGTAGTTTGTCCAAAAAAAAATGTATTTTCCTTAGGTTCTGAAAGCGAGGCGTGTTGGTGCGGCGCGGGTGAGGCGGGGGGCGCGCTAGCCCGTGTGCGCTGCGTGTGCGGCGCAGGCGCGCGGGCCTCCCTCGACCCGCCCGATGGCCTGCCGCCGGCCGCCGACCCGCTGCAGGACCGCCTGCACCAGATCATACTCTACCAAAAGGTAGGCCTCTACACTTCTTATAACCACTCTCTAAGTATAATGAGCTAATACTTTTGGAACTTGTGGTAGCCTAGCCGGCAAAAAACGTCCGTAACGTTAAATAAGCGTAATTTTTTTAGTGTCAACTGGTTTCCATAGGTGGCGCATATATTATTAATTATATTTTTTTTTCGTTTTTATCTTTAAAAACAACAACAACACGCGGTTTATTTTAAAAGAACTCTAGCAATAATTTTTTTTCTTGTTCTCGTTCTCTATATTTGCTCCATTTTATGGGGAAGTATACGACATTTGAACAGGTAATGCTTACTTATGTTATTGAGATCGGGTAGACGGTTGACAATTTTGTATTAAAGAGTAATAAATAGTTTGTAGATATGCTTCTAATAGTTAAGTGATTATTTTGACGATTTACAGAAAGTAGTAGAAGAATTGAGCGGACAGCTAAGGGAGGCGCGAGAGGCGTTGAGACGCGCTTCCCCTCTTGGAGCATTGCCCCCCGCCCGCGCTTCTCCCTCCGCCCCTTCGCCAACACAGGTAACTTGATAATATTTCGTGGCTTTGTTGTTACATTCAGCCTTCATAATACTTTTTGCTATTATTATTATTAGCATTGATAGCCTTAAAGTCATCGTACTTTTGACGTAACCCGTATTATGAATGGCTAAAAAAAGGCTTGTAAAATCTGTTTACATTAGTATGTGTTGTTTTCAACTTCGTGAACATACTATTAGCAAGCCTGAGTAACTAAAAGTAACGCCTGAAAGAAAACTAAATTTTTGTGTTTGCTGTTTGGAACGCCGCTATATCTATCAATCTTAACTATCGTGACGCAGATGGTGCAGAGCGGCAGCGGGAGCGCTGTCAGCAGCGTGGGCGGGAGCGGCAGTGGGGGAGGTAGCGGAGGCGGTAGCGTGGGTGGTAGTGGCGGCGGCAGCAGCAGCGGTAGCGCATCCGAAGTGGAGGTGGGCGAGGAGGCGCGTGCCGCTTGGCTACCAGACAGTGCAGCACCGCGCTGCCAGCACTGCAGGAATCACTTCTGGCTGGCGCGTCGCCGCCACCACTGCCGGTCAGTGCACATATTTTTAAGATTAACGACTTAAATTAAGGTTCCTTTAATATAGTGCGCTGGACAGTAAGATTGATTTGAATCCGGCCCGAAGGACCGAACGATGTTCGGCGTCGAGTGAATGTTGTTTTTATCCAGTATAATATTTCGGTGTTACAGACGTTGCGGCGGCATATTCTGCGGCTCGTGCTCTGAGATGAGTCCGTGGGGCGAATGCGGCGCCGTGCGCGTGTGTCGGCGGTGCCGCGCGCTGCGGTGACCCAGCCCGCTGCCAGTCCCGCTCGCCGCTCCGCCCCCCGCCATGCTCTCCGCCCCGCTGCTCGCTAGACTACGTTGCTGAAGGTTCCTCATCAAAGCCGTTGATTCAATGAACTTTATAAATTTATGAAGAGCTATAGCTGGCTCATACAATTATTTACTGCAGATAATTACAATTGCTGCATTACATACCATAGTCATTGCGATAATTTTAATCAATTTGACTGATTAATTGATCATCGAAATACATTTCTAGAGTTCCTTGCCTGCTTTAACCAGACTGTT
Organism: Meandrusa payeni; assembly: GCA_029286785.1. Taxonomy (NCBI): domain Eukaryota; kingdom Metazoa; phylum Arthropoda; class Insecta; order Lepidoptera; family Papilionidae; genus Meandrusa; species Meandrusa payeni. The sequence continues at coordinate 9,808,231 of JAGSMX010000009.1, read as the reverse complement.
TTTTTGTATATAAATGTTATTCATCTTGTATTCTGTACAAAATGAACGATCTCCGCAAATGAACTTAACAAGAAGTGACATGACAACTCTAGACATGATATTTGTACCTTCCAAAGTTTCAATAGAAATATTTATTATTGAATTTCTATCAAAACTGAGAAACATCGAAATTTTGCATTTCCGATTCGATTTTGAAATTCAGCATTGTAGCAGGGCAAGTTTTAGTAAAATGTCCTCAAAGACATAACAAATAACGCTACGACAGCTTCCCGCGTAAGATAATCCATCTGTTTACATACAACTAATATCTATTTGTACATATTAACATACTACGTAGAAGTAACCGCTGCAGTCCAGAATATTAAAGTCTAATGGTATAACTAGTCAGACCGCTTCCAAGGATAACGAGTCCAGATTTATGTTTAATTTGACCGAGCAATGTTGCCCGAGACCATGACACCATTTACCTTTACTGACTGACGTATGAGTGCGCATTTGGAGTCATTACATTTGGAAAACTGTATTAATTACAGTGTTGCTAGAGTAGAAAGTTTACAATTGCCACTACACTAGCCTCTGAAAAGGCATTTGTACTGTAAAGGGCTTTAGGGATGTTGGTGGGTGGGATGTAGTACAGTGAACGGTAGTTGAATGGAACGTAATAGCGAATGTTGTCACAGAAAGGCTGATTTCGAATTGTGAAAATTTAATTTAATACCCGCGTTGTATAAGTAGAGAGAATTAACTTAGAGGTCTACGAAGAGCACACTAGCGCCCCCAGCTGAACGATGTGTACGCTGTTATAGACTGAATTGTTTAGATAAAAAGTGGCGTGCGCTGTTTGATATTTTTTTAAGATTAATAAATCGCGTGTTCTAACGCTCTAACATTGGTCCCGGCGAGTGCTAACCGTTTACCCAATTCATTTTAGCATGACATTTTAAGTAATTCATAGACTATAGACCATAAACCGGTGCTCTATTCTTGCGACAACATATTGAATGAAATATTCCATCACAGTGAATAGTTTCTTTTGAGTATTTATTATGAAATCGAAATATATAATTCGTACGTAACGTTATTTACGTCAGAGATCGTCATGCATAGATAGCTCTCTAAATAGTTCATTGTATGACTTAACTTTTGGAGTCCTCAGAGTCTATATCGATGCTGGAAAACAAAAACCCACAAAAATGAAATTGTTCACCAGAGCCAAAAAACATTTCAACTTTTTAAAAGAAAATTATAACTTTCGTGTTTGTGGACCTAGAGCTGTCGTTTTTGGCCACGATATTTATTATTTTCTGCTGAATAAGTATTGTACCACGGCATTAACCAAGAGTTTTCTTGTTATCGTTTTACAGTACAAAAAATAAAAGTGTCAATTTTGAAAATCCTATTTTCGTTATTTTTCATCAAATTGTTACAAGTCATATATCAAGATATAATAAAAGTGAAATTGGCCATATGTTTTTGCTTTCCAGCGTCGATATAGTCCGACATATTATATACTTAGAAATAGGGTACCTGCTAAGTGTCACGCACGATAGCCCAGTTGTAAAACCACCAAGCAAATTGAGTCATTGTGAAATTCACCTTATATAATTGAAATTTGTTGTAACAAGCTGTTGATTTTTTTATTATGTTCCAATATTCTCCATTCTCCATTGCCCGTGTAAGTAGCCATGCTGACGTTTAGGAGCCTTTTATTTACATGAAATGTCATGCCAAAGTTAACCGAGTGTAGAAGACGAGGCGACTTCATTTTGTATAAATCCTGTTTTTTCTTTTATTTTGTATCATAGTGTTACATTTGTTTTTTATTATTATTTTATTTTTTGTACAGTAAAGTTTTGTTTCACACTTGGTCAGAATACATTGTCTCTGGGAATTCTGTATGGGTTCTGTATGATAACGTTAAAGATATAGCTATTACGAAGTGTTCGTTAACGAGGTGGGTCGTAGGTCCGCAGGTACTCGCGACGCGCCCCGGTCCTCCGCCGTAGCCTTCGGTCTAACGCCAAGTTCTGTATTTTATTTGTGATATTGATGATAACTTTGTATAATTAAGAGTTTAAGAACATGTTGTTAGACGTTAAATTTTACTGGTGATCATTTAATGGCCCCCCAGCGGTGCGCACGTTGATTTGATAGCCGTTGACTCTAAGGGAATATACACTGGAAGCAATATTTGTACAAGCATATAGCATTATATTTACATTATACACAGAAAAACTGATAAATCAGTGACATGTATACATATATATAATATTGTATAACGACTTGTTTGTGATTACTAAGCAGATGTATTTTATAAGTGTTCGATTAAGTTTGACTACGTCACGTAAAAGCCAACATACTTGATAATGAGAATTTATTTTAATACGTTTATAATATTATCTTACGATTAAATTAATTGCGAATCGACTTACACGGAATTATCTTCAGAAAATTGTTTTAATTTTGGTCTATCTTTGTGTTACCCTGTTTCAAATTGACTTCAAATTGTCTAGATGGGCAGACTGTCGCATTAAAATCATATGTTTAGTAATAATTAACTTATATTCTACCCTTTCAATGAACTCTAGTTTGTTATTTGCTTCAACTAAACATATTATATTCTTTGAATTTAACACGAATCTTTTCAACTGTCAGTTATTTTAGCTTAATCTGTCAACATCTGTAATGTGATATAACATGGTGGGATCTTGTCCTATCAAGCTTTTTAGTAGCTTTAGTTTGCACTTACCGCCGAACAGTAAATAACCAACCACTAAGGTAACTGTTATATATATAGGTAACTTTTATTAAATTATTACTACAGAAGAGTTTAATTTTAGATTAAACTTTTTCTCTGGTCCTTCGAGCTGGATCCGATAGCAATTTTGTTTACGGTACTAGAAAAAAAGCGAAGAAACAATGAATGAAATAAGATAAGACTGAGTGAGATAAGAAGTATGACAGTCAATTATAGAGTTTGTATGTAAGGGTATTCTTATTTAATATGTGCGAGGTAGGCGATCTTAGCGAAAATGTCTTAACATCGTCTGTACATGACCTCTGACGGTATCAGCCTACGAAATGACAACTACCGTTAGTCCATATTTCTGACGTCGACAACTAACAAGAGAGCGGTAGAGTGGGAGCTTGTAAGTGTGTATGCGTGTGTTTATTTAAGTATGTTTGTTGATGTTACGGTTTCTGCTTCCTCTTACGGCATAAGATTTTTAATATAGTAGTTTCTTTCTATGAAATTACCCAAGGCTGTATGTCTTTTTTTTTTGTTCACGCGGGGGAATCTTTTTATAGACCATCCTCCGGTACCCTGGGTGGGCCCGGAGGGATGTGTGGGACTCGGCCTGGGTAGCCCCTACCCCCTAAACCTTCCGCGAATGCCATCAGCCGTTATGAGCGGGGTGCCCCGGATCTGTCAGCGACAGGACACCCCAACGACCGGCCGGTCCCCTTGTTGGCTTCCCTCCACCTTACGGACCCTCTCCGGTCCTCGAATGCCACCCTCCTGTGGGAGAGGTAGGCGCCCAACAGCCTCCTCAGGTAACAATGAGGCTTACAAGGATGTAACCAATAAAGAAAATGGTTAAAAGTTTTATGTACCGAATAGAGGAAGGTGTAACGATGAATGAAGTGTTACGCAAAAATGAAGAGCCTTAAGAAGGCTGTACCTGGGCGAACGTACGTATGTGGTATTTACGTTAGTGTGGCAGGACCGTGCAGAATGGAAACCCATCTCTACCTATCCCTCTGTGTCGCGGGCGTGAGTGCTTTTATTTGTACAGAGTAAAGATTCGTGTTAAGATCGACCCGTAGTCCTAATGCTTTGTGTATAAAATAATTTTGTAATTTATTGGTACAGTGAGGGGTTTGTTGTTAACTATGAAATATTTTATATTGTATAGGAAATCGCTCGGAGTTCCGTTGTCGGAGTGCAAACTTGTTTGTGACCAATGACTATTGACACAATGTGAAATAAAAGCATATTTAGTTTTATGACAGCCTTGTTTCATTTCGGTTCTATTAAAGCAAGCAATTGGTTAATTAACTACTGTTGTACCTCGTTCAAATTTACCGAGGTACTGTGAGTTTGTTTCACCGGATGGAGGATTAAGAGCTTTTAGCCTTAACCTCTACAGTAGCTAATTATGTCTACTGAATGGCGGATTTTCTTTGTACTTAAAAATACTTAAACTGAGTGAGATTCGAACCACAAACCGATCGATAGTAAGCCCAACATTAGCCATGGGATATGACTCCTTAGATAAAGCTACTTTAAGAGTCAATAGCTTAATGGTTTTGGGTAGTCTGCAAAACAATAAGGTCTTAGGTTCGAATCCTTCAGCCCTGTAGTTCTGGGCTCTCAAGAATAAGACTACGGTATCCCCCACCTGCGGGTACACTGGCGAAGGGTGAGGGCCTTTATCGCCCGCCAAGGTGGACCCCGGATGCAGGCGACGAGGGAGTAACCTCCCACCCCCCGAAAGTGCTCTCCTTGAGCACAGTGTAGAGGGGCTCCGGTGCGTTTCACTGGAGATCCCGGAGCCCCTCGTCATGCACCGAGGAAAAGGCCACCGGGGAGGTTTTAGTGGGTAAGAACCCCACATAACCGCCGCCTTCTCCCCAGAAGGCGGGGTATCTTTTGAAGATTTCCTCCCCGTTAACCAAAAAAAAATCTTCGAACCCACACTATTGCTACAAGCCTAAGCTTAGTTGGAATGGTTACCAAGAAAGCTAGGAGTTTTGTAAAAAAATAAACAAATTAACAAAAAACATTTTATTCATATAAACAATTTGATTCAGTCACAACTACATCAGTAATGCATTTAACCCAAACGGGATGATCAGACATAGACATGTACAACAATTATATATACAATAATTTCACGGTGCATTTGCTTATGAAATATTTTAATAATCAATTCCGAAAATGGAAACGCATTGGTACACGCCGATAAAGACAAACGAGGTGGGGGAAAATAACAAATTAATTACGAATATATACAAAACAACAATATATACCGAGGCAGATTTATAAATTCCCTTCCTTCTGAAATCTGAAGCAATCGGACGTTTTAAAGTTTTCTTTCTAATTTCCAAATAAAACAAGCAATAATTGGAAAAATCACATTGCGATACTAGGAGTGCATAAACACGTTGTAAATAAAAACAGTTCCTCATATTTAATCAATTTGAAGTTTTCCAAATAAAACAAGCAATAACTAGAAAAATCACATTGCGATACTAGGAGTGCATAAACACGTTGTAAATAAAAACAGTTCCTCATATTTAATCAATTTGAAGTTTTCCAAATAAAACAAGCAATAATTGGAAAAATCACATTGCGATACTAGGAGTGCATAAACACGTTGTAAATAAAAATAGTTCCTCATATTTCATCAATTTGGAGTTCAAGATATACTGGAGGTATAGTTTTTCTATGACTTTTGTATGGTTGCGCCATTGACGTGTACTTATTTTTGTATACACTCCTGGATTTAATATTCTATGGTGATGCATTTCGTTTTTAGATATTCGTTGAGGGCTTCTTGACCTGTAATAAAGAAAACGTTTATTTTATTTTAATATAAATAAGATATATAATATAATAATAAAGCATATATCGAAATAGTAAAAATTAGTACTCAGTCGACCAAAATAACACATAACTGGCAACTATGTCGCACAATACAGTTATATCTATCTATGTTGTCTTTGTACTCTGTGAACCAAGTTTTAGCTATAATTAATGTTATATTAGATTTAGCTTTTAATTTGAAGCAATGATAGCCTATAGGCTAAGTCGTTCGACTTACGATCCGACGGTCGCACGCTCGCATCCCAATCAGTCTACTAGTACCTATCTAGGGTTTAAACGGCGTGAGACGTTATTAGAAAACAGTGTAAACTAATTATAAAGAATAAGTAACGTCTATGCCTACTAAGGTAATTATTATTATTAAATTATTTATTAAGTTAATTATTTCATTGAAAGAGAAGAAAAACATAATCATTCCAAAAATGACGGCACCATTCTAGTTTAAGCTCCTTTGGGCAATATCGAAGCAAAACAAATATTGCTTAATTTTATACATATTTTCTTATTATTTTTTCCTGATTTGATTATATTTAAGTACATAAAAGTGTTTAGGAAATATAGTATTTTAGGAAATAACAAGTAAAATAAATAAAATATATCTACTTATTTTTTTCGACAGTGTAATAATTAATGAATACTTATTAATAATTCGTTAAAGCGCCACCTGTGGTCACTAGACTAAAACTACATCATAATAGTCACGTCATCGGCCGCCGTGTAAACGACTATATCATTTCCGTTATATTTTTTTCTTACGGTTTCAATGTAACATTGTTTTGCACCGAAATCTTTTTTTTCTGTGCGGGGAGGAAATCTTCAACAAGATACCCGCTCCGCTTTCTGGGGGGAAGGCGAGGTTTGTGTGGGATTTTTACCACTAAAACCTCCCCGGTGGCCCTTCCTCGGTGCATGGTGAGGGGCTCCGGGATCCAGAGGAATGTCCTTGTCGCCCAGTGAACCCGAAATCTCCTCTAAGCCTGCCGTAAGGAACTTCGTTCCAATAATACAGAGAAATTGTGCAGCTAACACTTTTTGTAGTTAGAAGAGGAAGTGTACAGACCCAGGTCTTTGCCGAAGCCGGACTGCTTGAAGCCGCCGAAGGGCGCGGCGACGTCAGTCTTGTTGTACGTGTTCACGAACACGGTGCCCGCGTCCACGCGCTCCGCGAACGTGAGCGCGCGCGTCACGTCGCGCGTGAAGACGCCGCTCGCTAGCCCGTACTCGCTGGCATTCGCGCGCCTTATTACATCCTCCATATTCCTGCAAACCATAACGCCATGTTAACTTCATAATATATATACGATTGTTGAAGAGAGAAATATAACGGTTCCTAACCTAATCTACGTGAGGGCCGAAGCTGAGTTTGGGATCTAATTCGACTATTTGTGTAGCCCAAGGAATAGGGGTACCGAGAAGTTGAACGCAACGAGGTGGAGACTGAAGACGCCTCGGAAAGTACATAGCTACGCTCTTAGCCCGGTTTATTTCTATTTTCCATTTTCGAAGCCAATCCTCTAGGGCATCGGTCGCGGCCTGGAGTTTGTAAGACTGACTTTGGAGGAACGGGAGCGAAGTGGGCTCTGCTCTACGTGAGCGCGAAACATCGTTAGTGTAGCACGTGTATGGGACAGCCTTAGTATTGGAGGTACTCCGGCTCGAACGGGACGGAGGGTGGAGTGCACTCCCTCGACGGTTCGACTGGTAAGAAATCTTTCTCTCTTTCCATCTTCACTAAATTACATCTCCCTCGTCCCTCGCGATCACACTTTCGTAATCGTTAGCTAACACGTCAAGTGCGCGTGAAGAAGTCTTAAAAAGAAGAAGAAGAAGGACTCACTTGCTGCTGAACTTGCTGATGATCATGATGGGCCCGAAGGACTCCTCCCGCGCCACGAACATGTGGTCCGCGACCTCGGTAAAGATGGTCGGCGTGAAGAAGTAGCCCTTGCGGTCCACGCGCTCGCCGCCGTACATCAACTTGGCGCCCTCTTTGACGCCGCGCTGGCAGAACTGAAATTGAGAAATATAAAAAGATGAATCTTCTCTAATGATATTTCTGGCCGGTGACCAGAGAGTACTAGTGACGGGAAAGAGACGAAGAAGGCGAAGTCCAAGCCTCTAACAACTGCAGTCATCTACTAAAGACGCGAGATCCCGATCCTCAGCGATTGAGAAGAGAAATATCTCTATTGGCACATTTAAGTACATCAAATGATGTTCTTTCTGCTAAGCTTTACTTAAATTGATTGTACTTACTTTAAAATGTGAGCTATAGATCTATGTACTTTCAGTGAAGCGAAAAAAATAATTATGTAAGCTTAGATTCAAAATTCCATACTCTAGGGAACTTTTCCATCCCACCTCCTCTCCCCTTCGAATCCGTCTTAACTGTGACCGAGGACCTATCGGACCTACGGAGCGTGTAGTCGATAGATTCGTCGTGGACACTTTTAGCCTCGACCTAAAAATCCGTCTTAAACGGTACCCAAGACCAGGGGAGCAATCGCCCCTGCGTTAAATACTAGGGTAATGGCGTCAAAGCCCCGAGGCCTGTACATTGAACCTTATAGATGTAGGACTTGTCTCATGTACCTCGATAAGTTTATCCATGTGCGCCTTATGGTTCTGCGGGCCGTGCGCCGTGCCGCGGTGCAGCGGGTCCCCTATCACCATCTTCTTGGTCTCCTCCAGCACGCGCCGCACGAACTCATCGTGTATCCTCTCCTCCACGAACAGCCGGCCCGCCGCGATGCAGTTCTCCCCCTTGTTGAAGAACACGGCCGCCATGCCCTGCGGAGTTACTCAATGTACTACCCGTCATACAGACATACAGGGCTGGATACGAATTCTTCCCGAAGTGGCACTCAAAGTTAGTTTAGCTTTTGAATGTCCCTTATTATTATCCGTGAAATAGTTGTGGGTTCGAATTCACCATTCGACTATTGACGTGAACCATCTCCTAGCACAAGGATAAGCTTAAAAAAAACGATGAGATTAGAAAAGTACTGCTGCTTCTTTTGAATTCGAAAGATATAAGGGCCTTAAATATTTATCACTTACGTTCCTAACGGCTTTGTCCAGGTCGCAGTCTTCGAATATGACAAGCGGCGACTTGCCTCCCAGCTCCAGTGACACCTTCTTCATATTTGACGCTGCGCAAGATTTCATTATCGTTTGACCTGAGAAAATGTAAACGTAACCGAGCTTAGGCTAATATACTTATTAAGTTATTATCTTTAGACGCGTTATGATTACGTTGGGAGTGAAATGTTAAGCTGCGTGCGCTTCACTGTAACACAAAAGTAACAGGTTGAAGCTGGCCTTGACTTCTTCACCGGATTGAGAGGTGGCATAGCTCTTAGGTCGCTTAGCCTGAACCTCTATCGCTAGTAACTCGACACAATGGTCCCCCCGGTGAGGGGTAACCACGGCTTGGACGGTTACTATTTTACGCGTAAGCATTCCGGTCCGAGGGCGCCCGAGAGGGCCGAACCACGACTCGGTCGGTTGCTATTTTACGGATAATATAAGGGACATTCAAAAGCTAATCTAACTTTGAGTGCCACTTCGGGAAGCGTTGGCGCTGGGAGAAGAAGTGGCCGAAGAAACTGCAGCAACGCTCCTAACATCTAAGGGGCGGGGCCTGCCCATAAAAAGAGAGGTAACGCGCGTGGATTATTTGCAATCTCCAACGGTCTTCTATTATAGTATAGTTTTAAAGTATTACTAACAGCTTTCGATTGATTGCGCTATTTTTAATTTATTCAGTTTGGTGTCTTGACGATTTTCTGGACGCAAAGCTACCGCGGTTCAATCTTCGTAAATAGCTTTCTATGTCATTTTAATTTCTCAAATTCATATACGCATGTCCTTTTACTGGTTTAAACACCTGTTATTAATCGACTTCAAAAAGCCCACTTATCACAAAGGCATCGAAAACGAGGGAATCAAGCACACACACTGAGGTTTAGTCTGAAGTGGGAGAAACTTACTTAGAGCCATGTAGTGTGCGATTCGTTATATCTCAAAACTTATACGTACGTACGTATTAGCCTTCAGGGTCCGCGTCCTTTATCTCGGTAGTAGTAACTCGAACTCGATAGCATATAAACCAGTCTTTGTCAAACTTGGCGATAACGCTACCTTCCGGGCGTTTGAAACCCCTAACGCCCCTACGTTAGGAGTTAGGGGGCGTTAGGGGCCCAGAAAAAATGGGGGGCGTAGATGTGGGTTAGTGGGGCGATGTATTGTATTTTCATTTACTTTATATAGTATTTTAAATTTCACAATTTAAGTGAAATGTTATAAAAACTTAAAATACTTAACATAGATTTAAGATTTTTTTTAAGTTTTAGGGGTGAATAAAAAATGGGGGGCGCTGAAAAATAATTGATTTTCAAAGGGGAGGCTGGTACAAGAAATAAGTTTGATAATCACTGGTATAACCGACATATTGTAAAACCTATATATACTATAATACTTATACGTACCAATCTCCGTGCTGCCGGTGAAGCCTAGTTTCCTGACGAGTGGATGGTCCGCGAGCGCTTGCCCGCACACGGTCCCGCTGCCCGGTAGGATGTTGATCACGCCAGGAGGGAAACCAGCTCGCACGGACAGCTCCGCGAACTTCAGCGCGGTCAGGGGGCACACCTGAAGCGGGTTATAACACTCCACTTGAGTAACATAACATTGGCAGTTCCCTTTTGTCAACCGACTTCAAGGTTAATAACTTTCGACTGGGTGACCCGGTTTTGATGATATTTTTTGTTTGATAGCTGGTGCTTCCCGTCTGCCATTTCAATATAGTCCAATTCAAATATTGGCATCTATGACAAAACAATATATGTGTCAAATTACCACTTATTTTGTTTTTAAATTTTAAGTTATTAATTCATCTATTTGTGGAATGTGACACATCACATGTATGTAAGAATGTGTATGAATAAGCCAATATCACGTCAGCCGATTTTGATGACTAATTTTTTATTGGAAAGATGTACTTTAAGAGACTACTCTTCTTTCTACTCTTGATGAAAATTTGGTTAAATTCTATTTCGTAATATTCCTACGATAATTCGGAAATGCAAAGAGGGCGTTCGACGTTTGATCAATAAATATACTTGTTGTATTTGAAGTCAGTTTTTGTTTTTACTTATAAATGTACTTGTTTTAATTCCCCATTATACTTACAGCAGCGGGCTTCATGACAACTGTGTTCCCGGCTGCCAGGCAGGCGGCCATCTTCCACGACAGCATCATCAGGGGATAGTTCCACGGGGTGATCAAGGCGCACACACCAATTGGCTCCTTCTTGGTGAGCGATAAGTTCCTGTTGGGCCTCGCGTGGTTGATGGGGATCGTGGTGCCCTGGATCTTGTCGCACCAGCCCGCGAAGTACCGCCACGTCTCTATTGACATGCCGACGTGGGTCTTCAGGGCTAGGGTGTACACAGCGCCGGAGTCTATCGACTCGATGGTGGCCAATTCTTCTTTATGTTGCTCCATTAAGTCTGCTAATCTGTATAAAAAACGGCCTATATATGTCCCACTGTTGACCAGACGAGCCTTAGTGCGCATTGGCGGACTTCGCATGTCTGACACAATTTTTTTTGCGTGGTAAAGTAGCATTGAAAATTGCAACAAATAAATTCATCTGTGTCGGCACGGACGGTAGAACTCAGGTCGCTGTACGCTATCAAACCAAGTTTTATCCCTTTCTATTCGGAGTAAAGTAGAAGAAAATTTACTAAAGGTAGATTAGGTTAAAGGTTTGGCGACTAAAAAGGAGCCCCGGATTCACTGGGCGACAAGGGTGGGGGCCTTTGTCGTCCGCCAAAGTGGACCCGGGAAGAAGGCGATATCGGCTGGCCCGTGTCGCCTTGCACTGCGAGGGTACAGTGGAAGAGAAACCCTGCCCACCCTCCCTCCGGGACGTGCTTTCCGTAGAGCACAGTGCAGAGAAGCTCCGGTGCGTTCCACTGGAGAGCCCGGACTCTCTCACCATGCAACAAGGGACACCGGAGGGTTTTAGTGGGTAAAACCCCACATAACCGCTGTCTTATCCCCAGAAGGCGAGGTATCTTTTTGAAGATTTCCTTGACGGGGTTTCACGTCTGCTATTTGCCACTCATGTTTCATTATGAAACCGATCTATTAATCATATTAATTATCATCCCATCATTACCAAATACGTTAAATACGTTTGGCGTGCCAGTGGCACGACATATGCAAACCACAGTGTCACCAATAAATATACTAAAACATTACTATTTAGCCAATTAGTAATTCATTTGTACACAATTGGTTTAGCAGATTCAGAACCCAGTTATGGTTTATTCGTAAATTATACTTACTTAAACATGAGTTGACCGCGTTCCCTAGCGCTGATCTTCGACCATTCCCCTTCATCGAACGCGACCTTAGCAGCCTTCACAGCCTTGTCCACGTCGTTCACCGATGCGCTCTGCACGGTACATATAACAGATTCATTCGTAGGATTGATCAGGGTTAGCTTCTTCCCGCTATCGGAGTTCACGAACTCTCCATTGATGAACAACTGGGTCGGGAACTTGATCTTCATCTTGTTCACTTCCATTTCAACCCCCTCGTACACAATCTCCTTGTCCCCTGAACCTCCTCTGGACTTGACAACAGCGACCTGGCAGAACTCTTCAAATGTGGTGTTCATGTAAATATCTTCATTCTGCAGTTCGATTTTAGCCAAGTCCTTCACTTCCTCGACCAGCCTGACCACGTCCATGGAGCCAGCGCCCGACGCGAAGAAATCTGTGTCCTGTTCAATATCGATGCGCAGTATTGCCTTCCAGATATCACGGGCGCCTTCAACGAATTGCTTCTCTTCCGGCGTCAGCTCTAGAGAAACCTTGGATTCGTTTGCATTGAAGTAATTTTGTGCGTTTATCATTTTACCGTTAACTTTCAACCTTTGGACATTTAACTGAAATAGAAATAAGTTAAAGGTTTGATTATAAGAATAAAGTAAATATGTGATAGGAGTCTGGTCCTTCGAGGCGGATGTGAAATGGGCAAAGGAACAATATAAGCATCTAATGTCTAAGCCATCATCGTTGTCTAGCAACATCTAAAATTAGCAAACCGATCTCATAGCATGCTTAGGCTGAATCTCTACTTTGAGTAACTTAGAGCAAATTCCCGCTCAGATATGAGGGAACACAGAACCGAGGAAGCGATTCATTACCCACGGTATCGTTTTACGCCAGTAGTGGTACGGAGGGAAAAAGACGAGGAATAAATAATAACTGACCTTAACACCATCATTTGCGGTGATAAGAAGACCAGCTTCATGTATCACAGCAGGCTTGGTTAAGCCCGGTATCACTAATTTATCGCCTTTGCTCTCGTACTCGGACTGCCATAGAGAAGAACCGAAGAATTTGATCTCCACGTTTGCTTCACTGCTCTCATCCACTCCTTCTTTTGTCTGTGGTTTGATGAAAGTAGTCGCCCCAGGTGAAGAGTCCAGACCGCGTATGAAGTTGTGTAACGCCAAACCCCCTTTAGACCAATCGATCTGCGATAAATTTTATTCATTTAATATGTATGGTACATTTTAAGACATAAGGAAAAATAACCAAATTACTTCATTGTTTGTGCTTTGTTAGTAAAGTAACGTTCAGTGGTAAAATGACTCAGAGAATGTTGTCGATAAAGAAGGTAGACAACCTCCTATTAGCAAGAATGATGTGACACATAAAATCATTCACGCCTTCTGAGTGGTAGACGTGGTGGAGTAGACAAATGTCTCAAAAAGAATCTATTTTAAAATACATATTGGTAGGTCTTAGTGTTTATGTTGTGTGTGGGTGTTTTAGTAGCGTAGTCTTATTCTATGAGCCAAGAACTACAGGGCTGAAACAATCCTGAACTGACCTGGTGTGTTTCCGGTTTGAACAGAGCCGGGTCGTAGGTGGCGCCATCTTCTGTCTGTTGAATCCTCGGCGCTGTACCATTCGCCACCATGTTCACAGACTGGGCGAGCGCTGTTATCCCTGAAAACATCACAGATTGCTACGAGTATTTCGCTTTCGAGCGTAGTCAAATTAAAATTGTTCGTTATATTATGGGTCGCACTCGTGTTTGGTCATTATTTGGTATTGATAGACATAGTACCAAGGTAGTGTAAGATTTTTCTGCATGATGAATTGACCCTAGCACCATGTGTTGGTACCAAATAATAACCACACATGAATACTTTTGGGAGGTGTATCTATCCTTATTTTTACCAGTATCCACCGTCGTAAAGAATGGAAATCTGTAATATGTCTACCAATGTTTGTAAACAACGTGAATGCTTTAATATGTCTATTTTCATTGCAGTATCCGTTTATTGTTCAAATAAAAAAAGTTTTCGCCAACCTTCAGGATATAGATATTTGTTGTACAGCGTGTCTACAGTGTCGTCGATTGTGGCGGGGAAGGACTTCTGTAGGAGTATTGGTCCAGTGTCCAGACCATCGTCAGCCCAGAAGATGGACAAGCCGCAAGTTGTGTCACCTTCTATTAATGTCCTGGGGTACAAAAATAGAATCATATAATTTAAGATCTTACATTCTTACAATGTGAAATAGGTTACAGCTAGGGATAGACAGATAGCAAACTAGACTAAATTTTGTGTACTGGTTTACCACGCGCTCGTCGGTTACGAAAAATATCGTGAGGAAACCTACATATCTTCGAAAATTTTAAAAGTAAATTAAAATGAACCTAGCAGTTATTTTTTTTTAATGACGAACTACACAGATTGACCAGAGAAGCTGGCCTTGACTGGTTCACCGGATTGAAAGGTGGCTTAGCTCTTAGGTCGCTTAGCCTGAGCCCCTATCGCTAGTAACTCGACATAAGGGTCCGGTGGGGGTAACCTCGGCTTCGGTTACTTTGTTATGCGTAAGCATTCCGATCCGAGGGCGCCCGAGAGGGCCGTACCACGACTCAATCGGTTGCAATTTCACGGATAATATAAGGGACATTTACAATTTAAACTAACTTAGAGTTACCTACTACTAATTAACCTACCAGTTAATTGACGAAGCTCCTCTATGTCTCGGCAGGATGCTGGGGTGGTAGCAGATGCTTTGATACTTCGGATGCATGATCACCTCCATGGGGATGAATTGTGAACAGAATGGCAGCACATTAATGTCAGCGTTTACCTGATGACATTAAACATTTAAAAGTGTGAGTTATTTAACAATATCGTAATTATATTAATACGTGAAGTAAAATCTTTACACACCTTCTTACGACAATTACGCGGAATGAGTATGAAATTTCCTACACTTATAATATAGTATAATATATATATATATATATATATATATATATATATATTTATAGATATATATAATTCAAGAAGATTTGCACAATGCTACTATGTATTTTTAATTATACATATAAAATACATTACATTACACACACTACCATTTGGTACACATACACGCGTAAATTACACGGTTTAAATAACTATGACAAATATTGACTGACATATTCACCGAATAAGGCGTGAGCGAATTACGTGTGATTTCAATGCACCAATTTCAGTGTTAAAGTCGTATTTCGACTATAGGGTAAACAGACTAGTGATAATTAAAAATACTTGAGGAGTGAAGACACTTTATCAGCACACTAACGCGAATGTTAAAAGACTTATGACCAAATCTCGACATGGTAAGACACCGCATAACACAGCCCACAGTACTCGAGAGCCCTGATATTCCTGGCCAAGGTAGCGTACGGGCAACCTTATAACGATAGCCGGAAATGGCTGAATGATGAAAGCAGATGATTGTATGTAGTGGAAGGTCATACATGCTGATAATGATGATAACTAAACCGAATTTAATGAGGGTTTACTTTTAAATTCCATCACGTACAAATTATTAGAGACATATTTCAACAACCACTTCCCGAAGCAGAAATAACGTTAGTTAATTTTATAGAAATTCCCACAATAAATGCTTCGAATCGAACCGCGGTTCGGCCCTCTCGGGCGCCTTCGGATTGGAATGCTTATGTGTAACATAGTAACCGCCCAAGCCGAGGTTACCCCTCACCGGGTGACCCTTGTGTTGAGTTACTGGCTAATAGAGGTTTAGGAAGAGCTATGCTACCTCTCAATCTGGTGAAGCAGTCAAGACGAGCTTCTCTTGCCAATCTGTGTAGTTCGTCATAAAAAAAAGAATGTAAGCCGACTTTTATGCCTTCCTTGAAGTTCGCACAAAGAGGTTCTATTATATCTAGAACTTTCGTAATAACACATAATATGTATAAATTTACGAACGTGCAATACCTTTCCTGTTATGTTCAAGTAGTAACGAAATATCATTATTATTAATAAATGTATGTGACGTGTTTCTTAATAATTATTATGCAGACGACATGATATGAGTTTTAAAGTATTTAAATATAAACACAAGGTCATATGAACGGATGTTGTATAAGAATTTTGCATTGTCATCCTGATAATCATTTTTCTAAATAAGACGATCCCTCGCGGCGGTAATTTCAATATAAACACGCTTTCCAACAACACAAATAGGGTTGTCCGAGTTACAAGTGGAGGGAGCAGCTCGCTCGTTGTGGCGGACGCGTTTGAATACGCGCATTTACACTTGTGTAAAAAACCTTCCTATATCAAGCCACCGTATTCAAATATAATTATCATATAGCATTACAGTTTTTTGACCCGTGGTAGCTCGTGTCCGGGCAGTCGGCTCAAGTTGCATGGTAAGCTAGCAACCCGAATACGATTCCCGGTGCCGGCACCAATATATTTGTTGTTGCAATTTTATGTGCTGAATTACCACGTGCGGTGAAGGAAAATATCGTGAGGAAACCTCATGTCCCAGAAAATTTTTCTAAAACATGTGAAGTCTGCCAATGCGCACTAGGACCGCGTGGCGGACTATACCCCTATAATCTCTTAAAAAGAAGGTCTATGCCCAGCAGTGCGACAAAAATAAAAACTCTTACTTTAACTTTAATAACGTTTTTTGAAGTAAAATTTCTCTACGCACGCGTGATTCAAGGAGTAAGCTGGTCAGCCCGAGCGACTAAAAGGGGCCTCGTGTTCACTGGGCGACAAGGGTGGGGGCTTTTGTCGTCCGCGAAGGTGGACCCGGGAAGAAGGCGACATCTGCTGGCTCGT
Organism: Meandrusa payeni; assembly: GCA_029286785.1. Lineage (NCBI taxonomy): Eukaryota > Metazoa > Arthropoda > Insecta > Lepidoptera > Papilionidae > Meandrusa > Meandrusa payeni. The sequence goes on along the minus strand of JAGSMX010000009.1, from coordinate 9,791,432 downwards.
GTCGCCTAGCACTGCGAGGTCACAGGGAGGAGGGAGTAACCTCACCCCGGGAAGTGCTCTCCTTGAGCACAGTGTAGAGGGGCTCCGGTGCGTTCCTCTGGAGATCCCAGAGCCCCTCACCATGCACCGAGGTAGGGCCACCGTGAGGTGTTAGTGGGTAAAAACCCCTCATAACCGCCGCCTTCCCCCCAGAAGGCGATATATCTTTTTGAAGATTTCCTTCCCGTTAACAAAAAAAAATGTGTGATCGGGCGAGGCAAATTAAAGTTAATACTTACGGTAAGTTTCATATATTACGTTAGGGGTAAGTACTGCAGTCGTGTGGTCTAAAGCGTTCTCGTTTTTTTATATAGCAATACAGTTTTTTATAAATCTACCAACGCGAAGTTGTAACATTTTAAACATGCATCGTAACTCCATGGTGATAACCTATGGGTTATCGTTCGTAGGTGACTTCGTGTCACCATAATCGCTTCTATATAATCAAATATATAGATTTATAAAATAAATACATACTATATAACCTTTAACACAAGCAAGCATACATACATGACACAGCATTTAATAAGAGGAATATTTCACGCTTATTTTGACAAGAAACTATATTTGGCGTATAGAGCCCTAATTCTGCTAAACTGTTTGCAAAATGGACGTTCATTTGCATCATAATTATAGATATATTATTTTTCATTCATCATATATTTCATCCCATACACAAATGTCGTAAGAAATTAAAAAAGACACGAAGAGTGTAGTGCAATTTAGGGATGTTCATGCCAAAAATATATCGATATATTTTTCGAGATAATATATCGTGAGGTTGTATCGATACTATTGTACAAATACATCGATATTTTTCATATATCGAAATTTGTTTATAATTAATTAGCGCTTAATATTATTAGAAAAGTTTTCTACTAATAGAGATGGCAGCGCAAGTAAGGGTTTTATTTTATTCAAGTTGTCAACTAAAAATAAAAGAAAGAATGGAATGCTTTTTTATTTAATTTTATACGATATTTCGTATATCGGATGAAATATATCGATATAAATATCGATATTAGATGATTCGATAATATCGGATTGAAGCGATTTATCGCGTCATTATATCCATATTTCATGTAATATCGATATCTATCGTGCACTTCTAGTGTAATTTAGTACACTTCTAATCTTTTATTCTCTCAAGAATTTTATAATCTGTGTCGCGGTGTTTTTTGGGCAACTTGGAAAATATCGTTATGTTTAAACAACATATCGCATACGATCCATACAACTTTACGATATATTATATCGAAAACTACATATTTTTTGCATGAACAAACCCTAATCATAATGGTCAATATTTGCCTGTTTTAGTCTTTTAGTTCATTGGTGCCACTATAGCTTACCGATGGCGTACAACTGCCGCGCAAATCATAAGTGTGTTAGTAAATGTATTTAGTAATGATAAAATGATAATTGCAATGAATATAATAGCTCTGTTTCATAATAAAATGCCACTAACAAATAGCAGAATCGGGTCTATATATAGCATGCTATTTTTTTGGGTTTTCGAGTTGATAATTTTTAAGAAACCCCGCCGACGCACGTCGCACCCTTGATGTACTAAGGCATAATGGAACCACTCTATTTTGCGACCTTTTACAACAGACAGGGATACCTTAGCCTAATTATGTAAGTAAATGTAAGTCATAAGTGCCTGAGAAGTTTGAACCACGTTGCTAGGTGCGTCTATAGAATTATTTACAAATTACCAGTGAAGGTCGCTAAGTTGTAGCAATTTAACAAAATTGCAAATATTTTATCGCATGTCAGACATAATCACGTCTTCACACGCTAAGACTTGAGACAACTGTATATAAAACGTTTTAAAAAAATCTATAAATATTCATACACATGGTTCGCATTGAGCACTTTGAATTGAAAATAAATGTTTTACTGTGAAAAGAAGTATCTATTAAAAGTAAGCGAGCAATTCTTCTATCACATATAATCTGAATCTCGGAAATGACTCCAACGATTTTCATGAAATTTAGTATGCAGGTTTTAGGGGAGATAAATTGATCTAGCTAGATATTTTAAGAAAAGTGTTGAACCCCGTTTTGAGTTTCGAGATCTACGGTACGATAAATTTTTCCTTTTTTTGTGAGAAAAACTAAATGGGAGTCCTTAGTCAAAACGGTGAACCATGTCTTATAATGATTGTAATATCACACTCCAACTTATATTTCTATACATAACTCAAGTGTTACCAGTTGCCGAAATCGCTAAGAATCTGACGTGGACATTTTCTCAAATAGGTCACATAATTTTAAAACATACATACAACAGGCATTTTATAATATATAGTTTAGGATAATGATTTTTTTCTGTTTTTTATTATAATTCTGATTTTGATTTTTTTCTTTTATGATTTTTAAGGCTTTAGTTTACACCTGCAACTGCGGTAACACTTGTATTTTTTTCTATCTTTTCTATTTTTTTTTGAAATAATGTTTACTTTATTGGTGTGACATAAATAAATAAATAAAATATAAAAATAAAGTATCGGACGTGTTTTGATCCTCCTACCTCACACAGAGGGTAGACAGTTATCACGAACTTTCAGTTAGTACGATTTCGACACACCTCTTTCGCTTCATTCACATTCATGCGGCTACGCATACGTGATCGGTTACGTTATAATCTGATAGTTTATCATTACGCCGCCAATGTCTCAATAATGGTATTGTCACTAAATTTCCTCTATGACATGAGACCAAATACAATTCAATACGGACATATTTAAAATAAAAAAAAGATTGCTAGCAATAGTTTTTTTCATAAACATTACTAACATTCTTGTTAACCATTCCAACTAAGCTTAAGCTAGGAGATAGTTCACGTTAATATTCGAATGGTGGATTCGAACCTTTAACTGAGTTTCGCAAACCATTAGGACCCTTAACCATTAGGCTATTGACACTTAAATCGTTTCTACATGAATATTGGTCGAACTTTTTGATTATTTTGTGATTATTTCATATTGGTTAACTGATTGAAATGTAATGGCATATTTGTAAGATGTCATTATATACGAGATTATCACGATTCTGTAAAATAGAACGTGTCTATTGTACTTACAATGCATTAATGTACAATAGCACTTATCGGCGTCGAAATAGGAATTCTCGGAAGAGTTTGCATGACTGCAATTATTCTGATCACAGCTATTGCGCGTGCTCTGAGGACATGAACGCAGCCAACATGTTACTCTACTGCACCCACGACCTCTGCTATCAGAAGAGATACCGGATTTTGGGTGTAAGAACATACAATGTTTACTGACTTCTCACATCAAATATCTTCGAAAATTCTATACCGTAATATGGAATATAAAACTACCACTAGGGCAGGAGAGCCGTGGTAGCTGAGGGCGCGAGTGGTTGCATAGTGCGCTAGTTTCATCCCCGGTGTCGGCACCAATGAATTTGTTTGTGTGCAATTTTGAGCGTTGGATCAAGCACTCGGCGGTGAAAGAAAACATCGTGCAGAAAATTTTCTAACACATGTGAAGTCTGCCAATCCGCACTACGGCCGAGTGGTGCGCCATACTCATATACTTTCTTTACAGAGAAGGCCTGTGTCCAACAGTGGGACTTATACGTATATAGGCTGCTTTTTGTCAGTGACATTTCACAATGGCACCAACCTATTAAAATTCAATTGTCAAATATTTTCCCGTGTCTAATATTTTGTATTGATATGTAACTTTCAATTGATTTTATGATTATTTAATATTGATTTATTGATTGATTGGAAGATGTCATTATGTCATTGTATCGAGATTAACAAATAGCAACAATATTGTTGTACCAAACATACTTCCAGTAGCTAGTAATATAATCATACAATTTAGACAAAATGCATTTCATAACCGTTTATTTTAAATATTAGAACCTATATGTGAATTGTCAAATAACATTAGGCAAATGTTTCCAGCAGACAGTGTAAATAGTTTTCTTGACAAATAAATATATACACTTAGGAAAAGTTTCATATGAAAGTAACATTATGAATACAAATAAAACCGGTATACACTATGTTTGGAAAAGATGACAGACAAAAAAAAACTATAAATAGCATAGCTTGCATTTCAGATCATACACTTAGTTGGACTTCTAATGCGTTTCTAAATTAACACCTAAAATTATACAGGGTGTTAGGAAACTGCTTCCGAAAACAAAGATAGACAATAGCAATAATGACACCTTTGTTGAAGGGATGGAAAAAGAATCGACCCCGATTAAAAAAATCAAATATTTAAAGAAAGCAGCAATTAAACATATTGTATTTAGAGTAATTTTAGTATTTTTTGGTTTCAATAAATTTAATTTTTTTTTTATTACTTACAGATTTATACTCCTCTAGAACTTCTGGTATCACCTTCCCTTTGACTCGCCAAGTCTTGTATTTGTACACTGGTTTCCCATATTGAGCAGCAATTGTTGCTGTTGAATGATAAATAAGAAATAATCAGCTTATTGTTTAAATTAAATACTATAATGTGGTGCTCCTTGAGTGCCTGGATTTTTTAAAAGAATTCTAACAATACATTACAAATCACAAATATTATTAACATTCTTTCAAATAATCTTAAGCATGTGCTAGGAGATAGTTCATGTCAATAGTCGAATGGCAGATTCGAAGACACAAACATATTTTAATTCACAAAATATTTTGTCATTTATAAGTTTGGTTGTAGCTAGGTCTGTGATAAAGAGCATATAAATCTCTTTTATTTAAAAAAGAAAGATAGCAATATTTCTTTTTTTTTTAAATATTATTAACATTCTTGTTAACCATTTCAACTAAGCTCATGCTTGTGCTAGGAGATGGTTCACATCATAGTCAAATGGTGGATTTGAACCTACAACCTTACAATTTGCAGACCATACCCTAAATCAGTCATTAAAGATTAAATTTATTACTTCAATAGTCTGATAGACGGAACCTTTTTTATTAAAACATATTAAATAGTTTGCATTATATCACAACATACATTACAATTAAATATTTTCTTAAATATTAAATCCAAATTGTTTAAATGATATAATTAGTCCTGGAATAAAATCAATCCGGTAGACATAACTCTGGAATGCAGCCATTTTTGATTCTTTTTCTTTATATATCATACCTTTGTAGTAATTTTCAAAAATGGTGTGGAGACAGTATCAGTTAATAAAAGTACACAAAATCAATAAATTTACTTGAATAACTTGCAACTAATAGAGAAAAATATAGGTCACAAATGCATCCTTATCAATCAAATGGCTAGGTATTGCCGGTCTTTTATTCAATTCAAAATTAATGTACACTAACCGAGTGGGTCCTCTCTATTTCCTTTGTCCAAGACAGTAAATACACCAACAACTTCATGGCCATCCTTCTGTAATAATTTAAATACTTCCGCAGCGAATGTGCTTTGTCCGATTATAGCAACGCGGAGCTGCTTCTTAGGTGCCTGAGAATCAAACACTTTCACTCAAGACCCTATTGGATCAATATAAATAGACAACTCTAATGTTATGGAACATTTAGATAACAAGTTTTGATATTTAAATTACTAGCGAAGGCAATATATGTATTGATAAATATATATATAATACAAAAATAATATACAATTAATTAAAACTTTAATTTACCTCGTCAGGCACTGCTACTGGCGGCATTTTAAAATGTTATAGCAACGCGAAGTGTTGTGCGCCCGCGCAACCACTTGATGGATGGCGATCGAACTAACTTGAATTCATCGGCACGTTCGTATTTAACGAACCTTCTCCAGCATCATCTCAACCTTGACATCGCTTATCATTTCATAATTGCGATATTACAACTCATGTTTTTCAAGAAACCGCCAAAACTGCGTAGCCACTGACGTTTTAGCATCTGACAGTTGTTATCATTTATCAATACAGTTTGGGTTCTACCAATCGGATGAAGTTACTGATTATTACGGAAAATTAATTGTTCAACGTAATTAGTCAATTGCACATATAGCCCCATGACGTATTTATAGTAATTATTATTTTTTTGTATACTAACATAAATTTGGAACATGATATATGAAACATAACACAAAACAGGGTTAGTAATGTAAATTAAAATTGATGCCAGGCTAATGGCAATAGAAGTATTGCCATAATTATATTTGGTAACGGAAGCACGGTAATTCAAAAATTGTTTTGTTTCACTAGTACAGTTAAGTCTTTCTAGCCTTAACAAATAAGTCAATAAGTTGCCCGTTTTAAAATAAATATGTTAAAACTGTTTATAACTTTGAAGCAGAAGATTTTTTTGTGTAAACTCATGACGTATGATAGAGATATGAAAATGTTTTTATGAATTTATAATACCGATTACGTCCGAACTGGAAATTGAAGCAGCTCAGGGCGGTTACAGGCCGTATTACGAACAATGACAATATTGGGAGCAGTTCTACAGATAAGGCCTTTCTAATAAACAACACAGATAATATTCTATATACAATAAGGACAGTATTGTAGTGTTAAGCAATTTGCCTATAGCTCATCGTCGCGTAATCTAGAAGTTTGAGTCTGAACCTCAGGTGGCTGTAGCCAATGGCCTGACCTGATGGCATATCTTTGTAGTCGCGAGAGAAAAGAGGAGAGGTATGAGGTATTGGAAAAATTGTCGCGTGGGTGGTTAAACATTTGCAACCAAAAGTCTCTGTGCCCGAGGAAAGCTATCGTTTTCATTATTATTAATATAACTGTGATAAGCTGACCGTCAGTTGCAATGTTAACATAAAATTATGAATTACAAAGGTTATCCAAAATTAATCAATACAGTTTACCTAAAATCAAACTTGATAACTTATCAAGAGGCAATATTATTGTTGCAGCGAAATAAATGTAAACGATATGAATGCATATTTACTTTAACATTTAAAAATAGAATGTCATTGATGCAATTATAATATAAAATTGATGATTGAAGCCATTCGTATTCAACCTAAGTCGAGGGCCGAAAGCAAAAATTATTTACGACTTAATTAAAGCGTAATTCCAAGTTAACGATGTAGTTACTTTATTAATGAAAAAAATACGTGTACATATTTTAATGCGATTTTTGATACTGTAAACACTTTTCAAAACTTTATCAAGATCTGGGTTGTCGCTATTTTGTTGATCTAAGTTGATTGAATAACGACTTAAGCTTTCAAACTTAACTTTTTTAATTTTGGTACCTGCCGTAACAGCTGGTACGTAGATGACGTCACCTGAACCTGAAAATCCCGTCGAGTCTTACACGTTTTAGTCAGAGCTCCGTACTCGAATATCCGGACTCTCCCGCAGGTCAATAACAAATTCGTTTCATTTTCCGCAAGCGTCATTCCTTATTTGCGTATCCTCTGCCTCAATAATGTTAATAATATTTCTTCAATTAGTAGTTATTCGTTTAATACGTGAAATTGTAAGGAGCATGGGGCTATTGTGTTTATAGTTATTAATTGGATTTGACATTCTGATATAAATGACATTAAATTACTGACTGACTGACTGATATTAATGACAAAAAAATGAGGACAGACGGCGCCTACCTCAAATAATGGGAATTGGGAGTCAATTGATGGAGCTACAGTTGTGCAAGCACATCTTAATTGCCAGCAGTAGTATAATTCTCAATAGCAAGGCCTCTACGGGATCTCTCTTCTTACCACCTTAGTAAAAATTAAGATTTTCTGAATGAATATATTTCCCAAAAAACCGTAACACATAGATAATTTATGTCTATAGATGTCTATAGTGAGATTTGTTTGTATGTAGTCTTTATTTTATTCACTTCCGGTTGCGTGTCCTTGTCCATCCGATAAAGTTATAAGTCAGCCAATTGTCCAATATTTATAGCGAATCAACTAAAAGACGTAAGTCCGAATTCTCCATTTGATTATTGTAATAAGAAATCTATATGCGATTCTTTTAGACTAATAATTATAAACTATAATTATATCTAAAGAGATATAATACTGGGAACGGAGTAATTATGGAAGAATTATAATATAATTGACTATCATTTAAATTCAAGTTCCTTCGATCACTCATTTTATACCATTACGGGTTACATAATTTAATTATTAGACTTAATAAGTATTTTCAGTGTCGAAACAAATATTATTATGTTTTGAATTATTACACAAAAAATAATAGTAAAAAAATTCTATAGAAATGACGTTATTTTACATCCTAGCAATATTTCGGACGGATTCAATGTAAAACCGTTTGACGTTGTATTATTTAATAAATTATATAATTAAATATCGATAACATTACGTTTGAACGTTATTAAGAAAGTTGTGAATGTGTAACAGTGATTACAGTTAGGAAATGATTTACGTTGTTTCACAAAATACGGTCATTTGCCAATCCGTAATAGATATAAATGAAACGAACCGGTTTGATCCGGTTTGATGCGTGCCTCTGCGGCCCACTGTGTTGTGCCAGTCACTTGACCCGCGATAAATGGATGAAATATTACTCGGTCGTACCGCCGTATTAATGTACATTGGTCGTACACGTAGTCAATTGATGTATCAAATATTGTTTAGTATTATTATTATTATTTTTATTTTAGTACAAACAGTCTTGTAATATAAAATAAGTTTCACAAAATAATTTTAAATATTGACAAGGAGTACCCAATATTTCTTACAATAATATCAAGTTTAAGCCAGAGAATACGTAAAAATTAAGTTAGGAAAACAGAATAGATAATATATATATAAATATATAAAATTACAGTAATTTAACTAGGAGATTTTTTTTAAACGTTTTTGAAGAGTTATGAAATAAGTTATTATGATAAGAATTACTATGATTTACGAGTAGTTATTTCTCAGTATCATTTTTTCGACGAACCTCCATTGCGTGGCCAGAGAAGCTGACCGTAACAGTTTCAAGCGGATTTGAGTGGCAGAGCTCTTAGATGCGCTAATCGGGAAGTAAGCTCTATTGGGAGTGAGAGCAGCAGAGAGACTTGGACGGTTACTGTAATCGTGTTAGCATTTCGAACCGTGGGGGTCAGATAGAGCCAACCGTGACACGGCCGGTTTCTTTCATTTGATCAGCGGGAACGCTATATTTTTTAATGATGGACAGATGTCTAGTTAAAAAGTTATAGTAATAGCCTTTATATATGTCCCACTGCTGGGTACAGGCCTTCTCTAAGGGCATAGTCCGCCACGCGGATCTTTTTTTTTGGTAACGGGGAGGAAATCTTCAAAAAGATACCCCGCCTTCTGGGGGGAAGGCGGCGGTAATGTGGGGGTTTTTACCCACTAAAACGTCCCGTGTGGCCCTTCCTCGGTGCATTGTGGATCTCCAGTGGAACGCACCGGAGCCCCTCTGCATTGTGCTCTCCCCCCCGCCTTGTCGCCCTTTTAATCGCCTTCTACGACAGGCAGGGGATACCGTAGTCTTATTCTTGAGAGCCCAGAACTACAAGGCTAGCCACGCGGACCTACTGCGGATGGCAAACTTCACATGTCTTAGAAAAAAAAATCTAGGACATGTAAGTTTCCTCACGGTGTTTTCCTTCACCGCCGAGAGCGTGGTAAATCATCACATAAAATTGCAAGAACAAATGACACTATGCAACTTGAGGCGACCGCCTGGACACTGAGCTACCAGGACTCTTTAGATACCTAGTGCGTATAGGCAAATAGAGTAGTGAAACGTCTGATAGTAGAACTGATGTTTATTATCGCTCTAACGGTGGGAGCTGCCGACTAAATGTTTATGCATCGACATAATATATATATTTCTGTTACGCATACATAACAAATATCTAGAGGTATTTATATTTAAAACTATAATCAAAAAACATTAGATGATTCTACACAAACCCCAGAGAGTCGTAGTAACTCAGCGTCCGGGCGGTCGTCTCAAGTTGCTTAGTAATCTAGCAACCCGAGTGCAACTACGTACGATTTCTTTTGTTGATGGGGGCGAAAACTTTAATAAGAATAAGAGATATTCCGCCTTCGTTGGAAGGCGGCGGCTATATGAGATTTCTACTCGCTAAAACCCTACGATGGCCATGTGCATGGTTTCGGGATCTCCCGAGAAACGCACCGATGTGCTTTTGTACTGGGCCGAAACACGCCTGGGGTAGATTACTTCCTCCCCCAGCACCCTTGCAGACCTAATGCGACACGGGACCACCAGTGTCACCTTCTTCCCGGGCCCACTGTAGCAAACGACTAAGGTCGCCCGTGAACCTGAGGCCCCTTTTAGTCACCGTTTACGCCAGGCAGGGGATACCGTAGTCTTATTCTTGAGAGCCCAGAACTACAGGGCTGGCCACGCGGACCTAGTACGGATTGGCAAACTTCACATGTCTTAGAAAAAAAATCTAGGACATGTAAGTTTCCTTGCGGTGTTTTCCTTCACCGCCGAGAGCGTGGTAAATCAGCACATAAAATTGCAACAGCAAATTACACTATGCAACTTGAGGCGACCGCCTGGACACTGAGCTACCAGGGCTCTTTAAATACCTAGTGCGTATAGACCGAATAGAGTATTGAAGCGTCTGATAGTAGAACTGATGTTTATTATCGCTCTAACGGTGGGAGCTGCCGACTAAATGTTTATGCATCGACATAATATATATATTTCTGTTACGCATACATAACAAATATCTAGAGGTATTTATATTTAAAACTATAATCAAAAAACATTAGATGATTCTACACAAACCACGGAGAGTCGTAGTAACTCAGCGTCCGGGCGGTCGTCTCAATTTGCTTAGTACGCTAGCAACCCGATTGCACTTACGTACGATTTGTTCTGTTGACGGGGGCGAAAACTTTAATAAGAATTAGAGATATTCCGCCTTCTGGTGGAAGGCGGCGGTTGTATAAGATTTCTACTCACTAAAACCCTACGATGGCCATGTGCATGGTTTCGGGATCTCCCGAGAAACGCACCGATGTGTTTCTGTACTGGGCCGAAACACGCCCGGGGTAGATTACTTCCTCCCCCAGCACCCTTGCAGATCTAATGCGACACGGGACCACCAGTGTCACCTTCTTCCCGGGCATACTGTAGCGAACGACTAAGGTCGCCCGTGAACCTGAGGACCCTTGTAGTCACCGTTTACGCCAGGCAGGGATACCGTAGCCTAATTCTGTCAGGCCTGTAGTTCTGGGACTCAGAATAAGGCTGCGGTATCCCCTGTCTGTCGTAGAAGGTGACTAAAAGGGCCTCGGGTTCACTGGGCGACAAGGGTCCTATATCGTCCGCTGAAGTGGATCCGGGAAGAAGGCGACATTGGCTGGCCCGTGTCGCCTTGCACTGCGATGGCACAGTACAGAGGGAGAATTACTTTAGTGGGTAAGAACCTCACAGAACTCCGCCTTCCGGAGTGTCTTTTTGAAGATTTCCCTCCTTCAAAAAAAAGCTTAATTCTGCGAGAGATTCGATCTTCGCCTATTCTTTTTTTATTCGCATCTATGTACAAAATAGTCGGTTAACGGCTAAAGGCCCTTTTCTAACACCTTGCCAATCTGTTCGATATATATTTACATGAATAATTATATATATACGTTAAATAATTATAGTAATGCAGGAATATTTGCTAGAATTGTTTTATAAATAAAACAGTAGTAAAGCCAATGCAGCGTTTTCTGCTGTTGGATAATTTTGAAATATTTTACGAATTTATTTAAAAAATTTAGTGAAAAGATACAGTTGATGATGACAGATTGATGTATTGTTGTCGTTTAGATTTTGGATTTGAATACAAACCATGCATCTCACAAACCTTGTTTTAGCGTTCTGTACTCATATTGACCAAACCTCATTAGATTCCTGATATACTTTAGTCTAGTCTAGTCTTTGAATAAAATTACTTTGCCACTTTTTAGTTCATCTTACAAACAAAAATCAAATACTATAGATTTGAATTTTGTTTTAAATTGTAAATAAACTTGTCTGCGATCGGCAATACTAATATAGCCGTGAGCAAAAATAAAAGGTCGGTTAAGAAAGTTTGAATATCTCGGAAGATAAAGACGCTAGCTAACTGAAATAAATTGTGCATGATAGACAATTAAACATCATTAGAATAAAATAAAATATTTTTATTAATTTATTTATATTTCATTAAAAACATGTGATGCCTCCATGTGGCGACACTAAGTGCACAAATTTAAATTTAATGAAAAATACTGTATTATCCAAGATTACGTAAGATATCTTTTTGTTTAAGTATATGTTTTTTTGCGTTTTCCCATCGCTCGTGTTCCTGCTATTTTGCCCGTCATTATTATTTGCAGCCTATCATATAACAAGATATTGCGATATAAGGGATCTTTCGCTTGAAAGTTTTGATTATGTTACGTTAATTAATATATCCAATATTTTATCGAAATCGGTTGGCGTTATATTCGCCCATTCGTCGCGGACTTAATGCTAATTTAAGACATATGGTTTTCTCATCGATGCCATTGTTAGAACTGGACCAGATTGGATCCAGGTTGAAGGGACCACACGGGAAGAACCAGCTAATAAAAAAAGAATCATTAAATTCGGTTCACTCAATCGAAAGTTATGAGATAACAAAAATAGACAGACGAATACAGTACAGTCCTTTTTAAATGTTAATATTTCTTTTAAATCCTCCTCCTCCTTGCGTCGTTTTCCTCATTGCTGAGGGTTGTGACCTCCAAGAATTATGATTTTAAATTTATTTGATTATTTTTTTTAAATACGTATAGATAAATGTTTCTTTAACGTACGGAGCCCTTGATTAAAATTGCTTCCCATGTTTGTGATATTTCGTCATGTTTCGATGAAACTTGGGCTGTTAAAACACCATTGTTGGTGGCTGGGACAATACGAGACACAATGTTTTTAAAGGGGCTACCGCTTTCAATACTTCAGTAGTGTCTTACAGTCGTTCCTTCTGACGCGGTTAACTTTCATTAGTAATATAATTCATTTTAAGTTGAAATCCGTTAAGTGTTGCCATGGCTTTTATGTGTTACATTGTATTTTTAACTCTGTTATCACTCGAGGTAGTTACTGCATACAATTTGGCAGTTAATTTCAGTGTGGTGTTGAATTGTTTTAAAACATGTAGTTATGGTTTTAATATTATTTTATTATGTTATGTTAATCTATTAACTATTATATTATCTATTGGTATGTTTAATTTTAACATGACTGTTTTTTTTTTATCTTCACTAAGCTTTCTAACCTTATTTTTATTAATATAATTAGAGGGAGTGTGTACGTGTGGAATGGGTCCCGATTTTTCTAAACCAATTGTTGTAAAAATGATTTTCGTTAGTTTTGGTAGTTTACTAGTTTATTGCTAACACTCATCGGCGTGCCAATTGTGTGTCAGTGTCTTACATTTTCTCATACTTATTGTGAGTTCATCGGTACCATTTTTCATTACTCTGTTAATATTTAAACAGTTGTTTAGTAAACTTATGTCCATTTAGATTATAGAAAGATCTTTTTTTATAAAAAGATACCAGTCATAGGGACAGCCAATATAAGAAAGCCGATGTAAGACTTATAATAGAATTTTAGTATTGATACTTGAAGTTTTTCATAATGTTTGAACATGAAATTTCAAGTTTTAAAAGTATTAAAATAATCTTGTTTTCACATCTAACGACACTCCGAGCAACGATCAGATACATCTTTGTATGGTTTGTTAATTGTTCAAATATAGTACGGACTGTCATGACAAAATGAAAAAAATATTAGCTGGTGACGCGAACCCATTACATTTATTTTGGGGGCGTTATTAAGTATTTTTTATAAAAAAAATATTACAGACCACAGTCACCCTAGCTTCGAAGATAAGAGATATGAATATGAAGGATTATCCGTTGACAAAGTCCTTGGGTTTCTCCCTTGACACTAAAATCGGCAAGAAGCTAGAGGACGCCATGTTCAATCAAGGATACCGGGAGCAGTACCAGGAGGTGATGAGGGCCAGCCGCGAATCATTCGAAAGTTTCGAACGCGATAAAGAAAGGCGACGGCGGAGAGGAAAAAATTCTTCCGAACTTGATAGAGAAGGTCAGTTAGTATAGGGTAGAATATGATGTTATAGAATTAAGCTACAATGAAGAGCCACTATAAGGGAGTATTGTAATCACGGGAAAAAAGGGTCTTGTCACAAAAGAAAATGGTCCCGTGTTGTCTTAGCATAGTGAGCGGTCTGGGGGGTTGGAACTCATCCCTAGGTACGTGTTTAGGCTCATTGCAGAGGGGCACCGGCGGGTTCCGCTAAAGATTCCAGAGCCCCTCACAACGCAACGCATTGACGATGGCCACCGGGGGCTTTTAGTGCGTATTAATTTCACATCACCGCTGTCTTCCCATTCTCCTTCCTCGATAAAAAAGGGTGGAATAAAATTATTATCCTACTACAATTATAAATTAGTTAGTTAGGATGCGCCTGTAAAATTTGTTATAGCAATTATACATATTAATTTTTAGTAAATACATTGGAACTAAGGGGCTTTTATTGGGAAAATGTAAGTACTTTACTAATAGTATTTAATCAGTACCGATAGCAGACAATTTTTGAGGTCTCCGACGGCGTCAAGTTATGTCGTAAAATAGGTTTTTTTATAGCATAATGTTTGTGTTAAATAATTGACATAACTTACACAAATTGTTATTTTTTAACTGGACTTAAACATATTTTTAAAGGTGATATACATTTACAATATAAATTAATAGCAATCATATATAAAATACATTAGAATTTTTAGTAGAAAAAATAATATATTAATAATAATAAAATAATATTAGTAAAGAAATAATTTTAATAATTACTATTTTTTGTTCTTTTCGGGAAGGAAATCTTGAACAAGATCCCCGATCTCCCCAGAAGGAGGCGGTTATGTGAGATTCGGGATAAACCCCAAAACCCCCTCCACCCAGGATGTGCACATAAAGTGCACAGTGCAGAGGGGCTCCGGTGCGTTCCTCCCCTCACCACGCACCGAGAAAGGGCCACCGGGAGGGTTTTAGTGGGTAAGAACCCGACCCCAGAAGTCGGGGTATCTCGTTGAAGATTTCCCCCGCGTCAACAAAAAAACAACTTTTATCGTGTTTGTCTCCACAGGTATAGTAGAAAGGCGTCGTGGCGCAAGTCATTTGCGTTCCGAAATCGGAAGGAGGAGAGCTCGTTCCCAAGCCTTGCGCAGAGACAAACTGAACACACAGAGTTTGAGGAGCCACCTAGAACATTCCAAACAATCTACAATTGTTCATCGCGATTCACAGTATTCTACATCTGCCTAGAAGTGTATGCTGTTTATGTTTTAATAAATTATTTTGTTTTCCTTGCAATGTATTTTCTTGTCCCTAAATATATAATATATATGTCCCACTGTTTGGCGCTGGCCTTCTCTGTAAAGAGAGTATAAGGGCATAGTCCGCCACGTACACCTAGTGCGGCTTGGCAGACTTCACAGGCCTTAGAAAAATTTTCTAAGCCATGTAGGGTTCCTCACCGTCGGACGCGTGGTAAATCAGCACAAAATTGCAACACAAATTTATTGGTGCCGGCACCGGGGATCAAACTAGGGTTGCTAGCGATTCTTGTCCCTATATTCTAGTGATCGCCCTAAAGTCGAAGTTCGACTTTAACCCAGGAATTGGAACTTGAAAATCACACATAATCGGCAGTATTTATCATAGTAACATAACCGTTGCTTAGCAACCATATAACAACGGTATGCATAGTTGGGGGCATATAACACTAGCGCTGCACAAAACGTGGAAGAGATAGCTGCGTATTAGTACAGTCGCTCACGCAATTATTCATTTCTCCAATCTCACTTTATTTCTACAGAATGAAATAAGTCCATGTTAAATGTCATCGTCTGGAAGACTACTTTTTTGGACTCTGTGTCGAGTTACTAGAGGTTCAGGCTAAGCGACCTAAGGGCTATGCCACCTCTCAATCCTGCGAAGCAGTCAATATGTTTAAAAATTGGTTTTTAATAAGCAAAATTTCAATGTGGATCAACGTTAAGTTCCAAGGAGTCAGTCCCATACAGACAGAGATGTGATAAAAGACCGGTAATTCACTAGTGCAAGCTAATTGGGATTCTAGACCACATAGTTCAAACTCGTACGACGAAAAGAGCTCAAAGTTCAAGGTATAAGGAAAAATACGCTAATATAGTGGTACTTCTTATCACATATCTAGTGGGCGACGCAGATGTTTGCTTTTGTGACGTCATAACTGCACTTGAAGATTCACGGTCAAATTTTACATTTGCGATGTGCAAATTTATCAAAAACTTATCGCTTCAATAATTAAAGTTGTAAACGTGGAGATGATTCAGTTAATTGCAAAAAACCTAAAGCACAAAAGGATTAGTTTAACGGATTGAGATATAATGATTGCTTCATATCGTAATCTTGTTCATTTTGTCACTACATCTGATAACGAATTACAAGACTTTAATATCTGTTTTTTTTTATTAAATAAATTGACCAAAAAGGTTTATGTCCTTTTACCTATGTAGGCCTTTATGGTAGATTCTCAAATGCTTATCCGTGAAATTAACAGTCCCGTAGATGAGTTATATCACGAGATAATTAGGAAAATGTGGAGGAACAAAAGAATGGATTATTTGATAAAATCACGGATAGAGATATCGCTTTTGTAATATAGTTAACAACAGTTATCAAAGAATAAGACAAATGTCGCTTTATGATAAGAACTTCTCTTGGTATACCGTTTATCAATTCTAAAATAAGACTAGCTGGTAATATATGTAATAGGTTTAATATAAATTCATCTAGCTGTGCCCGCGACTTCGTCCGCATGGAATTAAACAAGAAAGTTATTTAGTTTTTTTTTCTTTTTGCATTTTACTGAGTCCCATTTGTACCGAGGAGGTACTATTACAAATTGATGACACCTTCAACAAATATCAACACTTAATATTATAAATACCAGGACTAGTTACGTATTATTTAATTATCGTAAATGCCTAGCAAACGATCTATCTCAATTGATCGATTGATAGGTTTACGACCGATCGATCTAGATCAAATCTCGATTAACAAGCATTCTTAAAGTTCAAGTTTTTTACTTTCTGGACAGTAAATGTCATCAAAACATTATTACGTTTGTAGGCGCGCTCTTGGCTTTACGGTCAAGAACAATGAAGACGCAGCTCCGGCCTTTAAAACTACCAAAATTCTCCTATTCCAGACGTGGCTGTACGGAATAAAGTCTTTTGCCTTTCCCATTAGGGATAAATTAATATCATCATTATCACGTTTTTTTTAGCACGATTCGGCTTCGGCTTCGAAGATGAAGATTATGTTTATTGAATTAAAGCGTGAAATGATGGAAAAGCATGAGCAAGGTGTGCGAGTAATTGACTTTGCGAGGATGTACGGGCGTGGCAAATCAATGGCCTGTGACTTAAACAAAAAGAGCTGATAAAGGGTATAACGCCAGCTAAGGTAATCACAATCATTTCTAAGCGCCGGACCTATGTACATGCATTTGTTACTATTTTTAAATATATAATACTATATATATATGTATGTATATATATATGAAAATCAGCGCTGTCGGATCCTAGCGACAGCATATGCTGAGACGGTGTCCGATGTTGGCGTCATATGTTTTATATTATTTGTCCATGTAACTTTAACTGTGTTTTGTCTATTTTTCATTCTTTTTAATGTGCTTTACATTCTGTCTGTGATGTGTTATGTATTGTGATGCCAATAAATAAATATCTATGTCTTTGTCTATATATATAAAAAGAGAAAGTGTGTGGGTAAGTTTCATATAGGCTCCGAAACGGCTGGACCGATTGCAATGAAACTTTCAGGCAATCTTCAGATTAACCTGGCGAGTAATCCTGTAAGTTTGGTGACGATCGGAGCACTACTCTTTTTGAATTGTGAACCAAGCCATACATCGTACATTTATTTCTTACATTACCTTGAGCCCGATATGATTTTGTATGAATGATAAGAATGATATTGTATTTACTGATATGTACATGGGTGTATAATTTAGTAATGATCGTCACCCGCTCGAGAAGAGAATGAATACGGAGAGAAATGAATAATTTAATATATTGTGAGAGTTAAATGAAATATTTAACGATGTAGGTTTATTGTTTAAATAAAATCTAGACCGGCTCGGTACGCTAGTCATTTAAATATCTTAAATTATCTTCTTGTAAATTATTTTTTTTTATTCAAAAACACTTTAAAGGTGATGTTTTGGAAGCTGGAACTGATTAATGGTATTTAAATTGAATCTAGTAAATAGTTTTGTGATTTGACATACGAGCAAGGTTATTACGAATTAAACACGTATGTCGAGGTACCACTGTGATGTCCTGACTAAGACAAACTAATAACTAAACGCTTCAAAGTGCTTCGTTAAATTAAATGAAAATTATGTTTTACAGTCATAGTACACGTGAGCAATGCTGACGCAAAGCATCACGCCATTATAACGGCACAGAACCGAGCGATGCAACAAGTTAACTACTCCGAGGTAACTCCCCGATTCCCGTGTCATGTAATTAACTCCACACTGTTTCCGTTGCAGTAGATTTTTATTGTTTCCATTATACGTTATAATAATAATCTTTTTTTTAACAGACAATGCAAACGGGCCTTCGGCTCAGACTTGGTCCTTTTTAACCTACTTCAAGAAAGGTTAAATTCGTTTAGTGCAGTGGTTGACAAAAGCTTGTTTGATGCCTTTTTCTGTAGGCACGGAAAGTTAACTATTATATAAAAAGTTATAATATTAAATAAATACTATCTTTTAATGATACGAGAGGTAATGGAAAACTAGAAAATCGATAGTAGTGTAAACTTATAAATAAAAAATAAAACGCATGATTTATTTATATAAATTAAAATATTATAATAATAAAACATATACATATGTTAGAAAACGATTTAACAAAGGAGGATGCCGAAAACCGGGCAAAGTGGAGAAGATTAAGTAGGAAAGTGGACCCTGGTGGTAGGCAGGGAAATCGCTAGTCAGAAGAAGAAGAATATAATATAATACAATCTAACTAAAAAGCCCAGAAAGCTGGTAGCATTGCCACGTTGTTTGGCAATAGCAGTCCGTGAGAAGTTTTTCAATTCGTGTGTATGTTTGTTACCTCATAACTTTCGACTGGGTGATCCGATTTTACCCCTAAACATAACTTGTATAGCATAATATGCATGTAAAAGAAAGATATAAAATGTCTTTACTTAAATCTATTCTTTAATTGTATTTTATAATAATTATTAAAATGTTTAATGTCACAATTGTCAGTGTCGTGACATTTATTTAAAAGAGATAGAGATGGAATAAGGACATTAAATGTTGTTTCTCTAAATATTCTACAGAAACGCTGTCTTTAATTTCGTGTATACATATACATGGAAGACTAGACTTCATTATATACATTCCTAAAAATGCGATAATCACTGTACGTGTAGCACTGAATATACTAGAATAGTTATGTAGCGTCCAAAATACGTACGTTCATATCACGATTTTTAAATTTATTTTTTTGATATTTTTTGGATATACATTTTTTTTACTTTTCTTGAAAAAACGATCTTGCCACAATAAGGGTTAATGATTCTTTTTTTATTAGAAAGCTGGTGCTAGACAAATGAACGAATAACACAATATTACTTCAACCGAATTTGATATTTAATTTTTTATTTAAAAGGGCGTACTTGAAGTGTAGTTTCAGAAGAGTTTGGTTAGGTTCTGATTAATTATATTATAATTCGGAAATACAAAGAGATCGCTGCACGTAATAGCGTTTAACTTTTTTTTCGATTTAAAGTCAAATTTTTGTTTGTGCTAGTAATTATACTTGTTTAATATACAATGATTAAATTATTCTCTGGAGATCTGTTTGGGAGAGGTTCATAAACGTCGAACAAGTGAACATCACGCCACACACACACACGCATCTAAATCGAATAAATATTCGTTAACAAGAAAGTGTGTAAACGGACTTTTATATTTGATAAGAAATATGCTTGCAGATATCTACATGTGGTATAAATTGCCAGTTATGCCTAATGTCTGTCAGTTGTTTATCAAACGCTGGGAAGAGTTAATTCCGCTACAACTATGTACCGGGTGATTTTGTTATTCCTGGCCTGCATTTTCGGAGATTCTATGCAGGTCTGTGCCTCTAAGTTTTTTAAGCGACTTCAAAAAAAGAGGGCTATCTATTCGTCTGCTTTTTTCCTTCTTTTATATGTTTTTGTACTCATAGCGTTTATGACTGGAATGCGTTTGAAAGTATTTGGTTCCAATTAAGTCCCAGTAGCCTAGATATAAAATCATGGAATAATACTTCTAGATTGAGATATTGATAGGTTAAAGACGATCCCTCGTGAGGATTGTGAGGATTGAGGCAAAAGCGATAACAATTTTAAAACAAAGATTCACATCATAACATAGATAAAGTTCTGATCTTCTCGTTCCCATTCAAAAATTATAAATAATAAAGGAACAACAATTTTTTTTGTACTTGTCATGATTAAATTATTTATTGCGTATTTTTCTTAATCCCACAACACATAGTATAGTTTTATTACAATCACATGAGACATGGTTATTAGGTGGATGTGGAAGTCAGGAGCTCTAAGGAAGCTGTGTTACGCGTCTCCTGGCTCCCCTGGACAATTAAGTTACAGCCTCTATATATATAATATATATGTCCCACTGCTGGGCACAGGCCTTCTCTGTAAAGAGAGTATAAGGGCATAGTCCACCACGCGGCCCTAGTGCGGATTGGTAGACTTCACATGCCTTAGAAAAATTTTCTAAGACATGTAGGTTTCCTCACGATGTTTTCCTTCACCGCCGAGCGCGTGGTTAATCAGCACATAAAATTGCAACAGCAAATTTATTGGTGCCGGCACCGGGGATCGAACTCGGGTTGCTAGCGTACTATGCAACACGAGCCAACCGCCTGGACACTGAGCTACCACGGCTCTTACCCTGGACAATTAATAAAATAAAATAGTTTATATATTTATCTTTGTAATTGTAGGAATTTTTCTATTTCCTCGTAATCCATTTCCAAAAGTCATCTAATTTTTTTTTGTAATTAAACTTTGACAAGTTCGCTATATTTAATAATTTATTTATTTTATTATACATTCTATTTATTATAAACGTATAAAAGTTTTTTGCAAAGAAGGTTTTGGTTGATACAGCATACTTCGTTGTGTCTCCTATTACTAACTGTAATTTGATTAATATTTGTGGAAGTGTTGAGAACATCCTTGGTTTAATAATTATGTATTATGTGTGTTATATATTAGTGTGTATGCATAGGAAGGCCCCACCCCTTGGATAGGATTAGGAGCGTTGCTGGAGTTTCTTCTGCCACTTCTTCTCCCAGCGACAACGCTTCCCGAAGTGGAATATAAGTTGGTTTAGCTAAGATTGTCCCAAATAGTTTAATTTATAAAATAGCTACCGACCGAGTCGTGGTTCGGCCCTCTCGTCACCGGTGGGACCCTAGTATTGAGTTACTAGCGATAGAGGCTAAGCAGGCTAAGCAACCTAAAAGCTATGCCACCTCTCAATCGGTAAAGCAGTAAAGGCCAGCCTCCCTGGTTAATGGTGTAATTCGTCATCAAAAAAAAATCTTTGATGCGAACTCAAAATATTTTCCGTTACCAATAAGGTGTAAAAAGAAGTTTTATTTAAAAAATAAAACACCGGAATTTTTAAAAAATGGCGCCATATGTGCAATGGATACTGCGCAGTAGATCAATGTTTATTTGTGATTGTATTATTTTGTTGTCGCCGCATTTGTTGGCAACTCGTGCGTCAGCCAGCTCTAGGGATGTCATGTCAAAAATATATCGATATAATATATCGTGAGGTTGTATCGATACTACGCGATATATTGTACAAATATATCAATATTTTTCAAACATCGAAATTTGTTTATAATTAATTAGAGTTTAATATAAAATATTAGAAATGTTTTGTACTAATAGAGTACTCGGCGCGTAACTGAGAGTTTCTCGCTTCGGAAACCAGGCTATTTGATTTGATTTGATTCTGCTAGCAGTACAGGCTACATGCACAGATTATAAAATTTGTACAACGAGGCCTGCCATCGTGAAGAGTAGGAGTGTAGTAACATACTACACTACACTCTTCGTGATGGCAGCGCAAGTATGAGTTTTATTTGAATCAAATTGTCAACAACAAATAAAAGAAAGAATGCTTTTTTATTTAATTTCTCACGATATTTCGTATAACGGATGAAATATATCGATATTAGATCATTCTATAATATCGGATTGAAGCGATATATCGCGTCCATATATCGATATTTAATGTAATATCGATAAATATCGTGCATTCGTAGCCAGCTCAGTAGCTCAGTACCGAACGAGGTTCCGTGCTGTTTACACGTTAACGTACGAGTAAACATGTTTCACCGTTTTAAGTCTGTGCGATCTTATCTTTTATTAGTTAGTTATATATAAAGTGTATCATTCAATAAAGTGTATTTTACCTTGAACAATGCGCCTCACCGTGTTTTCTTTGTGTCTTTGTTTCGTGTTTTATTCGGAACAGGTAATGTCTTACATTGTATGTAGCGGTCAAAGTTCTTTGATTTGGTGGAGACAGTAACATTTTAATCAATACAAATAAATAAAATATATGGCCATTCAACGGGTAAATGCCGCTAGCCTCTTGGGCACCCTGCCCTGCGAGCGCAGTGATTTGGGGTCCATTTTTACATAATTTAGTTTTATTTCGGTTTATAGTTTTACCTATTATTTTTAGTTTTTAAATATTAAAATTGTTGTTTTAGTTATCAATAGTGAAGTGGATAATTTTTAGTTTTTAAAGTGAAGTTTTTGATTTAATATTATTTTTTAAGTTAGTATTATCAGTAAGTTTGTATAATTGTAGTTAGATTCATGATATAACATAATAGTAACTTGTTAATAGAATTTGTTTCTCTATGTTATAAATAAATTCATTTGTGCAATGGGTTTTTGCGATAGAGGCAATTGAATTTATTAAGACTTATTTATTATTACATTAAATAAATTAATTAAAATCGTCAGCTTGTAGAATTAAAATAATTGTATATTATATATTATATATATGAATATCAATGTATATAGGTACATATGCTAAAATAACATTTTTTATTTACGAATATTTTTCTTAATTTTCAACCAATTTCAAAAAAATTAGTTTATCAAGTGTACATGTTTTTGTTGTTTTAAATGTTTGTTAGCTTATTACTTTCGACCGGATAAACGGATTTTTATTTGATAACTTGCGCTTCCCGTGCGAACCCATTAAAAGTTGGTTCAATCCTGATAATGGCATCCATGAGAAAACCATATAAGTCTTAAATTTGCATTAAGTATGTGCACGATAAATGGACGAATAACTCAATATCATGCCAAACAATTTCGATCAACTTTGGAGCCAAATGGACTATTGCGTAGTGATGGTAAGAGACCAGACGGTATGACTCTCATACCCTGGAAGATGGGACGGCCTTTGGTATGGGATGCCACATGCGTCGATACTTTGGCGCCGTCACATCTTCCAGAATCTTCTGTTGAGGCTGGAGCGGCCGCTGCAAACCTCAAGCGGCATAAATATAGTAACCTCGATACGGGTTTCATATTTGAGCCGTTTGGGGTAGAACCTTTGGGTCCGTGGGGTCCTAGTGCACACCACCTTTTTAATGTGTTAGCTAAGAAGTTGGTCGACACATCTGGTGACCAGAGGGCTGGCTTATACCTTGCACAGAGGCTAAGCATTGCCATACAACGTGGCAATGCTACCAGCCTTCTGGGCACGCTATAACGATGACGGTTTGGCACAGTTATATTTTTTGTAAATATTTTGTAATATCTATTAAATTGTAAATATTTCTTTATTTGTTAGTATATATAATATGATAAGATTTTGTTGTAGTAAACTAAATTATAATAAAATAAAATTTCGATGATTTATTTTTTATTGGTACGGATGCACTTGAAGGGCACTTTGATTTTTTTTTATATATGGCGTTCATTACATATACTCTAAAGAGTTAGTTCTGAAAAGAATTGAGATGTTCTCAGTGAAACTTTATCTATCAGTCCTTTTCAGGACTATATTAATAGTTTCACTGAGAACAACTCAGTTCTTTTCAGAACTAACTCTTTAGAGTTTATGTAATGAACGCCACATATATATACATAGATAAGAATAACATATGGAATTAAAATAAATACAAATGCAATGCAATAAAGGATTACTCTTACCTTTTTTTATGACGAACTACACTGTTGGCCAGAGAAGCTGGCCTTGACTGCTTCACCGGATTGAGAGGTGGCATAGCTATTAGGTCGCTTAGTTTGAACCTCTATCGTTAGTCTTACCACTAACTTTAGCCGCCTTTTAGTTTGATGAGAGTTTGGTT
Organism: Meandrusa payeni; assembly: GCA_029286785.1. Classification (NCBI taxonomy): domain Eukaryota; kingdom Metazoa; phylum Arthropoda; class Insecta; order Lepidoptera; family Papilionidae; genus Meandrusa; species Meandrusa payeni. Next base: position 9,766,906 of record JAGSMX010000009.1, on the reverse strand, counting down.
AGGTTTTTTTGAAGAATTCGAGTTCGTAAAATTCCTACGATAATTCGGAAATACAAAGAGGGCGTCCGTACCTTTAACGTTTTTCGATCGGAATTCGATTTGAAGCTTCGTTTAGTTTTTACTCGTAAATATATTTTTAGTATTTTAATTATAAAATTTATAATATCATCATTTTAGTTACTTATTTACGCTTAATTGAATAAAACTTACCACCTACATAACCAAATATTAATAAATCATTTGAAGCGTCAATAGTCTAATGGTTTAGGGTACGGTCTGCGAATCGTGAGGTCGTAGGTTCGAATCCACCATTCGACTATTGACGTGAACCATCTCCTAGCACAAGCTTAAGCTTAGTTGGAATGGTAAACAAGAATTTTAGAAATATTTCTGAAAAAAAAAGAAAAGAAATATTGCTAGCTTTCTTTAAAAAAAAGGGGTATAAAGAACTGGATTTTCTGTTACAAAGGAAAAATTTGTATTTCAGCAGATCTGTATTTAATAGAATGGTCACAGCTAAGCGTCTTATGTAATTATTTCTTTTAATTTCCAGAAGTCAACTCCTCAGGATGACAGCTATGTAGCTGCAGTAGTGGAGTACCAGGTCAACGCCAGTGTCACGGCGAATGTAGAGAATTATTTGAAGCTCATAGAAAATGCTGCGGAACAGGTATCTTGAATATCACCGATCTAATACTGTCATATCAATTATCATTCCATTCACACACGATTGGCGTGCCAGTGGTAGGCCACCGGTGATTACTAAAACTAGAAAATATGAACCACTGTGATGCCAATGAACGGTCAATTGGTTTAGCAGATTCGGTGCTCTTTACAATACACGGAAATATGACACAAGCGAAACAAATATTATTAAATTTAATAATACATTCAAGAAACATAATCTTCGTGATTTGAAACACTTGTAAACAACCCAATAGTTAAATTATTAACATTTGACAGTATCGCATTTTTGTTCCCTACTTAAATACTAAATCCTCCGAAACACGCTGTATCTTATTATATAAGTATCATATCTAACACTTCTCTAGTACTTGCAGTCAAATGTATTATAGTAACACAGTTATTCGTAGAAATTAAAAATTATGTTTACTACAATAAAACAATTTAAAAGTTACAGATAAAGCTTTCTCTGTAAAACTATAGGACTTCTCTGTAAAGACAGTGCAAGAGCAGAGTCGGTCACGCACACCTATTGCGGATTGGCTGACTTCACACAATTTCCTAGAAAATTTTCTAAAAACAATTCGATTTCCTCACGATGTTCATCGCTGAGCGCGTGTCACTATGTATTAGTTAATTATTATTAACACAATATGTGCTATAAAGCCAAATGATTGTAACAGTGTTGCTACAGTGACAAATTCCGATTTAATTCTTTCTACTACGTACAGCGGGTACTCCCCTGTGTTGCACCATATGAACTGCCGTGACCTCTGCTAATTATAGATGTGATTGTGCGTAGTCGACTTTGTAATAAATTCTATCTGTATTAATTTATTTTAAGCAATTTAAGTTTATTGCATTTTGGAGAGTGTGCTCAGGGAACTGCGTGATCTAATTGCCCCATCTCCTTTCCACCATCAGACTTCAAGACGCACTGCATGATTTCATTGATGTGAAAATCCCTCAAACCCGAACGAAGCGATTTGCTTCGTCTTTCATTATTCGTACAGCAAAGGACTGGAATAGTTTGCCCGCGTCTGCCTTTCCTTCCGATTACAATGTGGCTATTTTCAAGAGTAGAGTGAATAGGCATTTACTAAGCTAGTGCGCCTTACCATCCAGGACTGCATTTCCACTTAACATCAGGTGGGATCGTAGTCGAGCACTTGCTTAGAAAGTATAAAAAAAAGAAACTAAAGTAAGCTGCGAAAAACAAAGCGTAAATATTTACCATTTTGCACTACTTCGGTGGAGAAACTTTATTTTTTAATGTGGGTTTGTTATTTGCTTATTTTCAGAATGCCGATATAATTATATTCCCGGAAATGACTCTCACTAGGGGTCAACGCAGCATAATCATTCCTATAAACGGATCTCTCAAGACCGATCCTATCCCAGCGCTCAAACCTGATTTATATGATAAGGTATGTAAGCTAAGTAATAAGTTTAAAGATTCCAAAAGTGGTAGGGCCACTGTGCAACGGTCTCGCAGAATAACGATAAGAAGTGAAGGTATATTACACTTTTTTGTTTTGCCTGGTAAACGAGTTGACAGCGGCCCAGCTCCCTAAAATAGGTTGGTAACACAGTTACAATTCCTTTAGATGTCTGTGGCCGACAGGACCAATTAATATCAGTATAAAGGAATATGAAATAATAATAAAACAAAATCTTTAATTTGTATCCGAACATATTGATGTAAGTTTAAAAGGTGTATCCGAATGAGTGAATGAAGGTGAGTGAACGAATGGCGAGCGGTTGGGATTGAAAGAGAGAAAAAGAAGGATAAGTACGAGTTACGACGTGGAAAAAGAAAGTGTTCTTTATATTTTCTGAAAATAAAAGAAGTTTATTTTCGAGCCACTATTTCTGTGTTGATGTTTTGTTATTCAGACCCCTCCCATATAAATATGTCCCACTGTTGGGCGCACGCCTTCTCTGTAGTATAGTCCACAACGCGGCCCTGTGGATTCTGTTATAAATAAATAAATAATGCTTGTAAATTGTCCACAGATTCTGGTTTCAATATCGGAAGCCGCACGTCAACATCAAGTCTACGTGGTGATTAACGTGCAGGAGATCGTGGACTGTAGAGACGCCCCTGGGGAGTACTGTCCGGAGGAGAAGGAGTATTTGTTCAACACAAACGTGGTATTCGACAGAAGTGGTGCTGTCATTGATCGGTAATTCTTTTTTTAACCGACTTCAAATCAGGAGTAGGTTTTCAATTCGACTGTTTTTTTATGTTTGTTACTTTAGAATATTGATGATTCTTTTTTTGTGAAAGCTGGTGCTTCCTGTGTGGTCCAATTTGATAGCGACATCCATGAGAAAACCTAACATATGAGTCTTAAATTAGTCGTTAAGTTTCTGTTACTCCATTATTTCAAATATTTATTTGGGGGTGAGGGGAGGTGGAGAGGGTTGTCCATGAGCTCTCGCAGTGCAAGGCGTTGCGGGCTAGCCGATGTCGCTTTCTTCCCGGGTGCACTTTTGCGGACGCCAAAGGCCCATTCTTGTCGCACAGTGAACTCGAGGCCCCTTTTAGTCGCCTTCTACGACAGGCAGTTGGATACCGTAGTCTTATTCAACGAGCCCAGAACTACAGGGCTGGCATCTTATTTTAGGTTTGTCTATATGCTTAACAGTCAGTTCTCAAACAATTACTCCACAATATTTCCAATTGACAGTGAACAATCCGTAACACATCGTCACCAGTTGTAAGCCTTTTTTGCAAACGAACGCACACACACACATAGTATGCGAAGACGCCTCAATGTGTGTGTGTTCGATACAGCTGTTCCTACTATTCTTGTGTGTTTGTATTACAAAAGATATTTTTTAAAATAGTTTTAATGTTTTTGTTATTAATGTCATTTTTTTATTTCTAATGGGAGTTTATTAACCTAACCAGTTACCGCAAAATAAACTTGTTCGGCGAGTTCACTCGCACACCAGCCCTGAAGCCTGATTTGGGAATCTTCACCACGGACTTTGGCGTTACCTTCGGCCACTTCATCTGCTTCGACCTTATGTTTCAAGTGCCCGCCGTGCAGGTTGTACAGAAGCACAGACTGACCGATGTCATATTCAGCACCATGTGGTTCTCTGAGATGCCATATTTGACTGGTGAGTGTCTACTAAACCTCGAACCGTTAATGAAGCCACATTGTTGATCTGATAACCTGTCTCTATTATTGGAACGAAGTTCCCTACGGCAGGCTTTAAGAGAACATGGGTTTTTCTGCGAGAATAACGTAAGAAAAATATATAACGAAAGTGCTATTACAGTTATAGCTATATGGAAAACTAATTATAACGCATTAATAACGTGTTACGCACCGCTACGTACACCTACAATGTTTGGACGCAGCTGTATAAGTCGCGTCCTAAGTGATATTCGGGCGGGACTTTTTAAAAATAAGAAGACACGAATTAAGATTTTCTTTTATTTATTCTAGGCATTAAAAAGAATTTAACCATTTATCTGTACAATGAAAGTGTCCTTCTCGGGCGCCCTCGGATCGGAATGCTTAGGCGTAACAAAGTAACCGTCCAAGCCGAGTTTACCCCTCACCGGGGGAATCTTGTTCCGTGTGTTACTAGCGATAGAGTTTCAGGCTAAGCGAACTAAGAGCTATGCCACTTCTCAATCCGGTGAAGCAGTTAAAGCCAGCTTCTCTGGCCAATCTGTCTAGTTCGTCATTAAAAAACAAAGAAACACAATAAAAGTATAAATGTGTTTATGTTTGAAGTTTTAACAAACGTCTATGCTTACAAAATTAATAAAGTACCCAGTGAAAAGCAAACCCTTCGAACAAAAAAAAACAATATCATTGCAAAAATGACAGCATGGTGCCGTCATGCTTGAAAAAAATGTAAGTTGTTAAACCGTAAGAAAAATATATGACGGATAACTTTCTTAACCGACCCTTTATTTTTGCTCACGGCTATACATACATTTAACTTTTACCCTTAGGAATTATAATTATCATGAGACTTTTTGTAATTGCAGCTGTTGAAATCCAGGAAGCGTATGCGTATGCCATGAACGTCAATTTACTGGGTGCGGGGGCGAACAATGTCAGAGTAGGAAGCGCTGGTGAGTTTACTAACATTCTTTTTTTGAAAGACCATCAAGACATTCAAATGGCTAACTACCTTTAAGTACCAGTTCCGGAAGCGTTGGCGCTGGGAGAAGAAGATGCGGCAACGCTCCTAATCACGTGAGGAGCCTACAGATAAAACGGCAGTATCGTGATATGATTTTGCATTTACCATTTACCGGAAAGTCGTCTCCGATGGTATGGCCACATCGGAAATAGATGCCTAGTCCACTATTTACAAGGACCAAGATCCCGCGGTAGGCCCAAGAAACGCTGGTTGGACGTTGTGAAGGCGGATATGTTAGAGAACCATTTAACAAAGGAAGTAGGAAAGCGGACCCTAGTTCTAGGCCGGGAAATCGCTAGGCAGAAGAAAATTTACCATAAAGAGTGTTCTTAGGAATCGACATAATCTTGATGGTTGGCGTTTCACGACCGTACGTTTTTCTCGTAACTTTCTTCCACGTAATATCACACTGTTTCCGAACATGAATGATTTGCGGACCTTCAAGACACGAGGCTACTCCTAGCGTAGCCTCGCGATGTTTATGAGCGTGATCAATTAAGATCAGGTAAACCGTAAGTTATAACCGTAAGATATATAAGACATATACTCACCATATATTTGTTTTCTATTACAGATAGATGTTATTGCATATACAGATATCGGAGATTGCCATGTTATGAATAATTGGTTATCTTTTCAGGTTCCGGAATTTATTCTGGCCGTGCCGGAGCATTGATCAGCGTGATGCCCGGAGTGCCGACGACTCGCCTTCTAGTGGCTAAAGTGCCTAAAGTACCCGGCCAGGTAAATATTGTAAAAGGAACTGTCATATAACACTATTTGTCGGGTGTCATTATTACTATCGTCTGTCTTCGTTTTCGAAAGCGGTCTCCTAATACTCTGTATATATGTCCCACTGTTGGTTACAGGAGAGTATAAGGGCATAGTCACGGCCACGCGGCCGTAGCGGCGATTGGCAGACATCACATGTTTTAGACAAAGACATGTAGGTTTCCCTTCACGATGTTTTCCTTCACCGCCGAGTGCGTGGCAAATCAGCACATATAATTGCAAAAACAAATTTATTAACACTAGCCCGGACACTGCGCTACCACGGCTCTTGCAATGTAATGGCAACTAATATATATCTCTCGATCGTGCATCTCTAGGTGATGGAGTCATAAATGTTGATATTTATGACGATGAATATCATTATGGTTATGTTGGTACTCAAGAATTATTATTTTTAAAAATTGCAAAAATTTGATCTAATATGAAGCTCAGAAAGAAAGACTTGGATGTTTGAAGGTAAGACATGTGAGTGCTTGGTATCAGCTGGGTTTAATGTTTTTTTTAAATTGACAGATCAAAGGCGAATATCCAGGTCCAATTAGTGACGACCCAAAGTCACTGGACAGTCTCGTGCTGATCAGCGACCCCTCCCTACCGTCCCATGTTAGCCGACCTCTGGTGCAGGGCGCTCAGGAGTTCACCCTCACCACCAAAGAGGTCTCGTGTAAATTCAGGGTTAACCTCCAGCTGAAGGATGGGGAACAGGTGTGTGAAAATTCGACATGCCACTCTGTTGTTATTGCATTTTGGAAAAATAATCTTATCATTTACATTTACACATTCGAAGTATACTATTAAACTATTGACGTGAACCATCTTCTAGCACAAGCTTACGCTTATTTGGATAGTTGCAGAAATGTTCACATTCTTTAAAAAAAAATTTTTTTTTTAGATTTATTATGATACAAACAGTCTTGTAATATAAAATAAGTTTCACTAAATAATTATAAATATTGACATTATCTTTATAATTATCAATTATGATGTAACGTCATTGCTGATTTAACACTGACGTTAGTCAAAACTTTTTTATTTCTTCTTTCTAGCTTTTTCTCGGTTGAGGTCGTTTGCTTTGTTCTTCTTCTATATTGACTGGTCCTTTGCATCGTCTTCCGTTAGATCGTCAGAGATCACTGTCACTACGTACAACATCCAGTGACACCCAGCGAATTTTATCCAAACCCATTTTATTTATGCTTATATTTATACTTTTTTTATATGTAAAGTAAATATCAGAAATTGTGAATAATCCTCGAGCGTTATCCCTATTCTATGGGCATGCCCCATCTATTAGACGTTAGTAGCGTTGCTGGAGTTTCTTCGGCCACTTCTTCTCAAAGCGCCAACGCTTCCCGAAGTGGCACTTAAAGTTTTTGAATGTTTTTGAAAATAGCAATAAACCAAGCCATCTCGGGCGCCCTTGGATCGGAATCCTTTGCGAAACATAGTAACCGTCCAAGCCGAAGTTACCCCTCACCGCGGGACCCTTGTGTCGTGTGTTGTGTGTTATTAGCGACAGAGGTTCAGGCTAAGCAACCTAAGAGCTATGCCACCTCTCAATCTGGGGATCAATCAAGGCCAGCTTCTCTGGCCAATCTGTGTAGTTCGTCATTAAAAAAAAATAGGGATGTTTAAGAAAAACCCTCTAAAGGGTGTTACATAAGATTTATTTAGAAAATATTAAAGAAAACTAATTTAGTATAAGCGTGCTTGTTAAAACGTTTTCGAAGTTAGATATTAGTTGTATTAACATTTTGCACGCGGGCGCATGGCTTTTTGACTACACTGTAAACAGTAAGTGCATGCTATAGCAAATAAGAAGGTAAGTATAACACTGACTTAATTATAAAATTACCGGAAGAACATGCTTTCATTGCATAGCTATTTTTGAAATAACATAACATGCTTTAATTGCCGTTATCCTTGTTACGTACTAATATAAGAAATTTCGTTTTCATTTTTTTTTCTTATAATTTCTAAGCAAGTGCTTGACTACGATCCCACCTGATGTTAAGTGGAAATGCAGTCCTGGATGGTAAGGCGCACTAGCTTAGTAAATGCCTATTCACTCTACTCTTGAAAATACCCACGTTGTAATCGGAAGGAAAGACAGACGCGGGCTAACTATTCCAGTCCCTTTCTGTACGAACAATGAAAGACGAAGCAAATCGCTTTGTTCAGGTTTGAGGGATGTTCACAACAAAAGGATGAAATCCCGCAGTGCGTCTAGAAGTCCGATGGTGGAACGGGGATGGGGGAATTCGGGGATTGGAAAATATATACTGAAAGTAAAAATTGTACGTTAATGCGATAATAAGTGATATTAAGTTGATGTTATTGTGTTAAGATGGGTGATTGTGAATATGACAAATTTCTATTTTAAGTCGGTATCTTACCAGAGCTTGGTATGCTTATGCCGCTATTCATCCAACAGCAAAAGCCGTTGGCTTTACTTACCATTTTTTGGGTATTGAGAGTAAGAATGTCAACAAGGTTTCGATATAGGTGCGGGCTAAGCGACTTAAAAGCTACGTCACCTCTCAATCCAGTGATTACAGTCATTCGCTAACCTTTAGTGGCTAAGAGCAGGCAGCTAAATAGCATTTTAAAAATATTATATAGATAACTACATATACATTTACATACATATGATATATACTTTAATTTAAATATAATAATATACATGGAATACATAAACGACAATATATATATACCAGTTTGTACTTTTCATTGTTTGAGTAGAAAGTAATCAGATACACGCGATTTAAAGACATTAGTCGACGAAGCCTCCCTAATCTCAGTCGGCAAACTAGTCCATAGTTTTATAGCTGTACAGGTAAAAGAATTGCCAAAGAAATTCGTGACATTCGGGTAACGTTAGAAATTTGTTATAGAAGATTCGATTTGCATACGAATATTTTAAATTGTATTGGATACAATTATTTTGGAGGACTTGAAAAAGTATATACGTACATTTTTTTTCATTGCAGTGTAAACCCGACTTACTGTCATCATTTTTTCATACCGTCCCTAAAGAAGTTGAACATTAAATAATTGTGAATGTTATTTTTTTTTAAATTTCAGGGGCCACATTACAGAGCATTGGCCAAAGACGGTATTAATACGTACTCCCGGCGAGACATTGGCGTGGCCGCCTGCTCAGTGATTGCGTGTGAAAATGAAACCATAGAGAGCTGCGTATACAGGTAAATAATTAAATACATATAACTATTCACTACAATAAACGCAAACAATTTATTGTACAATGGGCGATATTTATTGTTAAGAGCGATATCTTTCAGGCAATTTTTTTCACATCTAAATATTTCAAATATCCTTCTTTCCAAATGAAAATTTAGCAGATTTTAATGCGGCTATAATTTTAATTCGTCCCGAATCGAATTCAATTGATTTGCGTCAATAGCCTAATGGTTTAGGATACGGCCTGCGAATCGTAAGGTCGTGGGTTCGAATCCACTATTGGACTATTGCCGTGAAATATGTCCTAGCACAAGCTTAAGCTTAGTTGGAATGGTTAACAAGATTGTTAGTAATATTTCTGAAAAAAAAGAAATATTGCTAGTTTTTTTTTTAAATTAAACCTGTGTAATTCGATATAAAAAAACAAAAGGGGAACCCTTGTCGCCTGGTGGCTCTTTTTCGCTTTTAAACATAGGCAGGGGATACCATAGCCTAATTCTGTAAGCCCAGGACTACAGGGTTGATGTTTCGTAGCTAAATTAAGCTTAGCTTAGGCTGAAGTAAGTTGACTCGATGTGACTTATAGTCGACAGAGCCGTGGTAGCTTAGTGTCGGGGCTCCTCAAGTTGTGTAGTACGCTAGGAGCCCGATGTCGAACTCCGGTGCCGGCACCAATAAATTTGCTGTTGCAATTTTATGTGCCGATTTACCACGCGCTCGGCGGTGAAGGAAAACATCGTTAGGAAACCTACATGTACTAGAAAAAAATTTCTAAGACATGTGAAGTTTGCCAATCCGCACTAGGACCGCGTGGCGGACTCCGCCCTTACACTCTCTTTACAGAAAAGCCTGTGCCCAGCAGTGGGACAAAAAGGTTATATATAGGCTGTAACTTTAACTTTAACTTTGTTAAATGTTACAGGTTCGGCAAAGAGCAAGAGAACGTTGAGATAGAAGAGCTCGTGATTGAGATGACATCTCTTCCCCTCCACTACAACGCGTCCCTTCAATGCGACGACGTCGTCTATTTTCCAATATCCTTCACGAACAACAAATTCCCCGTAGGAACGAAGAATGTGACCTTCGAAGTGTCTTCCCAGATTTCACAGGACGAGAACATGTCATGCGAGAATAATTTAGACGTGAACAGCAGTGGACGGAAAGAGCATATAACGTATAAGATAAACACACCCCAGACAGGGTTGGTTGCGTTCGGGGTGTGGGGAAGAGTTTTCAATAGAGATTTAGATCATAATAAGGCACCAACACAAGAAGACTTGGAAAATTATTTGGAGATAGAAGACTGGATTTACAAGAGAGATAAGAAAAACACGGAGCTATAATTCTTATTGTTATAAGAAGATGGATGAGGCCAAAATTTAAATAGAATTAACAAGACATTATTTTCATATTACTGTGTTTAAGATTCAAAATGTATACCAAATACAATAATTATACCTATTGGAAATATATTATTAGTAAAGTTGAAAACAACATTGTTTTTTGTTAACAGGGGAGAAACTTTTAACAAGGCGGGGTATATGGGGTTCTTACCCACTAAAACCCCCCGGTTTCCCTTCCTCGGTGCATGTTGAGGGGCTCCGGTATCTCCAGCGGAGCGCACCGGAGCCCCTTTACACTATGCTCGAAAAGCACGTCCCGTGTGAGTTTGATCCCTCCCCCAGCGTCCTCGTAGTGCAGAGCGTCACGGGCCAGCCGATGTCGCGTTCTTTTTGTCGCCCAGTGAACCCGAGGCTCCTTTTAGTCGCCTTCTACGATAGGCAGGGGATACCATAGTCTTATTATACGAGAATTAAACGGCTGTTTAGTTTAAGTTAACGGATCCATCTCTAGATAAGAGGTGCTTCGATATTATTCATTACCTTACATCGGCAGTACTCCAAATTCAGTCGACCCCATCTCGATGGTTGGCGTTAAGTTTTTGCAAAACTTGTGTCCACGTACTATCAACCTATGTAATCAACTGTCACCAGCGGTGTTTCCGAACTAGTATGATTTGGGGACCTTCAAGAAACGAGCCCATTCCTATCTCAACGCCGGCAACGCACTTGTGCGACGGTAATTACTAGATAAGGTGTGTCGTAAGCTCGAGAAAGCCTGATCCCAACAATGTGACCTTACTCTTTTTCTTATTTTGGAAAACAGCCGTTATATACTGATATTTATTTTATTTTCTAACTTATCTTATTATTATCGTATATAATGGTATCATAAAAATGTTTCCAGCACTATAGGTATATGGCGGCGGCATTCACCGGCGTGCGCAGCTTCTCTGGAATGGCGACAGGTGGTAACAGGATCTGTTCTGTCCTTGCTTGCACTGGTGATACCATCGACACATGTGGCAGAAGGTAAGATAAGCATTACTACGTAAATCACTTGTTAATGGCGTTATTATGCCATGATTCTGATATACTTTGAAAATGACTCAACTCAAATATGTTTCAGACAAAAGACGTTATACAAAATCGTCAAAAGTCGATTATTGAAAATGTCGACACGGCGGTCCTTCCTAAAAAAAAATTGATCAGAATCCAAACTCATATTTACTCACTCTGTTATAGGTTTCCCAGTTTCAAAGCAAACACAACGGGCGTATTCGAAGAGCTCAGCATAACAGCGGTAGTTCCAACTCCTGTAAGAGATAAAGATCTGGATGCTGACGACTCAATTTTCTATCCAGTGTCTTTGGATATATCGTTAAACCCTTTGAAACCGCAATTTTATACATACGATGAAAGACGCGGCGGTGACAATCTTACGTATTATAGTTTTAAATTGAATAATGTGACAAGAGATTTGTATAGTTTTGCGGTGTGGGGCCGGGTCTTCGCTGATGATGGAGAAGTGGCAACACCGCCATTGATGAATATTAATAATTCTTCACCGTTAATAGCTTTGGCAATCTATTTATTAATACTGTCCATTTATGTCACCATATAAGTTAGATAAGTATTAAATGAAAACAAATCTACCTCATTCTGTTACCATGTTCATATTTTCAACTGGTAGCTAGTCGCCAAGTTACTCTAATTACTAAAATCCATAAACAATTCCACATTAAATTGTAATAAAACTGCTTCTTTTGTCAAAAAAAATCTGTAATGTGATTAATAAAATACAAGCTTTCTATATGGTTTTGTTGTTCTGTTCTTACGTTCCTTTTCTGGGGTAATTAATACATCTATACATATAAATAAAACTGCATTGTCTGTTTTTAACATTAAAATTACCATTACTATATGAATGTGTATATTCTAAACATATACCAAAATATATTTTTTTTACAATTTTTGTCTGTCTGTATAATCCGACTAATCTCTGGAACGGCTGGCCTGATTTCAATGAAACTTTCAGGGAATCTTCAGATTGACCTGGCTAGTAATCCTGTAAAGTTTGGTGACGATCGGAGCACTCCTCTTTTTGAACTGTTAAATGCAGCTTTTATTTACTATGATGATATTATATTGTTTTATAACCAACATTTTTACTGAGTAGTACTCGTAATTATGTACATGGGTGTGGGTAATGATCTTCACCCGCTCGTGAAGAGGATAGATAGATTTTTTAATATATTGTGAGTAAAATAAATACTTAATGATGTAAGTTTATTGTTTAAATAAAATAAAGCAAAATCTAGTCCGGCGAAGCGGGCTGAGTACGCTAATCTTCGCTTAATCGTTGAAAGCCAGAATATATCAAGAAGAGCGACTGCACAATTCAATTTCTTTTAAAGCTTGGTATTCTGATAATGGCATCCATGAGAAAACCAAATTAATCTTAAAGTTGCATTATGTGCCCGACAAATAGACGAGTAACTCGATATCACATCCTCAATTGGAATATGCTTGTATAGTTTGGGATCCTGTTTACAATAAATATGTTGATGATATCGAAAGAGTGCAGAACAAGTTTTTTAAAACCTTGAACTACAGGTGCCACAAAATCGTACTCCTTACAATGATATATTAAGGGAACACAAAATTTTACCCTTGAAATCAAGGCGCATGCTTCTTCAAACCATGTTTCTACATGGACTGTGTAACAATAAATTTGACTGTTCTTATTTAGTAAATAATTTATGTTGCGTTGTACCCAGAACAGTTTATCGGCGAGAGGTTAGGGCATATAATTTATTTTCTTTAAACTCCTGTCGTTCCAATGCTGGTGTGCGTTCACCTCTCCGTCGTGTGGTGGATATATACAATAAGTACTTCGCAGATGTTGATTTGTTTTCATTGCCTACTGCTGAATTTAGAAAATGTATTAAAGACAGCTTATTTAGTTAATTTAGTTAATAAGTATTTATTAGTTCATTTATTTCCTTAGTCTTCTTCTTAATTTTGTTGATAGTGTTTTCGTTTTTTTAAGTGTTGCACATTAAAATAATAATGATAATAATTTGTGGATAATGTTGTTGGTAGTGCAGTTACATATTTTATTTCTATTATGTCTTTTATAATATCAATATATCAATTGTGTTATTGTTTATTGTCCCAAATAAAGAGAGAAAAAAAAATATCACGTAAAGCTTCAAGAGTAGTTTGATCAAATTTTGGTTAGGTTCTGATTAATTTTATTTCGTTATATTTTTACGATAATTCGATAATAGAAAGAGGGCGTCCGCGCGTATTAGTGTTTGCAATTTGATTAAATTTGAAGACGGTTTTTGTTCGCGATTAATCTTGTAACTTTATACTTTGTACTTTGCTTTGATGTTAGAAAAGTCAAGTGTCTAACTGATAAAACAATACACTGTCGTAGTACGAGTATGATAAATATATTCGTATCAGTCATTGATAATAATCAATTTCTTAAGATTGTAATGATGCAACTTATTTTAAACTGTGTCATGTCCATGAAATAACACCGTAGCAACCTTTTTAATAATAATTTCAGAAATAAAATTGGCAATGAATGTAGTCGTTTTTTTCTTTTGGATCGTCATCAAATAACCAACATTTCAATTATAATTTACTAACGCACCCAGCTTTGCCGGTCTAGATTTTGCTTTTATTTTATTTAAACAATAAACTTACTTCTCTCCGTATTCATTCGCTTTTTGAGCGGGTGGTCTACACCCATGTACATATCAGCAGTATCAGTAAACGGATACATTCACGGCGATATAACTTAACTTGCTCCAAGCCAAGGTTACCCCCCACCGGGGGGACCCTTGTGTATAGTTACTAGCGATAGAGGTTCAGGCTAAGCGACCTAAGAGCTATGCCACCTCTCAATCCGGTGAAGCAGTCAAGGCCAGCTTAACTTAAAAAACTTAACTTGAATACTTCAAAATCCTCAATTATTATCTTTAATATACTTTAGTATACTTTATTATACTTCGTTATACTCCATTGTACTTCAATATGGTTCATAATGACATAAATATACACAACGCAAGTGTCAATACAAATTTGGGTTATAAAACAATGGAATTTCATCATAGTAAATAAAAGCTGTATTTGACAGTTCAAAAAGAGGAGTGCTCCGATCGTTCCGATCTTTACAGAATTACTCGCCAGGTCAATCTGAAGATTCCGTGAAAGTTTCATTGAAATCGGTCCAGCCGTTTCGGAGCCTATAAGGAACAAACCCACACACTTTCTCTTTTATATATATAGATTTAATAAATTGTTTTTAACGATGTCTATGGTCGACCTTCAGGTCAATGTCTAATGCCAATATAATTGTAATAGGGCCTTATTAAAAATAAAAAGTCAGTTAGAAATGACAGAATTATGAAAGCTCAAAAGGACAAACATAACAATCGAAATTAGAACGTTCGTTTTTTTTTAAATTCAGTTTATTACACTTGTAGAAATACGATCATTGAGTCCGGGAATTAAATCCCAGTCCGCATAGTATATTATCATCAGTCTTTCGGTTAATAATATACAAAAAAAAATGGAATAATCCCGGAAACTAGATAAGACCGTATGCGATATCAAGTATAAATATACATATATCGCAAGACTATTGATTCAAGGTCGGAACATTACCGTGGACAAGATCGTGTGCAAATGCTTGTTTTTGCGCACGCTGCGACATCTGTTGGTAATTGAAAATATAATGGTTAAGTTAGAAACTGTTCATATATTATGGTTCCGCAGGTTTTATCTGCGACTGCAGCTACTTATACTTTAAGGCATTTGATTGCAATATCCTATTAATATTATAAATGTGAATACTTGTATGTTTGAACATACAAACAGTACAAGGCCCCGTGTTTGCTATTTGCCTATGTTGTGTTTGCAACGTTAACATTTAACTATGAAACCACGATGAAACTATGGAACTAAGATTCTATTGTTACTGTGCCAATAATCGTAATATACTATTTTTTATAACTAGTGCTTGACCACGATGTCACCTGATGTTAAGTGGTGAAATAGCAACCGACCGAGTCGTGGCTCGAGCCTATCGGGCGCCCTCGGATCAGAATGCTTACGCGTAACATAGTATATACTCGTATTACGCGTAAGATAGTTATCCCTCACCGTGGGGACCCTTGGGTCGAGTTACTAGATATAGAGGTTCAGGCTAACATAGTTATTAAGTGTCCTACTAACAAAAATATGAGCAATGTACTCGTATAATGCTTGAAATAAAGTTATTATTATTATTTTTTATTTATTTTGAATCCTTAGGTTAAGTTTTTATAATATTTATATAAAAAGTAAAATACACAAAAATATCATACAAAATACAAAACATTATAAAACCTTTTTGTTCACGGGGAGGAAATCTTCAAGAAGATACCCCGCCTTCTGGGGAAGGCGGCGGTTATGTGGGTTCTTACCCACTAAAACCTCCCCGGTGGCCCTTTCCTCGGTGCATGACGAGGGGCTCCGGGATCTCCAGTGGAACGCACCGGAGCCCCTCTGCATCGCTGCTCAAGCGAGCATCGTCCCGGGGAGGTTACTCCCTCCCCTGTGCCCTCACAGCGCAAGGCGACACGGGCCAGCCGATGTCGCCTTCTTCCCGGGTCCACTTTGGTGGACGACTCAGGCCCCCACCCTTGTCGCCCAGTGAACCCGAGGCCCCTTTTAGTCGCCTTCTACGACAGGCAGGGGATACCGTAGTCTTATTCTTGAGAGCCCAGAACTACAGGGCTGACATTATAAAAACCTAACCTAGTGTGTGCCACCGGCAACGAAGCTAGGCTCAAGCAACCGGTGGTTAGGGCGACATAGAGAGAAACCTCCTGACGATGCGTGCCGTGTCCAGGAGTACTGCCTTCTGTATCTGACCCTTGACCCAGCCATCTAGCGAAAGTCTCTTAAGATGTTGTTCGAGACTTTTCGCTATGAGACCGTTTGCAGAAACGACTATCGGGACAATGATCGTCGAATCCACATCCCACATGGCGGTCACCTCGTGAGCCAAGTCGAGGTACTTAGTGATTTTTTCCCTTTCGGCTTTCACAAGGTTCTCGTCATGCGGGATGGTAATGTCGACGAGCACCGCCTGTCGCGTTGACCGATCTGTCAGCACAATATCAGGCTTATTGGCAACAATATTCCTGTCTGTGATGACAGATCGATCCCAATAGAGCGTTGCATGACCATTTTCGAGAACTGGCGCCGGTGTGTATTTATAGTACGGTAGTATTATTATTATTATAAGCGACCTTAGAGCTATGCCACCTCTCAATCTGGTGAAGCAGTCAGGACCAGCTTGTTTGGCCAATCTGTGTAGTTCGTCAAAAAAAAAAACAAAAAAATGAAACTTAACTGCCTGACCTACATATATGTAATGTGTGATTATAATTTTAACTAAAAAAAAATAATAAAAACTATATAAAACGTAAATAATAACAAAACAATATTTAACGTTGATGTAATGAAGACGTGCGCGCGAAAACGTTTGCGAGCGAATTAATACATGACACTATCAACGTTGACCCCTAACACCTATTCGATAACAGATCCTTGTCAGTTGTTCTCTACGTATATTTATCTCGTGTATAAACACCGTGGCTACTAAGACTAGTTTAACTCGTATTCACCGGCTCGTGTACTATCGGGACGTGCTGGTGGCACATGGTTTTTGTCTATTAGAAAAAAAAAAAAAAAAACAGACAATGGCCACACCCAGGCGTGTGCTTGTCATCTATACTGGCGGGACTTTTGGAATGCTGAAAAATGAAAAAGGAGGTCAGTTGGTCAAATGAACAAATGGTGAATTTCTTTTGTTAAAACTTGAGTTTTAACTATTCTATAAAATATTGTTCTTCGATTTTTTTTTATGACGAACTACACAGGTTGGCCGGAGAAGCTGGCCTTGACTGCTTCACCGGATTGAGAGGTTGGATCCCCTAATGCGTTGATGAGGCGTGTGGAAATCTTCTGGAACAGCTGACGGGCTTCTGCACCAAGGTCCCAACGTCTCCACGGGAAAAGGCGCAAATATATTTCGCAGATTTAATATTCGTGTAAAAATCAGAAGTCAGGATACAAATGAATAAGATACACATGTATATATATATCTAAATGGTTACAATTTCAGTACTAGTGCCACAGAAGAATATAGAGAAAGTAATAAGAAGATTACCACAACTTCATGACAATGACTACTGGAACAAAAACTTGGCACAAACGGAAATGAAAGAATATCTAGCAATACCAGGTAATAAATTATATTGTAGCAAACCGATCTACACGTCACTGTCGCGGCCGTATGCCCGCTCGATATAGATAGTTTTATTTATTATCTGTATCCGTAAAATTGACAGGTGACTAAGGTTTTTCCCCGTTTCTATTAGTGAGTTGCGTGCGCCCGCGTCTTTTGTTGTTGTTTTTTTTTTCTTAAATTGTGTGTTTTTAGTATTTTTTATGGGACTGGCTACCGGCGTAGGCCCAAAGACTATGGCACCAGTTACCCTGAACTTCTTATGAGACACGTAACCCAAGGGTCTCCGAGGCTGCTAAACCAATTGTATTCAAAATGAACATTCATTGGCATTATAACGGTTGATGTTTGCTCGTTTTAAGTAGTCTTTTATGTCATTGATGCCGCTATGGAATACCAAAGGTGTACCACTGGCCTCCGTGTTAGTATTTGACGTATTTTGTAATTATGAAATGATAATTTATAAGACTGTAAAATATCAGAATCGGTGCTCTCAGAATCACAGCTCGATCATGTTGCCTTCATAAACAAGGCAACATGATCGCGCTGTGATTCTGTCTGTGATGTCAACGCTTCTTCTGTCTTTGAATACCGCGGTGTTATGTGTTGCAGATGGAAAAGACACTGAAGCGAAAATACTATACAAGATTCATGAATACGATGAATTAAAAGATTCATCAGACTTCACCATCGACGATTGGATTAAAATGGCCCGAGATATTGAGGTGAGCGAATTATCTGTCTTTTTTGGGGAAGGCGGCAAACGAGTCACAGGTACAATGCAGGGCACCTGATCATAAGTGATAAAGCTGACAGCTGACTCCAGGCGAAACATATAAGTATATACTTCCAAGGTAAGTCGGGAGTCTATTATGTCGCGATACTTCCCGGTTCGTACTGATCCATACGTTCCACCCCTTCCTAGAGCTTAATTACCCTTCTAATGTGTTAGGATAGTGGTGGTAAATGTATAACACCTCTCCAAGTTCTCTTCTGTAAACGATGATTCAAGTTTTATTACTATTTCAGCGATTCTATCACGACTACGATGGCTTTGTGGTACTTCACGGAACCGATACTACAGCGTACGGAGCTTCCATACTATCCTTCATGTTGGAGGTGGTAGGGAAGACGGTTGTCCTCACCGGGGCACAGGTTAGTTTCCTCTAAGTCTGTGAGAATGCAAAGAGTCCGAACATCTCTTATGTGGCCAACTTAAATGGCAACAGCCGCATCAAAATGAATAATAGAGTACAACTTAAAAATGGCTATGAGAAACAGGGACGCAGCGGTCGCGGAGAAACTAATAACATTTTTTTTTATGTCGAACTACACAGATTGGCTAAAGAAGCTGGCCTTGACTGCTTCACCGGATTGAGAGGTGGCATAGCTCTTAAGTCGCTTAGCCTGAACCTTTATTGCTAGTAACTCGACACAAGGGTCCCCCCGTGAGGGGTGACCTCGGCTTGGACGGTTACTATGTTACGAGTAGTGTACCTTGAACACTAAAATTCCGTATTTTTTTTGCAGATACCCATATTCCAACCTCGAAGCGACGGAAATAATAACTTTCTTTGCGCCGTCCTAATCGCGGCCACTCAGCACATTCCCGAGATCACTGTGTTCTTTGGATCTAAGCTCTTCAGAGGCTGCAGGTACAGTATTTTTAACTTTTTAAGCATGCTTAACCATGATCCCACCTGATGTTAAGTGGTAATGCAATCCTGAATAGTAAGGCGCACTAGCTTAGTAAATGCCTATTCACTCTACTCTTTAAAACACCCACATTGTGATCGTAGATGATGATGATCGAAGATCGCTTCGTTTCGTTTTCGCCTTCGGGTTTGAGGCATGTCCACAACAAGGAGATGAAAACCAGTAGTGCATCCTGTTGTCCGATGGTGGAATAGATTATGTAATTCCAGAATACACTCTCCAAAATGCATCCTATTTAAAAATAAAAATGGTTTAAAATTAAAACATCCAAGTATGCATACTTCACTAAGATCACATAGATGTAGCTACATGTAAGTTACGTAATCATTTATTCTAGTATTAAATTACAGGGTGAAAAAAGTTTCAAACACTCGAATTTACGCGTTCGACTCGCCCAATTTCCCGCCATTGCTGGAGGCGAAGACAACCCTGGACATAGACGACAAGATGCTCATCCACCCGCGAGGATCTGTGCCCGACAAATGTGTGATTCACGACAAAGTTTCCAAAAAGGTTTGCGTGCTCAAAGTCGTCCCTACAATCACCCCAGAGCTAATCCGCGCTGTATTTGGGGGTATGGAAGGTATGTTTATAAAAATGTATTATTCTAAAATATATAAAAGAGAAAGTTTGTGGGTTTGTTTCATATAGGCTCCGAAACGGCTGGGCCGATTTCAATGAAACTTTCAGGGGATCCTCAGATTGACCTGGCGAGTAATATTGTAAAGTTTGGTGACGATCGGAGCACTCCTCTCTTTGAACTGTCAAATACAGCTTTTATTACAGATGATATGCTATTGTTTTATAACCCAATATTGAATCGTCACATGCGTTGTGATATTTAGGTCATTACGAACCATATTAGTATATAGTATATTGAAATAATATAATATTATATATAATGAAGTATACTGAAGTATATTAAAGATAACAATTAAGGATTTTGAAGTATTCAAGGTAAGTTATAACGCCGCGAATCTATCCGTTTACTGATGCTGCTGATATGTGGTGTAGGTAGGTAGATGGTGTAGGTTATTAGGGTACCTTCATCCGCTCGATAAGAGAATAGAATAGAATGAATACGGAGATAAATGAATAATTTAATGTATTGTGAGAGTTAAATGAAATATTTAATGATGTAAATTTATTGTTTCGTGTTTGTGTGTGATCGTACCATAAACCATTAGTCTATAGAGTTTCAGGCTAAGCGATCTAAGAGCTATACGATCTCTCAATCCGGTGAAGCAGTAAAATTTAGCTTCTCCAGCTAATCTGTGTCGTCAGTTCGTCACAAAAAAAATTAGGCTGACGCTTTTGAACGACGCTTTAAATATAATTGAACAGTATTAGATAGTAACCTGCAACGATAAATGCGCATGCATTTAAATTTATTAATATGTTATATGCTGCAGGTGTTGTATTGGAGACGTACGGTAATGGGAATATTCCCATTAAACGCAAGGAGATCTACAAGGAAATAGAGCGCGGTGTGAAGAACCAAGTGTTAGTTGTGAATGTGACACAATGCATCAATGGCACCGTCTTGGGAAAGGCTATTTATGAAACGGGCTTGGTGAGTGCCTATTTTAATGCACGCATAAATGCAGAACAACTGTCCAATGATTTAGCATCGTGTTAGCTAACAATACATAGGCGCCTTTTTTTTTTTTTTGACTGGGAGGAAATCTTCACAAATATACCCCGCCTTCTGGGGGGAAGGCGGCGGTTATGTGGGGATCTTACCCACTAAAACCTCCCCGGTGACCCTTTCCTCGGTGCATGATGAGGGGCTCCGGGATCTCACGTGGAACGCACCGGAGCCCCTCTGCACTGTGCTCAAGGAGAGCACGTCCCGGGGGGAGGTTACTCCCTCCCCCCCTGTACCCTCGCAGCGCAAGGCGACACGGGTCAGCCGATGTCGCCTTCTTCCCGGGTCCACTTTGGTGGACGACGCACGCCCCCACCCTTGTCGCCCAGTGAACCCGAGGCCCCTTTTAGTCGCCTTATACGACACGCAGGGGATACCGTAGTCTTATTCTTGAGAGCCCAGAACTACAGGGCTGGATAGATAGGCGCCTGGCGTGACGTACAACGAATACTTACAATTATATGTAAAAAATAATAATTTTCTTGTATGAAACCTCCATAGTGGAGTCTACGGAGGTTTGTTGTGATGTCAATGAAAAAAGACTTGTCAGTGATGTCAAATAGAAAAAGTATTGAAGATGTCATCATTTAATTTATAGTTTATCAAAAGCAGGAATGAACTTTTAATGTGGTTTCTTGTATTACAGAACAACACAAAGTTATTCTTGTTTTTATTTTGATTCCGTATACGTCTGGAATAAAACCACTTGTATATAAATAAAATTGGAGTGTTGCTTTGTAATATTAATAAAATAACTGCTTTTTGCTTCATGCATATGAATATATACGGTATAAATAACGTTTATACCACATATTTATATTTTACATAATAATAATAAGCCATTTAATCGGTTAGACAGATTACAACACATATACAAATTAACACAACAAGTTAAGCGCACTGTTAAAAATGAAAAATGTAATTAAATAAATAAATATTTATATATATCACTAAAGACCCAAAAGGTCCGATACACAAGGCTATGCGTTGCAACGCCGAACCGACCGGGTTCACTGCTCAGCATAATGCTGATTATCCGAGGAGGGTAAATCAGCGCTGGTATTCAGCAGAAACCCATTTTAAGAAGCAAACAAATGTGAGTAGCAGAATTTTAGCAAAGTACGAATAACGTAATAGCAAGTAAAACACCAGGGAAACATAAATTGTATATAAAATAAAACAAAATAAAATGGGGAATTAAACAAGATGAAACAGAACGCAGCCAATGAAAATGTTCAAATTAGAATTAAATATAACATTTTACAAAATTATTACTGTATATTTTTATAAAATAACATTTTTTACAATTTTTGTCTGTTTGCTAAGGCTTGCTGGAACGGCTGGACCGATTTTGACGAAAGTTTCACAGGCTGATGTTATAAAGAATAATTTTTATTTTAGAAAAAAAGTTAATAAATACTTTTTAATCGCGGGCGTATCGAAAATGGTTGCTGAAATACTACGATAAGGAGCACGAATGTGGAAGGAATTCAAAGAATGCGAAATTTGTACTATATCTATGTTCTAAATTATGTAAATTCAGAAATAATAAAGAGCGTCCCCCACCTAGTAACGTTTAATATTTGATCCGTAACGTATGATTTGATTTGAAGGTTTTTGTTTACTCAAAATACTTAATTCACAGTTGCTGATCGAGTGTGGGGTGGTGCCAGCTTTCGACATGACGGCTGAAGCAGCACTGGCCAAGCTATCCTACGTACTCACCAAGACAGAGTTGAGTTATGATGAAAAAGTTGAAGTGAGTATTTAACATTGACAAATGTCCCTTCCAAAAGAAGTTTCTAATTACTAATATTTGCAATTATCAATCGACTTCAAAAATATGTTTTCAAGTATTCTGTATTTTTTTGTTACCCCATAACTTGCGACTGGATGAACCGATTTTGATAATTCGTTTTTATTTGAAAGTTGGTGCATCCCGTGTTTATTTGGTCCAATTCTGACAATGCAATCCATGAGAAAACCATCTAAGTGTTAAATATGCATGGTCTTGACTGCTTCACCGGATTGAGAGGTGGCATAGCTCTTAGGTCGCTTAGCCTGAACCTCTATCGCTAGTAACTCGACACAAGGGTCCCATCGGTGAGGGGTAACTTCGGCTTGGACGGTTACTATGTTACGCGTAAGCATACCGATCCGAGGGCGCCCGAGAGGGCCGAACCACGACTCGGTCGGTAGCTATTTCACGGATAATCTAAGGGACATTCGAAAAGCTAAACTAACTTTGAGTGCCACTTCGGGAAGCGTTGGCGCTGGGAGATAAGTGCGTCAAGTTTGTGCGCAAATGGACGCATAACTCAATATCACGCCAACCGATTTCGATGATTCATTTTTTAATGGAAAGGATACACTTCAAGAGTATTTCTATGAGAGTTTGGTTTCATTCTGATCAATTATTCATAAATATAATAGAGTAATCGTTATATTCCTACGATAATTCAGAAATACAAACGTTTGATTCGATTTGAAGTCGGTTTTTGTTTTTGCTCCTAAATATACTTGTCTGTACTTTACTCTTTGTACTTAAGCCGGTAATTCTTTTGATAATTCGCAACATTTATATATTAAACAATGCTAACGATATTTTTCCCTCTCATTCCTAGTTTATCTATTTATTTATTCTTTATTTGCACACAATACAAAAAAAGATACAAATAGGCGGACTTAATGCCAGTAGGCATTCTCTGCCAGTCTACCTTGGGGTTGTGTAGAGACAATGTAACGGGTGCAAGCTATGTGAGAAAATAATAAATAAACGAAAACTATAATAAATGCATGCATTTATAATATACATACCTACTTACAAATAAATTAAATATATAAACATAATAATTATATATAATAATAAATAGATACATATGTATAATTATAGATGGATAGGGACAGCAATTGTCAAACTATTTCTTGCTTAGGTTATTGTTAAGTTTATTGTATCGCGTCGCATTTTTGCTTTTAGCATTTTAAAACATTTAAAACTATTTAATTGTAATTAGACTTTTGCTTCTTACAGTTAATGAAGACGAGCATTCGCGGAGAGCTTCACAACCCTGCACATTCGTCCAAATGATTGTAAACGTTAGCAGTTCAGTTACTGTATATCTATACATATAATTAAAATTGGAGTGTCTGTTTTTAACATTAAAATAATCACTTTATTACTACACGGATATGAATGTATATTCGGTATATATACTAAAATAACATATTTTGTTCAATTTTGTCTGTTTGTTTGTTCCCGCTAATCTCTGGCTCGATTTTGACGGGACTTTCACTGGCAGATAGCTGATATAACAAGGAGTAACTTAAGCTACTTCTACCTACTTCAAGAAAGGAGGTTCACTGCCAACTTGTGGAATCAACTGTCGCCAGCGGTGTTTCCGAACGTTTACGATTTAGGGACCTTCAAGAAACGAGCCTATTCCTATCTCAAAGGTCGGCAACGCACCTACAGCTCCTCTGGTGCTGTGGATGTTCATGGGCGACGGTGATCACTTAAGATCAGGTGAGCCGTATGCTCGTTTGCCACTTTTCATATAAAAAAAATAATCCTGAAAAACTATTTAAATTCTGCGGAGTGATTCCTGTAAACAAAAAGTCCAATACAACCTCCTAGCAGAACAATATTTTCGAACTGAGATTCAAATACCCATTGATCACCCCACCAATACAAGAAGTATAACACATAAAAACTGAAAACACCATCTCATTCTAACATATATGGTAAGCGAACATCGCAATTCTTAATACCGACACTAATGAATAAACTCCCATTACAAACGAGGAAGGACATTGACAACAAAACATTAAAACTGTTTTAAAAAAATATTTTTATAACATGTGTAAAAATATATATTTATATTGTAAGTAGTGAAAGAGACATGTGTAAAAATATATATATTTATATTAAGAGCAGCCTGTATCGAGCGCTCACACGCATTGAGGCGTCTTCGCTTACGATGGGTGTGTGCGTTCGTTTGCAAAGATGCTCGCAACGGCTCGTGACGAGGTGTTGCGGTATTTCTTTTAAATCAGTATTACTATAAAATGGACGAGGACTGAATGGTGAGCATCCAGACAAACCTGGGATAGGTTTTGGGATGCTCTTTATAGTGTAAATTTTATTGTAAAATGTATTAAATAAATAAAAAAAAAAAAAAATTGATCAGGTACAAACTGTAAATTATTAATTAGTTGGCTAGGTTAGTTCTGTTTAGTCCATCCCACAAAAATATTGGTCTTGTAAACAGCGAGTAAAATTGTTTCTAACAGTACGGGACTTCAGCTTGAAAATATTTTTAAAGTTTTACTTCTTTTAGCGTGTTATGAAAAAAAAGATGACAGTAACAGATTGAAGCTGAATCGAAAAAAATTGTGCTTATATATTTTTTCAAGTCCTAAGCTACGTGTTAGCTAACCAGTCACCCAGCGATTGTTATGTTTAATAACTACTTAAAATAATATCGTAGTGATTAACTTACGTGTGCATGCGCTGTCGTCCGCCATTGTTCCTACTACCTGTCTCCAGGACTAACTTATCCAGGAACTCTCCGCTGTCGCGCGCGGTTGGGTTTGTTAATACCATCTCGCTGCACATTGATATATTTTGTTGCACAGAGTCTATCTATCGAAGCTGCCTACAAATGCGTAGAAGGTGTTTGACTTTTTATATTTATATATTATTGTCAATACATCAAGCAGCTTTTATTTGTTTTAATTTTAATAATATATATTTAACTAAGTTTTTATAACATCATATTGGTATTATCTGTAATGGTGTTATAATTTTGTTGATTTAAATAAATAAATAAATAAATGTACCATTAACACGATTTAGAAACATTAAATATTAACACATTGTTGGCAAATAATTAAATAATTACGGTTGTGTGAAAAAAAAAACTTATTGTATCTTTAATTAATATATAAGTAGATCATCATATTAACTTGGCATTGTAAACAATAATTTAACTTTATTATTTGGTAATCTGACTTCTAATTAATTTTGTATCAAGTTTATTGGATTCATATCATTGCTTTAATCTTTCATAAAAATATTCATTACATTTTATGAAAGAATAAAGCTATGATCACTCTCACAAGAGTCGTTATAGAACGCAATTTGAGAACCTACGTGCAGCCATCGAGACTAGAACGACGAGGCGTTAAATTGGCCTATAACGCCCTTTATGTAGCCTAGATAAACTTATTAATAGCTACCTACTCTGAGAGCGGGTTGTAACAAGTTTAGGAGCTTGTTAGTTAACCGCGGCCGCCCTTTTCATCCGAATTATCGAAGGAATATTACGAAATAAAACTTGATTAGAACCTTTTTGTTGTTAGGAGGAAATCTTCACAAAGATACCCCGCCTTCTGGGGAAGGCGGCGGTTATTACCCGGGATCTCACGTGGAACGCACCGGAGCCCCTCTGCACTGTGCTCAAGGGGTCCCCGGGTGTGTGCCCTCGCAGCGCAAAGCGACACGGGCCAGCCGATGTCGCCTTCTTCCCGGGTCCACATTGGTGGACGAGGCCCCACCCTTGTCGCCCAGTGAACCTGAGGCCCCTTTAGTCGCCTTATACGACAGGCAGGGGATACCGTAGTCTTATTCTTGAGAGCCCAGAACTACAGGGCTGGACTTAATCAGAACCTAGCCAAACTTTTATCAAACAACTCTTAAAGTACATTTTTTCCAATAAAAATGAATCATCAAAATCCCTTGCGTGATATCAAGTTATTCGTCCATTTATGGCGCACATACTTGATGCAAATTTGAGACTGAACCGATTTTGATTTTTTATTTGAATGCTGGTGCTTTCCGTTTCCGTAGATCGCACAGACAAGCTTGAGCTCAGTGGGACACTTTGCTTAGAGGTAGTTAACAACTTTATATACCTGGGCTCAAGCATTAATTGTAATGGCTCATGCGAGAACGAGATCAGGCGAAGAATCGGGATGGCAAAGGGGCCATGGCACAACATATCACTAAAACAAAGAGTTACCTTGTGCGCACACTTGTGTTTTCCATATTCACCTAAGTCAGTTTTGTATTTACTCGTTATAATTTTTGTTGTTAATTATTACATAAATAGCTAAATTAATATTATATACATATATACAACTAGAAATATAAGAAATAACTTCACATCACTAGTAGTAGATAATTACATATTAGTATATATTTGTATTAGTTAGTAAGGAATATAAGGCTCTTTTATTTTATTTTATTTTATACCTGTTGAAGTCACACAGAAACTACCATGAGAATAAGCCTGCTGATATCCTTACCGGTCCCCCAGAAAGACTATTATTAGTAAACATGTGTAAAATTTTTGTAGTTGGTCGTTTCTCGAATAAAACCTCCGCAGTTTAATGTTAGTGACCCTCCTAAACCGTAAATTTTTAGGAGTGCGTTAACGACTTACCACTACGGTGGAGTATGGAGTTAACCTTTTGCTATCAAAATCTCATAAAGCCGACCTATTTCGCCGAAGGAAATGGGATTAAAAAAGGGCATAATACAATCTTATTACACTGATTCAGAATTATGGCTTCTCTTTCTACGCGATTACGACGCTGTAAGCAAATTCTTGGCTTTATTATTATATATATGTAGGATTGTTTATACATTTGTCTATAAATATAACAGCGATGTGTCTATATGTATCTATATTGTAGCGATTGGGAAGTGGCATTATTTTTCTTGAAGTCTCAAGACGGAATGCACACATGCACCGGCTAAAAGCCGAGATAAAGCGCTATTCAAATTTTAACTGAAATTCATTGATATAGAGACGTGGAAGCAAGTAGTGTCCGGGCGGTTGTCGCAGTTGCATAGTATGCTAGCAACCCGAATTAAATTCCCGGTGTCGGCACCAATAAATTTGTTGCTGCAATTTTTACCAAGCTCTCAGCGGTGAAGAAAAATTGTGAGGAAACCTACGCGTCTTAGAAAAAAATTCTAAGACATGTGAAGTCAGCCAATCCGCAATAGGGCCGCGTTGCAGACTATGCCTATCCCCAGCAGTGGGACACATAACCACTGAATACACAGAAGTTGTTGTGTGTATAATTTGGGTATTTGGTAGATGTAATCTATAATGGACAGAGCCTTGGCTCCGAATTGTTTTCACTTAAGGGATTTCCTCTTATAGCTCCTCATTATCCGCCTACGAGGATACGTCAGCTCTGATAAAGTATAATTCACGCCCAGACGTATGTTGACCAAAATTCCAGTTAATTTGACCAAAATTCCAGTTAATTTAATTAGGATAATGATATGAAATATTTATTTTTATACACACACACACATTTTGCACAAATTATGTACAGTATGTGTATTTATTACACACATTAACATTTTTCATACATATTTTTTTTTCGGACCGGCAAACGCAGCGTAGGGCGTCCACCCAGGGTGGTCTGTCGACCTCATAAAGGCCGCAGAACGCAGCTGGATATAAGCCGCCTACAACCGGCCCTTCTGGAAATCATTGGGGGAGGCCTATGTCCAGCAGCGGATGTTTTACGGCTGCAATGATGATGATGATTTTTTTTCACATTATCAGTACAGATCTACCTGCTAGATTAATCAATTGCCTGTATCAGGGAGATACTTTGTCCAACTCAGAATTAATCTTATTAAATATTAATAATTTTATGTGATTGAGCCTGTGTGTGTGGAAAGGATTTTGTGCGAAGGTGTGTGCGTGAGTGTAAACGAGGGTGTATAAATGAGAGCGTTTTTTTTGATAAAGATAATACAATTTTATTAAAAATATATATTTTTATATAACACAATGAGAGACGAAAGCATTCGACTTTCCTATCATTACAAAACTGTTTCTCTCGCGGCTCAAGCCCCATGAGACAGCGTTAAAAGATGACTTGCCACTTCGATGTCCTGGTCTCCGCGTGCAGGCTCCTGGTCCACTCTGCTAAATGTCAGTCAAATCAGTAAGTCATTAATGAACGCGCGAGCAATGCTACCCTTTTTTTTTTGTTAACGCGGGGGAATTCTTTTTACAAAGCATCCTCCGGTACCCTGGGTGGGCCCGGAGGGATGTGTGGGACTCGGCCTTGGCAGCACCTACCCACTAAACCTTCCGCGAATGCCATCAGCCGTTATGAGCGGGGTGCCCCGGATCTGTCAGCGACAGGACACCCCAACGACCGGCCGGTCTCGGCAAAGACCGGACTTCATCCTCAAAAGGGGACTTCTCCGGCACTCAGAGAAGTCCCGACGACGCCGAAGCATAACTGGGGCCAGTTACCCATTCTGGCTCCGCTTCGGATTACGGGGGCGGCAAGAGGAAGCGTTGGTTGTAACGCCTCCTTCGCACCCCGATACGCCGCCTGCGGGAGCAATGCTACCCTTACTCAACCTGTATTACAACACTCCCCATTAGCGGTTGCAACCGTGATTTAAAAACGTAGTTAATAACGCGCCGCCAGTCATGGAGTCGAAAGCCGCAAGCAAAACATATTAATAAAATAATTAATAAAATTCTTAATAAAATGTCCGTTAAACTAACTTTATTAATAAAAAACAAGTTTTAACAAAGACGTTTATACGTTTTAAGGCGATCCTTGAAATTGAGAACACTTTTTCAAAGCTTTATCTAGATCTGACCTTGTCGCTTTTTTGTAAATTTGTTATTTCAAATGGGCCAATAATAAATGCCAGTGCCAGACACTGAGCTACCTTGGCTATTTTAACAAACTTACATCTTAACAAGTTCTTACTTGACCATGAAATTAATAAAGATTTTCGTTATTTCTTTTCGTGGGCAAAATTGTATAATTTGTTAGATGGTTGTTTCATCTCGGTTACGTTGAAAAGAGGCGGCCAGCGAAATATGTCTCTGCCTACCCCGCTAAGGTTATAAGGACGTGGAGTTTATTTTATTTTTATCTTAATCTCAGCAATCTATTGCGTCAGTAAGTATATATAACTCGGAATTTATGTCTCGAGGTACAAAATAAAGAGATAAAATCGAAAATTTTCTCGGATCCTATTTGATACGGCTTGAGCCTACTGGCTCGGCTTCGCTGTAAATTATAGTATTACGTAACAAGTTTATTATATAAGGTCGTAGGTACAAACCCATTATTCAACTGTTCAAATGAGTCATCTACTTCCTTGTTTTGGAGTATCCAAGGCCACAAATCTGCTATTTGCAAATGATATTTAACTATCAAACTAACATCTTACGATGCCATTGTCAATTTGCTATAGACCGTAATCTAATAATATTATTTTCTGATTTGCTATTTCCAATTGTATTTTATGATCATTTGAAGATGTTTTTTTTTAAAGAAAGCTTGAAATATTTATTATTTCTTACAAGAAATATTACTAACATTCTTAATAACCATTCAAACTAAGCTTAAGCTTGTGCCAGGAGATGGTTCGTCAATAGTCGAATGGTGGATTCGAATCAACGACCTTACGATTCGCAGACTGTACCCTAAACCATTAGGCTATTGACGCTTAATATGTGTGAAGTGAAATTGATTTAACATGTATCGGCATTTTTATAAGAACTCATTATATACGCGACTAATAAAAAGGAACAATTGAAATAATACTGGTATGTCAGTCTACTGAACTATTATAATCAAAATCAGATTATCAAAAGTAGCAAAATCGACAACTGTGCTGTCACTGAACGTTCATTTTAACACAATTGGCTTTGTAGATTCGCTGCCATCTTGTATGATTGTTGGCGGTAGAAATCACTTAACATCAGTACCCCGAGTCTTGTATTTGACAATGACTTTTCATTATAAAACCGATCTATTACAGTCAATAAATTATTCGATCATTAACAAATACATCAAATATTAAAACACACATAACTGACATGCCAGTGATACGCCATCGGTTAACTATAGCTGCACCAATGGGTTAAAATACTACTAAAACGGGCAAATTTCGACCACTACGGTGCCAAAGAACATTCATTTTGTAAACAATTGGTTTAGCAGACTCAGGGCATTGACCTCCAACTCTTCTATTATCATTGAATTACTAAAACCGACCAATTACCATTTCATTCTCATTGTGCTAATAATCGTAATATACTCGTTTATTAACAGGAACAAGATTTATTAATTGTGTATTGCAATGGCAAGTGGTAGGTACATTAACTTCTCAGGCGCGTACATAACTACAGGCGACCATTCTTTTTAAACATGTTCGTGTCGAAGCACGTAATAAAAAACAAGCGGAACGACAGAGAAATAGACATTTGATCAAGCGAAGGATTGAAACTTTATGATTTTTTTTAAGTCATACGAATTATAAATTGACTTGATCCAACATTGATAATTTCTTCGCATCGATGATTGACATTGACCACTGATATTCATCGGGCATCCCTAGCTCAGTCGTGCCGCGACCGCCGCGAGTTGTGGGTCTGGCGGTCACTGTTACGTTTGCGACGCGATGCTATGTGCGATCTATATTACGATCTTATTGTCAGAAGCGAGGTCTGCTCTAGATTTTAGTATTGATTGCTGTCTTGTAAAGTCTTTAGTGTTGTCATAAAATGTATGTACAGTATGTATGACTGTGTTTAAAGGTTTTTTTTATGGGTATAAACTAGCGCTTGATCACGATCCCACCTGGTGTTAAGTGGTGATATAGTAGAAAGATGGTACGCGCTAGTTTCAGTGCCTGTTCACTCGACTGAAGGCTCCCACGTCGTACTTGGACGGAAAGACTGACGCCGGCAACTTGTTGTTGTTCCACTCTGTGCTGTTCGCACGATGAGTCAAATCGCTTCGTTCGGACGCGCGGAACATCGACTATAAAAGGATGGAGACCCGCCGAGTGTCTAAACGTCCGAAGGTAGAAGGTCTAAATTGCCAACATTGGTCCAATGTTGGCAATTTACTGGCACACTTAATCGCACGCTTAGTCGAAATTAAAATTAAGATCTTTAACTTAATTTGAAATCTAGTGGAGTGACAAAAAAGTTAAATTGCATTTAAAACATTTAGTTTTAACTTCGATTTATTTATCTCATAACAATGTATGGTAATACAATAAAAATCTTAACTTATTGTTAGCACCTATATAAATTACATCAAACACACAAAAATTTAACCATATAAAAGATGAAAAAAAAAACCTAATATAATTATTAGGTTATAACAACGGCGAGATAGCTTAGTGGGTGTCTCAGAGTTCTATACACGACCTCACCGTCGAAATTAGGTCTTCGGTCGGTTAGTTGGTTGTTTTCTACATGCAAAAATCATTTCAGAAAATATTTTCTTAGTGTGTTCGCTTAATTTCTGTCACAAGTCCAAGTAAGCTTGGCGAAAAGAGGATTGCAACTTTTTATCTCTGTCTACCCCACAAAGGACATGAGAACTTAAATTATATACAAGTATGGTAATAGTGCGTATAACGCTGGTGCCTATTTGCCTCGCAGTTGGATTCACGTGTTGGAACGTCGTATGGTGAGTATATGTGCTTAGAATACAATAGAGTATCTATTTATATTTATATAGTCATCTATAAAACCATCTGGTGGGAAGGCGGCGGTTATGTGGGGTTCTTACCCACTAAAACCTCCCCGGTGGCCCTTCCTCGGTGCATGACGAGGGGCTCCAGGATCTCCAGTGGAACGCACCGGAGCCCCTCTGCACTGTGCTCAAGGAGAGCACTTCCCGGGGAGTCATCTATAAAAACCTTTTTTTTGACGGGGAGGAAATCTTCAGAAAGATACCCCGCCTTCTGGGGAAGGCGGCGGTTATGTGGGGTTTTACCCACTAAAACCTTCTCGGTGGCTCTTTCCTCGGTGCATGACGAGGGGCTCCAGGATCTCCAGTGGAACGCACCGGAGCCCCTCTGCACTGTGCTCAAGGAGAGCAGAGGTTACCCTCCCCCTGTGCCCTCGCAGCGCAAGGCGACACGGGCCAGCCGAAGTCGCCTTCTTCCCGGGTCCTCTTTGGTGAACGACGCACGCCCCCACCCTTGTCGCCCAGTGAACCCGAGGCCCCTTTTAGCCGCCTTGTACGACAGGCAGGGGACACCGTAGTCTTATTCTTGAGAGCCCAGAACTACAAGGCTGGTCATCTATAAAACCTGCATTAGGTATACACAGACAATTCGCATTGCAAAATATTAGGTTACACTCTATATATAGCCGTGAGCAAAAATAAAGTTCCAGAAAATAAAGACGCTAGCTAAAATAAAATAAAACATTTTTATTAATTTATTTATATTTGTTTAAAAACCATAAACTCAAACGAATGAAAAGGATATCTTACGTAAACTTGGATAATACAGTATTTTTCATTAAATTTAAATTTTAGTACTTGGCACCACCTATGTACAGAAGTAAAGTAACCGACCCTTTATTTTAACTCACCAGTGTATGTCCCACTGTTCGCCACTGTCCTTTGAAAACAGTACTAGGAGAGCATATTCACGGAGAGTTTTAAATTGAGTTGCTCAATAAATCTATGTAGTTAAACTACAATTAAGGGGTGAATAGTTTAACCGACTTCAAAGGAGGTTCTCAATTCGTTTATAAGCTTTTTGATGTTTGTTACCGCATCACTTTCGACTGGGTAAATCGATTTTGATGTTTTTTATTTGATAGCTGGTGCTTCCCGTGTGGCCCCATTTCAAATTGGTCCAGTTCTGACAGTGGAATTTATGAAGAATTCAGTCTTAAATTAGCATTATTAACTTTGTGCGCGACAAATGGACGAACGAACAAAGGACGCCAACCGATTTCGATGTCTCATTTTTTACTGGAAAGGATTTACTTCAAGAGTAGTTTTTAGTAGTTTAATCAGTAATTGAGTTTGCAAGAAGTTAGTTAGGTTGTGATTAATTCTATTTATATAGAATATTATATTCCTACGATAATTTGTAAATACAAAGAAGGCGTCCGCGCGTAATAGCGTTTGATTCGAAGTCGATTTTTGTTTTTGTTGTGCTTGTGACCAACCTACGTTGATCGGCTAGATTGGTGAAATTATTACGATCCCGTAATTAGAAAAAAAAACAAAATAATGTACGTTAATAATTAATAGTAAGTAAATGATTTAGTCATTAAATAATTGAATTAATATGAAGTAGTCTAAAACCCACAGCATATACACACACACATTCTTGTCATAATTACATACATCATTCTCATATTTACATACCAACTAAGTCTAAGCTTATGCTAGAGATGGTTCACGTTAATAGTTGAATGGTGGAGACCTCCGATCTTACGATTCGCAGACCGTACCCCAAACCATTAGCCTATTTCTATCAGACTGTCGCGTCATTCCGCCAGGGGAAGCCGCCTAACCGAAGAACCTAAAAAGGACCGGACACACTTACCTTCTGTTGTTTTAGATTCTCAAGAAAATCTCAAAAAATCATATTAGGTGACGCTTCTGCCCGTTTGCCCCGGTTTCTAAAAATCTTTTTTCTAATCCCACAGGAACGGTTACAGCAGAACGGGTCCCCACAGTCGGAGACCAATTTGGGAGTCGGCTGAGCGAGTTGACAAAACTCGACGACCTTGACCGTTAGAATCATTAACACGAGCTAAAACGATGACGTCATTGCCAGCTTGGTCTGAGGAAAAGCTGTGACTATGATACAAAGTCAAAACCGGGCCCCGAATCTACCGAATAGACTGGGCTAAGCCAATTGTGTAAAATTGAACGTTCATTGGCATCATACTGGTCGAAATTTGCTAGTTGTCGAGTCCCTTGTGCGTTGGATCGACACGTAGACAAGTGGTGTGTAATAACAACTGCTACTTTCCTGCTACCAAATGCGTGTACTTCGTTTACAGTTTTACAAGCAAGTGAATTTTACAATGAGTTCTTCGTCCCGCCCAACGGTGGGGTTGCGGTCGTGGTCGTGGTGCGTTCCGATTGGTCGACCGATCTTCCAATAGAACCAATCGTGTTTTCAGAGTGTTTGCGATGTCCTCACTAGAGGGCACCAGTGGTACCAATACTGAACATGCCCCGGCCTTGAAGTAGATACCGAGCGACTTTCAACAGGATCTTCATCTGGTAAAACAGTGGGCAAATTTTATGAATGCCCGTCGTATGAGCCCCGTCGCAGTTCGAATGTTCGCTACACGTGACACGCCATCCTTGCCTGGAATCGTCTTCAGCACTCGACCTAACTGCCATTTTAGTGGAGGCAGGTTATCGTCTTTGATGACGACGAGAGTGTCCTGCTTCAAGACGTCTGTGTTGTCGCGCCACTTGGATCGCGTCTGCAGGTCGGAGATGCATTCCTTCATCCAGCGGGACCAAAAATGTTGTCTCATTTGCTCCACTCTTTGAAAGCGAGTGAGCTGAGATGTTTGTACGTCTTGTACGTCAAAGCAGGCTGGCGCTGTCAACGGACGGCCTATTAGAAAGTGTGCGGGAGTTAAAGGAGGAAGTCATTCGGATCTGCGGACATTGGAGATAAAGGGCGGGAGTTTAGGATGGCTTCAATCTGTGCTAATACTGTGCTCAACTCCTCGTAAGTAAGATGTGCGTTTCCTACAACACGGCGTAAATGATATTTACAAGACTTCACCCCAGCCTCCCACAGACCACCAAAATGAGGAGCATACGGGACTATAAAATTAAATTTAATTTTGTGTGTTGTAGCAAAATCTCGAATGTCTGTATGACACGAAGAAAGAAATTTGGCGAAATCGATCATAGCCCCAACAAAATTTCGACCATTGTCCGAGAAAATTTCCTCAGGCTTTCCGCGACGTGATAAAACCGCTTCAACGCGAGTATGTAAGCTTCGGATGTCAAATCTGTAACTAGTTCTAGATGAATAGCACGCGACACTAAACATACGAACAAGCAAATGTAACATTTTACAGTTTGAGCACCTCTGCCCTTGCGGTTAATCATAAGAATTGGCCCGGCGTAATCGACGCCGCACCTTAAAACGGATGCGTGGAGTAATTCTTTCAGAAGGTAAGTTTCCCATAATGGGAGTTAGCGTCTTGCCCTTCAATCGCGTGCATTTTACACAGTTATGCACTACCCTTCGCGCAAGATTGCGACCATTGATAGGCCACCAACTCTCGCGAATATTGTATAACAGAGCTTGCGAAGCTGCGTGTAATAATTTTGTGTGCTCGTGCTGGAACAGAAGTTGCGTAAAATGATGTTTTGAATTTAATAATACTGGGTGGCGTTTGTCGAATGAAAACTCCGTAGAATACTTCATCCGACCCCGACACGCAGTAATTTGTTGCCATCGACAAATATACTGAGCTTACTCAGTTTGTGCTTAGGTTTTAGTGAAATTTTATTAATTAATTGATTGCACTCTTCAGGAAAGGATTCTAATTGTGATAGCCTGGCAAGTACCCTCTCCGCCTGTTTATCTCATCGATACAAATTCTACCTGTGCGTTTATTAAATTTGTTTCGACAGTTGTGTGTAAAACGGAGCATGTACGAAGCCGCGCGCACCATGCGTGAGAATTGTGAAAATCTCGTGAAAGGAAAAGCGATATTTTCTGTGAATCCGTAGCAGTGAAGTTAAACTGAACCTTAAGGTTTCGGTGCAGGCTCGTGCGCTACACACTTCCACTTTGCGATATGTAAGTGTCGTATTCGTTATATAAGAAATTCGGTCCTGCCCACCAAGCTTCAGATTTGAGTAAATCGTCCAACCTAGCTCCGCGCGAAACCAAATCGGCTGGTTGTCCTTTCCGCGAACATGACGCCAAGGTAGTTGTTTCGCTAGTTCTTGTATTTCGGCAACTCGATTCTGCACGAACGTTTTCAACAGGTTGGGGCTCATGCGCAGCCAGCCCAACACACGGTGTGGTCGAATTCGCGGTTAAGTGACGTAATTACCTTGTCATAAAGTCTAGTTCCGAGTAGTGCTCCGCACAACTCCAATCGCGGTATACTGACGGGCTTTAAAGGTGCGACCTTCCCTTTGAGCACAACAATCTAACCGACACGGAATCATCCATGTTAACGGTACGTATATATAGGCATGCACCATAGGCCGCCTGTGACGCGTCTGTGAAAATATGCAAAGATACGTGCTTATTAGTCCGGCTACCTATTACGTAACGTGGAATACGTATTGTTAATTGCCGATCGCGTGGCCCGTGTGTAGCCTTGCACTATGAGGGCACAGGGGAGGGAGAATCCTCCCCCGGGACGTGCTCTTGAGCACAGCGCAGAGGGCCCGGTGTGCGTTCCACTGAGATCCCGGAGCCCCTCGTCATGCACCGAGGAAAGGGCCACCGGGGAGGTTTTAGTGGGTAAACCCCACATAACCGCCGCCTTCCCCAGAAGGCGGGGCATCTTTGAAGATTTCTCCCCGTTAACAAAAAAAGGACGGTTACTATGTTACGCGTAAGCATACCAGCTCCGAGGGCGCCCGAGAGGGCCGAACCACGACTCGGTCGGTAGCTATTTCACGGATAATCTAAGGGACATTCGAAAAGCTAATCTAACTTTGAGTGCCACTTCGGGAAGCGAAGGAGAAGAAGTGCGTCAAGTGTGTGCGCCACAAATGGACGCATCAACTCAATATCACGCCAACCGATTTCGATGATTCATTTTTTAATGGAAAGGACACTTCAAGATTATTTCTATGAGAGTTTGGTTTCATTCTGATTATAATAGAGTAATCGTAATATTCCTACGATAATTCAGAAATACAAACGTTTGATTCGATTTGAAGTCGGTTTTTGTTTTTGCTCCTAAATATACTTGTCTGTACTTTACTCTTTGTACTTAAGCCGGTAATTCTTTTGATAATTCGCAACATTTATATATTAAAGAAAGCTAACGATATTTTTCCCTTCATTCCTAGTTTATTTATTTATTTATTTATTCTTTATTTGCACACAATACAAAAAAGGTACAAATAGGCGGACTTAATGCCAGTAGGCATTCTCTGCCAGTCTACCTTGGAGTTGTGTAGAGACAAAGTAATAGGTGCAAGCTATGTAAGAAAATAATAAATAAAAGAAAACTATAATAAATGCATGTATATATAATATAATTACCTACTTACAAATAAATTAAATATATAAACATAATAATTATATATAATAATAAATAGATACATATACATAATTATAGATGGATAGGGACAGCAATTGTCAAACTATTCCTTGCTTAGGTTATTGTTAAGTTTATTGTATCGCGTCGCATTTTTGCTTTTAGCTTTTTAAAACATTTAAAACTATTTAATTGTAATTAGACTTTTGCTTCTTACAGTTAATGAAGACGAGCATTCGAGGAGAGCTTTACAACCCTGCACATTCGTCCAAATGATTGTAACCGTTAGCAGTTCAGTTACTGTATCTATACATAAAATTAAAATTGGAGTGTCTGTTTTTAACATTAAAATAATCACTTTATAACTACACGGATATTAATGTATATTCGGTATATATACTAAAATAACATATTTTATACAATTTTTGTCTGTCTGTTTGTTCCCGCTAATCTCTGGCTCGATTTTGACGGGACTTTCACTGACAGATAGCTGATGTAACAAGGAGTAACTTAAGCTACTTCTACCTACTTCAAGAATGGAGGTTCACTGCCAACTTGTGGAATCAACTGTCGCCAGCGGTGTTTCCGAACGTTTACGATTTAGGGACCTTCAAGAAACGAGCCTATTCCTATCTCAAAGGTCGGCAACGCACCTACAGCTCCTCTGGTGCTGTGGATGTTCATGGGCGACG
This sequence comes from Meandrusa payeni, assembly GCA_029286785.1. Lineage (NCBI taxonomy): Eukaryota > Metazoa > Arthropoda > Insecta > Lepidoptera > Papilionidae > Meandrusa > Meandrusa payeni. Next base: position 9,728,300 of record JAGSMX010000009.1, on the reverse strand, counting down.
GTGATCACTTAAGATCAGGTGAGCCGTATGCTCGTTTGCCACTTTTCATATAAAAAAAAATTGATCAGGTACAAACTGTAAATTATTAATTAGTTGGCTAAGGTTAGTTTAGTCCATCCCACAAAAATATTGGTCTTGTAAACAGCGAGTAAAATTGTTTCTAACAGTACGGACTTCAGCTTGAAAATATTTTTAAAGTTTTACTTCTTTTAGCGTGTTATGAAAAAAAAGATGACAGCAACAGATTGAAGCTGAATAGAAAAAAAATGTGCTTATATATCTTTTCAAGTCCTAAGCTACGTGTTAGCTAACAACAAAGTCACCCAGCGATTGTTATGTTTAATAACTACTTAAAATAATATCGTAGTGATTAACTTACGTGTGCATGCGCCGTCGTCCGCCATTGTTCCTACTGCCTGTCTCCAGGACAACTTATCCAGGAACTCTCCGCTATCGCGCGCGGTTGGGTTTGTTAATACCATCTCACTGCACATTGATGATATATTTTGTTGCACAGAGTCTGTGTTTATCGAAGCTGCCTACAAATGCGTAGAAGGTGTCTGACTCTATTATATTTATATATTATTGTCAATACATAAAGCAGCTTTTTATTTGTTTTAATTTTAATAATATATATCTAAGTTTTTATAACATCATATTGGTATTATCTGTAACGGTGTTATAATTTTTGTTGATTTAAATAAATAAATAAATGTACCATTAACACGATTTAGAAACATTAAATATTAACACATTGTTGGCAAATAAAAAAATAATTACGGTTGTGTGAAAAAAAAAACTTAAACTTATTGTATCTTTAATTAATATATAAGTAGATCATCATATTAACTTGGCATTGTAAACAATAATTTAACTTTATTATTTCGTAATCTGACATCTAATTAATTTTGTATCAAGTTTATTGGATTCATATCATTGCCTTAATCTTTCATAAAAATATTCATTATATTTTATGAAAGAATAAAGCTATGATCACTCTCACAAGAGTCGTTATTGAACGCAATTGGAGAACCTACGTGCAGCCATCGAGACTAGAACTACGAGGCGTTAAATTGGCCTATAACGCCCTTTATGTAGCCTAGATAAACTTATTAATAGCTACCTACTCTGAGAGCGGGTTGTAACAAGTTTAATTATCGAAGGAATATTACGAAATAAAACTTGATTAGAACCTTTTTTTTTGTTGTTAGGGAGGAAATCTTCACAAAGATACCCCGCCTTCTGGGGGGAAGGCGGCGGTTATGTGGGGTTATTACCCCGGATCTCACGTGGAACGCACCGGAGCCCCTCTGCACTGTGCTCAAGGGGGGGTCCCGGGACGTGTGTGTGCCCTCGCAGCGCAAAGCGACACGGGCCAGCCGATGTCGCCTTCTTCTCGGGTCCACATTGGTGGACGAGGCCCCCACCCATGTCGCCCAGTGAACCCGAGGCCCCTTGCAGTGGCCTTCTACGACAGGCAGGGGATACCGTAGTCTTATTCTTGAGAGCCCAGAACTACAGGGCTGGACTTAATCAGAACCTAGTCAAACTTTTATCAAACAAATCTTAGAGTACATTCTTTTATTTGAATGCTGAAATTTGGTACAATTTTGACAATGGCATCCCTGAGAAAACCATATAAGTCTTAAATTTGCATTATATACGCGAATAGACGAATAACCCAATATCACGCCAACCGATTTCAATGTTTAATTTTTTATTGGAAAGGATGAAAGGGTATTTGATGTGAATTTGGTTAGGTTTTTCTTAATTTTATTTCCTAATATTCTTAATGGTTTGAAGTCTGTTTTTGTATTTACTCGTTATAATTTTTTGTTGTTAATTATTACATAAATATCTAAATTATTATTATATACATCTAGAAATATAAGAAATAACTTCACATCACTAGTAGATAATTAGAAATTAGTATATATTTGTATTAGTTAGTAAGGAATATAAGGCTCTTTTATTTTATTTATTATATTATTTTATACCTGTTGTAGTCACGCAGAAACTACCATGAGAATAAGCCTGCTGATATCCCTACCGGTCCCCGGAAGGACTATTATTAGTAAACATGTGTAAAATTTTTGTAGTTGATCGTTTCTCGAATAAAACCTCCGCAGTTTGATGTTAGTGACCCTCCTGAACCGTAAATTTTTAGGAGCTCGTTAACGACTTACCACTACGGTAGAGTATGGAGTTAACCTTTTGCTATCAAAATCTCATAAAGCCGACCTATTTCGCCGAAGGAAATGGGATTAAAAAAGGGCATAAAACAATCTTATTACACTGATTCAGAATTATGGCTTCTCTTTCTACGCGACTACGACGGTGTAAGCAAATTCTAGGCTTTATTATTATATATATGTAGGATTGTTTATACATTTGTCTATAAATATAACATCGATGTGTCTATATGTATCTATATTGTAGCGATTGGGAAGTGGCATTATTTTTCTTGAAGTCTCAAGACGGAATGCACACATGCACCGGCTAAAAGCCGAAATAAAGCGCTTTATTCATTAAATTTTTCAAATTTTAACTGAACTTCCGGGCGGTTGTCGCAAGTTGCATAGTATGCTAGCAACCCGAATTAAATTCCCGGTGTCGGCACCAATAAATTTGTTGCTGCAATTTTGTCATTTACCAAGCTCTCAGCGGTGAAGAAAAATTGTGAGGAAACGTACGTGTCTTAGAAAAAAATTCTAAGACATGTGAAGTCAGCAAATCCGCAATAGGGCCGCGTTGCAGACTATGCCTATCCCCAGCAATGGGACGCATACCCACTGAATACACAGAAGTTGTTGTGTGTATAATTTGGGTATTTGGTAGATGTAATTTATAATGGACAGAGCCTTGGCTCCGAATTGTTTTCACTTAAGGATTTCCTCTTATAGCTCCTCATTATCCGTTTGATGAGGATACGTCAGCTCTGATAAAGTATAATTCACGCTCAGACGTATGTTAATCAGGATAATGATATGAAATATTTATTTGTATACACACACACACATTTTGCACAAATTATGTACAGTATGTGTATTTATTACACACATATAAATTTTTCATTTTCTTTTTCTTTCATTTTTTTTGCTAGGTTAATCAATAGCCTGTACCAGGGAGATACTTTGTCCAACTTCGAATTAATCTTACTAAATATTAATAATTTTATGTGATTGAGCCTGTTCCACACAGGAAAGGATTTTGTGCGAAGGTGTGTGCGTGAGTGTAAACGAGGGTGTATAAATGAGAGCGTTTTTTTTGATAAAGATAATACAATTTTATTAAAAATATATATTTTTATATAACACAATGAGAGACGAAAGCATTCGACTTTCCTATCATTACAAAACTGTTTCTCTCGCGGCTCAAGCCCCATGAGACAGCGTTAAAAGATGACTTGCCACTCTGATGTCCTGGTCTCCGCGCAGGCTCCTGGTCCACTCTGCTAAATGTCAGTCAACCAGTAAGTCATTAATGAACGCGCGAGCAATGCTACCCTTTTTTTGTTAACGCGGGGAATTCTTTATTAAAGCATCCTCCGGTACCCTGGGTGGGCCCGGAGGGATGTGTGGGACTCGGCCTTGGCAGCACCTACCCACTAAACCTTCCGCGAATGCCATCAGTTGCTGGTGAGCGGGGTGCCCTGGATCTGTCAGCGACAGGACACCCTCAACGACCGGCCGGTCTCGGCAAAGACCGGACTTCATCCTCAAAGGGGACTTCTCCGGCACTCAGAGAAGTCCCGACGACGCCGAAGCATAACTGGGGCCAGTTACCCATTCTGGCTCCGCTTCGATGACGGGGGCGGCAAGAGGAAGCGTTGGTTGTAACGCCTCCTTCGCACCCTGATACCAGGATAATGTTACCCTTTACTCAACCTGTATTACAACACTTCCCCATTAGCGGGTGCAAACGTGATTTAAAAACGTAGTTAATAACGCGCCGCCAGTCATGGAGTCGAGAGCCGCAAGCAAAACATATTAAGGTCTTAATAAAACGTCCGTTAAACTAACTTTATTAATAAAAAACAAGTTTTAACAAAGACGTTCATACGTTTTAAGGCGATCCTTGAAATTGAGAACACTTTTTCAAAGCTTTATCTAGATCTGACCTTGTCGCTTTTTTGTAAATTTGTTATTTCAAATGGGCCAATAATAAATGCCAGTGCCAGACACTGAGCTACCTTGGCTATTTTAACAAAATTACATCCTAACAAGTCCTTACTTGACCAAGAAATTAATAAAGATTTTCGTTATTTCTTTTCGTGGGCAAAATTGTATAATTTGTTAGATGGTTGTTTCATCTCGGTTACGTTGAAAAGAGGCGGCCAGCAAAATAGCGAAATATGTCTCTGCCTACCCCGCTAAGGTTATAAGGACGTGAGAGTTTATTTTATTTTTATCTTAATCTCAGCAATCTATTGCGTCAGAAAGTATATATAACTCGGAATTTATGTCTCGAGGTACAAAATAAAGAGATAAAATCGGAAAATTTTAGATCCTATTTGATACGGCTTGAGCCTACTGGCTCGGCTTCCCTGTAAATAATAGTATTACGTAACAAGTTTATTATATAAGGTCGTAGGTACAAACCCATTATTCAACTGTTCAAATGAGTCATCTACTTCCTTGTTTTGGAGTATCCAAGGCCACGAATCTGCTATTTGCAAATGATATTTAACTATCAAACTAACATCTTACGATCCCATATGCTATAGATATTTTTTCTGATTTGCAGTTTCCAATTGTATATTATGATCAGATAAGATGTTTTTTAAAGAAAGCTTGCAATACTCTTTATTTTTTACAAGAAATATTACTAACATTCTTGTTAACTATTCCAACTAAGCTTAAGCTTGTGCTAGGTGATGGTTCGTCAATAGTCGAATGGTGGGTTCGAACCTACGACCTTACGATTCGCAGACTGTACCCTAAGCCATTGGGCTATTGACGCTTAATGTGTGTAATGTGAAATTGATTTAACATGTATCGGCATATTTGGAAGAACTCATTATATACGCGACTAATAAAAAAGAACAATTGAAATAATACTGGTATGCCAGTAGTACGCCATTTGAAAACTATAATAACACAACTGAACTATTAATATCAAAATCAGATTATCAAAAGTAGCAAAAATCGACAACTGTGCTGTCACTGAACGTTCATTTTAACACAATTGGCTTTGTAGATTCGCTGCCATCTTGTATGATTGTTGGCGGTAGAAATCACTTAACATCAGTACCCCGAGTCTTGTATTTGCCGATGACTTTTCATTATAAAACCGATCTATTACAGTCAATAAATTATTCGATCATTACCAAATATATCAAATATTGAAACACACATAACTGACATGCCAGTTACAGTGCCATCGGCAAACCATAGCTGCACCAATGGGTTAAAATACTACTAAAACGGGCAAATTTCGACCACTACGGTGCCAAAGAACTTTCATTTTGTAAACAATTAGCTTAGCAGACCCAGGGCATTGACCTCCAACTCTTCTATTATCATTGAATTACTAAAACCGACCAATTACCATTTCATTCTCATTGTGCTAATAATCGTAATATACTTGTTTATTAACAGGAATAAGATTTATTAATTGTGTATTGATATGGCAAGTGGTAGGTACATTAACTTCTCAGGCGCGTAAATAACTACAGGCGTCCTTTTTAAACATGTTCGTGTCGAAGCACGTAATAAAAAACAGCGGAACGACAGAGAAATAGAAATTCGATCAAGCGAAGGATTGGAACTTTGTGAATTTTTTTTAAGTCATACGAATTATAAATTGACTTGATCCAACATCGATAATTTCTTAGCATCGATGATTGACATTGACCACTGATATTCATCGGGCATCCCTAGCTCAGTCGTGCCGCGACCGCCGCGAGTTGTGGGTCTGGCGGTCACTGTTACGTTTGCGACGCGATGCTATGTGCGATCTATATTACGATCTTATTGTCAGAAGCGAGGTCTGCTCTAGATTTTAGTATTGATTGCTGTCTTGTAAAGTCTTTAGTGTTGTCATAAAATGTATGTACAGTATGTATGACTGTGTTTAAAGGTTTTTTTTATGGGTATAAACTAGCGCTTGACCACGATCCCACCTGGTGTTAAGTGGTGATATAGTAGAAAGATGGTACGCGCTAGTTTCCGTGCCTATTCACTCTACTCTTGAAGGCTCCCACGTCGTACTTGGACGGAAAGACTGACGCCGGCAACTTGTTCCACTCTGTGCTGTACGCACGATGAACGATGACTAAAATCGCTTCGTTCGGACGCGCGGAACATCGACTATAAAAGGATGGAGACCCGCCGAGTGTCTAAACGTCCGAAGGTAGAAGGTCTAAATTGTTGGCAATTTAGACCTTCTGATCACACTTAATCGCATTCTTAGTCGAAATTAAAATTAAGATCTTTAACTTAATTTGAAATCTAGTGGAGTGACAAAAAAGTTAAATTGCATTTAAAGTTTTAGTTTTAACTTCGATTTATTTATCTCATAACAATATGTGGTAATACAATAAAAATCTTAACTTATTGTTAGCACCTATATAAATTACATCAAACACACACAAATTTAACCATATATAAGATGAAAAAAAACCTAATATAATTATTAGGTTATAACAACGGTGAGATAGCTTAGTGGGTGTCTCAGAGTTCTATACACGACCTCACGGTCGAAATTAGGTCTTCGGTCGGCTAGTTGGTTGTTTTCTACATGCAAAAATCATTTCAGAAAATATTTTCTCAGTGTGTTCGCTTAATTTCTGTCACATACAAGTCCAAGTAAGCATGGCGAAAAGAGGATTGCAACTACCCCTGTCTACCCCACAAAGGACATGAGAACTTAAATTATATACAAGTATGGTAATAGTGCGTATAACGCTGGTGCCTATTTGCCTCGCAGTTGGATTCACGTGTTGGAACGTCGTATGGTAAGTATATGTGCTTAGAATACAATAGAGTATCTATTTATATTTATATAGTCATCTATAAAACCATCGGGTGGCAAGGCGGCGGTTATGTGGGGTTCTTACCCACTAAAACCTACCCGGTGGCCCTTTCCTCGGTCCATGACGAGGGATTCCGGGATCTTCAGTGGAACGCACCGGAGCCCCTCTACACTGTGCTCAAGGAGAGTTATCGTCCTGGGAGGCTACCCCCCTGTGCCTCAGAGCGCAAGGCGACACGGGCCAGCCGATGTCGCCTTCTTCCCGGGTCCTCTTTGGTGGACGACGCACGCCCCCACCCTTGTCGCCCAGTGAACCCGAGGCCCCTTTTAGTCGCCTTGTACGACAGGCAGGGAATACCGTAGTCTTATTCTTGAGAGCCCAGAACTACAGGGCTGGTCATCTATAAAACCTGCATTAGGTATACACAGACAATTCGCATTGCAAAATATTAGGTTACACTCTATATATAGCCGTGAGCAAAAATAAAGTTCCAGAAAATAAAGACGCTAGCTAACTGAAATAAATTGTGCATGATAGACAATTAAATATCCTTGAAATAAAATAAAATATTATTATTAATTTGTTTATATTTATTTAAAAACACAAACTCAAACGAAAAAGGATATCTTACGTAAACTTAGATAATACAGTATTTTTCATTAAATTTTATTAAAATTTAAATTTTAGTACTTAGACACCACCTATGTACAAAAGTAAAGTAACCGACCCTTAATTTCTGCTCACCAGTGTATGTCCCACTGTTCGCTACGTAAACGTAAAAAAGTACTAGGACAGCATATTCACGGAGAGTTTTAAATTGAGATGCTTAATAAACCTATGAAGTTAAACTACAGTTAATAGTTCAACCGACTTCAAAGGAGCTTCTCAAGTCGTCTACATGCTTTTTGATGTTTGTTACCGCATCACTTTCGACTATCGGGTAAATCGATTTTGATGTTTTTTATTTGATAGCTGGTGCTTCCCGTGTGGCCCCATTTCAAATTGGTCCAGTTCTGACAGTGGAATTTATGAAGAATTCAGTCTTAAATTAGCATTAACTTTGTGCGCGACAAATGGACGAACGAACAAAGGACGCCAACCGATTTCGATGTCTCATTTTTTACTGGAAAGGATTTACTTCAAGAGTAGTTTTTAGTAGTTTAATCAGTAATTGAGTTTGCAAGAAGTTAGTTAGGTTGTGATTAATTCTATTTATTTAGAATAATATAGAATATTATATTACTACGATAATTTGTAAATACAAAGAAGGCGTCCGCGCGTAATAGCGTTTGATTCGAAGTCGATTTTTGTTTTTGTTGTGCTTGTGACCAACCTACGTTGATCGGCTAGAATGGTGAAACTATTACGATCCTTTAATTAGAAAAAAAAACAAAATAATGTACGTTAATAATTAATAGTAAGTAAATGATTTAGTCATTAAATAATTGAATTAATATGAAGAAGTCTAAAACCCACAGCATACACACACATACATTCTTGTCATAATTACATACATCATTATCATATTTACATACCAACTAAGTCTAAGCTTATGCTAGGAGATGGTTCACGTTAATAGTTGAATGGTGGAGACCTCCGATCTTACGATTCGCAGACCGTACCCTAAACCATTAGCCTATTTCTATCAGACTGTCGCGTCATTCCGCCAGGGGAAGCCGCCTAACCGAAGAACCTAAAAAAGGACCGGACACACTTACCTTCTGTTGTTTTAGATTCTCAAGAAAATCTCAAAAAAATCATATTAGGTGACGCTTGCCCGTTTGCCCCGGTTTCTAAAAATCTTTATTTTCTAATCCCACAGGAACGGTTACAGCAGAACGGGTCCCCACAGTCGGAGACCAATTTGGGAGTCGGCTGAGCGAGTTGACAAAACTCGACGACCTTGACCGTTAAAATCATTAACACGAGCTAAAACGATGACGTCATTGCCAGCTTGGTCTGAGGAAAAGCTGTGACTATGATACAAAGTCAAAACCGGGCCCCGAATCTACCGAATAGACTGGGCTAAGCCAATTGTGTAAAATTGAACGTTAATTGGCATCATAGTGATCGATATTTGCTAGTTTTAGTTGTCTTTTGTTTATCGATGGCGTACCATTGACACGCTAATCGTGTGATTTGACGTATTTGTTGATGATGGAATGATAATCGATATGGACTGTGATAGATCGGTTTCATAATGAAATGTCACTGGCTAAAAGCAGGTCTGGCAGCAGCAATGGGGTCCTGGAGATGTATGAAGGTAATTTTACTTCTGTGTTCTGCTAGTTGTATGACATAACTGGTTGTTAAACTTATATTGGATAACAATGATAATGCGAGATTTTTTCCGTGTTATTTTCAATTACTTATAAAGTCAATTCCATATAAAATATATTATATAATTGTGAACATAAAATATATAGGTAAATTATTATGTAAATAAATTGCGCATTTTATCTATAACTGTGATATTTATTGTCTATCGCCTTGTTAACAAAGGACAAAGGCCTTTCCACTATTGAGAAAGATCCTCGACCACTGTCTTCCAGCCCCTGTCAGCCTTTGTATGAATCGAGATCTGGAATGAAGACTGCGGAGACACAAACGCGGAGTGAGACGCCGTACGAAATGGAGCGATGATCTTCGCGAGGACATAATTAATAGCAGTAAATATTTATTTATATATTTAAATCAACAAAAATTATAACAACGTTACAGATAATCCAATTTGATGTTATAAAAACAGAGTTATGTTAAATATATATTCCTACAAGAGTAGAGTGAATAGGCACTTACTAAACTAGCGCGTACCATCTTTCGACTATATCACCACTTAACACTAGGTGGGATCGTGGTCAAGCACTAGTATACACTCATAAAATAAAACAAAAAAGAAACAGCAAAGGAGTGGAACAAGTTGCCGGCGTCAGTCTTTCCGTCCAAGTACGACGCGGGAGTCTTCAAGAGTAGAGTGAATAGGCACTTTCTATATAAGTATTTTATGGGAAAACCCCACCCTTGATAAGATTAGGAGCGTTGCTGGAGTTTCTTCGGCCACTTCTTCTCCCAGCGCTAACGCTTCCAGAAGTGACATATAAGTTAGTTTGGCTTAGATTGTCCCAATATATTTTGTTATTAAAATAGCTACCGATCGAGTCGTGGTTCGCGGCCCTCTCGGGCGCCCTCGGATCGGACTACTAACGCGTCTTAATGGTATCCGTCCAAGCCGAGGTTACCCCTCACCAGGAGGACCCTTGTGTCGAGTTACCACCTAATAGAGGATCAGGCTAAGCTATCTAAGAGCTGTGCCACCTCTCAAATCCGGTGAAGCAGTAAAGGCCAGCTTCTCTGTGCCAACTGTGTTTTTGGTCGTGCCAATTCAGGTCAGGGATCGGGAATCTACGGAGTTTTGAGCCACATGTGGTTCTTTTACATTATTTTAAGTCCTTAAAATGGCTCTATTACTAAATTCTGGTAAACTTTCGATAAAATTTGGCTCTTTGGTAAAAAAGTTTTCCAACCCCTGGTTTAGGGGTTCAAATGATTTATTGGGCGGGCTCCATTTATCAGGCTTTACGCAAGCTGTTTAACCGTAAGATAAATTGCTAACATAAAATTAAAATTTGTTATTCGCAACAATTTTCCGGTATTTTTTAACGTGATCGTGAATTCAATTTTGTTGACAGCGAGATTATTTCGCATTAATGAAATGTTTTTAAATTACTTCAAAGAAGGATGAGTTTCTCTTTGTTTCTGTTAACACTAAGATTATTTACGTTTGAAAGTGTTCACATTAATTTACGAATATAATACGAATTTAATTGACAAAAATATAATACGAATGTGTAAGCATTCTTATATTTACATGTCATAAGCCTACTTCAAACCAAATCAAACGTAACGAAACAAACATGTAGCGCTATTACGCTAAGACGCTATCTTTTTATTTTCGGTATCATCTTTATTAGAAATCGCTGAAATACCGGGAACTGAATCGAACCTATGACCACATAACCACTAGCAATCTATCATCAATCAATATTTACCTCATCCTTTAATAATATATCAGTATAGTTATAATAATAATAATAGGGGAAATAACAACAAGGTACCCCGCGGGTTAAGAAGAGAAAAGAGAGTATTAGGACATAGTCTACCGCGCGTCCTTAGTGCGGATCGGCAGACTCCACACATCTAAGAAAATTATCTAACACATGTAGGTTTCGTCACGATGTTCGCTTCGCCGCCGACTGCAAATTTCAACAAAGAATATCATTGGTGCCGGCAGCAGGGATCGAGCTAGGCTAGATTCCTATGCATCTTGAGAATTTATATACATATACATAAATATATATATATATCTGTGTGTAAAAGCATAAATCGCTTACGATAAGAAATAGGAAAAGCCAAAAAAGCTCATAAAGAAAATGTCTTTGAACTAAATTGAAAGCCGATTCGAAGCCGAGAGCAATTTGAGGAAGCGCTCAGCTAGAGACGAGCGCGATCGATGTAGGTGTTTTGTGAAGAATTTGCTCAAGAAAGTTGTGGTTTTGTGAAATATTGCGACGGACTAACATTAAGTAAATACTTTATACTTGTTCAGTTTAGCTTAACGTCTTTACGCTTTACTTGAAAGATTTAGTTTTGTTTACAAAATAACAAAAGGATGTCTTCCGTTTTATTGTTTAGTGGAGTTGATTTCGTTAAATTAATAATCAAAGGCGTCAATAGCCTAATGGTTTAGGGTACGGGGGTACGGGTCTGCGAATCGTAGTTTCGAATCCACCATTTGACTATTGACGTGAAACATCTCCTAGCACAAGCATAAGCTTAGTTGGAATGGTTAACAAGAATGTTAGTCATATATCTGAAAAAAAAAGAAATGTTGCTAGCTTTCTTTATTACAAAGAAATGCTATTCCTTTTGCTTCCAATTCTGTTCGACTTGCTAAGTCCCTTCCAGGTTTCAAAAACCTATTGCCGCAGCATAGTCAATGAATATCATAGGAACTATGTTATTCATATATTTTATGTGTTTACTGTCATATATGTACAATTTAATTATGTATATTTATTATACAGGATATTAGGAGACCGTTTCCGAAAACGAAGATAGACGATAGTTCTTGACACTTTGATGATGGGACGGAAAAACATCGATCCCGATTAAAAAAACATATTTTTAAAGCGTTTTATCAGCATTATTTACGCAGCATTCTGTTAGTAAAGCTAAATAGCTTGGGACTTAGTAGACATTTAGAAAGACGCCGCTTCTCCATGCCCCGGCGTTCGTTGACTCGAGCATCATATGTTTTTGACTTCGTGATTCATTGCTGTTTTCTTTTTGAGTAATGTTTTTATGAAATTATCGTTTAATTTAGCTATACTTAAATAATGGAGCGTAAATAATGCAAATAAAACATTTTAAAAATATGATTTTTTTTAATGAGAATCGATTTTTTTTCCGTCCCATCAGCAAAGGTGTTATTAGTACTATCGCCCGTCTTCGTTTTCGGAAACGGTCTCCTATATATATGTATAGATTAGTATAAATTTGTATCCGTACGGCATCGTCTTGTTTGTTCACAATTCTCATGTCCGTACAAAGGTCGCCTCAATAACCACCAGTCTACAACGAATTGTGACGTGTATCTTAAGTTTCGTAATTATTTTCTTGTTTGATTTTGGTGAACAATAAAGTTATATCTATCTTATATAATCTTGTCTATTGCTATCGCTTTTTCACGGTAATTTTTTTATTAATTTTATTAAGATTCTTTGAAGCATTCACACATTGGTTAATTAATTAAGTTGCCTTTCTGTTCATCCTGTTAAGGTAATAAACCTTGAGTGAACTTGCAACACTTGAAATTAGACAGGAGTAAACAGTGTTGTTAATAAACGACAACTTTCTAAAACGAGACAAAGCATGTCGAAGCTGTTTATTGCTTACAGGCAGAAGTATTGAAGTGGAACGTTCTTTGTTCCACAGTGTACACGTTGTACGCGATACGAGACACAAGTTAGAACAAAAAAACAGACAGGCAAGAGACAATCGTGTCCAATGTTAAGAGAACAAGAGGGTGCACGTCACCGTCTTGTCAATTATGTGTGTGTAGGTATGTTCCATATCGGCTCCGAAACGGCTGGACCGATTTCAATGAAACTTTCAGGTAATTTTCGGATTGAGACATTTCTGACATTAACGTGAGCCCGATATGTTTTTTGTATAAATGATAAGAATGATATTGTATTTACTGATATGTACATGGGTGTAGATAATAATCTGCACCCGATCGAGAAGAGAATTAATACGGAGAGAAATGACTAATTTAATATATTGTGAGAGTTAAATTAAATATTTAATGATGTAAGTTTATTGTTTTAATAGAATAAAGCAAAATATAGTCCAAAGGCGAAGCGGGTTGAGTACGCTAGTATATATATAAATTAGCTAGGATTAAAGGTCTTATATTTTTATTATTGGTATCAGAGTACCAGGATATTATGAACAAAAGAAGTTATTTATCAATTATTTTTATTTCAAAATCGTTTTAACGCTTTATAATTAAGAAAAATAACAATGAAACACGAGTGTTTTTTATTAAAATTTATTACTGCAAATAATATTTTTTTGAATTACAAACAATATGTCAAATTCTATATAATAAAAATATAATATGATGCAAGTTGAATACAATAACTAATAAAAAATGTGCGTAAGTTTATAAATGCGTAGAATTACAAATTACAGATCAAATTAAACATAAGGAATCTTTAAACATTTTGTTATCAAATACACCGGACAAACCACACGAAAAACCACAAGTATAGAAAACACTTTTAAATGTCTACAAAGATTATTATTTCAAATGGGAAATAAAATTCACAACATCAAAATCTACGATAAACAGGCAATGGCCTTTAAAAGAGAATACATCTGCGACTACAGTTGTAAAAAATCTACCATATTTAAGTTCTAACTAAAATATAACTAGATTTACCATCAGTTGATAACTACAGACAGACAATAAAGGTTTCATAAAATATATTTACCAACTAATGGTCAATGTAGTGAATTCTATAAAGGTATAAATATATTACTTTGATCCTATGAGACGGTGGTAATAAGAATGTATTAACTGTCCTTTGCTATTGACGTCTTAATCGAAAGTTAACTTTAAGTTGATTCCAAGGCCTTTCGGTGTTTTACAGAACGTATTATAGAGAGTGTACGGAGGACTTATATGACCTAATTTCCCCATCCCCATTCCACCATCAGACATACATACACCGCTAGATTTTATCCTTTTGTTATGGACATCGTTCCGAGACTAACGAAGCGCTTTGTTTTCCCTTGTGTGATGTGGAATAGTTTGCCCGCTTCTGTCTTTCCCTCCGATTACAATGTGGGTGTGTTAAACAGTGAATAAGCAATTATTATCAGGACTGCATTTCCACTTTACATGAAGTGGGATCGCGGTAAATTTTTATGCAAGTAGCATAGAAAGTATGTATAATGGTAAATTTAATACATGACTATTTTAGACCTTAAAATGGTCATGATTTAATAATCATCGAATTTACTGGAAAATCTTTAATAACGATAAAAAATTCAACACGAATCAATTTTGAAGGAAAAGTTCATGAAATTAATATCACACATATTTTACTTTCTACCCTCACAGTAAAAGAGAGCTGGACAGAGTGCTTTCGAGTTGTGCTGGCGAAAGATGTTTGGAGTTCCATGGACTACACGTCGTACTAACGTGTCCTTCCTACGTGAACTTAAGGTGCCACGCTAGGCTATCAACTTGCGTAGGATGCTAGAATATTTTGATCAAATTGCCAGAAGGATACAGTGACAATTTCGAAAAGATCAAGCACTAGAGATCGAAGCCCAAATCAGTGATCCTGGAAATAGGGGAAAGTGGCGACGGACCACCAACGACCGGCTGATCCCAAGGCAGTTACGATCCCCAGCGTTGAGGAAACCGATGCGAGGAGTAACAGAAGATTATATAACATGAGTACTTTAAACTGACCACAAAAAAAGACAATCTTTTTTTTAGGATAAGGGGGGAAACTAGTGTATGGCTCACCTGATCTTCAGTGATCACCGTCTCTCATAAACAACCTCAACAACGGAGAAACGATTGGTGCGTTGACGACCTTCGAGAAAGGAGTAGGCTCGTTTGTTAAGAGGGACCGAGTTCGGAAACACGGGAAGAAAATTACGCGAGAATAGTCGTGCAACGCAATCAAGATGGTGTCAATGGAACTTGAAATTATGCCATGATGTGCGGTAATGGAAATCTGCAATGATTTCGAATAATTCCTCAGAACACTCCTCTATTGTCACTAAGTAATTTAAAAAGGTCACATTGTCAATTTTGAGTACAGCTCACCAGCGTTAAAATATGGCACCAATATATAAGACAGCAAGTAGCTCGCGACAGAAGTGGCTTGTACGTTACACCAGCACGGTTAGCATACCGCCACCTCCTTCTTCTTGCTGGTGGCGGCCATGACAGATGGGGCATCATCTGCAGACAAGATGTATTTCAATAATCAATCAATAAATAATGTTTTAAATCAGAGGTTCCCAACTTCGTGGAACGAACAATTCGTATGTGCTCGCCACTGTACAGACAATTTTTTTTAAAATTAATTAATAATGTGAATTATTACTACGTTTTGTTAATTTGAATAATAATTTTACTATTTAGAAACATTTTTCTTTATTATTTATTAATAAATTATATTATAGAATATGAGATAATAAATGATGGGAAAATGAGAAGCAATGGAAGGAGTTATTTATTTTTTCTTTATTTATTGGGGACTTTTGCCCTTTTGGCATGTCAGCACCATCATACCATAACATATATACACACCGGTCGCATGAAGCGAGAAAGTCATCAATGTTGTATGGCCAAAGCCACAAGCTTCCTCACTCCCTCTGAGGTCGGGTCAGACAGCAGCATTAGGCACCCACATGTTGCTACCTCAGTTTTACACTATCTATTAATAACTTTCTTTCCGCTTCATGTTTAGCACATTCCACCATTACGTGGCGCACATCATCCACCACTTGGCAAATCTTACAGGAAAATGGGAGCGGTTGGTCTGTTAAAAATAGGTGGTGTCCGTGACACTTGACCAATATTTTATAATGTGTTCTAGAGTACAAAAAGATTGGGAACCTCCGTTTAAAATCATACAATAGGCATTATATACGAAGTCGTAGAATATATTTTTACTTTGTGAAGTTGTACTTCTTTAGGCGCGTTATGAAAAAATGATGACAGCTTGAAACTTTAGTAGTAAAAATTGTGTAGATACTTTGCTAAGTGCTTCAATATAGTTGAGGTTCGTATCCGTGTGTATTTTTTGTTGATATAAAAACACAAATTGAAACTGAACTTTATTGACTGTATTGACTATCATTTTCCAATAATTTAATTATTTTATTTTAATTAAATTATTTTCAAGCAATTAAACACTATTTTTAATGATACCAAAGAACTATAACTTCTCATAGCACGTACATACTGTTATACGGAGTTCGGGAGTTCACGTTTAAAAAAAAACTGTTTTGACTGCTAGATTTTATATTTAGACTTAGAATTAGAATTATATAATAATATTTAATTAATTGATTTAGTACAAGGATTTAGTAATTGATTTAGCACAAGGATTTAGTAATTGATTTAGCACAAGGATTTAGTAATTGATTTAGCACAAGGATTTAGTAATTGATTTAGCACAAGGATTTAGTAATTGATTTAGCACAAGGATTTAGTAATTGATTTAGCACAAGGATTTAGTAATTGATTTAGTACAAGGATTTAGTAATTGATTTAGCACAAGGATTTAGTAATTGATTTAGCAGAAGGATTTAGTAATTGATTTAGTACAAGGATTTAGTAATTGATTTAGCACAAGGATTTAGTAATTGATTTAGCACAAGGATTTAGTAATTGATTTAGTACAAGGATTTAGTAATTGATTTAGCACAAGGATTTAGTAATTGGTTTAGCACAAGGATTTAGTAATTGATTTAGAACGAGTGCCTCAAATGAGGGCTGAGACTGAACTGAACTTTAAGCATTAAATGCTGAATAAGTGAAATATGTGTCTATCGCGCACTATTGACATACAAAGGGGAAGATATAACAATACGTGTTACATTTTGTATTTTTTCAACATGTAATGTAATTTAAATAAACAAATAACAATAAGCTTTCACGTCTTTTAAACCCTAGGGGCATAGACACAAACAGATTTCACTTAGCTTATTAAATCCCGTATATTACGCGCGGAGAGCACATCGCCATATGTCAATGCTGCCGTAAATCTTGTGATACGTTCAAAAAATTTAAATTACCTCCACATTGTATGAGATTAGATATATATATATATATATATATATATATATATATATATATATATATATATATATATATATATATATATATATATATTGTAGAATGTTTGAAAACCGATTATAGATCCTTACCTCTCGGTGCGCCAGGATTAAAGTTCTTCATCACCTGATTGAGGTCGAAGCCAGTAAGCGACTTAAGGGTAGGCGGTATACCGCTGAACAGCCGTGCCATCCCGTTATTAGCTCCTTCGTCACTCACCAAGACAATTTCGTCCGTTTTAGCCAATGGTGCCGATATTTCCGCAGCAATCTATTGAGAAAAAAAAGGAAATTACAAGCAAACACAAAAACCAACTGCAAATCAATCTGCGAACCAAACATTATATGCTAGTACGCGTTTTCTTTTATT
The DNA here is from genome assembly GCA_029286785.1 of Meandrusa payeni. Lineage (NCBI taxonomy): Eukaryota > Metazoa > Arthropoda > Insecta > Lepidoptera > Papilionidae > Meandrusa > Meandrusa payeni. The sequence continues at coordinate 9,710,523 of JAGSMX010000009.1, read as the reverse complement.
CCCAAAGTATTATAGTTCTAGTTCACATTTACGATCGTTGTTGAGGTCTCTATGATTGTTATAAACCTCTCTCATCCAATTATGCGATCATGAAGTGTAACATCTGAGTTAACCGCCGTTTTATGTGTAGGCCCCATAGTTGTTAGATATTGCAGCGTTGATTGCGTATTCGGCCACTTCTCTCAGCGCCAACGTGTGTCAGTCACGAGCCATCTACAAGGTTCACGGGAACCTCGCAGGTACGGGCCTCGGGGTGTTACCCCATTACCTGGGTTATCAGCGCAGGGGGCGACTGCTCCCCTGGTCTTGGGTACCGTTTTAGAACGGATTTTTTAGGAATAACTACTTTTACGTCGAGGCTAATCCCGACGTCAGCCGCGACGAATCTATCTTCTACGCCCTCCCGACCTCTCGGTCTCGATTGAGACGGAGGTCGAGAGGGGGGCGAATATGTGGGCCTACGAGTTCAAAAGCTCCCTAGAATAGGGGAATTTGAACCTAATGCGCCAACGCTTCCTGAAGTGGTATTTAAAGGTAAAGCCAACCGAGTCATGATACGGGCTTCTCGGGCGCCCCCTGTTAGGAATGGGACCCTCTCGGGGGTCCTTGACGGTTGCTCTCAATGGAGGTTCAGTTTAAGCGATCTAAGAACTCAGCCGCCTCTCAATTCTGGTGAACCTGTCGCGGTCAGCTCCTCTAACGAATCAGCGTAGGTTCTTCAAATTGGGTGACGGGAATTGTTCAGGACGTGCTGTATAAGGATATATACAAATACCTTAGGTAGAGCTTCAAGTACAAGAGCCATGACAGCTGCGTCTCCATACTGCTTGTAGACTTTGGCTTTAGCAAGCATTCGTTCGGCGTCTGCTTTCCCGACATCACCGATAGCTGTGGCTTCCGCCAATCCTAACACCTTGATTCGTTCCGCGTCTGCTCTAGCGGCTTCTACTGTTTGAGTTCTATAAAGAAAATTACATTTATTAGGTTGGCAGATAAATCTAGTGTTGAGCGAAACGTGGAAGGTATATGTACGCATGTGTACAGTCGCGCACGCAATTATTCATTTCTGCAAATTACGAATAAAGTGTTTTTATTTGTACATTTTATATCAACATATTCACAATTAAAATCATAAACAAACTAACAAAATACAATATAATTCAACAAAACTTAATGAAAAAAAACAAACTATAACAGTCAATACTTAAAATTACAAACTAAAAATTAACAGACAACAAAAGTCAACTAACATAAACTTTTGTACGCGACTGTTCATCAAGTCGACAGATATATATTACCGTTTCCCTTCGGCGATGGTCTGAAGACGATACGCCTCCGCCTCCGCCGGAAGTCGGACAGTAGATACAAGTTCCTCCTCACGTCGGAGAATTTCTTGTTGTTCCACCTAGATGAGAAAAAGGAGTGTCAATAATCATTTTTAGTTCATTAATAACTATGTATATTTCGCACACGTACCTCAATTTGCTTGCGTCTCTCCACGACTTCAATTTGTATCTCCTCGTTACGGATCCTCTGCTTGATTTTCGCAGCTTGCAGCTCATAGGCTAACGCGGACTCTGCTTTCTAAATAAAAGAAAAAAAAACTAAATGTTATTTGTCACTAGTACAATTGCCAAGTACAGGAGTTGAAAATTTACAATCATATAGAGTGCTGATAGAAGTGAAAACTTATAACATTAGAATGTTTAATTTTTTATTTACTTTTTACACAAACACACATTTTATATACCGACATGCACATACCCAAATATATTAGATACATATTATCATTATTATTATTCCATATACATTTTCTTACTTCGGTCCTTCGGTACACATCTCCCTGCTAGACTATTTTTTTTTTTAATGACGAACTACACAGATTGGCCAGAGAGGCTGGCCTTGACTGCTTCATCGGATTGAGAGGTGGCATAGCTCTTAGGTCGCTTAGCCTGAACCTCTATTGCTAGTAACTCGACACAAGGGTCCCCCCGGTGGGAGGTAACCTCGGCTTGGACGGTTACTATATTACGCGTAAGCATGCCGATCCGAGGGCGCCCGAGAGGGCCGAACCACGACTCGGTCGGTTGCTATTTCACGGATAATCTAAGAGACATTCAAAAGCTAAACTAACTTTGAGTGCCACTTCGGGAAGCGTGCTAGACTAATACATAGCCTGTATTAGGGAGATGATGTACCTAACTCCGAGTTTATTATGAACTAAAGTTTATTATATAACTTATGTGATAGTCGTGTGTTTGTGCAAAGAATAGTGTGTGGGTGCATGTGAGGGTGTATGGGTAATTGAAATTATCAACATCGAGTATTCACATCTATTTTTCAACATGTTTCTGTAGACCTATATAAGATACATAATACATTATTTTGTTAAATCACAAAGGTGTTAGGCAGCGTTTTCGTTAAAAACTCCCAGACTGCCTATATTGTTCCGAAATATCGGTATATCTAATTTATGCGAAAACGTAATGAATTATATACAAAAAGTTTCCTCGAAAACCGCCGTATCCATTAGTGGCATGAAAATCAGTGTAGTAGTTTTTTGAGTTAATAGCGAACAGACAGACAGAGGAAAGCGACTTTGTTTTATACTATGTAACGATTGCTTTTAAACAAGATGAACATACAGCGGTGTTTATTTCCTGGTCAAACTGCGCCTTTTGTAGTTTGAACATTCTGTTGTTGTCTTCTATTTTGGTGTCCGTTGAGTATTTAACGTCCATGGCACTCTTCTCGCATTCCGCTTCCTGAAATGGAGTCGTTATTGAAACATATTGTCCAATAGTGAAGCAACTTACAGTAGCGACATTTTCTATCTTAACTAAACTAAAATATAAGTGTCTCTTATGTAACGACTTTAATGACAAAAAATAAAGCTCTAGTAGCAAACAACAACAGTTCTGTTTAACTTCTGTATACAGTGGTGGTTTTTCTACTATGTATAAATGTGGATTTTGTAAAATAATAAAATTCTGTGTTGTATCGTGTTCGATTAAAGAAGCGGATGAGTCGAAACTCCAGTACCACTCTTGACCTTAATTGCGGCATGCGCTGCAGACATTTGTCTAAAAATAGGTCACAATTTAATATCAGTGTAAGTAAATATACCTAGGCCTACAGTATTGCTAACTTTATTGCAATGGGTACGACTAATTTAATAATACTGTATAAATAATAATAAGAATAACAACGCTCTATTGGGATCGATCTGTCATCACAGACAGAACTATTGTTGCCAATAAGCCTGATATTGTGCTGACAGATCGGTCAACGCGACAGGCGGTGCTCGTCGATATTACCATCCCGCATGACGAGAACCTTGTGAAGGCCGAAAGGGAAAAAATCACAAAGCATCTCGACTTGGCTCACGAGGTGACCGTCATGTGGGATGTGGATTCGACGATCATTGTCTCGTCGTTTCCGCAAACGGTCTCATAGCGGAAAGTCTCGATCAACATCTCATCACAACAACAACACAGTCTCTTAAACTTTCGCTGGATGGCTAGGTCAAGGGTAAGATACAGAAGGCAGTACTCCTGGACACGGCACGCATCGTCAGGTTTCTCTATGTCGCCCTAACCGCCGCTTGCTTGGGCCCTGCTTCGTTGTCGGTGGCACACACTAGGTTAGGTTTTTATAATGTTTTTGTATGTTGTATGATATTTTTCTGTATTTTACTTTTTATAGAAATATTATAAAAACTTAACTTAAGGTATCAAAATAAATAAAAGAAGAATAAAAATAATAATTATGAGAAAATCAAAAGATTTCACTGAAAATAGCTACCAAACAAATCAGTAGACACAGTTCGGCAGAATGCTGATATTTGATTGGCTCCATAGTTAAATGGGAACAAATAATTTAGTAATACTGTGTTAGCTTACAGGAAACAATGCCATTTGTTTTCGAAGCTATTTTAAAAAGTCATGTTCACGTTTTTTTTTTTTGTACACTTAATAAACATTTGTGGCAATGGCATCAAATTTAATTTCAAATGGAAAAATTGTTTTGAGATACGAACAAAGTGACGAAACCAATTAAACTCGAACATCAAGGTACCATAATTAAGTTTTGCAAAAATAAAAAACTTCTTTCAAGTGGGAACCTCTGTTTTCTGTTTTCAAGAGCCGTGGTACCTCGTCTTAAAATTCTTAATGGCAACCCGAGTTCGCTCACAGATTAAATTGTTTGTTTCGATTACAAAGCCAGCCAATAGGACGAAGAAAAAAAAAATTTATGAAATACGATGTAGTTTATGATAAACGTTTACATTTCAACAAAAGGCATAAATGAATTACCTTCACGCATAAGATGTTCAAGATGGCCAAAGAAACTCCAGCAACGCTCCTAACATCTAAGGGGAGGGGCTGTCCCATGAAATATCAATAGCGCCCCAAGATTAGTGGTTCTTCATTATTCTCTTGTGACATTCTTTCTGAAAATTCGATTTGATTGATATACGTGACGTACGTACCCGGATACCAGCGTCCCTGTTTGCCTGAGCGACGCCAATGTTCGCGTCTCGCTTCACCACCGCCGTCTGCGCCTTGCCCAAGCTGGCCAAGTACTGGACGTCATCGTACACGTCCTTGATCGTGAAGGACAGGATCTCGATTCCCATCCGGCCGACGTCGGGCGCCGCCACCTCGCGCACCAGCCCCGCGAACTGATCTCTGTCCCTGTACACCTCTTCTACTGTAAGCGTTCCTGCGGGACAAGCAATAACTAATTAGATTTGCTCTGAAAACACCAAGTTATTTACTGCCTTATGGCGTGTTAGAAATTGGATTCGTTTTAGTAAGGTACCTACGTAATTAAAAAAAAAAAAAACGTCTGGCTTCTACGTGTTTACATGGTGTTTTGATTTTTTGGCCATTTTGCACGAAGGGATGCCATAAATTATGGAAAAAGAAATCCTAAAAGATGGTTGGGCCAGATCTACTATTGGAGTTAGCTACCAGCGACGCCCTCCACCGGGCCATGAGTGTCTGGAGATAGATGATTGATCGCAGAAAAGGGAATTACGATCCTCAGCAATAGGGAAGCGACTGAGAAGATAACTTAAAAAAAAATTACATTTTTTAATTTTTTTAACAAGTTAAAAATTTGTATTTTTCTAACATGTAAAGATTTGAAACCTCTTTACTTAAATTTATTTCTTTTTGTATTTTTATAATTTTAAATGTAAAATGTCAATGAAATGTGTGACATTTATATATAATAGATAGAATTGAAATACGGACATTAAATGTTGTTTCTCTAAATATTATAAAGAAACGCAATTTAGTCTTTTATTTCAAACAAATATATAGACTTTATTATTCAATTTACATTGTATTTATATTTTATATTTATATTTCAATATATTCAAATTTTAAATTGAAAACTTTAAAATATACAACAATGTTTTTGTATATATGTAATTAATATAACTGCATTCATTACATCTAATCTAATCGTGTAAAAAAAAATTTTGGTTCTACCAATTTTTATTATTTCTAGATAAGGTTCTCTGTTCAAATAAATTTCTTTAAATTTGTGCCCCGATAGAGCACTATTTAACTGTTTTGTTAACCGACTTAAAAAACGGAGTTGTAGAAAAACTTAATTCGAGTGTATTTTTTCAAGTGCTGGCATTTTTTTATAATTTCTAAGCAAGTGCTTGACTAAGATCCCACCTGAGAAGAGAACCTTAAGTGGAAATGCAGTCCTGGATGGTAAGGCGCACTAGCTTAGTAAATGCCTATTCACTCTACTCTTGATAATACCCACATTGTAATCGGAAGGTAAGACAGATGCGGGCAAACTATTCCAGTAATAAACCATGGCACTCCTACAACTCAAAATCAAATTGAATATCGTATAAATCAATTTATTTCAATCCAAGACTAGATAATTATCTAGTAAATATTTGTGTTATTTTAGCCATTATTAACATATACGATATATGAAGTCTACCTGTTAATTGACATGTCTCGTGTTAAGTGTGGCCCCATTTGCCCAACAGTGGCCGTGGTGTCTAATGTGAAATTATGTTATCACATAGAATAACTTACTTTTTAACGTTAAAATACGTGAGGCCAATAGTCAGAGTTATAGGCACCAATGCTATCCTCAGAAATTCCATCGTAACACAATTACCACTTAACTTCAACTTGAACTAAGTTCAACACATTGTAACTTTATCTCAAAATTATTATATATATACATATGAAAGACTTTGTTAGTATGGTTCGATTTGATATCAAACAATTTTCCAATAATCATCACAATAATTCTAAATTTAAAAATCGTTAAATTATATCAAAATGTTATTATACGTAATATATACGTAATATAATATATATTATTAGTATCACAATACAGATAATAATTACGTATATTATAGATTAAAAGAAATCGTTAATTAATGAAATTAATTTATATTAATATTTTGCTTTTTTTTTTAAACAGCAAAGGATAATTTAACATGATAAATATGTTGTAAATAAAAACTTTTTCTCAATAAATATCTATTTAAATATTAATTTAATTATAGATAAAATATTATTTTTTATTTTAAATTGAAAAAAAATCACACTGGCAGGTTTTAATTAATCACACGTCAGCCGCACGTTACAATCATTGTAACAGCAATATAACACTGGCTGTATTCCCTTCACATGAACAGATTGCTTTGATCAATATCCCTAAGGCCTTAACGCGACGCAATAAGGACGATAATCGACAAACACAAAACGCATTGGCTTATCATTATTTATAAAGCAATGATATAAATGCGATAATGATAAAAGTGCGGAATCGTTGCAATCATACCCACGTTATCACACAACTGTTTGATAAATAGTACACAAATAGAAAATAATTGTTGTTCGAAATTTAAATTACATTAATTTTATTTTAAGAAAATTCTATTGAATGTGTACTATGCCAGGACATTTCAGCTAGTACGCATCTAGAGGTCCAGAAGGTAGCGCCGCGACGCGCCATCCGCGACGGACGCGGCGGTACTGAGATTCCCGAGCTCCCGGCGCCGCGCTATTACACCCGACTCTGTGCCTTACATAATCTGTATCGAAATTCAAAGAGATGATCTGAACTAAAACGAATAAATAAATTGAACACAGTAAAATCTCTTTAACTAAAGCCTCCATAACTGGACATTTTAAGAAAAAAACCTTCTTTTGAAGTGTGAAGTCGATAAAAATCCTACATAAATAGAAGCCTTTATAACTTGAAATCCCTTTAAGTTTACCTTAGCGGGGTTCTGCGATATATAAATTTTCACGCCTTCGACTCAAAGGATAGGCAGAGATCACATATTTATATTTTCCACGGTCCTGGCACGCATCTAGATTGTTGCTAATCGATACTTCGACTTCAGTTTAGACGTCTGACATTACTCTCCTTTAATATGTTACCTGACCGATATACCTCCTTCTAGGACTACTACTAAGACTGCCTCAATATAATTTCTATTTCTTTGAAGTGAATACAGACGATTTGAGAACCTCCTTTTTTTAGTCGGTTGAAAATATGATAGGGAAAGCGATTGATTTATAACGCCCTAGGCGTTATAAAAGTTATCTCTGATTATATCATCTATTTCGCATGCCCGTTATTTGCGAGTTCAACGGACGGTCCTATCGCACTGTGCAAATACCACGGCTACAATTTGACTGCGATTAAATCTAGAACCTGTATGCAATTGTGCTTTAATTGGATAGCAATTCTATTGTAAAGCAGTGAAAGGCCAATGGCTAAGTTCCACTTACGATATGGGGCCCGTGTCTGCTAAACCAATTGCACAAAATAAATCTTCATTGGCATTGTTGAATAGACATAAAGAAATTAAATACTTTGTTGTCTATATCTCCATTATTTTATTAATGACATAATGTTGACACATTATTGATTATAATCTTACTGGATTACCGGCCACTTTAGTAACTTAATTATTGAGAGGTATAGAGGTATACACCACAGGCATCACAGTCCATATTTGCTAGTTTTAGAAGTCTTTTCAACCGTCTTCAAAAAAGGAGGACGTTCTCAATTCGTCGTTCATATCAATAAAAAAAAATCACGCTAACCGATTTCAATTTTTCATTCAATGTGCTAAAGTCATTAATAGATAGCCTTAAACTGAGGGAACAGTTTTTGGATGCTTTTTTAATGTTGTTGTCTGACCCGACCTCAGAGGGAGTGAGGAAGCTGGTGGATATGGCCATGCAACATTGATGGCTTTCTTTTTCGCTTCATCCAATCAATGTACTCGTATGTGTATATATGATGGGGTTGACATGCCCAAAAGGGACTAAAAAAAAGATTATTTTTTATTGGAAAGAATGTACTTCAACAGTAGTTTGATGAGAGTTTAGGCTCTGATTAATTCTATTTTCTACTATTCCTATGATAGTTCGGAAATACAATGATGACGTCCATTATAGTGTTTAACATTTGATTAGATTTGAAGTCGGTTATTGTTTTTACTAAAAATACTTGTTAGTGTTTGATGTATTTGTTAATGATTGAATGATAATTGATATAACGTCATAAATCGGTTTCATAATGAAACGACTCTGCCAAATAGTAAGTCCTTGACGTTTTCCGGTTTTTTAAGTACAAAAAACCGATGCTAAAAATGTTATGTAACATGTTAATATAGAACGAAAATTTACTACTAATCACTAATCGATCTAGTCGCCAAACATTAAAAACATTACGATATAAGTTATTTTAAAACATAACTAGGCCATAAAATGATGGTCATAACTTTACCAATGTTAGGTTGCACACTCATTAACCGACTGAGCGGTGATATCCGCTATTTGCTCTAATTATTATTTTTTGTTAAATTTTTAAAAAATATCTGAAAAGCACTTTCTTTTTGAAGTCAGTTAAAAATGAACAAGTATGCGTCATTATTTTTGTGTGGAAAATCGGATTTTAATAAACGTTTCTATGTAGATAACCTTCAATAGATAGACGTAGAACGTAAAAAAAAAGTAAAACCTGATCCAAATTAAATCCAAAATGTTATAGCCCGGGTACAAGAAATATTATGAGTACAATAATTACTCATTTAAAGTATTTATTGAGATACGTGTTTATAATGTTATTCAATTCTTTTACAATTTGAATATTTTTGTACTTATACTTCTTTAAGCGCGTTAAGAAAAAAATATGAGAGTGAAATTGTGCTTATATACTTTTTAAAGTGCTCCAATATAATTGAGGTTAACTATCCGTATGTATTATTTATTAATATAAGTTAAAATATTATTATTTAAAAAAATATTTATTTAATTTCATAAATTTAATGAAACTTTTGATGACTGTGTTGAATCTCCTTTTATTATTATTTTTTTTTAAATAAAGAAAGCTAGCAATATATTTTTCGTGAAATATTACTAACAATCTTATTAACCATTCCAACTAAGCTTAAGCTTTTGCTAGGACATGGTTCACGGCAATAATCGAATGGGGTGGATTCGAACCCACGACCTTAAGATTCACAGGCCGTACCCTAAGCCATTAGGCTATTGACGCTTCTCTTTTCTCTTCGATATTGTAATAAATTATTTTCAGAGCCGTGGTAGCTCTGTGTCCGTGCGGTCATCTCAACTAGCATAGTACGCTAGTAACCCTAGTTCGAAATCCGGTGCCGGCACTGATAAATTTGTCTTGGCAATTTTATGTGCTGATTAACCACGCGCTCGGCGGTGAAGGAAAACAACGTGAGGAAACCTACGTGTCCTAGAAATTTTTTCTAAGACATGTGAAGTCTGCCAATCCGCACTAGGGCCGCGTGGCGGCAGCCCTGTATTTCTGAGCTCTCAAGAATAAGACTACGGTATCCCCTGCTTGTCGTAGAAGGCGACTAAAAGGGGCCTCGGGTTCACTGGGCGACAAGGGTGGGGGCCTTTGTCGTCCGCCAAGGTGGACCCGGGAAGAAGGCGACATCGGCTGGCCCGTGTCGCCTTGCACTGCGAGGGCACTTCACGGAGGGGGGAGGGAGTAACCTGCTCCAGTGCGTTTCACTGGAGATCCCGGAGCCCACTATGCACAGAGGAAGGGCCACCGGGGAAGTTTTAGTGGGTAAAAACCCCACATAACCGCCGCCTTCCCCCCAGTAGGCAAACAAAAAAAAAAGGGCCGCGTGGCGGACTATGCTCTTATGCTCTCTTTACAGAGAAGGCCTGGGCCTAGCTGTGGGACTTCAATTATTTTCATGTAATTAAAAGCTATTTTATAATGGTGGCAAATATGTATAGAGTCCCACGCGAATACATAACTCCGCTTGCGCTTGTGCTATTAGGCACACCCGTATAATGGTATCGAACTAATGGAGGTCACGGCGGCCGCCAGTCAAGTTCACGGATTGCTGATAACGTGCCTATTACGAGGGAAATCGCTACACGTGTATAATTAATGTAGGTTTCGTATACACCTACGAGTAGATTAAAATAACATAGTAACATAATTTTTTATTCGTATAAAAATTTAAAACTTAAAACTACGCTAAACGTAAAACGTAAGATTACGGACTCTTGAATGGAAGAGTAATCCGTTACGAAAAGTGTGGTCGTGCGAGGGGAAGGTAAGTTAAGTATATAAGATAGAAAGATAGGGAGTTACCTTTCGTAAATTACTGTAAGGTTAAGAGTAAGCAGTGTTATCCCTCACCAGAGGGATCCTTGTGTCGTGCCTATTAACATCGATTTATTGCCCACGAAACCCAGTGCACGGTAAATTCCTTGAAAATCCTTGAAGCCGTTGATATAAGTATTTTATGGAAAAAACCGACCCCTTCATTGGATTAGGAGCGTTGCTGGAGTTTTTTCGGCCACTTCTCCCAGCGCCAACGCTTCCCGAAGTCGCATATAAGTTTAGCTTAGATTGGCCCTCTCGGGCGCCTTCGGATCGGAATGCTAATGCGTAAAATAGTAACCGTCCAAGCCGAGGTTACCCCTCACCGGGAGGACCGTCGGAGGAGGAGGGTGTGTCGAGTTACTAGCTAATAGAGGTTCAGGCTGTGACCTAAGAGCTATGCCTATATATACCTCTCAATCCGGTGAAGCAGTAAAGGCCAGCCTCTCTAACCAACTGTGTCATTCGTCCAAAAAACTAAAGAAGTTTCACTTCAGTCATGTGGCCTTAAACACACTTATATGAATCGATTTATATTTTAAAGTGAATTGAAAATACACAACCGGACTCTAGTTGAATATTGCTCAATGTATTTCTGGTACAAAGACCTAACAATACAAAACGTAAACATACAACGAACGCGTTTATTATTATTGCCTCAGGGAAATGCACGCTGTCCAGAGAATTCCGCTACGTATACAAAGTGAACTGTTTTATTTGTAGTCTAATGAAAACTGCGTTCTCTATGACACACTAGAAGTATAATTACGAGTAAAAACAATAACCAACTTCAAATCCGACTCTCCACCAGATCACACTTTTCGTAACGCATTAATCAGCTTACTCCCCAAGTTAAGGTTGCGTAAAGAAATACACTCGTGAGCAAAAATAAAGGGTCGTTTAAGAAAGATTTATATATCGCAGAAGATAAAGACGCTAGCTAACTTTTAAGCGAGATAGTCGCCATAAGCCGAAAAACGTCAAGTCGACGAAGCCGTGTATAGATTCCAACCTCGACCTTCAAATCGTAAATGTATTTAAAAACAATTCACCAAGTGATCTTAGCCAAATGAAGTTAAGCATATAACTGGACTAGTTTCCGTATTTAGGTTTCTAGCGTACAAAAGTAAGTCACATGATAGCATTTGTAACCAATTTATGACTTTAGGGTCACTGTCCCATTTGACTCTGAAGGTCCGATAAATGGTTTAATGTTGGTCTATTCCGGTTGGATTGAAACCCAAGAACGTATTTAATTCTTAATCGTATTCTTAACCGAATTCAAAAAAGGAGTAGGTTCTCAATTCATCTGCATGTATTGTATGTTTGTTACCTCAGAACTCTCGACTGAGGAACCTTTTAATATTTGAAAACAGGTGATTTTGGAAATAAGATCCATGAGGAGAAGGAATCTTAAAGCATTAAGTTTGTGCGCGACAAATGGACGAATAACTCCACTTCACGCCAACCATTGGAAAGGACATAGATACTTCAATGGTAGATTCATTAGAGTTTGGTTAAGTTCCGATTTTTCGTTCGATTTTTATTTCGTTACTATTCTTATTTAATTTACGTAAATATACTTGTATATATCTACCAAAATTATTAATTTGAAACGATAAGTTGTAAGCTCACCTCCATTAAAGTATTTAATAATGTACACTTACAGCATTACACATACATACATTAGTTATAAACAATTTTACTTAAAACTATGTGCCGATTACAGTTGTACACAGCGTTCGCTTTGAAAAGTGTGTGACTTTTATTAATTAAAATATAAAAAAATAAAAAACTTTATCTTAACTTAATCTTTAATTACTCAAATAATATTCTATTATAATCCGGTCAAATTAGACCAAAAATAAGAGTAAAGTTACGTAAATTCCCACCAAGCTGAAAATCAGTAAGATTGTTTAAAATATCATTAGAAACAAAATTTGAAAGTTCCCCATCTTTCCCCTGTTGTGAAAAAAAATTATTCAAGGCCAAAGATCAAAAAATGAGTTTTTCGCGTTTTTCAGCAAAACGGTAAGTTTTATCATAAAACTACCTCAGACAAAAATTGTAGATCATAAAATTATCTACAAAAAATGTATTAATACTTTTTTTTCTACGAGCCACCGTTTTTGAGATATAACGATTCAAAAAGTTTTTGAATCGAAAAGACAGACAAAAGATTTTTGTAGCAACTTTTTCTAGCAACCCGGGTTAGATCCCCGGTGCCGGCACCAATAAATTTTATGTGCTGATTTACCACGCGCTCGGCGGTGAAGAAAAACATCGTGAGGAAATCCATTTGTCTTAGAAAATGTGGACCATGCCCTTATAAGGCCTGTGACCAACAGTGAGACATTTATACAGGTTGTCCCACAATGTAACGATAACCTCGCACCCGGAGAAAGACCCTCTCATAAAGAGCCTGTCAAAAATCAATATCCTACACCCAGTAGTATTCGAGTAGAGTGTGTTTAGAGTTTGCAATTGTTTGTAGGTTTATTTCTGTTTTGACCTCGTAAGAAGCCCAACTACTTGTTGCCAAATCAAATAGATCGGGAACAAATGTATTTTTGGAGAAAATTAACTAAATATCATTGATAAATGTACTTTAAGTTTACTATCACATAACATTGAATACTCGTACCAAAAAAAAATACACTAAACTGTGCAAACAAGTTTTATAAAAACGACGGTCGATTTTATCGAGATTCTTCAACGACAACCTGTGTATTTCGACGCTGGTAAACAAAAACGTAGTAACCCACAAAAATGAAATTGTTCACCAGAGCCGAAAAACATTTCAACTTTTAAAAAAATAAGTTTCGTGTTTGTGGAGCTGCCGTTTTTGGACACAATATTTATTATTTTTTGCTAAATAAGTATTGTTTAATCAATAACCTAGAGTTTTCCTAAAAGAGAATCGTTTTACGGTACAAAACATAAAAGTGAAGTGTCAATCTCAAAAATCCTATTTTCGCTATTTTTCATCTAATTGTTACAAGTCATATATCACTCGACGCGTCTTTTTTTTCTGATTCCAACGACGTAAAAAAGTGAAAATGGCCATATATGTTACTACGTTTTTGCTTTCATAAAAGCTTTTATACCGGCCGAGATTCGATATAAGGAATCTAAGCAAACGTTTAATACTAAACGGACGTTTAAAACCAACTTACCTTTTAACAACCGCATAAGTGCAACCGACTGTTAAACCGAGATTAAAAGCTCCCATCCATAGCAACGACATATTTGCGCCGACGCTGTAACCAAGGCGAAATGTGTTCCGTAACGCACAACACTGCACTAAGAAACAAGTACTACCATCACGTTCATACACTCGACTACGTATCGATTAAATTAGAATCGATGATAATAATTATCTTATTGGTGACGATAAACGAATAAACATGTAACAATAGTGTTGTGAAACTGTCGATAAATGCACGAGCGTACGGCACTAGCGTTCACGATAGAGTGGTGACGGCTCGGCTTGCTTCCTTGGTATATACCTATATACATGTGTTTTCCCCCCGCTTTTACTCTTTACTTAGTTGAAAGCGTAGCGGTGGATGACGCAATATTGGAGCAATCATGATATTCTTCATAAAAGTTATCTTAAACCATTATCTGTACTGTTACTGATTTTTATTTATTGTATAGCATGTTTTATTCTCGACATTGTGAGGATTTTTTGTATATAATCTTAATTTAAGACTGAGTAAGCACTGTATTCTTACGTATTTTCTTTTAAGATGGTAATTAACTTGACTACAAAGTATGATGATGATGATGTCCTGCCGATTTCGGCTACGGCGACGCTTCGGGACTGTCAATCGGAGACCCATATCGGAAGCGGTCAGGTATATTTAAGTGCATTATTGTACGCGCGTTACACTGATGCACATACTCGTCTCTGTCCTTTTAACCCAATGGAACGGAGATCGCTACGACTGGAAAAGGACTCAGACAGCTCTTACAGTAATTGGTAAGTAGGATATTAAGATGCCAATAACCTACTCACACTCCCTTTATCGGCTTTTACGATACCCACGGGAAGATTTGGGGTGGTACTATTCTTCTCTGCCGGCACCACGCGACTACAAAGTATATTTACAAGTAAAACAAAACGGGTAAATAAATCAGTGAAGGATTAACCGTTACTACGCACATACGCCATTTTTTATTTGCGAATGTTATTCCGTTTTATAATCTAAGTTATATTATGAAATTCCGATATTTATATTCTCTTTCTTAATTCACCATAGTACTCGTTCTCGTTAACGTATACGTAACTAGTTTTTGATTTTTTTTTAAAGAAATCTAGCAATATTACTTTTTTTTTCAGAAAAATTACTAACATTCTTGTCAACCATTCCAACTAAGCCTAAGCTTATGCTAGGAGATAGTTCACGTCGATAGTCGAACGGAGGATTCGAACCTAAGACCTTACGATTCATAGACCGTACTCTAAACAATTAGGCTATTGACGCTTCTAAATATATAGATAGATTATTATAAACCTACCAATATCTCAGTCAACAAGAATTATTCCGTACGATTTTTAGGAGTTCCCCGATATATATATATCTACGGAACCCAAGGTCTTATTCCTATTTCAAGATCATTGGTATGGGTCCTAATTAAAAGCCTTTCAAAACAACATAAAAATCGGTTCATAAATAACGGAGATATGAATAATGCATTAATATTTAAAAAAAGACACAATAGAGCATAAATTTCTTTAAAGTTGGTTAAAAGCAAATAATCTCACAGTTTAGCGTTCGACATTACAGCTGCTTTTCGATCCTATGGCCGGATTTGAATACTATTCACTTCTTGTACTAATTCTTTCTTTCGTAAAAAAATATTTGCTAAAATATCTGCCCGGTACATGAGGATGGTGCTCACCAGCTGTCATATACAGGACATGATAATGTGTGACAGGAAAACAGGATTTACGGGTCTTGAGACCTTATTTTTAACTTGACTTGTACCTATAAATGAACCAAGCAACGGAATCTATTGAAACAATTATAATCTATTAAGGACTGACGACATTACAAATTACTGACCTTGACCTAATCTCCTGACCAAGATCTAAGAATAAAACAGGTTGTGTGTGTTACATCGATATTGACAGCATGATAGTAATCACTGTTTATTATTTATTCGGGCGGCAATTCGGAGTGCGGTCTACGAAACAAGGTCGCAGGTACAAAACTGTCATCGACTTTTTTCGACATGAACGATTTCCCAAATTACTTCAAGTACAAAATAAAAGTAATTTCAAGTGATTTCTTTAGCACTTAAAAAACTGAACAAGTTAAGAGCAAAAAAACTGACTTCAAATCGAATCAGCCGTTAAACGCTGTTACACGCGGAGGACCTCTTTGTTTTATCGAATTATAGTAGGAATATTACGAAATAGAATTAATCAAAACATAATCAAACTCTCATCAAATTTCTTTTGAAGTGTCCTTTCCAATAAAAAGTGAATCATCGAAATCGTTTGACGTGATATTAAGTTATTCGTCCATTTGTCGCGCACATACTTGATGCAAATTAATACTTATATGGTTTTCTCATTGATTCCACTGTCAGAATTAGACCAAATTTAAGTGGGACCACACGGGAAGCACAAGCTTTCAAACAAAAAAACAATCATCAAAATCGGTTCACCCAGTCGAAAGTTATGATACATTCAAAAAAAATTCAGACGAATTGAGAATCAACTCCTTTTTGAAGTCGGTTGAAAAATAAATACAAAATTTTAAAAAATAATAATTATTCAAGCAGGAATTGTTTAATTTAATTCGTGCCACAACTCTGATTATCGAACTTAGTGTTGTAAATCTGCTAGATTTTATGCCACTACGGTTTTCCAATGACATACCACTCACACGCCAATATTGTTTCAATTGTTTTGTTAATCTCGTGTATCGATTAATGAATATGAAATAATTATAAAATATCAAAAATTACATAGCAACAAATTAAATTAGCATATTACCGTTTTTTAGTGAGCCGTGGTAGCTCAGTGTGAGCCGTGGTAGCTCAGTGTGAGCCGTGGTAGCTCAGTGTGAGCCGTGGTAGCTCAGTGTCCAGGCGGTTGGCTCTTGTTGCATAGTACGCTAGCAACACGAGTTCGATCCCCGGTGCCGGCACCAATAAATTTGCTGTTGCAATTTTATGTGCTGATTAACCACGCGCTCGGCAGTGAAGGAAAACATCGTGAGGAAACCTACATGTCTTAAAAAAAATTTTCTAATGCATGTGAAGTATACCAATCCGCACTAGGGCCGCGTGGTGGACTATGCCCTTATACTCTCTTTACAGAGAAGGCCTGTGCCCAGCAGTGGGACATATATATTATATATATAAAGGCTGTAACTTACCGTTTTAGGCACAATGACAATTGAACTGTTTCATAATGAAATGCTATTGGCAAACAGTCTTGTGGCGCAGGTCATCGCAAATGATAACTAGCATATTGACGTCATAATATGTGTTTATAATCGAACATTATGTATGTGTATACTTAATAATTCACGCTGGAATTTTTTCATTTAATTATGTATACAAAAACCGTATTTGCTTATCTCGACCGTACACTGACGTACACTGCGCTGTTACACAACGAATGTCAAGTTGAAATAAATACGTAACAAAAGATAAACAAAGTAGCGCTTCTGAATTTGTGTCTGTATAAAACCCTAATTTACTCACATCCGTCTTGAAACACGATTTTAAAGTCCCCAATATCCTAATGTCCCTAGACCTTTCTATTTCTTTTTTCTTTCTACTAAAACCCAAGAGGTTCTTGCATTGCGTTTCGATCGTCACGCCGCGATTAACGCACCTCGAGGCATTGATCTGCCAGCTAGCCATGACAGGCCACTCCCCTATCACTATATCCTCGGTTTACCTTCCGTGTCACCATAGCAAAGAGATCCTCAGAGCCGACTTCGCAGCTCTCCTTTCCCTCGGAGACGCCACGATCCTGGCAGATGATTTCAATAGCAAGCATCCTCGGTGGTTTTCTCAAACGACTAACCCGCGCGGGTTGGCCCTCGAATCTCTGGTCGATGCTCTCGACTTCGAGATCGTAGGACCGCAAGAGCCCACTCACTTGCCACATAATGTGGATCACACACATCATGTCACTCTCACAGTGACCAACCCCTATGTGATACACGAGCTTCACTCGGATCACCGCGAGATCGAGCGCGATTCGAGATGCGGCGCGTTAGTCTCAAGACGACCCCAGACATATGTTATCAAAGGTACGTAGATTCTTCTACAACATCGTATATCTCCATTAGTACTCGTGTGAGCCGTGGTAGCTCAGTGTGAGCCGTGGTAGCTCAGTGTGAGCCGTGGTAGCTCAGTGTGAGCCGTGGTAGCTCAGTGTGAGCCGTGGTAGCTCAGTGTGAGCCGTGGTAGCTCAGTGTGAGCCGTGGTAGCTCAGTGTGAGCCGTGGTAGCTCAGTGTGAGCCGTGGTAGCTCAGTGTGAGCCGTGGTAGCTCAGTGTGAGCCGTGGTAGCTCAGTGTGAGCCGTGGTAGCTCAGTGTGAGCCGTGGTAGCTCAGTGTGAGCCGTGGTAGCTCAGTGTGAGCCGTGGTAGCTCAGTGTGAGCCGTGGTAGCTCAGTGTGAGCCGTGGTAGCTCAGTGTGAGCCGTGGTAGCTCAGTGTGAGCCGTGGTAGCTCAGTGTGAGCCGTGGTAGCTCAGTGTGAGCCGTGGTAGCTCAGTGTGAGCCGTGGTAGCTCAGTGTGAGCCGTGGTAGCTCAGTGTGAGCCGTGGTAGCTCAGTGTGAGCCGTGGTAGCTCAGTGTGAGCCGTGGTAGCTCAGTGTGAGCCGTGGTAGCTCAGTGTGAGCCGTGGTAGCTCAGTGTGAGCCGTGGTAGCTCAGTGTGAGCCGTGGTAGCTCAGTGTGAGCCGTGGTAGCTCAGTGTGAGCCGTGGTAGCTCAGTGTGAGCCGTGGTAGCTCAGTGTGAGCCGTGGTAGCTCAGTGTGAGCCGTGGTAGCTCAGTGTGAGCCGTGGTAGCTCAGTGTGAGCCGTGGTAGCTCAGTGTGAGCCGTGGTAGCTCAGTGTGAGCCGTGGTAGCTCAGTGTGAGCCGTGGTAGCTCAGTGTGAGCCGTGGTAGCTCAGTGTGAGCCGTGGTAGCTCAGTGTGAGCCGTGGTAGCTCAGTGTGAGCCGTGGTAGCTCAGTGTGAGCCGTGGTAGCTCAGTGTGAGCCGTGGTAGCTCAGTGCGAGCCGTGGTAGCTCAGTGTGAGCCGTGGTAGCTCAGTGCGAGCCGTGGTAGCTCAGTGCGAGCCGTGGTAGCTCAGTGTCCAGGCGGTTGGCTCTTGTTGCATAGTACGCTAGCAACCCGAGTTCGATTCCCGGTGCCGGCACCAATAAATTTGCTGTTGCAATTTTATGTGCTGATTAACCACGCGCTCGGCGGTGAAGGAAAACATCGTGAGGAAACCTACATGTCTTAAAAAAAATTTTCTAATGCATGTGAAGTATACCAATCCGCACTAGGGCCGCGTGGTGGACTATGCCCTTATACTCTCTTTACAGAGAAGGCCTGTGCCCAGCAGTGGGACATATATATTATATATATAAAGGCTGTAACTTACCGTTTTAGGCACAATGACAATTGAACTGTTTCATAATGAAACGCTATTGGCAAACAGTCTTGTGGCGCAGGTCATCGCAAATGATAACTAGCATATTGACGTCATAATATGTGTTTATAATCGAACATTATGTATGTGTATACTTAATAATTTACGCTGGAATTTTTTCATTTAATTCTGTATACAAAAACCGTATTTGCTTCTCTCGACCGTACACTGACGTACACTGTGCTGTTACACAACGAATGTCAAGTTGAAATAAATACGTAACAAAAGATAAACAATAAAGTAGCGCTTCTGAATTTGTGTCTGTATAAAACCCTAATTAACTCATATCCGTCTTGAAACACGATTTAAAAGTCCCCAATATCGTAATGACCTAGACCTTTCGATTTCTTTTTTCTTTCTACTAAAACCCAAGAGGTTCTTGCATTGCGTTCCGATCGTCACGCTGCGATTAACGCACCTCGAGGCATCGATCTGCCAGCTAGCCATGACAGGCCACTCCCCTATCACTATTGCCTCGGTTTACCTTCCGTGTCACCATAGCAAAGAGATCCTCAGAGCCGACTTCGCAGCTCTCCTTTCCCTCGGAGACGCCACGATCCTGGCAGATGATTTCAATAGCAAGCATCCTCGGTGGTTTTCTCAAACGACTAACCCGCGCGGGCTGGACCTCGAATCTCTGGTCGATGCTGTCGACTTCGAGATCGTAGGACCGCAAGAGCCCACTCACTTGCCACATAATGTGGATCACACACCGGATGTCTTAGACATTTCTATTCTCCATCATGTCACTCTCACAGTGACCAACGCCTATGTGATACACGAGCTTCACTCGGATCACCGCGAGATTGAGCGCGATTCGAGATGGGGCGCGTTAGTCTCAAGACGACCCCAGACATATGTTATCAAAGGTACGTAGATTCTTCTACAACATCGTATATCTCCATTAGTACTCGTATATACTATCATACATAACATCTGCGCATTGCCACACAAACCATCACAACATACAACGACACAATCTCAATTTCCTTACACTATCCACTGCTTTCACAAACCACAATAAAAAATATTAGTGAAACTGGAAGGAAGCCGGAGCTTAATAGTACAGGATTTTCCTTCTTTAAGCACCGTCTGCATGATTTTAATCGTTGAATTGTCAAAATTTGACTTAATTATTTTATTTTAGGGTTAAATAATATATTAATATCACAAAAGCAATCAGGAGACAGTGCCTTCCAGAGTCACAAACAGTAAGTCCTGCGTACATTAAGTATATATAAGTTATATATTATATTATAATATAAGTTATATATTATATTATAATATAAGTTATATAGTAAATTAAATAATAATGAATAATAAAAATATATATGAAAAAACAAGAAATGTGTGCAAAAGGGAAAGAACTACAGTCATAGTCGAGAAGTTGTGCGATTGTGTAGTTTAATGTGTAAGTGTGTGTTTTTGTGAGTGAGTGTGTGTTTGTGTGAGTGAGTGTGTGTTTGTCACAAGGTTAATAATATATTTTCAATTTGGGTTTAATATCTTGCCAAATTATTATATCGAAGCAAATTAGCCAATAAATCATTCAAATCGTCAAATTAACAACGTATATGAACATCTCACACTCCGAATAAACTCTTTCAAATTGTACTACACCAATCATGGGTGGTCACAATAAGACTTGTCATCCGACTTCAAAAAGGAGAAGGTTATCTAATTCTGTTGTTTATTTCTGTTACGCAATCCTGTATTTATTTTGGAAAATTTATGCTTTCAAAGAGGTTCCATTTTTATTATCACTGGAACGTGGGATAAAATAACAAGACAACCATGGAACTCCTTAAAATGGAATAAAAAAAGGTTAAGTTAGTCAGATATTAGTAGGTTTTTGACAATCAAAGAATTTTTGTTCTTATGTTAAAACAATTAAACTAGTGTGAAATGATTAGTCGTTAGAATCTAATTTATTTTGGATAAAACGTGTTGTGCGAACTAGATTATGAAAAAAATCGTAAATTTAACATTACCACTAATGATTTTATAATCGCAGAGTTCAGGGACAACAAAGATAAAAACATAACAACAGAAGCACACAACAACAAAGTGCAACTTGTACAACACAAATACGATATCAACTCTAGAATACTCCGATGATTACCACAATTCAATCTATTTTAGTGGAACACATTTGGAATTGAGATTGCAGCTTAGTAGATTAAGAGCGTGCGCCCCAATTAAATCGATGCTAATAATGATACGATTTTAGTTACATTTTGACGTGACAACGTCTTATAAATTTATGAATACTGGATGTCATTCGCGCAAAATGTCCCGTTAACCTCGAGCCGAGAGTTCCCGAGGAGGTTTGATCTTTACAAATCTACAAAGCGTCCATTCGCGACCGTCGGAGGTTGCGAAAAATTCTTGCGCGATATAAGTATTTTATGGGAAAACCCCACCCCCTTGATAAGATTAGGAGCGTTGCTGGAGTTTCTTCGCCACTTCTTCTCCCAGCGCTAACGCTTCCCGAAGTGGCATATAAGTTAGTTTAGCTTAGATTGTCCCAATAGATTTTGCTTATAAAATAGCTACCGACCGAGTCGTGGTTCGGCCCTCTCGGGCGCCCTCGGATCGGACTGCTAACGCGTAATAATGGTAACCGCCCAAGCCGAGGTTACCCCTCACCAGGGGGACCCTCGTGTCGAGTTACCGCCTAATAGAGGTTCAGGCCAAGCGATCTAAGAGCTATGCCACCTCTCAATCCGGTGAAGCAGTAAAGACCAGCTTCTCTGTGCCAACTGTGTTAGTTCGTCCAAAAAAAAAACCCCGAGGATTGTCAATAGTCCACAATTCAATGTTTGTAAGCGAGAGCGCGGTATGAGAAAGATGGAGAAAGCAAATTTGTGCTCAGTGTAGAAGAAAATACTTCAATTTTGTTCGAATAACGTGTGTATCTAGGATACGTTGTCAATAAATTTAATGTCCGAGCGCCTTGCGCCCAGACACCTGGGATTTTTTTGCAAAAAATTACATATATAGAAGTCGTTTTTTAAATTTTTATCTAGATTAGTTTAACATATTATGTACTAAGGATGATTAGCTTGTTTAAGAGAAGGTGTCTGTGTTGTCTATTGCTTATTTCACTTGGATAAAATGCAACTTAACCTCTTTTCGCGTTCGATTTTTCTTTACAATTCCCAGTATTTCGAAACATTTACCGTCTTCTATTAACTTGTCCATGTATCTCTGAAGAGTCCATATTGTGTATATGGACTCTTCATATCAAGCTTGTAACAGAGTGCCCGTGTCGTGGAAATTTAAAAAAAGTACTACACTTGTAATTTGATAAAAGTAGCTTGTAGTTTTATAAAAGTTTGTTTAGGTTCTGATTAATTCTATTTCGTAATATTCTTACAATAAATCGGAAATACAAAGAAGGTGTTCGCACGTAATAGCGTTAAACGTTTGACTCTATTTGAAGTAGATTTTTGTTTTTGCGCGTAAATATACTTACTTAAATATACTTAAATGCGCTTAAATTGTGTTACTTATTACTTTATAAGTTTTTTTTTTATAATTTCTAAGCAAGTACTTGACTATGATCCCACCTGATGTTAAGTGGAAATGCAGTCCTGGATGGTAAGGCGCACTAGCTTAGTAAATGCCTATTCACTCTACTCTTGAAAATACCCACATTGTAATCGGAAGGAAAGACAGACGCGGGCAAACTATTCCAGTCCTTTGCTGTACGAAGAATGAAAGACGAAGAAAATCGCTTCGATCGGGTTTGAGGGATGTTCACAACAAAAGGATGAAATCCCGCAGTGCGTCTAGAAGTCCGATGGTGGAAAGAGGATGGGGAATTAGATCATGTAGTTCCTGAGCACACTCTCCAAAATGCAATCTGTAGAAAACCGAAAGGCTAGCTACTTTACGCCTGTGTTCAAGACTGAGCAGATTGGTTACAGCTGCGTCACCAAATAGCCTCTTAGCCCGCCTCTCCACCGAGGATTAAGGTAACACAATTTAATTACATGTTACAAACTTCACATGTCTATAGAATAAATTCTCAGTTTTACTTTCTCGCGATGTCGTAGTTCACCGCCGAGCGGGTGGTAAATCAGCAATTTTTAGATTGTTACCGTGCTTTCCAACTTATGACTCAACTCAGATAATCGAAAAATTACATCCGACCCAATTGGGGATATGAGGTAGGCAGGCAAGCGATGACGTGTGCAAACATTCTCCGGGGGAATGGGTGAACGTTTTCCAGTAATTACAGTTTCTTGGCCCGGTAAAAGGTTCGATCACCGGTTGCCTACGTGATCCCCCGCACGTCGCTGCACTTGTACCGTTAGCAAAGAAATTTAATTGCGATGTACGAGAGGTTACATTATTTCAAACGATAACGATGAGAGGTTAAAATATTTGCACATTAAGTAAATGCCACGATAAAATAAGATGTAATAATCAGAATTGTTAGTCATGCGGGAGTTAGGACGCATAATATTAATAATTCGTATTCCAATTTTAAGATATTAAGTTACAGATGTAGTGAGAAATTATTTGCCTTCGGGAAAACTCGGATCTTTATCGGAATACGATGACATCTGTCACCGGTAAATGAATGATCGTATTTAATGGGATGAAGACGTGGCTTCGGCCTTTAAAACTACCAAATTTCCTAATTCTCCTATTATTATCAAGAACAAGACGTGGCTGTATGGACTAAAGTCTTTTGCCTTTCCCATTAGGGATAAATTAATATCATCGAATCGTATTCAATGAGTGACATTTTCGTATCGATTAATATGAAACTTTATTGTTTAGTGTCAAATGTCAAAATGAATACTGTTATTGTATAATATAGATCTTCGTTTTTATTAACCGCGCTACTGCAAATTCCCCATTGGAATTTTTTTTTCACAAACAGCTGGTACAGAAAGCTGGTACTGGCACAGAATGCTTTTGACATTAAGTCCACCTTTATGTACGGTTATTGCCAATTTTTGTAAATAATTTTAAAAAGAAAGGTATATTATTCATTTGTAACTAAGCTAAGCTCTCGAATTTGCCATCTTTACCGTAGTCGACGATGGGATTTGATACCAGTGGACTTCTAACTTACGGTTTTTCAGTCACTTACGTATAAGAAAATTAAAACTAAAGTGCTATGTTTTGTGCTAGGTAACAAGATCTAATAATCTTGATGAATAGCGATAGCAATAATTTAGTCATTATCTTAGGTAATATCTTGTAGGTTTTGTGCATTGAAATAGTCTAATAACTAGTACACTCGGTTTATTGAGACAGCTTAACGTTATACAAAGAGTTATTTTAACGAATACCGTCACAACTGCGCGTCCTCACAATCTTTATACAAAATCAGATTACAAACTAATAAAATTAAACTATTGTTTACAATGTCAAGTTTAAGTGATGTTTAACTAATTAATTATAAGTTAAAGATACAATAAGGTTCAGGTAAATCACAAAGATATCATTGGAAGTAGTTATTATGCATAATAATCGCTGGGTACTATGTGTTGCTAGCTAACAGTTATTTAAAAATAAAATAGCATAGCGATTACGGTTTTACAAGCTGTACCGGGCTATGCAAACAAAGCGCGATGCATAAGGCAGGATGCTACCAACCCCTGCTCCGAATGAGTCACTCGAATGAACAACGTGCTTTTGTGTTTATTCTACCCGACTATACAAAGGGAATATTATTAACATGGACTTGTGTCTCGCCTGTTTAAACATGACAATGACAAACATTGAAAGGCATGCCGTGGTGGTTTATTTGTAAGATGAATAGGGAAACAGCCATAGAAATAGTAAGAGTTTCTTCGGCCACTTCTTCTCCCAGCGAAAATGCTTCCCGAAATGGCATATGAGTTAGTTTAGATTGTCTCCAGCCCTGTAGTTCTGCTCTCTCAAAAATAAGACTACGGTATCCCCTGCCTGTCGTAGAAGGCGACTAAAAGGGACCTCGGGTTCACCCGGGACGTGCTCTCCTTGAGCACAGTGCGGAGGGGCTCCGGTGCGTTCCACTGGAGATCCCGGAGCCTCTCGTCATGCACCGAGGAAAGGGCCACCGGAGGTTGGTGGGTAAAAATCCCACATAACCGCCGCCTTCCCCCCAGAAGGCGGGGTAGTAGTGAAGATTTCCTCCCCATTTAAAAAAAAAACCTTAGATTGTCCCAAACATTTTTTATTAATAAAATAGCTGCCGTCGCCCTTTCGAGCGCCCTCGGATCGGAATGTTTACTCGTAACATAGTAACTGTCGAACCCTTGTGTCGAGTTACTAGTCATAGAGGTCCAGGCTAAGCGATCTAAGAGCTATGACACTCAATCCGGTGAAGCAGTCAAGGCCAGGATCTGGCCAATATGTGTAGTTCGTCATTAAAAAAAGACATTTGCGTGTGGAATATTTTTCTACGGGTACAACACGTTAAGAAAACATCATGAATAATAGACACGGCCCTGTTTGCTTTGTTACGTATCCATGGACTAAAAACTAGTGGGCCAAGGTTCTCCCCGTTTGGTTGTGACTCACCGATACTTTAGGTCCGATATCACCCAGTATTTCATCATATCTACACCTTCTTTGTTATCTACACATCATTTGATAGCAGCACGATTTAATATTGGGACAACCATTACTGAAACTTGTTACGTGAAGCAATTGATTGTTTCTAGGCTGGCGATGTATGTAAATAAAAAAACGAGCTTTAGACCACTCAAAAGTAAAATACATACACAGAATATAAGATACTAGAGTACCCAGCCCGCTTCGCCAGGCTAGACTTTGCTTTATTTTATTTAAACAATAAACATACATCCTTAAATATTGAATTTAACTCTCAGAATATATTCTCTTAAATTCTCTCCGCATTCATTCTCTTCTCGAGCGGTTGAAGATCATTACTGTAGGTATGTACATATCAGTAAATACAATATCATTCTTATAATTTTGGAATTTATTATACTTCAATATGGTTCATTATGACATACACACCAAACGTACACTACGCATGTGTCAATACGAATTTGGGTTATAAAACATTAGAATATTATATAGTAAATAAAATCTGTATTTGGTAGTTCATACAGAGGAGTGCTCCGATCGTCATCAAACTTTACAGGATTACTCGCCAAGTAATTGTGAAGATTCCCTGAAAGTTTTATTGAAATCGGTACAGCCGTTTCAGAACCTATATGGAACATATCCACACACTTTCTCTTTAATATATATAGATATACGTTTGTTCAAGACAGAAAGAAAACGTACGCGCGTAACGTAACGTATCTCTTGCTCCTACAGTATGATACAGATAATAGACCCGCACTGTGCTTTAGATTTACGATCACATTTTCAGTAACGCATTCACTAGCTCACTCCCCAAGGCGTGCGTACAGAAGTTTTGCTTAAAAAAACAATTATTCAATTGCCCACTATTCAAGAGGTGAGGTAATTTCGCTAGGTAATGCGCTCATCGAAAGGTTTACACAAGAAAATAAATAATGAAGGTATTGCCAGTACAAAGTGGACCATTGACCGGCGCATGCGCAGCGGTCAAGTGCGACCTCTTGTACCGGTAGTGCCTCCAATGTCTGCCGCGTGTCAATTCAAAACTAACTTTAATAACTCGTTAACATTGAATACAAGACAGGCGAAATTTAATTAGATTTTTCTATAATAGTATAATATAGGTATAGACCTCGTGGCAGGCCCAAGAAACGCTGGCTGGGCGTTGTTAAAGCGGACATGTGTTAGACCGGGCAAAGTGGGGGAGACTAAGTAGGAAAGCGGACCCTGGCTTTTACTGGCCGAATTCGAATTATGGGCTCAAATCGAAGACACACATCTTTCAGCTTTGGCTTTTTATGTTAATTAGTGAGAAATTTAGCGCAAAAAAGAGCGTAGCTTAGCGGCTAAACGCTTCACTTTGCGTCGGGAAATTCAATACCATCTTTTTTTTTTCAATTAATCGCAATCACTCTTTCATAATGTACTTTTATTGTTTACTTTGTTTTGTTAATAAGGTGCCTCTACAATTTTTTTTAATGTCTGATTTTTGAAGGTGGTGTTGGAGAATGCTCTGGTTCACGCGTCGTAGACGGCCCGTTTCATTGTTATTAGTTTCTCCGCGACCGCTGCGTCCGTGTTTCTCATGGCCATTTTTAGGTTGTACTCTATTATTTTCATCTTTGATGCGGCCGTTGCACTTGTCACCAGTTTTCCTGCGGCGTCGTCACAGTCATCTGTGTAATAGACACTCAAATCCCATCTCTATGAGTTTTTATCTTTCGGAAAAGAGAAGAGATAATGAGATAAAGAACAGTTATAGTATTACAGCTCCTCTTCGCGTCAGTTCTCTCAATGCTGAGGTGTGGTCCGTATGGTGAATCTACAGCTCTTAGGTTCTCATGGCGGTCTACGGTAGCCTTCCAGCCTTCGTCAACACTACACACGTCTGTTACTGTGTAGAATTTGCAAAAAGACTCCAATCGGTCCACCTTGTTGGTAAACGGCCGCGAGATCTTTTACAGTAAGTTGACTTGGATTGCCTTTTGTAAGGCCCTTAGCAAAAAGTAGGTCTCTCGTTACGAAAGACATGGCTCGGAGAAATTTCCAAGTGTGAACACAAATGGAACGCGTCGAATTGTTCAGTGTAGCTAAATTGTATGGGGCAGGGGTCGTCAACATGTTGCTTTCGAGCGAAATGCAGCTCTTTTGATGTGAAACTGCGGCTTTTTGTACTAATTTTATATATATTAAAGGCAAGAAAAATGATGGCTCTTTTTTCTCTTTTTTTACTCACAGCTTTGGACTCGGTGGAAAGTCTAGCTAAGAGGCTATTTGGTGACGCAGCTGTAACCAATCTGCCCATTCTTGAGCCCTGGCGTTAGGTAGCTATTTGCATTTTGGAGAGTGTGCTCAGGAACAATGGAATGATCCATTTCCCCATCCCCGTTCCACTTCGGATTCAAGACGCACTCCAAGATTTCATCCTTTTGTTGTGAACATCCCTCAAACCCGAACGAAGCACTTTGCTTTGTCTTTCATTATTCGTACAGCAAAGGACTGGAATTGTTTGTCCGCGTCTGTCTTTCCCTCCGATTACAATGTGGGTATTTCCAAGAGTAGAGTGAATAGGTATTTTTTAAGCTAGTGCGCCTTACCATCCAGGGCTGCATTTCCACGTAACATCAGGTGGGATCATAGTGAATCACTTGCTTAGAAATTATAAAAAAAAAACTATAAAATTTTGTAAATTGTAATTTTTCATTCTTCTAATTTAGAACGTTGTCGACCCCTGGTTTAGGGCAATGCGTTTGCTTCCATCTACAAGTCTTGCTGTTTGCGCGTACTACAATATGTTTCTTCATTCTGTAGTTAATGACAGTTTGTGAATAGGAAATTTACAATTGACACATAACAATAGTGAAAGAGGCTCTGCTAGACAGCAATTAGTCTAGTATTAATGGGTCGGCAAGATCAGTGACGTACGAGGAAATAATGCATTTCCATTTTCATGCATAACTATGTTTAAGATGCTAAATTAAAAAAGTTACAGATCACCCAATTTCTGTCCCCAAAACCTTAAATACTCATAAAAAAAATTATATGGATTTTTATCATTTTTATCAAGTGTTATCTGGCAACACATGGCACCCAGCGATTGTTATGTACAATAAATACTTCCAATGATATCTTAGTGATTTACCTCAACCTTTTTTTGTTAACGCGGGGGAATCTGTTTATAGACCATCCTCCGGTACGCTGGGTGGGCCCGGAGGGATGTGTGGGACTCGGCCTGGGCAGTCCATACCCACTAAACCTACCGCGAATGCCATCAGCCGTTATGAGCGGGGTGTCCCGGATCTGTCAGCGACAGGACACCCCAACGACCGGCCGGTCCCGGCAAAGACCGGACTTCACCCTCAAAGGGGACTCCTCCGGCACTCAGAGAAGTCCCGACGACGCCGAAGCATGCTGGGGCCAGGTTCCCATCCTGACCCCGCTTCGGATTACGGGGGCGGCGAAAGGAGACGTCTGAAACGTCTCCTGCGCACCCCGATTCGTCGCCTGCGGAAGGAGGGAGCCCCACAGCTCCCCTCCCTGACCCGCTCGTCGGCCTCCTTCTGGGACATGACCGTCTCGCAGAAGGAGGCGACCGCCGACCAAGACCTGTCGCTCCGTACCATCGCAAGTGCGAGGCGCGGAAGCGACAGGTCTACTCCACCGATGGCGAATGCCAAGTCGTGACGCTGCGCTGCCCATCTCGGGCACACCTCCAAGAAAAATGTGGAACGCTTCACGATTTTGCGTGTCATCCTTGCGCAGGGGCCATGCTAATCTTCTCTGTATCGTTCCAATTTTAGTATATGTACTGCCGAAGCAAGTACAATTTACCTCAACCTTATATAGGTATACTTAATGTTTAGTCCCAAGTTTTTGAAAATTGTTAATGTACCACTTACCTAGTATTGCTCTCAGATGTCCCTCCAGTGTGTGAAGGATTGTCGACTTGATCTCCTTCACTGTCTTCCCGAGGAACTGTTCGCAGGCGGTGGTGAGTAATTCGTCTTCGTTCATGATCTTGCACTGCGCCACGCCGGTCACCGTCAGAGGAACCCCTTGTGCGGTCTCCACGTACTCGCACATGGGATTCAATGTCATAACCTGGAAAATAATATTTGATATACGGATCGACTACCAGAGAAGCCATTACCAGCCAGCCATTACCAGTATACGATATGGCGCTACTATAATGTTAGACAGTCAGAACTATTAGGTCCACGGCAACTTGATAGGACTAATGGTCGAGAATGAAATCATTGAATGAATGAAATACTCGTACTTTATCAATCAGTTTCAAAAAAGGTGGAGGTTTTTAATTCGTCTGTAATTTGTTTTTTTTATGTTTGATTATTTTTTTTATTTGAAAGCTGTATCTCCTCAGTATCACGCCAACCGATTGATAAGGAAGATACTTCAAGGATAGTTTGATAAAAGTTTGGTTAAGTTATGATCAATTTTTTTTCGTAATATTCTTATGGTAATTCAGAAATACAAAGGGGGCGTCCGCGCGTAAAGCGTTTAAGGTTTATTTCGATTAGAAGTCGGTTTTTAATTTTACTCGTAAATATACTTATACTTGTAGCTCAAAAGATTTTTACGTTTATTGCACTTGGACTTGTCATAGAATTGTTATAATGGTTCCAAGTCTTATGACCAATTGTATAAAAATTAAACGTTCATTAAAAAAACCGTCATTGCTTACCTCCAGGGATATACGCTGGACATCTGTGACCAGCCACCATGCCCAGGCGTAACCTCCCACAATGGTCCGCTTCTGTGTTGAGCCGAAACAGCCACCTGCAGAAAAGGTTTACTGTAAGTCATCGAGTTTATTCAAACTAGCTGAACCCACCAACGTTGTTTAGAAATAAATTATGGTTATTCTATCAATATCAGCTATAAATAACATAGATAAAATTCTTAACGCAAACACCATTTGGAAAACTGTTCTTCTGTTGCGAAAGATGCAGTACTCGAGTACAGAACAGTATAATGATATAATGTATGGTCAGTTTGAAGTTGTCATTTGTTGGCTGAACGAAGTTTTATAAAATCTTTATTTAAAAAAAAAATATTTTGTTTTATACACAAACCTCGTCTTAAAAATAACAAACAAATAATTAAGAATCATCAAATTTGGTGCAGTTTGGAAGTTATGTGCGTACATAGATTTCGGCGATTTATTTTTATTTATATATATATTAGACGTCAATCGTCTAACTATTATGTAAAAAAAATATTTATTTTTTTAAACCTTTTAGGAAATACGCTGCGTCTTATGGTATAAATATCATATTATCTTTTTCTATAGTTTTTCTAGATAAGATGGACAAATAAACAACCCGTCTTGACAAAAATTAACTTATAGTGGAGCTGTGTTGCCCTAAAACTTTCTTAAGAAAGAAAACCTATGTCCATCTGTGGGTCATAGGTTTATAAACTTGTATATAATTTATTTTACTTTTACATCGATGTATATCAAGTTGTGGAATAGTAGGTTTGCTATTTATTAATTACAGGCGTTACAGTCAATATGTAGATAATAATTTTTCTTTTCATTCAAATTCAAAGCAAATGCTTGAGTATGATCCATCCTGATGTTAATTGGAAAAGAATTTAATGATTTTTCTCTTGAAAAAGAGACGTAGGATACTATCGTCAATTACACAGTCCACGTAACCTCGAGCACGAAATACGTCGGATAATATAAAAATTAAATGGATATATAATAATTTTGTTTCTCTAATTGGAAATTCACTTATATGCAATAAGACAGAGGACAAGAACCTAGGTGAGAGTTGTTCTGGACGTAACTCCAACAGGTTTCATTTCCCTGTCCACTCCAAGTTTACGCTTTCACTTACTACACTGTAATCTCGTTATCGTCCTATTGGTAAGCTTATGACAGAGAAGTTATATGACGGCATATGACTAACAAATATGTATACGTATGAAATCGTAGCCATAATTATAAGCTAACCGTTATTATAGAAGTGTAATCTTTTGAACAAAATAACAAAAAACTACTATAAAATAAAGGTAAAGACGATGAATATTGTAAATATGTTACCGTCAGTATTGGTTTAAACGATTCTACGCACGCTCAACCGACTTCAAATAAGGAGGAGGATCACAATTCTTGTGTATATATTTTTTTATATTTGTTACTTCATAACTTTCGACTGGGTGAACAGATTTAGACGATTCTTTTTTTAGATGGAAGCTGGTGTCTTCTCGTGTGGTCCCATTTAATTTGATCCAGTTCTGGCATTGGCATCCATGAGAAAACCTTATGTCTTAAATTTGCATTATGTATCATCGTCATGCGACAAATGGGCGAATAACTTAATATTACAAACACATTTTTTATTGAAAAGGATGTACTTCTAAGGTAATTTGATGAGATTTTAGTTAGGATATGATTAATTCTATTACGTAATATTCCTACGATAATTCGGAAATAAAAGAGGGGATCCGTACGTTTGATTCGATTTCAAGTACGTTTTTATTTTTACTCGTAAATACACTTGTATATAAAACATTAGTAACCGTCCAAGCCGAGGTTACCCCTCACCGGGGAGACCCCTGTGTCGAGTTACTAGCGATAGAGGTTCAGGCTAAGCGACCTAAGAGCTATGCCACCTCTCATTCCGGTGAAGCAGTAAGGCCAGCTTCTCTAACCAATCTGTGTAGTTCGTCATAAAAAAATGCATTTAGAGAATTGAGAAAAAAATCTCATTATTTTCCAATCAATTCACTTTCTCTCGGAATGGAAATCACTTGTTATAACGAAACAAATTGTCGACCGCAAACACCGCTCTCTTCGAAAGCTAGTTTCTATTAAAAGACTGGAAACAGCATTATCGAAATGCAAATAAAACATCACAAATCGTTATTAGAACCGTCGTAGCTTAGATACGTCATAAGTTTCGTGTAAGACACGCGTTTAGGGTCACAAATCTGCTATTGTCACTGAATTTTCACTTTGACAACCGACATTATAATTCAATTGTCATCGTGACAAAGATTGTAATTTAGTAATATTATATTATATGTATTTATCATTATAATATGCGTTAAAGAATGAAATTGCCGTTTTATAGTAATAGATAATTTGAATTAACAGTAATGGTTTGAGATTTTCGAGTAAACTTTTCCACATGACCTGTGTTGTTCCTTTAATTAAAAATGACCGAATGGTGGACTCGAACCTACGACCTTATGTTCCGCAGACCGTATTCTAAACCAAGGGTCGGCAAACTTTTTTTTACAAAAGAGCCAAATTATTTATTTCATCGATACTTTGTTAATTTAGTAAGGGAACCACTTTAAGGACTTAAATAGTCGTAACGTGGGAAAAATGCAACAACAATTATGAAAAAATCCGTATATAGGATGTCAAAGAGCCACATGTGGCTCAAGCAGATTCCGACCACTACCCTAAACCGTTAGGCTATCGCCGCTTGTTCTGTCCCCGACAGCAAAGAAACAATTGTCGTTAATTAATTTCCAGTGTTCAAAGGAGGTCAACGTGACGGTATTCCTGACCTCCGTCACGCTAGTACTCCCAAAACGTGTTTAACGAAACCCTCCCACCATTTCACCGGTAAACGGCCTACGTGAGAAGTCGTGTTCAAACCGCCGAAGAAAGTAGCCGTTGATAATAAAACTATTCTCGTACTTCGTTCGTGTATTTAGTGTCTAGAATGTTCGGTGTGATTAAGGACTTAAGTTCTGTTAAGGACGTGAAGTGTTAAAAACTGTATTGAACTACTATATTGAGTAAGAACGACGGTGAAAGTGTATACAATGTCATGGTCGTCATTTCGAGAGTGATGGTGAATCTATAAACTAGTAGCACTTTTTCATGTATTGCGCTATTATGTGACGTAACACATTATTAGAAGTAAGTTTTGTTTTAATTATTTACCAGAAAGCAGAGATAATCAACGACAATGGTAAAAGGTTTGTCACGTCCTCCAAAGAGTGATCGAAAAGTTTAGGGATTTCTTGCGATGTGGCCTGGGGCCTCTGCTAACCCAATTATGTACAAAATGAACCTTTAATAGCATCATAGTGGTCGTTATTTGTGATTAATCTTTTATTCCATTGGTGGCACTATGGTTTACCGATATGGGACACTAGGTAGGAAAGAAGTTCCTTGGGATAATATAGAAGCAATACCATTTGCAAAAAAATATTGCTTATTTTCATATATACTTTCTTGATCTTTTTCCGATCCGTTTTGTACTCAAATAAAGGTACATAAAGGTACTGAGGAAATTTTGTATTTTAGACAATAATAAATAACGTAAAATAAAAAAAGACATGTGTATTTTGTAATTTCCGACCAAATAAAATTACATAAATAATTAATTAATACTTATAAATAATTCGTTACAGCACCATCTGTGATCAGAGAGTTGAATTACATGTCTAATAGTCACGCTATCGGCCGCCATGTATAAACTATAGCACTTTCGTTATATATTTTTCTTATGATTTTAGTCTTATATTTTTTTCAGTTCGGTCGCGCAGCAAAACCTCTATCTCCTCAAAGCCAATAATATAACATTACGTGTAATTTAGCATAATTGCCCGTGCTTATGTAACCGATTGTCCCAATTAACGTTTCTGTTCGCTATGGCAGCATATTTAATGCGATAGCTGTTATATAACGGATGCTATTTTCACCGGAACCGCTTAATATTCTGGATTGTACGCATGACAGACAGACATAGTGCGCGGTGTAATGAAGCGGATTCGCTTTCTATGTGAATCACGACATTTAGAGGAAAAGAGATATTCAAAATTTCCGAATTGTCCAAATGTGGTCCACAGACAAATATATGTATATATATGATCAAGAAAAATATGAAAAGAAAAATATAAGAAAAAAATCAAAAACTTTTTTTACACTCCGAATCCAAGGTCGTTTGTCAACAAAATTAATACCGGGCTTAATTGAAACTTACTACTTGTTGTTTTGAAAATTAGGGAACCGAAAATAGGCTAGTGATTTTGATCACTGAACCGTGATCCTTGTACAATGTGGGCCAGACAGAAACTGTGACCGTTAGGACGACGTCGCTCGCAGTCGGCAAACCGTGTCATTAGCGGTACCCTTGAGTCACGCAGGCACCGTCCCACTGGACAGAACTCTTTATGTTAATAATTTTCTCTTAATGATATAAAAACAAACAAACATTTTTATTATCCCACAATAATTTAAATAGCAACTAATTAAATTACAATTATAAGAAGGGGACTGGGGGGACAAACTAGGAACAAACCTGTGAAATGGATCACCAGGCCTAAACCCCACGGATGTGTACAAAACTTTTAAAACTAATGGAGAGAGAAGTAATATATACACAAATATATATAATTGTTGAGTGTTATGTGTGTGGGAATGTGTGTGTGAATATGTTTGTAAGTGCATGTGTATACACATTTGTTTAATGTAATTACACACCCAAAAATATGCCTAAAACTGATAAATAACTAAGTATTCAATTGCATTATATTTTCCGTTTCATTATAATTTAAAGATTTTAACCAATCAGATATTTTGTTTTTACAGATTTTCTTGTTTAGCGGGCACAGATTTAGAATTTTGTTAAACCTATTGTACAGGTAACTTTTGTGCGAACCGTAATAAATGAGTTATACGCGAAATACCACTCTCAATTAACACTCACTGATTCGTCACGTAATGTTTAAAGCACCCGTTTGACTCAAAATTTGGCATCGTTACTCATTTCACGAAGACGCTCATTAAGGATATATTTACGCGAATCCTAACCAAAATGTATTTTTCATTTATAAATAAATATAGCATACAAATATATTAATGATGCAATATGCAAAACAAAACCGACTTTAAATCGAATCAAACGTTACGCGCGGACGCTTGTATTTCCGAATTATCTTAGGTATATCACGAAATTAAAATAATCGGAAGCTAACCAGACTCTCATCAAAGTACTCTTGAAGTGCATCCTTTCCAATAAAATATGAATCATCAAAAACGGTTCACTCAGTCGAAAGTTAAGTTTTGTTTGTTCAGCCCTGTAGTTCTGGGCTCTCAAGAATAAGACTACGGTATCCCCTGCCTGTGGAAGAAGGCGACTAAAAGAGGCCGCGGGTTCACTGGGCGATAAGGTGGACCCGGGAAGAAGGCGACATCGGCTGGCCCGTGTCGCCTTGCACTGCGAGGGCACAGGGGGGGAGGGAGTAACCTACCCCCCGGGAAGTGCTCTCCTTGAGCACAGTGCAGAGGGGCTCCGGTGCGTTCCACTGGAGATCCCGGAGCCCCTCACTATGCACCGAGGTAGGGCCACCGGGGAGGTTTTAGTGGGTAAAAACCCCACATAACCGCCGCCTTCCCCCCAGAAGGCGGGGTATCTTTCTGAAGATTTCCTTCTCGTTACCAAAAAAAAAAGTTTTGTTTGTTATCAAACATAAAAAAAATACAGACGAATTGAGAAACTCCTCCTTTTGAAGTCGGTTGAAAATGTTTGTGTGTTTAAAATTATTTAATCCAACATGTCTAAAAACGTTTATATTTGTCATGTAAATCGCTTCTCTAGTTTCTACAGTAAAAGCTAATAAACAAATCGTTTCTCCATTTGTTAATATAGATTTTTTATGTATGTTAATTTCCACAAATTGTACTAACGTAGTACTTAGGTAGGAGATGGTTTTAGTTACGTAATACAAATGATTCCAGAGACAAGATGAGCGCGATAATGAACGCGGCTGCTGATGTGATCACAGGGTCAGCCATCGCCGCCGCAGGTACGCAGGTAAACAGAATTAATTGTAAATCAGGAATTGATGTCACTACCCACTACACAAACACCTTAATACCTGAAGATGGAACTCTCGCCAGTGCGTCTGCCCAGCTCAGACCACTTGAGTCTGACCGGTGGGCTGAGCCACAGAGTTAGTCAGTAGAGTTAGAAAAAGTCAGTAGAGTTAAAGAGTCAGTAACTTAGTAGAGTTAGAAGTCGAATTAAATTATTTATTTAATTTTTGCTCAAAAAGTAGTCTACGTTACTTCTTAATACATCAGCTATATGACAGTGAAATTCCCGTCAAAATCTGGAACAGAGATTAGCCGGAACAGACAGACTGACAAAAATTGTAAATAATGTTACTTTGATATATGTACCGTATATACATTCATACGCATGTAGCAAATTTGATTTAGTTTAGGTGTTTTGGTAAATAACCAAAAAACCTAAACTAAATCTAATATTACAAACAGACACTCCAATTTAATATATTTGTATAGATAAATAAATAAATACTAAATTTTTAATCAACGCTTGTCCTTCTATCTACGTATTATTCCATCTGGGCGTTTGTTTATCAAAATGGATTCCATTTTGCCTTTTTTTGTTGACCGGGGTGGGGGAGGGAAAGGGGGAATCTTCAACAAGATAGGATACATAGGGTTATGTGATGATCGTACTCAATATCCGAAGGGTCTCCAGTCACCGAAGCGCCTCTGAACTGTGCTTTGAAGCACGTCCCGGAGGTGGTTACTGCCTCCTGTAAGGCGACACGGGTCCACCAGTGTCGTCTTCTTCCCGGGTGCACTTTGGCGGATGACAGAAGGATTTCATTCCAGGTTGCCTGGTTCATCCCGATGCTGGTGGCCGCCGTGGCCTACTACCAGTTCGACCAGACGGACCCTGAGGGCAGGCCGATCAACGTGGATAGCGCACACCTGCTCCCAGAATACGATTTCATCATCGTGGGCTCCGGTTCTGCCGGTCAGTAAGTATTTCATTGAAAAATTCATTGAAATTGTGTGATTAAAATTAAAAGGTCATGGAAACTGTTTTTCAACCGACTTCAAAAAAGGAGTAAGTTCTCAATTCGTGTGTATGTTTGTTACCTCATAACTTTTGACTTGGTGAACCGATTTTGATGATTCTTTTTTTATTTAAAAGCTGCTGTTCCAATTCATCCATGAGAAAACTATATGTCTTAAATTAGCAGTACTTAAGTTTGTGCGCGACAAATGGACGAATAACTCAATATCATGCCAACCAATGATTTCGATGATTCATTTTTTATTGGAAAGGATTTACTTCGAGAGTAGTTTGATGAGAGTTTAGTTAATTTCTGATTGATTCTATTTCGTAACATTCCTACGATAATTACATTCACATATTCGGAAATATGAAGTGTCCACGCGTAACAGCGTGTAACGTTTGATTCGTTTTGAATTCGGTTTTTATTTATTTCGTAAATATACTTGTAATATTTCTGGTTTCACACCCCACTATTTCTGGTGCCTATTTTGTTTAAAAAATAATCATTTTCCATTACAAATACGTTAGAGTATCGTGTAAATAAATAACTTATATAAAATACATTATGTCTAGTAGATAGACAACTACTTTTTCTGAATTCCCATCCACTAATACAACGTTGATCTCACCAGTTAAAGTTCCAATAACTTCTGCAGTAAAATGCAGTACAGAACATTAAAGTCGCTAAGTCTGACTCATTGGAATACTGTGTAGTGGGAAAGGTTGTTTTTTGTAAACAGATGCAAGATTCATAATGTTCTTACACTGATAAATGGAAATATATATCATTATCTCGTTTTTGTTCATTTCCTGAACTGTCTGTTTGTTTGGTTAAATGACAATAGATTTTAAACTAAGTTCTATGATGAGATCACTGAAACTTAGAATTGTTCAGAAATTAATGACAATGCGTTCTAATAACATTGATTTTTAACATCTATCGTCACAAAAGAACAGACTACCAACCTACACTGAACATGTCAACAACATGATAGACAACTTAAAACAATTCAATAACTCGTAAAATAAAATAATAAATCACCGTCTTATAATATATATATACAAACAACAAATTAAAAAAAATAGTGAAACCAATTAACGAAAAACCAAATAAAACACCATGTATCAAATATATAGCCCATAGGTCACTGTAGTTCACAGAAAAAAAAATAACTTTTAACTATGTGGTTTAATGGTTAATATTAATTTTTAACCCAGACTAGGGGACCCGACAGACTTATTTCAAAAATATTTGGAATGTGGCAATTTTTTGTTCCTACCCATTTTATAGTCGGGGCGAAAAAATCTCCTGAACACAACTGTCACCCTGATGATAGGGATGTGTGGGGTTCAGCTCGGGCGAACAAAGTATCTTCGCTTTCACGAACTTTCTGGGACCCACTAA
Organism: Meandrusa payeni; assembly: GCA_029286785.1. Lineage (NCBI taxonomy): Eukaryota > Metazoa > Arthropoda > Insecta > Lepidoptera > Papilionidae > Meandrusa > Meandrusa payeni. The sequence continues at coordinate 9,671,385 of JAGSMX010000009.1, read as the reverse complement.
AAAATGTCTGCCAGAGGGCTTCCAACTAACAGGCGAACTAAGGGATCAAACCTGATTGGAAAATAACCTGTAGATAACAAATATTTAAAAAGTGGCACTCGCTCCGATAGTGGAGATAATGATCTGCAAAAGAAGTCATGGGTATTTAATAAACATATTTACAATAATCAACAATTTATTACAAAACACAAACTCATCTATTCTGGTTATGTTCTTGTGATGGCATAGTTCATAATGGGTACATGTTGTACTGACACTATTCAATTTCAATACCACAATCCACCTGAACAGAAGAAACGAGAAGGTTTTCAATTGGTCTGTACTTAATTTTCACATTTCATAAACGACGACGCTATGAGTGCACAAACGTTAGCAAAATACAGAAATTAGGAACCTCCTTTTTAAAGTTGGTTGATAAACAAATAATGTTACAGGCGCTGTGGTGGCGAATAGGCTATCGGAGATTGGTCACTGGAAAGTGCTCCTGTTGGAAGCTGGTGGGGATGAGACGGAGATATCGGACGTGCCGCTTCTTGCGGGATACTTGCAGCTCAGCAAGCTGGACTGGAAGTACAAGACTGAACCTCAAGGAACCGCTTGCTTGGGTATGGGCACAGTTACATATATTGAGGCAGAATAATCCATTAACAATATTAAGACAAATATAAATAGAATAGGAGCACTCTTGCCCTCGATCTAGAGGGTAAGGCAGCGATCGATAACTTCAGACGTCATCCATCTTAGAAGAATGTTCTCCACCTCTTTATAATGAAGCAAAAGTTCATAGAGTCCAAAATTATACATTTTAAAAATAATATAAAAAGCATTCCGACCTTGACCCGTGTACAAATATCAATTAAATTACAGTTAATAATAGAAGACACTATGATGTATGCAAACCTGGTATCAACCAAAACCTTCTTTGCACAAAACTTGTATACCTTTAAAATTAATAAATTGTATAATAAGGTAAATAAATTATTTAATATAAATAAGCTACAAAATTTTATTGCAAAAAATATTGAATGGATTTTATGCCTAAATGTCCAATCAGGAGACTCATAACACAAGTTTTACTTAGTTTTAGTTCTGACTCTACATACATCCACCTATTGTGTCATGTAATTGTATCAAAAGTGTACTATATAATGTGGGAGTAAGACAAATAAAGATTGTGTTATTATTATCTTTTGTATGTCTTTTATATGTGTTATGTATATTCATCAATAAATATTCAACATTCAATATATCAACATTCACTCTTCCATTCGATTTTTATACGTTATCTAGCATATCTTCGGAACCGAAGGTAAAAAGCAAATAAATGACGACTACAAAAAGTCCTAAATTGAGAATCTGTCCTTTTCATAAAGTTAGTTAAAAAATCATGAGATGAATCGTAATATCGTAGCTAGGTTCTCACTAACACAACATTTAATTGTTAACAGCAATGGAAGGTGGGAGATGCAACTGGCCTCGCGGAAAAGTTCTCGGAGGCAGCTCAGTACTCAACTACATGCTGTATTTACGAGGCAACAGAAGAGACTACGACATATGGGAATCCATGGGGAACAAAGGTTGGGGGTACAAAGACGTTTTATACTACTTCAAGAAGTCTGAAGATAACCAAAACCCGTATCTGGCACAAACACCTTATCATAGTACAGGCGGTTATTTAACCGTCGCTGAAGCACCGTACCATACTCCACTTGTATCGAGCTTCATAGAAGGTGGTTTAGAAATGGGATACTTAAACAGGGACATCAACGGTGAAAATCAGACAGGCTTCATGGTCGCCCAGGGAACGGTACGACGCGGCAGCCGTTGCTCAACTGCTAAAGCCTTCCTAAGACCAGCAAAAGACCGTAACAACTTACACATAGCTATGCACTCGTTGGTCACAAAGGTACTAATCGATCCCCGGACGAAAATCGCTTTCGGTGTTGAATTCGTTCGCAACAAAATGTTACATCGTATCAGAGCTCGTAAAGAACTGTCTGTTTGTTTGGTTAAATGACAATAGATTTTAAACTAAGTTCTATGATGAGATCACTGAAACTTAGAATTGTTCAGAAATTAATGACAATGCGTTCTAATAACACTCATGTTTAACATCTATCGTCACAAAAGAACAGACTACCAACCTACACGGAACATGTCAACTACATGATAGACAACTTAAAACAATTCAATAACTCGTAAAATAAAATAATAAATCACCGTCTTATAATATATATAATACAAACAACAAATTAAAAAAATAGTGAAACCAATTAACAAAAAACCAAATAAAACACCATGTATCAAATCATCAAACATATAGACCCATAGGTCACTGTGGTTCACAGAAAAAAATAACTTTTAATAATTAATTTTTAACCCAGACTAGGGGACCCGACAGACTTAGTTGAAAAAGATTTGGAATGTGGCAATTTTTTGTTCCTACCTATTTTATAGTCGGGGCGAAAAATCTCATTTAACAATTAAATAGGGCGGTGTGTGGGGTTCAGCTCGGGCGAACAAAGTATCTTCGCTTCCACGAACTTTCTGGGACCCACTAAAAAATGTCTGCCAGAGGGCTTCTAACTAACAGGCGAACTAAGGGATCAAACCTGATTGGAAAATAATCTAAAAGACAGTGAGACACAGGTGACAAATATTTAAAAAGTGGCACTCGCTCCGATAGTGGAGATAATGATCTGCAAAAGAAGTCATGGGTATTTAATAAACATATTTACAATAATCAACAATTTATTACAAAACACAAACTCATCTATTCTGGTTATGTTCTTGTGATGGCATAGTTCATAATGGATACATGTTGTAGTGACACTGTTCAATTTCAATAGCACAATCCACCTGAACAGAAGAAACGAGAAGGTTTTCAAATGGTCTGTACTTAATTTTCACATTTCATAAACGACGACGCTATGAATGCACAAACGTTAGCAAAATACAAAAATTGGGAACCTCCTTTTTAAAGTTGGTTAATAAACAAATAATGTTACAGGCGCTGTGGTGGCGAATAGACTATCGGAGATTGGTCACTGGAAAGTGCTCCTATTGGAAGCTGGTGGGGATGAGACGGAGATATCGGACGTGCCGCTTCTTGCGGGATACTTGCAACTCAGCAAGCTGGACTGGAAGTACAAGACTGAACCACAAGGAACCGCTTGCTTGGGTATGGGCACAGTTACATATATTGAGGCAGAATAATCCATTAACAATATTAAGACAAATATAAATAGAATAGGAGCACTCTTGCCCTCGATCTAGAGGGTAAGGCAGCGATCGATAACTTCAGACGTCATCCATCTTAGAAGAATGTTCTCCACCTCTTCTCTTTATAATGAAGCAAAAGTTCATAGAGTCCAAAAATTATACATTTTAAAAATAATATAAAAAAGCATTTCGACCTTGACCCGTGTACAAATATCAATTAAATTACAGTTAATAATAGAAGACACTACGATGTATGCAAACCTGGTATCAACCAAAACCTTCTTTGAACAAAACTTGTATACCTTTAAAATTAATTAATTGTATAATAAGGTAAATAAATTATTCAATATAAATAAACTACAAAATTTTATTGCAAAAAAAAATATTGAATGGATTTTATGCCTAAATGTCCAATCAGGAGACTCATAACACAAGTTTTACTTAGTTTTAGCTCCCGACTCCCACATCCACCTATTGTGTCATGTAATTGTATCAAAAGTGTACTATATAATGTGGGAGTAAGACAAATAAAGATTGTGTTATTATTATCTTTTGTATGTCTTTTATATGTGTTATGTATATTCATCAATAAATATTCAACATTCAATATATCAACATTCAATCTTCCATTCGATTTTTATACGTTATCTAGCATATCTACGGAACCGAAGGTAAACAAAGCAAATAAAATGACGACTACAAAAAGTCCTAAATTGAGAATCTGTCCTTTCATAAAGTTAGTTAAAAAATCATGAGATGAATCGTAATATCGTAGCTAGGTTCTCACTAACACAACATTTAATTGTTAACAGCAATGGAAGGTGGGAGATGCAACTGGCCTCGCGGAAAAGTTCTCGGAGGCAGCTCAGTACTCAACTACATGCTGTATTTACGAGGCAACAGAAGAGACTACGACATATGGGAATCCATGGGGAACAAAGGTTGGGGTACAAAGACGTTTTATACTATTTCAAGAAGTCTGAAGATAACCAAAACCCGTATCTGGCACAAACACCTTATCATAATACAGGCGGTTACTTAACCGTCGCTGAAGCACCGTACCATACTCCACTTGTATCGAGCTTCATAGAAGGTGGTTTAGAAATGGGATACTTAAACAGGGACATCAACGGTGAAAATCAGACAGGCTTCATGGTCGCCCAGGGAACGGTACGACGCGGCAGCCGTTGCTCAACTGCTAAAGCCTTCCTAAGACCAGCAAAAGACCGTAACAACTTACATATAGCTATGCACTCGTTGGTCACAAAGGTACTAATCGATCCCCGGACGAAAATCGCTTTCGGTGTTGAATTCGTTCGCAACAAAATGTTACATCGTATCAGAGCTCGTAAAGAAGTGATTCTATCAGCTGGAACAGTGAATTCCGCACAACTGCTGATGCTGTCCGGAATAGGTCCAACAGAGGAGTTAACGAAACATCGTATACCTTTGATACAAAATCTCAAAGTCGGTAGAAATCTTCAAGACCATATCGGTCCCGGTGGCTTGACATTTATGGTCAATAAGAAGATATCCATAGTGGAACATCGCCTACATACAGTCAGTACTCTTATGGAGTACGCTGTCTTGGGTAAAGGACCTTTAACTATCATGGGCGGTGTGGAAGGCTTAGCGTTTGTCAACACCAAATATGTGAATGCGTCGGAAGACTTTCCCGATATTGAGTTCCATTTCATATCAGGCTCAACCAATTCAGACGGCGGAGAACAGTTGCGTAAAGTTCATGGCTTGACTGAAGAATTCTACAACGCTGTATTTCGTCCCATAAATAACATGGATGTATGGAGCATAATCCCAATGCTGCTAAGACCAAAGAGTAAAGGATTTATCCAACTTCGAAGTTCCAGCCCTTACGACTACCCTTACATTTACCCTAACTATTTGAATGACGAGAGAGATGTTAAGACGCTGATAGAAGGCGTGAAAATAGCTGTTGCCCTATCCAGAACCAAAGCGTTCCAGCGTCACGGGTCTATTTTAAACAAGAACGTCTTCCCGGCGTGCGCAAATATGCAGAGATATACAGACGCGTACTGGGAGTGCATGATCAGGCAGTATACCTGTACGATATACCATCCAGTAGGCACTGCTAAAATGGGCCCGTACTGGGACCCTGAAGCAGTAGTAGATCACGAGCTAAGAGTGTACGGGGTGAAGGGCTTACGAGTTATAGATGGAAGTGTGATGCCGACATTAGTCAGTGGTAATACTAACGCCCCATTATAATGATTGGTGAAAAGGGTAGCGACATGATAAAGGAATTCTGGCTGCGACGAAGAATATCTAGATACTATGCCTGATAGATGTACAATACTTCAGTATTCAACAGTATTATATAATTTATGGCTGTATATAATTTATTTAATGGCAGTGTAATGTTTGTAACAATTCACTTAGTGTAAGGATTCTAAATTATATTATACTTGAGCCAAATAAAATGTTATAAAGACTAAGAAATGTTATTACTTTTTATGTCAATGTATATTCCCATACAGATAAGTTACAAAAGTTCTATATACTATACATAAACTGGCCACGTGTGGTAATACATTGAAAAGAGATCCCAAATTGTATTCAATTACAAACAATAAAAGCAGAGTAATACAAATCAGAGGTGACAGATACATTCCATCATTATTTTTAATTCATGGTTAGTTTATTGTATTATATTTCAACTGCAAATGTATTTGAAATAATATTAAAAAAATACTTGAATATATCTATGCCTAAAAAGATAATAAGAACACAGTTTTCTATTTACATAGACTTCGATTTTGCTTTTTAGCAATCACATTTCACTATAAAACCAATCAATAAGCAATTCAATTGTTGTTATTCCCAAAACCGTGATCTACAAATGTTTTTAATATATAATTTTTAATTGAATTTTTTATTATTTTGATATTCAAACTGATTAAAATGTATCGGCATATTTGTAAGCTCTCGAGATTAACAAATAGTAACACTTGAAACAATAGTGCAGTGTCAGTGGTACACTATTAGAAAAACATAGTGTCCCAAGTGAACTGGTTGATTACCTAAACTAGCAAAATCGACAACTATGACGTCACTGAACGTTTATAATTACACAATTAATTCAATAATGGGTCCCGAGTCTGCTAAGTAACACGGTTCACATTACTCTGTGAAATAACAAGTATAACCTGACTCGAAGCAAACAATAACTTGCTACACCGTAACAAACTGCTGAGTCGGATGTCATTCAATTCTTTACCATATCAATTGCAAAATGATCCAATCGAACGTAGTACACAATCAGAAACATGGCCAGTCACAGTCCATATTCTATCAAGGCTGTGGCATCAAGCACTAGGATTTTATTGGGGCTTCTGCCAGGTTTAGGCGCCATGATCTTATTCCGCATGGCAATTCATTTATATAGACCAGACATCGAGGATGCAGAACATCGTGTTAGAGATTACCCTTTCCAACATCTGCACGACTGCTATGACTTCGTTATCGTTGGCGCTGGGTCCGCAGGTGCAGTTCTTGCTAATCGGCTATCAGAAAATCCCGACTGGAATATACTTTTGCTAGAAGCTGGACAAGATGAGAACGTCCTCTCAGACGTTCCCGTACTATTCCCGGCCTTACAGACCTCAGCAATTGATTGGCAGTTCGTGACAGAGCCGAGTGCAGAATATTGCTTGAGCATGGTGGGCACTAGATGCAAGTGGCCTCGTGGAAAACTGCTCGGTGGCTCCAGCGCTTTAAACGCAATGCTGTATATACGAGGAAATAAACGTGACTACGACAATTGGGCCAACATGGGCAACGGAGGCTGGTCTTACACCGATATACTTAAATATTTCATAAAATCTGAAGATATGCGGATACCAGAATACCAAAGCGACCCTTACCATGGAACCAATGGGCCTATATCTATAGAATATTTTGCATACGAGCAACCTATCACAAGGAAAATATTGGAGGCTTCCCAGCAAATGGGTTATACGATGATCGATGCTAATGGTCCTTTTCAAACCGGATTCACCCGCTCTCATGCTACCCTACGTGAAGGTCTTCGATGTAGTACCGCCAAAGGTTACCTAAGACCTGCGTCAAAAAGACCCAACCTTCATATCAGTGTTCATTCCTTAGTAGAAAAAGTGCTTATCGACGAAAATAGAAGGGCATATGGTGTTAAATTCGTGAAGCAAGATCAAACAAAAATAATTAAGGCAAGAAGAGAAGTAATTCTATCAGCTGGTTCTATTCAATCACCACAATTACTGATGCTGTCGGGAATTGGCGACAGCGAGCATTTAAAAGAGTTTGGTATCTACCCTATAGTGAACTTACCCGGAGTTGGACAAAATCTTCAAGACCACATCGCGATGGGCGGTCACTCTTTTCTTTTCGATAATCCTTACATTAATGGCACAGATTACTGTTTTAATTTAAAATCCGTGTGGACTTTGGGGAATCTCATAGACTTTGTTATCAATAAAAGGGGTTCATTGTATAGCATGATGGAGGCGGAAGCAATGGCGTTTGTCAACACAAAATACCAGGATCCTGCCGAAGATTATCCCGATATTCAATTGTTTATTGCCCCCACCGCCGACAACATGGACGGCGGTCTATTTGGTAAACGTGCTAATGGACTAACTGACGAAACCTACGCGGAATTGTACGAGGATATTTTGTTTGAATCATCCTTTTCCATAATCCCTCTCCTTCTACGACCTAAAAGTAGAGGTTACATAAAATTGAAAGACGGTAATCCGTATTCACCACCTCGAATATATCCAAACTATTTCAAGGACCCGATGGATTTAAAAGTATTGGTAAGTATCAAAGTTATTTATGTATTATTACTTATTCTTTTCATGTGCCAATAAAACAGTGCATGTTAAAATTTCAAGTTAAAGTTTTACTTAGATGACTTTACCATTTCTATTTAGTTATTCAGATTCTTTAACTTGTATAATTTATGTCATATTTAATATACTATTTACTAAAGAGGGTTAGTGGTTATTCGACGTATATCCGTTAGGAGGTGAAAGGGTTGACTATTGTTATCGATATGTATTGTTTTCGATTCATTTTATGGATTTTTAAGAACGAGGTTAGGTTCATTTCGATTACGAATTTCCGTCTGCCTTCTTTGTGGTCCTTTTCTTCTTTTTCAGTTTCTTTGGAGAGCTAATGAAACGGTTATGTTTTAAAAAAATCTGCCAACCAAGTTTGGTACATTTTTTTAATTATAAGGCATTTTATTCGAGATAAATCTTAGTTATCTTTGTTCATCTTGCATTTTTAAATATGGACCGATAATTTTTGTTTCAGTATTCATAAGTAACTACTGTTTAATAGTTTTGATGTTGCATTCCTGAGTTATTTCGAATCTTGAAAAATGGTTAATTTTTCCATAATGCATATAGGATATAAAAATATCGCCAATAGTCACCTTCTTTCACCTCCTATCGCATAAATATCGAATTAAAGTGATGTGCTGATTTACCACGCGCTCGCCGGTGAAAGAAAACCTTGTGAGAAAACCTACATGTCCTAGAAAAATTCTAAGACAGGTGAAGTTTGCCAAACCACAATGAGGCCGCGTGGCGAACTATTTACTTACCTTTTACTCTCTTTGCAGAGAAGGCATACATACTTATAAAATTTCGTAGAACACGAAAGTGCCGCAGCACAGTGGTAGAGGAGCCCTAAACCATTAGACTATTGACGTTTTATTCACCGTATAAAGCCAGTTCAAAAACACAATTTCAGATAGAGGGCGCTCGAATAGTCCAGGCGCTGGTCGAGCAGCCAGCTCTCCAGGACTTAAACGCCCGGCCTAATCCTCACAGAAACCCCGGTTGCGCGGAGCATGCCCTCATGTCCGAAGAGCACTTGGAGTGCCAGGCCCGTCACCACTCGCTCACGATCTACCACCCAGTCGGCACCTGTTCAATGGGCCCCGCTGACAACTCCTATGCGGTGGTCGATCCGAGACTGCGAGTAAGTATTTAATCGACTTTAAAAAAGGAGGAGGTTCTAAATTCAAATGTATTTTTTAAATGTTAAATACTTACCTCAGAACTTTCGACTGCGTGAATCAGTTCTGACAATGGCATTCATTAGAAAATCAAATAAGTCTTAAAAGAGATCGTCCATTTTAGCCTTTAATGTTAAATCCATCAATGAATCAATTTGAAGTTGATTTGGCCTTTTTTTTCTTTTGACCATGGGTTCAAATTCAGTTTGTACCAATGAATTGTCGTTTGCTGTTACTTATCAATCACAATAAAAATGTGCGAGTTTATGGCGATAGGCTCAACTCTTGTAACACATAGGCCCTATCGAAAGCGACTAAAATCGAGAAAAGCGGACAGCGAGAACTGAAAGTTTTTTTCGTTATTATTATTAGTACTTGTTTCCGATACGTCCGATTAACTGATTTATAATGCTTATGTATTATAAGGCCTATATTATAATAAGCATTGAGTAAATTATTACTCATCTAAGCATAAGACACTAATCTCGTGTACGCGAATTATAAACATCGAATAACACTGTTGGTGCATAGCTTTGTTAACACATTTACAGGTTTACGGAATAAAAGGACTGCGAGTCGTTGATGGTAGTATCATGCCAACAATCGTCAGTGGCAACACTAATGCACCAATCATCATGATCGCAGAGAAGGCTGCTGATATGATTAAGGAAGAGTGGCTAAATGACGCTGTTGGTGACGTTATACCCTGCGACCTAAATTATAGACAAAATGAAGAAGTCACTGATTCCAATCAGCCGGAAAAAGTACAACTTTCTCCAATAGCACCACCCGATCTTCTCAACGAAACTGCTGCACTATTCCCGCAACTATCCAAAGGACTTCATCCTAATCTTAACAAAAAGAAACTAAATAACGATACATCTTTGTTGACATCTACAGAAAGTAGAGAAACGTCACTACCCAATTCATACAATTCCATTCATCAGTACCACAGTGATGAGGTCCCTAAATCCAATGATGACATCCGAATAAATCCATACTGGCAGTCGTATTTCAATAAAATTCCGGATTATACTTTTAAACCGAACCCATATAGAAATATGAACACAATGCAAAATTCAATCCCAATTTACCCTCTCATTTATCCCTCGTTTACCGAATATGCCAAATACAATCCACATTACATAAGAAAACCTTACTACAAAGAAATTAAATCAAGACCAATGAAGGAGAAATCATTTCAGGACACATGGAAGTATCAAGGCTATCGACAGAGAGCAAATCAAAATAAGAAGAAAATATATTTCAAAACGGACGAAATTAGAACGCCGAAAGGGGGAAAAGAGTGCAAAATTTGGTTGTATTATGATGGAATAAAATATCAAGTATCTTTATAAAAAAAACACTTCAGGAAATGTTATTTCTATTTGGCATTCTTATTTGATTGGAACCAATGAGCAATCAAAACAGACTTTTCTGTTTTGATTTAATTTTAAACTAAGCGATTTGACTTATCTTGGCCTGGAGTCTTCTAAGCGAATTGTATAGAAAATGATCGTTTATTGGTATTAAAGTGGTGGATATTTGCTAGTTAGTTGTTTTTTAGTTTATTGGTGCCACTGTGCTTTACCGATAGTGTACCACCGGCACGCCAATCGTGCGTGTGTGTTAGTATTTCGTTAAGCTACCGATTTCCATTACTACACATCCGTGGCGATTTTACCCTGAGGCCAAAGGGGCCGCCAATCGTATCAAAAATTCACTGATGATAAGAAGAAATAACTCAAAGTAATGGGTGGCTGGTGTTTAGTATATGGCCTGGGGGTCTAAGGTGGCTAACACTGCAAATCTGCCCACATCACGACAGATTTCCACATCCCATCGATACAATAGTTAACGGCTGGCGTTCTACTAATGGAAGTTTTCGTGTAACTTTCTTCATCAACCTGTGGAATTAACTATCAACAGCAATGTTTCCGACCCTATACGATTTGGGGACTTTCAAGCTTACTAACACACTTGCAGTTTCTCTAGTGTGGTGAATTTTCAAAGGTCAATATTCCCGTCTCTTTTCACACCCAAATAGATCAGTAAAGGATCATGGAGGCGATCAGAAATGCGGTGGCTATCGTTGCTGATAGTTTCGGCTGGGGTGAGAAATATTTTTACCAAGAAAACAATCACAAAACACAAAGATATACAACACATCAATAACAAAGACAGGATGTGTGAATCTGAAAAACCATGTCAGCATTGAAAAAAAAATAATTTTAATGCTAGTAATTATAATGTTCAAAGGCTTTTAACAGTAATCTTAATGACTTTTATTCTAGAAATATTTAAATAATTTTATCTTTAATCGTGAGTGATACTGCGGGACGGAGCTAGTCCAAATAAAATTATAATACATAGAAAATCTTTTTATTTTTACTTCTCTGATGTATTTGTCGTTATAAAGTCTATTTATTTGAAAACATTACTTATTACTTACTTGCCATTATCTTAAATCTTTAAACTTTTAAAATATACATGTAATAATCTGAACCTCGAAAACGGCTCCAACGATTTTCATGAAATTTTGCAGGGAGCTTCGGGGGCGATAAATTGATCTAGCTAGGTTTCATTATTAGAAAATATAATTTTATCCGGGTATAGGGTACCCTATACCCTCAAAGAAGAACCCCCTATAACCTCAAATACCCGGATAAAATTATATTTTCTATCTCTCTTTCAAAATATACTTGAGTAAATGGCGTTGATAAACAACAAACAGAAAATCAATCAGTGACGTTAGACTAAGAATTTGATTTCTTGATATTCTAATATACGTGTGTCATATGGCTCCTTAGTGATGAATCAATAAATATAATATAATCGATATACACATGAAAAAAACTTACGGGTGGAGATAGGTCTTCTTGGATTGCAACAGACAATAGATTAATAGAACATACAGAAGAAATAGATCACAAATTTTGAAAATAAAGATGGTGCAGTCACTCGGTTAAGGCCAGGAATTACTGGATATGGAATCTGATCTGGAAGTGCCTTTACTTTTTAAACTACGTTTATAAGATTTACGGCAGCATTTTTTTATTGCATTATGTAATTCGTCAAATGTAAATATAATTATCAATAAACAAGACATACACAAAAAAATGCCGAGCAAAGCTCGGTCAACCAGGTCCTATTGTAAGAAACGTGTAGTATTAGGACGATACAAAGAGTTCAGAATGCGTGTGCTCGCTTCATTTATAAAATACCTTTTCGACATCATGTTCACCCTTACTTAAACAATTCCAACAAGTTAAGAATGCCCCTCAGAAAAGACTTGCATTTTGCAACACTTCTGTTTGGAATCATAAACACGGAACAGCCTAAATATCTGTACGAAAAGTTGAAATGGCGGAATGAAGATACTAGCTGATTAATTAGAGCTAAAAACTGCATTTTACAAATTCCGCTACACCGATCTGCTGCGTTCCGCGGCAATTTCAGATACTTGGCCACCAAGTGTTGGAATAATTTGCCACCGCCCATAAGAGAGAGTAAATCTGTAAACGCATTTAAAAATAAATTAAAACACCTGATGTTAAAGATACAAAAAGATAATATCCCCGCGACATCGGCGGCTTGTTGTTTCCAATATTTTCAATATTTAATTATACAATTTAAACTTTATACGTTTAATTATCATATTATTTATTTTAGTTTATTTTTGACTCAATAATATTTATAATTTTTTTTTCATCTATTATTTTATTGTATAAAATATATTTTAATCTCATAACTGTTTTATTTATGTATCATATTTATTATACTCTTACTGTCTGTATAATAATATTCCATATAAAAGTAGTATTGCGCGCGCACGTCTTTAGGTAGTCCCGAGCACTGCTGAAAATCAGCGCTGTCGCATCCTTGTGACAGCATATGCTGAGACGGTGTCCGATATTGGCATCATATGTTTTGTATTATTTGTCCGTGTAACTTTAACTATGTTTTGTCTATTTTTCATTATTTTTTAATGTGCGTTATATTCAGTCTGTGATGTGTTTTTGTATTGTGATGCCAATAAATAAATGTCTCTGCTATTATAACTATTTACTACAGCCAATTACAAGTATCCCAATTTAAATTCGGAAGTTACGTAATGTAACACACGTAATTAAAATATATGTTTAAGAAAAATTGTTATTAATTACCATATTTTTTGTTATATTGTATATAGTATAAAAACAAAGACCTTAATAACATATAGTATCGTGCTTAATTATATACTTGGACGGAGGTTAATTTTCTTTTGTATCTCAACGTCGAATCAGTTCTCAGTGTGTTCGTAGTGACGGCGGTAAAGAGTTTGGTATAAATTAGAATTGACACCACGACACTTTCTCGGCCAGAGCTTCGGTAAGTGTATATGATATATTTATTTATCTACCGTCATAATTGTACGTAAATTTTGTTCATTTGAATATCTAATAGTACAAGTATATTTACGAGTAAAACGGAAAACCAATTTCAAACCGAAGGAAACATTACGCGCGGACTCCCTGTTCGTGTTTCCGAATTATCGTAAAAATATTACGAAATAGAATTAATCAGAACCTAATCAAACTCTCATCAAACTACTCCCGAAGTACAAGTCAAGGAACCATCGAAATCGGTTGGTGTGATATTGCCTTATTTGTCCCCCCGGTGAGAGGTTCTCGTTACCTTCTTTTTTTTATGTTGACGGGGGGAAATCTTCAACAAGATACCCCGCCTTCTGGGAGGAAGGCAGGGTAGGAGGGTTATGTGGGGTTTTTACTCATTAAAACACCCAGATGGCCCTTCCTCGGTGCATGGTCAGGGTCTCCGGGATCTCCAGAGGAACGAACCGGAGCCCCTTTGCACTGTGCTCTTCGGAGAACACCTTGAGCCGTCGCAGTGCAAGGCAACACGAGCCAGCCGATGTCGCCTTCTTCTCGGATCCACTTTGGCGGATGACAAGAGCCCCCACCCTTGTCGCGCAGTGAACCCGAGGCCACTTTTAGTCGCCTTCTACGACAGGCAGGGGATACCGTAGTCTTATTCTACGAACCCATAACTACAGGGCTGATCGTTACCTTCTGGGACAACATGTATATGGTGAAATTTAAACTTTTTTAACAGAGATTTGTTTGCGACAGGATTTGCCAAGATGTGGGCGTGCGATCCAGCTGTAACCGCAGAAGTAGTGAGCCCCTACCATGCAGCTGGTTCACTCTTCGCACAAACTCTGCAGAGTTTCCTGGCAGCACAATGCGCGTTAGCGGGGGACCATCTGTGGCCACCGGATGCTATAGAAGCCGTTAACGAAGGTCCTCGAGTTAACCTTTAATTTTATTTTTCTTTGAAATTCAAACAAAAATTCTTATTTACTTATTTAATATTTATTTGCATGCACTTGCAAATAAGAGTAATAGGAGTGTACAATAACCGACTTCAAATCGAATCAAACGTTAAATACATATGGACGCCCTCTTTGTATTTACGAATTGTCGTAGGAATATTACGAAATAGATTTAATCAGAACCTAACCAAATTCTCTTCAAAATACTCTAGAAGTACATCCTTCCCATTAAATAAATGAATCATCGAAATCGGTTGACATTGAGTTAAATTCGTCCATTTGTGGCGCACATATTTGATGCAAATTTAAGAATAATATGATTTCTGACTTGATGACTCTATGATTTCTCATGGACACCATTGTCAGAATTGGACCAAATTAAAATCGGACCACATAGAAAGCACCAACTTTCAAATGTAAAAAGAAACATCAAATTCGGTTCACTCAGTCCAAAATGATTACGATTTGAGATCAAGAGGGTAATCAAATTTTTTTAAGTCGGTTGAAAAATCGGACTTATGCCAATAAGCAGTCTGTCAGTCTACCTTGCAGTTTGGGTAACGGGTGCGAGCTATGATAAAAAAAGTACATAATATAACTAAATATATATTATATTCAAATAAATAATAATACACATATACACGATACGCCGATAGTACTAATGACGACTTTGATGAGAGAACGGAAAAAAATCGATCCTGATTAAAAAAAACATGTTTTTAAAACGTTTCATTAGCATTATTTACGTTCCATTATGTAAGTATAGATATATGACAGCCCTGTAGTTTTGGGCTCTCAAGAATAAGACTACGGTATCCCCTGCCTGTCGTAGAAGGCGACTAAAAGGCGTTCCCTGGGCGATAAGGGTGGGGGTGAACGTCATCCACCAAGGTGGACCTGGGAAGAAGGCGACATTGGCTGGCCCGTGTCGCCTTGCGCTGCGAGGGCACAAGGGGGGAGGGATTAATCTCCCCCCCCCGGGACGTGCTCTCCTTGAGCACAGTGCAGAGGGGCTCCGCTGCGTTCCACGTTGAGATCCCGGAGCCCCTCGTCATACACCGAGGAAAGGACTACCGGGGAGGTTTTAGTGAGTAAGAACTCCACATAACCGCCGCCTTCTCCCCAGAAGGCGGGGTGTCTTTCTGAAGATTTCCTCCCCGTCAACAAAAGAAAAAAGATATGTGAAACGTTAGCATACTTTAAAATTATATATATAATACGCCAATGTTCAACAATTATATATCTATATCCCTTCTTTTATATATATATAAACACGTACATTTATTTATTTATAAATATTTATGTATATATATATACCTTCTTCTTCTCTCTCCAATAGTTTTAAAAGTTTTGTTAAAATCCGTGGGGTTTAGGCCTGGTGATCCATCACACAGGCTCGTTCCTAGTTTGGACAGCAGTCCCCCGCCCATAATTGTAATTTAAGTAAGTTGTTATTGAAATTATTGTGGGAAAATTAAAAAAAAAATAAAAAAAAAATTATTTAATTCCACCAAAGTACCAGTCTTACAATTGGTTTTTATAGAAAATATTAAAATTCACGTTTGCATTCAAGGACATATTGCACGGTATAATTTTTACATATACATGCAAAAATGTATACTTAATAGCAGGAAAGACAATTGTTCCATTTGCATACAACGTGACCACCATAAAAACTACTTCATTTATAAATTAACATACTCCACCCACCCTTTTTTGTCTTTTCTGTGATATTTACTTGAGTTAATTGATTTCGTATTTTGTAAGATTTGCAGTAGATATATGATAGAGCAGTGTGGGTATTTTCAAGAGTAGAGTGAATAGGCATTTACTAAGCTAGTGCGCCTTACCATCCGGGACTGCATTTCCACTTAACATCAGGTGGGATCGTAGTCAAGCACTTGCTTAGAAATTATAAAAAAAAAAATAAAAAAAAAGTGATATCCTATTGCCTAAGCAGCTTCACCTCCTTTACAAACCTCGTTAGTGGGGTTACTGGCGGGGAGCTGAGAAACTCTCCGCCACCCGTCTGAGGGATAGCCTTGTGAGTAGGGATGTTCATGTCAAAATAATATCGATATATTTTTTTGATATAATATATCGTGAGGTTGTATCGATACTACGCGATATATTGTACAAATATATCGATATTTTTCATATATCTAAATTAGAAAAGTTTTGTACTAATAGAGTACTCGGCGCGTAACTGAGAGGTTCTAGCTTCGGATACCAGTCCAGACTATTTGATTCTGTTAGCAGTACAGACTACATGCATAGATTAAAAAAAAATATACAACGAGTCCTGCCATCGTGAAGAGTAGGAGTGTAGTAACATATTACACTACACTCTTCGTGATGGCAGCGCAAGTAAGGGTTTTATTTTATTCAAGTTGTCTACCACAAATAAAAGAAAGAATGGAATGCCTTTTTCGATACTTGCTTCTTGCTTCTTACGATATTTCGTATATCGCATGAAATAAAGATATCGATATAAATATCGTTATTAGATGATTCGGTAATATCGGATTGATGCGATATATCGCGTCTATATATAATTATTTTATGTAACATCGATATATATCGTGTACGGCTACCCTTATAATCTGTGCTGAAATCACATCCTTCGTAAAATTTTGACCACAATATGCATAGTTGGCAATCTGTAAATAATTTTTCGGACTTTTCTGTCCGTATGTAATAGGAAATTTATGGACCGGTATTTTATACGGCAGTCTTACGACCAATAGAACTACCTAAAAAATTGGATGGCAAGCCTATTGTATGCTTACCATATTTTGAAAGGTTTTAAGTGGGTCTGTCATTATATCTAGGATATTGCTTAGACCAACGAAACGGTTGGTTCTCATGACTATCTACGTTATGGTGTTAACTTTAATTCGTAAAATATTCTCATAACAGATCCCAATTACGACTTCATAATAGTGGGAGCCGGATCGGCGGGTGCCGTAGTGGCAAACCGACTAAGCGAGGTGCCGCAATGGAAGATTCTACTGGTGGAAGCCGGTGGCAATCCAAATATAGGTACAGAGGTACGAGTATGTATTCTACATGTATCACATATCTCCACAATTTATTTTTGTGGCGCGCTGGCTACACGCTTAATGAATACTCTAAAAGGTCAGAACGAGACCTTTTTAAGGCTACAGCTGTAACTATAAGAAGAGCATTAAATCGTATCTTTTTTGTTTTTTTTTTTTATAGAAAGCTAACAATATTTCTAACATTCTTGTTAACCATTCCAAATACGATTAGGCTTGTTAGGAGATGGTTGACGTCAATAGTCGAAAGGTCGATTCGCAGACCGTGCCTTAAATCATTAGGCTATTGGACGCTTAAAATAAAGAAGACAAAAGAAGTCAGTGATTCCCAGCCTTTACCGAGTGACTGCACCATATTTTTGTTTTAAATTTCGTGATCTATTTCTTATTATACTTGTGTTGCAAACCAATAAGACGTATTAACTTTTTTTTTTTTGTTAACGGGGAGGAAATCTTCAAAAAGATACCCCGCCTTCTGGGGGGAAGGCGGCGGCTATGTGGGGTTTTTACCCACTAAACCTCCCCGGTGGCCCTTTCCTCGGTGCATGACGAGGGGCTCCGGGATCTCCAGTGGAACGCACCGGAGCCCCTCTGCACTGTGCTCAAGGAGAGCACGTCCCGGGGGGGGAGGTTGCTCCCTCCCCCCCTGTGCCCTCATAGTGCAAGGCTACACGGGCCAGCCGATGTCGCCTTCTTCCCGGGTCCACCTTAGCGGACGACAAAGGCCCCCACCCTTGTCGCCCAGTGAACCCGAGGCCCCTTTTAGTCGCCTTATACGACAGGCAGGGGATACCGTAGTCTTATTCTTGAGAGCCCAGAACTACAGGGCTGAAGACGTATTAACTTATCTTATCCTTTATCATTATCCTATGTCTCTTTATTGTGACGTGAATATCGACTACTTTATTGACTTAGCAATAAGCAACCATACGACACACGTATTTTATAAATAACTTATGTAAACAATTTATTTTCTTGGTCTAACGTCAAACCAAATACTCATTGACTTACTGTTGTTTAGCTAGGCCATCTACTGAAGTAATAATAGGTTATACACGGATAAAACAATATTTTCTAAAAAAAAATCCTAGCTAGATCGCTTTATCGCCTCCGAACCTTCGGCATACAAAATCTCAAGAAAATCGTTGAAGCCGTTTCCAAGATTCATATTATATTTTCACAAGAATTGCTCTTTTAAAGATATTATATAGATTTTTAAAATTTGTCGTTAATCTTTTTATAAATATATGTATAAAATGAATTTACCTACATATAAATACTAAACAATCGACTTTATATGTTTCAGATTCCACAAACTGCTTTTAATAACATGAATACGGTTGTCGACTGGGGTTACAAACCACAACCTCAAGAATCAGCCTGCAGAGGATATGACAATAATCGCTGTGCTTGGCCTCGCGGCAAAACATTAGGTGGTTCCAGTAGTATTAATGCTATGTTCTACGTTAGAGGAAATAAATTAGACTATGACGATTGGGCAGCCAATGGAAACGTAGGATGGAGTTATGAAGAGGTACTGCCTTACTTTAAGAAAAGCGAAAATTTCTCAGGACCTTTTGTAGATTATGATAAAAAATTTCACAACAAAGGCGGTTACCTTAACGTGCAAAAAGTTGGAAGTGCACATCCGATAGAAGAAATTATATTGAATGGTGTAAAAGAAATTGGTATAAAAGAATTGAAAGATGTAAACGGTGCAGATCAAATGGGTGTCACTAGAGCATACAATACAGTTAAGGACGGCAAGCGTCATAGTACGGCGAGAGCATTTCTAAGCGTTATCAAGAATAGGCCAAATTTGCATGTGTTAAAAAATGCCTTGGTTACAAAAATCCAATTTCATCCAGAATCAGCTAAAGTAAGCGGAATATTATTACAAAAAGACGGTAAGGAAATACTTGTCAATGCAAGAAAAGAAGTAATATTATCGGCTGGCTCGATAAACACTCCACAACTGCTTCTACTATCAGGTATAGGACCTAGGTCACATTTGGAAAATTTAAACATCAAAACGATAGTTGATCTACCGGTTGGTGAAAATTTACAAGATCATGTATTTTTCCCAATTTATTTCACTGCTCGGAGTGAGATAAGTTACAACACGTTAACGAATATCAGTACAAATTTTATAAACTATATATTTACTAATAATGGCATTCTATCCGACACTAGCCCTCACAAAATTATTGCTTTCTCCAATTCCACTGATACAAACGCAATTAGCCCAGAAGTCCAATACCATTTTTTCGTTCTCCCTCCTCAAATAATCAATATAATGGATATTTTCAGTTTACATGGCTTAAAAAACGAGATATCGAAAAAGTTTCATTATATGAATGAAAACAAATTTGTAATATCAGTATTAACCGTACTTTTAAAACCTAAATCAAGAGGAAGATTAATGCTTAAGAGTAGAGAACCAAATGAAAAACCCTTGATATTTGCCAATTACTTTCAAGATCCAGATGACCTACAAGTTCTTATTAAGAATGCAAAACAATTTACCTTAATGCTAGAAAACACGAAAGCGTTTAAGGAGGCCGAATTTAAATTGGAATGGCTGGATTTGGAAGCCTGCAAGAAATTGGACAATAAATCTGAAGAATTCTTGGAATGTGTCGCTAGAGAATTAACATTTTCCCTCTATCATCCAATAGGAACCGCTAAAATGGGACCTGATGATGACGAAACAGCAGTCGTAGACCCACAACTCAGAGTTCGCAATGTTCAAGGGCTCCGAGTTATAGATGCTAGTATCATGCCATCTATCGTTAGAGGGAATACAAACGCACCAACAATTATGATAGGTGAGAAGGGTGCCGACTTGGTGAAGTCATTTTGGTTAAAAAAACACAGCGACCTAATTAAAAATTGAAACTATAATAATGCATGCGTACCTTTTGAGTTCTTTTCCATCAATCTTTTAATGGAGACCAATTTTACGACTACAAAAATGTTTACTACAACAAAAAGGTTTAATAATTCACTCGACCTTTTTATTGTGAAGGATCTACGATGGTTGGCCAGTATACCGATTCAGTTCCATCACGTATTTGAGAGGAGGCCGAGCATTAGGGCGCGTGAGCTTTAACGCCTGAAAGGACCGAATACTCGCCCTTTGTGTAACAAATATCGGGAGAGACAATTCTTTTGTGACGATCGTGTAGGCCAAGGAAAAGAGGTTTAAGGTCAGTTAGCCTGAACCTATATACAGCTAGAAACTCGAAAGAAGGGTGAACACCGGTGAGGCCCCCCCTCACCGGTGTTCACCTCTGCTTGGGCGGTTAATTTCAAGAGGCACCTGAGAGGGCTAGAAGTGTGATGGAAACGGCTATAATAAATGATATATTGTGAATGAAATCTAATCTTAAATTATTAATTTTCCATCGACTTCAAAAAGGGAAGAGGTTCTCAATTCGTCTGTATTTTTTTTATGTTTGTTATCTCATCACTTTCAACTGGCTGGACCGATTCTGTTAATATTTTTTTTATTTTCATTTTTAAAACTGGTGCTTTCCATGTGATCCCATTTAATTTTGGCCCAGTTCTAGCAATGGCATCTATGAGAAAACCATATCAATGCTTAAATTTGCATTAAGTATGTGTGCGACAAATAAACGAATCACACAATAAGCCAATCGATTTCGATGATTCATTTTTTATTGAAAAGATGTCCTTTAAAGGTACTTTGATGAGTGTTCGGTTAAGTTCTGATTAATTCTATTTCGTAATATTCCTATTCGATTTGAAGTCGATTTTGAACCTCTTTAAAATATTATATATGTAATATTGTTAATTTATTGGATTCAATTTAGTTTCTAAAATAACCTGTTTACTCGTTACTGACAACTCGAGTGCTCTAAGAGCTTGGTCACCTCTCAGGAATCTCTAGTCAGTGTCAGTCAGTCTAAATGAAGACATTAATAAAAATATAAACCATAATATGTTGTTTTTTGTACAGTCTATATCCCAATACTGAGCACTGGCCTCTTTATGAGAAAATACGGACATATTCATAGCATGGTAAATGTATTTCACACGACTTAGAAAATGTCCTAAGTCATGCAGTGTTATCACAATGCTTTCCTTGGCCACCGAGCAATCTTTTTTTCTTTTTTATTTTATTTTTAAAGTGAAAACTTCTTTAGTCAGGCTTCTTCTTCTTCTCTTGGTGCCATCTTCTATCGAAGGTTGGCGACCATCATGGCGATTTGGACTCTCGACACAGCAGCACGAAATAAAGAACGTGTGCTCTTATTGTACCATTGACGTAGATTTTTAAGCCAAGATGTTTTTCTCTTTCCCGGATTTCTTTTCCCTTGTATCTTTCCCTGGATTATAAGCTGTAACAAATCGTATTTGGGATTGCGCATTATATGTCCTAGGTATTCCAACTTTCGCCTCTTAATTGCGTTAAGAACTTCAACTTACTAAACCTTTAGCCGGGCAGAAAACCGGATCCTTTGTGCTGTGTATAACACAATTGTGGCTTATGGTGATTCGAGATTTTATTCTTTTCTCTTTTTTCTTTCATTTGCTCATTACCTCAGTCGAGTAAAAATTGAAACTTAGAGCCAACTCGTCAATGGCTACCACGTGTTTTCGTTTCAATTTTTTTTTATATGATATAGGCGCACGGCTTCAAACTTGCTCGATGGAAGGCGAAGATGAAGCCTAGGATGGTAAACGTGAGCTTAGAAGGTCTGTTCTCTATGACCTTAAAGGTGTTTTACAATCATGGTGACTGGTATCCCATAGAATACGATAAGTTTTTATTTTTATTTATTTTTTTTTATTTTTTTAAAGAAAGCTAGCAATATTTCTTTTTTTTTTTTTCAGAAATATTACTAACAATCTTGTTGACCATTCCAACTAAGCTTAAGCTTGTGCTAGGACATGGTTCACGGCAATAGTCCAATGGTGGATTCGAACCCACGACCTTACGATTCGCAGGCCGTACCCTAAACCATTAGGCTATTGACGCTTCAAAGTTTCAATAGCTTGAATAAATTTGATAATTTTGCAATACATATATATGAAATACATTCTGATAAATAAAAGGATATTTGAAAAAGTGCACGAATAAATGTTTCCACTTCGGTAGCGGAAAAAGATTAATTTCTCCAACAACGAGTATGCGGGTGACACGAGTCCACCGCCTGTAGCGTGTGCGCGCACACAAGAGCACAAATGCGCGCGAACATTGTTAAAATGTTGGCACACATTATGTTATTGTTTGCTTGAATGAGTTGCCCGAAACAAACATGTGCAGCAACAACTGGGGGAATCGTTCTTAAATCTGAATTTGATTGCGTAGT
Source organism: Meandrusa payeni (assembly GCA_029286785.1). Taxonomy (NCBI): domain Eukaryota; kingdom Metazoa; phylum Arthropoda; class Insecta; order Lepidoptera; family Papilionidae; genus Meandrusa; species Meandrusa payeni. Next base: position 9,648,387 of record JAGSMX010000009.1, on the reverse strand, counting down.
AGATTAGTAGTCGTAGTTTGATTGGCAGATGTCCATGTTTACACGTCTATAACTGTTGAACGCAATATCCAAACTAATTATGCATAGCGTCGTTTTGTAGGTTATGTCAAGACCTTTCAAATTATGTATAGTATTGCTAGATACGAGCTCTGTAGCGCTTTGTACATAGCCGCGAAATTCAAAAGACAAAAAGGCGGAAGGGAGATATTTGACAACCTATTATATAGAACAAAAGCATGTCGGTGACGCGAAAAAATAAGATTTTTTTCGCCGAGCGCGTGGTAAATTGCAACAACAAATTTATTTGGTGCCGGCACCGGGGATCGAACTCGGGTTGCTAGCGTACTATGCAACTTGAGCCAACAGCCCGGACAGTGAGCTACCGCGGCTCTATTTTTCCCGTACTAATAAGTAATTAACGCGGCTTAAGAAGTTCTCACTTCAAAATTGCAGTAATAACAAATAAAAATATGCCAGTAATACTAGACGTCAATGTAAAACTATAGTTGGTGGGAATAATGTGGGCCGTTAATTGGTTGTTACTGTCCATTTTAAATGCTACATACTGTATGCAACCAAAGGAGACTTGTCAGTATGTTGATAGCGGGGCGACGTAACAACGGCTTCTTCCTACGAGTTATTGCAACTACCTGCCGACTGGTTTACGGTGAGTTTGTCAGTTATGTGTATTGTTTTTTTTAATCTGTGTATAAAAATTCATAGACTAAAAATTTGTGTGTTTGGGATTTGAAAAAGGAATGGTGACAGCATTCTTTTTAACTTTACCACTTTAAAAAAGGAGGTTCGCAATTCGTCTAAATGTTTATTACATCATAACTTTCGATTGGGCGAACCGATTTTTTGATTGTTTTTTATTTCGGCATAAGATCATTCCCAAAAAATTGTAAATGTGAATGAAGAGAAAGAGATCACTGCCGTACAGAGTGGAAGTCCTTAACCGGGTAACGGGCGTGAATGTTTATGTGTTAAATCTATATAATAATTAGTATTACACGTGCAAAGCGCGCGCGGGTCGTTAGTAACATATGAATTAATTAAGCCATTTGATCTATATTAAAATACCATTTAGGCAGTAGATAAGTTTTACTCCACAAATACGGACGAAATTGAAAACCTCTTCTCTTGAAATCGTTTGAAGGCAAGTGTTAGCTGGCAACACATGGTACCCAGCGATTTTTATGCATAATAACTACTTCAATTATCTAATTAATTTTATATTTATATATCTTTTATATATATTTGTTATAAGTTAAAGTTAAAGTTACAGCCTTTATATATATAATATATATTCCCACTGCACAGGCCTTCTCTGTAAAGAGAGTATAAGGGCATAGTCCACCACGCGGCCCTAGTGCGGATTGGTAGACTTCAGATGCCTTAGAAAAATTTTGACATGTAGGTTTCCTCACGATGTTTTCCTTCACCGCCGAGCGCGTGGTCAATTAGCACATAAAATTGCAACAGCAAATTTATTGGTGCCGGCACCGGGGATCGAACTCGGGTTGCTAGCGTACTATGCAACAAGAGCCAACCGCCTGGACACTGAGCTACTACGGCTCTTTTTTCTATTTGTTATATTCGTTAATTTGAAGTCGGTTTTTGTTTTTACACATAAATATACTTTTTGAGAAAAAAATATAGTTAGTATTGTTTTTTTCTTAATTTCTCATCCGCACTTGCAGTCAGCATGTGGGCCTGTAATCCAGCTGTAACCGCGGAGATCATCACCGACTACCAGGCGGCTGGACCGCTCTTCGTGCATTCGTTGCAGAGCTTCCTGGCGGCGCAGTGCGCGTTGGCAGGGGACCATTTGTGGCCGCGTGATGCTACGCACCGTGTAACAGAAGGTAAACACTAGTAGTATAGTATACTAGCTGCATAATAATACATAATATACATACATTAAAATTTTTGAATTTCAAATACGGAATTCTACATTAGAAACACGTTCGTTTATTTAAATGTCACAGGTAAACTATTCACGTTTAATAGATGTAGTAGTATCTGGGTGACCGACCTTTGCTTAGTATTTTGAACCGACTTCGTCTAATTTTTTTATTTTTGTTACTTAATAAACATCGTTTGGGTAAACCGATTTTGACGAATCTGCCATTTGCCATCAATTATCATTCCAACGTCAAATACTGACATACACAACAGATTGGCGCGCCAGTGGTACGCAATCGGTAAACTGTAGTAACAACCAATATAGTAAAAGACTACTACAAGTAGCAAATATCGACTACTATGGTGCTAATGAACGTTCATTTCGTTTTTTCGTTCATTGGTCCCATTCTTACAATGGCATCTATGAGAAAACCATGTAGGTCTTAAACTTACGTCAAGTACGTGCGCGACAAATGTACGAATAACTCAAAATCAAGATAAATTTCGATTTTTTTTGACGAACTACACAGATTGCTCAGAGAAGCTGGCCTTGACTGCTTCACAGGATTGAGAGGTGGCATAGCTAAGAGCTATCGAGCTAAAAGCGAGCGGTCGCTTAGCCTGAACCTCTATCGCTAGTAACTCGACACGACTTGACAAGGGTCCCCCGGTGAGGGGTAACCTAGGCTTGGACGGTTACTATCTTACGCGTAAACATTCCGATCCGAGGGCGCCCGAGAGGACCAGAATAATAAATTTCGATGATTCATTTTTTATTGAAAGAGACAGAAACTGGCTGCGTAACTGCAATCTGGGCATAAATTTGACTGTACGTCAAGCTAACAAAGTTTCTGCGAATCGTGACTACTTACCGTAGTGAACTATTTTAGCACTTTGCTTTCTTATCTTGTGTTTAGTAGTAATTAAATGGATTGCAAGGATCTTAAATATGAATACCAAATCTGGGTTAAAAAACGATTTCTGAAGAGTGAGAAAAAGTGATTTCTGACTATCCCTCAATGTGACGATCCTTTTTTTTTTGTTTACGGGGAGGAAATCTTCAGAAAGATACCCCGCCTTCTGGGGGGAAGGCGGCGGTTATGTGGGGTTCTTACCCACTAAAACCTCCCCGGTGGCCCTTTCCTCGGTGCATGACGAGGGGCTCCGGGTTCTCCAGTGCAACGCACCTGAGCCCCTCTGCACTGTGCTCAAGGAGAGCACGTCCCGGGGGGGGGGGAGGTTTCTCCCTCCCACCCTGTGCCCTCGCAGCGCAAGGCGACACGGCCCACCCTTGTCGCCCAGTGAACCCGAGGCCCCTTTAGTCGCCTTGTACGACAGGCAGGGGATACCGTAGTCTTATTCTTGAGAGCCCAGAACTACAGGGCTGGAATGTGACTACAATGTGACGATCCTAGTACAAGCAGTGTAGATGACACCGTACGTGGATTAAAACAGATAGACAAATTCTTTATTACACCAATTAACATGTATAAAGGCAAAGTAAACACTACTAAGTATTTAGAAAATTAAAAAACCATATAAGACCGTACTTGCGCCTTATAAAATATCGCAGGTGGTGATTATTGTAACATTAAATAGCAGGACCACACATTTGCTTTATTATTTCAGATCCGAACTATGATTTCATAATTGTCGGGGCCGGTTCTGCGGGCTCGGTGATTGCTCACCGGCTGAGTGAGATAACGCAATGGAAGGTTCTACTAGTTGAGGCCGGTGGCGACCCAAACATAGCTACAGAGGTAATCCCTCTCATTCACATACATTTTAGCAGGGAAAACAGTGACACCTTATTATGTCCCATATGTGTAAGGTTTTGAGCCAATGGGCACAGATTGATTTTTTCACCACCTAAAACCACAAACACATTGGTGCCTAGACGGCTGAGATTCGATCCTCCGATCGTAAAAAGGTCAACGGCGTTGTAACTTCATACCTTATGATACAATAAAGATAAAAATGAAGAAGATCTATAAACTATATTAATGAATTGGGTTTTTTGACAATTTTTACTACAATTTTTTTTATACTTTCTAAGCTATTGCTTGACCTCGATCCCACTCGATGTTAAATAGTAATTCCTATTCACTCTGGTGTTGAAAACACCCATATTATAATCGAAGGCAAAGACAGACGCGGGAAAAATGTCTAGTCGTAGTCGTCGTAGACGTCAGAAGGGGCGGATTTCTAGTTGCATATAAAACAGAGTTTCATTATTTTTTCAGATACCACAAGTTTTTTACAACAATATGGACACGTCTATGGATTGGGGTTACAAACCTCAACCTCAAGAAGGAGCTTGTAGAGGATATAAGCAACAGCGCTGTGCGTGGCCCCGCGGGAAAACTTTAGGGGGTTGCAGCAGTATTAATGGAATGTTTTACGTTAGAGCAAATAAACTTGATTACGATGAATGGGCAGCCGAAGGTAACACAGGATGGAGTTACGAAGAAGTATTGGAGTATTTTAAAAAAAGTGAAAATTTCTCCGGCCCGCTAACAGACGAAAATAAAAAATTTCACAGTCAAAGCGGTAATCTTCATGTGCAAATATCACAGACGGCAGATCCATATGAAAATACTATAATTAAAGGGGCTGCAGAAATAGGAATTAAATATTTAGACGATGTAAACGGCCCAAACCAAATGGGTATCACTATATCACAAACGAATATTAAAGACGGTAAGCGACACAGTACGGCGAGAGCATTTTTAAGCGTTATAAAGGATAGGCCAAATTTACACGTAATCAAAAAGGCCTATGTGTCCAAAATAATATTTCACCCTGAATCAACGAGAGTAAGCGGCATTAAGATCCAAAAAGACGGAGAGGAAATAATAGTTAATGCAAGAAAGGAAGTAATAATTTCCGCGGGATCAATAAACACTCCACATCTGCTTCTTTTATCGGGAATTGGACCCAAAGCACATTTGGAAAGCTTCAATATTGAAGTAAAAGCTGATCTGCCAGTTGGAGAGAATTTACAAGATCATGTTTTATTTCCTCTATTTTATAGTACACAGTCAGACGAAAAATTCAATACACTGGACGATATAACTGAAAATTTTTCAGAATATATTTTAACTAACAAAGGGATCTTCTCTGATATAAAACCTCATAGAATTATTGCATTTGTCAATTCAAGTAATCCGCTCGCTGTCAGTCCGGAAGCGCAGTTTCATTACGTCGTGTACCCTCCTCGACTGGCTAATTTTGTGGATATATTAGGCAAGCATGGTCTCGGCGAAGAGGTATGGAGAAAATTTCAAGATCTAAATGATAAACATTTCGTAATTATGATTTACAACGTTCTCTTGAAACCCAAATCAAAAGGAAGGATAATTCTAAAGAGTACAGATCCAAATGAAAAACCACTTATATATGCAAATTATTTTCAAGAACCAGAAGATCTTAAAATTCTTATCGAAAATGCAAAGAGATTTGCATTAACATTAGGAAATACGAAGAGTTTTAGGCAGATGGGGCTGAACCTAACATGGCTAGAATTAGATGCTTGTAAAGAATTGGAAAAAAGCACTGATGAATATTTAGCATGCATTGCTAAGGAGTTAACGTTTTCTTTATATCATCCTACGGGAACTGCTAAAATGGGATCAGATAGTGACGAAACAGCAGTTGTAGACCCGGAACTAAAAGTGCGTAAAGTTCAAGGCTTAAGAGTTATTGATGCAAGCATTATGCCGTCTATTGTTAGAGGTAACACTAACGCACCAACCATAATGATAGCAGAGAAAGGAGCGAGTTTGGTGAAAAAATTTTGGTTAAAACAACACATGGAGTTATGAGTATAAATTCAATATAATCCTACATATATTACAAATGATTTCAGTGTTTCATTTAGTTTGTACATTTGTTTACAGTTTGCAAATTGCAGTAGTAGCAGTTAACAGTAAGAAGAAAGATGCGAGTGTAAAACAACAGAAAACACACAAAATACAATATCATTACTGATAAATAAACGATTAAAATTAGTGATGGGTACGATCTAACATCTAAGCCAAATGGGTGAAAATCTGTGAACTTTTGTTTCCTCTTTCCGACTCGTTTTATGTCTTTGTTCATGTTTGTACTTCATAACTGTTGACCGGCTGGACGAAACGAAACGACGACTTCGATGATACACCAGGCTTCGAGGAGATAGGGATTATGCTGCGCGATTGAACTGATAAAATGTGAAACTAAAACCGTAAGAAAAATAGATAACGGAAGTGCTATAGTCGTATACACGGCGGCCGATAGCGTGACTATTGAGTATCAATTAATTGTTTAGAAACCTTAGTAGACTCATGCACAATACTTTGCTGAAGATCATCGCCTGATTAAATGTATAGTTTGCTATTCTATAAAGGACACACAAACATTCCTTTATATATATATATATATATATATATATATACAGAGCAGCGCATATATAGCGAAGCGGGCTAGATATTGCTTTATTTTGTTAAAACAATAAACACAATATATTAAATTATTCATTTCTCTCCGTATTCATTCTCTTCTCGAGCGGGTGAAGATCATTACATACACCCATATAAATAAAAGTAAATACAATATCATTTAGGATTTATTATACTTCAATATACACGACGCATGTGTTAACAGAATTTTGGGTTATAAAACAATAGAATATCATCATAGTAAATAAAACAAATAGAGGAGTGATTCAATGGTCACCAAACTTTACAGGATTACTCGTCAATTCAATCTGAAAAAATCCTGAAAGTTTCATTGAAATCAGTTCAGCCGTTTCGGAGCCTATACGGAACAAACCCACACACTTTCTCTTTTATATATATACATATAGATTAAGCAATATTTCCTTTGCAAATTGTGCTGCACGTAAATTATCCCAATGAAATTCGTTCTTACCAGGTGTCCCATGACACCACATAGTTTTTATTATTTTTATAGGACGTAGTATAAATAGCCATATAAGGCAATCGTATCCATATCGTTAACAAGCCGATATCAGATACAAACAAGTTCTTTGAAAGCATCAAGTTACAATATTTGCAATAATGCTCTTGAATATACCATAGTGGTAAGGCAATCTAAACAGGACGGTAGTCTAAAAACTGATTTACCATCGGTGAGTACATTTTAAACTGTTTAAAAACTTATTGATGAAATCAACAAACATTATTTGGTAATACAAAGATTTGAAGTCAAAGTGGTTGTAATATTTTTTTTATAACAGATCAAATATTATACTATTTTGAATAAAACAACACGATCGTCGACGTAAAAATAGTCAGCGACCTAACAGATACTTTGAATATTAGAATAAGGGGTGTATACCCTGAACTTGAATTAAATCAGCGTTTCTCAGTAAAAACAATCACAATTATGTTTACGGGAATGATTGCTATTTATAAAATCAAGGCGCTTAAATTCATCGTGGACGAAATAATAAAAAGACACTTTTTACCCTAAGTCAGTCTTCACTGTCCGCTTTTCAAGCTTATTAGGTCACCGTATACCGGGCACAGATTTTATAGATTTTTTTTGTACTTAAGAAACCGAAAAAAATGGCATCTTAACTAAAATGCAATGTCAACAATTAGGACGCGACCTAATTAAAAGTTAGCCTTACCCAAAGAAATAAAAACAAAACTGACGCATTAATTTGCTCTGTACAAGAAGACAAATTGAACACTTTTTTTAAAATGGGTTAATAACAAAACAAAATATATTTTAATCATAATTTCTTAACAGTCATGGAGACATTAGCATCGAGTATCGCCTCGACATGCCCTACAGCATTCTCAAGCACAGGCGGGGGGCTTTTCTTGAGAGCAATTACCACAGTCATTGCGGCGCACTGCTCCATTACCGATAACAGCAATTGGCCACCAGATAATTCCGAAGAAGTGATCGAAATATCTAAAGGTTTGTTGCAAATAATATATTAACAAATATATTTACGACTAAAAACAAAAACCAGCTTCAAATCAAATCAAACGTTAAACGCTATTACGCTATCCTCTGTATTACCTCATTATCGTAGGAATATTATGAAATAGAATCAATCTTCATTAACCATGAAATAGCAACCGACCGAGTCGTGGTTCGCCCCTCTCGGAATGCTTACGCGTAACATAGTAACCGCCCAAGCCAAGGTTACCCGCACCGGGGGAACGCTTGTGTCGAGTTACTAGTTCATAGAGGTTCAGGCTAACCGACCTAAGAGCTATGCCACCTCTCAATCCGGTGAAGCAGTCAAGGCCAGCTTCTCTGGCGGTTGGCGTGACATAGATTCATGGATGCTATTAGAATGAATATGAGTATTGAACCAAATGAAGCACCAGCGTTCAAATAAAAAAAAATCATCACAATCGCGTCACCCAGTCGAATGTTATGAGGTGACAAACATAAGAAAACATTCCGAGTAATTGAGAACTTCCTCCTTCATGAAGTCGTTTGATAAAAGGATTTTGTACCGATTTATCTGACTCGGGCCCTGGCTATAACTTTTCTCGTCTACGGATGTTTTCTAACATAGTAACCGTCCAAGCAGAGGTTACCCCTCACCGGGGGGACCATTGTCTCGAGTTACTAGCGATAGAGGTTCAGGTTAAGCGACCGAAGAGCTATGCCACCTCTCAACCCGGTGAAGCAGTCAAGGTCAGCTTCTCTGGCCAATCTGTGTAGTTCATCATCTTACTTTTATTAAGGATGTTTTTATACAGTTTGTATTATATAAATTTTCTTTTACCTATCTAGAGGGCAAATCGTATGATTTCGTCGTAGTTGGGGCTGGTACAGCGGGGTCGTTGGTAGCTGGTCAGCTGTCTAAACTTTATCCAACTCGATCAATACTCCTTGTGGAGGCTGGCGATGACCCAAACATCAACAGTGAGGTAATACGCAAAGAATGAAACATTGTACCAACCTTGCAACTATTGTTTTAATGGCAGCCACATCAAAACAGAACAGAACATAACAGAACTTAAATAAATGTCTTGTGCCCCAAGTTTCAAATTCTTTTAAAAACATTAGTTCCATATATATATATACATATATGGAATATTCTATACAATATTCTTCAGAAGGAATACAATGTAAGAAGCTACACAAATAATAATTTTAAAAAGACATTACGAAGATGGCTTAAGCAGTACAATTATGATGACATTGATAAGTATTGTATAGTGAGCATACACACTAACACACGCGTACACACATTTTTTTTTAATTTTATAAGAAATAACTTTTTCTAAATATTTAAATTTACGTTCAAAAATGACAGGGGAAGACATTAGCTTATACTAGTTCGGGAGTTAAGGGACTCCTTTTTAATCGTACGATTTTTTTAATGCAAATCTATATAATTAAAAGAGAAAGTGTGTGGGTATGTTCGAAATAGGCTCTGAAACGGTTGCACCGATTTCAATGAAATCTTCATATTGACCTGGCGAGTAATCCTGTCAAGTTTGGTGACGATCGCAGCATGCCTCTTTTTGACCTGTCAAATACAGCTTTTATTTACTATGATGATATTCTATTGTTCTATAACCCAAAATTGTATTGACACATGCGTTGTGTATATTTATGTCATCATATTGAAGTACAATGGAGTATATTGAAGTATAATAAAGTATACTAAAGTGTACTAAAGATAATTATTAAGGATTTTGAAGTATTCAAGGCAAGTTATAGCGCCGCGAATGTATGACAAGAAATTGGGTTCATTTAGTGCACTTAAAGTCACAATTTTAATGTCAATTTCCATTCCAGGTGCCCTCATTTTTATTTCTTAATCAAAATACTGAAAATGATTGGAACTATAATGTTGAACCGAACGATAAAAGCTGTCGAGGCTTTGAAAACAATACTTGCATTTGGAGTACTGGAAAATGTATGGGAGGCTCAAGTTCCATTAACGCTATGCTTTACATAAGAGGCCATCCCGAAGATTTTAAGCATTGGGGAAAAGGATGGGACTACAAAACACTATTGCCCTATTTTGAGAAACAAGAAATGTATTTCAACTTATCTGATCATTTTAAAGTTAATGATAATGAATGGTATGAAATTATTGATGAAGCGTGGAAGGAATTAAAGATTCCATCGCATAAATATCAAGATTATGAAGCTTTGATCGGTACTAAGAGAGTTACTCTGTTGATCAAAGAAGGCAGACGCCTCAATACAGCAAAAGTTTATCTGCAACATGTTAGTAAGAACGTACATGTTATGAAGAAGGCACTAGTTGAGAAAATAATTATTAATTCAAAAGCAAAATTGGCAACCGGGATCAAAATAAGACACAAAGACGGTTTCGTGTTTAAGGTTATGGCGAATAAAGAAGTTATTTTATCCGCTGGTTCCATAGCAACACCACAGTTACTCATGCTATCAGGTATAGGCCTAAAAGATCACTTAGCTCAAGCAGGAATCCCGTGCATACTTAATTTACCTGTTGGACAAAACTTGCAAGATCATCTAACAGTTCCTATATTTCTAAAAACAAACAAGAAAATTAACGTTCCGCCTGAAGCAATGCACTTATTCACGCTACAATATATGCTTAATAGAAGTGGTCCACTTTCTAACATCGGCATAACAGACTTCGTAGGATTTTTAAATACAGATAATTCATCTGACCACCCAGACATTCAATTCCATCATATGTACTATCCACAAAGCGACAAAGTTTCTATAAGACGTTACCTTAGTGGAGTTGGATATAGACAGGATATTATTAATAATATTATTGACATAAACAATAATTACGATTTATTGGGCATATATCCGACATTATTACACCCCAGATCTAAAGGTACAATCGAGTTAAACGCAAAAATGCCGATTGGAAAACCAAAAATTGTAAGTAATTATCTTGAACATCCGGATGATGTCAAAGTTTTAATCGATTCAATTAAATTCATTCATAAACTGGAAAATACTAAGATTTTCAGAACATTAGGAATCAAAATAATAAATATGATAGTAAAAGAATGTTCACAATATATATTTGATAGCGATCTTTATTGGACTTGCTATATACGTCACATGGGGATGACGATTTTTCATCCAGTTGGTACAGCCAAAATGGCCGACGACGATACAAGCGTGGTAGACTTAGACTTATTGGTACGCGGTTTAAAAAATTTAAGAGTTGTAGATGCCAGTGTCATGCCAAGCTTGCCAGGAGCTAATATAATGGCAGCGACGTTAGTTATAGCGCAAAAAGCTGTGGACATAATTAAAGCGCAATATTCAAAAACGACGAATTGTGATCAAAGACTTATTGAAACCAAACGTTTAAAAAAACGACGCTCTGAGTGCACAGACATAAAAAAATATAAGTCTGGAAATGGGTCTGAAATCTGAACTGAGTGTGAGTAAGTCTTTTTTGCCAAATACCCAGGCTCTTTTCAAGGTATGCAAATTATTAAGATAATCATTTAGAAGTTCGCTACAAATTACGTTGTAAGATTTCGTTACAATTATTAATTTTATTCATTTATTAGAAAAAAACTTACAGCACCATTATAGCTAAACCAATTCGATGTTTTATTTTTGTAACATGAGGCATGACTACTGACTTATATGCTAGAATCAGAGTTTATTGCCCCTTGTCATTTTTTCTCTAAGTATAGTCTGCCTATGCTATTTCTAGTTCCCCCATCGTGGGTGGTTAGGGACGTTATTTATTCTACGCTTTCATTCATCTCTTGATTAGCACTAAAGTTATAAGCAATTCGATGTTGTAGTCTACACAAATAATTATTCAAAATAAATAAAAGAATAATAATACAATAAAAGTTAACATCACTTAATTCAATTCATACACGACATAAAATTCATTTAATTCATGCGACAACTCACACATTCCTCACAGATACATACATGTACATCACAAATGTATACATAACGGTCAATGTATTAAAAATTTTGTAAGTACTGTCGCCTTTTATTCTAGGTACCCGTCCTCGTTTCATTTTATTTACCATATTTCTTATTGGTATTATCACAATACAATTACAAGTCAAACGAAAGGAACGAATTATGTATTTTAAAATTACTATGTATTAAACCGAGCCTATACGATTTAGGGACCTCCAAGAACGAGCCCTTTCTCATAGGCCGGCAACGCTTTTTTATGGGGTTTAAAACTGGCGCTTGACCACTGTCCAACCTGATGTTAAGTGGCGATATAGTCGAAAGATGGTACGCGCTAGTTTAGTAAGTCTATTCACTCTATTCTTGAAGGCCGTCACGTCGTACTTGGACGGAATGACTGACACCGGAATCTGCAGCTCCTCCGGTGTAGTGAATGTTCGTGATGAAAATCACATAGGGATCGCTAATAGAAGAGAAAACTACTACTATAACATGGAATTTTCTTATCAAAATTTGAAATGTCATGTTTAAATTAAAACAACATCAATCCGGTTTTCACATGTATTGACGCTCCGGGCAATTATTCGAACAGATTACGGGCTGTACAAGACATCACAAACAATCATGACAAAATATAAATACTGCACACAGCTCCGCCCCGCCCGCTATGTGACCGATCTTTTGGCATGTCGTTGACGCGAACCCATAACATTTTTCCACTATCAAAAAGCACTCAACGAGACGAAAGAAGTTTTCACTTCAGAAACAATAATTATAGCTTAAAATCCTTGCGCGATACAAGTATTTTATGGGAAAACCCCATCCCGTCGATAAGATTAGGAGCGTTGCTGGAGTTTCTTCGGCCACTTCTTCGTCCCCTCACCGGGGGGACACCCTTGTGTCGAGTTACCACCTAACCACCTAATAGAGGTTCAGGCTAAGCGATCTAAGAGCCACCTATGCCACCTCTCAATCCGGTAAAGCAGTAAAAAAAATTGCTTCCAGATAGGTTATTAATACTTAATTGTGTACTAGAACACACTGCATCCTTTGCTATATTTTTTATACTTTCTAAGCAAGTGCTTGACTACTATCCCACCTGATGTTAAGTGAAATGCAGTCCTGGATGGTAAGGCGCACTAGCTTAGTAAATGCCTATTCACTACTCACCACTACCTACATTGTAATCGGAAGGGAAGACAGACGCGGGCAAACTATCCCAGTCCCTTGCTGTACGAACAATGAAAGACGAAGCAACCGCTTTTTTCGGGTTTGAGGGATGTTCACAACGAAAGAGTGAAATCCTGCAGTACGTCTTGAAGTCCGATGGTGGAAGTAGATCATGTAATTCCTGAGAATAGTCTTATACACTCACAAATCATGATCCTGCTTGATTACATAAAACTCTCCACATATATTTTATTAGTACAGATTATAAATAAAAAAATGTTTAACTTAAAAGTTTACAATTTGAATACATTCTATAGAATATATCGGTACATGGTTACCTAACGTATTTTGTATGCGAAACTGACATGGTTTCGCCATTTGTCGCCTAACGAAATAACCCCAAGGCCAACCCTTGCTCTACGCAAGACTCCGATACTTTTATAGTTGTATCAAAGATGGCTTTATGGCCGCCAGGCCTATCGGTTTCAATACAAAGTGAATAGCCGATCTGAGCTTACCTGATCTTAAGTGATCCTGCCGCCTACAAACACCTATTAAAGATTTGCAGGTGGGCTGTGAATCTATACTAATATCGTTAACTAGCTGCGACCCACCGTGTTACCTAAGTTTAAAAAATACGTTACGTTAAATACTGGACCCCTGACATACAAAATTTTATTTATTTGTATAGATAATTTTAGCCTAAGCTACTCCTTATTACATCAGCTATCTGCCAGTGAAAGTTCCGTCAAAATCAGTCCAGCTGTTCCGGAGAGTAACCGAAACAAACAAAACAGAGAGACAAAAATTGTAAAACAATATTTTGATATATGGACCGTATATACATCCATATATATGCAGTATAAGTTTATTTTAATATTACAAACAGACACTCCAATTTTTTATATTTTTATAGATGCCAAAAGTGACTATGACACACCTGTCTGTATGTTACACAATCACGATTAACTATTATACCGATTCAAATTTGGTACAGAAACAGTCTCAAACTCGAGGAAGGACATAGGATACTTTTTATTCGAAAATGGGTTAAACGAAAATGGGAAATAAATAAATACAACATTTAAGGGTATACATATTAACAGTCCACCTGCAGTCTCTGATCATGTCAGGCGGCCTGCCGTCCAAGGTCTATATCGCCCAATTCAAAACCTGTGAGAAAACTGTGAGTGTGTGGTCTATTGGGATTAACTGACTAGTATCGGAAGACGGACTGTTAATGTGTGGGAACCTTTAGAGTTGTCTAAGGATTACGCAGGTTTTTCATTTCACATTAGGTTATTTCAAAATAACATTATGTACCAACATATGAGGTTATTGTTGGCAACACAAGCTATGAGCGAAAGGAGGAAATTGTTGCATTCTGATAAGGCGACGCCAAAGGTGTGAACGTTGTTTGCACAAATATATGCCAACATGTTCTGTACACATTGCACAGTTCACGTTTTCGGTTTGAAAAAGGCATTATAGTAACAAAAACACTTCGCTTTATAACAAACTCATTGGATCACATGTGCGACAATTGGTGAGACCATTCTATATCACCGGGCACGAATCTTGATAACTGTTTTTCTCTAAGAAATTTACTTAACTTAAATACTGCGTAATACAATTATTTCGGGGATATCGACAGTTTCTATTATACTAAATCATATTTAGAATGACACACAAAAAAACTGTATTATATGAAAGTTTTTTTTCAAATTTTATACGTTCTAAGCATCTCGATTCCACCTGATGTTAAGTGGAAAGCAGTCCTATATGGGTAAGGCTTCACTCTACTCTTGAAATCATCTAGATTGTGTTAGCGACAGTTAGTTCTGCTAAATGCCAATTTAGTTTTAAATATTATAATCTGTAAAATATACTTCTCAATTAGAATAAGTTAATGGACTGACTAATATAATAGTACTTTAGTTTAGTCCACTAAAGTACTTTTATCGGTTGTCGGCAACCAAGGCAGTTTCCGCTTCCGTCTTTGAAAGAGATGCCTATACTAGAATTGTAATCAGAGGGAAAGACTACCTTTGCTGTACGAATAATGAAAGACGAAGCAAAGCGCTTCGTTCGAGTTTTTACAATAAAAGTAAGCTCTGTTCTTCTTCTGACATATAAAAACGGTGAAATGAAGTCAAATATAGTTTCGACTGCAGTGAACTTTGTAGTGTACCGTATTATAAGGTTGAAATCTTTAATTCTCACGTACAATAATCTATAGTTACTTGTGGCATGGGGATCACGTAAGTTATGAGCGACTTGGTCGGTACCTTAAAATTACTTAAGCTAGATGACGAGTGCTGTCATGTTTTAACCGCATTCAAAAAAAGAGGAGGTTCTCAATTCTTCTGTATATTTTTTTTCTTTTATGTTTATTACCTTATAACTTTAGACTGGCTGAACAGTTTTGAGGATTATTTTTTTTTGTTTTAAAGCTCCAATTTTGACAACGGCAATCATGACAAGTGAGAGAAACTCTCACTATGGGCCTCATAAGCAAGCTCAAAGTCGCAATAAGCAAGTTGAAATGGCAATGGGCAGGGCACATAGCGCGTAGAACATGGCCGATGGGGCCGAAAAGTTCTCGACTGGAGACCACGGACCAGCAAGCGCAGTGTGGGACGTCCACCCGCAAGGTGGTCTGACGACTTCACAAAGGTCACAGGACGCAGCTGGATGCGGGCCGCTTACAACCGGTCCCTTTGGAAATCGTTGGGGGAGGCCTATGTCCAGCAGTGGATGTTTTACGGCTGAAATGATGAATCATGACAAAAGTCTTAAATTTTTAGAAATACAAAAGGATGAATAACTCTATATCAAGTCAACTGGTTTCGATTATTATTTTTTTAATTAAACGCAAGTAGAGATGTGGTGAGCCATTATTGTCCTTCGGGAAAACTCGGATCTTTATCGATTTGACACCCGTGCTGTTATTTGTTGAATGATCGTATTAAATGAGTGACATTTTTATATCAATTAAAATGGAGTTATTTGAGAGAGCATGATAAATACGAACTTTTCCGAAAAAATACGAAAGAAAATATTTTCTCACTATATCTATACTTCCCGAGTGGTCCATTTTTGACAACGGCAGTCATAACAAAATCATAGTCTTTAATTTTTATGAATACTAAAAGATAAATAACTCAAAATCACGCTAACCGGTTCGATGATTATTTTTTATTGGAAAGTATTTACATCAAGGGTAGTTTAAATAAAGTTTGATAGATAATTCGTTAATACAAAGACGGCGTCAACGCGTAAAAACGTTTAAAGTTTGATTTGATTTGAAATCAGTATTTGTTTTTAAACGTAAGTATACTTTTTGTGTATTTTGCGCAACATTTATACACAATGGCAGAGTATCAAACCAATCGTTAAGAACTTGGTCTTAGACCGTAAATGTAAGACAACACCTAACAACAAGAATTGCCATTTGACATCTTTAGTCAGCTGCCAATTTCGAACTGGAGTTGTGACACTGACTAGCAGAACGTCGCTAATTATGCGCATTTTGATAAACTATACAAGTTTGTGTAATATCGTCAGTTAACATATACTTACGTGATAAGTAACGACAGCTTTGTGTAGACGCTGGAAGGAAGAATAACGGTGTAGTGCTAATATTTCGCATCACGCAGACTTGGGACCCAGACCTCAAATCGGATACACTAAGGTACTTTAACAGAAATTCATTTACTGTAAGCGCTGTACGTCTGTGAAACACCATTACCGTGTCTATAACAAAACTAGATTCAAATTTCTAGTTAAAAATTATACTTAGACGAGTCCATCTTATTCACATACTCTATTTATACTGTACTAACGTAATCAGCTCGCTTCATCAGGCTAGATTTTGGGCCTCATATTATTTAAACCATAAATTTACATCATTAAATATTTATTTTAACTCTATATATTAAATTAAGCAACCTTTGGATTGCTAATAATAGTAGAAATATACTTAAATACGGTGTATGCCGGGAGAAAAGGGCCAAAGCAAAAGCAAAGGTCGGCAATGCACCTGCAGCTTTCCAGGTGCTGTGTATGTTCATGAGCGAAGGCGATCACTTAAGATCAGGGGAACCGTAAGCTCGTATGCCCCTTTTCCTATAAAAATGTGGTAAAAAGAAACGTTTATATAGTACATATAATTAAATATAACATAATAAACTTCTATATATATAAAAGAGATAGTGTTTGGGTATGTTCTATATAGGCTCCGAAACGGCTGGACCGATTTCAATTAAACTTTCAAGGAATCTTCAGATTGATCTGGCGAGTAATCCTGTAAAATTTGGATACGATCGGAGCACTCCTCTTTTTGAATTGTCAAACAAGCCATACGTCGTACTGTAATTTCTAACATTAACTTGAGACCGATATGTTTTTGTATAAATGATAAGAATGATATTGTATTTACTGATATGTACATGGGTGTAGGTAATGATCTTCACCCGCTCGAGAAGAGAATGAATACATAGAGAAATGAATAATTTAATATATTGTGAGAGTTAAATTAAATATTTAATGATGTAAGTTTATTGTTTAGATAAAATAAAGCAAAATCTAGCCCGGCGAAGCGGGCTTGGTTATCTAGTAGACAGTAAATAAGATACCACAATGTATGCCAGCTTGTTACTGAACTTGCTAGTGACCTTCTGTCGTCTGACTTCGACTTCTCTAATCAGTAGTGAGGTCGCGGATGAGGTGTCCATTACGAAAGTGTCGAAGTGAAACATTAGTGGAGACGTCGAAAGTGAATAGCGTATGTGTTAAGATGCACGTAAGCACCGTAACTTGCAAAATACATAATTAGTTGCGTCACTATTTAAATCTACAGTACAGTGGTGACAGCTCTATCTCTTGATAAACTTACACATCCTTTTAATCCTAGCGGATTAGACAGAGAAAGGTTTTAGTGAGTTCTCACTAAGCTTATTAAGTGTAACATACCCCGTTAGGCGAATTTTACCAATTGATGTTTTTTTAGTTAAAAAATCGACGAGTATTTTCACGAGTATAAAAAATCGAACCAAACGCTAACCGGTATTACGCGCGGGCGTCCTTTTTGTATATATACGTATATAATTTACAAATATTACTAACTTTCCTGTTAACCATTCCAACTAAGCTCAAGCTTGTGCTAGAAGATGGTCCACGTCTCAAATGTATCTCTTATATTTCACAGACCGTACCCTAAGCTATTAGGGTAATGGCGCTTCTAATTATATCTTTATTATAAAAAAAACTGTATCCATGCTTACCCCTGAGACGGGTGAGGCCGTTCAAGCCGGCGGAGAGTTCCCCAGCTCCCCGCCATTAACCCACTAAGAGGGTTGGAAAAGTTGACTGTATCTACTGAAAAATTCGCTGTACCTTCTTTATTCTTCTTCTTCTGCCTAGCGATATCCCGGCCTACCACCAGGGTCCGCTTTCCTACTTAATCTCCTTAACTTGGCCCGGTCTTCGGCATCCTTCTTTGTTAAATGGTTTTCTAACATGTCCGCCTTCACACCGTCCAGACAGCGTTTTTTAGGCCTGCCGCGGGATCTTGGGCCTTGTAAGTTGAGAACTAGGCACCTATTTCCAACATGGTCTGGAGGCCTGCAGTATACGTGGTCATACCATCGGAGACGACTTTTCTGCAGTTTGTCTGCTACTGTGATGTGTTCGTTACTGATACAATCTAATCGCGTAACGCCACACATGCATCGCAGCATCTATCCTGCGATCACAGAGGACACCGGTTACTTCCCGCCATTTTGCTCAAGCGGTGCTTATCCGGGCTTGGACGTCGTGGTCTATTACTGCTGTACGTTCTTTGTTGTGATCTATAAATTGTCTATCTATCTATCTATCTGTACGTAATATGATTAGATAATCAATTTTAAATCTACGATTAGTATGCACATAATTATCGCGTAGTAAATGTACGTCCTGCGTCCGTTACTTGCCGCTCTGTTTGTTTGTTTATCCAATCTTATGACGCTAAGATTTCTGCTTGGCTTCTCTTTCTCGCTGAGAGGTCGCATTCTCTTGCAATTTGTTCCATCACTGTACTCCTGAGTATATTAACGAGAAAAACAATAGAGTCGGATAAAACATTAAACGCTACTTTACGTGGCCGCTCTTTTTGTGACGACACATGTGAGTATAAAAATTATATTATCGCAAATAGCAGTAGTAGTTTTTGTATAAATGATAAGAATAATATTGAATTTACTGATATGTACAGTTACCCTCGTTACTGGGTGTAGGTAATGATCTTCGCCCGCTCAAGAAGAGAATGAATACAGAGAGAAATGAATAATTTAATATATTGTAAGAGTTAAATTAAATATTTAATGATGTAAGTTTATCGTTTAAATAAAATAAACGCTGTTGGGTACGCTACTATAAAAATAGATTTTGCCGGTACTTTCACTGTTAGATAGCTCATATAACAAGGATTGACTTAGGCTACTTTTTATTTAACCGACTTGAAAAAAGAAGGTTCTTGATCAGGTATATACTGTAAATTATTAATTAGCTAGACAGTTTAGTGGTGTTAAGTTCAGTTCACCAATTCCTGTAAAATTGTAACCAGGAAGCGGAACCATTTTTTTATATTTGAGAACCATTACGGCATTTCGCTGAATCCGCTCCCGTGGGTAATGCAGCGCCCTTATACACCATGTGTATTTATTTAATAAACTAAATTACTTTTTTGTCAAATTCCACGCCGATGAAGTCGGAGGCACGGCTAGTATATTTATATATATAGGCTGTAACTTTAAACAGCGGAGATTGAAGTCAGATTACTTCTATACTACGTACAATGTAACTTAAAGCGATTGTCCGGACGCAGTCACCGCGACAAGATATCATTAGGGTCCCCTTAATATCACGGCTGTTAACATTGAACATTCACCACCACTGTTTCTCAAGACGACAAGGGCCACACAGTTGAGTGTCGACTGGCGCTCGGTCCGCGCGTTCTCCGTGCTTCGAGATTGAGTAACGAGTAACGGGTGTTGTGTTATGTGACTCAGTGTTGACTGGCCAATGTGTTTAATCTGTAAGTAATTCTTCATTACAAACACTAAATTATTACATAGAATTATGATAGATACATTGAAGTGCAAACTTTTAAAAACTTTTACGTACGTTTTACCGACATGTTAATGTTGTATTTATACAAAATATAAATACAAAATTAACATTGTACAGTCTGTAATTAATTTGAATAACAATAAATCATATAAACAAACAAACATTTTTATTGTCCCACAATAATTTCAATAACAACTTACTTAAATTACAATTATGGGCGGGGGACTGCTGTCCAAACTACTCGTAGGAACAAACGTGTGTGATGGATGTGCACAAAACTTAAGCTATTAAACTATTGGAGAGAGAAGGAGAAGGTACATAAATATTTATAAATAAAAAAAGGAAGATAGACATATAATTATTATGTGTCATGTGTGTGTGTGAATGAATGTGTTTGTTATTTTTTTCTAATTTATATAATTGTAGCTCGGAGTGTCATGAAGTTGACAAACTAGATTGAAGTTGATAATTTTAATTTTTGCATTATATTGCATTTCAAGTTATAACTTCTATCGGCACACTGCCAATTTAATTCCCTTTCATTTTACTAGGACTGCATTTCCACTTAACATCAGGTCAGATCGTGGTCGAGCACTTACTTAGAAAGTATAAAAAAATAACTTTGCTATTAAATCATTTTTGATACTTCTAAAAGTAAGTCTTTTAATGATAGACAAAATTACTATTTCTGTGTACCAGGGCTTAATAAACCAAATGTGTCAAAATGAACGTTGTGTCATTATAGTCGGTTTTGGTAATCCGCTAGTTCAGTTGTGCATGAAGCCGTGGTAGCTCAGTGTCCGGGCGGTTGGCTCAACTTGCATAGTACGTAGTAATAGTAGCAACTCCAGTTCGATCCCCGGTGCCGGCATTAATAAATTTGTTGTTGCAATTTTATGTGTTGATTTACCACGTGCTCGGGCGGTGAAAGAAAACATCGTGAGAAAACCTACATGTCTTTGAAATTTTTTTAAGACATTTGAAGTCTGCCCTTATACTCTATTTACAGAGAAGGTCTGCGCCCAACAGTGGGACGTATATCATGTATATAAAGGCTTTTTAACTATAGTTTTCAAATGGTGTAACTGACACTGCAATATTGTTTCAAGTGTTGTTATAGACGTACTGAAAAAAAAGATTTTCGTAATTTTTCGGAAATTTATCGTTCTCTCTCAAATAGCTCCATATTAATGGATTTCAAAAGTCACTCATTTAATACGATCATTCATTAACAGTACGGGTGTCATCGTATTCCGATAAAGATCCGATTTTTCTCGTAGGAAAATAATGTCTCACTACATCTGCACCCTGTATAAACTGTCTAAGTAACTCCTACTACCCGCAAGGAAGATTAGCCGGGACAAACAGACCGATAGACAAATATTTTAAACAATTAAAGCGTCAATAGCCTAATGGTTTAGGGTACGGCCTGCGAATCGTAAGGTCGTGGGTTCGAATCAACCATTCGACTATTGCCGTGAACCATGTCCTAGCACAAGCTTAAGAAGATTGGATTGAAGCTTGGTTAACAAGATTGTTAGTAATATTTCAGGAAAAAAAAAGATATATTGCTAGCTTTCTTTTAAAAAAAAAAAACAAAAAAAAACAATGTTAAATTGGTATATGTACCGTATATACACTCATAAGCATAAAAGTCGATATTTTAGCATAACAGGCATGCCAATTCAATTTAGCTGTATTGATTAATTTACATGAAAACACAAGAAACTAACCGCAACAGTTTCACTGAAACTGATCCGATGAAACAGTTGAATTCCGATCAGTGTAGGTACGTCACAAATAAGTTGAAACGAGTTGAAGGGCAGCCTTCTGAAAAGTAGTTAGTCTAAACTCTAGAGAAGAAAGATCGGTCCTTTAAATATAATTTTAAAAAATCTTTTTTATGTATGTGTATAAACTAGTGCTTGACCACGATCCTGATATTAAGTGGTAATATAGTCGAAAGATGGTACGCGCTAGGTTAGTAACTGCCTCAGCCCTGTAGTTCTGGGCTCTCAAGAATACTACGGTATCCCCTGCCTGTCGTAGAAGGCGACTAAAAGGGGCCTCGGGTTCACTGGGTGACAAGGGTGGGGGCCTTTGTCGTCCGCCAAGGTGGACCCGGGAAGAAGGCGACATCGGCTGGCCCGTGTCGCCTTGCACTGCGAGGGGACAGGGAGTAACCTCCCCCCCGGGAAGTGCTCCTTGAGCACAATGCAGAGGGGCTCCGGTGCGTTCCACTGGAGATCACGGAGCCCCTCACCATGCACCGAGGAAGGGCCACCGGGGAGGTTTTAGTGGGTAAAAACCCCACATAACCGCCGCCTTCCCCCAAAAGGCGGGGTATCTTTTTGAAGATTTCCTCCTCGTTAACAAAAAAAAAGGTTAGTAACTGCCTATTCATTCTACTCTTGAATAAGCACTTAATGTTGTGGATCATCATCCTATCCATCTCCCTTTGGCATCTTCCAACTATCGTCAAAATTCATTTATGTGGAGCGCTTAATAGAGATTCGAAAAGGACAGAAGTAGATATCTTTAATACTTCAACTGTAGCAATAAGACGGACACTCTATCGAAAGTTCTTTAGTTGAAAAACTGTTAGTACAACAATAAAAAATTGTAAAATTTCTCGTAATCGATAAGATCTGTTATTAGCTGTTTCTTAATTATTATATCTTTTATCGCTGTTGATCTTGCTACAGATAAATAGATGGAACTGCCATAAGAACTGTAATTATAAAAGAAATCTCTTATATAATAGAGAACAACTAAGTGTTTCGTGCGATATGGCCCGCAACAAATCCGTTCGCTAATTCGCACTCTCACTACATTGTTGTTAGCGATTAACTCTGCTGTTCCGGATTCAAGAAATTAATTTGTATTACTGCTTTATAGATAGATAGATTAAGACTTTTTTCCATAAATATGTAGGGTTATTAGTAATTCGACGTATATCCATTAGGAGGTGAACTATTTGCAATATTTTTAACTCCTAAATGCATTACGCGTAAGTGAACTATTTCTGAGTTATCATGTCGTTAGTTTATTTGTAAATAAGTCATAATTTTTGTTTAAATTTGTATTATTTCTTTTAATTAATTTTATGGAAATTTTAAAGAACGAACTTGGACCAAATCAATTACGAATTTCCGCCTGCTTTCTTTGAGTTTCTCTGTAATAAGTTCCTAGTTGTTATACATTGTCGGAGAGCTAAGGAAACGGTTATGTTTTTAAAATAATCTACCAGCCGAGTTTCATGCATTTTTTTAAATTACATTTGCATATAGTGTTTCATCTCGCATTTTTAAATTTGGAACGATAATTATTGTTTTAATATTAATAAATAACCACTTTTTAAATTTGGAACGATAATTATTGTTTTAATATTGATAAATAACCAATTTTTAAATTTAGAACGATAATTATTGCTTTAATATTTATAAATCATCATCATCATCATCAGCCTGTGTCTATCCACTGCTGGAAATAGGCCTTCCCCAATGCCTTCCACCATATTTAACACAATTATAAATAACCATTTTTTAAACTTGGATCGATAATTATTGTTTTAATATTGATAAATAACCATTTTTTTAAATTTGGAACGATAATTATTATTTTAATATTGACAAATAACCGCTTTTTAAATTTGGAACGATAATTATTATTTTAATAGTGATAAATAACCACTTTTTAAATTTGGAACGATAATTATTATTTTAATAGTGATAAATTACCACTTTTTAAATTTGAACGATAATTATTGTTTTAATATTGATAAATAACCAGTGTTTCAATATTTTTATAAATCAGAAGAAAAAATGTGATTAAAATTCATACTTTTTTTTATAAATTTTTAAAGTTGCATTTCTGATATGTTACAATACTGTTCTCGGTTCTGGTTACAAAATCCTCTTGCAATCCTTACATATTAAAAATATAATGAAACCATTTTATATCTAAACCGGATCGCTCTTTCCCCACATATATATATTATATTTCCTGCAGTCGTGTTATGACAGTTTATATAATGTTATATTAAAACTAAAAAACCAATATCTCTTTAATGCTATTGCACGTCTAGCACACATCAAATGAAAGTGGGTCCGCCGTTCGATCTCGTGTCGATTGTTCTTACGTCATCGAATTCACCATTACGTTTATTTCCTCTTTAACCGCAAAGAATTTGTTGCGCTGGCAATAAATTCTTTCATGCGTTTTGTTATTAGTTCTCAACAAGTTATATCCTCAAGTGCGTTCAAAGCCCACACTAGGCCTTTAATAGTAGCAAGAACATCGGCCTAGACTGGGCCTGGATTATGGTAAGTAGGTATTAAGTCTACCTGAAATTTAGTAATTTCACGGATAATCTAAGGGACATTCGAAAAGCTAAACTAAATTTGAGTGCCACTTCGGGAAGCGTTGGCGCTGGGAGAAGAAGTGGCCGAAGAAACTCCAGCAACGCTCCTAGTATCTAAGGGGTGCCAATTGCAACGCAAATCTGTCGTCAACTATGCGTGATTGTATATTACCAACAGTGAAGTTAACTGTATAGACATAGACATTTATTTATTGGCATCACAATACAAAAACACATCACAGACTGAATATAACACACATTAAAAAAGAATGAAAAATAGACAAAACACAGTTAAAGTTACACGGACAAAATGATGCCAATATCGGACACCGTCTCAGCATATGCTGTCACAAGGATGCGACAGCGCTGATTTTCAGCGGTGCCCGGGAACCTAAAGACGTGCGCGCGCAATACTACTTTTATATGGAATTTATACAGACAATAAGAGTATAATAAATATGATACATATTTATTATACTCTTACTGTATCGCAAACCGATTAATGTAGAAACACGTAATTATGTATTGCCGATATAAGTCCCCATTGTAGTGGCCTAATTCACACGTTACTGTAACGATAATAAGATACTTTGACAGCATGGGAAGTATTTATTGAATACCTTCGTTACGATTTAAGTAATGTTGAGAACCGAGATAGCTAAGTGGTGTACCTCGAAATCTATAACTTCATGTCGGATCACAGATAAATCAAAATGTAATAAGATTAAAAAAGAGTGTGTTAGACCACACGACTGAAGTGCTGCATTTGTATGTATGCATACAAATAATAGCTGGGCCAAAAATTTATTCATTATTTTTGCATGAATTTCAAAATACGATTTAACATATTTCGGGTTGTCCGATTTCAGTCAACTGTTTTGCTTCATAATTTAACTAGCGTATACAGCCCGCTTCGCCTTTTTTTATTTAAACATTGTTAAATTTATCAATTACAAAAATATATTTCTTTTTATTTTTATTCCACCGTACCTATTTTTAAAACTTTAATATGCTCCATTGTACTACAATATTGTTCACAATGACATAAATATACACAACGCATGTGTCAATACAAATTTGGTTTATAAAACAATAGAATATCATCATAATAAATAAAAGCTGTATTGGACAGTTCAAAAAAAGAAGTGCTCCGATCACCAAACTTTACACGATTACTCGTCAGGTCAATCCAAAGATTCATTGAAATCGTTCCAACCGTTTCGGAGCCTATACGGATCAAACACACACATTTCTCTTTATATATATATATATATATATATATATATATATATACATAAGTCGGTACGTCGCCATGATGAAAATGAGCTACCGATGTCACTGGCGTCCTAGTAGAAGTGTGTCACTTCGCTCGACCGGATGGTAAAATGTTGACTCCATCGAACGCCGACAGACGGCGCATGTTCTAGTAGTCGCTATATATATAAATATATATATATATATATGACATTTTAAGAGTCGTTTTATAATGTCTCGCTAATAGAATTTATCAATAAGAAATGTCTCGATTATATCCCGTTTGGCCAAGGCTTTGCAGATGGAAATCCCATCATCTTGTTTTCTGGTGTGGCACCCAATATCGAGCTTCTTTTTGCATACAGCTTTGTGAAAATGATTTAAAACCGTTTATCGTCGTTCTTTACCAACTGGGCGATACCATGACCACATGACGGTCAACTACGATTATTTTTGTGATTTTGACATTTTCGACGACGGCTCTGCCTGTGCGAGTGCGCTGCTGTGATGTCGATTCTTTGACACCAAAAATATTTGAACGAAATCGAATAAATCAAAATTGCAAGTAATTAGCTGTTACAGGGTCGGGACCATAAATAATATTCACAATTTCAGATGGCGTGCATTATCGCCGTTAGTAGCAAATAAAAATTGTAAAATATACCGAATTTCTTTTTGTTGAATTTACCAAAAACGACAAAGATTTTTTTTAATGCGAAATGTCACCTTGCCAACGAGCATCAATCTGAATTTGTTTTGATTTATACTTTACGAGATATTGAATACTACAGCCATCTAAAAAAAATTTGTGGATTTCTTTTTCCCCGGCCTAATATTAAGTTAAGAGAGAGAAAGAAAATGTGTGATCGCATCGCTCTCTTATCCCTCTGATCTTCCTTTCACCTCACACGATCACACTTTTCGTAACGCATTCACTAGTTTACTCCCCAAGGCAAGCGTACGTAAAGAAATTTTACTCGCAAAAAAATTCTCGAACAAAATAAAATCAATGTATAAAAAAGCTAAACTGAGACAAGGTCACCAACTTCACCGCGGAAAGGTACAGTCTCCACTATGTTACAACGTGTTGTATAAGAGACGCCGCCTGCTCTCGCACACAAAACATACAAGTACACACATAGACATATTACCGTTACACACAAAGTCGTAGTATCGCATAGCGAAGACCACAGATTTCCTCATAATTTTAAAGACCCATCACCACGAAGGATGAGTGGAAGAATACATATTGTTGAAATATTACCACTTTACGCACGCTTGACTCTGGGAGTAAGCTGGTGAATGCGTTACGAAAACTGCAACAGGGCGAGGCAAATGAAAGTTGTGAGAGAGATAAAATTTAGTGAACATAGAGAAAGATGCAGAGAGACAGAGGTCTGAGCATACATTTTCTTTCTCTCTTCCTATTATATCCGTTTCGTACATCTAAAACACAGTACAGGTCTATTGTCTATATCACACTGTAACTTGAGCGTGCACATTTTTTTTTAAAGAATAGTAAATATATTTTTTTCTTAAATATTGCTCACATTCTTTGTTAACCATTCTAACTTTTTTTTTTATTAACGGAGAGGAAATCTACAAAAAGATACCCCGCCTTCCCGGGGGAAAGGCGGCGGTTATGTGGGGTTTTTACACACTAAAACCTCCCCGGTGGCCCTTCCTCGGTGCATGGTGAGCCCCTCTGTACTGTGCTCAAGGAGAGCACTTGCCGGGGGGGAGGGGAGGGTTACTCCCTCCCCCCTTGTGCCCTCGCAGTGCAAGACGACACGGGCCAGCCGTTGTCGCCTTCTTCCCAGGTCCACCTTGGCGGACGACAAAGGCCCCACCCTTGTTGCCGAGTTAACCCGAGGCCCCTTTTAGTCGCCTTCTACTACAGGCAGGGGATACCGTAGTCTTATTCTACGAACCCAACCACAGGGCTACCATTTGTGACGCTTAGTTTAACGTGATACAATAAGTGTTAATAAATAAATATAAACACATATGTACATGTTTATTGGTTAAAAATTGAATTGGCTATATTCAATCTACTGTTCCCACTGATCACGTACCATATCACAAAGTATCCATACTTTATTCGCGTATATTCTTATTCGAGATTTAAGCAATCATTTTAACCTTGTAAGATGAACAAAAACACAACATTTCTCATATTAATGACAGACATACAAACATTGAAACCCCAATGTCAATATCTATCGATAACAATAATGTTACAATAGAATTTCGCTAATGTTTGGATGAGTCGGCGTGTTATTACGAGGTTGGTTACGAAAGATCACTAAAGAATTGTTTTAAAACATTGAATTTGGTTAAAATCAGATTCAAATTTATGAGTTTGTCCAATTTAGCTAATCGACACAAACATACAAAGTATAATGTAAACGGTTAGTTACATTACACTTAGGGGCCTGTACGAATTACTCCCTAATTAAGTTCAAGGTAAGCGAGGAGCTGTGACACCTCTCAAAAATCAGTGAAAGTGACGTCCCGCTAAATTTAAAGTTAAAGTAAGATAGACTCATCTTATAAGACTTATTTCAAAATAAGTACAAACAATTAAAGTAATGACTAAATAACCTAAAAGTGAAAAAGTGTGACCTTATCGCTATGAGAGGTCTTTTACAGGCAACCCTGTAGAACAGGAAAGGTAAAATTAATAGCTAGGGTAATAAGACAATTCAAGAATAAATAAATACCAGCAAGAATTGATTATACTTAGTACTGAACTCTTTCTCTCTATCTCTCTCTCACACACACACAGACACACACGTACACAATAATTTATTTATCTCGAGGTGGACGTAAACTGATGCGACACAGTTACCAACTACTGTATAAGTTTACGAACGAACAGTTTTTACTTTTTATTATCCAAATATTTTTTAAGCAAATATACACTTACAATGCTTACATTATACATAAATATATTTATATACATATACTAGCTGTGTCCGCGACTTCTTCCGTGTGGAATTAACCAAAAGATTATTTAATTTTTTTTAGGATTTAGGCGTAAACTCTAGATATTAATTTAATTTACATGGTGTGCAAAAGTAGAAAATAATATTCATAAAATGCCCAAGCCAACTAAAGTATTTATTTATTTATAAGTCACACCAACAAAGTAAACACCATTACAGATTAAAAAATACAAAAGATTTAAAAAGAACAAGGACAAGTGTTACCTCAGTTATAGGTGTAAACTAAAGCCTTAAAAACCATAAAAGAAAACAACAAGAAATATAAGAAAATAATATAAAAAACTATATCCTAAACCATATAATATGAAATGCATGTTGTATGAAATTTAAAATAATACCGCTCTATAATTGCCCAATTTTTTAAGTATATAACAGACAAGTATAGACATATACCATCGTCAAATAGAACAAAATAAAGGAAGACAATCACAGGACAAGTGCGCGATTGTCTTTTCAAAGTCGAAAGCATTTTAGCGAAGTGAACCTTTATTGCAATT
This sequence comes from Meandrusa payeni, assembly GCA_029286785.1. Taxonomy (NCBI): domain Eukaryota; kingdom Metazoa; phylum Arthropoda; class Insecta; order Lepidoptera; family Papilionidae; genus Meandrusa; species Meandrusa payeni. The sequence goes on along the minus strand of JAGSMX010000009.1, from coordinate 9,619,183 downwards.
GCTTAATACTTACGTATGATACAGTAACCGCAAAGCTGTTGTGTAAGCCGCGCCTGCAATGGACGTTGCGTACTCTGCTCGAGGTGCCATGGCCTTTGGACCATCTAGGAATCGTTTGAAGGCCTTATTGCGATCCTATACATGTATGCAACCCATTGTTAGGAGTATAAATCTATATATATAACGCATAAGATCGCAATAAGACCTTCAAACGATTCCTATATATATATATATATTACATATATATATATATATAAAACAGAATGTGTGTGTGTTTGATCCGTATAGAGAAACTTTCAGGGAATCTTCAGATTGACGAGACAAGTAATCGTGTAAAGTTTGGTGACGATCGGAGCACTTCTCTTTTTGAAGGAATAGGCTCGTTTCTTGAAGGTCCCTAAATCGTAAACGTTCGGAAACACCGCTGCCGACAGTTGATTCCACAAGTTGACAGTCATTGAAATATAATATAGTATACTGAAGTATATTAAAGATAATAATTAAGGATTTTGAAGTATTCAAGGTAAGTTATAGCGCCGCGAATGTATCCGTTTACTGATGTAAGTTTATTGTTTAAATAAAATAAAGCAAAATCTAGCCCGGCTGAGCTGGCTGTGTACGCTAGTATTCTATAAATATTTACGAGCAAAAACTAACACCGATTGTCCAATCTGACATTGGAATCCATGAGATAACTATGTCATAAATTTTTGCATTGAGTGTGTGCATCACACATGGACGAATAATTCAATATCACGCCAACCCATTTCGATGATTAATTTTTTTTATTGGAAAGGTTGCATTTCAAGAGTATTTTGATGAGAGTTTGTGTCCTGATTAATTCTATTTAGTAATATTCCTACGATACTTCAGAAATACAAAAGTCAAGTCAAGTCAAGTCGAGTCATCTACAAGGTTCACGGGAACCTCGCAGGTACGGGCCTCGGGGTGTTACCCCATTACCCGGGTTATCAGCGCAGGGGGCAACTGCTCCCCTGGTCTTGGGTACCGTTTTGGAACGGATTTTTTAGGAATAACTATTTTTACGTCGGGGCTAATCCCTCAAGCGTCAGCCGCGACGAATCTATCTTCTACGCTCACGTCTCAATCGAGACCGAGAGGTCGAGAGGGGCCTATGAGTTCAAAATCTACCTAGAATAGGGGAATTTGAACCTACGGCGCACGTCGGGAGGACGCGCGTGTTGCGGGGAAAAATACAAAAAGGTTTATCGCGCGTAATAACGTTTCACGTTTGATTAGATTTGAAGTCGATTTTTGTTTTTGCTCTTAAATATTCTTGTTTTTTTTTTAATAAATGTTGGCAGCTTGTGTCAATGATTGTTTTATTTTCTTACAAACTTTATCTATGGATCTCAACATTAAGTTTTATAATGTAGTACATGTAATGTAGTACGTCCTTATTTAAACAATAAACTTACATCATTAAATATTTAATTTAACTCTCACAATATATTAAATTATTCATATTTCTATGTATTTATTCTTTTCTCGAGCGGGTGAAGATCATTACCTACACCCATGTACATATCAGTAAATACAATATCATTCTTATCATTTATACAAAAACATATCGGTCTCAAGTTAATGTTAGAAATTACAGTACGACGTATGGCTTGTTTGACAATTCAAAAAGAGGAGTGCTCCGATCATATCCAAATTTTACAGGATTACTCGCTAGATCAATCTGAAGATTCCTTGAAAGTTTCATTGAAATCGGTCTAGCCGTTTCCACCCACACACTTTTCTTTTATTATATAGATAGATGAAATCTCAAAATGAAACTGTGAAAATATACGGCAATTATTCGTTGTCTAAATTTGAAAAAATTTGAATAAAAACATATGCCGAACATGCGAAATGCGAATATTCGGCCAAACATTCTCGCCCCAGTTCCTTCTCTCATCTATAAAAATAAGTAAAATTGGAGTGTCTGTTTGTAATTTCAAAATAACCGCTTCTAACCACATGCATAATTATGAATGTATAAAGGACACACATACCAAAATATTTTGTTATACAATTTTTGTTTGTCTGTTTGTTGCGGCTAATCTCTGGAACGGCCGGGCCGATTTTGACTGGCTTGGCACTAACTATGTAATAGGAGTAATTAATTATTTTAGGAAAGTTAAATAAATAGTTTTAATCAGAGATAACACCGCAGAGCGCGGCTAGTTTTGTTAAATGTAAATGCAGTTAATAAGTGTTCTCGTTTCTCACGGTCATGTTCTGTTAACCAGTTTAAAAAAGTTCGAATAAAAAAAATATAGTCTTAAGAAATATTAACATAATTCAATACACTACGAAGGTCAGTCACCTCCTTTAAAACAGGATTTATTGCTAAAAAAATAATAGTATACATGATATATTTCATACGATACTTAACTGAGGTGAAAGTAAAGGCAACCTCAAGACAAGCAAGGTTTCCAATTAATGGCGTATTCAGGAAGTAGCCTAAGTTTCTTGATGCAGTGGCTGGCAGTGAATGGCTTAACTGACTCCAAAAATTCATAAGGATAATTAATTCGATTGCTTTTTTCTTCTATGTTTGTTACTTTATAACTCATTTACTAGTAAATATTTTATCGTATTGCATCCATCACAATACAAATTGTCCGAATCATTTGTCCAACACACGAATGTTTGTGAATGTTATGACCCAGAACTAATTGCAGTAAATCTACTGCGCTTTACAGATCACGATTTAAAGCGCTTTGAGGCCGTAACCTTACTCTATAGTTGCCTGTACTTGTTGACAGGCTTTTATCCGTGAAATAGCAACCGACCCTCGGATCGGAATGCTTACGCGTAACATAGTAACCGTCCAAGCCGAGGTTATCTCATCGAGGGGACCCTTGTGTCGAGTTACTACAATGGAGATTCATTCTCGGGTTCACGGGGCGAGAAGGGTGAGGGCCTTTTTCGTAAGGGTAGACCCGGGTAGGAGGCAACACGGCTGGCCCATGTCGCCTTGCACTGTGAGTGCACTGAGGGAGAGATTAACGTCACCCGGGACGTGATCTTCAAGCATGGTACAGAGGTGCTCCGGTGGATTCCACAGGAGATCCCGGAGCCACTCACCATGCACCGAGGAAGGACACCGGGGAGGTTTTAGTGGGTAAGAACCGCACATAACCCTCCGAAGGCGGTATCTTGTTGAAGATTTGCACCCCGCTAGCAAAATTCGACCTAAAAGCTATCAAGCAACGGTGAAGCAGTCAAGGCCAGCTTCTGTGGCTGATCTGTGTAGTTCGTCATTAAAAAAAGGTTAGCGTGAGTGTTAATCTTTTGAAGCTAATGTTTATGGTAATCTTATAGTTTTGTATGTGGCCGTTATTCGATAAAACTATAAAACTTTGGAATAGTTTGCCGACTGAGATTAGGGCTTCGTCAACTAATGTCTTTAAATCGCGTGTATCTGAATACTTTCTACTCAAACAATGAAAAATTACAAACTGGTATATTTATTGTCATTATATATATTCTGTATCATGTGTATGTATATTATTATATTTATACAGAAGTATCTATTTATGTATATGTAAATGTATATTTATTTATCTATATAATACTAATAATAATAAACGCTATTTTTAGAGGCACTACACTTAGCCTGCTCTTAACCACTAAAGGTTAGGTGGAAGAAAACGATAAATAGCATTTAGTTCGCCTTTGTACATATTCTTTGGTGCAATAAAGGATTTATCTATCTATCTATCTATTCGAGTTAAGTCTTTATAATTCAGCACGCAACTTATTCTATCATTTACTGATGATAATCCAAAAAAAAATCTGTTCATACCTTTATCTATATGGCCCACCCTACCGAAATAGACTAGTCACTTTTATACATTTTCGCAAATGCCATAATTCTTGTTACTATATTATATAATTTAGAGTCATCCAGCACGTTCCTTAATAACGCCATTTAACGTAACTATAATTAATTTTGGGTAAAACCATGACTCCACTCGTAAAGTAATAATTAACCTAATAAGATCAATTATTAATTAGCAATACTAACTAAATTTGTATTATTTAAATATGAAGCGATAGAATAATGAAGTCAATGCAAACTAGTCTGTCAAGAAAGCTAGCTGGACAATTTCAAATAGGTATAATAAAGTTACGCATATTATAAATTGAACAATTACAATATACAAGTTCGCCGTTCCAGACATTAGCCGGAATAAACAGACAGACAGAAAAAAATGTTATTTTGGTATATGTACTGTATGTACATTCGTATGCATGTTTCTCGAACGAAAATATTGCTTCGTCTTTCATTATTCCTACAAAGGACTGTAATAGTTCGCCCGCGTCTGTCTTTCCCTCCTATTAAAAATGTTGATATATTTAAGAATAGAGTGAATAAGCATTTACTAAGCTAGTTACCAACCAGGACTGCATCCCATCAAACATCAGGTGGAATCGTAGTCAAGCAATTGCTTAGAAAGTATAATAAAAAATTAGTAAAAGGCGGTAATTTTAATATTACAAAGAGACACTCAAATTGAATTTATTTTTATAGATAATATTTCTATTTCCAGGTGAAGCGATGCTGAGTTAACCATGGGAGTGTTAACGGTAGCTGCGGCGGCAGCTAAGTCCGCTTTAACCATCAGCGGCATCAGCAAACTGACATTCATACCCGCCATGCTCGCTGTCATGGCGTACTTCAACTACGACCTCCTGGACCCAGAGAACAGGCCCTTCAACCAGAAGTATCTTAGGGAGGAGTACGACTTCGTGATCGTCGGTGGCGGGTCTGCGGGAACGGTGCTGGCCAATAGATTATCAGAAGTCGAAGGATGGAACGTGCTACTGTTGGAAGCAGGTGGTCACGAGACGGACATAAGTGATGTACCGCTGCTGTCTTTGTATCTCCATAAGAGCAAACTTGATTGGAAATACCGGTAAGTTTTTCTTATGTAAACTAACTGCGCCCCGCGTTTTTACTCGCGATTAAAAGGTTAGAAATATATACCCAGTCTTAGAATATCATAAACCTAGACAGATTAGCTAGTGAAGATAGCCTGTGTTTTACGGGATTCGAAAGGTGGCAAAGCTAGCCTTAGGTTACTAAGCCTGAACCTCTATCTGGGAGTAACTTGCCACAAAGTTGAGAGGTAACCTGCTTGGGCCGTTACCCTTAAAGCTAACTTTAAATGCCACTTCGGGAAGCGTTGGCGCTGGGAGTAGAAATTTTGTTCGGTCCCTGGAATGTCTTTGAAACGTGGGTAAAGATAAATCTTAGTTCTAAAATTTAAAATTTGTGTTGGACTTATTCCTGATTCATTCACACTGCAAACTGTGGAATATTCTTACTAATTCTGTTCGACTTGCTCAGTATATATTCTATATTTAATGTTATATTTATTATATATATAGATGTATATAAAATGTGTAACGCCGTCGTCTTATTTTGTTCATATATCTTGTCAATACAAAGGTTGCCTGGAAGAGATCGATCTTAGCAATAAGGTCGACCATGATACAACCAATTGTAAAAGGTATCTCAGCTCTATAATTTTCTTTGATTTTGGTGTACAAAAAAGTTATATCTATCTATCAAACTCTGTGTTACAGAACGCAACCTCAAGACTCCGCTTGCCAAGCAATGAAGGATAAACGATGCAGTTGGACAAAGGGCAAAGTGCTCGGCGGATCGTCAGTGCTGAACACGATGCTGTACATCCGAGGCAATAAGCGGGACTTCGATCAGTGGGAGTCCTTCGGCAATCCGGGATGGGGATACGAAGACGTATTGCCCTATTTCAAAAAATCCGAAGACCAAAGAAACCCGTACCTGGCGAAGGATAAGAGGCACCACGGTGTAGGTGAGGGTATTTTAAATTTTTTCATACATACAAACATTTTACGATACACATACATAACCATATAGGTGACATAAAAGAAGTGGCCATAACCGTTATTACTGAAATAGTAACTAATTATAACCCATAAAGATAGAGACATTTTAAATATAGAAGAAATTATCAAGTAATAAAATTTTTAAAAGAGTTGATTCACATTCCAATTGGCTTAAGTTTGTGCTTAGAGATAGTTCCGTTAATAATCGAATTGTGTGTATTCACTTTGAACCTACGATCTAACGTTTCGCAGTTTATTAAGTCGGGTATATAATTTTCAGGTATAACCTTTCTATATTTGTGAAAAACCTTACTTATCTTCTTAATAGTTCATCTTGTCCTTTTGACAAAAAAAACAGTAGCTCCTGCTAGAACTTAATAGCAAATACTTAATTTAAATCTCGTAACTAGTAACTAACATTAACGTTATCACCGATTTTTTATTTGACAAACTTATTTATATTTACCAGGAGGTTACTTGACCGTACAAGATTCCCCCTACAACACGCCGATAGGAGCAGCTTTTCTACAAGCAGGAGAAGAAATGGGTTACGACATCATCGATGTAAATGGTGCACAGCAAACTGGATACGCATGGTACCAGTTCACCATGAGGAGAGCCACCAGGTGCTCCACATCAAAGGCATTCCTACGACCAGTTCGTTTAAGACAAAACCTTCACGTTTCCTTGTTCTCCCACGTCACAAAAGTGTTAATAGACAAAGATGACAAACGGGCGTACGGAGTTCAATTTATAAAAGATGAGAAAAAGCAAATAGTGTACGCCAAACGAGAGGTTATACTCGCAGCCGGTGCAATTGCCTCGCCACAATTACTCATGCTCTCAGGAATTGGACCTGCTCAACATTTACAAGAAGTAGGAATCGATGTGATTCAAGATTCCCCGGGAGTAGGAAGGAACTTGCAAGATCACATTGCTGTCGGTGGTTTAGTCTTTCAAATCGACTACCCCATAAGTTTGATCATGAGTAGACTAGTTAATATAAATTCCGCACTACGTTATGCCATTACAGAGGACGGTCCATTAACTTCAAGCATTGGATTAGAAGTGGTCGCATTTATAAACACAAAATATGCAAACGCTTCTGATGATTGGCCCGATATGGAATTCATGATGACATCAGCTTCCATACCATCAGATGGCGGTACTCAAGTGAAGAGAGCACATAGTATAACAGACGAATTTTACGATACAGTTTTCGGTCACTTAACTAATAAAGATGTGTTCGGAATTTTCCCTATGATGCTCAGACCAAAAAGCAGAGGTTTCATAAAATTGCGATCGAAGAATCCATTGGAATATCCGATTATGTATCACAATTACCTGACGCATCCAGATGACGTTGGGGTATTGAGAGAAGGCGTCAAAGCGGCAGTTGCTGTTGGAGAAACAACGGCTATGAAACGATTAGGTGCCAGGTTTAATGATATTCCAGTTCCCAATTGCAAACATTTGCCTTTATACACAGACGAATACTGGGACTGTATGATAAGGCAATACACAATGACTATATATCACTTATCATGCACCGCTAAAATGGGTCCATCCAGTGACCCAATGGCGGTGGTAGATCCTCAATTACAAGTCTATGGTATTAAAGGGCTTAGGGTCATCGACGCTAGCATTATGCCTACTATTACAAATGGCAATATTAATGCTCCTGTTATTATGATCGCAGAAAAAGGTAGCGACATGATCAAAGACACTTGGATACCGAAAAGACGGAAAAGAAATAGCAAGTCGATGAAATTTTCTAAATCAAATATATTACTATCGAATTTAAATACATCATGCAGTACAAATAGATGATAGTGAAGCTTGTAGATAAAATGCCATAGTTCTGTGTAACTTATAGCTAAAGACCAAAAGTAAAGCGTTACTGTTGATTTGTTAGCGAATAACTTTTAAATAGATTCAATGGAACTGTCTAGTCTCTTTGCAAGCACTTGCGTATTTTTTTAATGATTTGTCAAGAGTAGATAAACAAAATGAAACTTATGTCAAAGGTGGAGGAGGATTTGTATATTTAACTACAGATACGAAAGCTCAAGTGTATTTTTATTATCCACAAAGAATTGTAGTCACAGCCAGGTTGAATAAGTTAATTATTCAATTTGTTAGATTATGCACTATCAATATTTGTATAACTATTAATGTTATTATTAAAGGTATCATATGTAATCCTATAAGCTTAAAGGATTTCTTGTATATATGTGTTTTGTATGTGACCTCGAGTATATCTACGCTATTTGTCGCTCAGGTACTTCTGTCAATTCATGACTAACAGAAACATAACTTCATGTTAATACTACATACTAAAATAATTACGTAATTTGTTGATTAGTTGTATATAGTCGATTTATAATTATAAGAACCATTTAGACATGATGATCATATTAGAATTATAGGTGCTTGATCAAAATTAATTATGTATACTAAGTTATCGCAGTGAGTGAGCACAAAATAGTATTAAAAAACGCAATCTCCTTTGGTCACATAATCCAAGGAAAAATCCAGGGTAAACGACCATCTTGAAGAAAACGTATTTCGTGGCTCAGAAATCTCCGGACACGGTTCAACATGAGCACAGAATCCCTGTTCCGTGCCGCTGCATCAAAAATTAATATAGCCCTTATTACAGCGGACCTCGTAGGGGTATGCTTAATTATTGGAAATATACTGAGTATGATTTATTGAGATGGACAGATTTGATGAAATACCTCGTAACCAATAAATGTCACAAATAAATAGATAAAAAATATCTATTGTGTTCTTTCGTTCATTAGCATAAATTATTTTTGTAAATAGACATTTTTGTACATACAAATCAACTTTTAGATACATACAAAACTAGCCAAAAAGATGCTTAGAAAGATAACAAAATTGTACAAGAGACTACCGCATAATACTACAAGGGTGGAACAAATGATAAAAAAGTATTATTAAGTTGGACTAAAAATACGGTGTATTTGTATTATTAAGTTTTTACTTAACTATTAATATAAATTTAAAATTGTAAATAATAATAAGAAGCATTTGAATACTTAATATAGTAACGATACAATAATCATTGTTTTATGTTTTAAATAAATGTAATAACATTTTCCTAAGTTTTATTTTAATTTTGCTGTAGTTCTTTCCCTTTTTTTCATATATTTTTATTTATTAACTATCGCATAATTTACTTAACTTATATTAAAAACTTATTGTACGCAGGACTTACTGTTTGTGACTCTGGAAGGCACTGTCTCCTGAGATACAGGTACACTGTACCTAGTTCAGGAGACAGAGCTCCTGTATATGTAACATGTTTGTTTTGTGATATTACTAAAGTCATAAAGTTAAAGTTAATTTTAACAGTCCAAGAACAACGCAGCGGCCATCGATGTAGGTATTTGTCACGAACTTATACATACATAATAGGCGGAGAAGTTGATCGCAACTGTTTCACTAAATTTAACATAACATTAAACTCTTATGTCGCTTAATCTGAATCTCTCTATAAAAGTAGAGTTAACACGTCACATCGAACGAGGAAGACGACCTGACAGAATAATAGAGTGAAGTAGTAAAATTGATTATTACCTTAATCAAATGTTAAATTGTTAATTAAGTTCTGTTTTCACGACAAAATATCAAATTCTAATAAGCCTTGTAATTAAACCTTTTCGCGGCTGTGACAAATAGGCAGCAATCAGAATCTAATATCTTTAAACGAGCAATACAAGATATATATAATATGTAAATATATATAATATGAATCTCGGAAAAGGCCCCAATTTTCATTAAAATTAGCATGCAGAGGGTGTCAGGGGAGATAAACTTCAGCAAGGGCAAACCAACAAACAGTAAAATGGACGTTAGACCAAGAAAATCAAAAAAACTTGTTAAAAAATGCGTGTGTCACATGGTTGCTTAGTGATGAATCAGAAAGATTATCGATTCACGTCAAAAAAATTATAGCGCATGGACATATTGGTTATATTGGGTTGCCACAGACAATGCTGGAACATACAGAAGGATCACAAAGTTTGAGATGGTGCTGGATGGTTACAAAAAAATACCGAACAATGGTCGGTCATCCATGTCGCCTAGAGTATTGAATGAAGTAAGTATAAGCTCCCTTTTGGGAAACCTTATGCTAAATTACTCATATTAGAAGCTCAGGAGCCCTGTAATAGTTCAGCAGTCTATCGCTCCAGTAAATAGATGCTAACAGATTAACAACAGCCACCATGAATAGAAGAAAAAATATCCACAGAAATGACTTTAGAAAATGTTATAAAGCGCCATCTATTTTATAACTTAAACAACTGGAAGTAAATCAAAAGTATTCGTAGATTTTTCTACATTTTTCCCAAAGGTGGCGCTTTATTAAACCAAATTAATACCTTCCCTCTCCAGCTAATTCTGTTCTGAAATATAACGTGACAAGATCTTGATTTCAATATGCTTACTTTATGATTCGTACAGTGGTACGCCATTGGAAAAGTATAGTGCCACAACTGAACTAGCAGATAACCAATACTAGCAAAAATAACTGTGATGTCACTTCAATTTCAACCGACTTCAAAAAAGGAAAAGTCCCTCAATTCTGTCTGTACGTTTTTTTATGTGCTTTACCTCATAACTTTCGACTGGGTGAACCGATTTTGACGATTTTTGTTTGAAAGCTGTAGCTTCCCATGTGGTAATCTAAAGGACATTCAGAAGCTATACCATATAAGTCTTAACTTTGCATTAAATATGTGTGATAAATGGACGAATAAATCAATATCACGCCAATTGATTTCGAAGAATATTTTTTTATTGGGAAGGATGTACTTGAACAGTAGTTTGGTTAGGTTCTGTTCTGTTATTTCGTAATATTCTTACGATAATTCATAAATACAAATATGGCGCCCGCATGTAGTAGCGTTTACAGTTTGATCCGATTTGAAGTCTGTTTATGTTTTCTCGTAAATATACTTGTGACTAATTTGGTTTAGAAGACTGGATTTTTTTTTTTATTGTTAGATTGCAACCTCAGACCAGTGTCCGTGCTCTTTTCCAATACACTTAAATTGTTCACTCTGCATTCATTAAAAGAGTGCCACTTCTACAGTTACTATTTTCCTTTTTTTTTATAATGCCTGAATTTGGAGGTGGCCAGAGATCGTTTCGGGTTCACGCGTCGCAGACGCCCCGCTGCATTGCTATTAGCTTCTCCGCGACCGCTGTGTCCCTGCTTCTCTTGGCCATTTTCAGGTTGTAGTCCACTATCCTCTCCCTTGATGCGGCCATTGGAACTGGAAGACTGGACTTTACGCCATTAAGGCTGCTGATTTAAAAGGATAACGATGAGACAGGAAAGAAAAAGAATTAAAAAGTAAATAATTATATCTACGCGTTGTATCTACATATCTCCAATGCCGCCATTTTTAAACATGTTTGGCACGGAATCAGGCCGTTTATGTCATCCATGGAATACGTTATTACTTTAGGCGAAACACGTAAATGTGGAAAGTGTGAGGAAGTGGTCGAGGAAATGTTTTCATTTCACTATCAGGATAATCCGTAACACTTTTATATAAACGGCAGAGCGAAATTGCGCCAGGATCGAGCGGAAACGAAATAATAATAATCTTTATTAAACAGCTAAACAAGCAAACAACACAAGTACAGTTACGTCTAAAAACAAAAAACCGACTTCAAATCGAATAAGTTAGTTTAGTTGGAATGGTTAACAAGAAAGTCAGTTGTATTGCATGCTTTCTTTTTTAAAAGTAAGCTCACAATATTTTAAATGTATGGGACCTAGAAAAATATCGGAATCGGTTCACCCCGACCAAAGTTATGAGGTTTGTTACCTCATAACTTTGGTTTGGTTTGGAGGTTTGTTACCTCGTAACATTAAAAGACTGCAGATGAATTGAGAACCTCCCTTTTTTGAAGCCGGTTTTTTATTTATTTATTTATTTATTCTTTATTTGCACACAATACAAAAAAAGGTACAAATAGGCGGACTGAATGTCAGTAGTCATTCTCTGCCAGTCTACCTTGGGGTTGTGTAGAGAGAAAGTAACGGGTGCAAGCGATGTGAGAAAATAATAAATAAAAGAAAACTATAATAAATGCATGCATATATAATATATATACCTACTTACAAATAAATTAAATAGATAATTATATATATATATATATATATATAATTATAGATGGATAGGGACAGCAATTGTCAAACTATTCTTTGCTTAGGTAAAGTTTTTTTTTTATTCGTGTAAACTAGCGCTTGACCATGATCCCACCTGGTGTTAAGTGGTGATATAGTCGAAAGATGGTACGCGCTAGTTTAGTAAGTGCCTGTTCACTCTACTCTTGAAGGCTCCCACGTCGTACTTGGACGGAAAGACTGACGCCGGCAACTTATTCCACTCCTTTGCTGTACGCACGATGAACGATGACTCAAATCGCTTCGTTCGGACGCGCGGAACATCGACCATAAAAGGGTGGAGACCCGCCGAGTGTCTAAACGTCCGAAGGTAGAATGGGGATGGGGAAATTAACTCGTGTAATTCCTGTGCACACTCTCCAAAGTGTAATCTGTAAAACACCGAAAGGCTGGGCCACCTTGCGCCTGTGCTCAAGACTATCTAGGTGTAGATCTTGGTCACCTATTAACTTTTTGGCCCGCCTCTCCATGGAATCCAGTGCTTCCATAGTAAATGTTTGAAAGTAGATTTGATTAAAGAGGAGGAAATTTGGAATTTAATATTGGTACAAGTTAGCTAGTACTCAATCCCCCGATCGTGAAGTCAAACGAACGTACGTATCTATTACGCTATAACTGCTTTTACACAACAAAAGCATTTCAATATTGGACTGTTCCAGAAACATTGTATCAAAATCTGTACCCGGGGTTAATAAGATGCATGTTCTAAAACCATCTAATAACCATCAACCGGTAGCCGTTAAACATAAACATAACCATAACATAAAACACGATCTCTTAACATCGTGCCACGGCGTTACCTAACCGGAAAGTGCATCCTGAGAACAATATGCGCCACATTTGCGCAGTCATCGTTTTATCATAAGCTGTGAGGTCACATTGCGTAATGACGTATCTTTAGGTACTGGCTGCGTTCAGTTCGACCACGAAAACTATGGCCCTATTACGAGCAAAAATCATCCTTCAAATCATATCAAACGTGACGGAAATGTTTTGATTATTTGATGCTCATTAACGCCAGAACTCTATAATATTACCGATACTTCGAAAACAAGTATATTTACGATTATATTTATATACTTAGTTTAGGATTATTACGAAATATAATTAATCAGAGCTTAGTCAAACTCTCTGTAGTGTACATCCTACACAATAAAAAAATAATCATTGAAATTTGTTGGCGTAATATTGTCGTGATTTGAGTCATTCATCCATTTGTAGCGAGAATTATATGGTTTTCTCAAAGATGCTATAGTTAGAATTGGACCAAATTGGAATGGGACCAAATGAAAAGCACCAGCTTTCAATTGTATAAAGAATCTTCAAAACCCGTTCACCCAGTCCAAAGTTATGAATTAACAAACATAAATTTGTTGTTGAAGATTTTACGGCTTGGTGACAAGACCTTTAAGCCAAGTCTTTTTTAAGACACATACACTTAACTCTTACATCTAAGATGAAAATGTAAGTAAGATGATCCCCCATGAGTCCCCGCGCCATCAACTGGCAACAAACATAAAATATCCGGACGAATAGAGAACCTCCTCCTTTTTTGTCTCTGCCGATGTGGTGCGCACTTGTTACTTTGCGTCTGTACACTCACTACTCCAATATGGTGTTGAGCTGTGGGGGCGCGCCGCTGACCGGCTGCGCGTTTTCCGAATGCAAAAACGTGCTGTCAGAGCAATCGCTAAGGTGTCGCGAACAACTTCGGCCAAACCTTTATTTGTTCGCCATAAAATTCTAGTTGCCCTCGTTAGTAATTTACCAGGTGACGCTGTTCACGAGGCATACCCTCAGCGATTTTAAAACTCGAAAAGAATTGGGCGGTTCCTACAAAGCGAACACCCGCGGGGCTAATAAGTTAACCCTTGTTACTCATTGTCTCGCGAAATCGGAGAAGATGACACACGTCACAGGCCCCGCGATCTACAATCGACTCCCTAAGCATGTAACTGAAGCTCCCAGTCTAGCAATGTTTAAAAATAGGTTGAAGTCATGGCTGGTTGAGAGGGCATTTTACAGTGTGGAGGAATTAACAAATGAAATTACAAATTAAAATCATTTTATTGCTTTGATGTACTATTTTTTCATTATTTTTTTTTTTATTATTTAATAATCTAATGTAATTTGTAATACTAATAATTTGTAATAATTTGTAGTAAATAATTGACTTGTAATTTATTATGTTACCAATAGAATCTGAATCTGAATTTTGAATATCGATTGAAAAAAAAACCCGCAACAAAAAAATAAAATGAACAATAATACTTACACTGAGTGAAGTAATTGCCTTTCATCTTTAGTCCACAATAGCATAGTCGCAGTCGCTATCTAAAGTACATTGTGTGTATAGAAAAAAACGCATTGTTAGATTTAACAAACAACTTGACCTTTCGGCTTACTTCCTCAACAATTAGCACGTAAGTGGGTAAGTGTGTTTAGTTCGCGATTATCGCTGAAAGTATCAGGTACAATCAAAATTAAATGTCAAATTATGTTGGCGGTTGAATGAACTCCAACTCGAAATGTTACAACGAGGAAATGGTAAAATGTAATGTAACTTAAACTAGAAATAAATAACCTTTAGAGCTAATGCATACAATTTTTTTTTTCTTTCAATAAAGCGCAACCACAGACTTACGTCCGTCCTCTTTTGTAATATTCTTAAATTGGTTGCTTTGGTTTTGAATAAGGGTGCTACCTCTATAGTTACTTCATTTGTTTTATTATAATGCCTGATTTTTGAAGGTGGTGCTGGAGAATGCTTTGGTTCACGCGCCCCGTTGCATTGTTATAAGTTTGTCAGCGACCGGTGCGTCCCTGTTTCTCATGGCCATTTTTAGATGATAGTCTAAAATTTTCTCTTTTGTTGCGGCCGTTGCATGCAATATTTAATATACTTGAAATAAACCAGCAGATATCGACCAATATGTTGCCAATCAACGTTCATTTTATACACAATTGGTTTAGCACAGGCCCAGCCAGAATTTTGCGGACATTGTATATGCCAATTATGAATCTTAATAAATAAATTAGTAAATATTTAACAATGTCATTTTGTATAGGAAAAGGGACAAACGACCTTATGGCTCACCCGATCTGAAATGATCGCCGTTAACATCTACTACACCGGAGAAGCTGCAGGTGCGTTGCCGACCTTTAAGAAAGGAGTAGACTCGTTTCTTGAAGGTCTCCAATTCGTACAGGTTCGGAAACACCGGTGGCGGCAGTTGGTTCCACAGGTGATAGTAAATGGAAGAAACATACTCAAAAAATGTACGGTCGTGAACGCCAGCCGTCAAGACGGTATCGATGGAATTTAGAATTCTGCCGTGATGTGCAGTAATGGAAATCGGTAGCTGGGATGTTTCCGAACAATTTCTCGGAACACTATGGTAATTGCGATAAAGAATGCAAAGAGCCCTAAAATCCATTCGCAAACCCAGAGGTTCAAGTCGATCAGAAAGAGCCTCATTGTCGATGATTCGAGACACTCTACGGTGTATACGGTCAAATAGAAGAAGTTGATATTATATGTCATATTTAATAAAAATGCAATACCACACTTGTATCTCTATCTAAGTCGTTATCAAACCATTTCTAAGCATAACGAGCCAACAACAAGAAACTTGAAGCGCATGTTATAAAACCGTATACATAACAGAGGCAGTAAATCTAGCCTGTCAGCGCGACTGTACGATTCTTTACAGACAATGCATGTGCATACTACACACGTTTGACAATTGCGTGCTGGATGTGTCACTTTTTTACTTTTAATTTACAGACTCTTTATGCAGAGATATGTTGACTGTGATACGTCGTGGATACAAGTATTTTGCCTTTAAATACGATAATTTAGTAGTTTTCTAGTTACTGTGATATTGAGATGTGCGTCGTTTTAATGCAGTAAATAGACATCTATATTGATATTTTTGAAGTGGAAATTTCTATTAGCCGCGTTGAGCAATATATTGTAGGGGAAATCTTATGGGCTCGCGACACCGACATGCTAATGTTGAATTTTTATTTAGTCATAATCTTGTACAGCCCTTAATATATCTGAATAATAAATAGCCCACATAAACACGTATATAATTGTTGCTCGGAGTGTCAATAGATGTGAAAACCAGTTTGTTGTTGATAATTTTACTTTAAAAATTATGAAATTACAAATTTGAATAGTAAAATTATCACTTCATCTGCAGTCCCTACGAATTCGATTTCACAAATATTACTAACATTATTATTAATCATCTATATATATAAAAGAGAAAGTTTGTGGGTATGTTTCATATTGTCTCCGAAACGACTGTACCAATTTCAATGAAACTTTCGGGGAATCTTCAGATTGACCTGGCGAGTAATCTTGTAAAGTTTGGTGACGATCGGAGCACTCCTCTTTTTGAACTGTCAAATACAGCTTTTATTTACTATGATGATATTCTATTGTTTTATAACCCACATTTGTATTGACACATGCGTTGAGTATATTTATGTCATTATAAACCATAACCGACCAATGGAGTATATTGAAGAATCCCTAAATGATAAGAATGATATTGTATTTACTGATATGTACATGGTTGGCGTAATGATCTTCACCCGTTCGAGAAGAGAATGAATACGGAGAGAAATGAATAATTTAAAATATTGTGAGTTAAATTAAATATTTAATGATGTAAGTTCATTGTTTAAATGAAATAAAGCAAAATCTAGCCTGGCGGAGCGGGCTGGGCGCTAGTTCCAAATAAATTTACGTTTGTCCTAGATCACATCAATAGTCGAATGGTGAAATCCTAGGATCTTATGTTTCACAGGAATTACCCTTAACCTTTAGACTATTGACGATTTCATTGTACCAACTTTAATGTTGAAATGTGAGCAATAAAGAGTATATCTTTCAGATTTCAGCCTCAAATAATAGTATTTGTTAATGAAGCCAGAATACCAATTACAACGTTTTTTCCACGCTTAAATCAATGATGTACGAATGTGTGAGATAATTGTAGTATAGTTGTTCATTTGACTATCGAATGATTCGTTTCGATCTAATGATGTTTACATTATAATATATATATGTCAAATGCAGTTGCCAGTGACTCTTTATTTATAACACTTTCATTTCATTCGACACATATAGTATATATGTGTTAAAATACGAATAATTAATTATTAGTGTATGTGCTATTACAACCAAATAGTATTAAATATGTAAAGCATTGTGAGAAGTCGTGTTGTTGACTCCACATAGTATAAGAGCAATGGTACAGTTCAAAGAGTCTCTTTGAGTTGTTCTTCGGTGGCGTCGCTTGTGTTGTTAGTGTTATTCGTCGGTAGCGCCTCAATATATAAGTTAAGTACTCCTGTTATTTACCTTGTCATATATATTGTACATGTACTATGAGTAAGGTGATATACCTATATTTATGGTGGTGTTGTTAATATGTTATTTATTTACTAAAATATATCTGATGTATGTGTTACAATGAATATGAAAGTATCAAAGTTAAATAAAACGATAATACTCATAACAAGTATATTATTAACTGCTCCTGATTCTAACAAACGCAACATTAAGGAAGTGGCGGAATCTAATATATCGTAAAATGAAATTTAGAAAGTAAATAGGTAGGTAATAGGTTATAAAATAAATAAGCAGCCTGGTGGTAATGCAATATACCGTCTTACACTAACTAACCCACGGGGAAGCAATCAACACACGGCCAATAAAATTTCTCCACGAAGTCAAGTGGATGCTGCAACCGCACTTCACTGCAATACGCCAGGATGCTGTACGTCGATTGTTGTGCTGTGTTTACACTTTCACCAATGTAACAGACATCTTATTGTATACTTATTACTTGTGTTAATGTTTAAAGTGAAAATACTTTAAACGCTTTGAGCAATTTTCGGTATGGGAAAATCTTATGGATTCTCGTTTTTATTTTGAAGCTTGTACTTACTATATGGTCCCATTTGAATTTAGTCCAATTCTGACAAAGGAATCGATAAAAAAACCATGTCTTAAATTTGTATTAAGTATGTGCGCGAATGATGTGCGAATAACTCAATATCATTCTGTGAGCTACTTTGCTCAACATCGCACACAACATATTTTATATTTTATCATATTATTAACAGCAATACATCAAGAGCCTTAGAGGTAATTTATTAAAGACTTACCGACTTTCTTTCAGAGATTCACTTTTAAAGGGCTTTTCCTCCAGCATAACTCACTTGTTCTAAACTGTACACTAATTGTCTACAGAGAGAGTCCTTTTTATCCTAAATGTCTAGTATATGCATCTCTTTCAAAGACGGAAGCGGAAACGGCCTTGGTTGCCGACAACCGATAAAAGATTACAACCGATAAAATACTTTAGTTGACTAAACTAAAGTACTTTTAAATAAGTCAGTCTTAACTTTATAGATTATAATATTTAAAACTAAATTGGCATTCAGTAGGGCCAACTGTCGCTAACAATATAAAGCGATTTCGATGATTCATTTTTTATTGGAACGGATGTACTTCAAAGGTAGTTTGATGAACGTTTGCTTACATTGGGATTATTTGTATTTCGTAATATTCCTACGATAATTCGGAAATACAAAAAGGGCGTCCGCTTGTGATACAGTTTAAAGGTTGATTGGATTTAAATTTGTTTTTATTTGTAAATATACTTGTTATGAATGAAGCGTCAATAGCCTAATGGTTTAGGGTACGGTCTGCGAATCTTTAGATCGTAGGTTCGAATCTACCGTTCGATTATTAACGTAAACCATCTCCTAGCACAAGCTTAAGCTTAGTTGGAATTGTTGACAAGAATGTTAGTAATGTTTTCTGAAAAAAAATTTTTTAAATAAATGTATAAAAGTTCTAAGAAAAACCAAAACAAACAACGGAGGCTTTCATTCAGTCTGCGTAATGCTGCAATTCATACCTGAAACAAAAACAGTTCAAAGCTAATAAAACGAAATACGAGAAAAAACAAACGTATTCAAATCAAATCAAATAAACAACTTTATTGTGCAAAAGTTAGTTGCAGCGTACATCAAAAAAAAATTGAGAACCTCCTCCTTTAGTAGTCGGTTAAAAAGCGTACCTACTTATACGAAGATGTAACCGATTCAAACGGCTGAATCATTTATACTTTGTTATACAACACCGCATCAGCACAGTCTTCGCGTATTAAAAAATAATATGCATGTTTACTTTTCAAATAAGTTAAAGTTATCTTTATATCTGTCCAACTGCTGGGCACAGACCTGTCTCTGTAAAGACAGTATAAGGGTATAGTCCGCCACGCGACCCTAGTGCGGATTGGCAGACTTGGCATGTCTTAGAAAGAAATTCTAGGACATGTAGGTTTCCTCACGATGTTTTCCTTCACCGCCAAAAAGGTGGTAAGTCAGCCCATAAGATTACAACAACAAATTTATTGGTGTCGGCACCGGAGCTCGAACTCCGGTTGCTAGCGTACTACGCAACTTGAGGCGACTGCCCGGACACTAAGCTACCACGGCTCGGTATTTTCAGGTAAATGTTACTGAAAATGAAATAATTGAATTTTGAAGATTAGTCAAGCACTTGCAGCTTAGAAAGTATAAAAAAAGAATATGGTAAAAATATAACATAAGCAACTTTAAGAAAAAGTTTAATCGTCATCATCGGCCTGCAACAGTCCACTGCTGGACGGTGGCATGTCCTCTTTCCTCCTATCTTCTTCAAAGGCCACTCAACATGATCCTCAGCCACTCTCATCCAGCTCCTGCTAGCCAACCAGGGAAAATCGTCGCACGTACTATTAGTGCGTCCCACTCCGCGGTCTCCACTCAACTTGTTTCACCCAACGGTTATCCATTCTACGACTTATCACCGGCACATTCATCCACAAACATTCTCCCAAACTGATTTTAGGAGTTATTAAGTTTCTAATGACTTAAATGGGCCAGTGCAAAAGTAGTGTACTAGAATCAGTGCATAAACATTAAAAAATTGGATTGAGAACTTGCTTTTTTGAAGTTTGTTAATTAGACAAATGGAGTAAGTGTCACATTTTAAAGCTGACTGGATAGAGAAGTTGAGAGTGAATCATTTTCACCGGATTTTAGAGGTGGAAGAGCTTTTAGGTCACTTAGCCTGAACCTCTATTGAGAGTAACACTTCGCAAGGGATTCCGAGAAACTTCGGCTTGGACGGTTACTTTTATCGCCGTGGTATTTCTAACCAAAATAGAAAAATATATTAGAATGACTATATCAAACGTGGAAAATTGGCAAACATTGTCGAATATCATATGCATAGGAATACGTTGTCTAAACAGAAGGGAGAAGAGGTCGAAATTGTATGATGAATAAATTGAAATTCAACACCGACGTATATTACGAGCGTGAAGAGATATTGCGGGCTCATTCGCACGCAACTTCATTATATTCGAGATACGTATCTATTATATATACGTTCGCACTCTATCAAGATCACCTCGAAGTCAATTACGGCACTTTCTAGAGCGCTCCTGGTACCAGATGCAAACAGGAAAACTCTAACATTAGACGGCCGATGGCAAATGACCGAGACACCGAGCATAAACCATCTGATTAATACACTTTCTAAATTGTACGATTGATAAACGGGAAAATTATTTTGTTTCATTGTTTTAATCTAATCTATATTACAGAACTAACAAACTACACACCATATGTAACCAG
This sequence comes from Meandrusa payeni, assembly GCA_029286785.1. Lineage (NCBI taxonomy): Eukaryota > Metazoa > Arthropoda > Insecta > Lepidoptera > Papilionidae > Meandrusa > Meandrusa payeni. Next base: position 9,598,347 of record JAGSMX010000009.1, on the reverse strand, counting down.
ACTGTGCAATACATGCAAACCGGGAGTTGCTTAAAATACATTGTCCGAAGAATATTCGAGACGTAACAGACAGATTGGCCAGAGAAGCTGCCCTTGACAGCTTCACCGGATTGAGAGGTGCATAGCCTTAGGTCGCTTAGCCTGAACCTCTATTGCTAGTAACTCGACACAAGGGTCATATACAGTTGCCTATGATAAGATATGATATGATAAGAACATCATTGGGAAAAAAAAATACAATACGAGGGAGCCCAGCTGTACAACAAGCTGCTTCAGCATGTCAACTGTTTCTCTATAGTAAGTTTTAAAAATTGTCTTAAGTCATATTTAACTTTGTGGCTGGGCACATCAAATTAAACAGACTCAGATGGGCTGGTCATGTGGAGAGAATGGACGATACCCAAGGCACTTATGACGAAGGACCTTGAAGGTCAAAGAGGTCGGGGAAGACCAAAGTTCCGTTGGTTAGACGGTGTCAATTGAGACGGCAAAGAAATATATTGTGAGAGTTAAATTAAATATTTAATGATGTAAGTTTATTGTTTAAATGAAATAAAGAAAAATCTATCACGGCGAAGCGGGCTGGGTACGCTAGTAAATATATATAAAGCTTACAAACCAATTGTGGCGCTTGAGAATTTCATAACTTAAAAACAAACGTGATATGTTGTTGACACAGAGCCGTCATAATGCACAATATTCAGAACATGTATTGTCGGAATGGCGCGGAAATCTTGAGAACGAACGAACTACAATGCTGCAAGGGAAATTGTAAAGCATTAGTTGACGGCATACCGTCGGAGGTAGGAGTGTCGACAGTACGCCACACGGTGCGCGCAGTGTGCCCACGATCTCCACGGAGACTGTAACCACTGTCGCTTTCGTTGACGGTGAAAATCATGTGGTAGTTTTGTCATCTAACCGCCACGGCTCCGGATACTAGTACAGCGATCTTCTTAAATAGGTAAGTGATAAAAAGTTTTTTTTGTCTGTAGCCATTATTATTTCTTTGTTGATTGAAGAATCGATTTAATAAATCGGTATCGACTCGACCGTTGCTGGTCAGTAATAGAAATGATAGTTTTCAATGTTAACTAATTAACTTATTATTCATGTCGACATTTTAGTTATCGATAACCTGTCATAATTCTATAGATAAAATTTAAATTTTACGAAATCGATTAACTTTACAAATGCAAGCAATATTTCAATAGAATTTCTTATATAATATTTTAAGTTGATAAATATACACGATGACAGATTAATAGCTAGAATTTCGATTTTACGATTTCACGGTCCTCGAATCCTAGCCGGCTTGCAAGAGTGATTTTGTTTGGATACTTACGTAAAACAATGCTTTGATAAAATTACCTACCTGGTTCATTTTTTTTTACTATGTAAGCAAGTGCTTAACCACGATCCCACTTGAAGTTATTTAGAAACGCAATCCTGGATACTAAAGCGCGCTATCTTAGTAAATAATGCATAGTCATTTTACTTTTAAGAAGTATAATAACGACTTCAAATCGAATTAAACGTTACACGCTATAACGCGCGGACGGCGGACCGCCGGCCGCTGTTTTGAAGTCGATTTAAAATTGGATTAGCTTTTAGACCGCCTCTGTTCTGTTTAAAATATCGCACAAAAACATTAAAACTCAGGCAATGCAAGGAATTCTCGAATTTATTAATGGTTAAATCTTTATTTAAAGCATTGGTAAGATGCCATTTAGAGACGAACGCTTACATATTGAATCCTTATGAAGACAAATATTGTCTCATGGTGGAGAAGATACAAAATAAATTTTGTAGATTTCTATATTATAAGCAGTACGGGATGTATCCTTGCTTCCCACTGATGTACCCGAGCCTATTTGTACTGGCCATGGTCGGGTACAGCAGGCTGCAGGTGAGGAGAGACGTCGCACTGATTAAATATGTGTGGAGGGTGCTGCGGGGCTGGGTTCATCACCCAGAAGTGCTGGCCGCGCTACAGTTGCGGACGCCTGACAGTTACGAGTACGTGTACATGCGCCGTCGTCCGCCATTGTTCCTACTGCCTGTCTCCAGGACTAACTTGTCCAGGAACTCTCCGCTGTCGGTTTGCTAATATCATGTCCCTGCACATAAATATATTTTGTCGCACTCAGTCGGTCTTTATCCAAGCTGCCTAGAAATGCGTAGAAGGTGTTTGACTCTAATTTATATATTTATTGTCTATACATCAAGCTGCTTTTTATTTGTTTTAATAATATATATTTACAACATCATATTGGTAAATAAATAAATAAATAAGTTATCTATTATCTATATAGTATTACTGAGTCGAAGCTTAAGCTTAGTTGCAATGGTTGTCAGGTATATTAGAAATGTTTAAATAATATACAAAAATATATATACATAAGTAAAAACAATTAGAGTTATTATGCACGGACGCCCGGTTTGTTTTTATATAGTAGGAATATTACGAAATATAATTAATCAGAACGTAACCAGACTCTCATCAAACCATACCCTTCATTGTACATCTTTTACAATCAAAAATAAAACATACAGACGAATTGAGAACCTCCTCCTTTTTATGAAGTCGTATGAAAAGAAGTGCCACTTCGCGAACCGTAAGCGGTGAGAGAAGTTGCCGAAGAACCTCCAGCAACTCTAAGATTGATTACGGGAAAATTGTCTACTAAACGGCGATAGAGTAAACAGGTTGGACAATGGACCTACTTATACAATAGACCATAACATAACATGTTATGAATACAGAAAACAAAACATTATGTAAATTTATTTGTTCAAATGAATTTTGACCTCCGCTATCAAAGCTCGACGTTCTTGAAAATTTATGCAACATCCTGGCACTGAACTAGTCCACTCTTGTTCTACTATCGCAGCTATTTCATCAAGTTACATTATAAAATATAGCACATTTCCTAATATATATTTAAGTATTTCGCTTCTTCACTTTCTTATCTGATTATCATAAAATTATGAACGCTGTTCACATTATATGTATCGTTTATAAGATTACTACGCGCGTTGCTACGACACTAACTAAAATTTGAAGGAAAGACATCACACAAACACGCTGTTTGTTTTGCTGTTTTCGTTTCATTTCAACTGTCACGGCAATATATGAAATACATTGTTTTATTAGTGGCGCCAACTGTCAGTACCAACTCAGAAACCTTCGTGCACAACACTGCTGAAGAACATCACATGATCAAATGCGCAGTTTACAATTTCATAAAGGACATAAAAACATTTATTTTTATATATATATATATATATCTCACATACTTTTCTTTATGTGATATTATATTTTGCTTTAAACAAAACACAACCACATAATGTATATTATGTGGTTGTGTTTTGTTTGGTATTTATTTGGTATGTATATTTTTATAATTATTTTTTCTGCGAACTACGTAGATTGGCCAAATAAGCTGGCCTTGACTGCTTCATTGGATTGAGAGGTGGCATAGCTCTTAGGTCGCTTAGCCTGAACCTTTGGCTATACCTCGACACAAGGGTCCCAGTGAGAGGTAACCTTAGACAGTTAATTATTTATTATTTTTTAATAATTTATTTATATCATAATAAGATACACAAGTAACACTGCAAATACTATAATGCAACTGTAGCTCCTTAACGCGCGTGTATAGTAAGGCGCACTAGCTTAGTAAATGCCTATTCACTATACTCTTGAAAACACTGTAATCGGAGATAGACTATATAATATTTTCTACTATTTTTCGGTCTACTTACTACTACGGGTTCGCTTTGTTATTCTCTCTTATTCTTTCTACTCTAATTCAGCATCCTCATTTGTGTAAATTTCTACTATGTCCGTTTTCACGACTTCTAGCCGAGCTATGTTATTTCTGAATACAAGTAAAATTTAATTAATTTCAGACAAAAAACAACGATCAATCTTGCAACACTACAAACGACAACACATAATAACGTAATCTGTTTCAGAATCGAATAACTTGTTAAAAACAGTTACAAAAATATACTAACATTATTTACATAGTTACATAATGTATTTTTATCTAGTTAAACGAAATAACCACGTTTGTGTTCAGAATATGCAACGCAAGGGGCGTAACGCTATCAGTTTGCGAAACAACGGCGGGCAATTAAAAAGAAAATTGGCTCTGTTTGGTTTTCGGTTATTAAAAACCGGTCCTTCGAACCTAGGCCTACGGCACGGAACTTGTGTTTCTGGGTCACAGGCCTCACACTCCCACCTAAAGGAAGCAACCTCTTTAAATCTAAAATCGTTGGGGCCGTCTCTGAGATTCAGATTATATTATACATGTAATGGGTAACCTTATAATGCTTCCTCATTCGCAAGGCAAACAGGAATGAAGCAAATTAAGTGAGCAAAGTAACACTTAAGTTACGTCACGGGACAAGAGTGAGACTTTGGAGGGCTGGCATCTAGGTATATAAGTGTATCATATATACATTATAACAAAATATATTGTAATAGTAGTCATACTATTTATGCCTTATCTATCAGCTCAGTTAATGAGCATTACTAGAACATTAAAAAACGGATAGAATTCATTATTTGTGGCCGTGGTGTAAACAAATGTAAAATAGGATTACAACAAACACCGGTCAACACTGAAATGGTCATATCTTTGGAACTATTTGTTTTTTTTTCTGAATGGCCATTTGTCTTACCATGACCTATTATAAGATTATCCATTAATTACCGGACATCCTGTATATCGACGTTAAAAAACAAAAACTTAGTAAACCCACAATAATGAAATTGTTCACCAGAGCCGAAAAAAATTCCAACTTTAAAAAAAAAATTATAACTTTTGTGTTTTTGGACACAATATTTTTTTTTGAATAAGTATTGTAGCACGGCATTAACCTAGACTTTTCCTAAAAGATAATCATTTTACGGTACAAAAAATAAAAGAGAAGTGTCAATCTTGAAAACCCTATTTTCGCTATTTATCATTTAATTGTATCATATATCTTTCGGACCGAAACCGATGGAGGCAGATTGTTCATTTTCTAGTGACCACGATCCTCAGAAATGAGGGAACGACAAAGAAGAAGAGTATCATATATAATTCGATGCGTTTTTTTTTCTGATTTCAACGACGTAAAAAAGTGAAAATGGCCATATGTGTCATTTACTACGCTTTTGCTTTCCAGCGTCGATATGTATACAAGAATTGCACAAGAACTGTTTAAAGATATTAGATAAAAACGAAATATTATATAAAAAATAATGCGAGCAATATATAATCTGTGATTGCAGTTTGCGTGACGGCAACACAGCGAAGAGGCTCTCTCTTTGAAACACTCAAGTAAAACTCTAAAACAAAGCTATGCAGACTATTAATTGTAAGTAAGACGCTTCATAGTAGCTTAAAACGACAACTTTCAAGAGAACAACTCTTGCAATGTAACATTAGATTTTTTCTATCACAACGAAAGGCGAAGCCGTTGTAGCTTAGTGTTCGGGCGGTCGCCTGAAGTTGCACAGTACGCTAGTAACCCGAGTTCGATTCCCGGTGCTAGTGCCCACCAATTAATTTGTGTGTTGCAATTTTAAGTGCTGATTTACCACGCGTTCAGCGGTGAAAGACAACTTCGTGAAACCTATATGTGTTAGAAAATTTCCTGTGCCAATGCTGCCATCATGAAGAGTGTAGTGTAGTATGTATTATAATGTGCCTCGGTTTCTTTTTGGGCTACTTAAATAGAAACAAATTACGCTATATGGATGATATCAATATAATAAATAATATATCGTATAGTATCGATACAATATTACAATATATATTTTTATTATATATTTTTGCATGTATACCCTAGACCCCCAACAATATCACCCGATATTAGGTGCAAAAGTAGTCTTAGGTGGTTGAAGTCTGCCCAATGGGAGATATGTATATACAGGCTGTAATTTTAATTTTTTTCACTTTAAGAATGCTCTTGTCTATATATTTAGATAGGGGCGTAGCACGCACCATACGCAATTGTCTGTCTTAACATTTGTTTATTTCTAAATCACAAATGACATACTTTTATTTTAATCGGCGATTGTAATAGTCAAATCACTGTACTAGGCGAGTTACAAAATTAACCTTCAATTCGATAGACATACACATAAGAAATCCATGTTAATAAGCAAGTTCGATATCGAAATGTTATATAAAGAAACCCAAGAGGCGCAAGAAATGCTGGTTGGGCATTGCGGAAATGTTAGAGAACCATCTAATAAAGGAAGATACCGAAGACCGGGCAAAGTCGAGTAGATTAAGCAGGAAAGCGAACCCTGGTATCAGGCCAGGAAATCGCAAAAGAAGAAGGTGATATCGAAATCTAATTCGTTAACAATTACACTATATACCAAAAACCCTACTTACTTTAGTAAAAACCAAAAACCCAGCTTCAAATCGCATCAGTTGAGTATCTTAATTATTTTTCTTTATATTTTGTGCGTATGCTATTTTAATTGCTAAGTTAGCCTTTAAGTATGATACATGAATTAAGTGTACTATTATACTACGTATGGATACATGTCTAATGGGCTACAGGGTCATAAAATAAACCGTAGTCACCAAATACTAACGGTTCCAACGCTGTGCCTTGTGACACTCCAACAATGAAGATGAAGATAATAAAATCAGAGCATCGCGGAACTGCGGCTAATTAATTACGAATTCTTTCAACCGTCAAGATTCTCTTTACTAATAAAGAGTATTTTGTAATAATATAATTGCTTATGTAACATGTTGAGAAATACCGAGTCATTGGCTTCCGCGTGCTTTAATATTTAAAAATTTGAAGAACACAGATTTTCGTTTTAAATTTCAAACTCTTCACTACAATCATGTAACTGTGATAGTTCCTAATTTTGTCGCCATGTAGCTGTGTTATTTTTATATAGTACTATTTTTATTATTAATATATTTGAAGTGGCCGCACTGCGTCCCGAGTGGAGGCGACTTATTCACCAACAGGTTGATAATTTTGAAGGTAAGCGGCGTGAAGTACTCGACACAATGCGAGATAAACTGAAGACCCGCCAACTAGTGTCCAGATCACACCTTGTCACACCAAGCAGTAGCTTGGCTACTTTTTATTTAACCAACTTCAAAAAAAGAGGTTATTGATCAGGTACATACTGTAAATTATTAATTAATTGGATAGTTTAGTTTAGTTAATCTCATCAATTCCTCTCAAATTATAAAGAGTGCGACGGGGCTTGTGTACGTAGTTTGTGTTGTGTTCTATAAATATTCATTGTAGTGGTCACACGGTTCACGCACTTTGCATCTGACGCGACACAAGGGTTGTTAGTACAAAAATGTGTGAAGAAAAGTTTTTTTTAAATTATTTTATATTTGAGAACCATTATGGTATTTCGCTATATTCGCTGCCGTGGATTATGCAGGGCCCTAATACGCTATGAATAATAATTTAATTAACTAAATAACTTTTTTGTTCAACATATATCAAATTCCTTGTCAGATGAAATCACGGGTTCAGCTAGTATAAGAATAAAATCGGCGCAACCGTTTCGGTTAAAGGTTCAGCCTAAGTTACCTAAGAGCTATGCCACCTCTATCTGTGTTAGTTCGTCCAAAAAAAAGCCGTTTCGGAGTCCACATGTAAATATATATACACGTCGCCTTTATTTATATAAGTTATGTATACTACAGTCAAGTGTGATCTTCCTTGCTCAACATATTTTAAATATTATATTTATCACATTATTGACAGATTTTAGCAAAACATCAAGAGTTTTAGAGGTCATTTACATTCAGTCATTAACAAAGTTAGTAAGTCTTTATGACTTACTAACTTTGTTTCAGAGGTTCACTTGTAAAGGGCTTTTTCTCTAGCATATCACTCTTATTCTAAACTGTGCACTGATTGTCTACAGAGAGAGTCCTCTCTTTTTTATCCTAAATTTCTAGCATAGGCATCTCTTTCAAAAACGGAAGCGGAAACGCATATGGTTGCTGACGACCGATAAAAGTATTTTAGTTGACTAGCAACTAAGTACTTTTAAATTAGTCAATCCATTATCTTATTCTAATTCATAAGTATATTTTACGGATTATAATATTTATTTATGCAAATTAAATTAGCATTCAGTAGGACTAACTGTCGCTAACACTAGTGGTTTCATTAGCAGATCACATTTACACATGCATCTATAAATTTTAATAAAAAATACCACATATGGACAATTGCATAAAACATCTGGCATAAGTTCATGGTAAAACGCCGTTAGCGGAACTGTATTATGTAACACAAAATCGACTTGACTTTAGCGCGAGCATCGATCTTTCTCCTGCCGATTTCTCGGTTACGCATTTGCGAACGTATTCGTTTAAACTTAACCAATCACTTAGGATCTTTGTAAATGCAATACAAAACCTTGGACCAGTTTGAGTAATAGTTTCAGCCCTGTAGTTCTGGGCTCTCAAGAATAAGACTACGGTATCCCCTGCCTGTCGTATAAGGCGACTAAAAGGGGCCTCGGGTTCACTGGGCGACAAGGGTGGGGGCCTGAGTCGTCCACCAAAGTGGACCCGGGAAGAAGGCGACATCGGCTGGCCCGTGCCGCCTTGCGCTGCGAGGGCACAGGGGGGGAGGGAGTAACCTCCCCCCCCGGGACGTGCTCTCCTTGAGCACAGTGCAGAGGGGCTCCGGTGCGTTCCACTGAGATCCCGGAGCCCCTCGTCATGCACCGAGGAAAGGGCCACCGGAGAGGTTTTAGTGGGTAAGAACCCCACATAACCGCCGCCTTCCCCCCAGAAGGCGGGGTATCTTTCTGAAGATTTCCTCCCCGTAAACAAAAAAAAAAAAGTTTGAGTAATAGTTCTCCTTATACTGGACAACGAATGTTACATTATGATAATGACAATGTCAGTACTATTTGTAACATCTATCGTTCGTTACTATATGTTTTCTGTTCTATTGAATGACATAAAGAAAATTGAGAATACGAGAAAACGCTTAGAAGCTCTCGAAATGTGGGTATAAAAAGTATTCTGAAAATATCGTGAACGGATAGAATATCAAACGAAAGAGATTACAAATGGTGGGTAACAAAAAGAATCGTGACCTAAACTATCATTAAATAACGCGTAACGACAAATTCGATCTACTCCAACTCATTATCGTATAAAATCCAGGGTAAACGAGCACCTGGAATACGTATTTTGACGCTCAAAAATCTTCGGACATGGTTCAACGTGGGACAATATCCTTTTTCCGTATCGCTGTATCAAAGATCAAAGTAGCCATAATTATAGCCCACCTCCGACAGGAGATTGCACCTCAAGAGGGCGAGATTCGTAACATCTACCGGACGTGTACTTACTACAAGGTTGGTAGATATAGACTATCCTATCCTTCTTCAAGGTGAGCTTTCCCTCTTTTCCTACTGATATTGCTCTCTTTGGCATCCTTAATGTTTGAGCTATTAACTGCGCTTAAATATTAATGCATTACTATTTGAAAATCTATACGTATATTTAAAGTTTTTATTGAGCTAAAATTAGTTCAGTATTATCGAAAAGTGTGACAAATTCACGTAATTATAAAAACATAGGAAGCCAAAGCATGTCTAGATCAATACAAAATAAAAGAATGCTTAATGTATCTAGACCAAACTCTAATTGATTACATAACACTAAGTTTTTAATATATATCTTGTTTAAGGAAATTTAAAACCAACAAACGGTTTAGCTTTACGCCTTTGTATTTAAATAAATTAGCATTTAGTAGCTAACTGTCGCTAACACTAGTGGTTTCATTAGCAGATTACACATGCATCTATAAATTTTAATAAAAAATACCACATATGGACAATTGCATAAAACATCTGGCATAAGTTCATGGTAAAACGCCGTTAGCGGAACTGTATTATGTAACACAAAATCGACTTGACTTTAGCGCGAGCATCGATCTTTCTCCTGCCGATTTCTCGGTTACGCATTTGCGAACGTATTCGTTTAAACTTAACCAATCACTTAGGATCTTTGTAAATGCAATACAAAACCTTGGACCAGTTTGAGTAATAGTTCTCCTTATACTGGACAACGAATGTTACATTATGATAATGACAATGTCAGTACTATTTGTAACATCTATCGTTCGTTACTATATGTTTTCTGTTCTATTGAATGACATAAAGAAAATTGAGAATACGAGAAAACGCTTAGAAGCTCTCGAAATGTGGGTATAAAAAGTATTCTGAAAATATCGTGAACGGATAGAATATCAAACGAAAGAGATTACAAATGGTGGGTAACAAAAAGAATCGTGACCTAAACTATCATTAAATAACGCGTAACGACAAATTCGATCTACTCCAACTCATTATCGTATAAAATCCAGGGTAAACGAGCACCTGGAATACGTATTTTGACGCTCAAAAATCTTCGGACATGGTTCAACGTGGGACAATATCCTTTTTCCGTATCGCTGTATCAAAGATCAAAGTAGCCTTAATTATAGCCCACCTCCGACAGGAGATTGCACCTCAAGAGGGCGAGATTCGTAACATCTACCGGACGTGTACTTACTACAAGGTTGGTAGATATAGACTATCCTATCCTTCTTCAAGGTCAGCTTTCCCTCTTTTCCTACTGATATTGCTCTCTTTGGCATTCTTAATGTTTGAGCTATTAACTGCGCTTAAATATTAATGCATTACTATTTGAAAATCTATACGTATATTTAAAGTTTTTATTGAGCTAAAATTAGTTCAGTATTATCGAAAAGTGTGACAAATTCACGTAATTATAAAAACATAGGAAGCCAAAGCATGTCTAGATCAATACTCTAATTGATTACATAACACTAAGTTTTTAATATATATCTTGTTTAAGGAAATTTAAAACCAACAAACGGTTTAGCTTTACGCCTTTGTATTTAAATAAATTTTCGTAACGTTTTCAATCATTGTCAATTTGTATAGAAATATACTATACGTTTAATACCAACCCTCCCCGACACATTATACCTGGTATACACCCAGACGGAAAAAGAATTCCTTTCCAACCAGGGATACGGATCGGAGGCAGGTTCGCGCATCCTTACTGTGCATGTACGGATCAGTGGTGGTCAACAGCGACGAAAAAACTGCAACTGCACGATAGCGTCCAACATGCTGTAGTGGCGATATCCCGACTCACCGTCAGCTGTGTCTATTATACAGATGACTGTGACGACGCCACAGGAAGACTGATGACAAGGGCAATGGCCGCATAAAGGGAGAGGATAGTGGACTACAACCTAAAAATGGCCGTGAGAAACAGGGACATAGCGGTCGCGGAGAAGCTAATAGCAATGCAGCGGGGCGTCTGCGACGCGTGAACCGGAGCGATCTCTGGCCACCTCCAAATTCAGGCATTATATATAAAAAAAGGAAAATAGTAACTGTAGAAGTGGCACTCTTTTAATAAATGCAGTTTTTTTTTTATGACGAACTACACAGATTGGCCAGAGAAGCTGGCCTTGACTGCTTCACCGGATTGAGAGGTGGCATAGCTCTTAGGTCGCTTAGCCTGAACCTCTATCGCTAGTAACTCGACACAAGGGTCCCCCCGGTGAGGGGTAACCTCGGCTTGGAGATAAATAAAGAATGAACAATTTAAGTGTATTGGGAAAGAGCGCGGACACAGGTCTGTGGTTGCGATCTAACAATAAAAAAAAAATGGTTGATTCCATTAGAAGTCGTTTTTTGTTTTTACTCCTAAATATTTTATATTCATGTTTATTATTCATATTCACAATTTTATTATAATTGGTAATATGAAATACAGATAGATATAATGTTTTATTACAGAAACTTAAGTATTTAATAATAAAACATCGCCATCTTACGAGGTTTTATAAAACTAAACGGAGATTGCCTTTACTATTGCTTATACGTTATCACAGCAGATGTCGCTGTAACTCTCGCAACCAAATCTAAAAGATCAGATTTGCAATAGACGTATTACAATGGTTTGATTGCATTTCAGTTGGAAAAAGTATTATTGTTTCATGTTCTTTAGATAAGAACTTTTTTAATTTTATATATAAAAAATATGCATTGTCATAAAACTTATTTCTGATTGTAATGTGGAACAAATTTTTCTACTTCAACCGTAACTCCGGATGGACCTGTGCGATCCGGGCAGCGACCGGGGGTTGCGGAAGAACATTCAATGGTTTTTTTTTTATTATTATTAGATGACCCGATTTGGGGTCCTGTGATCCTGTTGCTAAAGGTAATGCAACAACGTTGGTCATATTATTAAGTAAGTTTTCCTCTCGCTTCTTCTGTTTCAAGGATTTTTCTTTGCTCTTCTTTTCGCTACTATAGACCCGTTGGCCCATCATAGCAAAATGTAATCTCGTGACCCTCGTACATAATGTCTAACGTGATGGAATACCCAATGAAGATTTTTAGTCCGTTGAGTCCGACACTACCCCGTTGGCGGCCCATGTGGCTCCGGGGTGTGCGTCCGTTAGCATTTTGTTACAGGCGTAAATAAAAAAACATTAACTCCGAATGTTTCGCCAAAAATTAGAATAACAGCATTTTGACGTGACAACGTCTTATAAATTGATGCATACTGGATTCGCGCAAAATGTCCCGTTACGCTCGAGCCGAGAGTTCCCGAGAATTGTCGATAGGGCAAATGCCGTGATGAAATGAGACAGATAGAGAACGCAAATTCTGTTTCAATTTTGTTGGAATAACGTGTTTACCTAGGATACGTTGTCACGATTTTAATATCCGAGCGCCTTGCGCCCATTTACAAAAAGTTTGCTAGAATATTGGGTTGGCACTATCGAAAAACTAAGATGCCTGCTTAAAGAATTAGGCCTTCATCGAAAGCCCTGTATCTGTAGCACAGAGACAGACGCGGGCAAACTATTCCAGTCTGGAATAGTTTGCCCGCGTCACTGTCTCTCTGTCAGGAATATCAAACTAAATACATAAGAGTACCATCAATTCTCAATCATTGCCGCCGACCTAACCAAGGAAACTATAACTAATGTATTCGACAATGTAAGTGCTAAAAATCCGTACGATTTTAAAACATGTTTGCATTAAGAACGAAAGTGTGAATTTTGTTTTCCTTGATCTAAACAAGGAAATGTAGACACTAAAAATAGAACTGTAATACCTACTAGGGTTTTCGATGAGCGTCAATAACCCTATGGTTTAGAGTACGGTCTGCGAATCGTAAGGTGGTAGCTTCGAATCCACCATTCGACTATTGACGTAAACCATCTCCTTGCATAAGCTTTAGTTTAGTTGGTATGGTTAACGAGATTTTTAGTAATATTTTATGAAGAAAAAAAATAAATATTGCTATTTTTCATTATTTTTAAATGCAGAAATTTAACGGACAAATAACTGATTTACTGTTGCTTTTCAAAATAGTCTATTAAATAGCTATAGAAAGAGTTTGTCTTACCTTTGAACTATAAAAAAAAGAGTCATCAAATTTGCTTCACCAAGTCGAAAGTTATGAGGTAACAAACATAAAAAAACATAGACGAAGTGAGAACCTTTTTTTTGAAGTCGGTTGAAAATAATAATAATTAGCAATAAATAAAATTGCTTCGGTCAAAAGTAGAAGAGAAAAACAGTGTACGTGATTGCGGCTGTGTCGGTGCCCGCGAGCCGGTTCTCCACTCGCCGCAAGACGAGGCAAGTTAGCGCACGCGTCCGATGAAAGTACGCGACCGGAATACTACTTGCTTTCTATCAGACCGTTTCAATTATTATCAGAAAAGCAACAATCGTTCTCCACCAGCAGCCAATTCACAACCAGAACGTGCAGTGTCTAAAGGAAGAATAGTGTCTAAACTTGAAATAGGAAGTAAATTTTTGATACGGTGAAATGAAAGTGATTTGTTGAAAGTGGGTTTGGTCATTCCGTTTATATAAAACTTGTAGATTGCAGTTCAGAAAACGCAAGAATTGGTCTTTTAATAACAAACATCACAATCATGGATCTAAGGTAATCCTATTGTCTTATCCCTTTAGTTGTTAGAGCTGTAATAGACAATGGCATTCTAGAGCGATAAGTTAATGAGCAAATATTTAAAGATAAAAAAATAGTCGATGGTATTGTAACAAACTTTGATGAAGCTTTGGATGAAGTAGAATGCTTAGATACTGATGATGGCAAATTCAAAGCTATACTTAACACATATTTAACTTTACACGTTAAGTCGATCGACAATAAACAATAACAAATAATTGAATCACGTTCAATACTTGACCAGAATAATTCAAATAGAAAGTTCGAGTCAACATTAACCTTATTATAAAGAAATAGTTTTTAATCTAAATACAAGGCATTTGACAGTTACAGTCTAACTTAATGATATTATTTTAAACATGTAGCGTATCTAGAAAAACGAATGAATCTTTTTATCGGGTATTTATGCAAAATGCTACTTCACTTTGTAATGTTTTCCTTAATAATTTATAATCATATATCTGTATACTAAACTCTTTAATTAAGATACACAATTTAACAAGCTTAATGTCAGAAACGATGATTCAGTAAGTCTCAGACAGACGAGTTAAGTAGATGGCCAATTCCGTGTGAACCACCTTCACAATGATGCCCCCGTTCAACGGCGGGTCGAATTCTGAGCACCCTTTACATACATAGCTGACCATGGCATCTAAGAGAAAAACAAATAAATCCTAAATTTGCATTAAGTAAGTGCGATATATAGACGAATATCTCATTATGACGCCAATCGATTTCGATGATTATTTTTTTATTGAAAATTATATACTGCAAGGGTTGAGTTCTGATTAATTCTATTTCGTAACATTCATATTCTATTTCATGGCGGTTTTTGTTTTTACTCGTAATCTATAGATAAAAAAGAGAATGTATGTGTGTTTGATCTGTACAGGCTACGAAACGGCTGGACCGATTTCAATGAAACTTTCAGGGAATCTTCAGATTGACCTGACGAGTAATCGTGTAAGTTTTGTGACGATCGGAGCACTCTTCTTTTTTAAATGTCAAATACAGCTTTTATTTACTATGATGATATTCTATTGTTTTAAAACCCACATTTGTAATGACACATGCGTTGTGTATATTTATATCATTATGAACCATATTGAAGTAAACAAATTGGAGTATCTTAAAGTATTAGAAATAGGTAGGGTGGAATAATAATAAAAAGAAATATATATTTGTAATTGACTAATTTATCAATTTTGATATACTTGATTATTTAATATAGATATAGATATATATATATATATATATATATACTATTTGCGGCCTGTTCGCCAGATTGTATTAGGTAGTGTGATTTTTTGTACCTTAAAAAATCTAACAAACGCAGAAGTAATATTTTTTTTTAACTGTTCCCCGTGTTGAGCGTTTCGGGGACTTTTTCTCTCTGGCTTATCCGATTCGCCGGAGGTGCCCTTTGGCAACACCGGCTATCTTTATCGTTGCATATTTATTTATTTATCAAACCTTTTGTTGTTATTTTTTGTTGCTGTTAAAGAGTCGTGGGTTCGAGCCCCACGTTGGGCGAAGAATTTTTTTTCCATCTTCTCTGGCCAATCTGTGTAGTTCGTCATTAAAAAAAAATCCTATTTATATTTCTTTATATACTACTGTCCGCCTCGTCCTATTTGCTATATTTTATTCTATAAATAATAGTGTCATTTAAAATTAGAAAGAAAAAGGAATCATCGGTTCACCCAGTCCAAAGTTATGAGGTAAAACACATACAGAGAGAATTGATAACCTCCTCCTCCTTTGAAGCGAGTTGAAAATTTATTCACTTTGCCTAGAAGACCTTACGTACTTAATTAACACCCAGCGAGGGATCTTCGCACGTTAAATGCGTACACAAAAGCGAGCCCGTACGTCCGTAACACGTAACATACGGATATCGTCGCTGCACACGAAATTACAACGTTCTTATTTAACTCCTGATATAACTTAATAAATTATTCAATAACTCAAAAGGGTTGCTGCTAGAAAAAAATAATTTCAAATTATTTTATTACTCTAGGGCACCAATCGACGCAGAGGCTCCCCCCCTCCGCAGGCGACGTATCGGGGTGCGCAGGAGGCGTTACGAACGCCTCCTCTTGCCGCCCCCGTAATCCGAAGCGGGGCCAGGTTGGGTACCTGGCCCCAGCATGCTTCGGCGTCGTCGGGACTTCTCTGAGTGCCGGAGAAGTCCCCTTTGAGGATGAAGTCCGGTCTTTGCCGGGACCGGCCGGTCGTTGGGGTGTCCTGTCGCTGACAGATCCGGGGCACCCGCTCATAACGGCTGATGGCATTCGCGGAAGGTTTAGTGGGTAGGGGCTGCCCAGGCCTAGACCCACACATCCCTCCGGGCCCACCCAGGGTACCGGAGGATGGTCTATAAAAAGATTCCCCCGCGTAAACAAAAAAAAAAAAAAAGGGCACCAATCGAGCGTAAGTGGGCTATTAGTACACTAAACTGATTGTGATCGTTTCGTTGTCGATTTTTGTTACTTTTGGTAATCTCGTAGATAACATCTCACAAAATATTATGTTAAATTTCAATAAATTAATCAAAATTAAATCATTATAAAATAATGAAAAAATTGAATTGAAATTGTATATCAAAACAATTTAATTAGAGAAAGAAAAAAATGAATTTTTTGCAAAAAAAGTCAATATTTCGAAAACTAAGAGATTTTTACTATACTCAAACATTTTTGTGGAAGTCATTCACATTGCAGGCTACTAGACTGTGCAATGCCCATCCTAATTCCATTCGACTTGCAAAGTCCCGAACTGGTTTTAAAAATCTAATAACTCAGCATTATCAATCAATTTCATGGACACTGATATAAATATAATTTATGTAATTGTATATTTATTGATACCTTATGTAGGATTTCATCCTTTTGTTGTTTTTTTTTTTATGACGAACTACACAGATGCCAGAGAAGCTAGCCTTGGCTGCTTCACCGGATTGAGAGGTGGCATAGCTCTTAGGTCGCTTAGCCTGAACCTCTATTGCTAGTAACTCGACACAAGGGTCCCCCCGGTGAGGGGTAATCTCGGCTTGGACGGTTACTATGTTATCCTTTTGTTGTGAACATCCCTCAAACCCGAACGAAGCGCTTTGCTTCGTCTTTCATTGTTCGTACAGCAAGAGACTGGAATAGTTTCCCCGCGTCTGTCTTTCCTTCCGATTACAATGTGGTTGTTTTCAAGAGTAGAATGAATAGGCATTTACTAAGCTAGTACGCCTTACCATCCAGGATCGTAGTCAAGCATTTGCTCAGAAAGTGCAAAAAAAATATATTTTTTTATTTGTTGTATTGGAACGCCATCATCCTGTTTGGTCATATATTTATTGTCCATGCAAAGTTTATCGCTCTTAGCGATAAGGTAGCCCATTGTACAAAATATTATAAAATGTACCGTAGTTATGCAGTGCTTCTTGTTTGATTTTCGTGTAAAATAAAGTTATATCAATCTATCTATACGAGGGTGAATCAAAAAGTTCTTAGAAGTGCATATATATGAAACCTTTTTGGATCAAGTTCGATATTCAAATTAAAGAGTGTCTATCACACTATATTTATGCAGACTGTCACTTGTTTTTGTCAGTTCGTTCGCATGTAATAAATTTTTTTGTGCAACGAGTTGCTAAAAAGTCAAAATTATGGATAAAAGTGAGTTACGTGCGGTGATAAAATATCTCAGTTTGAAAAAAATGTCTACGAAGGAAATTTTTTTGGACATTCAGCAGACATTAGGGGGTGATGCTGTACCCTATTCTACGGTTGCGTACTGGGTGGCTGAATTTAAAAGAGGTAGATCAAGCTGTAAAGATGACCCGCGTTCTGGGCGGCCTTCAACCTCCGTTACAGAAGAAAATGTCAAAAAGGTTGAGAATCTGGTTTTGGAAGACAGAAGAATGACTATAAAACATATAGCTGAGATCCTAAAGATATCTTTTGGTAGCGTTCAATCCATTTTAATTGATTCACTGGGGTTCAAAAAAGTGTCTGCAAGATGGGTGCCACGAATGTTAACCGACGAAAACAAAAAGCGACGTTTGGAAATTTCCAAGCGTAATCTCGAAATGTTCCAGCGTGATTCGGATAATTTTTGCCGTCGTTTTGTCACCATGGATGAAACGTGGGTCCACCATTTTGATCCTGAAACTAAAAGACAAAGCATGTCTTGGAAACGGCCATCCTCTCCATCCATCAAGAAATTTCGAGTTGCTCCTACCGCTGGCAAAGTTATGGCCTGTGTTCTGGGATAGTGAAGGAATCCTTTTTATTTATTACATGCCAAAAGGCCAGACGATTACTGGACCCTATTATGCAAATTTAATCCCGAAAGTGCGTGAAGCGATTAAAGAAAAACGTCGTGGAAAACTGTCCTTGGGCGTGTTGTTCCTTCAAGATAACGCTCCTGCTCATCGATCGGAAGTTGCGCTCAACGCAATCCGCTGTGCTGGCTTCAATCTCCTTGACCACCCACCATATTCTCCGGACTTAGCCCCAAGTGATTTTCACTTATTTCCAAAATTAAAAGAGGAAATTCGTGGAACAAAATTTCACGATAATGACGCGGTTATAGCTGCCGTAGAGGACTTTTTCGAGAGTCAAGAAAATAATTTTTTTTCACAAGGAATAAGGAAGTTAGAAACGCGTTATTTTAAATGCATTGCATTCGAGGGAGATTATGTAGAAAAATAAAATATTATTATTTAAATCTTTGCATTTTTTAATATTGATTCCAAGAATTTTTTGATTCACCCTCGTATAACAAGGACGCCTGTATATATCTTGTACCAATATTCACTTATGTCTTTAATTTATAGGTATACATAAGCAATAATATAAATTGATGTACATAACCTAATACATTTTGTAACTTCAGTTATATAACGTGAATACATCGAATGTGCGGCTCTATAAAGAATTCGCAACATCCATTATGAAACTTACTATTAAATCCAACATATTCCCACTCCTTGTGCAACCGACGCATCACGCAACGTGCCCTATCCTAGACGGTTTATGTCAATAGAAACCGACAGTGTTGGTCATGATTCGGTGTTATACAATACGGTGGCAAAGCTAACCGTTGAGCCAACAGCGACTACAGCTTTCTCCCCGTGTCACTGCGAATCGATCACGTTGAACAATTCGCGTCCAATTCCTACGAAACAAATGCTCGATTATCACCTCTTTGACCTTGGAATAAAGGTGGGTTATCATTGACAAGAGTCACGTAGTGTATTCGAAGCAGTTGTCCCGGTTGCCCATTGATGTCAACGATAGGACAGGTATGCCTTGAGTCACGTAGACCAAAATATTGTGTATGATATTTTTGTGTGTATAATTACATTAAACAAATTTGCATACACATGTACTTACACATTCACACACACACACCTTCCCACACACATGACACTCAACAATTATATTCGTGGGGCGTAGGCCTGGTGATCCATCTCACAGATATCGGCAACAGCCGGACAAACAAACAAAAATGTATATAAATTCTGATATATTTTGTTTCATAATATTCTTAAAATAATTCGGAAATACAAAGAGGGCGCCCGCGCGTAATAACGTTCAACGTTTGTATCGATTTGAAGTCTTTTTATTTTTGCCCGTAAATATACTTGTGTAATAACGGAATGATAATTGATACTGACTATAAAAGATCGGTTTCAAACTTCACTGACAAATAGCAGACTCGTGCCATGGTCGTGTGCCCCTTTGTCCAACAAAAAAATTTCATCTTTTACTATTGCTTAATTACCTTATGCAAGAATCTTTCAGCAATGTCGACTCCAAAAGTAAAATTTGCATAATTCAAAGCCGATGCACGAACGAATAAATAATACATTACCGTGGCCGGCTTCGAATACGGTACAACGACATAGTTTCTGCCACCTCGTTCTCGATTAAAGTCGTACAGCAACAAAAAAAAAGTAAAATCGGAGACGAGTGTGAAACAGATGGATACAGAACAGTTCCCTCTAACATCTGGCGAAGGGTCGGTAATTTAATTAACGATCCCACCTGATGTTAAGTGGAAATGCAGTCCTGGATGGTAAAACGCACTGGCTTGGTAAATGCCTATTCAAATTCAATACCCACATAATCGGAAAGAAAGACAGACGCGGGCAAACTATTCCAGTACCTTGCTGTACGAACAATGAAACACGTAGCAAAGCGCTTCGTTCGAGTTAGAGGCATGTTACAACAAAAGGTTGAAATCCCGCAGTGCGTCTTGAAGTCAGATGGTGGAACGGGGATGCGGGAATTAGATAATGAAGTTCCTGCATTGCATTTATAGTCATGTACTCGTTTATTATTTAACCAACATACTATGCATTTCTATACATAAATATATACATTATATAAACAATGGAAGCGTCAATAGCCTAATGGTTTAGGGTACGGCCTGCGAATCGTAAGGTCGTGGGTTCGAATCCACTATTGGACTATTGCCGTGAACCATGTTCTTTTTTTTTTGTTAACGAGGAGGAAATCTTTCCTTCTGGGGGGAAGGCGGCGGTTATGTGGGGTTTTTACCCACTAAAACCTCCCCGGTGGCCCTTTCCTCGGTACATGACGAAGGGCTCGGGGATCTCCAGTGGAACGCACCGGAGCCCCTCTGCACTGTGCTCAAGGAGAGCACGTCCCGAGAGGGGAGGTTACTCCCTCCCCCCTGTGCCCTCGCAGCGGAAGGCGACACGGGCCAACCAATGTCGCCTTCTTCCCGGGTTCACTTTGGTGGACGACTCAGGCCCGACCCTTGTCGGCCAATGAACCCGAGGCCCCTTTTAGTCGCCTTATACGACTGGCAGGGGATCGTAGTCTTACTCTTGAGAGCCCAGAACTACAGGGCTGAGTGAACCATGTCCTAGCACAAGCTTAAGCTTAGTTGGAATGGTTAACAAGTTTGTTAGGAATATTTCTGAAAAAAAAAAGAAATATTGCTAGCTTTCTTTAGAAAAAAAAAACAATACATTCATACTAAATTAATGTATATATGTCAGTATGTATTGCCTGTCCCAGAAGGTAACGATAAACTCGCATCGAGGAAAAGACCCACTTATGAGGAGCTAGTCAAAAAAAAAAGCGTTCTACATCCTGTAGTACTCGAGCAACAATCATTTTATCAAAATGCTAAAAACATATATTACTATTTGCAGTGGAATTTTTCGTCATTGTTTTTATAGTTTTCAATTGTTTGCAGGCTTTAATTCTATTTTGACCTCGTAACAAGCCAAATTGGTTCTTGTCAAATCAATCAAATCGAGAACAAATGTATTTTTTAAGAAAAATAAGTAAATATCATTGACAAATGTTAAAGTTAAAGTTACAGCCTTTATATATATATATAATATATATGTCCCACTGCTGGGCACAGGCCTTCTCTGTAAAGAGAGTATAAGGGCATAGTCCGCCACGCACACCTAGTGCGGATTGGCAGACTTCACATGTCGTAGAAAAATTTTCTAAGACATGTAGGTTTCCTCACGATGTTTTCCTTCACCGCCGAGCGCGTGGTTAATCAGCACATAAAATTGCAACAACAAATTTATTGGTGCCGGCACCGGGGATCGAACTCGGGTTGTTAGCGTACTATGCAACTTGAGCCAACCGCCCGGACACTGAGCTACCACTGCGCTGCTGATAAATGTACTCTAAGTTAATCATAATTTTGATTACTCGTACTATAAAAAATACACTAATCCGAGCCAGGCAAGTTATTTCAAAGGATGGTCGATTTCATCGAGATTCTGAAATGGTCACATGTGCATCTACTGTAATAAAATAATATTATTTCGTTTTTTTGGAAGATGACCCTTTTTTAATATCGTGTCGTCTAAATAACGGTATAAGAAATACAGTAGTTTGAGTAAATTATGTTTTGATTCATCCAGGAATGACTGGCAGAGTATTAAGGCATCAAGTGCGTCTTTTTTTTCTTGTTTTAGGGACTTTTGCCCTTTTAGACATGTCAGCCCCATCATACCCTAACCTTGGTATCGCACATATCGATCGCATGAAGCGAGAAAAGTTTATGAACCACAGTTTAAGTTATTATAATAAGTGTAAATAAATAAATGTAGGATCTATAAATGCACAAATACTTGCTTCATCATCATTATCCTTCACCAATGCCTTCCACCATAAATGATCTTCCGCTCTTCACATCCAACCACTTCCGGATATCCTTATAAGGACATCGGTATCATCTGGACCACCTACGCTTCTCCAACCCACGCGCGGCCTCCATTCCCAGACATTCCTCCCCCATCTCATAATATCATATCATTAACACATAATATCATACAATCTCACAACCACACATCTACATACTCATACACACTCACACGCACACTCGCACACACACGATCAGATACACTAATCTATCTAATGGCTACAAATATTCCTCCATGTCTATATATTTTTATAAATCAATACCACGACGTATCAGCTTATATTGTGTTCTTAAGGAGTTGTGTTCACTCCTTTTGAATATGAAATGGTCCACCCCATTACATATTCAAAATTTTACTTTGTTTACTTGAGACACAGGATTCGTCCTAGTTCAAGTGTCAATCCACCATAATCTATTTGTTATTATGTTTATTGTTTCATATGTTTGTGTATTAAATTTTATAATCTATCTAATGAAGTAAACATAACATATACTAACTAACAAAGAAATATTTACAATTTAATAGATATTACAAAATATTTACAAAAAATATAACTGTGCCAAACCGTCATCGCTTGGCAGCGTGCCCAGATAGCTGGTAGTACTGCCACGTTGTATGGCAATGCTTAGCCTCTGTGCAAGGTATAAGCCAGCCCTCTGGTCACCAGATGTGTCGACCAACTTCTTAGCTAACATATTAAAAAGGTGGTGTGCACTAGGACCCCACGGACCCAAAGTTTCTACCCCAAACGGCTCAAATTTGATTACTGTGTGGATTATGGTGAGGAATAAATGATTTATTATTATTATCTGCCGTCACTGACTCTGCCACTATTGCCGGTCCACTGCCACTAACTTTGTTCTCCGTCGAATTTCTTCGTTTCGTAATTTGCTTACATTATAACAATTATTTATTTTTACAACAAAGATATAATTGTTTGAATGTCGAAACAACTTGCAAAGGGCTGGTTTGTCGTAAGCTCATGGCTGTCTTAAATAAAGGCTTCTTTACTCTTGACCTTTCATAAATATGGAATAACAAGAGACCTCTGAGACCTCAATTATGGAGAGGATGGCATTTAAATGTCACAATTATAAGAGACGATACGCATTATACTCGTATACACTCGTGAGCAAAAATAAATGGTTGGTTAAGAAAGTTTGTTTATCTCAGAAGATAAAGACGCTAGCTAATTGATATAAATTGTGCATGATAGAGTTTTTCAATATTTTTTATTTTATTTTAGTACTTATGGAGACGACACTAAGTACTTAAATTTAAGTAACAATAAAATTTAATAAAAAATACTGTATTATCCAAGTTTACGTAAGGTAAGTTTATGTTTATTAATGAAATATAAATAAATTTAAAAAAAATATTTTATTTTATTTTAAGGATATTTAATTGTCTATCATGCACAATTTATTTCAGTTAGCCAGCGTCTTTATTTTCCGAGATATTCAAACTTTCTTAACCGAGCCTCTATTTTTGCTCACGGCTAGTTACGTTGTGACACACAGTACTAGGTATCGATTACAAATATTTACGAATCGTTTTAATATGACTAGCATGTTATAAGTATGGCTTTGTTTATATGAAAATTTATTACGTTCGTTGCTTCTTGCTATTCTCCTTTATTTATTTATAAACTCTTTATTGTTTACACTTATGAACTAAAATAAAACATAAATAAAATATAATTAAAATACATAAACAATGGGCGGCCTTATCGCTAAAAGTGATCTCTTCCAGGCAACCTTTGGATGGAGAGGAATAATAAAAAGAAGCGGCGGGAGTTTATAAAAAGTAGATATACTTAAATACTGATAATAAATATTTACATACTAACATACATATAATATAGGTAGACAAAACATGTGTAAAAAGTATTACATATAATATATTTACATATATATCATAACAGTATAAATGATGTTAGGTGGACTTGTTTAAGTAAAACTTTTTAACTTGATTTTAAAAGTTTTTATTGTCTGTGATTTCCTAATGGCCACAGGAAGCTCAAGCTTATTTAGCTGGTCCTCGGTGAGATCTAGATAGCAGGCGTCAGCATAGTCAAGAATGGGCATAGTCAAAATTTAATGTTCACTAAAGCTCTGCGACCGTTATACTATTTGTTTACTAGAGATGCATGTTTAAGATTATTATTTTCTTTTAAATACAAACAAAAACAAACCTGTCTCGCGGAGGGATAAACAGAGATCACAAAGTTACTCTTTGTTTGAGGGTTCGTGTGGGGTCATTCAAATATTGAACAATCTCCTAGCACGTTCTTAGCTTTACTAAGCTAGTTCTAATGGTTAACAAGAATTTAAGTAATATTTATAAAAATATTACTAGTATTCTTTTGTTGGTCAAAAATATACTGATCGACCACTTTTTTTTAATTAAATTTTTTACCCACACTCGAGCACCGTATTGCCATATTAATAAATGGGTTGCAGTAGTGTCATTCAAAGGACGATTATTAAGTTATTAATTTTCGTGATTCTGAACATAGAAACATAAAGAAGGCAGTTACTAAAAGATAGACAGATCCTTAATCACACGAAAACATAATATGAATAAAGGTGAACTTAGTAAATTCTATTTAGAATTTTCTTCCGGTTAACCTTTGGTTAAGAGAATGCTGGGTGTAAAATTCCGGTATAATTGCGTTTTAAAAATCTTATATAAATAAGTAAATAAGCATTTAGAGATACACTCACAGATATGTCAATATAAATATAATACTATACATAGAAATAATTAAAATACCAAATGTTTATATACCAGTTGTCATTCTCACTGTTTGTGTAGAAAGTATTCAGATACACTGCGGGATTTCATCCTTTCGTTGTGAACATCCCTCAAACCCGAACGAAGCGATTTGCTTCGTCTTTCATTCTTCGTACAGCAAAGGACTGGAATAGTTTGCCTGCGTCTGTCTTTCCTTCCGATTACAATGTGGGTATTTTCAAGAGTAGAGTGAATAGGCATTTACTAAACTAGTGCGCCTTACCATCCAGGACTGCATTTCCGCTTAACATCAGGTGGGATCGTAGTCAAGCACTTGCTTAGAAAATATAAAAAAAAAACACGCAATTTAAAAGACATTAGATTATTGTAACTGTACGAAATATGTGTGATGCTGTAACTAAATAATACTTACGAGAAAACATTAAAAAAATAACATGTTATAAAAAAAAAGAAGAAAAGTTTGTACGCGGACATAAATGATAAAAAAATCATTATTTTCGACACTGTTGGTCGATAGCAACTTGTAAAAACGCTTTGATATAACATAATAGACAATAAGGACTGTTTATTGCCAAAATAAAGAAAAAAAAAACAAAAAAGATAATGGTTAAAAAATGCCTTCAACACATGTGTGTACGCAGCCTCTACAAATTGCGACTGGTTGCAACAAAAGATATCCACTTGCTGCGATATAGTATTAATAAACACAACCGCAAAAAACATAAAACATAAATTGACTTTGCAAGCATGTTTTTGAGATTATCTCAAAAGAAACGTATCTATGAAATCAAGGACGCCAACCTAACGAGTTCACGTTGCGAGATCCAACATTGCAAAACTAAAGAGGCAACAAGCTGCCAGTGTGCAAACAACTGGCCGGACATGTTGGTAGCGTTTTTGGGACCGTTTCTCAACACCATTAACCCAAAAATGAGTAGATTTCTATTTTTACAAATGTAAGGTAGTCAGATTGTACTATCAACCTGTGGAATCAACTGTCACCAGTGGTATTTCCGACCTTATACGATTTGGTGGCTTATACGATTGGTGCTGAGTCCATCTTACAATCTTTAAAACGTGGCACACGTTGTTTTATAAGTATGCAAGAAATCGAAAATCGGAAACAAATCAGGTTGATACGAGCCTATAGGGATTCGAATCCCGATACTAGGTCCTAAAGTTTAACTTTTAACATAAAGAACTCAGTGCTCACGTCAGTTTAAATCCGTTATATTCTAACTGTTATTCCGGTTGCTTAAGTTTCACAACGTTAGCTGGCATAGAACTATATTACCTTCATACTTTTAAACTGATCACTATATCTGTATGAATTATCTAATGACAATCAGTAATTTCCAACGATTTAAAAAAGGAAGAGTTTCTCACCTTTATTTTTTTATTTTTGTTACCTCATAACTTAGACTGGCTGAACTGATTTTGATGATTCTTTTTTTTATTTGATAGCTGGCGGTTTCCCGCGTAGATCCATTTAAATTTGGTCCAATTCTGACAATGGCATTAATGAGAAAACCATAGAAGTGTAAATTTGCATCACGTGCGCCACAAATGTACGAATAACGCAATATCACGCTAAACAATGTCGATGATTCATATTTTATTGGAAAGAACTTAAAGAGTAGATTTTATTTGTAATAATTCGTTAATACAGACGTTTAACGTTTTATTCGATTTGAAGTGAGTTTTTGTTTTTGCTCGTATACTTCTTTATAATCGGTTAAAAAGCAAGACCAGTGTCTATGTCAATGAATAAGGGGGCGCGTCCATAAATTGCGTGAGGTGTTTTTTTCAATTTTCTGCCCCTCCCTCCCCCCCTGGTGAGATCTCGTGAGATTTTATTAAACCTCCCTCCCCCATCTCCCAATCTCAAGTGAGATTTTTCAAAATGTGAGTTTGTTACGTAAACGCGTTGGATTGTTATTGTAAATGATCTTATTCGTATTACGATTACGCTTTAAGATTAAATCTTAAGCATGTACAATCTGGATTTAAATGGACCAAAATAGTATTTTTTTTTTGTTTCAAACAGAAAAAAAATTGCGTGATATTTGAAGGGACGCCCCCTCTCTCCAACGTAAGATTAGATGAGATTCGACTCAACGCCTTGCCCCCCTTAAACACCTTACTTAATTTATGGACGCCCCCCAACTCTTCCAAGGCAAACTCACGGGGCTTGGCGCCATTAATTAAGTCTCTATATATAATATACAATGCCAAACGGTAAAGACAAGAAGATGGTTACACTAGAAGATGAATAGATGGACACACGACCATTTATTTATAATAATTATAATTACTTATACAAAATGTACATACTAATATGTTTATGTTGAAGCAGATCAATTACGTAACCACACTAATGATCTTCAAAAACAAAATCCGGTCGATATTCTAACATCAACAAGTGTGAATACATTAAATAACGACGTGTTTAGGTCGATATTAATATAGTGGACACTAACCGGCTGTTAACGGATGACATAACCTCTAATTATAAATAAGTTCATATTTAACTTACAGACAACAGCACAAGTTGTTCAACCGGATGCGTTCGTTATTAGATCAGTATTTTTTCGTTCCTCGGTATCTAATGCTGTCTTAAGCGGCGACTAAAAGAAGATAAAGAGAATTAGAAGTGCGCGATATATGTATGACGATATTACATTAAATATATGGACGCTATATATTGCTTCAATCCTTTCAATTTCATCAAATCTTCTAATATCAATATATTTCATCCGAAAACCAAACAACCTTCTCGAAGTGGCACTCAAAGTTACTTTAGCTTTTGAATGTCCCTTAGATTGTCCGTGAAATAGCAACCGACTGAGTCGTCGGCCTTCTCGGGCACCCTCGGATCGAAATGCTTACGCGTAACATAGTAACCGTCCAAGCCGAGGTTATCCCTCACCGGGGGGACCTTCGTGTCGAGTTACTAGCAATAGAGGTTCAGGCTAAGCGACCTAAGAGCTGTGCCACATCCGGTGACGCAATGAAGACCAGCCTCTCTGGCCAATCTGTGTAGTTCGTCATTAAAAAAAAAACCAAACATCGTGTGTATGTTACTACACTCCTACTCTCCACAATGTACTACCATATTACGTAATGTAGTTGTATAAATTTCATAATCTGTGTCGCGGTTTTATTGGGCTACTTTAGTTTAGACGATACGATGTAATATGGAAAATATCGATATACTTAATCAATATATTGTATAGTATCGTACAACATTACTGTATATCATATCAAAAATATATCGATGTATTTTTTGCATGAACATCTCTATGTTTGGCGTTCCACGACTGTACGTGGGATCACCTGTATCTAGTGTTTCCCAGTACGATTTAGGGACTTAAGAAACGAGCCTACTCCTTTCTCAAAGGCGGACAGCGCATCAGCAGCATCTCCGTCGTCTTGCACATTCCCAACTTCTTCGCGGTCTTGTGAGCAAGGCCCCAGTTCACACCTGGGCCTACAGCAGGGGCGGAATTATGGGATACGTTACCCAATCTCGACTTTCATGGCAGAGTCCGGTTCGGAGGACCGTGGGAGATTTTAGTCGGAGGCGGAACCCGACATAACTTCAGGTTCATTTCTTTCCACGTTTACACTTTTTTTTGTTTTCTTCATATTTCTTTATATCATTTACTCTTGTGTCAATCATTTATATTTGTTATCGTATTTATTAATTATATTTGTTATGCTAACACGATGCTGCTGCTGTACTGTATCGATGATTTTCGAAAAATAAGTTTGTTTTCGGTGAGACAACTTGAAGGAAGCATTCGTAATAATTTTTGTATACCGTAATTATTAAAATATGTCTGTTATCTTTTGTTTCTGCTTTTCTCCAATAAATAAACAAATTTAAAAAATCTGCAGCTCCACTGTTGTGGATGTTCATGGGCGACAGTGATTTATGACTACGTAATCGCTTACCGAGCTTATCGTTTACCTGTTAAAAAGTTGCGGTGGAAAAACGGTCACGTACATGTATAGCTATCTACTAATCAATAAATAATTAGTTACATGTCATTGATTTCGTGTGAATTTCTCGCCTCGAGTCAATGATTCGATGGATGACCGCAATGAGTATTTATTACAAGGGTCAAAGACAACTGGTCAATAGCAAGATTATTCTACACTCGTGAGCAAAAAGGTCGGTTAAGAAAGTTTGAATATATCGGAACATAAAAACGCTAGCTAACTGAAATAAATTGTGCATGATAGACAATTAAATTCCTCAAAGTAAATATTTTTACATTAATTTAATTATATTATGAAAAAACATTGTCGCCCGTGAACCCGAGGCCACTTTTAGTCGCCTCTTACGGCAAGAGATACCATAGCTTTATTCTATAAGCCCAGGACTACTGGGCTGGCGGGCTAACAAAATTGATATTGGACCTAATTGAAACAAAACCCTTATAAAGAAAAACAAAACTATAAACAGATTCATACATGACGGCAATACGAGTGTAATAACATCAACAAAATACTTATAAAACAGCTTTCGTTTTATTATATGTACCTGAAACAACTATAGGCTTTGTGCAATGCGCGTCGTCTAGCTTATATCATTGTTTTAGATTTCTATTCACAGCGACACGCTAAGAGCTATTAGATATTTCAGATGACACGTTTTGTAACGTTGAGAAATCTGAAAAAGTAACACCTTCACATAACAATTTAGGATGGTTTTTTAATATGTAAAGGGGTAAACGGGCTCAACTGATATTTTTTATAACACAAAATAGGCTCACGTTATCTCGCATGATGGAAGGCGAAGACGTAGCCTAGGATGGAACACGTGAGCCTATAAGGGACTACCCACCACCTCCCATGGCCCCATCAACCTCGCGGTTATATGGGCCGAAACGCGGGAGGGTACGCGTGGTCTCCTCCTCATGGTGGTTGACTCCCTACAAGTTCTTTATCAAGGCCTTTCTCCACCATTCGGAGCTCAACCCCTTAAGGGGCTTTACGGCACGCAACATAAGAACTCGCTCGACGGCGCCAGACGACGAGCTTTTTAACGGGTCCTTCGTTTATGCCAGGCGTGAGCAAATTCCCTGAACTTGAGGAAGTTGCCCTCCGAGGAGACCAGATCGCGGAAGTAGACCGGACCCGGACACGTACGTGTCAGACCGTTCAGTAGCCTAGCGCGCAAATCATCATACAGTGGGCACGACCACAGCACATGGTAGCGATCCTCTGCATCCTGTCCACAATCACACGCACTAACATCACATAAACGCATCTCGTGCAGCCTTTTACGAAAATTTCCGTGACCCGTTAGGAGCTGCGAAGTCACATAATCCGGTGCGATCCAAGTTGTCCTATAAGGGACTGTTCACATTGGACTTAAAGGTGTCTAGATTGTACCCGAAAGACTGGGATAATCCGCATAAGGAAGGTGGAGGCAAACAGCTTCCTGCGTATTAAGTGATCACCATCGTATTCACAAGACCGGATGAACTACAGGCGTGTTACCGGCCTTTAAGAAAGTCGGCTCGTTTCTTGAAGTCCCCAAATCGTACAGGTTCGGAAACATGGATATGTAAGTTGAAATATAATGAGCTCATAAGCTTATTTAAAGGGATTACCTTATAACAATCTTGTACATAAGAAGTTAGTTTGCAAGTATATTTACGAGCAAAAACAAAAACCAACTTCAAATCGAATCAAATGTTAAACACAATCACGTGCAGATGCTCTCTTTGTATTTCCGAATTATCGTACGTATACTATACAATAGAATAAATCAAAACCTAATCAAACGACTTCTAAAGTACTTTATATCGGAATTATCGTAGAAATATATAAACATATATATATATATTATATTTCTTAAGTCCTTACGTACAGTGGTCACCCAGTATACGTACTCGATGTTAAGCGAGTGACGGTGAATAATTGTAATATTTTTGTAATATACCCTCATACATTTGAGCACACGTCCGAAACTTACAACTGTATGGATCATTTTTGGAAGAGGCTAACGTCTAAGATACAGGCTCGGCCTAGTTTAGACATTAGGAAATCCAAAAATAGTGTTAGACATTTTATTTTATAATCACATTGTTTTAAGAGTTAAGTTTAATATAAGTATTTTATTTGGTTCAGTAAAAAAAATAATATTACGAAAACGAAACTAAATCAAAACCAAACCAAACATTCATCAAACTACTCTTAAATTACATCCTTTCCAATCAAAATGAATTATTGAAATCGCCATGAAATTGAGTTATTCGTCCATTTGTGGTGCACATACTTATTCAAATTTAATACTTCTATAGTTTTCTCATGGATGTGGTATCCATGAGAAAACTATGGAAGTATTAAATTCAGATTTGTACCAAATGGGACAACATGGGAAGCACCAACTTTGAAATAACAAAAGAATCATCAAAATCGATTAATGGGTGAAAAATATTAAAAAAAAACATATAGACAAATTGAAAACCTTCTCCTTTTTTTGAATTCGGTTATAAAGTTTAATTTCCTCCTTGTATAACTGCTAATCACCAGTATGTGACTACATTCCAAACACAAGTTGTTAGTCGGTATAACTAATTGTGTAACTTGAAGCAAAGCCGCTACGAATGGAAATGCTTTCGCACAAAACATATTTAACAAGCGTACTGAACAACACAATGAGAACTGCACTGAAGGAAACATTTGAATAATGAACAATAACATAACTAACACGCTTACAGTACAACAAATTGACATTAACAAAACATAACACTCAGGTGCTATTAAGTGTGGCAAATTGAAATCATAATTAGTCGACTTAACAAAAGCACGAGGTCCTATATCCTAGACAAGTGGTTGCCCACATGATTAGGCACTAGCTTAGTAATGCGTCAAAGCGTCAATAGCCTAATAGTTTAGGGTCTGCGTAGTGTGCGGCAATCTTAAGGTCGTAGGTTCGAATTCACCATTCGACTATTGACGTGAACCATCTCCTAGCACAAGCTTAAGCTTAGTTGGAATGGTTTACAAGAATGTTAGTAATATTTCTGAAAAAAAATATTGCTAGCTTTAAAAACATGCCTATTCAGTCTACTCTGGAGTAAAACTGAAATATAAGGAAATATAATTAATCAGAACCTAACCAAACTCTCATCAAACTACACTTGAAGTCATCATCATCATCAGCCTGTGTCTACCCACTGCTGGATATAGGCCTTCCCCAATGCCTTCCACCATATACGATCCTCCGCTTTACGCATCCAGCCACTTCCGGCTATCCTTACAAGGTCGTCGGTCCATCTGGAGGGAGGGCGCCCTACACTTCTCCGACCCATGCGCGGCCCTTGAAGTATCTTTCCCATAAAAAATGAATCATAAAAATTGAATGACGTGATATTGTGGATTCGTCCATTTGCCGCGCACATACTTAATGCAAATTTAAGACTAGTTGTTAATTTCAATATATAATAGAGGTAAATCCTTTTTTTTTAATGACAAACTACACAGATTGACCAGAGAAGCTGGCCTTGACTGCTTCATCGGATTGAGAGGTGGCATAGCTCTTAGGTCGCTTAGCCTGAACCTCTATCGCTAGTAACTCGACACAAGGGTCTCCCCGTTGGGGGGTAACCTCGGCTTGGACGGTTACTATGTTACGCGTAAGCATTCCGATCCGAGGGCGCCCGAGAGGGCCGAACCACGACTCGGTCGGTAGCTATTTCACGGATAATCTAAGGGACATTCGAAAAGCTAAACTAACTTTGAGTGCCACTTCGGGAAGCGTTGGCGCTGGAAGTAGAAGTGGCCGAAGAAACTCCAGCAACGCTCCTAGCATCTAAGCGGTGGGGCCTGCCCATAAAATAGCGGTAACGCGCGCGGATTATTCGCAACCTCCGACGGTCGCGAATGGACGCTTTGTGGATTTGTAAAGATCTAGCCTGTGCAATGGTGATCACGTCATCCGGATCGTCAAGAACGTGTCTCGGCCTCCGGGCGACGGGACGGAATTTAGTATAGGAAGGCTTATAAGTGGCGGCACTTACAAGAAGTTTGTTAGAATGTTTGGTGGCAGTCTCGAAAAACCGTCGAGATGCCTGCTTAAAGAATTGGGTGGAAAATCCATTACGTACCTGGCAGTGCGGGCAGGCGACCCAGTCTTAGTGACAGTCACAAATGAATTTGTCTTACCTGAAAAAAAAAATGATTTAAATCAAACTTCTTAAAAAATCTCAATTTTTAACAGATTTCAAAAGTTGCGTATTTAGACACGGACATATTCTTAATTGGCGTCATTTGAATACATTATAAACAAAATACGAAACACATTAAAAAATGACAAAAAAAATACACTTAAAGAAAGAAACAACAAACAAGGATATAGGACATGCCAACACTGGACACCGTCTCAGAATGCGATGTACTAAGGATGCGCCAGCACTGATTTTCAGCGGTGCCCAGGACTACCCCAAAGTCGTGCGCGCGAAATACGAGTACTACCTTTAGATACCGTATTATACAAGTTATGTAAGATATCCTTTTTCGTTTATGTTTATAATATCTTGGAAGATAAAGACACTAGGTCTTCCGAGATTCTGGATATTCAAACTTTCTTAACCGACCCTTTATTTTTGCCCACGGCTATATTATAGAAAAATTCTAAAATTATCTATGCAAATACGTAAATCTTGAAAAATTACATTTTAATCTCGGGTAACAACGCGTGCCGCAGCTAGTTCATTCATATACTTGTCGATCAAACTAACATGCTATACGGTGCACAACATTCTCAAAAACACATCTCCCTACCGAGATTCAATCTCACAAACAACTCGGCGGCCGTAAAGATAAAGTCCAGTTATACATTATTTATAAAAAAAAAACATTGGCATAGGAGAGAAAGGTCGGTGAGGCAACGCGAATTCTCCGTTAATTCTGCCTCTCTTACTTTCACTTTCATTTCCGAGTCTTCGGATAATTTGTGCTCACGTTGGCCGAAAACGATGCACTAAACCAGAGGTCGATAATTACAATTTGCAAGATTTTCAACTTTTGAAGAGCCACAATTCTTTTTTTCTCGCCAACAATAAATAGTACTGGTACAAATAAAGTTAATACTTAAGAATTACTTTACATCCAAAGAGCCGCATGTGCCTCAACAAGTATATTTAATAGTTTTTGTACATTTTGTAAAAAGATTAAATTAATCAACGAAATAGGAATAAAATTATTTACAAATTTTCCAATTAAAAAGTAAGGATAGAAACAATATTTATAAAATGTTATTTTCGGAATATTTATTATAATTAGAAGCATATTCTTATCTCAGCAAATTATTGTTAAAATAATTAACAAAATAGAGATTTCTTTATCCTTAAAAATTCAGAGAGGCCTTTTTGTGCATCTTTTAACTTTGTGGGAAAAAATGATGAAGAACCAAATAAAAAATATTAAAGAAACAACCAAAAATATTTTTTTTCCTTAAATAAAAAAAAATTGATAGAACTAGTTAAATATCTCTATTTATTAATAATTTAATGCGTTTTTTTCTGTACAAGTTTAAATGGAATATTTTATCTCCGTCCAAAATCACAATCATAATCGTTGAGCCATTAACGGACGGAACGAAGAAAACATTCTCAGAGCATGAATAACATCTTATCTATAACTAATAACGGTAACAAGGCCAAGGTCATTGACCGTCACAATAGAACGCTGCGAGTGCCAGCTGCGACGATAGATGGCGCTGCCCTGTTCAAATGCACGATATCGTTTGTCCTCCCGACCGAACTAGGGTCTCGAGTGACTTTGGCCTCGTTGCCATCAGAAGGGTCTTAACTGACTCGACTGAACAGCGAATGATGAGATAGGGATACGAATATACATGATTCAAACCCGCTCGCTTGCAGATCAACTATCGCAGATTTGCATGACGATCTACTGACGCTGTTTTTGGCCAAATTAATTTATAAAATCATATTATATATAAAAGTTAATTCGACCGTATTATAAAATTACAATAAATGCTTAAAATAGAATACGGCTTATTCGTATATATGTTAGCGAAAATGTATGTAAACCGACATTGTATACAATACATAACTTTAAAATTTGGCTTTATCTTTTTTTTTAATTTGACTTTGGCGTCATTAAGAATACGAGTATTAACAAACGCTAAAAACACTGTTTTTATTGTAGATGAACGTTATAGAGTTCATTGAAGAAGTTTCTACGACAAAAACAACTGTTAGAAAGACTTCTCGTGATTATTGGTTATTGCGGCGATACGACGTGCTAATATATTATATAATAACAATGCATATTATTATTATTTTACGGTATGAATGTTACCCGATTGTCAATAAGTGTTATAATAAAAAAATATTATTACACATTTCCTAGGATTATAATACGATTCCTTAATTTCATACATTTCCGGTAACATATACATAATTAAATTATATTTTCTGTCTCTTCTTCTATGCCTTTTCCCTTTATTTGGGGTCGGCCCTCCTCGTGTTGCGGCGCCAAGACAGACGGTCTTGGGTTGTCCGTACCTCTATTTGGGCTCGCTGCATATCTTTATTAAATTATATTTTATTAACTAAAAAAATATTTACAATTTAATAGATATTAAATTAAATATAAATTTCCCGTTTTTTATCCATAATCTATCCATGTATAACTATGTGTATTTATTGATATATAATTATGGTTTTTACGTGTTACTATTTTTTTAAGTTAGTCTGGCAGAAAATGCCTTTTGTTATAAAGTCCACCTTTTTGTACTATTTTATATTGTGTCAAAGACATAAAATAAATAGTTTTTACTTAAAAATAAAATATGAATAGACTGCAATCGTAACTACATTTAGGCTATTTGATAATGTAATATTATATTTTGTATGGCCAATTACAAATTTCCTATTTTAAATTGAGAAAATAAATGATGTAACAAAAAAATAAAGTAAAAGTATTGTAGATAGTGTAGTTTATAAGCCACGGTATCGAAATATTTTTGCCATATGTTATAATTTGTAGGTCTCGTGAAATAAAATAGTCCAACAACTAATACACTCGCTTTATTGAGACAGCGTAACGTTGTACAAACAATTATTCTTCACAACTGCGCGTCCTTACAATCTTTATACAAAATTAATTAGACGTCAGATTAGGAACTAATAAAGTTAAACTATTATTTACAATGCCAAGTTCATGTGACGATCAGCTAAATTATTAATTATGAATGAAAGATACAATAAGGTCCAGGTAAACAATCGCTGGGTGTCATGTGTTGCCAGCTAACACATATTTGATGAAGTATAAAATGGAATCCAAATCTGAAATATATTTATGTATAATGTAAGTTTTGTATAATATGTAAGTCTATAATTCTGTACTAAGTTGGCATTGCATTTAGCCGCGCACTCCACCGGCAATGCTGTATGTAACTTTTGTCCGCGCACAGTCCACAATATTTGTTTCCAAATATATTCACTGGCTTTCTTGACAAGTCGTTTGACAGTGTGCCGACAGTCTTTATTCCTTTCTTTATTAATATTGTTTGATAAAGTGCGCGCACAATAATGCTCGTAAGCGTCAATAGCCTAATGGTTTAGGGTGCGGTCTGCGAATCGTAAGATCGTAGGTTCGAATCCACCATTAGACTATTGACGTGAACCATCTCC
The DNA here is from genome assembly GCA_029286785.1 of Meandrusa payeni. Lineage (NCBI taxonomy): Eukaryota > Metazoa > Arthropoda > Insecta > Lepidoptera > Papilionidae > Meandrusa > Meandrusa payeni. The sequence goes on along the minus strand of JAGSMX010000009.1, from coordinate 9,561,661 downwards.
TAGCACAAGCCGAAGCGTAGTTGGAAAAGTTAACAAGAAAATTAGTAATATTTTCTAAAAAAAAAATATCGCTAGCTTTCTTTTAAAATGTATATATATAATGTATATTATATCAATCAATCAATCATATAATATATATATATATCAATCAATCTTGATATATATACAAATTGCAAGTTTGAGTTCTCTGTGCAGCAATGGTGCGAACAGTTCTGCTATCGTTCGATCCATACCATCATAATGAGATCGCATACGCGTGCAAATGCATTATTTCTGACATATAGTAATAATTAAATTTTACGGAACACATTCGTTGAAATTACGAATTTTTGCATTAAATTTTTGACATTTCATTACAGGAACAAAACATCGAAAAGGAGGTCAGGACCGGTCGCCGCATCATGGGTCAAGACCAGTCCTATATTGCGCACGGCGGCGTCACGCAACTGAGAAGGTACAAGAATAAATACGAGGATCCAATCCACCATAGGACCAAGTCCGTCGATAGTCGGAGCGGGGACTACGACAGCGAATACACTCGCCACAAGGCAAGAAGAAGCGCCGACAGCTTCAAAAGCGACATTTCGTCAAACGAGAGCAGCGGGTATAGAAGCGGATCCAGTGCTTACGAACTACGCTCGGAGAGATCCTCTAGAAGTGACTACTACTGTACATCATTGTACAAGAACGATCACTACAGAGACGTTAATAAAGAGCTATACAAGCCAGTCAAAATACCAAAGGAGAAACACTACAAAGTACAGCTATTCGATGTTAATAACGAGGAGGTAAAAAACGCTCGCTACAAAGGTTACCATAGCGACACGGAGAAAGCCAAGTTAAAAGCTGATCCAAAGCCAAAAAAGGCGGGCATACGAAACTACACGCCGAAGATCCTATTAGAGGACGAGCAGAGAAAGAAGATAGAGGGCTGGATTTAGTAACGAGACTAGGATAAGTTGTATATATTAGTTAGGTAGTAGATGAATTTGGAAGGTGAAGATGGAGGCGGCTGGAGCGCTCGCTAGCTTGGCACCGTCGCCCATCACAGTGCTGGGTCTGATACCACTCCTGGCTCTCGGGATCACGTACTTCAGATACCAGCAATACGATCCGGAGTCGTACATAACGGAAGTCAACGCTGTGAGTATGTTAAACATTACTTACCGAAATTAAGGCGATCAACGAATTGTTAGGTAGAACGGTAGTAACGGTGTATGTATATGTGGAGTGTAGACACTGTTACAAGGTCATTGCACATCAACAAATGGCTTACCTGTTATTAAGTGAACTCCGCCGGCCACAAACAACTGCCGCTGTAATCGGCCTTTGTATTAAAGGTTCGGCTTCTAATACTTATTCGCTGAGTGAAACGCAGAAGTAATATAAGGTATATTACCCTACAACATCCGAGAAACCATTGGATTATACATTGGACTTTTAATTGAACTTAACGATATTAATACGAGGACCTTCTTCTTACATTAGTCCAAGATTATTTATCTGAGTTTAAGTCAAATAATCTATCTTAACTAGTAATGCCTAGCCATTAAGCTATTACTGCATTTCACTTATAGATGCTACGTTTAATTTCAGATATTGCCGATATATGACTTCGTGGTAGTGGGCGGTGGATCAGCGGGCGCTGTGGTCGCGTCCCGACTCTCCGAGATCGGAAACTGGACAGTTTTACTGCTTGAAGCCGGCCAGGACGAAACCGAGATATCCGACATACCCGCTCTGGCCGGCTACACGCAACTCTCCGACATGGACTGGAAGTTCCAAACGACGCCATCCAATAACCGATCCTACTGCCTCGCTATGAACGGGGACCGCTGCAACTGGCCGCGGGGCAAAGTCCTAGGTGGCTGCAGCGTCCTCAATGCCATGGTCTACGTACGGGGCAATCGCAACGACTACGATTTGTGGGAAGCATTAGGAAACCCCGGATGGTCCTACGATCAAGTTCTGCCTTATTTTTTGAAATCTGAGGACAATCGAAATCCATATCTCGTTGACACTCCGTACCACTCCGCAGGAGGGTATTTGACGGTTCAAGAAGCTCCGTGGCGGACGCCTCTATCGGTGACCTTTCTCAAAGGCGGCATGGAATTGGGCTATGAGTACCGTGACATAAATGGCGCTAAGCAAACAGGTTTTATGCTAACCCAGGCGACGATGCGTCGCGGCAGCCGATGCAGCACGGCCAAAGCCTTCCTCAGACCAGTCCGCCAGAGAACCAACCTGCATATCGCGTTAGGAGCCCAAGTGACCCGCATTTTAATCAACCCAGCCAAGAAGCAAGCTTATGGAGTCGAATTCATGAGGAACGGAGAACGTCAAAAGGTGCGTATAAAGAGAGAGGTTATAATGTCTGCGGGGGCTTTGGCTACGCCTAAGTTAATGATGCTGAGCGGGATAGGTCCCGCTGATCATTTAAGAGAGCACGGTATACCATTGATCGCTAATCTGAAAGTCGGTCACAATTTGCAAGATCACGTAGGACTTGGCGGTCTGACGTTTGTCGTCAACAAACCGGTCACTTTCAAAAAGGACCGTTTTCAAACATTCGCGGTCGCAATGAACTACATCTTATACGAAAGAGGTCCGATGACGACACAAGGCGTGGAGGGGCTCGCTTTCGTCAACACCAAGTACGCACCACCATCTGGCAATTGGCCTGATATACAATTCCACTTCGCGCCCAGTTCAGTAAACTCGGACGGCGGCGAGCAAATACGTAAAATATTGAATTTACGCGACCGAGTTTACAACACTGTGTACAAACCGATCGAGAACGCTGAGACTTGGACGATACTGCCGCTGCTGCTACGGCCTAAGAGCTCGGGGTGGGTGAAACTCAAAAGCCGGAATCCATTTCAGCCCCCGTCAATAGAACCAAACTACTTCGCGTACAAGGAAGACTTACAAGTTCTAACTGAAGGTATTAAAATAGCATTTGCGCTATCAAATACGACCGCTTTCCAGAAATACGGCTCTCGACCTCACAATATCCCAATGCCGGGATGCGCGCACCTCACTCTATTCAGCGATGAATACTGGGAATGTAGTCTGAAGCATTTCACGTTCACAATCTACCATCCGACCGGTACTTGCAAGATGGGACCGAAGCACGATAGAGACGCAGTCGTCGACCCGAGATTAAGGGTCCACGGGGTTGCTAACTTGAGGGTTGTCGACGCCAGTATTATGCCTACGATAATAAGTGGCAACCCTAACGCCCCGTGATCATGATAGGCGAAAAGGCGTCGGATATGATCAAAGAAGACTGGCTCGTGTTATGACAGTGATGAGTCGCTATGTGTGAAATATCCATTAGTCAAACTAAAAACTATTTATCACAAAGTACTTTTAAGTTGTTGATTATTAACCAATTTAATTAAGTATGTACATAATTCATCTATATAAAAGTGTCTTTTAGTCAGTAAGTTCGATTCGTGAATGTATAAAGTCATTTAGATTAAGCGACTAGATTTAAAAAATCAATCGATATCTAGCTAGTGGTGGATCTTTTTTATTTTACTGTTTCCGATGTGTATATTAAAAATTGTACAAAAGACGTGAGAATATACATTTTTGTTTAATACTTTGTTTGTTTTTTATTTTTATGCTAAGTAAATAAATTTTTTTAATTTAAAAAAAAAAAATATTTTGAAGTTGATTTCCATTCTTTAGAATTTATTATTATAAAATTTACAAATTTTCAACATTAAATATGCATTTATAATTTATTATTAGATATTTCGTTAATTTAACATTAAAAAATAATTTCAACAAAACTTTAGTTATTACACGTACAGCGCCATCTATGTGAATAAAATTGAACATGACTCATCTACGGGAGAGTGACGATTTTTTCTATCAGTTAGCGCCATCTACTGTTGATAACGAAATTTATTACACACACAATAGTTTTTTAAGTTGTATGGTTCGATATGTTTAACAATAGATGGCGATTTATTTTTAAGCTGTTCTTACTTTTTGTGTGTTTCTTTACGAAAAATAAAACATTACAATTTTGATAATTATTGATTACTTTTTTTAGGGAGAGAGTGAATAGAGTGAAGGATGGTTGTTGAGTTAAATAATGAAAGTTCTCATATTTTCACAGACAGTTTTGAGGCAAATTCCAACGTGCGCCTGTAGTAAATTCACTGACTTAACGTGTCTTAGTAAATGTTCTAAAAGATACAGGTTACCTAAATATGTTTTCTTTGTAACCTCGGCTTGGACGTTTATAACTGCCTGAAGATCCTTGCCATTTTAGCTTCTATATTATGCAAAAATAAGGAGATATACAAGAAGTTTTAAATTTATTATACTTTAAAAGTTATTTAACAATCCTGATTGTAATATTTACGATAAAATTACACAATAATAAAGTGGCGTCCTACACGTAAACGTGCGGTAAGTCAATACGGTTACATGAATAGAGAGATTATAGGCTGGTTGGATAGCTGCGGCCACATTATTCGAGTGGCGGGTAATTGCGGCGCATGCAAGCAACAGGTTCGAGATGCAGCCGTCTATGCACTTCCTCCTTACATTACACAACCCATACCCTAGCGCTGAGCGACCGATTCACTTACATACATATATAGCCGTGATCAAAAATAAAGGGTCGGTTAAGAAAGTTTGAATATCTCGGAAGATAAAGACGCTAGCTAACTGAAATAAATTGTGCATGATAGACAATTTAATATCCTTAAAATAAAATATTTTTTTATTAATTTATTTATATTTCATTAAAAACGAAAAAGGCATATCTTACGTAAACTAGGATACTACAGTTATTTTCATTTAATTTAATTTTTATTTAAATTTTAGTACTTAGTGTTGCCTACATGTGGCGAAATAAAATCCAAATAAAATGTAATGAAAAATACTGTATTATCCAAGTTTACGTAAGATATCTTTTTTCGTGTAACTTTATGTTTTTTAATGAAATATAAATAAATTATTAAAAAAATGTATTTTATAATTTATTTAAAATAATAAAAACATAAACGTAAACAAAAAGGCATATCTTACGTAAACTAGGCTACTACAGTTTTTTTTCATTTAATTTAATTTTTATTTCAATTTTAGTACTTAGTGTTGCCTCCATGTGGCGAAATAATAAAATCCAAATTAAAATTTAATGAAAAATGCTGTATTATCCAAGTTTACGTAAGATATCTTTTTTCGTGTAACTTTATGTTTTTTAATGAAATATAAATAAATTATTAAAAAAATGTATTTTATAATTTATTTAAAATAATAAAAACATAAACGTAAACAAAAAGGCATATCTTACGTAAACTAGGCTACTACAGTTTTTTTTCATTTAATTTAATTTTTATTTCAATTTTAGTACTTAGTGTTGCCTCCATGTGGCAATATAATAAAATCCAAATAAAATTTAACGAAAACTACAGTATTATCTAAGTTTACGTAAGATATCCTTTTTCGTTTATGTTTTTTAATGAAATATAAATAAATTAATAAAAAAATGTATTTTATAATTTATTTAAAATAATAAAAACATAAACTTAAACAAAAAGGCATATCTTACGTAAATTAGGATACTATAGTTTTTTTTCATTTAATTTAATTTAAATTTTAGTACTTAGTGTTGCCTCCATGTGGCGATATAATAAAATCCAAATAAAATTTAATGAAAAATACTGTATTGACCAAGTTTACGTAAGATATCTTTTTTCGTTTATGTTTTTTAATGAACTATAAATAAATTAATAAAAAAATGTATTTTATAATTTATTTAAAATAATAAAAACATAAACTTAAACAAAAAGGCATATCTTACGTAAACTAGGATACTACAGTTTTTTTCATTTAATTTAATTTTTATTTAAATTTTAGTACTTAGTGTTGCCTCCATGTGGCAATATAATAAAATCCAAATAAAATTTAACGAAAACTACAGTATTATCTAAGTTTACGTAAGATATCCTTTTTCGTTTATGTTTTTTAATGAAATATAAATAAATTAATATTTTTTATTTTAAGGATATTTAATTGTCTATCATGCACAATTTATTTCAGTTAGCTAGCGTCTTTATCTTCCGAGATATTTAAATTTTCTTAATCGACCCTTTATTTATGCTTACCAGTGTCTATGTAAAAACGGAAACTGACTTCAAATCGAAATAAATGGAGACTACACTGGAAGCACCAGTTTTCAAACGAAAAAAGTACAATCCAGTCGAAAGTTATGAGGTGACAAACATAAATAAAACACACAGACGAATTGAGAACCTCTTTTTTTTTATGAACGAACACAGGTTGATCAAAGAAGCTTCCCGACCTTGACTTATTCACCGGATTGAGAGGCGGCAGAGCTCTTAGTCGCTTAGCTTGAATCTCTACTGTAGTAACTCGACACAAGGATCCCCGGTGTGGAACCTCAGCTTGGACGGTTATTATTATTATTAAAATGTTACGCGTAAACATTCCGATCCGGGGCGTCCGATAGGGCCGAACCACGGCTCGATAACTATTTCAAGGATGGGACAATCTAAGCTAAACTTAAATGCTTCGGGGAGCGTTGTCGCGTGGGAGAAGAAGTGGCAGAAGAAACTCCAACAGCGTTCCTAATCGTATCCAAGGGGTTAAGGAGGTGGGGTCCTTTTTTGAAGTCTAAGACAATTTAATTTAGACTATGAAGATTTTTTCTGTCTATTGATAACATGGAGCATGTATGGAGAAATTATATACATTATTATAAAATATACATAATTATCAAAAACTAACGTCATCGATCTCTTTTCTCCAAGTGTTTGTTTGTTTAAAAAGTCATTAACCTATTAATAGTTTTTCTTTTTTTTGTGTTTCTTTTCCTTGTAGTTATAATTTAATATTGTCACTCGCCATACATTCATTGAATGCAGTCTACACCTGTAACTGCGTTGGCATTAACCTCGCAACCTTTCCACTGTTTTTATATATTGTATGTTAAAATTGTCCATTGTGTGGTGTTCAATAAATAAACACAACGCATAGAGGCGGATTTGTCCGTCACCATTAAAATTCCGTTCGTACATGTGTATTGCGTACAGCTGGAGCGAAGGAGCCAAGTTTCACATCGAGGGCAACAATGCGCAGCGGATCACGTACGCCCGGTTATATAACCCACGAATCGAATCCAACTCGATTCGTTTGCACCACGATTGAAAAAATTAATCGATGAGAATCGCGCGCTTGTTTCTGTTAAACGTGTCGATTACTGTAATTTAGTGGCCTGTTATCAACAAAATATTGACACGAAACGGTATTTTTGATATATTTTCTTACAGCATAAATAATATATGTCCCACTGATGGGCACAGGCCTTCTTTGTAACGAGAGTATAAAGACATAGCCCTCCACGTACACCTAGCGTGTATTGCCGAACTCCACATATCTCAGAAAATTTTCTAACACATGTATCCTCCGTTAACACACGTTTCCTCACGTATACATATTCTCCTTCACCGTTTAAAATGTATGGGCCTCATAAGCAAGCTCAAAGTCGCACAACGAGCTATGGAGAGGGCTATGCTCGGAGTATCTCTACGAGATCAAATCAGGAATGAGGAGATCCGTAGACGAACGAAGGTAACCGACATAGCTCGCCGGATAAGCAAGTTGAAGTGGCAATGGGCAGGGCACATAGCACGTAGAACAGATGGTCGATGGGGCCGAAAAGTTCTCGATTGGAGACCACGGACCAGCAAGCGCAGTGTGGGACGTCCACCCGCAAGGTGGTCTGACGACCTCATAAAGGTCGCAAGGCGCAGCTGGATGCCGCTTACAACCGGTCCTTTTGGAAATCGTTGGGGGAGGCCTATGTCCAGCAGTGGATGTCTTACGGCTGAGATGATGATGATGATGATGTTTAAAATGTCAACAATTTCGTTCTTGCCGGCACTGGGAATCGAACTCGAGTTGCCAGCGGAATATGCAACTTGATGTTTTCTCAATTCGTCTATAATTTTTTAATGTTCTTGCAGTCAAACTCATACAGACACTTTTGCCCTCGCGGTAAATTATCTGACTCTTCTGATCTAGTGGGGTCAAGATGATCAAAGACGTATTTAACGACGACGTGTTTCTTTAAGTTTCAGTACTTTTGTAACTTGTTGTCTTTTTTCCATTTTTGGGGTCCATACAGGGCCCCGAGTTTGATATTTATCGGTGACGTTTTATACTGTAATTCATCGGTTTCATAAACAATCAATTGTGATGCCATTATAACAACATAATTTAAATACACACACAAATTATGTACTTAATACACCGGTAAGCGATAGTGGCAGCAATGAGCTAAAAGACTACCAAAATAAGCAAATATCACGGTGATGCCAATGAACGGTTATTTTGTACCCAATTGATTTAGCAATTGTCTCAAAACTCAATAATCTGCAAGCAGAGAGTCTTCAAGTTCTTCGGACACACGGTTAGGCGAGACCCAGACAGTCGGGAAAGACTGATTATTACTGGCGGTCGCGGTATCCAATGAGATAGACACAACCCAGGACGCTACGGGAACTACCCTACAATCATCCATTCAAATGGCGCAAGACAGAAATGTCTGGAAAGAAATGGTGGCCAGGGCAACGCACCATAGTTACGTCCCTCAGTCATGAGGTTACGACATAGAAAAAGACAAACTCTGGGCCTAGGTGGGATTCGAATACCCGACAATGAGGTCGTAAGTCGATCGACCACTAAGCTAACACTGCTCTTATAACATCAAGATATATTTCACATTTCTTTCCAGTACCGTAGTACATGATTTGCTAACCAACAGTTATGTAACACGTCTCAAATACATAGAAATTGACTCAATTACTGACTTTACTTATTCCATGAGTCAGTTTGTATTGACACACACGATGCATGTTTCGTCATTGTACGGAAACTTTTCATATATCTTGCAACTTAGAGAGCCGGTCTTCCTCGTAATGTATACTTATATATGAACATTTATAACTTAAGGCCGTGCAACTTTTAAATCAATTAAGCATGTTGTAAATAAAATAAGTTATAACCATTATCATCCTAAACGGTAAATGCATTTATAATACGCTACAATAGCCAATAGCGCAGAGTAGCTCAGTGTCCGGGTTGGTTGCCTCAAGTTGTACGCTAGCAAACTGTGTTCGATCACAGATTTGTTAGTTGACATTTTAAATGCTAGTTTACCACGCGCTCGGCGGTGAAGGAAAACATCGTGAGGAAACCTACATGGCTTAGAATTTTTTTAACACATGTGAAGTCCGCCAATCCGCACTAGGGCCGCGTAGAGAATATCCTCTTATACTCTTTACAGAGGTCTGTGCCCAACAGTGGGGCATACATATATATAGACTGTAACTTTATCTTTTTACAAATAGCGGTTCAGGCTAAGCGACCTAAGAGCTATGCCAGCTCTCAATCCGGTGAAGCAGTAAAGGCCAGCCTTTCAGGCGGTGTAGTTCCTTAAACTAAACTAGATACAAATGCGGCATGCAATGTAAATAAGAAATATGAATAACTTAAGCTATCTATAATAACTTAACTATCTACTTCCGCTATCAAGAAAGTAGGGCAAATGTCTCGCCGTAAGGAAACAGAATCGTTTTCATCCAGAAAATGAAAGTTACCCCGCGCGTCGGGGACCTGACGGGGGTCTTACGTCAATACGTACATGTAACACGAAAGCTTTGTTGTGTGAATACAAGAGAGCTTACATATATAATAGGTTGGGGAAAAAGTCTTTTCGCATTATAGTACGAGTATGTATGAAAATGTAATAAAATCTCTTTGGTATCATTTAAAGTTCAAATTTTAAAAAACATATTTCCAAATTCAAATTAGGAAAATGTGTGATTTTCATTTGTTTTTCATACTGTCAAGTTAGGTGAATGTAATGAAGAATTTCGATACATTTTCGTTTTTTTTGGGACAACAAATGAATTGTTACACAAGGACCTCAATATCCCTACAATTAAACAGGAGATAGTGCGATATGTCAAGACACACAAAGACCGTACAGCAAGCCACCCCAATGTATTAGCACAGGCATTGATGGACATGGAACAACCAACTAGACGTCTCAAACGACGAATACCACAGGACTTTCTGAAACAGTAATATACTGAAAATAAATTCGGATGCAACACAGGTTGCATACCGAACAAGACAACAAATCACAATGCCATATATACTGCTGAATGTCCATACTAGAGGAGACAGATTGTAGTAAAGAAGAGAATAATAAAAAAATTTCGATCGCTATTCGATCATCGATTCGTCGAAATCGGTTGACGTGATATTGAGTTATTCGTCCATTTGTCGCGCACATACTTGATGTAAATTTATGTCTATTAATAAATTTAATATTAATAATTTATTAAATGGTTTTCTTGTGGATGCTTTTGTCAGAATTGGAGCGAATAATTAATTTATATTAATAATTAACAATAAATAGGAACACCAGTTTTCAAATTTAAAAAAAAATCATCATAATCGGTTCACGGAGTTCAAAGTTATGAGGTGACATGAACAAAACACACAGACGAATTGAGAACCTTCTCTTTTTTTGAAGTCGATTGAAAAGAGTTTTACTCAAATATTGATCTCGGAATGAGTCAAACCACACCTTGGTTTGATTCATTCCGTGATGAGGTACTCAATTATTAGATATGATCATTGTTATCAATTATGAGATCTCTATCAGACACAAGGCCGTCAAATACAACACATAGAAAGCACAGCTACGTACGTGGCAGGAAGCATGCATGACACCCAATATGTTTGCGATACATTTCACAATCGTAGGATTTAGGACGGTCGCGGTCAGGTGTGTGTGGCAATTTAGTATTACGTAGACAAAGTTTTCGACACTCGAATCCATATTGGTATTAAATGGTAATTCCATAATGGACCGACGTTACCTTTTTTTGCTAACGGGGAGGAAATCTTCAAAAAGATATCTCGCCTTCTGGGGGGAAAGCGGCAGTTATGTGGAGTTTGACCCACTAACACCTCCCCGGTGGCCCTTCCTCTGTGCAGTGGAACGCACTGGAGCCCCTCTCCACCTTGATCTAGTAGAGCACATCACGGGGAAGGTTAAAATTTTTATGATTTAAGTTTATTGTTTAAATAAAATGAAGAAATATCTAACCCGGCGAAGCGGGCGGGGTACGCTAGTATACTAGAAATTTATTTCTTTAATTTAAGAAAAATCTGCACCTACAGACGCGCACCACGACCACGCATTAATTGCTGATAGAAGCATAGAATGAGGATACCTTGAGCGAGAGAACATGTCGCAATTGTATCAAAAGTTATAGATTATGACGTAAAAGTCAAAGTTCGTACTGGAAGGACAGAAATTTTATTATTGGAGGACGATTCGTCTCAAACAAAAAAGGACTTATACTTTCACAATAAATATTATTTTCAACTGACTTCAAAAAAGGAGGTTTTCAATTCGTCTATAGGTTTTTTTTATATTTTGATGACTCTTCTTTTTTATTGAAAGCTAGTCTTTACGCGTCCTTATTCAATTTGGTCCAATTCTGACAATTTCATCCATAAGTAAACCACATAAGTCTTAAATTTGCATTTAGTATGTGTGTAAATAGACGAACAATTCAATATCACGCCAACCGGTATCGATAAAAAGGATGAACTTCAAGGGTAGTTTGATGAGAGTTCAGTGAATTTCTGATTAATTCTATTCCGTAATAATCCTATTAAATCGACAACACGGTCGGAGCGATTACCGCACCGAACGCAACCGGTAAGGCACGCGACACGTATAACCTAACCCTGTCCGAAAAAGTCGACCCACATAAGGCGCTGTAACACATTACGCCGGCAACCCTGCAGCCGGCGTGGGGAGATTACCGCATCCACACCACCACCACGGCCGCCAGTCGCCAGTCCACCACGCGGAGTCGCGTCGCGAAGGTGCCGCGAGCCAAATCGACCCACCCGGAATTATAACGTCCGTTACATTTTTATCTCATTGTACTCTACTAAGTAATTTTACAGTTACCTTACAACTAATTGTGAATTTGCGTTATATTGTAGACGATTTTAAAAATCAATATTAATTTACGTAGATGACTAGATCAGATTTAACAAATATATTTACGAGTAAGAAATTACACGCGGATGTTATCTTTCTTTTTGATACTATCAAAATTATATTGCAAAGTTCGAGAGCCTATAAACTTTTTCCACGCCAATGCTTCCGGAAGTGCCATTTAAAATTAGGTTTAGAATATCCCTTAGTTAATCATTGGAAAAGCAACCGACCGAGTGGTTATCCCCACTGGTGTCGAGTTACTAGCGATAGAGGTACAGGCTATGCTATGCCACCTCCCAATAAGGTGAATCAGTCGAAGTCGACTTCTCTGCCCAATCTGTGTTGTGTCATAAAAAACGAGCCTATATAGTCATTATTTTCCTACATTCGTGCAAGCTGTCATTAGTTGAAGTACGTAATTATTTTCGAATTGTCTTAAACCTACCTACATTTCCATCAACAAGCATTTGTATGCAATATACAATTATAAAGAGTTACCTGGTATATTTTCGAAACTAAGATCCTATACCAATAAAATTAATATGGGATCTAATTGAAAGCAAACAAAAAACATTCGAAATTGATAATAAATGTCGAAGCTACAAGAGCACAATAATTTACAAAAACACGAATTGACCACCCCCTTTTTTAAGTCGGTTAAAAGTTAAATATACAATTTACTTACATTTATTAACTTACAATATTTTTGTTGCTGCTACTATAATACAACAATCTTTTATTCCTAATTCAAATATCAAGATTTTTTTTTGTGTAATTGTATGTATCTTCTCAAAATCAAAATGATATGTGTAAAGATTGCGTTAAGACTTCAGTTATCTATCAAACCAGTTAATTTGCGAGTCAATTTTTTTTGTTAACTTAACTGTCAATGAAAATGATACTAAAATAAACGAATAATGTGAATTAGACCAGTCGTAACACTAACTTTAATGAGTTCTATTAAAGTTTGATCAGTAACTATGTAATAGCGCGGTTATGCACTAGATTAGATAACGTCGTAATTTGTAAAGCTAATACTAAGTCGTACCTTAACTTGTATACACGTGTTTGTGACAATTATAAAACCAGATTCATTTTTATTTTATATAAATATAAAAGCAATCGCAAAATCACATTTAAACGGGTTTTTTAAATAGATAGAAGTCCATGGTATAATTCACTTCTGTGTTTCCAAGAGTAGAGTGAATAGGCATTTACTAAGCTAGTGCGCCTTATCATCCAGGATTACATTTCCACTTAACATCATGTGGGATCGTAATCAAGCACTTGCTTAGAAAGTATAAAAATCAATACGATATTATCTAATCATCTCATATCCATATTTAAATCAATTTAATTGTATGATTGTCAAATATCTCCTTCCGCCTTTTGTCTTTTGAATTTCGCGGCTATGTACAAAGCGCTACAGAGCTCGTATCTAGCAATACTATACATAATTTGAAAGGTCTTGACATAACCTACAAAACGACGCTATGCATAATTAGTTTGGATATTGCGTTCAACAGTTATAGACGTGTAAACATGGAGTTCACTAACGCCGAAATTCGCGCTATTTTAAAGTTTTCCTTCGTTAAAGGCAAATCCGCTAGAGAAACGTTCCGTGAGATTAATGGTGTTTTGGGGATGGTACTCTATCACTTCGAACCACGGAGGAATGGTTTCGACGATTCAGAGCCGGTGAAAACGACACCATGGATAAGCCAGCCGGCGGAAGACCTGTGACGACAAATACCGATCAAATCATGGCGGAAGGAGATATTTGACAACCTATTATATGGCAGCACTAGTTGTGTAAATATCGATACATTTAAAAATATATCGCATAGTATCGATACATTACAATATATTAAATAGAAAAATATATTTATTGTATAATAATCGCTAGACAACAATCCCGTTAATATTAGGTTTAGGGTACAGCCTGCGAATCGTAAGGTCGTGTGTTCGAATCCACCATTAGACTATTGCCGTGAACCATCTCCTAGCACAAGCTTAAGCTTAGTTGGAATGGTTAACAAGATTGTTAGTAATATTTCTTAAAAAAAAAAGAAATATTGCTAGCTTTTTTTTTTTTTTGAAAAGGCAACTAAATTAAAATAGAAGGGATTAAATGACAATATCTAGGCATTACAAATAAAAGAAATTAAATCGATAATATTTCATTTCTATTTGGCAGTGTTATCACAATATATGCTGAAGAAAATATAGAAGGAGTGTATCGAATGAAAACTGTCACAGACGACGCTTAATTGATCTTCCAAGTGACACATTAACGTGAAGTGTTGTGTCATCAGTGATTATATACTCATTATACAGACGAAAGGTTTATCGTAATACAATAAAAATAGAAGACCACCCGTGTAAGTGACTTAGTGCAGTGTTGAAGCGTTCTAGTGGAATTGTGTAAGCGGTTAAACAACAGCCATGAAAGTAAGTTTGCTCGTTTCAAAAGATACGTAATGATCACTAATTTACAAAGCAAATGCACGGTTTTTTTTAAAAAAAAAACGCTTTTATTACTTTGACCTGCATGTAGCTACATATGAATGTCATATTTCTACATGGATTGTGTAACAATAAATTTGACTGTTCTTATTTAGTAAATAATTTATGTTACGTTGTACCTAGAACAGTTTATCGGCGACAGGTTAGGACATATAATTTATTTTCTTTAAACTCCTGTCGTTCCAATGCTGGTGTGCGTTCACCTCTCCGTCGTGTGGTGGATATATACAATAAGTACTTCGCAGATGTTGATTTGTTTTCATTGCCTACTACTAAATTTAGAAAATGTATTAAAGACAGCTTATTTAGTTAATTTTGTTAACAAGTATTTATTAGTTCATTTATTTCTGTATTCTTCTTCTTAGTATAAACTTTGTTTTTGTTTTTTTTAAGTGTTGCACGTTAAAATAATAATGATAATAATTTGCGGATAATGTTGTTGGTAGTGCAGTGACATATCTTATTTCTATTATGTCTTTTATAAATTGTGCTATTGTTTATTGTCCCAAATAAAGAGAAAAAAAAAATATTTCAACGTAACTTTTACCAACTTCAAGATTTTTTGATAGTCATGTAAATTTGCACATGAACATACAGATGCAGTGAGAAATTATTATCCTATGGGAAAACTCGAATCTATATTGAAATACGATGACACCTGTACTGTCAATCAATGATCGTATTAAATGAGTGACATTTTCCAACCATTAATATGGAGCTAATTACGAACAGTTCCGAAAAGTTACGAAGGTTAATCTTTTCTCACTATATATATATATATATATATATATATATATATATATATATATATATATATATATATATATATATATATATATATATATATATATATATATATATATACATCGTCATTTAAATAGAAAAATAATTTTTTTCTAAATTTTCGGAAAATTAGATTATTACTAAAAATTATTACTGTTAACAATATTTTAAATGTATATGGATAAAAGACACTTTCTTGTGACATCTAGTGAGCTTCACGTTTTAGTTCTTAAAGTGTCTTAAAGGCTCTTTTTAGTAATAATCTAATCTAAGATATATAGACATAGACTAAGACATTTTATTTATTGGCATCACAATATACAAATACATTACATATATTATCCACGTTACATAAAATATAGCAAGCAAAGAAAATTTAAAAAAGAAAAAAAAATAAATACAATAAAAATAGAAGACCACCCGTGTAAGTGACTTAGTGCAGTGTTGAAGCGCTCTAGTGGAATTGTGTAAGCGGTTAAACAACAGCCATGAAAGTAAGTTTGCTCGTTTCAAAAGATACGTAATGATCACTAATTTACAAAGCAAATGCACGGTTTTTTTTTTTTTT
Organism: Meandrusa payeni; assembly: GCA_029286785.1. Taxonomy (NCBI): domain Eukaryota; kingdom Metazoa; phylum Arthropoda; class Insecta; order Lepidoptera; family Papilionidae; genus Meandrusa; species Meandrusa payeni. Next base: position 9,545,702 of record JAGSMX010000009.1, on the reverse strand, counting down.
TTTTTTTTTTTTTTTTTTTTTTTTTTTTTTTTTTTTTTTTTTTTTTTTTTTTTTTTTTTTTTTAAAAAAAACGCTTTTATTACTTTGACCTGCATGTAGCTACATATATTTCAACGTAACTTTTACCAACTTCAAGATTTTTGATAGTCATGAAAATTAGCACTTGCAGTGAGAAATTATTATCCTTCTGGAATCGAATTCGAATCTATATTGAAATACGATGACACCTGTACAGTCAATGAATGATCGTATTAAATGAGTGACATTTTCCAACCATTAATATGGAGCTAATTACGAACAGTTCCGAAAAGTTACGAAGGTTAATCTTTTCTCACTATATATATATACATCGTCATTTAAATAGAAAAATAAAAATTTTCTAAATTTTCGGAAAATTAGATTATTACTAAAAATTATTACTGTTAACAATATTTTTATATGTATATGGATAAAAGACACTTTCTTGTGACATCTAGTGAGCTTCACGTTTTAGTTCTTAAAGTGTCTTAAAGGCTCTTTTTAGTAATAATCTAATCTAAGATATATAGACATAGACTAAGACATTTTATTTATTGGCATCACAATATACAAATACATTACATATATTATCCACATTACGTAAAATAAAATAAAATAGAACCGTGGTAGCTCAGTGTCCGGGCGGTTGACTCAAATTGCATAGTACGCTAGCAACCCGAGTTCGATCCCCGGTGCCGGCACCAATAAATTTGTTGTTGCAATTTTATGTGCTGATTAACCACGCGCTCGGCGGTGAAGGAAAACATCGTGAGGAAACCTACATGTCTTAGAAAATTTTTCTACGACATGTGAAGTCTGCCAATCCGCATTAGGGCCGCGTGGCGGACTGTGCCCTTATACTCTCTTTACAGAGAAGGCCTCTGCCCAGCAGTGGGACAATTATATTAAATATATAAAGGCTGTAACTTTAACTTTAACTTTAACGTAAAATATAGCAAGCAAAGAAAATTTAAAAAAGAAAGAAAAATAAATACAATAAAATTAAAGTAAGGAACAGACAAATAGGATATGATGTCAACATTGGACACCGTCTCATTATGTGATGTCACAAGGATGCGATAGCGCATATACAGGTGTCCCAGATGGTATCGATAACCTCGCCAGGAACCAGTAAAAAAATTCCATTCTACACCCAGTAGTACTCAAGTAGCAACCATTTTATTATAACACTAAAAACATACAAACCGGAGTGCTATTTATCGACATTGTGAGTTAATTCTGTTTTGACCTAGTAAGAAGCTTAATTGTTCTCAAATCTAACAAATCGGGAATAAATGTATATGTGGTGAAAAAAAAAAAAAAAAAAAAAAAAAAAAAAAAAAAAAAAAAAGAAAAAAAAATAAATACAATAAAATTAAAGTAAGGAACAGACAAATAGGATATGATGCCAACATTGGGCACCGTCTCATGTGATGTCGCAAGGATGCGATAGCGCATATACAGGTGTCCCAGATGGTATCGATAACCTCGCCAGGAGCCAGTAAAAAAATCCATTCTACACCCTGTAGTACTCAAGTAGCAACCATTTTATTATGACACTAAAAACATACAAACCGGAGTGCTATTTATCGACATGTGAGTTTCCAATTGTTTGTAGGTTTTAATTCTGTTTTGATCTAGTAAGAAGGTTATTTGTTCTCAAATCTAACAAATCGGGAATAAATGTATATGTGGTAAAAAAAATATGATTGATAAAATCAAGTTTATATTAGAATTATAATACGGATGATATAATCCGGAAGATGCTGTAATAAAATAATATTTTTTTTAATAGTCTGCTGAACAAATTGTCTAGATTTTTTTAAATAATGTTTACAATTTTTTTTCACAAATATGACAAACATTCTTATCAACATAAATCAAAAAATCATATTTTTAAAACGTTTTATTACCATTATTTACACTCCGTCATAACAGTAAAGCTAAATGAAACGATAGTTTCATAAAAAATACGTTACTAATAAAAAAAAACAGCAATGAAACACAATGTCAAAACAGCTGATGCTCGGGTCAACGAACTTTAGTTTTGTGTTTCATTGCGGTTTTCTTTAAACAGGATTTTTAAATCAGGATCGATTATTTTCCGTCCCATCATCAAAGGTATCATTAGTACTATCGTCTGTTCGTCACAAAAACAAACCGAAATCTTAGCAGGAAAAGATGCTACACCAAATTATGTCATGTATTAAGCAATAGTGAAGGTAGGAAATAAAATGAATGGAACTGACAGCACTCGTGGGTAACCACAATATGTCAAGTAAGGCACGGATAGTCAAGTACAATGCTGTTTTGACGCGCACTTTGTATCAAAGTGAGAGTTGCTCGGTAAGCTTTAGTGGTTTGAGCATATGCTCAACGATAACGATAGGCGATATAGGGTAGAATGAGGAAAGTCTATTTCCTGTGTAGATGAATAAACATCCCTTAACATCATTTACTATAAAGTAACCTATACATATCCTTTTTTTTATTTTTACGAGATTATCTACAAATTATTATCACTATTATTACAACTTGAAACACTTTGGTGTGACAATTTTTATACATATAATAAGAGATATTAGAAGCAAGAGAGATCTGATAGGAAGTGTATGGGCTACTATACTTATGGTCTACTACCAGGGTCCGCTTTAATAGTCTACTCCACGTTGCCAAGTCTTTGGCATCCTCCTTTGTGACTGTGTTCTCTATCATCTATCTACCGCTTTCACAAGTACGGTCTGTTAAACAAAATATCGCAGGTTCGAATGTTTATTTTTCTAAACCTTTTGAGTCGGAAAAGTCAAAAATTACAAATTACAAAATTTAAAAGTTTTTAAAGAGACAAAAACATACAAAAAAATATACCAAAGAACCGCAGTTTCGGACCACCGACCTAAACCACCTCCTACCTTGGTTTAAAATAGTTAAAATGAATGTTAATAAAAATTATTACTACTTATTATATAAAGTGTCAATAGCTTTAGGGTGCGATCTGCGAATCGTAAGGTCGTAGGTTCGAGTCTACCATTCGACTATTGACGTGAACCACCTCCTAGCACAAGGTTAAGCTTAGTTGAATGATTAGTCTTGCACCGAGGAAAGGGCCACCGGGGAGGTTTTAGTGGGTAAAAACCCCACATAACCGCCGCCTTCCCCCCAGAAGGCGGGGTATCTTTTTGATGATTTCCTCCCCGTTAACAAAAAAAAAATAGTTGGAATGATTTGCAAAACTGTTAGTAATATAAATGAAAAAAAGAAACATTGCTAGCTTTCTTTTTAATTAAAAAAAAAAATTATAAACCAAATTCATTTATTCTCCTATCTTTGTTATTTATATGTTATATTGCTATTAAGTGATTTTTGGCGTCAAATCGCAGTAAGCACTTAAAATGCGGCGCCATTGACTGACACATTTACTTACATAAAAACCAAACCGCGATAACGCGAGTCAAGGTCCCACTATAATGAGGTCTGTAGGACTGACAGAAATTCTCGTTGCGTCATTGATATAATGTTGTGTCGAAACTGTTAATTACAGCAGCTAATGAACTATGGTTACTTATTTACAATGCAATTATGGTACTATATACACATACAGTTGCAAGTGGACTTTACAAGTACGCAATATAATAAGGTGCTGTAAACGATAGAGTATCGACTGAAAATAATAAAGACTCAAGACAAAATTGAAAATCCTTTCAAACAAAAATATATCAAATTAGTTAAAAAGGGTGCTTTGAGTGCACAAAGATTAAAATAAAAACAACAAATTGAAGGGAACTTCCGAATCAGTGTTTTTTAAGTCGGTTATTTTTTTTTTATTTTTTTTTGACGAACTACACAGGTTGGCCAAAGGAGCTGGCCTTTACCTTTACCGGATTGAGCTGTGGCATAGCTCTTAGGTCGCTTAGCCTAAATCTCTATAACTCGTAACTCGACACAAGGGTCCCCCCGGTGAGGGGTAACCTCGGCTTGGACGCGTAAGCATTCCGATCCGAGGGCGCCCGAGAGGGCCGAACCACGACTCGGTCCGTAGCTATTTCACGCATAAACTAAGAGACATTCAAAAGCTAAACTAACTTTCGAGTGCCACTTCGGGAAAAGTTAAATTGTACCATACCCTCGCGTCTTATTATAACGGCATATTATTCAAATTAATAAATATACCTACACGACATCTAGTATTAATAATTTCGGTCGGTAGTGTCAATAAAAGCGTTCAAATTAGTGTATAAATAATTAATCATATTGTAATATGCTGTAAGGTGGTATGTGTTGCAGGAAGGCCTTAGCCGCTAAAACTCAGGTCTAAGGTTCAGGCTCACCTAAGAGCTATGCCACCTCTCAATCCCAAGTGTAGTTCGACATTAAAAAATCGTTCATAATGTTTTTGTTTTTTTTTATGTCTATAGGGTTGCATCGTTCGTTTAAGATTATAATTTTTCGTAAATGTGTGTGTAAAGGAACAAGTAATACTGTCAATTGAAAAACCAAACTTTGTATTTCATCGTGGCTTCATTTTATGAATTAAATTCATGTTGCTGATTATGAATACTTTATGATGCTTATGGTCACGGGCAGAACTGAGCTCTACTTTCATAGAACAATGTAGATTTCCGTCTGATAACTATATCTGACATTAGGATGTCTAATATCACAAAACTACTGCCATCCATTCATTTTCACTTAATGAAAAAAAAAGCTTGTACTTATTTTAAATCATGATCGTAAGTGATCACCGTCACCCGTTAACAACAATACCTGAGGATTTGCAGGTCCATTGCTAGCCTTTAAAATGAGAGAGAGATGATAAGACTCTACTCTCGAAAGCTTCAAATAGCATCGGTTCGAAACACCGCTAGCGACAATCGAACTTTTTTATAAGTAAAGCTAGTTTTCTATTATTGTAGCACTATTCTAGACCTCAAAAGAGAAACAAGAGTTGAAAAAGACCCTGTCTATTACTTGATTAATAAGATTTTTTTATTAAATAAGATTTCGAAGAGAAACGTTACTATCTTTATATCGGCACCGTAGAATGCAATCATAACGTTTATGTAACCATAAGCATTTCAAACTACTCTCAAGTAAATGGTCGGTTAAATGACAAGGACCTCAAATGAACTTGCTGTCAGCACCCGTCTCGTTGTGACCCCATACGAGTCAGTTAACATCCGGTCTTTACATTGCACTAAAACATAATCACGGTTACATCACTAAACGATGCAATACAATTTAAACTCGATACTTCTAACAGTGATAACAAAAGTGTTCAATTAAAGTGTATATCGATATTAATTCGATTTTAAAAAGAGTAATTGTGAAAACAAGTGACTAATTTATGACTCGATAATATTCGATCAGTGGCAGACAATTATGTAAACTAACCTCTTTATCACTGCATCAGATCGGGTAGCTACTTCTGTTGTTATAGTCTTAAATATAGAACATCTATATACATATACTGTATCTGTATACATAACAGGAATACGCTTCAAAAACTCAAAAAAATCTGCATCGAGTTAGCTTAGATTTTGACACGATATATAGCCGTGAGCAAAAATAAAGTGTCCGTTAAGGAAGTTTGAATATCTCGGAAGATAAACGCGCTAGTTAATTGAAATAAATTGTGCATGATAGACTATTAAATATCCATAAAATAAAATAAAATATTTTTATTAATTTATTTATATTTCATTAAGAAACATAAGCTTAAACGAAAAAGGATATCTTACGTAAACATCCATGTGGCGACACTAAGTACTAAAATTTAAATTAAATGAAAAATACTTTATTATCCAAGATAAAATGAAATATCCTTTTTCGTTTAAATTTATGTTTTTTAATGAATTATAAATAAATTAATAAAAATATTTTATTTTATTTGAAGGATATTATATAGTTTATTTTTGCTCATCAATGCTGGCGGTTCAAAACGTTTTAAAATTGATGATATATCTTTATTTAAAGCAAAGCAATAATTAACACTTCTAACATCGTTAAGTACGTTGACAAAATCCCCTTTAATGTTGCCACGACAAACGTATTTCCCAAAAAGATAGGTAAAAATAAAGTATAAAATAAAGTAAAACAAACTTCAATTCTATATACCACATATATTATTACACACTTAAAAGATTTTTTTTAATCTATTTCTTGCGTTAGTAACATATCTGCGACTGCTTTTTTGAAGTCAAAGACCCAACAAATGATGATGATTTATTTATTTATTTATTAGACAGAACTTACAGCACCATTACAGCTAAACCAATTCGGTGCTGTAGTCAACACAAATAATTAATCAAAATAATAACAATACAATAATAGTTAACATCACAACATAAAAAAATAATTAAACACAAGTGACAACACAAACATTCATCATCTCGATGTATCTATAAGCAGCCTCTGTGAACCGCGGCTGGTCACACTGAAATATATCAATATGCTGTGAGAGAAAATTGACAATCCTAACAGCGCGCAATATGGGAGCATTCGTGGACAGGTTGGTCCTGGAAGTAGGCTCTAGCAACAACGCAGGGCGGCGACGCATATGGAGGATCGCATATGATGTCCAGTCCGATGTCGGCCATGGCGACTGTGTCACTGGAACGGCATTTTAATTACGACACTTCATTCAGGTAGTAGCTCAGGTTTTCTGCCCTCTCGTGTGCTCTTTGGTGGCTGGCGTACCTGAGCTTGTTTCAAAAAGCACGAGAGCACATCGCACAGGTTAAAGTTCCACCAACATAATTATAGTGGATGGACAGTTGTTAGTTGGCGGGTATACCAACATACCCAACATATAACACATATGTTGATATATTGCATACAGTCGTCGGACGCAGCTTGTGGCACAGCATCTTTTTTTTTTGTTTTGTAACATGAGGCATGACTTATGTACTAAATTCAGAGTTTATTGCCCCTTGTCATTTTTGCTCTAAGCATAGTCTGCCTATGCTATGTCTAGTTCCCCCAACGTGGGTGGTTAGGGATGTTTTTCATTCTTCACTTTCTTTCGTCTCTTAATAATATATGCACAGCGTTATATTTTTTTAATACAGTTAGTCTTATCGTCTATTCTATCTTAACATTTACTTCTAATAATACAATTTTACATATTTACTTATTATCTACTTAACGCGTTGGCAAACAGCCTTACAAAATATCGAAATTTATAAAATCGTGTTTCATTCTTGCGTTACTACATTTGGATTAGGTTAGTTTGCCAACCGTTCGCGGTGCTACGAGACATTCGTTATACAATGGCCATGACTGACTTTACACTCGATGGAAAGGTTTCTATTTATCGCGATGAGTTTAAAAATTAAGCTTGTTACACAAGAACGATTCTAGGACGTGTCGGCTTTTTTACCAAAGTGCCAAAGTATATCGAAAGTTAACTAGAATTCAGTAAGAGAGGCCGCGCTGTAAATCAGTGTTATGGGATTCCATTAAAAATCCACTAAGTTATTGTTACTGTTGCTTTTATAATTTTTCTTTTTGTTCTTTTTTAAACAAATGTTTTATTTCTTTATATATATATTTTTTTTATATGAAAAGTGGCAAACGAGCATACGGCTCACCTGATCTTAAGTGATCACCGTCGCCCATGAACATCCACAGCACCAGAGGAGCTGTAGGTGCGTTGCCGACCTTTGAGATAGGAATAGGCTCGTTTCTTGAAGGTCCCTAAATCGTAAACGTTCGGAAACACCGCTGGCGACAGTTGATTCCACAAGTTGACAGTGCGTGGGAGAAAGTTACGCGAAAAACGTACAGTCGTTGAACGCCAACCATCAAGATGGTGGCGGTGGAATTTGGAATTCTGCCGAGATGCGGTAATGGAAATCGGTAGCTGGGATGATTCCGAACAATTCCTCAGAACACTCCCCATGGCAAATGCGATACAGGATGCAAAGAGAACCGACATCTCTTCGCAGACTCAGAAGTTCGAGTCAATCGGAAAGACCCTGATCGTCGACTATTCGAGCAGCTCTACGTTGTACACGGTCAAACGGACATAATCTACATGATTAAATATAATCATACATGAGCAAACAAATAAACTTTTATTCTATAATAGTCTTAGAAGACCTGACTGGTCGTAAAGTCGGAAAATACAACAATATTTATGAGAAGAACAATGCTTAGAATGTCTTAGAGCCATTTGTAGCTCAAAAGAAGCAGATTGCAACCTAGTGCAGATTGGTAGACTTCAAATATCGTAGAAAATTTTCTAAGGCATGTAGGTTTCCTTAACCGCCGAGCGCGTGGAAAGTCAGCACTTAAAATAGAAAGAAACAATTACATCGGCGCCGGTATCAGTGATCGAACTCGGGTTGCTAGCTACCACGGCTCATTGTCAACAAAAACAATCAAAAACACGAAGCATTGAAATTCTACATATAAATTTTCAAATGTCATTGTCCACTCGTAAGTCTCGTAAGTTGTGAATCGATTGAGAAATTCCACACCAAACATGCAAACAAACAGAAAGCAAATTTATAAAAAACGTGGTGAGAATAATGTGGCTACATGCATTTTGTCCCACAGTAAGACAAAGCTTATCTACGAACAAAGCGTATGAAACTCATTACTGCGGTTATAAACACTATCAGATAAGTAAATTTTACACTTTGTCTATACTAGAAACGAGGTTTGTCGATGTTTTAATCGAGGATATATAATATCTGATATTCGAGTCTAAACATCATATAAATACAAGTATATTTACGATCAAAAACAAAAACCGACTTCAAATCGAATCTTTCGACTTCAAAACTTTAAACGCTATTTAGGCGCGGACGCCATCTTTGTATTTTCGAATTATAGTAGGTATAGTACGAAATAGAATCAATCAGAACCTAAACAAACTCTCATCAAAATACTCTAGAAGTATCTCCTTTCCAATCAAAAATTAATCATCGAAATCATTTAGCGTGATAATGAGTTATTCGACCATTTGGGGCGGTACTTGATGCAAATTTAAGACTTATATGGTTTTCTCATGGATGCAGTTGTCAGGGACGAAATTTTTTTTTTTTAAAAAAAGAAAGCTAGCAATATTTCATTTTTTTTTCAGAAAAATTACTAACAATCTTGTTAACCATTCCAACTAAGCTTAAGCTTGTGCTAGGACATGGTTCACGACAATAGTCGAATGGTGGATTCGAACCCACGACCTTACGATTCGCAGGCCGTACCGTAAACCATTAGGCTATTGACGCTTATGAAATTGTAATTGGATCGGAAAAAAAAACATACAAACCAATTGAAACCTCATTCATCTTTTAAGTCGGTGGATAAATTAAAAATGTACATAAATTAGAAAATATATTTAAATATAAATATAATTCCCCTATCCCCTTTCCACCATCGGACTTCTAGACACACTGCGGGATTTCACCCTTTTGTTGTGAACATCCCTCAAACCCGAACGAAGCGATTTGCTTCGTCTTTCATTCTTCGTACAGCAAAGGACTGGAATAGTTTGCCCGCCTCTGTCTTTCGTTCCGATTACAATGTGGGTATTTTCAAGAGTAGAATGAATAGGCATTTACTAAGCTAGTTAACTTAACATCAGGTGGGATCGTAGTCAAGCACTTGCTTAGAAATTATATAAAAAATATAAAATGATGTAAATACATTTTATTAAGCCTCTTAAAATATTCATAGCATACGAGAGTTATGTGATTAAAAAAAATTATAAACAGTATACTAACATAAATTAACATTTGAAGTGAATGTAAGGTGTAGGAAACGAAACGGTTTATAAATATTTATAAAGGACACGATTGACGAAATTGTGTATATTCATATAGCGTACCCAGTCCGCTCCGCCGGGCTAGATTTTGCTTTATTTTATTTAAACAATAAACTTAAATCATTAAATATTTAATAATCACAATATATTAAATTATTCAATTCTCTCCGTATTCATTCTCTTCTCGAGCGGTTGAAAATCATTACTTTGTAAACGGATACATTCGCGACGCTGTAACTTACGTTGAATACTTCAAAATCCTTAATTAATATCTTTAATATCCTTCAGTACACTTTATTATACTTCAATATACTTCATTGTACTTCAATATGGTTCATAATGACATAAATATACACAACGCATACCATACAAATTTCGGTTATAAAACAATAGAATATCATCATAGTAAATAAAAGTTGTATTTGACAGTTCAAAAAGAGAAGTGCTCCGATCTTTACGAAACTTTACAGGATTACTGGCCTGGTCAATCTGAAGATTGCCTGGAAGTCTTATCGAAATCGGTCCAGCCGTTTCGGTTGGTGCCCAATAAATAAATGTTTTCTTAGAAACGGTTTGGTAAACACACACTATTGCGTGGTTCAAAAGCGACGAAAAAGGTGTTAAGTATTATTCAATTTGCATGACGAAAAGCCGTTACGTTACGAATGCTTCCACAATAGACAAAATCGGGTCCATTGTGCACAACGACGCTGTTAGTAGTTAACTGGTAGTTGTGTTTAAAACTATTGAAAGAATAATGTAAATGAGTAAGGATTTCCGGTAATGTTTTAATGCGTGAAAACCAAAACGCATTTTGTATTCATAAATAAGTTTATGTCCCGTTATATTCTATTTTGTGTGGTTCAGCCGTCGTGGTTTTCCTTCCTTTGTAGTCGAGATTATTTGTTTAAAATAACGAAGAAACAAGCAGCGGAAAATTTAGCATCAATGACGGCAGACACTTAACTTGTCTGTTATTTCTCAACTATCATAATTATATCCCTAATACAGTCTTTTGGTTAGGCTAGTAGAAAATCTGAAAAAAAAGTCAGATAGACAGAGACAGGTTTCGCTGTCAACTTTTATATTTATCACACTATTTTTAGCAAGTGAGTTTATTGTATTTAAAAACTATCGATACAAAGCGACGGGGATTCGAAACCGTGACCATTTGTTATAATTTGTAGGTCTCGTAGAATAAAATAGTCCAACAACTAATACACTCGCTTTATTTAGACAGCGTAACGTTGTACAAAGAATTATTTATAACGAATACCGTCACAACTGCGCGTCCTCACAATCTTTATACAAAATTAATGAGAAGTCAGATTAGGGACTAATAAAGTTAAACTATTGTTTACAATGTCAAGTTCATGTGACGATCAACTAAATTATTAATTATGAATTAAAGATACAATAAGATTCAGGTAAATCATTAAGATATCACTAAAAAACTATATATAAAAACTATATATATTGGAAGTAGTTATTGTGCATAAAAATCGCTGGGTGTCATGTGTTGCCAGCTAACACATTAGATCGTAAGTCGAGCTTAGCCTCTTAATGATAAACCCCGATATAATAAGTATAAATATGAATTACTAATCAATCATGATTATCACTTTTATGAGAGGTTACGCATATGACACAGCTTTACGATTATGAAACGGAAGAATTAAAAAATTCAATCAATCGATCGTTTTTATAAGCTAATTGTGTGGCAACGGATAGAGCCGTGGTTCCATTCCAGCCCTCGGGACAGAATGCTACCGTAAGGAAACGGTCCAATCCAATATTCCTTAGAACCGTTTTGCTAAGTTATTCAAAATACAGATACGGATACAATACAGAACTCTAATAGCTCGACCACTCGCATCGGTAAAGTTAGAAGCGTCCGAGTCACCAGGGTAAATCCCGAAATCATCCAATCAGAGATCCAAAATAAGAGACCGGTTACCCAACGATGCGCGGCGACAATATCACAAGAGTGCGTTGAGCGGAAATTTTTATCGTGATGGCGTGACGTAATAAGGCACTAAAGGTTGGGCCACACGCCGTCGCTTGTCTATGCCGTTTTATTTTTGTCTTTAGTAATGACACGACCACGTCGCTCGGTCACTGAAGAATTTAAGATAATTTATAAATAATAAAATTTATTTGAACAATACTGATCGATCGTAAACTGCTGCAGCAGTTAGTAACTGTCGAAAAAATAAACAATAGACAATTTATTATAATGTAAGTTACCCATTTTTTCCAAACCGCCGTATACTCAAGGTCAGAAACGTGGTATCTCACTATGGGCCTCATAAGTAATATCAAATTCAAATAATGATCGATGAAGAGGTCTATGCTCGGGGTATCTCTACGAGATCATATCGCAAATCAGGAGATCCATAGACGAACGAACTCGCCGTGTATGTAAGTTGAAGTGGACATTGCGCATAGAACAGACATACAATGGAGCCGAAAAGTTCTCTAAAGACCTCGGACCGGCAAGCGCAGCGTAGGACGTCTTACCGTAAGGTAGTCTGACGACCTCATACAGGCCGCAGGACGCAGCTGAATGCAAGCCGTTTACATCTGGTTTTTTTGGAAATCGTTGGAGGACGCCTATGTCCAGCAGTGCATCTTCTGCGGATAGAATGATGACGATCCTTATTTATTGCAACATCATATTGTACGTATACGTGTATCTAGCATAGGCCGCGTGCTTATGTAGCTAGGCGCATTTTCATCACTTCATACGATAAAGAATTAATCGGACACCACATAGTTGGTGTTCTAAGTGATCTATTCACAAGAGCTCAATAATTCACGTGTTTTGCCCCTAAACGATGTTAATGATGGTATCAAACTGAACTATTGAATCAAATCAATGATCGACAGAAAACCATGAAAGCGGCGCTCGAAAGTGAAACCAATCAAAGACGAACGGCGCAAGACCAGCCGCATAATATCTATAATTTCTATTTAATGTTTAACACCGTAAAAATTATCATGTATTTTAGAGGAAAAGTAATAGAAATCTGCGTTTCCTGATCGTGTTAGTAAACATTTATTTTGTAATTACAATATATAATAATAAGTTTTAAAGAACTTCATTTGAAGTAAAATCAGGTGAGCCGTAAGCTTGTTAAGACTGTACTTGTATAATAAATCAGTTTAGACTCAAAAAAAATATGTATACAAAAAAAAAAAAAAAAAATATATATATAAGTCCTTTCTTAGTAAAAAAAATAATGTTTATTTAAGTTAATTAAGTCTAATTGTTTAAGTTTTATTATTTTTATGTTCATGATTGCTTGTTGATTTGGTTTGGTGTTTGCTGTTAATGTAATATAAGAGTAAGCACAATCTGTTTCTATAAGGGAAAAGATGTGGGGGAGGGAGTAACCTCCCCCGGGAAGTGCTCTCTATGAGCACAGTGCACAGGAGCTCCGGTGCGTTCCACTGGAGATCCCGGAGCCCCTCACCATGCACCGAGGAAGGGCCACCGGGAAGGTTTTAGTGGGTAAAAACCCCACATAACCGCCGCCTTCCCCCCCAGAAGGTGGGGTATCTTTCTGAAGATTTCCTCCTTGTTAACAAAAAAGAAATTGACGGTACTTGTATAATAATTCAGTTTAGACTCACACCTCGCAGTTTTATTACAGTACTGACTATACAATTGTTTACAAACACTGCTAGGAGGGTATCTTCGGCTTTTACATTACTGCAAATCAACTAGATTTCGTCTATGACATCCTCGAGTAGAGATTGAAAGAATCGAAAAACCAGAAAGCTGTTACCTCCCATGCCATTAAATTTGAAAGCCAAAATATGTGTTAGCTGGCAACACATGGCACCCAGCGATTGTTATGCATAACAACTACTTCCAATGATATCTCAGGAGTGGAATAAGTTGCCGGCCTCAGTCTTTCCGTCCAAGTACGTCGTGGGAGCCTTCAAGAGTAAAGTGAATAGGCACTTACTAAACTACCGCGTACCATTTTTCGACATTATCACCACTTAACACCAGGTGGGATCAAGGTCAAGCGCTAGTTTACACGCATAAAAAAGTGATTTACCTGAACCTTATTGTATCTTTAATTCATAATTAATAATTTAGTTGTTCGTCATATTAACTTGGCATTGTAAACAATAACTTAACTTTATTAGTTTGTAATATGACTTCTAATTAATTTTTGCAAAAACAAGATGGCGAGGACGCGCAGTTGTCACAGCATTTGTTAAAATAATACGCTGTCTCAATAAAGCGAGTGTACTAGTTATTGGACTATTTGATTTCACAAAAGCAACAATTATTTATTTATTTATTTGATACAGGAAAACTTACAGCTATTCAATTCTTCTTATATAATTTACAAATATATCACTAGATTAGCAGATAACAAGTTTTCACAAATAAGTTAAAGAAAAAAACACTAAAGATACGCAAACTTAGGTTAGGTTACACAATATTGGAAAAGAGTATCAAGGTCCCGCAGACAAAATTTCACTAAATATACCTATAAAAAGCTTACGTACTGAGGCATCACTGACGTGAAACAGGTCGACATTATTGAATTTCATACAAAGGTTGTTGAATTTATTACATGCTCTGATAAAATAGCTATTAAGCATATAGTTAGCATTACTAGGTGGAGTATATAATGGACACTTGAATCGCAGACTACGAGAAGGGATAGAGAAGTGTAGCTTGTTAAGTAGTAGTGTTAGTAGTATAACATATGATATAAATAAATCGCCTGTAAAAAAGTTACAAGCAATAACAAATCAAAGTTTAACAACGATCAAGGTTTGCACGTTCTGTTTTAGCGAAAGAAATGAATGCGAATACGGTCAAAGTTGCGAAGTAGCGGTGCAGCGCATGGACCGTGTATCGCAACTTGGACAGTGGCGAGGTCGGCGGATCCTTGCGCTTGAAACATGGCCATTTCGGTGAATTATATAACATTATTGCAACATCAAACAGCTCGCTAGACGCTAGGCTAGTACTAGATTGCAGCACTAATAAAAACTAATTACAGTTAATCTGATCATAGACCTTAAAGGTGTAATATGTGTTGGAATAATTTGCCACCGCCCATAAGAGACAGTAAATCTGTAAACGCATTTAAAAATAAATTAAAACACCTGATGTTAAAGTTACAAAAAGATAATATACCCGCGATATCGGTGGCTTGTTGTTTCCAATATTTTCAATATTTCATCATATAATTTAAAATTTATACGTTTAATTATCACATTATTTATTTTAGTTTATTTTTGACTCAATAATATATTTATTTATGAAAATTTTTCAACCTTTATTTTATTGTATAAAATATATATTAATCTCATAACTGTTTTATTTATGTATCATATTTATTATACTCTTATTGTTTGTATAAATTCCATATAA